>CM038145.1:203889078-205195482 GCA_021437245.1 Aegilops speltoides | reverse complement strand
TTGTACTCGGCCGCGCAAACTCTTAAGTCCGAACACCTATAGGGAACTCTTCGGCATCACAGATATTGCACTATATGCATCGGCTCCGAATCATGTCTTTGGTCTATAGTTGGGTTGCCCGGCTCCTATGTTTACCACCTAACGTTCCGCAAGTTCGGCTAAGGTAGTGAAGGGAGAACTACTGCGATGGTATTTGTGGTTCATCCGGTTAAATACCTTAGTAGAGAAAGCCGAAAACTGACTGTCATGAACTCATGATATGTGAGAGCAGGTCAGCGACCTGGTGACTTAGTGTTATACTACAAATCGTTCGTGATTTATGTTGTGTTATATGAGGGGTTGGGCTTCTACCAGCCGCGTTGCAAAGGCACCGTACTCCGGATCGCCGTTCACGCAACAAGGGGCTAGTACTTAGCCCCACCAGTGGACACTTACGGCTAAGTGAACGTGATAAAGCCACATAGTCTGATTACCTTGTTCATCTCGCAAGACGCCTCCTATATAGGACCAAGATATTGGATAAAGTGCGGACATGCGTTGCCGAACACCCCAGTAATATTTACATGCGGGCAGAAGCCAACGACTGGTAAACTTTGAAACTTAAAAAATAAACGGCCAAGATAAACTAACAAAATCATAAAGTGCGAGCATAAATATGTCATATTATGAGTTCGTTACACAGTTTTTACAAACCGGACTCCACTACTCAAAGATGATATCCTTTGAACACTAACCCTCTACAATACGGGCTCCCTCGAGGACCTCGCCAAGTACTTCTCTGGCCACCGGTGATCCTTGTGTTCAGGCGACCCTACAGTGGCAATTTCAGTGGCCTTCATCTTCGCCCATTGTACCTTGACTCAGGAGAAGGCCATCCGGGCACCTTCTATGCAGGTCGATCGCTTGATGGCGTCGATCCGAGGACGCGCACCGACCAGCCGCTTGACAAGTCCGAAGTAGCTGCTGGGTATGGGCTCAGCTGGCCAAAGACAGACTATTACGTCCTTCATGGCCAGTCCAGCCACCCTGTGCAGCTCTACCAGCTGCTTCAGCTGATCGCTGAGGGGAACCAGATACTCTGGCACAAGGTACTGCGACCAGAACAACTTCTCTGTTGAAGACCCCTCTTCAGCTCAGAAGAACTCGGCGGCATCAGCAACACTCCATGGCAGATCCGCAAACTCGCCTGGAGAACTCCAAACTCGGGTCAGCAAAATGTATCTCTTACTTGTAAATTTACTCTGCATGAGAAAGGCCTTACCAGCCGCTATCTGCCTCGCCTCTTGGATCTCTTGGCGAGCGCCCTGGGTTTCAACCCAGGCTTCCTTCACGCTCTCAAGAGCTTTGGTGAGCTCGAAGGCTTATTCCGAACTCTTCTGATCTAAGGAGTCCCACTTGGAAATGGCATCCTTGAGCTCCTGTTCGACCTTGCCCACCCACGCCTCATGTTGTTCACAGGCAGTTCGCTCCACCTCCAACTCCTTGGCCGCTTTGTCAGCGGCCGCCTTGCTCAATTCCGCCTCCTTTTTAGCTTGGGCGAGGGCAGTCTTGAGGGACTCAACCTCGGCTGCGCCAACTATGAGTGTAATCATACAACTCACTAAATTTAAAAAAATTAGCACACATATTACTTCGGGTATTTACAAGTACCGCATACCTTGTGTTTTGTCAAACCGCTTGTTGACGCAGTCGAGCTCCTCATCGGCTAGCCGAAGCTTCTGACTGAGCTCGGAAACCTCTGTGGCTTGGGTAGTAGCCGCCAGCATAGATGCATGTCCAACAAGATAGCATGATACATTATCAACTTGTTCTGATCCTCTGTCCGGGTTTTTCTAATCCGGAAAGAGTCTCAGGGGCTACTGTCTATACATAAGTCCAACCTTATATATATATAATACTTCTAAGAGAACTACATCGCATACCTCAAAGCCCGTCAGTAGGCTGTTGAAGGCTTCGGTCAGTCCACTCTTCACGGACTGAACCTTTTCCATAACCGCACCCAACAGGGTGTGGTGCTCCTCCATGATGGAAGCATGTTGTAGTGCTTCCTCTAGAGTATTAGCAGCACTCTGGATTGACAGAGGCCACCGATGGAGTTGCTGCTCCTCCCCCCTCTGTCGAAGGGGGGTGTTGGTCTGAACCCGGAGCCGCATCAGTCTCCGGTACGGTGTTCAGTGAGGGCCCGAACTGTTGAGGCCCCCCATCCTCGGTGGTCATGGGGGTCGTCGTGCCCCGCTCTGTGGCGTCCGAGGTGTTACCCTCGAGCGTCTTCTGGACGGCCTCGTCCGCCCCTCCTCGGCCAGGAGAGGTCCTTTGGGACGACACCTCGGTTCCCTCCATGGCAGGGGGAGAAGGCTCGCGATGGTCCGTTGCTCTCCGCCTCTTCAGGCAACAGAGATTCATTGATGAAGTCGAGGGGTTCGGGATATCGCGCGGAGGGCTGAAATATAAGCAAATATACAATTTATACAGAGGCGGATAAGCAAAAAACTGAACAAGTAAGGTTTTGATACTTACGATTCGGCTAGGGGCTTAACCCTGGAAGCTCCCCTTGGGCCGTGTTCAGACTCCCAGTCCAAACTTACCGAGAGGGTAACCTTTTTCCTCTTCGGCGTTGCCTCCTCCGGATTCTCCGAGGTCGTCCTCTTCTTCCTCCTCGTGATGCGAGGGGAGTCGCTCTCCACCTCCTCTTCCTCCTCCTCTTCGTCCTCATCTTCCTCGTTAGAGGTGACAGCTTCCGGTTTCTCCGGATATAGCATCCAAAGTACCTTTGCAGCGGGTCGCCTTTGGGTCCCTTGCCCTTCTTCTTGGTCTTCTTCTCCGGTGCTTGATAGGGCGTTGGGACCAGCATCTCCTCCAGCTAAGGAGTAATTGGGTCTTTGGGCAATAGAGCCAGACTCTTGATCCGCTCCGCCTTCTTTGTCCAGCCCTGTTGAGAGGTGAGCTGATAAGATTCATATTGATCAAATATACAGACCGAATCTATCTTCGAAAAATAAACATTTACCGGAGAAGCCAGATTCTAGGGGTCGAGACCGATGTCTTTGGCCTCCATGGGCCAGCTCTTCTGGGCCTTGAACAACAGCTTCTACATTCCCTTGTGCATCGTGCCGAGGAAATGTTGCAGGGTCCAGTGCTGGCAGGGGAGAATGCGGTGGAAGAGCATGATCTACACCACATTCGTGAGACCGACGTTCTTGCCCAGCATGTTGGTGATGCACGTTTGCAGCATCTGCACCTCCATCTGAGACCCCCAGTCAAGGCCCTTGGCGTTCCACGACGCGAGCGTCGTGGGGGGTCCAATTCTGAACTCTGGAATCGCTGCCCAGTTGCTATGGCGCGGCTCGGTGATGTAGAACCATTCTTGTTGCCAGACCTTGACGGTCTCTACAAAGGCCCCCTTGGGCCATGTGGCGTTGGGCAGCTTGCTTATCATGGCCCCGCCGCAGTCCATGTGCTGCCCATCGACCACCTCCGGCTTCGCATTGAAGATCTTCGGCCATAGGCCGAAGTGTGGGGGGATGCGGAGTAAAGCCTCACACACGATCATAAATGCCGAGATGTGGAGGAAAGAGTTTGGGGATAGATCATGGAAATCTAGCCTATAATAGAACATGAGCCCCTGAATGAAGGGGTGGAGTGGAAAACCTAACCCTCTAAGGAAATGGGGGAGGAAGACGACCCTTTTGCCGGGCTCTGGAGTGGGGATGATCTGACCCTTGGGGGAGCCTGTGCGCGATGGTGGCGGCTAGGTAACCCGCACTCCGTAGATCCTTTATCTCCTTCTCCGTGACGAAGGAGGCCTCCCACTTGCCCTTGGAACCGGATCCGGACATGGTCGAAGGAGGTGGTGGTGGTGGTGGTGAGGAAGACGAAAACTTTTCAGGCACTGGGAGCTTGGGATATTGGAAGGCTGAGGAGACTGGAAGGCGTGGGGAAGAAAGGAGAAATCCATTTCCCTCTTATAGGCAGTAAAAATGACAACCATCCCCCACTTGTGCCTTGAAACTCGCTTATTCCCAATGAAAGTGTGCGCCGTAAACGGTTGGATTACCCAAATTGTATTGATGAGCGATCCCGTATTAAGTGGGCACGATCTCTGTTTTGACAAGACAGGCCAATGGGGCTTGGCTTCAAAACACGGAATGCGGGGTGTGAAAATGGTTCAAAACGCTCAAGGGTCAAGTCTGACGCTTCGCTGAAAAAAGTTTTTAGTAAAGACACTATTCCTATTTTTATAATCCTGCCTTCGCAGCTAAGGGTTGTGTCAATTATGCAAGGCCGGATACAATTCTTTTATGGAGGAAGACTGACATAGACGGTTCAGGGAACCCGCCTCGCAATGTCAAAGATAATATGTGTGCCGAACACGTCGTCATTGAAGGCTACTGAGGGAGTCCTCAACTAGGGGGTCCTCGGGCGTCTGGTCTATAGGATATGGGCGGGACTGTGGGCTATCAAGATACAAGTTAGAAGACCACTTCTCGTGTCCGGTAGGGACTCCCGTATGCGTGGATGGCAAGTTTAGGTGTCCAGGTGTACTATTTCCTTCCTGTTAAACCGACTTTGTACAACCCTAAGCCCCTCTGGTACCTATATAAACCAGAGGGTGAGATCGAAGGCAGGATCATAACATTTATAGGCTAGCCAAGCTAGGTTTTAGCCATTATGATCTCGAGGTAGATCAACTCTTGTAACCCCCATATGCATCGAATATAATCTAGCAGGAGTAGGGTTTTACCTCCATTAAGAGGGCCCGAACCTGATTAAACACTGTGTCCTTTTTTATCATTGTTACCACCGATCCTCAGACATACAACATGGGCCCCCCTACCCGAGATCTTTTGGTTTTGACACCGACAGCCACTGTTACGATTGCTACAAAACTGCCACTGTTACTTTTGCCACTGTTAGCATTACTTCCATACTACTTTGCATTAAGTCTTTCAAGTGTAGTTGAATTGACAACTCAGCTGCTAATACTTTGGAATATTCTTTGGCTCCCCTTGTGTCGAATCAATAAATTTGGGTTGAATACTCTACCCTCGAAAACTGTTGTGATCCCCTGTACTTGTGGGTTATCAAGACCTCTTTCTAACATTGTTGCCGGGGAGCATACCTCCATTCTCTGAGTCACCAGGGATTTATATCTGTTGATTACTATGAGGAATTTGAAAGGTCAAAGAACCAAGATTCTTTTCCTGAACTACGAGGTGAGGTAAGGAACTGCCATCTAGCTCCACACTTGATTCACCTTCTGTTTTGAGTAAACTTGCGACACCTACACCTGCTATTGATTCTGATATGTCGCATGTTAGTGATGATGCCACTTCTGCTATGCATGATGCTTATGATGATACTACTTCTCTGCTTGATAATACTGTGCCACTAGGTAAATTTCTTGATGAACAACTTGCTAGGGTTAGAGAGAATGAAATTTCTAAAACTGATGATATCATTGAATCTAATGATGAAGATTCTCCTCCTAGATACGAATTGCCTGTTGTACCTGAGGGTTATGTTATGGATGAAGAAACTGCTAGAGACTTTTTTGCTTGCAATGATAGATATGATCTTAAGAAACTTTTAGCTAAGCTGAAAGAAAAGTCTTTGAATGCTAGAATGCAATATGATCCTACGTTTGCTACTTCACATATCTGAGTTACTGATGAGGATTATGAATTCTCTGTCGATCCTGAGTTAATTACTTTGGTTGAATCTAATAGTTTCCATGGTTATGAATATGAAACTGTTCTGGCACATCTTAGTAAATTGAATGATATAGCCACCCTATTTGCTCATGAGGAAAAAAATCGCTATTACTATATTCTTAAATTGTTTCCTTTCTCGTTAAAGGGTGAGGCTAAGATATGGTTTAATTCTCTTGCTCTGCAAAATATTTTCCTGCTCACAAGAAACAAGCTGGCTTATGGGAAATATTTAACTTTGTGCAAATTGAAGAAGAGAGTCTCCCACAAGCTTGGGGGAGGCTTCTCCAATTATTTAATGCTTTTCCTGATCATCCTCTCAAGAAAAATGAAATACTTGATATCTTTTATAATGGACTAACCAATGCTTCCAGATACCACCTGGATAGTTGTGTTGGTTGTGTTTTTAGGGAAAGAATTGTTGAGCAAGCTGAATTGCTATTGAATAATATATTGAGTAATGATAATGATTCGACACTTCCTGAACCAATTCCTAAGCCTACTCCAAAGAAAAGGGGTATTATATTTCTCAGTCCTGAAGATATGCAAGAGGCAAAGAAATCTATGAAAGAAAAATGTATTAAAGATGAAGATGTTAAGAATTTACCGCCTATTGAAGAAATACATGGTCTTGATAACCCGACATAGGTAGTAAAGATAAATTCTCTCTATAGATTTGACGAAGGTGATATTCCTCATAATAAGTCTGCTAGTCAATGCTTGGATGAGTTTGATAATTTATTGTTAAACAAGAAAACTTCAATGCTTATGTTGGTAGACAATTGAAACGTAATGCTTATATGGTTGAACACTTGAGTGATTATATGTATAGAGTTAAAAGTGATCTGAAGCTTATTAGGGAACATGCTTCCATGGTTACGACTCAAGTAGAACAAGTACTTAAGGCACAAGATGATTTGCTCAATGAGTTAAATAATAAGAACAATGATAATGTTGATAGGGTTATGACTAGAGGTGGTAAAATGACCTAGGAACCTTTGTATCCTGAGGGCCATCCTAAGAGAGTTGAGCAAGATTCTCAAAGAATTAATACGGATGCACCTAGTCTTTCTAATAAAAAGAGAAAGGACACTGATAGGACTTTGCATGCTTCTACTGAACCTGTTGTTGACACACCGGAGAATCCCAAATGATATTTCTATTTGTGATGTTGGACACAATCTGGTGATGAACATGAACCTATTGATAATGTTAATAATGATGTTAATATTGATGCTCAACCTAGTAATGATAATGATGTAGAGATTGAACCTGCTGTTGATCTTGACAACCCACAATCAAAGAATCAACATTATGATAAGAGAGACTTTGTTGCTAGGAAACACTGTAAAGAAAGAGAACCATGGGTTCAGAAACCCATGCGTTTTCCTCCTAAGCCATCCAAGAAAAAGGATGATGAGGATTTTGAGCGCTTTGCTGAAATGATTAGACCTATCTTTTTGCGTATGCGTTTGACTGATATGCTTCAAATGCCTCCTTACACTAACTATATGAAACATATTGTCACTAATAAAAGAAAGATACCGGAAGCTAAAATTTCCACCATGCTTGCTAATTATTCTATTAAGGGTGTAATAACAAAGAAACTAGGAGATCCAGGAGTACCAAATATACCATGCTCCATTAAAAGATATGTTAAAACTGCTTTATGTGATCTTGGAGTCAGTGTTAGTATTATGCCTTTCTCTTTGTATCATAGACTTGATTTGAATAAGTTGACACCTACTGAACTCTTTTTGCAAATGGCTGATAAATCAACTGCTATACCCATCGGTATTTGTGAGGATGAGCCTGTTGTGGTTGCAAATGTTACTATCTTAACGAACTTTGTTATTCTTGATATTCCCGAGGACGGTAATATGTCGATCATCCTAGGTAGACCCTTTTTGAATACTGCAGGGGCTGTTATTGATTGCAACAAAGGCAATGTCACTTTTCATGTTAATGGTAATGAGCACATGGTACACTTTCCGAAGAAACAACCTCAAGTTCATAGTATCAATTCTATTGGAAAACTTTCAACTATTACTATTGGAGGTTTTGAATTCCCTCTTCCTACTGTCAAAAAGAAATATGATATTCTTATTGTTGGGTACATGCATCTCCCCGTTGAGGTAACCTAGTGTTATTCGAAAATTCTCCGATTTCATGTCATTTGGAAGAAGATCATTAATAAGACTTGATCAACCTTGTTAATGGATTCCTTTTGATGAGCATGAGATAGATGAATTTAGAAGGCACAACTTTCTATAACCTCCTTTTACTTTCTGTTATTAAATAAAGCAAAAATAGTATTTTCTGTCTGTTTTCTGAATTATCCATGCAATAAAAAATACCCCAAAAATAAAAGTTCTCCAAATGCCCTAAAAATTTAGTATGATTTTTTATAGAATAATTGAGAATTTCTAGCACTCAGAACACACCAGGGGGATGCACCAGCTGGCCACAAGGGTGGATGGCGCGCCCCCTATCTTGTGGGTCCCACGTGGGCCCCCTCCACTTATTCCAGCACCCATCCACTTTGTCTTCCTCCAGAAAAAATCATCGCGTTGCTCAAACCCGTGTTCTTGCTCATTTTGCTGCCATTTTTTATCTCCTTGCTCAAAGCTCCATTCACAAAACTGCTTTGGGGGATTGTTCTTTGGTATGTGACTCCTCCAATGGTCCAATTAGTTTTTGTTCTAGTGCTTTATTTATTGCAAATTTTTGCTGCTGTGGTGACCCTATTCTTGAGATTGCACATCAAATTTATATGGTCCAAAGTAGTTTTGATGCATGATATAGCCTCTAGGCACTTGTAGGAGTAGTTGCTATCAATTTTATTGAGTTTGGTTCACTTTTATTTTGTGTCACTAAAAATTTCAGAAATTTTTCAGAGGAAGAAACATGTTTAGGAAAATGTACCAAGGTGGTTCTTCAAGGAAGCAATCACCGAGGCTCGCGATACGTGAGCTGGACCTTGAACCACCGAGGGAAGCTCAACTGCAGCCTTGTGAATGGTCGTCGGATGAATTTATGGTCCATGCATGCTTCAAGGATGAATTTGATGTGTATGTACGTAATGCTGATCTTGAGGATTTCGTATCAGATTAGTGCCGACAATACTATTACCTCACTGATTCCTTTGTGCGGAGGTTTGAATTTCATCTAAGCGCAATACTCATACTGTTATATTTGACCTTTATGATAAATCGTATACCATGGACCTTGAAGATTTTAATACTGCTTGCAAGATCCCGCAGTGGGGCGTTCTTAGTGAGCCTCACAAATTTGAATACAATGATTTCCTTACTAGCATCACTGTGGGAGAAATTAGAAATATCACACAAGCTACCATAGGGAGCATTCACTTTCCTGCCATACATTACTTTGCTCTTGTTATAGGCAGATGCATTAACGGTAAGCAGGATCATAGCCACCCTTGCGTTCCAGATCTTAGTGTCCTCAAATGTGCGGTGTTAGGTGATAAGCGATATAACTTGGGGGCCATTGTTGCGCGGAGGTTACATCTTAATGCTAAAGATGGAGATTTATTTGGTGGGATTTATGCAACTCGTGTAGCTAATTATCTTGGTGTATCTATAAGAGAGAATGACATTGAGTTGCCACCTACTTTTCTCGATTACAATGCTATGGTTCGTTACAAGTTTCTTGAGAGGAACGATCAGTCCCTTCAGTCCCGACTAATCTTTGACAAACAGCGTGCTATCCATATCACCCTTCCTATTCCTACCTTCTTTAACTTTCAGGTAAATGGGAGATATTTTATAACCAGAGAGGACGCAAACGATTATGCGAGAACAACTGAGGCCGCTCACCTCCGGGTAGTAGATCGTCAGGCGGTAGCTGCCACATCATAGTACGACCCCAACTATGATTTCGGATATCATCCGGGCCAGTGGTGGCCTTAGACCAACTTAGGACAAATGCCTAAGCTTGGGGGAGTACGTATTTCTCACCGACATTACATTCATGTTCACACACTCATTCTAGTTGTCGGTGTTCATACTTTTTCATTGTATTATCCATGCTAGTTTATTTTGTTTTTCTTGCTTTCTTCTTTTGTGTTTGAAAAAATTTGACAAAAAAATAGTTGTAGCTTCTAGCTAGTTTACTTTTCATGTTTTCTTAGTACTAGTATTAAATAAAACCCAAAAAGATTTCTCGTTCTTCTTTTGCTTCTTGGGAGCTTTCCCGTGTAAATAGTTTTTCTCGTTCTTGTTTTACTTCCTTCAGAAAATCATAAACTCCAAAAACATTTCAGTGTTTTTTTATTCTTTTCTTTTCTTTGGGGGTTGAGAGGAGAAGACCACGATGAAAATGATGAGTGTCTCTCATATGCATTATTGTTGATCTAACAAAGAGCCCATATTACCTTGTCTTCTCCTTTGAATAAATGTTTGCAGATTCCAGCTTAGTCCAATGCAAGTGCATGCTTATTATTATTCACATTGTTCGGTCGTGCAAGTGAAAGGCAATAATGACGATATATGATGAAATAATTGAGATGAGGAAAAGCTGGTATGAACTCGACCTATCTTGTTTTTGTAAATATGATTAGTTCATCGTTCCTGATTCAGCCTATTATGAATGAAACATGTTTGCAATGAAAATTAGAGATTATAGTTACTCATGCCATGATTAATTAGCTAAGAGTTTATAATGGTTTATCTTGTGTGCCAACATGCTATTAAAATGGTTATGATGTAGTATCATAGGATGGTATCCTCCTCTGAGTGATTCGAGTGACTTGACTTGGCACATGTTCACGCATGTAGTTGAAACAAAATCAACATAGCCTCCACGATATTTATGTTCATGGTGATTTATATCCTACTCATGCTTGCACTCAGTGTTGGTTAATCTTAATACATGTTTATAACTGTTGTCGCTCTCTAGTTGGTCGCTTCCCAGTCTCTTTATAGCCTTCACCTGTACTAAGCGGGGATACTGTTTGTGCATCCACTTCCATAAACCCCAAAGTTGTTCCATATGAGTCCACCATATATACCTATATGCGATATTTACCTGTCATTCCAAGTAAATTTGCATGTGCCAAACTCTAAACCTTCAAATGAAATTCTGTTTTGTATGCTCGAATCGCTCGTGAGGCAACTAGGGTTGTCCATATATACCATGCTAGGTGGGTTATTCTCACAATGAGTGGACTCCGCTCATCATTCACGAGAAAGTGGCCAGTAACCGGGATGCCCAGTCCCATGCTCAAATCAAATCAAGACAATTGCAAACAAAACTCCCCCAGGATTGTTGTTAGTTGGACGGTACCTGTTGTTTTGGACCAACCGTGGAATGTGTTTGTTGGTGGTGGGGGAGTATAGACTTTACC
This sequence comes from Aegilops speltoides, assembly GCA_021437245.1. NCBI lineage: Eukaryota > Viridiplantae > Streptophyta > Magnoliopsida > Poales > Poaceae > Aegilops > Aegilops speltoides. The sequence continues at coordinate 205,184,406 of CM038145.1, read as the reverse complement.
ATTCTGTTTGGGAACCGCGTATAATGTATGTAGCATGGATGATACTGAGATCTCTTGGTTGTTATGTTGACAATGAAAGTATACCGCTCAAAATATTATTTATCTCTGTTTCAAAACTCGAGCTCTGGCACCTCTGTAAATCCCTGCTTCCCTCTGCGAAGGGCCTGTCTATTTACATTTATGTTGAGCCATCATCCTCTTATAAAAAGCACCAGTTAGAGAGCACCACCGTCATTTGTATGCATTGTTATTAATTGATATTGCGTATGACTGTGACTGGATCTCTTTTGCCATGAACTACAATGTCTAGTCAGTCCTTGATCTTCAGGGGTGCTCTGCATTTATGTTTTGCGGTCTTAGAAAGGGCTAGCGAGATACCATCTTGTTATATCATATCATGATTGTTTTGAGAAAGTGTTGTCATCCGAGATTTATTATTATTGCTCGCTAGCTGATTATACCATGGATATGAGTAAACTTGAGACCTAAATGTTATTGTGAATATGGTTAGTTTATGATCTTTCCTGAAAACTTGAATGTTGGCTTTACATATTAGCAACAACAAGATCAAACAGAGTTCGTAAAATCCTTTCTTTATCACTTTCAGTTTATCAACCGAATTGCTTGAGGACAAGGAATGGGTTAAGCTTGGGGGAGTTGACACGTCTCGATCGTATCTACTTTTCCAAACTCTTTTTCCCTTGTTTTGGACTCTAATTTGCATGATTTGAATGGAACTAACCCAGACAGATGTTGTTTTCAGCAGAATTGCCATGGTGTTATTTTTGTGCAGAAATAAAAGTTCTCGGAATGACCTGAAACTTCATGGAGATAACTTTTGGAATAAATAAAAAATAATGGCGAAAGAATCAACTAGAGGGGACCCACACCCTATCCACAAGGGTGGGGGCGCGCCCTACCCCTAGGCCCGCCCCTATCTTGTGGGCCCCCTGGACCTCCACCGACCTCAACTCCAACTCCATATATTCATGTTCGGGGAGAAAAAAATTAGAGAGAAGGATTCATCGCATTTTACGATACGGAGCCACCGCTAAGGCCGGTTCTTCCTTGGGAGGGCAGATCTGGAGTCGGTTCGGAGCTCTGGAGAGGGGAATCCGTCGCCATCATCATCTTCAACCATCCTCCATCACCAATTTCATGATGCTCACCGCCGCGCGTGAGTAATACCATCGGTGGCTTGCTGGACGGTGGTGAATTGGATGAGATTTACCATGTAATCGAGTTAGTTTTGTTAGGGTTTGATCCCTAGTATCCATTATGTTCTAAGATTGGTGTTGGGATGACTTTGCTATGCCAAATGCTTGTCACTAGGGCCTGAGTGCCATGATTTCAGATCTGAACCCTTTATGTTTTCATTAATATATTTGTGTTCTTGATCCTATCTTGCAAGTTATAGTCACCTACTACGTGTTATGATCCGGCAACCCCGGAGTGACAATAGTCGGGACACTTCCCGGTTATGACCGTAGTTTGAGGAGTTCATGTATTCACTAAGTGCTAATGCTTTGGTCCGGTACTCATTAAAAGGAGGCCTTAATATGCCTTAGATTCCAATAGGACCCTGCTGCCACGGGAGGGTAGGACAAAAGATGTCATGCAAGTTCTTTTCCGTAAGCACGTATGACTATATTCGGAATACATGCCTCCATTATATTGATGAATTGGAGCTAGTTCTGTGTCACCCTATGTTATAACTGTTGCATGATAAATGCCACCTGACATAATTATCCATCATCGATCCGTTGCCTACGAGCTCGTTTCACATTGATCTTTGCTTAGTTACTTTTCCCTTGCCACTGTTACGATTGCTACAAAACTGGCACTGTTACTTTTGCCATTGTTACTGTTAGTTCCATACTACTTTGCTACTAAATACTTTGTTGCAGATATTAAGTATTTTAGGTGTGGTTGAATTGACAACTCAACTGCTAATACTTGAGAATATTCTTTCGCTCCCCTTGTGTCGAATCAATAAATTTGGGTTGAATACTCTACCCTCGAAAACTGTTGTGATCCCCTATACTTGTGGCTTATCAAGACCTTTTTCTGGTGCCATTGCCGGGGAGCATAGCTCTATTCTCTGAGTCACTTGGGATTTATATCTGTTGATCACTATGAGGAATTTGAAAGATCAAAGAACCAAAAAATTTCCCTGAACTACGATGGGAGGTAAGGAACTGCATCTTGCTCTGCACTTGATTCACCTTATGTTTTGAGTAAACTTGCGACACCTACACCTGCTATTGATTCTGATATGTCACATGTTTGTGATGATGCCACTTCTGCTATGCATGATGCTTATGGTGATACTACTTCTTTGCTTGATAATAGTGTGCCACTAGGTGAATTTCTTGATGGACAACTTGCTACGGTTAGAAAGAATGAAATTACTGAAACTGATGATATCATTGAATCTGATGATGAATATTCTCCCCCTATATATTAATTGCCTGTCGTACCTGAGGCTTATATTATGGATGAAGAAACTGCTAGAGACTTTTTTGCTTGCAATGATAGATAAGATCTTAAGAAACTTTTAGCTAAGCTGAAAGAAAAGTCTTCTAATGCTAGAATGCAATATGATCCTATGTTTTCTACTTCACCTATCTATGTTATTGATAAGGATTATGAATTCTCGGTCAATCCTGAGTTAACTACTTTGGTTGAATCCGATCATTTCCATGGTTATGAATCTGAAACTGTTTTGTGACATCTTACCAAATTGAATGATATAGCCACCCTATTTGCTCATGAGGAAAAAACTCGCTATTACTATATTCTTAAATTGTTTCCTTTCTCATTAAAGGGTGAGGCTAAGATATGGTTTAATTCTCTTCCTCCTAGTTGTGTGTGTAGTCCCCAGGATATGATTTACTACTTCTCTGCCAGGGCGACATCGGCGGCACGGACAGCAGGTAGAGCACTCTCTGTGTTTGTAGCCGACGTTGCAGCAGCAGCTGCTGCTGTCTCAGCTGCTGCAGATGCCCTCTCGATGGATGCAGCCACGCTCAATGCGGATGCGGCGGCAATCTCGGCGTAGGCGGCGGCGCTCTCGCCATAGACGGCGGCGCTCGGGGAGGACGTAGCCATCGTACAAGCCCTCACGAAGCGTTTCCACGATGTCATCTTTGCAAGAAGGGGTTGCGGGAATGGGGATCGGGATTGGGGGGTTGCCGGCACTGGAGCAGACGAGCCGGCGAAGCTTAAGGAGGAAGGCTTAAATAGATCCAAAAATTTCCATCGCAAACGGTTCCTATAAACAAACTGCGTGTGATGTTGTTGATATTTTGTATTAGCTGTGAAAGACGAATTTGGAGTAAAGTGGCAACGAATGGTGTTGTAAATGTACAAGAAAATTTGTAGCTAATACCACTATCATGTCAAAATTTGGAAGATTTCAAGGGTCATTTGACCTTTTAAGACATTTAAGTGATTTTCTAGCCGTTTAATGACCGTAATTCAAATTTGAACTACATGTACAAGCAACAGCTAACCATAAGGGTTTGAAAGTCATATTTGTGTACTTATGTGCGAGTTAATTCCATGTGCAGTAAATTGGAAGGAATTTTCAAACATATTAGTCTCGCGGCTATGACACAAAGCATGGAGTGCCATGGCATTTAAATTCCAAAAAAAAAGATCAGAAACACATGAAACCTTGCTTGATGTAATGGCATGCCACCAAGATGATGTGGTAAAAAAATTGGCATGTTTACCGAAAGTTTGGACACACACCCCTCACAAACTTGAGCAACTCACGAGAAGACCAGTGGTTCTGAGAGGGAACAATGCATGTTTGATGACGAATGGGCATTAGCTTCCTCTTACGGCCTTCAACATTTTTCTACATTTAACATGCACTAATACAACTGTCATTTGAAAATTTGGAAAATTGTAGGGCTCATTTGACCTTTTAAAGACATTTAAGTTATTTTCTAGCCATTTAATGACCGTTATTCAAATTTGAACTACATTTACAAGAAACGGCTAACCATAATGGTTTGAAAAATCATATTTGTGTACTTGTGTGCGAGTTAATTCCATGTGCAGTAAATTGGAAGGAATTTTCAAACATATTGGTGTCACCGCTCATACGTCTCCGTCGTATCTATATTTTTTTTACTGTTCCATGCCCATATTATACAACTTTCACATACTTAAGACAACATTTTATATGATTTATTTGGACTAACCTATTCATCCAGTGCCCAATGCCAGTTCCTATTTGTTGCATGTTTTTGTTTCATAGAAAATCTATATCAAACAAAGTCCAAACGCGATAAAAAAATTTATGGAGAATTATTGTGGAATATATGTGATTTTTAGGAGTTGGAATCAACGCAAACGGAGGCCCACACCCACCACAAGACACTAGGGCGTGCCCCAAAGCCCTGGCGCGTCGTGGTGGGTTGTGCTCACCTCAAACGTCGGTTGGACCTCTACTTCGGGCGCAAGGAAGCTTATATCCGGGAAAAAATCGTGTTAAAATTTCATCACAATCGGAGTTACGGATCTCCCGGAATATAAGAAACGGTTTTCGGCCAGATCTGGGAACGCGAAACAGAAGAGAACAAAGAGGGAGATCAATTCTCGGAGGGGCTCCCGCCCCTCCGCCGCCATGGACGCCGTGGACTAGAGGGGGAACTCTCCTCCCATCTAGGGGGGGGCCAAGGACGAAGAAGAAGGAGTGGGGCTCTCTCCCCCTCTCCCCCGGTGGCGCCGGAACGCCACCGGGGCAAGGATCGTGACGGTGATCTACATCAACAATCTTGCTACCATCAACACCAACTTTCTCCCCCTCTATGCAGCGGTGTAACACCTCTTCTCCCTGCTATAATCTCTGCTTAAACATGGTGCTCAACTCCATATATTATTTCCCAATGATCTGTGCTTATCTTATGATGTTTGAGTAGATCTGTTTTGGCCGGTGGGTTAATCATGATCTTGGTTGGTATGATTGTATATTTTATTTATGGTGTTGTCCTATGGTGCCCTCCATCTCGCGCAAACGTGGGGGATCCTCGTTGTAGGGTGTTGCAATATGTTCTTCATTCACTTATAGTGGGTTGCTAGACTGACAGAAGTTTAAACCCGAGTAAGTGGGTTGTTGCGTATGGGAGTAAAGAGGACTTGATACTTAATGCTATGGTTGGGTTTCACAACCTTAATAATCTTTAGTAGTTGCGGATGCTTGCTAGAGTTCCAATCCTAGGTGCATATGATCCAAGTAGAGAAAGTATGTTAGCTCATGCCTCTCCCTCATATAAAATTGTAAGAATGATTACCGATAGTTGTTATCGATTGCCTAGGGACAAATGACTTTCTTATTGACAAAAGCTATCCACTTTTATTATCTTGCAATTTATTCGTAGTTTTATCCTCGTAAAGTACTCGTAGTTTTATTCTTGCAAGATAGTTTCATACTTGTTTAAGGTAAAGCAATGTGACGCCCCCAATTCAATCCAACACTAATCATACACGCCAATGTGTATGATCAAGATCAAGGACTCACGAGAAGATATCACAACACATCTCTAGACACAAATAAAATAATACAAGCTTTATATTACAAGCCAGGGGCCTCGAGGGCTCGAATACATAGCTCGATACACAAGAGTCAGTGGAAGCTACAATATCTGAGTACAGACATAAGTTAAACAAGACTGCCTTAAGAAGGCTAGCACAAAAGCAACACGATCGAAGAGGCAAGGCCTCCTGCCTGGGACCTCCTAACTACTCCTGGACGTCGACGGTCTTCAAGTAGTAGCATCCATCGGCGGCAGCATCTGGGTCCAAGGATCCACCATCTGGTTGCATCAACCAGAAAGAAGAAAGAAGGGGGAAAAGGGGTAGCAAAGCAACCGTGAGTACTCATCCAAAGTACTCGCAAGCATCAGATCTATACTATGTATGCATTGGTATCAATTGGAAGGGTTGTATCTGTGGACTGAACTGCGTAATGCCAGAATAGAGGGGGAAGGCCTAGCCTATCGAAGACTAGCATCTTCAAGCAGCTCCAAGCATCTTGCAGCATGTAGAAGAGTAAAGAGTAACATTTTAATATTAAACAAGCATGTTGTAACATCAACGCCCAGAGATCCTTCCTCGACTCCCTGCAGGAAAGCAATCTCGGGGCCACATATCCATCACATATCTCATGTATCCATTTCTAGTTATATAAGATCAGGATATAAGTCTGAACGTCCATTACCGTGGACACGATATTCGAATATATAACTTCCCTGCAGGGGTGCACCATGTTACCCAACACACTCGATCAGTCTGGCTGGACACACCTTTCTAGGGTCAATGCCCGGCCTCGGATGATCAACACGTCGCAGCCCTACCTAGGCTCAGCAGAGAGGTCCCCGTCGGTCTACCTCCTAAGCACTCAGGGGTCTGGGACCATCACCCGTTGCACTCCGGGTCGTTGCGAGCAGGGCAGACCAGGCTTCACCACTACAGGATGGTGTCAGCCCAGCCATGCCGCACTGCTAAACTTGACGCCAGACAAAGCTTCGGTTGATACTGCGATGTCGAGGCCCATATCAATTCTCGCATGGTGGTTAGTGCGTAAAGGCCAGAGGCCAACTCAGAACAAATACCCAAACCTGTTAGTGCATTGGGGGCTCGCGAAGATGATCACGGACTCACAATAAGGTGACCCCGTCGCCCCGTCTCGTGGACTTATGGCAAGGGCCCAGACTGCCCGGCGTGCCATGTGGAAAACTCACGGGTGCTCTACGGGCACGCCCGACTTTCACATCAACTCGCGGGTACCCCTCAAGGCCGACCCGACTTCCACAGTGATCTCAAGTAAAGTCAAGGTAACCGTGTGTCCAAACATCAAGGGGAAAACCCAAGGAATCACCCACGGAGGATTCCACTCAATGTAACCATCAAGGTGAACGTAAGAGGATCCACCCTCGAGGTTCACACTTTAGGTGTTGCATGACAAAGCCGTATCGGGAATGGTGAAATAGGAAACACCCTCGATGACCACGACCGAATAGCTACACTACAGAATTATCATCAGGAGTGCGTTATGAGGGATCACCCTCGGCACTCGATAGTAGCTCTGCGGAGTCGAGCAACTATAGGGGCGTGATGTGATGTGAGGTGTCAGGTCTGGTCATCGATCACATTGATCGAGTCATCGGAGATGAAGCAGGGGAAACAAGGACAATGTGGGGGTCACTGATGGATCACTAACCAACCTATATTAAGCAGTTTAGGGTAAGCAGGTAAGGTACAACAGCATGTTACAAAAGCAAGCTATGCATCAAAATAGCAGCAATCAATAACAGTAGCAAAATCAAATGCAAGCATGAGAGTATAGAATGGGCGATATCGGGATGATCAAAGGGGGGGGCTTGCCTGGAAGCTCCACTAAAAGGGAAGAAGAGTCATCGTCTACGTAGTCGATCACAGGGGCATCCGCAGCGGCCTTGGGGTCTACCGAAGAGAAGAGGGGGGAGAAACAGTAAATACATAGCAAGCAAGTGCAAGTATTGACAATAAGCGATGCTAGGGGTGTTCTAACGCAGCACTACACGCTACCGGCGCAGGGGGACAACATACGGGAATGTTTTCCCGAAGTCTGGCATTTTCGAACAAACGAACCGGAGGGGAAAAGTTTGATGTTCACTATGCTTGGGGCATGTGACAAATGAACGGAGAGCGTATTCCGATTCGTCTCGTCGTTTTGAGCAACTTTCATGTATAAAACTTTTTCATCCGAGCTACGGATTATTTTATATGATTTTTCAAAGATTTTACAATATTTTGGAATGAATTAAATTAACATAAACGAATTATTGCGTCAGCATGAGGTCAACATGTCAACCGCAGCTGTTTAGGTCAAACCTGGCAGCGGGTCCCACCTGTCATAGACAGTGGGGCTAACAGCAGTTTAATTTAGCTAAATAGAGTTAATTAGTGGTTGGGCCCCACATGTCAATGACTAATTAGGTTAAACTAATTAACTTAATCAAATTAATTAATTAGAAGGCGGTGCGGGCCCTTATGTCAGCGGCTGGGCGCTGCCAATCAGCTGCGTTGACTCGGTAAACTGGTCAGCCCGGGCCCTTGGGGCCACCAGGCAGTGACCCTGGGGGTGGGGCTAGGCCGGCCACGTCGGCGCCATGCCGGAGGGAGCTTCGGTGAGCCAACTCCACGGCGGTGCGCACGGGAGGGGTTCGGGAAAGGGCTAGGGGCGTCAAAAAGGGCGCGGCCGGTAGCGTTTGAACGCTGACGTCATTACGCGTCCGACCATGGAAACGGCAGTGGCTGTGACAGCCAGAAATGGGAGTGGTGGTAATAGGCGATGCTGGGGAGGCTGGAGCGGGCCGGACCAGCGATGGGGACCGGCGCTGGCGCGGGCCCTGTTTGAATCGCGGTGGGAACGGCCTAGGGGTGCGGTTGGGGCTGTGGCTCGGTGCTGCGAGAGCCCTGGAGCGCACCAGTGGCTCGCCCGGGGGTGCGGGAGCGCGCACGGCGCGCGGGCGGCGGAGCTCGGTAACATGGAAGAATGGCTACGGCCGTAGAAAACGAGGGGTAAGAGGAGGGGTAGCACGCGGTGCTCACCGACATTGCTGGGAAGGCCCGAGGGAGAGTCGAGGTGGCTGGAGTAGTTGGCGAGCTCGTGGTGGATGGAGTGGAGGAAGAAGGGTCGGGGCAGTATCGTGGGGCCGTCCCGGGTCGTGTGCGCGGTCGGCGAAGACGAGGCGGACGATGGGGGTCCTTTTCGCGAGCTCCTAGGTGGTGGGGAGCACGCTGGCCGCGCGGACGTCTTCATCCATGGCGATGGTGACGGTGGACGTGGCGGATCTGGAGGAGGGGAGGTGGAGAACGAGAGGGGAGTGGAGCAGGGCAGATGCGGGAGAAATATCTGGGGTGAGGCCTCGGTGGAGGCCTTGTCCTCCCCGGGCATCGCCAGCGAGATGATCCGGGGCAGCCATGCCTCTGTAGCAACCTGAGATAGATGAATAGGGAGGAGGGGAGAGCGACCGGGGGGTTTGGTGGCCAGTTGGGCTGGCTGGTTGGGGTGGAATGGACTGAGGCCCAGGGGGTGTGGGGAGTGGGCCGGCCTGGTCGGCTGTGGCCAACTGGGCCAAGGTCCACTAGGGGAGGGGGTTTTCTTTGTTTTAATTTTTATAACTTACCTTTAACTATTCTGTTTATTAATCTTAGCCTCGGCTTTGCATTTTCTTTTAGTAACAAATGAGTTTTGTTTTGAACAAAACTTGGCACATAATTCTAAGACAATATAATGAGATGGAAAAAAGTATGGAGTCAAAAGGAGATGTCTAACTGTTTATAGAAATTGAAAAGGCCATTTTTAAATGTTGTTGGACCACTAAATAATTTCGAGGGGCACTTTGGGAATCCAAAAGAGGTTGTTTCCAACATGACAAATATCCAGGGATTATTTGCCACACTGCAAACATTTTAGTTTTCATGCTTGACAAATTTGAATCTTTGACTTTAAATTTGAATTTGAATATGAACAGTGATTTGGATCAAGTGAGGATTAGCAACAGTAAGAGTGGTGACGTGGCACCATTAACCTGGGATTACTGTAGCTTAATTACCCGGGCGTCACAATTCTCCTCTACTACAAGAAATCTCGTCCCGAGATTTAGGAGGGGAGTAAGGGGGAAAGGCTCGGGAAGGACAAAACTCAACACAAGATAGGTACCTAGGGCTATCTCGATGAACGTGGCATAGAGGCACCTCTCGAGTTAAAATTCAAGAAATTCATCGAGAGCAAGGTAAGGAGGAGCAATAAGAAGCTTCAACCGGGTAGGCAATCGTTCGATATCTGAAACAGAGGGTGAAAGGGGTTCAAAGCATCGAGAATAAGTATTGCATCTGATACCAGAACAGATCACAAGAAGGTGGCTCATGAATTACATACGAAACCAAGCGTGAGGAACAATTTTGGAAGACAGAGATGTACAAGAGAGCCAGGTTTCGATCCTGTGGAACTGTGGGTTATGGGCCCACCATGTGGGTTAAAATCAAGAAGGAGTTACATTTTGCACTTTGATGATAGCAAGGCAGGTCAGAGGACAACCTGTCAGTTAGGTTGGCAACAACGTTGGTACCAAGGGCGAGGGACGAAGAGAACCATTTTCCTACTCGTTAAGACGAGGCGGGCCAATAGGCAAAGTTCTTGTCCATCGGTGGCTAACGGAATGTCATCAACAATAGTAACAAGGTCTTACAGACAGAGCTTGGGCACCAAGGTGTTTACATAAGCAGGGAATTATCACTGCTCAGATAAGATAGGTTACCAAAAAGATTAAACAAAACAGTGGAAAGAAAAGCGTAGACTCGAATCATTTATCGGTAGTCTTGAGTGTCTAACAACTCAGAACCCGTGGAAAAATTGGAACCGGCGAGAAATAATAGTTGACAAAGAACTCATAAGAAGTTATGTAGTTCTGTGATATTCTCGAGATACCATAGGGTAATACTCGGAGGTAGATCAAAGTAGAGGTTGGACAAGTGAAATGATCTGAAGAAGACAAGTACTTTAACTTGTCCGAGAAATGGGATCAAAGAAGAACAATATGGTCAAAACCACGGTTGCAAAGGACCAAATATAGATAACAGATGAACTTATCACAAGGGGATTATTTTTATAACATGAAGCTTCCATGATAAGTTCCACATTGGGTCCATGGGCATGAACACAAAGATTCAAGGTCGACTCCCACTTCTCTAATGCACAACTTTCCATTCACTTCTCGCATTCGAAGAATTATAGCGTTGAAATTTTACCTGGCGAAAATCCAATAGAGTATAACCCGCATAACTTTCGAGTTCACCCAGATTTAGGGAAGACATAGATTCAACCCATCGGGGCATCTTAGGAGCATATACCAAAAACTTAGGAATAAATAACTCAAGCTCAGAAGCAGAGCATGGTTGACAAAAGCAGGGGATACAAGGCATTATGTATCCGAGGAAAAGCTCACAAGGTTACTGAAAATGAAGGACGTTGTCGGATAGAACCCAACAAATGACCTGGAGGTCCACAATTGATCTGATGTGAGTATCGGTGCTCAACCAGAAGAAGAAAGAATGCAAGGAGGTCGGGTTATAGAAACAACTGACCAAAGCAAAGCTCAAATGTAACGGAATTATGATTCCCAAATCGGGGGATCAGAAGCAAAGGTTTTGATCAAAGACAAGTAAGTAGAAAAGACATAGATTGACAATCAATCAAGGTTTGAATTGTTGAACACCAGCTCAAGTCTGGAGTGATGTCTGATCCAAGGGGAGAATTTTAGATAGGAGTGATGATCGCGAGCATTCGCAAACAAATCGAATCAAATGCTCAAAATTACGATGACAAAGGATGCTAATGAGTATTGCTAGACATATGGAAGTAACCATAATGCAAGCAGATAAGGAGGAAGAAGAGCAATAGGCTACTGAGCATTTTTGAAAGATCAAATAGTTTTCCAGTGCATCTTGTAATAACAAGAGCAACTGGGGATGAAGGTATGAACAACAATGTTAGTAGTTACCCATGAGGATTTATCGGTGGTAGGGATCGCAACGCGAAGGGCACAAGGGTCTAGGGAAAACATCGGAGACTATCTTCAGAATCTTTTGGTGCACCAAGTAGTCATCTGGAGTGAGGGGCTCTCCGGGAGAAAGTATTTCTGAGAACCTAGAGTTGTTAGCAAAATCAGTTAACCCGAATAGAAGAGAGATCAGATTCCCAGAGTATAGACGAGGAGTAAAAGATCCTAATACCACCCAATTGGTGACGTGTGCGCGTAAGCCACACAGCCATGTTAGTAAATCAATTTTTCAAGACTAGACTCAACTTCGGCCAAGGACTTGGAAAGGGGGATCCTACAGGCAGTCGGCTCTGATACCAACTTGTGACGCCCCCGATTCAATCATACACTAATCATACACGCCAATGTGTACGATCAAGATCAGGGACTCGCGAGAAGATATCACAACACAACTCTAGACACAAATAAAATAATACAAGCTTTATATTACAAGCTAGGGGCCTCGAGGGATCGAATACATAGCTCGATACACAAAAGTCAGCGGAAGCAACAAAATCTGAGTACAGACATAAGTTAAACAAGACTGCCTTAAGAAGGCTAGCACAAAAGCAACACGATCGAAGAGGCAAGGCCTCCTGCCTGCGACCTCCTAACTACTCCTGGACGTCGACGGTCTTCACGTAGTAGCATCCATCGGCGGTGGCATCTGGCTCCAAGGATCCACCATCTGGTTGCATCAACCGAAAAGAAGAAAGAAGGGGGGAAAGGGGTAGCGAAGTAACCGTGAGTACTCATCCAAAGTACTCGCAAGCATCAGATCTATACTATGTATGCATTGGTATCAAATGGAAGGGTTGTATCTGCGGACTGAACTGCAGAATGCCAGAATAGAGGGGGAAGGCCTAGCCTATCGAAGACTAGCATCTTCAAGCAGCTCCAAGTATCTTGCAGCATGTAGAAGAGTAAAGAGTAACATTTTAATATTAAACAAGCATGTTGTAACATCAACGCCCAGAGATCCTTCCCTAACTCTGTGCGGGAAAGCAATCTCGGAGCCACATATCCATCACATATCTCATGTATACATTTCTAGTTATATAAGATCAGGATATAAGTCTGAATGTCCATTACCGTGGACATGGTATTCGAATATATAACTTCCCTGCAGGGGTGCACCACATTACCCAACACACTCGATCACTCTGGCCGGACACACCTTTCTGGGGTCAATGCCCGGCCTCGGAAGATCAACACGTCGCAACCCTACCTAGGATCAGCAGAGAGGTCCCCGCCGGTCTACCTCCTAAGCACTCCGGGGTCTGGGGCATCGCTCGTTGCACTCCGGGTCACTGCGACCAGGGTGTACCTGGCTCCACCACTACAGGTGGTGCCGGCCCAGTCATGCCGCACTGCTGAACTGGACGTCTGGCAAAGCTTCGGCTGATACTGCGACGTCGAGGCCCATACCTATTCTCGTGTGGTTGTTAGTGCGTAAAGGCCAGAGGCCAACTCAGAACAAATACCCAAACCTGTTAGTGCATTGGGGGCTCGCAAAGACGAGCAGAGACTCACGATAAGGTGACCCCGTCGCCCCATCTTGTGGACTTACGGCAAGGGCCCAGACTGCCCGGCCGTGCCATGTGGAAAACTCGCGGGTGCTCTACGGGCCCGTCTGACTTTCACATCAACTCGCGGGTACCCCTCAGGGCCGACCCGACTTCGACAATGATCTCAAGTAAAAGTCAAGGTAACCGTGTGTCCAAACATCAAGAGGAAACCCCGAGGAATCACCCACGGAGGATTCCACTCGATGTAACCATCAAGGTGAACGTAAGAGGATCCACCCACGAGGTTCACACTTGAAGTGTTGCACGACAGAGCCGTATCGGGAATGGTGAAAGAGGAACCACCCTCGATGGCCACGACCGCATAGCTATACTATAGAATTATCATCAGGAGTGTGTCGTGAGGGATCACCCTCGGCACTCGATAGTAGCTCTCAGAGTCGAGCAACTAAAGGGGCGTGATGTGATGTGAGGTGTCAGGCTCTGGTCATCGATCACGTTGATCGAGTCATCGGAGATGAAGCAGGGGCAACAAGGACAATGTGGGGGTCACTGATGGATCACTAACCAACCTATAATAAGCAGTTTAGGATAAGCAGGTAAGGTACAACAACAGGTTACAAAAGCAGGTTATGCATCAGAATAGGAGCAATCAATAACAGTAGCAAAATCTAATGCAAGCATGAGAGTATAGAATGGGCGATATCGGGATGATCAAAGGGGTGGGGCTTGCCTGGAAGCTCTACTGAAAGGGAATAAGAGTCGTCGTTGACGTAGTCGATCACAGGGGCATCCGCAACGGTCTCGAGGTCTACCGAAGAGAAGAGGGGGGAGAAAAAGTGAATACATAGCAAGGAAGTGCAAGTATTGACAATAAGCGGTGCTAGGGGTGTTCTAACGCAGCACTACACGCTACCGGCACAGGAGGACAACATCTGGGAATGTTTTCCCGAAGTCTGGCATTTTCGAACAAACAAACTGGAGGGGAAAAGTTTGATGTTCGCTATGCTAGGGGCATGTGACAGATCAACGGAGAGCGTATTCTGATTCGTCTCGTCGTTCTGAGCAACTTTCATGTATAAAACTTTTTCATCCGAGCTACGGTTTATTTTATATGATTTTTCAAAGATTTTACAATATTTTGGAATTAATTAAATTAACAGAAATGAACTATTGCGTCAGCATGATGTCAGCATGAGGTTAACAGGTCAACCGCAGTTGTTCAGGTCAAACCTGGCAGCTGGGTCCCACCTGTCATAGATAGTGGGGCTAACAGCGGTTTAATTTAGCTAAACAGAGTTAATTAGTGGTTGGGCCCCACATGTCAATGACTGATTAGGTTAAACTAATTAACTTAATCAAAATAATTAATTAGCAGGCGGTGCGGGCCCCTTATGTCAGCGACTGGGCGCTGCCAGTCAACTGCGTTGACTCGGTCAACTGGTCAGCCCGGGCCCTTGGGGCCACCAGGCAGTGACCTTGGGGTGGCGCTAGGCCGGCCACGTCGGTGCCACGCCGGACGGAGCTCCGGCGAGCCAACTCCGCGGTGGCGCGCACGGGAGGGGATCGAGAAAGGGCTAGGGGGCGTCAAAAGGGGCGCGACCGGTAGCGTTCGAACGCTCACGTCATCGCGCGTCCAACCATGGAAACAGTAGTGGCTGGGACAGCCAAAAACGGCGCCGGCGTCGAGGTCCGCGGTCGCCGGAGTTGGGCAAGGACGGAGTCGGCGACAGGGGCACGAACGGAGTCGAGGGTGGGCCTTTTTGATCACTGGGTCGACGCCGCGTTGAGTGGTGGTAATAGGCGACGCTGGGGAGGCCGGAGCAGGCCGGACTAGCGACGGGGAGCGGCGGTGGCGCTCGGGCCCCGTTCGAATCACGGTGGGAGCGGCGTAGGGGTGCGGTTGGGGCTTTGGCTCGATGGTGCGTGCACCCCGGAGCGTGCCAGTCGCTCGCGCAGGGGTGCGGGAGCGCGCACGGCGCGCGGCCGGCGGCCATGGCGGGCGGTGGAGCTCGATAACGTGGCAGAATGGCTACGACCATAGAAAACGAGGGGTAGGAGGAGGGGGAGCACGCGGTGCTCACCGCCGTTGCTGGGAAGGCCCGAGGGAGAGTCGAGGTGGCCGGAGTAGTTGGTGAGCTCGTGGTGGCCAGAGTGGAGGAAGAAGGGTCGGGGCGGTATGGTGGGGCCGTCCCGGGTCATGTGCGCGGTCGGCGAAGACGAGGCAGACGACGGGGGTCCTTCTGGCGAGCTCCTAGGTGGTGGGGAGCACGCTGGTCGCGCGAACGTCTTCGTCCATGGCGATGGTGATGGTGGACGCGGTGGATCTGGAGTAGGGGAGGTGGAGAACGAGAGGGGAGTGGAGTAGGGCGGATGCGGGAGAAATATCTGGGGTGAGGCCTCGGTGGAGGCCTTGTCCTCCCCGGGCATCGCCGGCTAGGTGGTCGGGGGCAGCCATGCCCCTGTAGCGACCTGAGATAGATGAACAGGGAGGAGGGGAGAGCGACCGGGGGGTTTGGTGGCCAGTTGGGCTGGCTGGTTGGGGTGGAATGGACTGAGGCCCAGGGGGTGTGGGGAGTGGGCCGGCCTGATCAGCTGTGGCCAACTGGGCCAAGGTCCACTAGGGGGAGGGGGTTTTCTTTGTTTTAATTTTTATAACTTGCCTTTAACGATTCTGTTTATTAATTTTAGCCTCAACTTTGCATTTTCTTTTAGTAACAAATGAGTTTTGTTTTGAGCAAAACTTGGCGCATAATTCTAAGACAATATATTGAGATGGAAAAAAAAGTATGGAGTCAAAAGGAGATGTCTAACTATTTATAGAAATTGAAAAGGCCAATTTTAAATGCTGCTGGACCACTAAATAATTTCGAGAGGCACTTTGGGAATCCAAAAGAGGTTGTTTCCAACATGACAAATATCTAGGGATTATTTACCACACTGCAAACATTTTAGTTTTCATGCTTGACAAATTTGAATCATTGACTTTAAATTTGTATTTGAATATGAACAGTGATTTGGATCAAGTGAGGATTAGCAACAGTAAGAGTGGTGACGTGGCACCATTAACCTGGGATTACTGTAGCTTAATTATCCGGGCGTCACAAGCAAACATCAAGTGTGCGCAGAGTTGTATCGGTGGTCGATAGAACTTGAGGGAATATTTGTTGTACCTTTAGCTCCTCGTCGGGTTCGACGCTCTTATTTATCGAAGAAGGCTACAAACGATCCCCTATACTTGTGGGTTATCAACGGCGTAGACACATGCATGGAGTGCCATGCCATTTAAATTCCAAAAAATTAAAAAATGATTAGAAACACATGAAACTTTGCTTGATTTAATGTGATGCCACCAAGATGATGTGGTAAAAAATTGGCCTGTTTGACGAAAGTTTGGACACACACCTCACAAATCGGAGCAACTCACTACAAGGCTCGTGGTTTTGAGAGGGGACAATGCATGTTTGATAACAAATCGACGATAGCTTCCTCTTACGGCCTTCAAATTTTTTCTATATTTAACGTGCACTAATACAATTGCCATGTCAAAATTTGGAAAGTTTCAGGGGTCATTTGACCTTTTTAAGACAATTTAAGTGATTTTTCTAGCGATTTAATGACCGTAATCCAAATTTGAACTACATCTACATGCAATTGCTAACCATAATGGTTTGAATAAAATATTCGTGTACTTGTGTGCGAGTTAATTCCATCCGCAGTAAATTGGAATGAGTTTTCAAACATATTGTTGCCACGGCCTAGACACATGCATGGAGTGCTATGGCATTTAAATTCCAAAAAATTAAAAAATGATCCGAAACACATGAAACCGTGATTGACGTAATGTCATGCCACCAAGATGATGTGGTAAAAAATTGGCCTGATTGACGAAAGTTTGGACACACACCCCTCGCAATCCAGAGCAACTCACTACAAGGCCCGTGGTTTCGAGAGGGAATAATGCATGTTTGATGACGAATCGACGATATCTTCCTCTTATGGCTTTGAAAAGTTTTCTACAGTTAATGTGAACTAATACAACTGTCATGTCAAAAATTGGAAATTTCAGGGGTCATTTGACTTTTTAAAGACATTTAAGTGATTTTCTAGCCATTTAATGACCGTAATCCAAATTTGAACTACATCTACATGCATCGGCTAACCATAAAAGGTTTGAAAAAAAAACTATTTGTGTACTTGTGTGCAACTTAACTCCATGTGCAGTAAATTGGAACGAATTTTCAAACATATTGGTGTCACTGCCTGCACACATGCATGGAGAGCCATGGCATTTAAATTCCAAAAAATAAAAAAAATGATCAGAAACACATGAAACCTTGCTTGATGTAATGCCATGCCACCAAGATGATGTGGTAAAAAATTGGCATGTTTGACGAAATTTGGACACACATTCTTCACAAATCGGAGCAATTCACTAGAAGGCTCGTGGTTTCGAGAGGGAACAATACATGTTTGATGACGAATCGATGATAGCTTCCTCGTATGGGCTTCAAAAATTCGTATAGTTAACATGCACTAATACAACTGTCATATCAAAATTTGGAAAATTTCAGGGGCAATTTGACCTTTTAAGACATTTAAGTGATTTTCTAGCCATTTAATGACCACAGTCCAAATTTGAACTACATATACATGCAACAGCTAACCATAATGGTTTGAAAGAAAAATATTTGTGTATTTGTGTGCGAGTTAATTCCATGTGCAATAAATTGGAACGAATTTTCAAACATATTGGTGTGACGGCGGACACATGCATGGAGTGCCATGGAATTTAAATTCAAAAAAATAAAAATAAAATGATCCGACGATGTAAATATTTGATGTTGAAAAAAAACGTAAAGATCTGGCAACACAACCGAGCCCCACACGATTGCCACTCTATTTCGCGCCTCGAGGTTTGAAAGGTGAGTGGCGGGTTATTAATCAGACACGGTTCTATACTGGAAACCGTCAGCTATTAAGTTCACACATGGCTTTTGTGAAGGAAATATGCCCTAGAGGCAATAATAAAGTGATTATTTATTTCCTCATATCATGATAAATATTTATTATTCATGCTAGAATTGTATTAACCGGAAACATGATACGAGTGTGAATACATAGACAAAACTATAGTCACTAGTATGCCTCTACTTGACTAGCTCATTAATCAAAGATGGTTATGTTTCCTAACCATAGACATGTGTTGTCATTTGATTAGTGGGATCACATCATTAGGAGAATGATGTGATTGACATGACCCATTCCGTTAGCCTAGCACTTGATCGTTTAGTATACTGCTATTGCTTTCTTCATGACTTATACAAAGTTCCTGCAACTATGAGATTGTGCAACTCCCGTATACCGGAAGAACACTTTGTGTGCTACCAAACGTCACAATGTAACTGGGTGATTATAAAGGTGCTCTATAGGTGTTTCCGAAGGTACATGTTGGGTTGGCATAATTCGAGATTAGATTTTGTCACTCCGATTGTCGGAGAGGTATCTCTGGGCCCTCTCGGTAATACTCATCACCTAAGCCTTGCAAGCATGTAACTAATGAGTTAGTTATGAGATGATGTATTACGGAACGAGTAAAGAGACTTGCCGGTAACGAGATTGAACTAGGTATTGGATACCGACGATCAAATCTCGGGCAAGTAACATACCGGTGACAAAGGGAACAAAGTATGTTGTTATGCGGTTTGACCGATAAAGATCTTCGTAGAATATGTAGGAACCAATATGGGCATCCAGGTCCCGCTATTGGTTATTGACCGAGAATGGTTCTAGGTCATGTCTACATAGTTCTCGAACCCGTAGGGTCCGCACGCTTAACGTTTCGATGACAGTTTTATTATGAGTTTATAAGTTTTGATGTACCGAAGTTTGTTCGGAGTCCCGGATGTGATCACGGACATGACGAGGAGTTTCAAAATGGTCGAGACATAAAGATTGATATATTGGAAGCCTATATTTGGACATCGGAATGGTTCCGGGTGAAATCGGGATTTTACCGGAACACCGGGGGGTTACCGAAACCCTCCCGGGGGATATTGGGCCTTAGTGGGCCAAGAGGGAGAAGAGGAGAGCCGGCCAGGGCAGGCCGCGCGCCCCCTCCCCCCCTAGTCTGAATAGGACAAGGAAGGGGGGCGGCGCCCCCCTTTCCTCTTTCCCCTCCCCCCTTTCCTTCTCCACCAAGGCAGAGGGGAGTCCTACTCCGGTGGGAGTAGGACTCCTCCAGCGCACCCCTAGGGGCCAGCCGCACCTCCCCCCTCCCTCCTTTATATACGGGGGCGGGGGCACCCCATAGACACACAAGTTGATCTACGGATCGTTCCTTAGCCGTGTGCGGTGCCCCCTTCCACCATATTCCACCTCGGTCATATCGTCACGGAGTTTAGGCGAAGCCCTGCGCCGGTAGAACATCATCATCGTCACCACGCTGTCGTGCTGACGGAACTCATCTCCGGAGCTCGGCTGGATTGGAGGCCAGAGATCGTCATCGAGCTGAACGTGTGCTGAACTCGGAGGCTCCGTACGTTCGGTGCTTGGATCGGTCGGATCGTGAAGACGTATGACTACATCAACCGCGTTGTGCTAATGCTTCCGCTTACGGTCTACGAGGGTACGTGGACGAACACTCTCCCCTCTCGTTGCTATTCCATCACCATGATCTTGCGTGTGCGTAGGAAATTTTTTGAAATTACTACGTTCCCCAATAGTGGTATCAGAGCCTAGGTTTTATGCGTTGATGTTATATGCACGACTAGAACACAAGTGAGTTGTGGACGATATAAGTCATACTGCCTACCAGCATGTCATACTTTGGTTCAGCGGTATTGTTGGATGAAGCAGCCCGGACCGACATTACGCGTACGCTTACGCGAGACTGGCTAAGCCCAACTTTAGTTGCTGGCGGGTGTCAGTTTATCCAACTTTAGTTAAACCGAGTGTGGCTATGCCCGGTCCTTGAAGGTTAAAACGGAGTATATTTGACAAACTATCGTTGTGGTTTTGATGCGTAGGTGAGAATGGTTCTTGCTAAGCCCGTAGCAGCCACGAAAAATTTGCAACAACCAAGTAGAGGACGTCTAACTTGTTTTTGCAGGGCATGTTGTGATGTGATATGGTCAAGACGTGATGCTATATTTTATTGTATGAGATGATCATGTTTTGTAACCGGGTTATCGGCAACTAGCGTGAGCCATATGGTTGTCGCTTATTGTATGAAATGCAACGCATCGTAATTGCTTTACTTTATCACTAAGCGGTAGCGATAGTCGTAGAAGCAATAGACGGTGTAAACGACAACGATGCTATGATGGAGATCAAGGTGTCGCGTCGGTGACGATGGTGATCACGGCGGTGCTTCGGAGATGGAGATCACAAGCACAAGATGTTGATGGCCATATCATATCACTTATATTGATTGCATGTGATGTTTATCCTTTATGCATCTTATCTTGCTTTGATTGACAGTAGCATTTTAAGATGATCTCTCACTACAATTATCAAGAAGTGTTCTCCCTGAGTATGCACCGTTGCCAAAGTTCGTCGTGCCGAGACACCACGTGATGATCGGGTGTGGTAAGCTCTACGTCCATCTACAACGGGTGCAAGCCAGTTTTGCACACGCAGAATACTCGAGTTAAGCTTGACGAGCCCGGCATATGCGAGATATGGCCTCGGAACACGGAGACCGAAGGTCGGCGTGAATCATATAGTAGATATGATCAACATAATGATGTTCACCATTTAAAACTACTCCATCTCACGTGATGATCGGTTATGGTTTAGTTGATTTGGATCACGTGATCACTTAGATGACTAGAGAGATGTCTGCCTAAGTGGGAGTTCTTAAGTAATATGATTAATTGAACTTAAATTTATCATGAACTTAGTACCGATAGTATCTTGCTTGTCTATGTTTGTTTGTAGATAGATGGCTCGTCTTTGTTGTTCCGTTGAATTCTAATGCGTTCCTTGAGAAAGCAAAGTTGAAAGATGATGGTAGCAATTACACGACCGGGTCCGTAACCTTAGGATTATCCTCATTGCTGCACGTAAGAGTTACGTCCCGGAAGCACCGCTGGGTGCGAACTTCTTCTTGATGTGGCCGACGACGTTAAGAACGTCTGGCGAGCAAAGTGATGACTACCCTATAGTTCGATGTGCCATGCTTTACGGCTTAGAACCGGGTCTTCAACGACGTTTTGAACATCATGGAGCATATGAGATGTTCCAAGAGTTAACGTTAATATTTCAAGCAAATGCCCGGATTGAGAGATATGAAGTCTCCAATAAGTTCTATAGCTGCAAGATGGAGGAGAATAGTTACAAGGTGAACACATACTCGTAATGTCCGGGTATAATAATCACTTGATTCAACCGGGAGTTAATCTTCCGATGATAGTGTCATTGACAGAATTCTCCAATCACTGCCACGAAGCTACAAGAGCTTTGTGATGAACTATAATATGCAAGGGATGAACAAGACTATTCCCGAGCTCTTCGCAACGCTTAAAGCCGCGGAGATAGAAATCAAGAAGGAGCATCAAGTGTTGATGGTCAACAAGACCACTAGTTTCAAGAAAAAGGGCAAAGGGAAGAAGAAGGGGAACTTCAAAAAGAACGGCAAGCAAGTTGCTGCTCAAGAGAAGAAACCCAAGTCTGGACCTAAGCCTGAAATCGAGTGCTTCTACCGCAAGCGATCGACACCGAAGCGGAACTGCCCCAAGTATTTGGGGGATAAGAAGGATGGCAAAGTGAACAAAGGTATATGTGATATACATGTTATTGATGTGTACCTAACTAGAGCTCGTAGTAGCACTGGTATTTGATCTTGGTTACATTGCTAATATTTGCAACTCAAACAGGACTACGGAATAAGCGAGCAGCCAAGGACGAGGTGACGATCGCGCTGGGAAGCGGTTCCAAAGTCGATGTGATCGCGGTCGGCACGCTACCTCTACATCTACCTTCGGGATTAGTTTTAGACCTGAATAATTGTTATTTGGTGCCGCGTTGAGCATGAACATTATATCTGGAGCTTGTTTAATGAGAGACGGTTATTCATTTAAATCGAGAGATAATGGTTGTTCTATTTATATGAGTAATATCTTTTATGGTCATGCACCCTTGAAGAGTGGTCTATTTTATTGAATCTCGATAGTAGTAATACACATATTCATAATGTTGAAGCCAAAAGATGCAGAGTTGATAATGATAGTGCAACTTATTTGTGGCACTTGCCGTTTAGGTCATATCGATGTAAAACGCATGAAGAAACTCCATCTTGATGGACTTACGGAATCACTTGATTATGAATCACTAGGTACTTATGAACCGTGCCTCATGGGCAAGATGACTAAAACACCGTTCTCCTAAACTATGGAGAGAGCAACAGATTTGTTGGAAATCATACATACGTATGTATGTGGTCCGATGAATGTTGAGGCTCGTGGCGGATATCGTTATTTTCTCACCTTCACAGATGATTTGAGCAGATATGGGTATATCTACTTAATGAAGCACAAGTCTGAAACATTTGAAAAGTTCAAAGAATTTCAGAGTGAAGTGGAAAATCATTGTAACAAGAAAATAAAGTTTCTACGATCTGATCGTGGAGGAGAATATTTGAGTTACGAGTTTGGTTTACATTTGAAACAATGCGGAATAGTTTCAAAACTCACGCCACCCGGAACACCACAACGAAATGGTGTGTCCGAACGTCGTAATCGTACTTTACTTGATATGGTGCGATCTATGATGTCTCTTACCGATTTACCGCTATTGTTTTGGGGTTATGCTTTAGAGACGGCCGCATTCACGTTAAATAGGGCACCATCAAAATCCGTTGAGACGACGCCTTATGAACTGTGGTTTGGCAAGAAACCAAAGTTGTCGTTTCTCAAAGTTTGGGGCTGCGATGCTTATGTGAATAAACTTCAACCAGATAAGCTCGAACCCAAATCGGAGAAATGTGTCTTCATAGGATATCCAAAAGAGACTGTTGGATACACCTTCTATCACAAATCCGAAGGCAAGACATTCGTCGCTAAGAATGGATCCTTTCTAGAGAAGGAGTTTCTCTCGAAAGAAGTGAGTGGGAGGAAAGTAGAACTTGATGAGATAACTATATCTACTCCCTTATTGGAAAGTAGTTCATCACGAGAACCGGTTCCTGTGAAGACTACACCAATTAGTGAGGAAGCTAATGATATTGATCATGAAACTTCAGATCAAGTTTCTGCTGAACCTCGTGGGTCTACGAGTAGGATCCGCACTGAGTGGTACGGTAATCCTATTCGGAAGTCATGTTACTTGACCATGATGAACCTACGAACTATGAGGAAGCGATGATGAGCCCAGATTCTGCAAAATGGCTAGAAGCCATGAAATCTGAGATGGGATCCATGTATGAAAACAAAGTATGGACTTTGGTTGACTTGCCCGATGATCGGCAAGCCATTGAGAATAAATGGATCTTTAAGAAGAAGATTGACGCTGATGGTAATGTAACTGTCTATAAAGCTCGACTTGTTCCGAAAGGTTTTTGACAAGTTTAAGGGGTTGACTACGATGAGACTTTCTCACCCGTAGCGATGCTTAAGTCTGTCCGAATCATGTTAGCTATTGCTGCATTTCATGATTATGAAATTTGGCAAATGGATGTCAAGACTGCATTCTTGAATGGATTTCTAGAAGAAGAGTTGTATATGATGCAGCCGGAAGGTTTTGTTGATCCAAAAGGTGCTAACAAAGGATGCAAGCTCCAGCGTTCCATTTATGGACTGGTGCAAGCATCTTGGGGTTGGAATAAACGCTTTGATAGTGTGATCAAAGCATATGGTTTTATCTGAGACTTTTGGAGAAGCTCAGATTTACAAGAAAGTGAGTGGGAGCTCTGTAGCATTTCTAGTTTTATATGTCGATGACATATTATTAATTGGAAATGATATAGAATTTCTGGATAGCATAAACGGATACTCGAATAAAAGTTTTTCAACGAAAGACCTCGGTGAAGCTGCTTACATATTGGGCATCAAGATCTATAGAGATAGATCAAGATGCTTAATAGGACTTTCACAAAGCACATACCTTGATAAAATTTTGAAAAAGTTCAAAATGGATCAGGCAAAGAAAGGATTCTTGCCTGTGCTACAAGGTGTGAAATTGAGTCAAACTCAATGCCCGACCACAGCAGAAGATAGAGAGAAAATGAAAAATGTTCCCTATGCTTCAGCCATAGGCTCTATCATGTATGCAATGCTGTGTACCGACCGACGATGCTTAGCAATAAGCTTGGCGGGAAGGTACCAAAGTAATCCAGAGTGGATCATCGGACAGCGGTCAAGAACATCCTGAAATACCTGAAAAGGACTAAGGATATGTTTCTCGTATATGGAGGTGACAAAGAGCTAGTCGTAAATGGTTACGTCAATGCAAGCTTTGACACTGATCCGGACGATTCTAAATCGCAAACCGGATACGTGTTTTTATTAAACGGTGGAGCTGTAAGTTGGTGCAGTTCTAAACAAAGCGTCGTGGCGGGATCTACATGTGAAGCGGAGTACATAGCTGCTTCTGAAGCAGCGAATGAAGGAGTCTCAGATGAAGGAGTTCATTTCGATCTAGGTGTCATACCTAGTGCATCGGGACCAATGAAGATCTTCGTGACAATCTTGGTGCAATTGCCTTGGCAAAGGAATCCAGATTTCACAAGAGGACCAAGCACATCAAGAGACGCTTCAATTCCATTCGGGACCAAGTCCAAGTGGGAGACATAGAGATTTGCAAGATACATACGGATCTGAATGTTGCAGACCCATTGACTAAGCCTCTCTCACGAGCAAAACATGATCAGCACCAAGACTCCATGGGTGTTAGAATCATTACTATGTAATCTAGATTATTGACTCTAGTGCAAGTGGGAGATGAAGGAAATATGCCCTAGAGGCAATAATAAAGTGATTATTTATTTCCTCATATCATGATAAATATTTATTATTCATGCTAGAATTGTATTAACCGGAAACATGATACAAGTGTGAATACATAGACAAAACTATAGTCACTAGTATGCCTCTACTTGACTAGCTCATTAATCAAAGATGGTTATGTTTCCTAACCATAGACATGTGTTGTCATTTGATTAGTGGGATCACATCATTAGGAGAATGATGTGATTGACATGACCCATTCCGTTAGCCTAGCACTTGATCGTTTAGTATACTGCTATTGCTTTCTTCATGACTTATACAAAGTTCCTGCAACTATGAGATTGTGCAACTCCGTATACGGAAGAACACTTTGTGTGCTACCAAATGTCACAACGTGAATCGGGTGATTATAAAGGTGCTCTCAGTGTGTTTCGAAGGTACATGTTGGGTTGGCATAATTGAGATTAGGTTTTGTCACCTCCGATTGTCGAAGAGGTATCTCTGGCCCTCTCGGTAATACTCATCACCTAAGCCTTGCAAGCATGTAACTAATGAGTTAGTTATGAGATGATGTATTACGGAACGAGTAAAGAGACTTGCCGTAACGAGATTGAACTAGGTATTGGATACCGACGATCAAATCTCGGGCAAGTAACATACCGATGACAAAGGGAACAAAGTATGTTGTTATGCGGTTTGACCGATAAAGATCTTCGTAGAATATGTAGGAACCAATATGGGCATCCAGGTCCCGCTATTGGTTATTGACCGAGAATGGTTCTAGGTCATGTCTACATAGTTCTCGAACCCGTAGGGTCCGCAACTTAACGCTTCGATGACGCTTTATTATGAGTTTATAAGTTTTGATGTACCAAGTTTGTTCGAGTCCGGATGTGATCACGGACATGACGAGGAGTCTCGAAATGGTCGAGACATAAAGATTGATATATTGGAAGCCTATATTTGGACATCGGAATGGTTCCGTGAAATCGGATTTTACCTAACACCGGGGTTACCGAAACCCTCCCGGGGGATATTGGGCCTTAGTGGGCCAAGAGGGAGAAGAGGAGGGCTGGCCAGGGGCAGGCCACGCCCCCCCCCCTAGTCCGAATAGGACAAGGAAGGGGCGGCCCCCTTCCTCTTTCCCTCCCCTTTCCTTCTCCACCAAGGCAGAGGGGGAGTCCTACTCCTGGGAGTAGGACTCCTCAAGTGCACCCCTAGGGGCCAGCCGCACCTTCCCCTCCCTCCTTTATATACGGGCGGGGCACCCCATAGACACACAAGTTGATCTACGGATCGTTCCTTAGCCGTGTGCGTGCCCCTTCCACCATATTCCACCTCGGTCATATCGTCGCGGAGTTTAGGCGAAGCCTGCGCGATAGAACATCATCATCATCACCACGCCGTCGTCTTGTGAACTCATCTCTGAGCTCGGCTGGATCGAGGCCGAGATCGTCATCGAGCTGAACGTGTGCTGAACTCGGAGGCTCCGTACGTTTGATGCTTGGATCGGTCGGATCGTGAAGATGTACGACTACATCAACCGCGTTGTGCTAATGCTTCCGCTTACGGTCTACGAGGGTACGTGGACGAACACTCTCCCCTCTCGTTGCTATGCCATCACCATGATCTTGCGTGTGCGTAGGAAATTTTTTGAAATTACTACGTTCCCCAACATTTTGCTGCGGGAATCGTGTGTAGATTCCGGCCGCCAATAAATACCACCTTGCTCATGAGTGTCCCGCCTGCATTCTCATCTACATCCTCCCCTCACTTGCCCTCTCTCTCTCTCTCTCTCTCTCTCTCTCTCTCTCTCTCTCTCTCTCAAATCTCTGCCATGGCACCGTCGATCTGCCCAAGCGTCGATGAGGAGGTGCCACCCCTGAGGACGCCTAGTCGAAGAGCAGCGACGAAGAGGACCCCTACGCGCCACCGGATGAGGTTGTGCCTGATCCCCCAACTTTGGAGTGGTTTTGTGGCCAGTATAATCTTTGTATGTGGAAGTCGCTGCTGCCGGCTGAGAAAGCCAGGCAAGTGGAGTTCAAGAATGAGATGGCGGAGGAGGAAGCCGGGTACCAGGCGGCATGTGAAGCCTGTGATGCCACCTGGAAAAAAGGAGGCGTTGGAGCTTTTGGGGCGGGTGCATCGTCGTGCGGAAGAGGTGCAGAAGACGGGTACTTCGCGAGGAAGGTCAAAGGCGCTAGGCGCGTCATCGCTGCATGGAGGTGGGCCAATAAGCTCCAGCGTGCCACCGACGAGGAGCTTCGGTGGGCATCCAATGAAATGGCAAGAACGTTCGCACTCGTCCACCAGTAAGAGGCAGATAGGTACGTCAAGCGCTGCAAGGCGGAGGAGGCGGAGTACTGCCTCCGCGCTGGGAAGATGCCGCACACCAGGGAGCTGCTAGCGAGGGGCTACCGGAATACTGCCCCTATGAGGGATTTTTAGTTTTAGTATTGTTCATTTTCAATTTTATGCATTATACCTAGTAGTTAAGTATCATTACGTATATGTGATGATATTATATATATTCTGTGATGAACTAATAAATAATCAATATTTATTATGAATTCCATTTTCTATCTATTTTCGTATACTAATTTATATCTAGCTGTTATCATCCACATATACAGAATGGAAAGCATATACACACACATTGAAACAGAACGTATAAGAATGGAAAACTGAGTACACATATTGAAACAGAGCAATAAACATAGCAATATTATGATTGATGTGAATACATAGCGATCCACATCGAAATGACTCCACAAAATAAAACGCATCCATAAGACCATGACCAGCCGCCCTTGTCTACGGTAGCTCTCGACTCTGCTTGAACTCGTGCAGGCGTTCGTCCAAGCGGTCGACACGCTCGCGGTACATCTGAAGCACGATCTCAAGCTCCAAGTTGGCTATTTCCATCGGAGATCACCAGTTCGAGGATGCAACGACCATGTTTCTCTACTGCGCCCAGGTGGACACATAGGCCAAGGAGGCGGTCGAGCCTAGTGAACGGCGCGTTGGCATCGAGCGAGCCACGGACAAGGCGAACGGCGCGACCCATGCGAACAGCGCGGCGGGCGTCCGGTGCAAGTACGGCACGGCAGGCCTCTGGTGCAAGTACGGCGCAGATGGCCTCTACCCACTCCTGGTGAGGAATGGGGGTACTGACGGGACGTGTACCCAGCTGCGACGCCTTGTCGACAGAAGGCAAGCACCGATGGATCCGCTCTTGCTATGCAGCGCACCACGCCTCTCGCTCTGCGGTGCTCCGACGGTCTCGTTGTGCGGCGAGCCCTAGCCTATCGACGCGGACACGCCTAGCTTGCTCTGCGATGCGCCATCGATAATTTTGTGCGGCAAGCTGCAGCCTCTCAGCGCTGACATGCCTATCTTGAACCGCGGCGCTGAAGCGCCATGTGCCAAGGGTCTGCTCAACCCTGGCGATGACGCGCATCACGGCGTCATCCATCGCGTTTCCAGGGAGCGCCTCGCCCTCAACGGACCGTGGCGCCTTCTCGTTTTTCTCGTCGAGGAGGTTGATGGCAGAGGCGGCGCTTTGGTGGGTTGGCATGCTTGAAAAGGTGAATGTGCTACAGTCTGCGTCTGTAGCCTCCGTGCGTCACGCGTTGCCTAGGTTTATGCGCAATATCGCTGGGTGGCGGCGGGAAACCGGTGAGGAAATGGCGGGAAACGGTGGCGTGTTCATATGATCGTTTATCCTAGTTAATTATGCATGTAATAGTTTACTTTGGTGTGTGGAAGTGTCATGTGTGTACTTGCCACCTATGCAATTGGATGTTTGCCGTGTATCACACACATCTTGTTTATGTGAAACGTTTTTGTTCTCTTGGCTTAACATAAACAGTTTATCGGAATGAAAAGTACGCCCTCCATTGCACACACCTTGATCTGGCTGAATCGTTTCTGTTGCATTGCCTAATCAAAAACAGATCATCCGAGTAAACCGTATGCCATATATCGCACACACCTTGATCTGGCTAACCATTTCTTTTGTGTTGCCTAATCAGAAACAATTTATCTGAGTTAACAGTATGCCGTATATCGCACACACCTTCATCTGGCTGCTCGTTTCTATTGTTCCACCTCATCACAAACAGTTTATCCGAGTGAAATGTATGCCGTCTATCGCACACGTCTTCATCTGGTTGTCCGTTTCTATTGTTCTGCCTCATCACAAATAGTTCATTGAACTGAACCGTATGCCCCACAACGCACACACAACTAAAATCTGAACCATGTTTGATGTATCCGCCATCGCAAACGGTTTGCATCTTTTTTGACGTTTTTTACATCACCGTCTGTGATTAATACATCGCATACAGTTTCGTCGAAGTGTCTTTGATTGTAGTGTCGCGTTAGCAGCATCCTGCAGTAGTGGATCCAGCCATTGCCGATGTTGCTTCTCTTGGACAGGTGCACATGAGGTAGGTTTTGGTTATCGCAGGGAGCGAAAAATGTTGTGGGGCGGGAAGGGATGCTCATGCACGGGTGGGGCTATTATTCGTAAGATTTTTGCGGCTATCAGCGACAAAGATTCGCCTCAATATTCGTTAAATCAGGTTATCTCCGCTCATCACATCATTTCTTCTCAAAATGTGGCATCCCTGAAAATATGTCTATCCCTATCCCACCAAGGGATAGGGAATGAACCAAACGCCACTTAGTTAGACAATCACTACCTGCTCCTCCCGCGAGCGACTCCCACGCAAGAGTTGCTCACCTCCCGTCGGCGCCGCATCCAATCTGTCTCGTTTCCTGTTTTTAAGTTGTTTTTCAGTTTGTTTAGAATTTTTGTCCTGCTCGAGAAGATGAAGCAAAGGCGGCTCTGTGAAGGTGGAATAAGTTTCTTCTCGCCTAGCCCCCGTCCCGGCGGTGCGTCTAGCATCATTGGAGAGCATGTGGAGAGGTGTTTTCGGCGGATCTCGCGGGATTCAATTGGTGTTTGTCTCCGGTGGATCTGCTTGGATCTGGTCTGTGTTCGTGTTTCTACAGGTTGGATACTTTCGATCTACGCTCCTCTTCAACGGCAATTGTTTGTTCTGGTGTGTTGCTCTTTTGGGCCTTAGCACAATGACTTTCCGACTGTCTACTACAATAAGGTTTGTCCGGTTTCAGTAAGGAAGGAGCGATGACAGCAGCATGAATATTTTTTAGCGGTCACTGGGGGGAGACATTCTCCACTTGAATATATTACCACTCAAAGTGGCCATAATGTCACGAGATTGATCTAGTGTACAAGCAAATCGAAAACCTGAACAAGTTAACCCGTTTATGAGGAAAACCGAGCTGAAAATCGTACAAGTAACAAGGGTAAAGGGAGATGAGAAAAGGTGGATACCCAAGACAAGGCACAACTAGCTAGTATACATAGGGACCAACACCACGAGACACAAAGTACATGTTGGGTGTCGTCAAGGGATCACAATAACAAAACTTTGCCTCAACTTAACGCACCGCTCCAGTTTGCATACTGAACCTCAGATGCAACACAGGAGCGCCCACAAACAATGAGTGACATAGGCACGAACCTTGAGTGGAAACTTTGCCACGAGAATTCAGAACGATTAGCAAGTTGGGGGGGGGGGGCATTTTGCATCATCATTGAACAAAGATAAATCGAGATGGCACCAAGAGCACGAAGCTCATCATAACACAACGGCAACCATGAGATGATCTTGAGCATGCGCAACAACAGGAGTGACACCAAAAAGACCACCAAAAATTAAGACCCAGGAAGCAGCTCTTAGCACAAAGCACCAATTATTGTTGCCACGCACCAGAAACTCATACCACGATGGCATGGTTTTGGCTTACTTCAGCGTTTGTAGTCGTCGTTAGGTGGTCTACAAAAATAAATTTGATTTTTATTACTTGTTATGTTCTTTATACTGCCATGATACCTGATGAATAGATCTGACTTTTTATGAAAAAGAAAGTGGAAGTTGCTAGTCCGTGGCCCGAAACGAAACAAGTTTCCTTTTCTCCCCCGCGGCGCTGCCGGTGGTCCTTGGTGCCTCCCATCAGTATCCCATTCCCGTCGATGCCGGCACGTTCTATCGCCACAAGTCAACACTCCATCGCTCGCTCGTCTCTATCCGTCTATCCCCGATAGGCACCCCAGGCAAGCACTGGCACGTCAAGTTATGTCGTCGTAGATGCTCTTGCCGCCACACACCGGCGGCACGGAATTAGCAGTGGCATGCATCCATCAGATCCTTCAAGTGATCGCCCACCGTGGATCCATGGGAACCATACGCTTTACGTTGCTTACTGACTTACTGTTGCGTCGTCTATTTGAGCATTTGACCGTGGGCCGAGGGCTGAGGCTGCATGCACGGCACAACACAACTGAACTACTCTACTCACGCTCCCTGGTCCATGCACGAGTTTTGACCTCGTCAACAGCTGTATACGCGCACGTGCACTTCTTTTTTTTAAACTCGCACGTGGACTTCTTTTTGCCATGCATGCACCAAAATCACCTGTTGGTTTTGTGAATTGACACGACCTGGGCTGGCTGCCTGGCACTGGAAGAGAGAGCCCTAAGGCGACACTGTCTGGCTGCAAATTAAGACCAAGGCGGCTCTTTGGATCACAGCCGTTGTTTGCCATGCCAAAATATTGGCGTTAACTTTTTTTTTTTGAGTAAAAATATTGGCGTTAACTGAGGGTGGGATGCCTGTTGGATTGGATGCCCTCCAAATTTTTGCCACAGCCAGCCCACCACAGCTCTCTGCATCTACTATGACACCAAGTCGTCCGCAACTAACAGGCGGGCAAAACGAGAAAATACTTATTTGACGCTCATTTCATCAATAGTCGACCAAACGCACAGGAACGAGCGAGAGGGAGCGACGTGGTTGGCCCGCCACTTCGCAGCAGAGGTTTTTATTTTCTTGTGCTTTTCCTAAATTTATAAATTTTAGAAAAAATTCAAAAAACGTTTGGCCTTCCGAAATTGTTCGGGATTTCAAAACTTGTTAACGTTTTTAAAAGAATGTTTGAAAAATGCAAAGTAAATGTTCAGAATTTAAAATTATTGTTCGCGCTTTGAAAAAATGATTGAAATTTCCAAATTTGTTCACAATTTTTAATAAGTGTTCAAAAAGTAAAAAAATCACTTCTTAAACTTTTGTTCACAATTTTGAAGAAATGTTCAAAAAAATCCTTTCCTGAAACACGTTCAATATTTAAGATTTTTTTCACAGGTTAACAAATTGTTTACTAAGTTGAAAAATATATTTGTTTTCAAAAAAGTTCAGTTTTCTGAAAAATATTAGATCGCATTTTTAACCACACTACAGTTGTCGCTGCAGTATAACCGGTACGGTACCATTGCATTGACTGCGTGTCCTCACTATGTTGGCTGCCAATGGGTCGTCCCAGTAGGATCTCCTGCGTGTAGTGCCGTCTGTTTGCCGCAAGGAGCGGCACAACGGACCTCCCCAAAATGATCGCCGATATTTTGGCGTGCCCCTGATTTGGGTCGGGGGAGGTTGGGCAAGAACCAAACAACCGTGAGAACCCAACAATGGACAATTCCCTAGGTGGTCGTCTGGAGCCACAGGCCATAGTAGGTTTGCCACATATTACACACGCTTGACAATTGGGATGACTTGGTGCCAATTTTAACCTACCAGTTCTGCATTTTGCCCCACAAAAACAACACAAGTGTAATAAAAATAGGGACCGCCTATATAATAGCTGCTTGAATTTCTTTTTTATCATTAGTATTATCACCCTGGTTTGGTGATGGTAGTGGAGCGCCAAGGTGCAAAATTTGCCCCTTCTTGGCCTGGTCAATGGTGTTTTCATCTGTGGGGGTCGTTACTTTCTTGAAGGCTCCATCACGGTCGCTCTCTGCCCTTCATGATGCTTCAAATTAAAATTTGATCCTTAGGATAGGGCGATGGCAGCACTCTTGCATTTTTGAAGGCACCACCTTGAAATCCATGGCATGTCGTTGTCCGGCTTCACCTCTTCGATGTGGCTAGTTCACGGTGGAGGTCTTTGTCGGCTGCAACGGTTCTTATTGGTCCATCTATGGTGTGCTTGGTGGATGACTGCGTGGTGTTGTCGTTCACCGACATCTTTATATCTTGTCTTGGGTGTATGTGTTGCGTGTGGTGGTCGCTTGTTGTTTGCGGCTGCTTGTATGTTGATCGTTGATTTATATATAAAGCAGCGTGAAAACCTTTTTCGATAGGTGTGTTAGATAGTCTCAACATAGGATTAGAGACATGAGTCCAACTGGATGGCTTTTTAGTCAAGGCAGTATCCAGGCTATCCGTCCGATATATAGTTGGAGTCTTGGAGATGTTGTAAATGAGTGAATTTAGAGCAACTCCAACGAGGCGATCCATTTCGTCTGCCGCCGTCCGTTTGGATCGGCGCGGATAAAAGAGGAGGCCCAACGCGCCGACCCAAATCCAAATCGGGTCCGCTTCGCGTCCGCGCCGACGCATTTGCGGCCCAAATTTGCGTCCCAAATGCGTCGGCGCGGATGCGAAACGGACGGCACGCGTGCCTTCTCGGTGTCCGCCGCGGCCTCACCCGGCGGTCGTCCAACTGCCCGCCACCTATCTGGTCAGTTTAATTTATGACCTCGGGGCCACGTGTCAATGACGGCGATCGTCCATTTTTAAGCCGACCATGCGGCGGGGCCGTCCTCATCCAGCCCCCGTCCCCATCTAGCCACACTCGCTCCCTCGTCGCCAGCAAACCCTAGCCAACCCTAGCCACCCCAGTCGTGCCAAATGAGGCTCTTCGCCGGCGTCGACAGCAGCAGCAAGGTGAAGGGCAAGTCGCCCGTCCTCCCTTTTCCCCCGGAGGTTCTCCCGCCTCCGTCGGCGCCAGCTCGCCGGCCGAGGCATCGCGTCAACGTGCCGGTGCACCAGGCGGAGTGGCACCGAGGACGACGCTCATCGACTTCACGGACCCCGAGGACGATGACAACGACGCCTAGGGCAGCGCGCCGCTACGTAGTTTAGTTTGTTTTTATTTTCCTTAAATGCAAATGTGGACGCGTGGACTCCCGCCGGCCTTCGTGGTCGGCTTTAATGTTTAATTAATGTTGTTTCTATTTTAAATATGCATGCATTCTTTTTTTTAGCACCATCAAAATGGGTCGCGCCAGCGTTGGGCGCACGCGCCGACCCAAACGCGGATAAAAAGCGCACGAAATCACGGTCCGTTTGGGTCGGCCCGTTGGGGTTGCTCTTATTTTCTTGAGTTTTAGACAAGGGAACACACTACTGGAAATCGAAAGAGAACTTTTGGCCCAAATGCATCTTCAGGTACGCACAGGCTACGGGCATATTTTACTCGTGCTGGAATGAACTAACGGCAGGCTGCAAAAGTGGTCAGTTGGACCGTCGAAGCATCACATCAGAATATCAGGGGTGCTGGTACACCTCGCAGGTCCAGAAACAAAACTCAAACCCGGTCTTGGCCATGTCTGCGTCGAGACAGATTCCTGGATTTCTGCCCGGGCGTGACGACGGCGATGGGATTCATGGGTTACGGTCACGGTCACTCTGATGGGCACAACTCGTAGTAGTATGTAGTAACACGGATCTCACGCGTCTTGCTTCTTCGTCTCAATCTCTGACTGATCCGTCACATTTGTCCGTGCAGGCAAGAGAAAAGCAAGACGTGACGGCGTGTGGGCGTGCGTCGCCTGATATCACAAATCCACCTCGCCGGAAATACAGGATAAAATACGGATACGTGGTCCGGTGCCGACGTTGTTAGTCGGCCAACACAGAGGAGTAATTAGCTGTTATGATGTGACAACTGTCACACACGCTCTCACGCGCTGATGGTTTTATGCTTCGCTTCCACCAAGAGAAGCAAGCCTTTATAGGGCGCTTGCAATATTATAGTAGTACTAAAATGGCGACAATTAATTTGGATCGAATGCATTGTATTACTAGTACGTATAAATATTACTATCATGTTTTCAATTAATCTAATCCACGAGTAGATAATAAACATGACATTTACAATATGCAACTCATACCGATATGTAAACATGTGAGCACGCATATAGCATAGAGCCGAAATACCTATGAACATAACACATGCGGCTAGCACATGAACGACCAAGTAGAGGATGAACAAACCATAACCTCCGATAAGCCAGGCTAAGGCCACAGCGGTTTCGGCCTCTTCCGTGGCCTTCTTCTTGGCATTCTCGTTGTTGGCCATGAAGTCGATGTAGGGGAAGTAGTCGAAGCAGAGGACGTAGACGGGAACGGATAGGGAGCAGTTGCGCCGACGCGCTTCCCAAAAGCCTTATCGCCCTTCTCCCGATGCCCAATCTCGAACAACGGGGATCAGGTCTGCTCTCCTGTGTCGGGATAGGATCGCTGGAAGCAGCACAATGATCGGCAAAAATAGAGCGCATATGTATAAGCTCGACTCAGCTCACTCATGAAACACGATGCGCGCGAGTCGCGACGGACGGCGAGGGAGGAGCACGTGTGTATAACTCATCTTCTCAAGCTTCCAATGACATGCGGTAGAGCAACCTTTTATAAAGGGTCAAACTCTTCTTTCACTAGGAGTATGGTGCTAAACTTTTCACCACATGACATACACAAGACTTAGGCCTTCTTTTGTTCATAGGACGGGAATGTTATAGGAATAGGAAAATCATAGGAAGCGAGATGACATGTATCTCAATTTCTATAGAGAAAGAGATGTCATTTGATGCATAGGATAGGAATTTTTCCATTGAGTCTTAGCTAATTTTTTTTCCTCCAAAATGTGAAGGATTGATTCCTATCCTATATAGGAATAGGAATTCATTCCTACAAATCAAAGGGCTTCAAAGGAATTTTTTTTCTATGCAAATCTATCCTATAGAAATCTTATGAGATTCCTACAAACCAAAAGAGGCCTTAGAGATTAATTAGGAATTATTTTTTCTATGGGCCAAAGCCCATCTATAACACATATTGTTGTGACTGTGATAGATTATGACACTGCAGTGCCCGCTTAATCCCAACCTGTTTCCACGGCATAGCATTGGTTAATTGTTTTTTTTTCATTATTAATTTTAGCACAGTGGACTCTTTGGGTGGATTTGCTATTTCTGCTTGTTTAATTGTCTTGTACTTTCCTGGTTTAGACAGCAATCGGCAGCTTGTGTCACTGTCACATGTGCCAATCTGCCAATGGAGATACCGAATGCACAACCAGCGCAGCTCGATCCACCAGGACACAAGCAGTACTACAGAGTGCACCACACGTTTCGATCATTTTCGTCTGACCACCGCATGCTCAGAATACAACTAGTAGGTGAATCGAATTCGGACTCCGGTAGCTTTGGTGCTAAACAATAAGGACGGCGCCGCCGTTGGGCACTTGGGGTGCCCATTGCTGATTTGGCGGCTCTCTTGCTATGCTTTCCGAGACAACGGATTTCTCCCTTCTTATTTCATCCGGTCCGGTGTATAGGGTGTGCACGTGTTTCTACTTCCTCAATTTAACTAGTAACAAAAGTATATGTTACTAGTGTAAAGCCCGCATTTTTAGTGTGCTAATTTAAAAAAAAACATTTTATGTATAGAGCTGCAACATTTTCTTAAAAAAAACATTTAAATGTTGTTGAAATGCATAAACAAATGTAATGATAAACTTTGGTACACCCTCCACAAAATATAAGGCGTACTTGACTTTCATTTGTCTTCGTCGCACAACTTCGACTGTAACTTTCATTTATCAAATATCTGCATATTTAGTCTAATGACATGAAATAAAATAATTTTTGCAAGAAAAATGCAATATATCATTTATGCATGTCCAAACCATGCACTTTGGTATACCTTTAATAGTTGAAAGTCGTGCAGCAAAAACCGTGCAAAATCAAACACGCCTTACATTTTGGGAAGGAGACAATATGCTAGTTTTCTAGCACAGTTAGTGCAATCTCAATGACACATCTTTACAAATTAAATTTTGTGGGACATGTTTTTTTTAGCATAGTACAAATGCAAATTTTAAATTTTGTCGAGCTGTTAGGTGCGATTGCGACTTCGGAATGGTCGATCAGCAAGGTGTTGATTGAAAACCACTTCATGTCGTGGTGAAAACTCTTGTCCTGCCCTTTATTGGTTGGACTCGGCAACGAACCGTGTCGTTGCCTACCTGTGTCGTTGCCTTGTTAAAGACGTTTACTTCTTCTTGTGTTAGTTTTTATTGGATGGCCCTGTCAATCAAGATAAAAAATCTTTCCCCAAGCCATCTCGAGCAAAACATGGTGATGATGGCGCGAGGACGTTTATCCCTTGTTGAAAGTGTTTCTATGGAAGAAGTCGACTTAGTCGTAGGTGTTAATTTCATATTTTACAGTTATCCAGTTTGGTTACTTTTGTTCTGTACTTTGCTCAGTAATCTATAAGAATTGTTGTGTCCATCCCAATGATGCAAAGCCGGTGTTAAAACTCCTTTTTTGAAAATAAAAACAGAGAGAACTCGAAAGGTTTAATAGTGTGGCTTGGGATGTGATGGTTGTAAAACTATCATAAATGGGGTTTTGAACCGCTAAAGATAGTCTATTTTTCACTGATGTGGGCTTGTGATATTAGTTTTGGTGTCAATATAGTTTAGCTTGCTATTTTTTTTAGTTTTGATTAGACTAAATACATGAAAACAAATCAAAACTTGTAATTTTATTTGTATTGGAACTAAAATATATGTATATGCGTGAACTAGTTGTGAATAGATCGAAAGTGCAATCCTAATCCCGAGCTCATATGCACCTGCTATAAGTTGTAATATATGAATAACAAACAAAATCAAAACATTCTGATTTTTTTTTACAACAAACGTTGATTAGTTTTTGACCTGCATGTAAATTGTGGCAATGAAATGACATTCATAGATGTGTGAGAAAAATACAGTGCTCCAAAATGTTTTTGGAGCATTGTTTCTTATTCAGACCTCCACAAATGTTTTTCCATTACAAAATTTTACACACAGGCAAACACTCGCCAATATTAAAAAATTGAAATTATTATTTTATTTATCTTTAATTCTACATTTGAGTGCACATGCACCCGAGAGCAGAAACTCCGTGGCCCAAATAGCCAACTCTTAGGCCTCTCCAACCCAATCACTCGGTGTACATAGAGGTGCTAGCTGGGGAAAATACCCCCCGGAAGCTGTGGGTAGAAGAACTTGATATGAGGGGGGGGGGAGGTCAAAACATTTTGATTTTTTTTGGAACAAATTTGACCTACTAGCATCAGAAATCTGGCCAAAAAAACAATTTTTCCAAGGAAAAAAGAGTGAATAGTAAGAGCATCTACAACCGGACCCCTCAAACGTCCCATCAGAAAGCCCGGTCACTATCTGGTCACTCTGCGGACAGGATAGAGAAGGAAAAAAAAGGTCACCCAAACGGGGCCTCCCCTCGTTGTCCCCATATGACCGGGTTGTTCGCAAATCCCCATATTTATACTACCTCCGTTTCAGTTTACAAGTCCTACGCGTATACCTAGATTGCCAATTTTATCACCTTAATATAATCTATATACCACAAAAATTATACCTTTTGAAAATAGAACATCTGAAGTTTATATTGTTATATTTTTTGTAATATATGACTTATATTAGGTTGGTCAAATTGACGATCTAGGGATACACGCACGCCCTGTAAACTGAGAGAGAGGGAGTACCAAATATAGAGAGTATGTAGGGATGTCCGGGCATTCGGGCAGCCTCCACGTAGGATGCGGCCCATTCCGAACCATCTTTTCTCTTTTTTATTTTTTTTCTCTTTCTCTCTCCATCCCAAGCAATCACATGCATTTAACCGGACAAATTGAGGAGCATGTAGGGGGGGGGGGGCATGGTTGCATGCACGCACAAAATAGAGGCTTAAAACAGACGCGCCCGGGTCACCGACCAGACATGTTTGGAGATCGAAATTAGCCAATCCTGACTGTAGATGCTCTTAACTCTACTATAGTGCTGATTTTGTTTTTTTCGTCCACAATACCATGAAAGTCATTTCCTCGCAAAAAGTTTTACACAGCCGTAACGAATGATCAAAATTGTTTAAAAAAATCATGATTTTCTGACCCTTTTTTTTCAATTGCTATTTATTAAAAAAAAAAAAAAACAGGTTCACCTACCTCATGTTCCAATGGTTCCCCTCCTGCTAGTAGGACCTTTCTTTGTTCCGAGCTAGCATGAGTGGACACAAGAGGAAAGAAGCTCGATCAACCAACCGGCACAGAAATACGTACACATCAGTTTCTTTGGATTCGTTATGTAAAAAAGGGCTTGCTTTGGACATCTTCCGGAACAAACATATGTTTCATATTGAATTGACGTGATGCGGCCGTCGTGTGTTTCTGTGGTGCCATCGGTTACTCTACTCGTCATGTGGGGGGGGGGTAGCTAATATAATATACTAGGAATGGTGGTAGTTTGCGTAGGCGATGACTAATGACCGAGGTGTGAGTTGTGAGTGACGCAGCAGCTGACAGAGGACAAAGCTCCTAAACAAAGAGCAGCTCCATCCATCACCTCCCAACTTTTTAGATTTGAGCCACAGACTCTGCATGACTGGCCCTAACGGACGTGATGGAACAAGGAAACGTGTTCCGTAGGATTATCGGTACAAGGAGGTTTGAAACGTGGCAAGAAAAAGGCGGCGCTGCGAACAAGGAAGGGAAAACAAATGCAGGTTCAGACGTCGATCGAGGACAGCACGCCGCATTTTAGTACCATCACATCTTCATATTGGGAGTCGTTTTTTTTTTGGTTTGGCCAGCACGTTTAAAAGGCCTTTCATTTGCTAGCTTGCCCAACTGATGAAATTCGCACTGCGGTCTTTCTTTGGGCCTTGGAGTGTTCTTTTTTGAAAGATCCAGCCTTGGAGTATTCTTCAGTTGGAGAAGGGCAAAGACATGGTTTAACTGACGAAAACCACTGCACCACGTCTCACAACTGATAAATGATGTATGTACATACGCACTGCCCAATGGCAAAGAGACACGCAGGGCAGGGAAACCACTGGACCTGCATCTCACCTCACGTATATATAAATATAAAAATAAAAGAAGATGACAACACATGTCCCCGAGAAAAGCATAGCATAGCGTAGGTACGGTTGTTGAATTTCCTCCGACCGCCGATTTCAGATTCGGTGGCTTGGCATGCAATGCATCTTGTCTTGGTTGCGCAGATGAGTTAGGCGGCGCCGCCGCACCGAGACAAAACACAGGAGCACATTTTGCAGGCCATGGAATTGGAATGGAAATGGAAAGATAGATATGGAGTAAAGCATATCTTAGAGCAACTCCAACGGGTCGATCCAAACGGACGGCGATTTCGTCCGCTTTTTGTCCGTTTGGGTTGGTCAGGCGGACATGGACGTCTGCTCTCGCGTTTGGGTCGGCGTATGTGTCCAACGCACACCCGACCCATTTTAACGGCGCCGACAAAAAAAAACTGTGCATGCATATTTTAACTGAAAACAACTTAATTAAACATTAAAGCTGGTCAGGAAGGCCGGCGAGAGTCCACGCGTCCACATTAGCATTAGAAAGAAATTAAAAACAACCTAATTACGAGGTGGCGCGCTGCCCAGCGCATCCTAGTCGTCGTCGGCGTCGTCGTCTTCGGGGTCAGTTAGGTCGGTGAGCGTCGGCGCAGGGCCGGCCCAGGGAAATGCCGTGGCCCATGCTCGCGCGCCTCCTCCTCGAGGTCGCGCTCGAGCATCTCCTCGTACTCGCCGCGACGCCGCTCCTCGGCCAAATTGTCGGCTGGCGCCGGTCTCGAGTACGCCGCCTCTGCGCCGGTCGTCCCCATCAAACCGGTGGCGCGAACACCCACTCGCGCACCACTCCGTCCCAGAGAAGCTCGCGATGGAGCCGGCTCGGCGCGGTGCTGCTGCTGCTCCCGGCTCGGTCGGCCTTGACGAGGCGTCGGCGTGGGGCGGCGGAGCCACCGGCGGCCCATGCGATCGCCGGTCGCGGAGAGGGCCATGGCCTGCGCCATGGACGCCTCGTACCGAGCTTCTTCTTCTGCTGCCGCCTCCGCCCTGCGCCGCTCATCCTCCTCGCTCTCCCGGTAGTCGGCCGCAAGGGCCGCCTGGTCTTCCTCCCTGACGATGAGCGGCGGCAGCGGCACGCTGCGGTCGACCTCCCGCACGCCGTGCCGCCTCGCCTCCTCGTGCTCGGCGAACCAGCAGCGCCCGTTAGGCGAAGTCGGCGTATGCCTCATAGCGGCGCTCTCCGGCGTCGAGCGCCCGCGGCGACGCGACTCCTCGCATGCGCCCTAGCCGATCATGCAGCGCCGCCGGCATTGGGATCCTTCCGGATCGGATGCGATCGTCTGGCAGCGTCACGTCGAAATACGGCGGCGGCGACGCGGTGGCACCAGTGCCGCCCCTTTGGTGCATGGACACGTTCACCGCCGCCTCTGCCGTGGCCGCCGAAGCGAGCGGGGTGAACTCATGAGGAAGGGGACGACGGGGGCCTTGCCTTTCGACTTGCTGTTGTTGTCGGAGAAGAGCCCCATTTGGGCGGCTGGGGTGGCTGGGGAGGCTAGGGTTTGCTTGCCGGCGACGGGGGAGCAAGCGTGGACTAGATGGGGACGAGAAGTGGATGAGGACGGCCCCGCCACACGGTCGGCTTAAAAAAGGACGACCGCCGTCGCTGACGCGTAGGCCCGGGGTCATAAATTAAGCTGACCGGCGAGGGGGCGGGTAGTTGGGGCGACAGCCAGGTGGGGCCGCGGCGGACGTCGAGAAGGCGCGCGTGGCGTCCGTTCCGCGTCCGCGCCGACGCATTTGAGGCGCAAATTTGGGCCGCAAATGCGTCGGCGCGGACGCGAAGCGGACGCGTTTTGGGTTTGGGTCGGCGCGTTGGGCATTTACTTTTGTCCACGCCGATACAAACGGGCGGCGGTGGACGAAATGGGTCGCTCCGTTGAGTTGCTCTTCCGGAGCGTGCCCGCTAAACTTTGATGACCAAACCTAATTTGTAAATGCTCTCCTACTTTCTGCTTTGGTTTGAAAAAGCTAGATAATGGCTGCATTGCAATTGCCTGAAGAAGTTGTGCACGAGTAGCCCAACCAAACAAACGAACCGCACAAGCTCCGACCGAGACATCACCAGCTAAGATAAGATAGCGGATAGGGGTCGGACAAGTTTTTTTTCATTTTCCTTCTCTCAGAGTCAGAGCTGAGAGCTCGTAGTGGACAAGCGTCTTCCCTTTGACCTGGGATGATTGGACGCAATAAGAAAGAAAAGAAACTTGAACAGCCCGCTCCACATCTAGTGTATATCACTTTCTTTGGATTTCTCCTGGAACAAACTCTGTCTGTGCCTCTGGATTTCGGCCTCCCGGGGCCGGGGACATTAACATGATTTTCGAAATTACTCTGCACACGACAATTTGCAAGACAATCTGCGGATGACCTTGTGATCGATGGTTGCAGCCCACGTGAACTGACTGTGATCGATGGCTGCTATATCTTGTCATCCAGATACATTTCTCTAGTTCCATCTGTGATCTGTTACTCTTACTCTTACTCGTTATGCGAATGGACAAGACAGTCGCCTGGTAAACGCAATCTCAAATTGACAAAAAAGAAAGAAAAAAACAAGGCACTGCTAAAGGGGCGTTCACAACCACAGGAGGCCGCCTGTATCATCTTTGTGGAGATTATTTTTCCC
This sequence comes from Aegilops speltoides, assembly GCA_021437245.1. Taxonomy (NCBI): domain Eukaryota; kingdom Viridiplantae; phylum Streptophyta; class Magnoliopsida; order Poales; family Poaceae; genus Aegilops; species Aegilops speltoides. The sequence continues at coordinate 205,141,609 of CM038145.1, read as the reverse complement.
AGCATTTCCTTCCATTTGGCGTACGAGTACTATTCACTGAGCAGCACGCACAAGACTAGATTTAAGCTCGTTTGCATGTTCCCTCAAAAAGTTGAATCATTTGGGGTCTTTGTGCTTGTTCTGAAAGGAACAATCCTCGTGACACCAAGTGTTGTCAATAATCTATATGGCCCCAAAATTCAAATGTATTTCAAAGCTTCGACCGAGCCTATATATCCGCGCCACAAGAGTGCAGCAGCCTTACGCGTTGGCACACTTTTTGGCTAAGCAATTACTGCAGCCAAACATTTTTTTTCAAAGGTACGCAAAATGCGTACCATAGCTTTATAGAAGGAGAACTGCAGCCAAACATGAAACCTGATATTGCGGAATATAAGTTAACCATACTGCAACAATTTATAACATTTCAAAAGTACAATCTATTTAGTTAATGTTCCATACAGTATAACAGATTGTAAAGAGCAACACTCAAACTGATGTATTTTGAAACAGTACAAAATTTTGCCTATCAAACTTGATTCGACTTCTTAGAAACCTTCCAGACATCAACCAGCACTGCGATGAGCAGGACAGGCAAAAACAAATTAATCCACCAAGGTAATGTATCAAAATCCAAGAGCAAAGTGATCCTGAGGAACTAAATAATGTGCTCTCTTCCTTTCACCCCCAGAATCTGCGGAGGAGACCCTTCTTTTCCTTCTTCATCCTGTTCTCAAGGTTCGGGAACTCGATTGCGTTATATGCCATGTCAAGAACAATTGGGTTGCAGGGAACTGATTGGAACGGTGGTGGGAACTGTGAAATGCGACATGGCGCTTTGGCGCTTTGCTCACCAAGTGCTGATTCATAGCTCCCTAGGATATCAAGGAGGTATTTAGTATCCTGCAAAATACAAACTTATTATCAGCATATATTCAAAAGATGACCCCAAAGTGCATCATTTCGTAATAACAGTATATATAACACCCTAAAATGACAGGGCATGCCGTTGATTTTGATTTCACACACATCAAAGGTCAATCCAGGGAACACCAGACTGTACGTAGATTAAGAGATGCATGAAAGTTCAGATAGCAGAATCCTCTAGCTAAGTAATGAAGTATCATACCGAGGTAGTGAATAAAGTGGATTCATTAACATCTCAGGTAAAGCTAAAGAATAATACTTCGTCCGATCCATATTAATTGTCCTAAATCAGCGACAATTAATATGGATCGGAGGGAGTAGAACATAAGAATGGAAGGGAAAGAAAAGATAATAAACCAAGCTGGTGAATAAAGTGGATTCATCAACTACTCATAAGAACGAATGGAGTTGTAAGAATAAAAGGAAAAGAGAATCTGCAGTTTTTTCTTCTCTTTTTTTGGTTCAATATGAATATCCCTCACTGTAGGACTTCAGTTCAAGTTTTCCCCAGACACCTGTTTCATCAATAGACTCATGACATGTACAAAAGGGTGAAAGAACTGGGTGCCAAGGGTAGCTACCCTACCATAACATAAGACTCAAATGGTGGGACTAATGATCTAAATACCAATAGTAACAAACTAATCTCATCAAACGTTTACGTGGACAAGAGCTTGTACAAAGCATACCTTTCTTTTATCGTCGCCAAGTGATATAGTTGAGACTCCTTTAGAAAGTCTTTCAGGAGCACTCTCATCCTCCATAATACCTGTTGCATGTTCAATGCAACTATTGGATCTACAATTGAAAGATAGAGCCTCGAGATCTTGGATTAAGGTCTGTAAAGTAAGAGCATTTGAGTTAGACTCAAGTACCTGCCAGACAGACAAAAAATCAAGCATTTTTTTCCTCCAACAAGCACCCAAACGCGGGGTAAACGAAATATCAAACGGCTAAGGTACTAACTACTAGGAACCGAAAAAGGATTCCAGAGAAGCCAAAACTGTACAACTTGCAGCTAATACAGGCACATTAACTAACAAAGTAAGATAAACTTAAGAGCGCCTTAGTAAGCCCCGAAACTATGTTGTTTCAAGATCAATAAACAGTATTTATCCTAGCAGACTTGTGCAGGTACCAACATAATACTCGCATTTCTGAAATCAAAAGCTGCTTTTAGCTTACAAAGGGCACCGACATAATACATGCACCAAATGATAATGATAGTGATGAGGGCACACTTAAAACAATGATAAAAAAATGGCTGGAGTTTAGAAGCTACCACTTCTTAATGATCATATAAATGTTAGACAGTAGCGAACCTTGTGAGGACTGTTGGCCAGTTCTTGCAGTGCAGAATCAGCAAGGGAACGTGCATAACAGAATAACGCATAGGCTTCGGCCCTTTTACTGACTGAACTATATGACTTTGCCAAATAGAAACATCTACACAGTACTCCAAAACAAAATTTGTGAGTATAGCCGATATAAATGTTACATGTAAGCTTTCTAGGATAGTAGACGGAAACTTGATAAGAAGCTGGAACATTTATACAAATAAATAATTTAAAAGTAAGACAAATAAATATTTTGCTGCCTTGTGTCAAGCTCTCAATAACATTATTCAATATAGTCGTGAACAGAGAAGCTGATTATTAAAGAATTCTAGGTTTCGAAGAAAACAATGTTGAACTCACCTCTCAGCTCGGAATGCCAAATCTTTCAGCTCATACTCATGAACAAAAGCGTTCTCTTCTTCGTTTTTATCCCTTCCTGAGCTAACTAAATCAGTTAGGTCTGTTGTATTCTGCAAGTTAAATTGTTTTCGCATCAGTAGAAGTACACAACTCTAGTAAGGCATAATATGAACGGAACTTACCTGAATTAGCAGATCATATAGCCTAACAAGTTCTTCCGGCTTTGTAATTTTCTCATTCTTCTCATCCCGATGCTTTGCAAACTTACTTTTAGCAATACTAACAAGTAACTGGTTACGTTCTATGGTCCTCAATCCTAAAACTGCACTGACAGCCTTGTCAAGACCATTCAATTCGTCTCTTATATTCTCAGCATTGCCAGCAGAAGCCTGCATTTGGCAAAAGTGTTAGTAGGATGCATATACTGCCTTAAAAACATACATATATCTATATCATTATTTTCATACCAAATCATTGCGGATGCAGCTTCGAGCTTCGTGGTATGCGGAGAATAGTTTATCAAAAATAGCAAGTTTTTTGTCTGCTGGGATTGGTTCTGTGGCTGCGCCATTTAAATCCCTCTCCAGCTGCTGGGCTGAATCATATCACTTGATTAAAAAGAAATCTATCTACAAGTAGAAAGCAAAGCAGATGCAGAAATACTGTACAAAAAGACTTGTCTTGGTCAATTAAATAACATGTGGACTATCTGCTATCTCTGAGATGAACTTGCAAATCATGTCTATAATAATTAGAGAGAACATACATAACCTATATAGGAGTACCTTTTAATATGGAGACACGGGTCTTTGCACTGGTAATTGGAAATCTGCGACCAAGCCAGTTAAACTCAGTCATAGAAGCCGCCTGCTGTGACCTTGTCTCAGATAATACAGCCTGCAAGTATCAAAATACATCTATCTGAAAATAGGGGTGGAAATGCAATCTGGCACTCAGAAACTGTAAGTAGGCTATGGTGTCATATTTATGAAACAATATCAAAATAATTTCAAATGAGCAAGTCCAACGAACTCCTCAAATCGATTCCTTGTATCTCTATTCGCAGAGCCTCACCAAAAGATTCCTTCTCTATTTCTGTGCACGCTCCAACAGTCCCGCTCTCCAAATTTCATCCGCCTATATTTTATTAACTTATTTGAACTCACAAAAATTCTCTAAAACCTATTAATTCAACACAGTATTTGATATTTCATTGATGCATAATTTCAGTTGACCCAGTTCTCATGTGCTATCTCCATCCAGCAACAGCAATTGCAAACACACAACATCAAACGAATCGATTCCACATTCGTTGTCAGTATCTCTCTAACTTATCTCTAACAAAGTGCAAGCACACAAGCACAAGCAGCAACATATGATCTCTCTGTCTCTCACAACCTCACAATAATGGAAGCATCAGCAACAGGTAGAGTGCAGCAGCACATAGTAATCTATCGACTACACAAAGCATCAAGCAAATCACCGCCACCACAGAGCACCAAAACAAGCGCTGCCAACCACACAACATTAAACGAATCGATTCGACATCAGTTGTCGATATCACTCTCACTTATCTCCAATAAAGTGCAAGCACACAAGCACAAGCAGCAACATATGATCTCTCTGTCTCTCACAACCTCACAATAATGGAAGCATCAGCAACAGGTAGAGAAAATCAGCACATAGTAATCTATCGACTACACAAAGCATCAAGCAAATCGCCGCCACCACAGAGCACCAAAACAAGCGCTGCCAACCCCGGCTCTCAATGGCACGGGCAAGCACTGCACCTCCCGCCCTCTTGACGCAACGAACACCACCCCCCCCCCCACCCACACACACACACCCCTCTTCCCGGCGCCATACCCTCTGATTTGTCCAGAGCCAACCAGTCCCTCCAGATCAAGCGAGCAGCAAGAGGCAGCGCGGCGGCAACAGAAAAAAAGAAGGTGGTCGCGCGAGAGGGGAACGGAGCACCATCCTCAGATCATTCCTCGGCAGCGCAGGAGGGAAGAGCTGCCGCGGTCATTCTGCCGCGGTCATTGCTCGATACAGGCTATCTTCCAGGTCTGCAGAAGTGGCAACCGTAAAGGATATAGTTTGCCAAGTGATTCTTTTGCTGTGCTGTTTGCCGACGCTGTTGGAGCATCGATTTCAACCAAAAGATAGGAGGTCACTGGTCTTGCTCTAAGCAATAATCAACGCCATACGAGAACTTGTCTAGCACGATTCTGACAATTCCTTTTCTGAAATTTTGTCACAAAAACAGTTCCCGATTTCAAATATGAGTCATAGATCTTTAATGAAGATCCTGACTTGACCAAGAAATAAAGAAAAACACAGGCCCAACAAAAAAAAAACAGCATACCCATCACGTGAAGTCAATAATACAAAAGTTAAACTATAATCGTTGGTTGTGTGACATCCTCATTGTACTAGTTCAAGTTTGCATGTATGCAACATTAACTAACATCATAATAGCAAAGTTTAGGCGCACTGCAAAATATGCACACAATTTTCAAACTGTAAACAAATGATGTGGATTGCAGAAAAAAAAAACTCAAGGTTTAAACATGCATTGATCAAGCTGACCAAACATTCATGTTACACACTGCAAAGATGAAGTGTGTGGTGAACTATTTCCCAGAAGAACCGATGGGAATCATAAATCTGTCAAAATGTGCATGGTGAAAAATTAATCAAATCGTTGCAGTGGTATGTGCAATATCTGATAGTTTTGCAGTGGCATACTCACAAAAATCACCTATATTATGTCTCTGACATGCAATTCCTGACTGGTTTTGGGGATTGGACTTTTATCTTCACATGCGTGAGGGAGAGAGGATCAGGACGAGAGGTTAGGGATGAGCATATGTCACCAGTGGGCAGGATATCAGGGGTGTTTCTACTTTCAACATATTCTGGCTTCAATCGGTTATCCTGGTGGATCCATACGTCTACGTGGCGACAGTCAACGTACCACATAAGCAAGTCAGACCCGGTCTGGGCTGCTTAGGACCGCAATGAAGAACTTATAACTTTTGGGGCCCAAGTCTGCACTTTTAAAGTTTTAGGACTACCATGACACCCCTCGAACAGTTTTAGGACCTCTTATGCATTCCACTATATTCTTTAGTTGTATGAAAAGAAAATACCTCAATCTTAGCTTTAAAAAGGTCATAAGCAGGCCCCTCCTTTTCCATATCTAGGAGATCATGTTCTTGCAGAGCAGATCCACCAAGTTTGCGTGAACAGAATCCAATCATAGGCTCCACTTCCTCAATGCGCTGACGGCATAAAAGTTGATTTTCTATGCTGCCATACTTCCCAAGCTCCTCGTATACAGTCCTGTGAAAAATAATAAATGTCAACCACAAAGTTTTAAAATACTCATAAGGGGACCAAGCATCATGATATATCTGAACAGCAAGGCACGACAATATGGATGATCCCCACAAGGAATAATACCACACTGCATAGAGCCAAAACATCAATGGATCGAATATCATTTCCACAAACCTGGTATTCTTGAAATTCAACATTGCTGCCTCTATGTTCTTCTCTTGCTCAAAAAGCAAAGTTCCTTTCATATATGAAGCATATGCCTACAAAAGATATTATTTTAGATGGTTCAAAAACTACTTCTCTCATAGGACAACTATATTAGGTCAATATAGTGAGGTTTCTATTTTGTACTTAAAAAGGATTGTCAACTGAGCACTAAATCAAACAAAAGATAAGAAACACACCTCAGCTTCCAAAGATGTCCTGGAATCTCCTTTTATAGAACATAACTGTGAAAAAAGTGCCGCCCATTTGACTGCCTTCCTAAATCGACCCAGCATGTAGATGCGCTGCGGTGCATTTGGACCAGCAGTTTTCTTCTCCATAGCATGACTCCATGCTCTCTCAGCCATATAAAATACCACATGTAGAAACCTACACTCATGTGTTAAAAATTGCTTCAGGAGTAACCAAGCCTAACAGCTCGCTAAATTGCAAAAGCATTTGCTTAAGTTCCCCGATAGTTGTTGGCTTGTTGCATACCGATTACATGCACATGCACTACAAAAGTGTTCCAACAACAATAACAAGAATTTTGCTAGGGTGAGGCATTAACAATACTGATGAATTACTACTGAATATCACAGGCATGTAGTACACAACTACCAAATGGTGGCTGAAATCTTTGTAACTAATAGTAATCATATGTTCAACGGTACAAAGGAAATCACATTGTTGGTTTTAAATGTTGACAATGGTAGTTAACATACCAAATCCAAACAGATCCATCTAAATTGTCAAAATTACCAAAATACTAGACGAAGTGAAGTGTGAACAAATGCAGAAGGCATATGGTAGATTATCAGGAGAAAAATCACCACACCTCACATCAGTCACTGTTGACTCTGTTATATTCCTCCGGGTATATTTACCACGGCCATGCAAAAACTTCAGAGACTTGTATAGCCTTCTCAGACGCGCAGTACAGTATCTCCTGCAAATAATCCTAAATCCTTCAGACAAAGTATGCATCCACAAATGACAGCAGCACCATACTAATAAATTATAAGCAAAAGCAAGATACTTGGGGCAAACAAGACATGCAACATCTGAGAGGACAGAACTTCCCCCTCATGTACCAGCAACAGAGAAAACGGAGCAAGCATACTGTGCAAAGCAAAGGTGTAAAAAGATAACTTTCTTTTATACCAGATTAAATGTACGAATTCCATTAGACTACAGAGCAAGTTCGAAGCAGGGTTTCGATGGGAAATTTTGGATATAGGGGTACTGGATGAAAGCATTCCATCACAAGTCACACGTGTGAAAGCACGGTAGGAAGAAAAGATGCCTCCCGATCAATATACGCGCGTGAATCCCGCGAGGCGAGAATCACGGTGGCATGGCACAGCTGAGAAGACGAGCAGGCAGCAGATCTGGGTGGGCGTCAAGTGGGGTGGGATCGGTAATCGGGACGCTCACCTGTACCGCGTGTAGTCGCCGTGGCGAAGGCCGTGCTGCATCTGCGCCTCCCTCATGAGTTCCAGCACTGCGCGGAGGAAGGGGGACGGATCAGGAGACGCGAGGGGGGGAGATCGGGTCTGCGCAGAGGGTAAGGAGAGGGGGCAAGCTCACCATTGATGGAGAACCTGACGGGATTCTTCTCCTCGGCCGCGGCTGCGGAGTCAACATCCATATCCGACGACGGCGGCGGCGGCGGCGGCTGGTTGGCGAGCTTCGACATGGCGGCGGGTATGCCTCCGCCCGGCGAGCGAACCTGTCAGATGGTCGCGACGAGACGAAGCGGAGTTCGCGTGGCCTCTGGATGCGTAAATATTTGATAACTTTGCTCATTTTTGTGACAAATTCGAAAGAAAAAAAAACTTGTTTTTGAAGCTACGAAAATAACTGAAAGTCTAATTTTAGCCGATGTTAAAAAAAAAGTTTGACTAAATTATCTGCTACCCCTATAAAAAGAAAAAGAGCGGAGAACCAAACAATCAGACTCGTCCATCAACAAGATCTAATGGCCGTTAATCCTTCAATGTTTAACGCAACAAACCACGCATTAAGCCAAATCCATCGTTCAGAAAAAAAACGTTGCGAGCACACGACCGCATGATCTCTCCCCTCCTCCCTGCACGACCTCTCTCGCCCCCTCCTCCCTGCACGTTTCTCGCCCCCTCCTCGACCTTTCTTGCACCCTCCTCCTCCTCCTCCTCCCGTCTTGTCCGCCGCGCTGTTCTCCCATGACCTCGCCACCAAGTAACTTAATAGTAGCCGCCTGCGCGCTGAAGCCGTCTCCCGCAGCCGCCGCCAGTCGCCCCTGTGAGGAGGAGGCATCCCGCACAAGATTCGGCCAGCAGGTGTTCCCTCGCCCTATCCCATGACCGGGGATGGACCAGGGAGGCGGTCGTCGCCCATATGGTTCACTCAACTCACGCCGTCGCGGATCTGAGCCTCCTCCTCACGGCGTTGATCTTGGGACCAGAAACTCCTTCACCTCGCGCGTGCAAGTATGCCATCGACCTGGTCTCGCGCCAAACCTCCTCTCCCGTCCGCCGTTAACCTCGCCTCGCCGCGGATCTGAAGCATCATATTCATATATTCTTCTTCAGGCAGGTTAGTGTGAGCCTCTGCTCCTCTCCAGGCCTCCCCCTTCAATCTTCCTTTGTTCCCTGTCTTTCTAAGTATGCTCTGCCAGTCATGGTGCTCCATCATCATAATAACTGAAATAGACATATTAAATGCATGGTAGTGAACTGAACCTCATGTTCAGATTTCTGTTCGCACCATTCCCCTCTGAAGTCTCTTTGTTTTAACATGCACATGATTCAGATTCAAGAGGAGGCGAGGAACTTTCGGCTGTTGATGGATGTACGGCAATGAGACCACTCAAATTCAAGAGCTGGCGGGGAAATTTGGGCCATTGATGGATGTACTTGTCAGCAAGGGTGTTGGATCCTCATTGCTTAAGAAACCTATGAGAATTAAGAGAATTGTTCAAGCATCATCTGCCACTGCTGAAAGATCTTTAACTGTTAAGGTAATTCAACGGCACATATATCAAATAGAATAGCTAAATTGTTGTGCTCACCTTGTCTTTGCTTCTTGATTCTAGGTAAGAACAACTTTCTTTGAAGGAAGAAACTGTGTTGATTCCTTAGTTTCAGACATTTATGACTGGGGTGCTTCAGCCATAACAATACATGGTCGATCACGGCAACAACGCTACAGCAAATTTGCCGATTGGGACTATACTAACCAGTGTGCATAGAAGGCCCCTGACGATCCGCATGTCATTGGAAATGGTGATATGTTCTCCTTTATAAAGGTTAGTATATACATCAGTTTACATGATTTACAATTTTAGCGAAGTTTGCTTGTGATCCACATTTTAACTTGTAATTGTGTAAGCAAAATATTTTCAAATAATTACAATATCCTCACTTCCCTCTAAATTTATACTAGCATAGCCCGCGCGGCGGCACGCCGCGCCCATCGATACAGCATATCTATACGCGGTGTGATGTTTATTTATGGCAAGTACTTTTAGGGCCGTGCTGATAGAATCACACGAAAATAAGATGAGGTGGAAATAGATGTTGATACATGTATAAAATACCAATTGAGGATGATATGATGAAAGCAAGTACATTTATTGCCATCATGCATGATACATGCTATACTAAACAGGAGAACACACACCCCTCAAAAAAAAAACAGGAGAACACACACTCATACATATCTGATAAAATCTACTTATTGGAACTGTGCACAGTCCGGATTACATAACAAACATTACACGATGACACTACTGCAACGAGATAGAAGAAGCGTAGACGATTAATTGCTAGATCAGATCATCTAGTGTAGCCTCCAGCAAGATTAGTGCCTGTCATAAAGTGATAGATTGTGTTTGCAAATTCCAGAATTTTTTCACTCCATTCACATAAAAAATATTATTACACTATGAAACATATTCATACACCGAAAATTCATTACATCATGCCTACCGAAGGGTTTGAGTTTTCTCATCTCTTTTTGATTTTTTTAGAATCCTTGTGAAGCTCGAGATCCTGCAATTGGTAAATTTGGGTACACAGGCTGGTAGCATTTCCTTTTATTTTGATTTGTTGCTTGGTCACCGGAGTGTCGACTGTCATCCTTTGTTATTGGACTGGTTGCTGCCATTGATCGCTTCCGGATGCATGCAAGGGCTGGCTATGACTTGATAACATCGATGCATGAGAATAGGAAAGGTGTTGAGTTTAAGAAAATGATGATTGGTAGAGGATATTTACAGCCACCGATTCACGTGAAAATCTCGGTCTCTCTCGGTACCGCTGATGTAGAAGCGAATGGAGGAAGAGACACATCACGCATAGACACGGGAAAAGGAGATAACATGCATCGGCTGTTTATGATCAGATTTTGCCACTGCCAAGCACATCACGAACACGGAACACATGCACCCACCCAGTGCACACACATCTAGCCCACGTACCACACACGACGCAGCCGAAGAACGCAAGCCGCGCATGCGAGGCAGCGCGAGGGGCACGGCCAAAAGTGAGCTAGAGGCAGTCAGCATGGGCTTACCTTCCTGCATCTGATGCGGAGTCACACAAACAGAAGCTGGGGGTGCCTTCTCGCGTCTGCTTCGACGGTAACCTAACTGACGCCGCATCTCTTGACGATGACGACGCACGGCGGACGGCTCCGGTAGCATACGCCGGTGGTCTACGCGGGCATTGGGTCGAGGCACCGGTAACGTGGGAATCTCGCACGTCAAGCGCGAGGTACACCTGGGCGGCATTGGACGGTGGGGTGCCGGTGGTTTGGGCAGGCATAAGCTTGCATCGTCCGCAAGCTGGGCGAACTCGAGGTCAGAAACGTCAGCACCGCATGCATCCGCGACGACGCCTCATCGGGATGGTCCGCCTCTAATGGCCTATCAGGCCGGTACTTGGGCTATAGGTGTTCCGGAACGCGGCGACGATGGCGCGGTGGTGCTCGGCGGCGTTGAGGGCAAACGTCGTCGTTCGCCTCGATCATCTATGCCATGCTTGCCCGGAAATCATCCTCCAGGTCCGCTGACTCTTTCAGAACCACGAGGCTCTCCTGCAGCCAGAGCTGGTGCTCATGCGTAGCCTCTGCGGCTTGGTGGTCGCCGCCGGAGTCTGTGCATCTGTTGGCGCCCACCGCTTGGCTTCATGTATAGGTGCCGCCACCACTCCTTGGTCGTCGACGACGCCCTGCCGCTGCTCGGGGCCTCCTCCTCCCCGTCGACCTTCTTTGCGGCGCCGACAGCAGGGCTGGTGAGCATCAGCCGCAGCTTCAGATCCGGCATGCATGCCGGCGCCGTGTTCGCGCCTCCATGTGGCTTCTTCGACTCCATCCACCCACTCATCTCATGCGGCGCACCCTCCTTGTACTTGCTGGTTGCCTGTAGCGCCGGTGTGGTGCATCGTGGGCTAATGGTGGCTGTGGGCTTCGACGGGATAGTGCAATGGCTGCCATCCCTTCTTTGCTGAATAGCATGGTGAGCTCCACTTGGGGGCGCCATGGGCGCGCAAGGCCATGGGTTCCAAAAATACGCCGATAGTTGTGCCTATAATGCAAGCGGCGAAAAAACACCTATATATAGGATTCCTAAACACACCCAAATCACGAATTAAGCGGCGAGAAACAACTGGAACCATGAACGTCGTGCTTCCTCGAGTCTTGCTGCTTATGCTGATGTCTGTCCGAAAAGAGCATGACAGTGGCGACAGGATTGCATTTGCGGCGGCCCTCGAAGATGCTGGTAGCCTTGCAAACGGCTGCTTCTGCCCTTGCGTGGTGTCGCACACCACCAGCCGGTCCAGAATAGATCGGTCCGGCCCCTGCCCTTCCGTCGACAACCGGCGCCGGCGGCACCGAGGCCACGATTAAGGGCCGGTCGGCCGGAGCGGGGGCTGGCGGAGGCCTACGACGAAGCAGCAAAGTGGGATGTGGGCGCCACCAGAATTTAGCAAAGCAACGATCGAGTGGTGAGGTTCAGAAGCGACGCGAGGATGCTCGACATGAATGAAGTGATTTCTTTTATAGGCGCAAACTGCAGTGTGGCGGTGGCGGCATGGCTCAAGATAAGAACGGAGTGAGACGTGTGTAATTTGATGAATTCCTTCGTGAGCGAGAGAGGAGACTTGAAGGACCGAGAGAGACTTGAGAACAACCGCTCAAGTAAACGCACGCCAACACGTGGTTCCATCACGGCAACATGCATCAACCAATCCAAATAACATTCATCGAATGTAACGTTGGAAGCAAGAGATGTCAAATCAATCGCATGCACAAACAGACACAGCAAAACGAATGTCCCAGCCCAGACCACAAAGGGATAAAACAAGTTCAGAAATCTACGCTAGAATCGTTCCATACCTCCATACACATGCAATCATGTCCCTTGTCCTCTTGCCGTTGGACCCATGCCCGAATAGCCTGACCGCCGCTCTTGGCAGTTCCGATTGGTCGTTCACCCAGCCACACGGCATGTCCCCACTCGGCCGCATGCATGCATCACTGAATGACTACATGCCTCTCTCGCCTCGCACTTGGGCGCAGACGCACACACGACAACCGCTTTGCTCATCTCTCCTCGATGTACGTGCTTCTCATGCCATGCAAACACCCACGTACATTTTCCCGCCACATATCCAAGCCATCTGAGCTATTGCGCGCTAGAGCGGTGCATACAAAGAAAAAACATACAAAGAAAAAACACAAAAGACAAACAAGATGCTAGCGCTAGAGCAACATAGCGACTACACAAACGATGAAACAATGAAGTTCAAAAATTTGAATCAAAACTCACAGCCACACACACTGGTTTCTACCCCACCATATCCCAAAGTAATATACGTGTCAAGGAAGGAAATGCCCACAAGTTGCTTTCAACCAAGTGGTTAAACATCAGGGCGAAAACATCCTCTGAAATAGAGGTTTGGGTACTAGAAAGCAAGAAGAACTGCCAGCAATAATCAGGAAATACGAAATCTAGGCGTTACAGAAAATTATCACCTATTATCAAGCATTTATCTGCTCCCATTGTTTTGCGCATCCTATGGAAAGGAAGATTCCCAACAGTGTTCAGGGGAACAAGGTACAACTTCTCCCAACAATCTTTTATCTTTCTTTCACGTAAGTGAGGTGTTGCGACTAGCTCAATTCTGCGGGAGCTTGGGATATTTGAGAGGACTTCCAATCATTAACTAAATTAGGATCTTCAGGTTCCGCCTTAGTTCTAGATAAAATGAATTATGCTCCAATTTTTACTTTTGAAAAGGTCTAACTTTTGGCCCAACTTTCAATGGTCATCTGCCATAAGAAGTGCTATTCATCGCTGCAAAACATTGATATTTCGGAAAGTTTTTAACGCTCTGCATATACCTTTTTTGTATCTGGCGCAATACCTTTTAAATACTTACAACCATTCCATAATTTTAATAGCTATTTTGTATGTCTTCTGTAGTGGCTCAACCGGAGCATATAAACTGTATATTCACATTTGCCGCTCTTCTACGAATGTCTCACCGATCCCTCTTCTTTTATCTCAAAATTCAGATGACAATTGCTCCTATCTTTAGAATCAATATATTTGGTTCATGTTCGTAGATGTGTAATGGTTGATGACTGTGCATTCATATTGTTTATGTAGTTAGTGAAAGGTCTGTATAATGCATACTTTACATTGAACTGATAACTGATAGACAAGGTAAACTAGGTAAACTGTAGCATGAAATCACTGTAATTCATGAGGATACATGCAAAGTCAGTATTACTTATGCTCATAGGTCCTAACATTTTTTTTAATGCTTTTACTTGCTTAATTAATAACCTCTCTACGTCTCTGTAGTAGATGCGATGTTTGATTGATCAGTCTAACATCGTCTCATCACCATTGAAACAACCTATGCAGTGATTTGTTAAACATAATGGAACACATGGTTGGCAAGAAATGTATATACGTAGATACTTTCAGTTATTTACTGAGATAATGCATGACATTTGATACTTGACAGCCTTTGATATTTACTGAGATAAAAGAACAAAGGGACTTGGATATTTACTGAGATAAAAGAACAAAGGGACTGGGATATCACATTTGGTGAGAGATTGAGTATTTTGAAAGATTTAACGTGCTTCTGTCTCGAACACTATGGCTCTGACATCAAAGGTGAGTCCTCTCATCTCTGAGAGTATGTAGAAATTAGGACATTTGCTTTGTCATATTTCGCAGGGAGGGTGTAACTATTGAAAACTGATGTTGGGTGTGATTATGTAGATGGAAGAAGCTTTTGACTTGTTGAAGACAGAAGGTCTAACATATCTCACCTTGATGTTGAATATGCGTTTAATGGGCATTAACAGGCGTTGGATATAAACTACTTTTGCTTTCTTGGCGGTGGCTCTCGGAGGGAAGGAGCATCATGTTTGTGAACATTGTTATCTTGAAGACATAACTTTTTGTTGGTTAGCTCACATTGTTTGATAAAGAAATAGCCAAATGTCGTTTATGTTGCATGAGCTTTTTTAGTGGAGCTGATGCATTCCGAGGATTTCTGAAGGCTTTGGAGTTGCTAATTTCGACAGCCCGTATGATTAATGGAAGCTCATGTTTGTGTCATCCATTGCGGCTAATTATAGCAAACGTGTGTGGCTGGGTTTTGAATTCAGCCTAAGAGTGTGTCCCCCTTACTACTCGCCCCCAGCTGTCATTGCAATCTGGTGTAGTTTGGGTTTGTATCCTTGTAAGACATATTTTTTCATGTTACTTTTTGTTGGTTCGATTTTTTGTGGCGTTAGAACCCTTCCTCAACACTATAATGAAGATTTTGTGATTTGTGTTTCAGCAAAATACAAGCCAACATTTTTTCTCCATGACATCAGGTGCGTCTATAAAAAACAGACGTCCATCAATGCTTGAAAACGTTGCCGCTGAGGTGCTTATTTAGGCTATGAAAATAATATGTTGATTACGTGCGTTGCACGTGCAAGCTTACTAGTAATACTCCTTGAAAAATATGTCAACATCCACCAACATTTTGAAAATATTTTAGGCGTACGTCGTAAGGTGAAATTGAATCTGATCAGACACCTTGGCAGCCGTCTGATGGCGCACGAGACAGCTGTCCGATCTACCGCCGAGTATTTCGCGATGAAAGGATCGATATGGTTGACTAGAGGGAGGTGAATAGGCAACTACCATTTCTTTGTTTTTTTATCAAATTAGGTTTAACAACAAATAGGTTGTCTAGATATGCAACTAGGTGAATAACCTATAAGGTGATAACAACAACAACAACAACAACAACAACAAGACAAGCAAGCAAGCAAGAGATACAACACTAGTAATGCTTGCACAAAGTAAAGATAAGACGTGACCACAAGTGAAGCCGGTGAATACGAGGTTGTGTTATCGAAGTTCCTTCCCTTTAAGGAGAAGAACGTCTCCGTTGGAGCAGTGTGGAGGTACAATGCTCCCTGAAAAGTCACTAGGGTCACTGTATTCTCCTCACGCCCTCGCACAATGCAATATGTCGTGATTCCACCAGTGGTGCCCTTGAAGGCGACAGCCGGACCTTTACAAACAAGGTTGGGACAATCTCCACAACCGAATTGGAGGCTCCCAACACCACCACGAAGCTTCACCACAATAGAATGTGGCTCCGACGTGACCTAAACCGTCTAGGGTGCTCAAACACCCAAGAGTAACAAGATCCGCAAGGGATTAGTGAGGGAATCAAATTTCTCTTGGTAGAAGTGTAGATCTAGACCTTCTCAACATATCCCTAGAAAATCAATAAGTTTGAATGGCTAGGGAGAGAGATCAGGCAAGAATGAGATTTTGAGCAACAATGAAGCTTGGGGGAAGAAGAGGTAAGTCAACTAGAAGAAGAAGAATCACTTACATAGTGGGGAAAAGAATCCAACCGTTATGCCCCATCAGCCCGTGCACAAGCAGTAGTACTGCTCGGGCGAGCGGTATTTCCATTGGCACGGAAGTTTCAGTAGCTGCACTCAACTGAACAGATCAGGGAGGCGGTGCTCCCGGCTAGTGTTGTGCAACCACACAAAACCGCGGTAGTAGAGGAGGGCAACGTGGTAGTGCTGCACATAGCGGTACTACCGCTGGCTACTATCAGCGCTCTCGCTCGTGCGTGGCACTCCTTCCTTGCAGAGCGGCATATCAAAAAAGTCTACTTCCGCTCGAAGGACAGAGCAGTCCAAAAGACAAAAAAATAAGCGGTACTCCCAGCGATAGCAGAGCAGCGGTAGTTTCACCGGGGCGATACTAACACTCCGCGGGAGCGGTACTTCCACTTAATAATTAGAAGCCCAGTAGATCTGAGGTAGTGGAGTGGTAGTAGCGTCAGTGCGGTACTACCGCGCTGAACTACCGCCGTACTACCGCTCATTTACAGAGCCCTAAGAATAGGCGGAAGTCCTAGTAGCACTAAATAGCGGCAGTACCGCTGCAGTGGTACCGTGCTGCTGAGCGGTATTACCGCTTATATGCCTCAAGAAGGCCCACGTACAAGGGAGGACAAGCTCCGAAACCGGGAAGGAAAGGGGGTGCAAAGAGCCTGTGTACGTGTTGATTTCACTCAAACCTTTCCGAAGCGAACACCCTCTTAATAGTTGATGTGTACTATGCAACTTTATTCTTGTAGACACATGTTGGGCCTCCAAACGCAAAGTTTTGTAGGACAGTAGCAATTTTACCTCATGTGGATGACCTAAGGTTTATCAATCCATGGGCGGCATAGGATGAAGATAGTCTCTCTCAAGCAACCCTGCAATCAAATACAAGAAATCTCTTGTGTCCCCAACACACCCAATACAATGCCAAATTGTATAGGTGCACTAGTTCGGCAAAGATGGTGATAAAAGTGTAATATGGATGGTAGAAATATATTTTTATAATCTGAATAAATAAAGACAACAAGGTAGCAATTGATAAAACGAAGCACAAACGGTATTGCAATGCTTGAAAATGAGGCTTAGGGTCCGTACTTTCACTAGTGCAATCTCTCAACAGTGCTAATATAATTGGATCATATAACCATCCCTCAAAGTGCAATGAAGAATCACTCCAAAGTACCTATCTAGCGGAGAACATAAGAATAAATTGTGTGTAGGGTACGAAACCACCTCAAATCTACTCTTTCGGTTCGATCTATTCAAGAATTCGTACTGAAATAACACAAAGCTATTCTTTCCGTTCGATCTATCCTAGACTTCGTACTAAATAACACCAAAGCAAATTCATTTTCATAATACTCAATCCAACACAAAGTACTTCAAAGAGTGCCCCAAGATTTCTACCGGAGAAACAAAAGACGAGAATGTGCATCAACCCCCATGCATAGATTACCCCAATGTCACCGCGTGAATCCGCGAGTTGAGTGCCAAAACATATATCAAGTGAATCAATACGATACCCCATTGTCACCAGGAGTATTCAATTGCAAGACATATATCAAGTGTTCTCAAATCCATAAAAGTATTCAATCTGATAACAAAGAAATCTTAAACGGAAAAACTCAATTCATCACAACAAGATAGAGAGGGGAAAACACCATAGGATCCGACTATATTAACAAAGCCCGCGATACATCAAGATCGTGACATCTCAAGAACACGAGAGAGAGAGAGAGAGAGAGAGAGAGAGAGAGAGAGAGAGAGAGAGAGAGAGAGAGAGAGAGAGAGAGAGAGAGAGAGAGAGAGAGAAAGATTAAACACATAGCTACTGGTACTGTGACGCCCCCGATTCAATCGTACACTAATCATGCACGCAAATGTGTACGATCAAGATCAGGGACTCACGGGAAGATATCACAACACAACTCTAAAACATAAATAAGTCATACAAGCATCATAATACAAGCCAGGGGCCTCGAGGGCTCGAATACAAGTGCTCGATCATAGACGATTCAGCGGAAGCAACAATATATGAGTACAGACATAAGTTAATCAAGTTTGCCTTAAGAAGGCTAGCACAAACTGGGATACAGATTGAAAGAGGCGCAGGCCTCCTGCCTAGGATCCTCCTAACTACTCCTGGTCGTCGGCAGCAGCCTGCGTAGTAGTAGGCACCTCCAGTGTAGTAGGAGTCATCGTCGACGGTGGCGTCTGGCTCCTGGACTCCAGCATCTGGTTGCGACAACCAGATAGAAAGGAAAGGGGGGAGAAAGCAACCGTGAGTACTCATCCAAAGTACTCGCAAGCAAGGAACTACACTACATATGCATGGGTATATGTGTAAGGAGGCCATATCGGTGGGTGAACTGAGAATGCCGAATAAGAGGGGATAGCTAGTCCTATCGAAGACTACGCTCGCAGCCTCCGTCTTGCAACATGTAGAAGAGAGTAGATTGAAGTCCTCCAAGTAGCATCTCCAAGTAGCATCTCCAAGTAGCATCGCATAGCATAATCCTACCGTGATCCTCCTCGTCATACTGTGGGAAAAGCGATCACCGGGTTGTCTATGGAACTTGGAAGGGTGTGTTTTATTAAGTATCCGGTTCTAGTTGTCATAAGGTCAAGGTACAACTCTGGGTCGTCCTTTTCCGAGGGACACGACTATTGAATAGATAAACTTCCTGCGGGGTGCACCACATAACCCAACACGCTCGATCCCATTTGGCGGACACACTTTCTGGGTCATGCCCGCCTCGGAAGATCGAAGACGCCGCAGCCCCACCTAGGCACAACAAAGAGGTCAGCCGCCGGTCTAAATCCTATCTTGCAGGGTGCAGGCCCATCGCCCATTGCACACCAAGCGTTGCGTGGGCCGGAAGCGCACCTAGCAACCTCCATTACAAAGGAAGTTGCGTTAACGCAGTCCAATCCGGCGCCGCTCTCGTCGATGTCAAGAAGGCTTGGTGATACCACGGCGCCGGATACCCATAACTACTCCCGCATAGATGGTTAGTGCGTATAGACCAAATGGCGGACTCGGATCAAATACCAAGATCTCGTTAAGCGTGTTAAGTATCTGCGAACGCCGATGAGGGCCAGGCCCACCTGTCTCCTAGGTGGTCTCAACCTGCCCTGTCGCTCCGCCACAAAGTAACAGTCGGGGGCCGTCGGGAACCCAGGCCCACCTCTACCGGGATGGAGCCACCTGTCCTTTCAACCCCCTCATCAGAATCACTTGCGGGTACTCAATGAGCTGACCCGACTTTAGTCACCATCTGTATAGTATGTATGTATGTATAGTATATACCCGTGATCACCTCCCAAGTGATCACGGCCCGACAAAGATAACAAGGCGGTGACAAGAATGTAGGGCCAATGATGATAAACTAGCATCCTATACTAAGCATTTAGGATTGCGGTAAGGTATCAGCAGATGTAGCAACAATGTCGGGCTATGCATCGTAATAGGATCAGCGAAAGCGACAACATGCTACACTACTCTAATGCAAGCGGATAGAGGAGAATAGGCGATATCTGGTGATCAAGGGGGGCTTGCTGGTTGCTCTGGCAAGAAGGACGAGTCACCAACACCGTAGTCGAACCGGGGTCATGGCGGTCTCGGTCTATCGGGAAGAAGTAACGGAGAGGAACACAATAAATAACAGAGAAATCAAAGCATCACAAAGCGTAACAAAACAATACGCGGTGTTCGGTGTGCCCTAACGCGGTAGTAGGTGATACCGGTGAAGGGGGGAAACATCCGAGAAAGTATCCCCGGTGTTTCACGTTTTCGGACAGGTGATCCGGAGGGGGAAAGTTGCATGTTCGCTATGCTAGGGATGTCTGGCGGACAAACGGGCTGCGTATCCTGATTCGTCTCGTCGTTCTGAGCAACTTTCATGTACAAAGTATTTTCATCCGAGTTACAGATTATTTTATATTAATTTTTAAAGTTTTAAATCATTTTCTAAATTATTATTACTAAATTAATTGAAATTAGCATTCTTGCATCGACATGATGTCAAGATGACATCAGCAGTCAACAGAGGTGTTGGCTGTTCAAACTGACGTGAGGGTCCCGCATGTCATTGACTGATTAATTAACAATTAACTAATCAAGGTTAATTAGTCCTACCAGTGATTAGGTTAATCTAAACAGAATTAGTTAAGTTAACTAATTAATTAATTAATTTGTTATTATTATTATTATTTAAGGTATTTTTTTTAAACGTTCTCGGGGTGGGCCCATTGTCGATAGCCCATAGGCCTTAGCGATTCTGGCGTCTTGGCGGGCGAGCGCATGGCGCGCCCCACCCACCGATTGAGCACACGCCAGATCGGCAGAAGCGCCGTCCATAGGTGCAATGAGGCGGGCTCGAGAACGGGCGAGTGGGCGCGTGGCGCTGGCGGCCACAAATGACGTCTTGGCCGCAGCGCGCGAGGTGCCGGAGCGGCGCAGCAACCGCAGCAGCAGCAGCGCAACGCCGCCAGACGGGCGAGGAAAACGAGCGCGCGGCGTGGTGGCGATTCTGACGTGTGCAAGGCGTGCGCCAGCGTGTCGGCCGAGACACCAGAGAGAGCGCCGACCGCAGCGATGGCCGGAGCGGCGCCCGCGAGGAAACCGTTTGGCGAGCCACCGGGGTTCGGCACAGTGAGTGCGATGCAGCATGAGCGAAGGGCTCATGAAGCACTGCGCAGAAGCGCTACTGGCACGCAGTGAGTGTGTGCTCACCCCGGCGTGGCACGGGATAGAGGAAGGGGAGGAACGAGGCGGAGGCGAGCGCGGCGGGGCTCACATTGGGGTGTAGGGAATGGGGCAGTGGGTGTCGGGGTTGTCGACGGAGAGCGACGGGTCGAGCGAGCGAGCAGCCCGGGGGGCTCGGCGTCGGCGCGGTCTTAGCGTGGGGGCGAGGCGGCGTCGGTGATGGCGCCCGTCGAGTGGCTTTGATGGTCTCCTCCCTCGATCCCGATCCAGATCGGGAGAGGGAGGGGGTCGACGCGGGTCGGCGATGGGGTGCCGGGTTGGGGCGCAAGGCGGCGTCGCGAGTGGGGGGCGGGCTCGTCCCCGATCTAGATCGGATCAGAAGGGGAGAGGAGAGGCACGGGGAGTGGGGGGTGACGGGGTGGATGGGTTAGGGTTTTCCTCCTGGTGGGGGGGTGGGGGGGTTATGAAGGGGAGGGGTTGGGCCGGTCGGTGTGGCCGAATGGGCCAGCCTGTCGGGTCGGCTGGCTCGGGGCCCCCCTTTTTTTGTTTGTTTTCTCTTTTGTATATTCTTTCTTTTATTTATTTTATTTTCTGTTTTTAAATCATTTTAAATTACTTAGGCATTTTATAAAAATGGGTTTGTTGCACCATAATTACCTTTGTAATATTTGGTACAAACCAAACATTTTTATTTTAATGTTTGAAAATTTTTATTGTTTGACTTAAATTCAAATTTGAATTTGGATCGGTTCTGAAATAACGCGAGATTATCAACAATAATCGAGGTGACGTGGCATCATTACCAGAGGGTTACTGTAGCTTGATTACTCGGGCGTCACAATTCTCCTCTACTACAAGAAATCTCGTCCCGAGATTTAAGAGGTAGTGAAAGGGGGGAGGTTTGGTAACGAATCTAACGGGTCTTCTCATTCTGGCTTGCTCTTCTCGAAGAAGTCGATTCATTACATTGATGTCTTCAGTCCTCTGCTTCAGGTCATCATGATGAAGTTTGTCGTCCTTCCTTCGGTAACTCCATCGTACTTACGTAAAAATAAGGGGGTATTCCGGGAGAACGAACCTCTACCAGGTTGACTATCTGGTCGATATCATCGAGGAAGGTGGCAGAAAGTAACTCTCAAATTGAAACTTAAGGAAATATCGAGAGCAAAGTAATGAGGTTTCATGGGAAGTTTCGAGCGAGCAGGCAACCGTTCGATGCCTGAAATAGGGCGTGAAAGGGGCTCAAAGCAATCGGGAATAAGTATTGCGTCAGGCAACAGATTTGATGATCCCTCGGAAGATGGTTCGTGAATTACATACGAGGTCACACGCGAGGAACAACCTTGGGAACAGGGGGTGTAGGAGAGTCAGGTTTCGATCCAGTGGACCTGTGGGTTACGGGCCCACCATGTGGGTTAACAGTAGGAAGGGCGTTGACATCTTACATGGTCATGACAATAAGGCATGTCAGAGGGTAGCCTGTCAATTATATGTCAGCAGCAATGTCGGTACCAAGGGCGAGGGACGAAGAGAACTAATTTCTTGCTCGTTGAAACGAGGCGAACCAATAGGCAAAGTTCTCCTCCATCGGTGGTTACCGGAATGTCATCAACAATAGCAACAGGGTCTTACTGACAAAATTGCACTCTGAGGTGTTAACATAAGCAGGGGATTAATACTGCTTAGATCATAATGATCACCAGAAAGGTTAGACAAAATAATGGAAAGGTAAAGGTGTTTATCAGATTAACAACTCAATGGAAAGGAAATGTGTTTAAACACATATTTCAGGGGTATATCCTTCCCAAGGGCAAGCAAAGCATGATATCCATGACGGGATATAACGTAGCAAACCCCTTTAGAGAAGGGAAGAGAAATTCCATGCCATTATCCATACAACGGTGTTCGGATAATTGAGCAAGAAACATTTAGCATTGGGCTGTTGGGGAACGTTGCAGAAAATTAAATTTTTTCCTACGGCTTCACCAAGATCCATCTATGAGTTCATCTAAGCAACGAGTAATGGAAGAGAGATTGCATCTACATACCACTTGTAGATCGCGTGCGGAAGCTTGCAAGGTGATGATGGAGTCGTACTCGAGCGTGATTCAGATCACCGATGCCAAGTCTTTGAGCGGACAGCACCTCCGTGTTCAACACACGTGCGGACGAGCGGCGTCTCCTCCTTCTTGATCCAGCAAGGGGAAGGAGAGGTTGAGGAAGACAGCTCCACCGGCAAAGACGACGGCGTGGTGATGGTGGAGAAGCGATACTCGGCGAGGCTTCCGAGCTCTTACGGAGGAGGAGATGTGTTGGGGAGGGAGGGCTGCGCCTGGGAGTTGGTACAGCAGCCCCTCCTCCCCCTTTATATAGGCCCCAGTGGCGGCCCTGGAGATCCAATCTCCGGGCGGCGGCGCAGGGGTGGAGTGCCCCCAAGCCGGGGGCGCCCCCCCCTAGGGTTTCAACCCTAGGCGCAGGGGGTGGGCCTAGGGGGGCGCACCAGCCCCCTGTGGGCTGGTTCCCTTCCCCCTTTGGCCCATGGGGCCCTCTGGGATAGGTGGCCCCACCCGGTGGACCCCCCGGGACCCTTCCGGTGGTCCCGGTACTTTACCGGTAGACCCCGAAACTTTCCCGATGGCCGAATCACCACTTCCTATATATTATTCTTTACCTCCGGACCCTTCCGGAACTCCTCGTGACGTCCGGGATCTCATCCGGGACTCGAACAACATTCGTAGTCACATACTTGACTTCCTTCTAACCCTAGCATCACCGAACCTTAAGTGTGTAGACCCTACGGGTTCGGAGACACGCAGAACATGACCGAGATGACTCTCGGGCAATAACCAACAGCGGGTCTGGATACCCATGTTGGCTCCCACATGCTCCTCGATGATTTCATCGGTTGAACCACGATGTCGAGGATTGATCAAACCACATATGCAATTCCTTTGTCGATCGATGCGTTACTTGCGAGACTTCGATCGTCGGTATCCCAATACCTTGTTCGGTCTCGTTCGGCAAGTCACTTTACTAAATCCGTAATGCATGATCCGTGACCAACACCTTGGTCACCTTGAGCTCATTATGATGATGCATTACGAGTGGGCCCAGAGATACCTCTCCGTCATACGGAGTGACAAATCCCGCTCGATCCGTGTCAACCCAATGATACTTTCGGAGATACCTGTAATGCACCTTTATAGTCACCCGATTACATTGTGACGTTTGATACACCAAAGGCACTCCTCGGTAACCGGAGTTACGATCTCATGGTCGAAGGAATAGATACTTGACATTGGCAAAGCTTCTAGCAAACGAACTATCGATCTTTTATGCTATGCTTATAATTGGGTCTTGTCCATCACATCATTCTCCTAACGATGTGATCCCGTTATCAACGACATCCTATGTCCATAGTCGGAAAACATGACTATCTATTGATCTGTGAGCTAGTCGACTAGAGGCTCACTAGGGACTCATTGGGTCTAAGTGTTCACACGTGTATTACGATTTCGGATAATACATTTATAGCATGAACAAAAGACAATTATCATGAACATTGAAATATAATAATCCTTTTATTATTGCCTCTAGGGCATATTTCCAACAGTCTCCCACTTGCACTAGAGTCACCAATCTAGTTACATTGTGATGAACCGAACACCCATAGAGTTACGGTGTTGATCATGTTTTGCACGCGAGAGAGTTTAGTCAGCGGATCTGCGACATTCAGATCCGTGTGCACTTTGCAAATCTCTATGTCTCCATCTTGAACATTTTCACGGATGGAGTTGAAGCGGCGCTTGATGTGCTGGTCTTCTTGTGAAACCAGGCTCCTTGGCAAGGGCAATAGCTCGGTGTTGTCACGAAGAGTTTGATCGGCCCCGACGCATTGGGTATGACTCCTAGGTCGGTGATGAACTCCTTCACCCAAATCGCTTCATGCGCTGCCTCCGAGGCTGCCATGTACTCCGCTTCACACGTAGATCCCGCCATGGCGCTCGCTTGCGGTTGCACTACTCTCGCTCCACCATTCAACATATACACGTATCCGGTTTGTGACTTAGAGTCATCCAGATCTGAGTCGAAGCTAGCGTCGGCGTAACCCTTCTGATGAGCTCTTCGTCTCCTCCATAAGCGAGAAACATGTCCTTTGTCCTTTTCGGTACTTCAGATATTCTTGACGCTGTCCGGTGTTCCTTGCGGGATTACTTTGGTATCTTGCAACCAAACTTACGGCAAGGTTTACATCGGTGCGGTACACAAGACATGGCATACATAATAGATCCTATGGCTGAAGCATAGGGATGACACTCATCTCTTCTTTATCTTTTGCGTGGTCGGTGGTCGAGTGAGCTCGCCACACACCTTGTAACATAGGCAAGAACCCTTCTTGGACTGATCCATTTTGAACCTCTTCAAAATCTTATTAAGGTATGTGCTTTGTGAAAGACCTATGAGGCGTCTCGATCTATCTCTATAGATCTTGATCCCTAATATATAAGCAGCTTCTCCAAGGTCCTTCATTGAAAAACACTTGTTCAAGTAGGCCTTAATGCTGTCCAGGGAGTTTCGTATCATTTCCCATCAAGAGTATGTCATCTACATATAACAGAGAAATGCTACGGAGCTCCCACTCACTTTCTTGTAAACGCAGGCTTCTCCATAAGTCTCAAGATAAACTAAACGCTTTGATCATCTCATCAGCGAATGTTCTAACTCGAGATGCTTGCACCAGTCCATAAATGGATCATTGGAGCTTGCATACTTTGTTAGTGTTACGAGGATCGACAAAACCTTCCGCTGCATCATATACAACTCTTCCTTAAGATGTCCATTAAGGAATGCCGTTTTGGCGTCCATCGCCATATCTCATAATCATAGTATGCGGCAATTGCTAACATGATTCGGACGGACTTAAGCTTCGCTACGGAGAGAAAGTCTCGTCGTAGTCAATCCCTTGAACTTGTCGATAACCCTTAGCGACAAGTCGAGCTTTATAGATGGTGACATTACCATCGCGTCCGTCTTCTTCTTAAAAATCCATTTGTTTTCTATCGCTCGCCGATCATCGGCAAGTCTGTCAAAGTCCATACTTTGTTTTCATACATGGATTCTATCTCGGTTTCATGGCTCCGAGCCATTTGTTGGAATCCGGGCCCGCCATTGCTTCTTCATAGTTCAAGGTTCATTGTTGTCTAGCAACATGATTTCCATAACAGGTTGCCGTACCACTGCAGTGCGGAACGTGTCCTCGTGGACCTTCGGGTTCAAGAGCAACTTGATCCGAAGTACCTTGATCATCATCAATGATTTCCTCTTGATTGGTGTGGGCATTACAGAGCGGTTTCTGCGCGCACCACTTTCCCGTTCGAGAGGTAGTACTTCATCGAGTTCTACTTTCCTCCCACTTACTTCTTTCGAGAGAAACTCTTTCTCGAAAGCATCCGTTCTTAGCAACAAAGATCTTGCCTTCGGATCTTAAGTAGAAGGTATACCGACAGTTTCCTTAGGGTATCCTATGAATCGCATTTTTCGACTTGGGTTCGAGCTTTTCGGGTTGAAGTTTCTTGACATAAGCATCGCATCCCCAAACTTTTAGAAACGACGACTTAGGTTTCTTCCCAAACCATAATTCATACGGTGTCGTCTCAGCGGTTTAGGCGGTGCCCTATTTAAAGTGAATGTAGCTGTCTCTAGGCGTATCCCCAAAATGATAGCGGTAAATTGGTAAGAGACATCATGGACCGCACCATATCCAATAGAGTGCGATTCTGACGTTCGGACACACCGTTTCGTTGAGGTGTTCGGTAGGCGTGAGTTGTGAAACGATTCCACATTTTCTTAAGTGTGTACCAAATTCGTGACTTAAGTATTCTCCCCCACGATCTGATCGTAGGAACTTTATCTTACGGTCACGTTGATTCTCCACCTCACTCTGAAATTCCTTGAACTTTTCAAAGGTCTCAGACTTGTGTTTCATTAAGTAGACATACCCATATCTACTCAAGTCATCAGTGAGAGTGAGAACATAACGATATCCTCCGCGAGCCTCAACGCTCATTGGACCACACACATCGGTATGTATGATTTCCAACAAGTTGGTTGCTCGCTCCATTGTTCCGGAGAACGGAGTCTTGGTCATTTGCCTAAGAGGCAAGGTTAGCATGTGTCAAGCGATTCATAATCAAGAGACTCTAAAAGTCCATCGGCATGGAGCTTCTTCATGCGCTTGACACCAATGTGACCAAGGCGGCGATGCCACAAGTATGTGGGACTATCGTTATCAACTTTACATCTTTTGGCATCCACACTATGAACATGTGTAGCATTACGCTCGAGATTCATTAAGAATAAACCATTGACCATCGAGACATGACCATAAAACATATCTCTCATATAAATCGAACAACCATTATTCTCGGACTTAAATGAGTAGCCATCTCGTATCAAACGAGATCCAGATACAATGTTCATGCTCAAACTTGGCACTAAATAACAATTATTGAGGTTTAAAACTAATCCCGTAGGTAAATGCAGAGGCAGCGTGCCGACGGCGATCACATCGACCTTGGAACCATTCCCGACGCGCATCATCACCTCGTCCTTCGCCAGTCTCCGTTTATTCCGCAGCTCTGCTTGTGAGTTACAAATATGAGCAACGGCACGGTATCAAATACCGGGAGTTACTACAGTCTTGGTAAGGTACACATCAATTACATGTATATCAAATATACCTTTGGTGTTGCGGCCTTCTTATCCGCTAAGTATTTGGGGCGGTTCCGCTTCGATGCCCTTTCCTTGCAATAAAAGCACTCGATCTCGGGCTTGGGTCCATTCTTTGACTTCTTCCCGCAACAAGCTTACGGGCGCGGCAACATCTTTGCCGTCCTTCTTGAAGTTCTTCTTACCCTTGCCCTTCTTGAACTTAGTGGTCTTATTGACCATCAACACTTGATGTTCCTTTTGATTTCAGCCTCTGCGACTTGACATCGAGAACACTTGAGAATGGTCTTTACCATCCCGCATGTTGTAGTTCATCACGAAGCTCTTGTAGCTTGGTGGGAGCGATCGGAGGATTCTGTCGATGACCGCCTCATCACGGGAGGTTAATGTTCATTTGGGTCATACGGTTGTGCAACCCGACATCTTGAGGATGTGCTCACTTGTGAAACTGTTTTCCTCCATCTTACAAGCTGTAGAACTTGTCGAGACATCATATCTCTCGACCGGGCATGAGCTTGGAAAACTAGTTTCAGCTCTTGAACATCTCATATGCTCCGTGATGCTCAAAAGCGCTTTTGGAGCCCGGTTCTAAGTCTGTAAAGCATGCCGCCTTGAGCGAGGGAGTAATCATCGACGAGTTTGCCAAGCATTCATAACATCTTGGTTCTCTCGACGGAGCGGCACCTAGCGGTCCTTCTAGGACATATTGCTTCTGGCAGCTATGAGGATGATCCTCGGGTTCCGACCCGATCCGTATAGTTCTTGCCATCATCTTTCAGCTTGGTTTTCTCTAGGAACGCGTTGAAGTTCATGTTGACATTAGCGTTGGCCATTGATCTACAAGACATATTTGCAAAGGTTTTAGACTAAGTTCATGATAATAAAGTTCTTAATCAAAATTATGAACTCCCACTTAGATTAGACATCCTCTAGTCATCTAAGTGTTACGATCCGAGTCGACTAGCCCGTGTCCGATCATCACGTGAGGCGGACTAGTCATCATCGGTGAACATCTTCATGTTGATCGTATCTTCCATACGACTCGTGTTCGACCTTTCGGTCTCCGTGTTCGAGGCCATATGCGCACATGCTAGACTCGTCAAGTTAACCCTAAGTGTTTTTTTGTGTAAAACTGTCTTACACCGTTGTATGTGAGCGTAAGGATCCATCACACCCGATCATCACGTGGTGCTTAGAAGCGACGAACTGTAGCAACGGTGCACGCTTAGGGAGAACACTTCTTGAAATTTTGTAAGGATCATCTTATTTACTACCGTCGTCCTAAGTAAACAAGATGCATAAACATAATAAACATCACATGCAATTATATAGTTGTGACATGATATGGCCAATATCATCAAGCTCCATTGATCTCCATCTTGGGGCTCCATGATCATCTTGTCACCGGCTTGACACCATGATCTCCATCATCATGATCTCCATCATCGTGTCTTCATGAAGTTGTCACGCCAGCGACTACTTCTACTTCTATGACTAACGCGCTTAGTAATGAAGTAAAGTAGTTTACATGGCGTTCTTCAATGACACGCAGGTCATACAAAAATAAAGACAACTCCTATGGCTCCTGCGGTTGTCATACTCATCGACATGCAAGTCGTGAATCCTATTACAAGAACATGATCTCATACATCACAATTCATCATCCATCACAACTTCGGCCATATCACATCACATGATCAATCGCTGCAAAAACAAGTTAGGCGTCCTCTAGTTGTTGTTTGCATCTTTTACGTAGCTGCGATTGGGTTCTAGCAAAACGTTTTCTTACCTACGAATCACCACAACGTGATTTTGTCAACTTCTATTTACCCTTCATAAGGGCCTGTTCATCGAATCCGCTCCAACTAAAGTGGGAGAGACAGACACCCCAGACCACCTTATGCAACTAGTGCATGTCGATTCGGTGGAACCGGTCTCACGTAAGCGTCACGTAAGGTTGGTCCGGGCGCTTCATCCCACAATACCGTTGAGCAAGAAAAGACTAGTAGAGGCAAGTAAGATGACAAGATCAGCGCCCACAACAAATTGTGTTCTACTCGTGCATTAGAGAACTACGCATAGACCTAGCTCATGATGCCCTTTGTTGGGGAGCGTTGCGAGAAAATTAAAATTTTTCCTCGGCTTCACCAAGATCCATCTATGAGTTCATCTAAGCAACGAGTAATGGAAGAGAGATTGCATCTACATACCACTTGTAGATCGCGTGCGAAGCTTGCAAGGTGATGATGGAGTCGTACTCGAGCGTGATTCAGATCACCGATGCCAAGTCTTTGAGCGGACAGCACCTCCGCGTTCAACACACGTGCGGGAGACGGCGGCGTCTCCTCCTTCTTGATCCAGCAAGGGGAAGGAGAGGTTGAGGAAGACAGCTCCACCGGCAGACGACGGCGTGGTGATGGTGGAGAAGCGATACTCGGCTGTGGCTTCGCCGAGCTCTTACGGAGGAGGAGATGTGTTGGGGAGGGAGGGCTGCGCCTTGGGAGTTGGTACAGCAGCCCCTTCCTCCCCCTTTATATAGGCCCCGAGTGGCGGCCCCTGAGATCCAATCTCCGGGGCGGCGACCAGGGGGGAGTGCCCCCAAGCCGGTGGGCGCCCCCCCTAGGGTTTCAACCCTAGGCGCGGGGTGGGCCTAGGGGCGCACCAGCCCCCGTGGGCTGGTTCCTTCCCCTTTGGCCCATGGGGCCCTCCGGATAGGTGGCCCCACCGGTGGACCCGGGACCCTTCCTGTGGTCGGTGCTTCTACGGAGACCCCAAACTTTCCCGATGGCGAATCACCACTTCCTATATATTATTCTTTACCTCCGGACCCTTCCGAACTCCTCGTGACGTCCGGGATCTCATCAGGACTCGAACAACATTCGGTAGTCACATACTTGACTTCCTTCTAACCCTAAGCGTCACCGAACCTTAAGTGTGTAGACCCTACGGGTTCGGAGACACGCAGACATGACCGAGGCGACTCTCGGGCAATAACCAACAGCTGAGTGCGGATACCCATGTTGGCTCCCACATGCTCCTCGATGATTTCATCGGTTGAACCACGATGTCGAGGATTGATCAAACCACGTATGCAATTCCCTTTGTCGATCGATGCGTTACTTGCGAGACTCGATCGTCGGTATCCCAATACCTTGTTCGGTCTCGTTACATCGCAAGTCACTTTACTCGTCTCCGTAATGCATGATCCGTGACCAACACCTTTGTCACCTTGAGCTCATTATGATGATGCATTACCGAGTGGGCCCAGAGATACCTCTCCGTCATACGGAGTGACAAATCGATCTCGATCCGTGTCAACCCAATGAGATACTTTCGGAGATACCGTAATGCACCTTTATAGTCACCCGATTCGTTGTGACGTTTGATACACCCAAGGCACTCCTATGGTAACCGGAGTTACGATCTCATGGTCGAAGGAATAGATACTTGACATTGGCAAAGCTTCTAGCAAACGAACTATCGATCTTTTATGCTATGCTTATAATTGGGTCTTGTCCATCACATCATTCTCCTAACGATGTGATCCGTTATCAACGACATCCTATGTCCATAGTCGGAAAACATGACTATCTATTGATCTGTGAGCTAGTCGACTAGAGGCTCACTAGGGACTCATTGGGTCTAAGTGTTCACACGTGTATTACGATTTCCGGATAATACATTTATAGCATGAACAAAAGACAATTATCATGAACATTGAAATATAATAATCCTTTTATTATTGCCTCTAGGGCATATTTCCAACATGGGCTTCAAATGCTCTTGTTGAAAATCAGAGTTCCACAGACAAGCTTTTGAGATATCTTTGACATGGTCTTCAAGCAAATGTCGGACTTTAGATACTCAATGGATCCATCAGGAACAACTTATAATATCGGTCTTACAATTTCCTCCAGGAAGAATGGTTATCCTTGCAAAAGAAATTATAATGATAGGTCCTCCACCCAGGGGGGGGTGCTAGGCATGACATCATGTTACCGGGTCATCAAAGGACCAACATCATAACTCTTGGAAAGTTGTCCCAACCATCATATCTGACCGAGATTCAGATCCGGTTGGGGACATGGTACCTCAGACTCAGGATGTCCGAGAAGAAAAGGTGCAACACAAATAGACGAAATGACATTTCAAGATTCTCAGGAAATGAACTATGGGAGCGGGTCCTTGAAGCAATAGTTCATCCTTAAACCAAGGAGGGGATGAGAAGGTGGTTGATGGGCTCAGCGACAATTCATCGAGAATTCCAAACGGATGGCTTTCCACAATAATGTGATCAAGAAGATGACACTTGTCAATTCAAATGATATAATGTTGTAGGCTCGAGGAAAGACATACACAATTAAACATTGGTTGAAAGGTGCACCCGAAATATGGGCTGGGTTGCACGATCAATGTTAGAATGGTGACTTGACGAACAAAAGAATTAGAATGAAACTCGACCATTCACCCCAAAGCAATAGGGTTGCTAGAAGTTTTGAATTCACACATCATAGTTCAATTGTCGGGTATTCCGGTTAGAAACAACACGGGTAACAAGAATGGTGAGGGTGAGAAGTATCACCATACCACGAATTCTTAAGAGGTGGTGAAATTCTCACGACATTCTTGACATAAAGGATGGTAATACTCCAAGGTAATGGAGAACAATTGCTGGATAGTAAGGATCCCAAGGTATAACACAAAGCATGAATAAGTTTGTGTTGATCAGAAGGCAATAAAGTGGTCGGCGATAACACAAACCATTGAGGGGCGAGGATGGTATTTCTTATCAAGAATTTGATATATATCTTGGAAGAGCTCGGGATGTTGATGACGACCACGACACATTTGTCAAGAGATTTCGTGAAGATGCAATCAGTTGGCGATGACATCAAGTCAAATGATGATGCAACAAAAGGTTATGGGAACCAAGGGTACGACACAAACTCGAAATCAAGTTTGTGGTTCAAGGCGAAATGATATGACGAGGAAAGTCGACGTAAGCTTAGCTCAACGTCGAAAATTGTGCTTCGGAAAGAAAGACCAGATAGCATAATTAAAAAGTTGCACGATAATGATATAGCCGATTAGGCTAGGAATGACTTCAAGGATTATTAAACTCATAAGCAACAAAAATTACTTAGAGTTATCGTATCGGAGTGCGGAATCGATTCACTTATCGGTGTTCTCGAGTGACTAATAACTTAGAACCCGTGAAAAATTGGAATCAGTGGGAATGTAGCACTTGATGAAGAACTCATAAGAAGTTATGCACTTCCATGATAATCTCGAGATACCAGGGGGGTAATACTCGATGACAGATCAAGGTAGAGGTTGTACTGGGGTATTGCTCTATAGAAGACAAGTGCTTAAACTTGCATAGGAAATGGTATTTAAAGGAGAACATGGTCGGAACCACGATTGCAAAGGATCAATTCACCGATACCAAAGGATATTATATCAAGGAAATAGTTACAAGAAGCTTCCATGATAGGATCTACATCGTGTCCATGGGCATGAACACAAAGTTCAAGGTCGACTCCCATACGCAATGCATAACCTTTCATTCACTTCTCGCGTTCGATGAAGTTGCAGTGTTGAAATTTTATCTGGCGAAACACCAGAAGAGTATGGCTCGTGAAAACTTTCGGGTTCACACGGTTTAGAGAAGGCATATGTTCAACCCATAGGGGCTTCTTAGAAACATATACCACAAGTTTCAAGAGTAAATAACACAAGCCCGAAAGCAGAGCATGGTTGGCCAAGCAGAGGATACAACTTAACAAGGGCATTATGTATCAGGGGAAGAACTCACAAAGTGATCAAATGTGAAGGACACTGTCGGATAACAATCCAACAAAGGACTTGATGGTCCACAAAGGATCTGATGTGAGTATCGATACTCAACCAGAAGAGGAAGAAATGCAAACGCAACAAGTTATGGAATCATCTGAATAATTCAAAGCTTAAATGCAAAGGAATTATGATTTCCAAAACAAAGGATTAGAAGCAGATACTCTGATCAAGGATGGATCAATTGAATATACCAGAGGCACAATCGACGACAGATAGTTTGGTCGAGAAGCAGCTCATGTTCAAAATGACGTCTGAGCCGGAAAGATAATCCTAGGACTCGACTGATGATTGTGAACATTCACAACGTATTGACTCAATGGACTCAAAAATGATGGTGACAAAGGATGCCAATATGATTACTATACTTGTGGGATTAATCATAATGAAAGCAAACAAGAAATTCCAAAGCAATAGGTTCTTTGAGGATTTTCTAAGATCGAATAGTATTTGAAGACTTTTGTTTAACACATGAACAAGCGGGGATGGCGGTACTCGATAAGTGCGAGAATTAACCGTAGGGGCATTCGGTGACAAAGAACAGCAAGGCGATAAGCTCAAAGGATTATTGAAACAACGGCGAGTTTTTCGGGTATCTTGTAATAACAAGACCAGCTGGGATGAATGTAAGAATAGCAATTGCAAGTAGTTATCCATAAGGGTTTACGGTGGAAGGGAATTGCAAATCGATGATCACAAGTTCTCGGGTTAACAATGGAGAGTATCTTGAGGTCTTACAGTGCAGCGATCATCATCAATAATAAGGGCTCTCCGGGTGAAAGTGATAACGAGATCCTAATGTTAGATTTAGCAAAATTCATTTAACCCGAATAGAAGAGAGGTCAGAGTCCCAGAGTATAGACAAGGAGTAAAAGATCCTAATACCACCCAATGGCGACGTGTGCCGGTAAGACACACAGCCATGTTAGTAAAAGTTTTTGCAACGTCTAGACTCGACTTCGGCCAAGGAGTTGGGAAGGGGATTCCTACAGGGAGTCGGCTCTGATACCAACTTGTGACGCCCCCGATTCAATCGTACACTAATCATGCACGCAAATGTGTACGATCAAGATCAGGGACTCACGTGAAGATATCACAACACAACTCTAAAACATAAATAAGTCATACAAGCATCATAATACAAGCCAGGGGCCTCGAGGGCTCGAATACAAGTGCTCGATCATAGACGAGTCGTGGAAGCAACAATATCTGAGTACGGACATAAGTTAATCAAGTTTGCCTTAAGAAGGCTAGCACAAACCGGGATCTGAGATCGAAGAGGCGCAGCCTCCACAGGATCCTCCTAACTACTCACGGTCGTCGGCGGACACCGCACGTAGTAGTAGGCACCTCCGATGTAGTAGGAGTAAATGCGTCGACGGTGGCGTCGCTCTGGACTCCGAAGATCTGGTTGCGACAACCGGATAGAAAGGAAAGGGGGAAAGGGGGAGAAAGCAACCGTGAGTACTCATCCAAAGTGTTTGTTGGGTTGGCATGAATCAAGACTGGGATTTGTCACTTCGTGTGACGGAGAGGTATCTCTGGGCCCACTCGGTAATGCATCATCATAATGAGCTCAATGAACCCAAGTGGTTGGTCACGGGATCATGCATTATGGAACGAGTAAAGTGACTTGCCGGTAACGATATTGAATGAGGTATTGGGATACCGACGATCGAATCTCGGGCAAGTAACGTACCGATTGACAAAGGGAATTGTATACGGGATTGATTGAATCCTCAACATCGTGGTTCATCTGATGAGATTATTGTGGAGCATGTGGGAGCCAACATGGGTATCTAGATCCCGCTGTTGGTTATTGACCAGAGAGTTGTCACGGTCATGTCTACGTGTCTCCCGACCCCGTAGGGTCTACACACTTAAGGTTCGGTGACGCTAGAGTTGTAGAGATATTAGTATGCGGTTAACCGAAAGTTGTTCGGAGTCCTGGATGAGATCCGTACATCACGAGGAGTTCCGGAATGGTCCGGAGGTAAAGATTTATATATAGGAAGTCGGTTTACACCGGAGAGTTTGAGGGTCACGGTATTGTCTGGGACCACCGGAAGGTCGGGTCTACAGTGAGCCACCTATCCGGAGGGCCCATGGGCTGAAGTGGCATGGGAACCAGCCTGGTGGGCTGGTGCGCCCACCCAAGGGCCCAAGGCGCCTAGGGTTGGAAACCCTAGGGGCTGTTGCCCAGAGGCATCGCCCTGGTTGGAAACCCTAAGGGGGTCGTTGCCCCCCGAGGGGCTGCCGCCCCAGGGGCCACCGCCCCCTTCCACTAGATGGGATCTCCAAGGGGGCATGTGCCCCCTAGCCCCTATATATAGTGGAGGGAGGGAGGCGGCCGCACCTAAGCCTGGCGCCTCCTCTCCCTCCCGTGACACCTCTTCCTCCTCCAGTAGCGCTTGGCAAAGCCTTGCTGGAATCCCGCTGCTTCCACCACCACGCCGTCGTGCTGCTGGATCTCCATCAACTTCTCCTTCCCCCTTGCTGGATCAAGAAGGAGGAGATGTCTCTGCTCCATACGTGTGTTGAACGCGGAGGTGCCGTCCGTTCGGCGCTAGGATCATTGGTGATTTGGATCACGACGAGTACGACTCCATCAACCCCGTTCTCTTGAACGCTTCCGCTTGCGATCTACAAGGGCATGTAGATGCACTCCTCTCTCTTGTTGCTAGATAACTCCATAGATTGATCTTGGTGATGCGTAGAAATTTTAAATTTCTGCTACGATCCCCAACAGTGGCATCATGAGCTAGGTCTATGCGTAGTTTCTATGCACGAGTAGAACACAAGATTGTTGTGGGCGTCGATTTTGTCAATTTACTTGCCACTACTAGTCTTATCTTGTTTCGGCGGCATCGTGGGATGAAGCGGCCCGGACCGACCTTACACATACGCTTACGTGAGACAGGTTCCACCGACTGACATCCACTAGTTGCATAAGGTGGCTAGCGGGTGTCTGTCTCTCCCACTTTAGTCAGATCGGATTTGATGAAAAGGGTCCTTATGAAGGGTAAATAGCAATTGGCATATCACGTTGTGGTTTTGGCGTAGGTAAGAAACGTTCTTGCTAGAAACCTATAGCAGCCACGTAAAAACTTGCAACAACGATTAGAGGACGTCTAACTTGTTTTTGTAGCATGTGCCGTGTGATGTGATATGCCCATGAAGGATGTGATGAATGAAATATATCTGATGTATGAGATTGATCATGTTCTTGTAATAAGAATCACGACTTGCATGTCGATGAGTATGACAACCGGCAGGAGTCATAGGAGTTGTCTTTATTTATTGTATGACCTGCGTGTCAATGAATAATGCCATGTAATTACTTTACTTTATTGCTAAACCGTTAGCCATAGTAGTAGAAGTAATAGTTGGTGACACAACTTCATGAAGACACGATGATGGAGATCATGGTGTCATGCCGGTGACGATGATGATCATGGCGCCCCGAAGATGGATATCAAAAGGAGCAAAATGATATTGGCCATATCATGTCACTATTTGATTGCATGTGATGTTTATCATGTTTTTGCATCTTATTTGCTTAGAACGACGGGAGCATAAACAAGATGATCCCTCATAATAATTTCAAGAAAGTGTTCCCCCTAACTGTGCGCCGTTGCGAAAGTTCGTTGTTTCGAAGCACCACGTGATGATCGGGTGTGATAGATTCTAACGTTCACATACAACGGGTGTAAGCCAGATTTACACATGCAAAAACATTTAGGTTGACTTGACGAGCCTAGCATGTACAGACATGGCCTCGGAACACAAGAGACCGAAAGGTCGAACACGAGTTGTATAGAAGATACGATCAACATGAAGATGTTCACCCATGATGACTAGTCCGTCTCACGTGATGATCGGACACGGCCTAGTTGACTCGGATCGTGTATCACTTAGATGACTAGAGGGATGTCTATCTGAGTGGGAGTTCATTAAATAATTTGATTAGATGAACTTAATTGTCATGAACTTAGTCTAAAATCTTTATAATATGTCTTGTAGATCAAATGGCCCACGCGAATGTTGTCCTCAACTTCAACGTGTTCCTAGAGAAAACCAAGCTGAAAGACGATGGTAGCAACTATACAGAATGGGTCCGGAACTTGAGGATCATCCTCATAGCTGCCAACAAAGCATATGTCCTTGAAGCACCGCTAGGTGAAGCACCACCCCCAGTGAACCAAGACGTTATGAACGCTTGGCAGTCGCGTGTTGATGATTACTCCCTGGTTCAGTGCGGCATGCTTTACAACTTAGAACCGGGGCTCCAAAAGCATTTCGAGCAGCACGGAGCATATGAGATGTTCCAAGAGCTGAGCATGGTTTTCCAAGCTCATGCCCGGGTCGAGAGATATGAAGTCTCTGACAAGTTCTACAGTTGTAAGATGGAGGAAAATAGTCCCGTCAACGAGCACATACTCAAAATGTCTGGGTTGCACAACCGCTTGTCTCAGCTGGGAGTTAATCTCCCGGATGACGCGGTCATTGACAGAATCCTTCAGTCGCTTCCACCGAGCTACAAGGGCTTTGTGATGAACTTCAATATGCAGGGGATGGAGAAAACCATTCCTGAAGTATATTCAATGTTGAAATCAGCGGAGGTGGAAATAAAAAAGGAACATCAAGTGTTGATGGTGAATAAAACCACTAAGTTCAAGAAATGCAAGGGCAAAAAGGGTTTCAAGAAAGACGGCAAGGGAGGTGCCGCGCCCAGCAAGCAAGCTCTCGGGAAGAAACCAAAGAATGGACCCAAGCCTGAGACTGAGTGTTTTTATTGCAAGGGAAGTGGTCACTGGAAGCAGAACTGCCCCAAGTACTTAGCGGACAAGAAGGCCGGCAACACCAAAGGAGCTGCGGAATAAGCAGAGACTAGCGAAGGACGAGGTGACGATGCGCGTCGGGAATGGTTCCAAGGTCGATGTGATCGTCATCGGCACGCTACCTCTACATTTACCTACGGGATTAGTTTTAAACCTCAATAATTGTTATTTAGTGCCAGTTTTGAGCATGAACATTGTATCTGGATCTCGTTTAATACGAGATGGCTACTCATTTAAATCCGAGAATAATGGTTGTTCTATTTATATGAGAGATATGTTTTATGGTCATGCCCCGCTGGTCAATTGTTTATTCTTAATGAATCTCGAACGTGATGTTACAGATATTCATAGTGTGAATACCAAAAGATGTAAGGTTGATAATGATAGTCCCACATACTTGTGGCACTGCCGCCTTGGTCACATTGGTGTCAAACATGAAGAAGCTCCATGCAGATGGACTTTTGGAGTCTCTTGATTACGAATCATTTGACACGTGCGAACCATGCCTCATGGGCAAAATGACCAAGACTCCATTCTCCGGAACAGTGGAGCGAGCAACCAGCTTATTGGAAATCATACATACTGATGTGTGCGGTCCAATGAGCATTGAGGCACGCGGTGGCTATCGTTATGTTCTCACCCTCACTTATGACTTGAGTAGATATGGGTATGTCTACTTAATGAAAAACAAGTCTGAGACCTTTGATAAGTTCAAGGAATTTCAGAGTGAGGTTGAAAATCAACGTGACGGAAAAATAAAGTTCTTACGATCAGATCATGGAGGGGAATATTTAAGTCACCAATTTGGCACGCACTTAAGGAAATGTGGAATCATTTCACAACTCACGCCGCCTGGAACACCTCAGTGAAATGGTGTGTCCGAACGTCGTAATCACACTCTATTGGATATGGTGCGATCTATGATGTCTCTTACCGATCTACCGCTCTCATTTTGGGGCTATGCTTTAGAGACTGCCGCATTCACTTTAAGTAGGGCTCCATCGAAATCCGTTGAGATGACACCGTATGAATTATGGTTTGGGAAGAAACCTAAGCTGTCATTTTTAAAAGTTTGGGGATGCGATGCTTATGTCAAGAAACTTCAACCTGAAAAGCTCGAACCCAAGTTGGAAAAATGCGTCTTCATAGGATACCCTAAGGAAACCTTTGGGTATACCTTCTACCTCCGATCCAAAGGCAAGATCTTTGTTGCCAAGAACGGGTCCTTTCTGGAGAAAGAGTTTCTCTCGAAAGAAGTAAGTGGGAGGAAAGTAGAACTTGATGAAGTACTACCTCTTGAAGCGGAAAGTAGCGCAGCTCAGGAAGATGTTTCTGTGGTGCCTGCACCGGCTAGAGAGGAGGTTAATGATGATGATCAAGGTACTTCGGATCAAGTTGCTACTGAACTTCATAGGTCCACGAGGACACGTTCCACACCAGAATGGTATGGCAACCCTGTCCTGGAAATCATGTTGTTAGACAACGGTGAACCTTCGAACTATGAAGAAGCGATGGCGGGCCCAGATTCCAACAAATGGCTTGAAGCCATGCAATGCAATATAGGATCCATGTATGAAAACAAAGTTTGGACTTTGACAGACTTGCCCGATGATCGGCGAGCGATAGAAAATAAATGGATCTTTAAGAAGAAGACGGACGCGGATGGTAATGTTACCATCTATAAAGCTCGACTTGCCGCTAAGGGTTATCAACAAGTTCAAGGGGTTGACTACGTTGAGACATTCTCACCCGTAGCAAAGCTTAAGTCCGTCCGAATCATGTTAGCAATTGCTGCATTCTACGATTATGAGATATGGCAAATGGACGTCAAAACGACATTCCTTAATGGCTTTCTTAAGGAAGAATTGTATATGATGCAGCCGAAAGGTTTTGTCGATCCTAAGAATGCTAACAAGGTATGCAAGCTCCAGCCCTCCATCTATGGGCTGGTGCAAGCATCTCGGAGTTGGAAAATTCGCTTTGATGAAATGATCAAAGCGTTTGGGTTTATGCAGACTTATGGAGAAGCCTGCATTTACAAGAAAGTGAGTGGGAGCTCTGTAGCATTTCTTATATTATATGTAGATGACATACTATTGATGGGAAATGATATAGAACTCTTGGAGAGCATAAAGGCCTACTTGAATAAGTGCTTTTCAATGAAGGACCTTGGAGAAGCTGCTTACATATTAGGATCAAGATCTATAGAGATAGATCGAGACGCCTCATAGGTCTTTCACAAAGCACATTCCTTGATAAGATATTGAAGAAGTTCAATATGGATCAGTCCAAGAAGGGGTTCTTGCCTGTATTGCAAGGTGTGAAATTGAGCTCAGCTCAAAGCCCAACCACAGCAAAAGATAGAGAAAAGATGAGTGTCATCCCCTATGCCTCAGCCATAGGGTCTATTATGTATGCCATGCTGTGTACCAGACCTGATGTAAACCTTGCTGTAAGTTTGGTAGGAAGGTACCTAAGTAATCCTAGCATGGAACACTGGATAGCGGTCAAGAATATCCTGAAGTACTTGAAAAAGGACTAAGGATATGTTTCTCGTTTATGGAGGTGACGAAGAGCTCGTCGTAAAGGGTTACGTCGATGCTAGCTTCGACACAGATCTGGATGACTCCAAGTCACAAACCGGATACGTGTATATTTTGAATGGTGGGTGATGGAGTCATGTACCTAGGGTAGGGTCATAGACCTGATCTAAGTACCCTACCCAAGGACACCCTTAGAAGAGACTACCTTCGGTTCGACCAAAGAGGACTTCACTCGACAGACTCGAAGGACTCGACCATGAAGACACACTCAACCACCAGAAGGTCAAGAAACACTCTGTACCGTAACGGTCTGTAATTAAGTAGACTTTATGGTATTTAGGACACTTTATGTGAGCGTTACGATGCGCCTAGACTTAATGTACTTTAAACCTTGCATTCTTGAGGGCGGAGGGTCAGGCAAGCACTATATAAGCCACCCCCTCCTCAGTGTAAAGGGTTCGCACCCCTGTAATTCATATACACATAATCCACTCGACCGCCTCCGGGCTCCGAGGGCGTGGGGCTTTACTTCCTCAGAAGGGCTGAACTCGTACATCTCTTGTGCGTACAACTGCTCCATAGCTAGGACCTTGCCTCTCCATACCTACCCCCACTCTACTGTCAGACTTAGAACCACGACAGTTGGTGCCCACCGTGGGGCAAGTGTCTTAGCGATTTTTTGAGAAAGTTGCGATTCTTCCGACTACTTTCATCATGGTTGTTGGTGGAGTTTTGGTCGAGGGGCGCGAGATCCGTCTCGGCGCTCTCACTTTCATCGCCGACGACTCTGCTTGGCTCCAGGAGGCTCCACTCGACGTTGATGCGCTCCCCATCCGCGGTGCGACGCATTTTCGCGCATGTGTCTGCGGCGTTCTGCTGCGGCAACCGTCGACTCCATATCGGTCGACTCCCCTATCGATCACCCTCCCGGTCTCCCGCCAGCGCAAGCGCTCTGGCCGGTCGAGGCTCCAGCGGTGGGTGAGGCACGCGGTGGCACGCCAGATGGCCACCACCCAGGTCGCGGCAATCGAGCCCGACGAATCTCTCTATGGCCTGTTCGATCTATTGACTGGCTCCGTAGAGGCTGCATCCGAGTGTGATAGCAGTGATCCAGCGGCGGAGGTCTTGATGGTCAACGGGCCTCGCAGCCCTCCCGGTTTTCCTCGTGAGGATGGGGTGGACGGTAGAGGCGACCCCGCTCAGGTCCATGAAGAGTACCAACCCGGGCCACTTAATTCCCTTCAGAGAGAGGAACTTCGTCGCAGGAACATGGATGCCCTGCATACTCCCATCGCGGGAGAAACCCCTGAGGCTCGCGCCTTGGAGGAGGCACATTTGGCAAACTTGGCTGAACGCGCTCGTCTGGAGAACCTTCAGCGAGCACTCGGCAGCTTGCTGCAACGAAGTTCCAGCGCCAATCGGCGTCAACTCTTCCGCCGACTTAGGTATATCGAACCCGATTCAAATTTAGCACCGCAACCCGTATAGCGAGTCCATCCAGCCCTCTTAGTCGGAAGCGACAGAGGCTTGATCAGAATCGAAGATTTGCTCCGGCGGCGGAGATCGAAATTCAGCCGTGTCGCGATCCACGCAAAATTCCTGATCGATTAAATCGCTGCGAATACTGGTTCGATCGGCTCATAGTCCCAGATCGCCTCTGCGGCGTGAAGGGCGGAGAATCGACGAGACGATCTGGTGGTGACATGATCGTGATGATAGGCGTCAGTGCCCACCCCGAGGATGGGTCTCACGCTCCTCGGCAGCAGGATGACAAAGGCCAAGACAAATGGGGCGAAGAGCTCGGTCGACCCGGGAACCGAGCTTGACGCGTGATCCATCATCATGCAAGGCTTGGTCGATCAAAAGCAGAGCCCATCGCGCGGCCCGACAGAGATGCACCCACGAGCGATCGAGTGCATGTTTACGTCCGAATGTTTCAGCGAGGGCTATCGAGCATGGTGATTCCCCCAACCAGTTAGCCCACCGGAGTAAACAAGTTCCTTTGGTGAGTCTAAGCCCAAACACGGCTTGAGGACTACCGAGTGGCGTTCAGATTGGTGGCGGGAATGACGAGGTGGCCATGAAGCATTGCCCCTCATGTTGGAAGGTTACGCGAGCATGGTTGAATCGATTACCTCCTAGCAGCATTTACACTTGGGAAGATCTGTCCCGAGTGTTAAATCGAACATTTGAAGGGACTTGCAAGCGACCAGCTGGATTGACAGAGCTGCAAGTGCGTGTGCGAAGGCGAATGAGACTCTCGAGAGTATATTCAGAGATGGATCACTTTGCATCATACCGTGGAGAATGTGTCTGATCATCAGGCAGTCTGCGCCTTCAAGGATGGTGTTAAGAACAGAGAATTGAGTTTGAAATTTGGTCGAACCGGAGACATGACCCTGAGTCGAATGATGGAGATTGCTACCAAGTATGCCAACGGCGAAGAGGAAGACCGACTCGAGCGGCAAGTACAAGCCGAGTCGATCGGAGAAGGAAACATCGATCGGAGCGAAGCGGAAGGCTGAACCAGCAGCTCCTGGAGAGGCACTGGCCGTGACTCAGGGAAAGTTCAAAGGGAAACCCAAAAGATCCTGGAACCCTAAGAAGGTGAAGGATAAAGAAGGAAATGACGTGATGGATATGCCGTGTCACATCCACACAAAGAAAGATGAAGAGGGTAATATCATCTACCCGAAGCATACCACTCGCCAGTGTCGACTCCTGATCCAGCAGTTCCAAGGGAAACAGTCCAAGGACAAGGAAAAGGAGTCGGATAAAGCCGAAGACAAGGAGAACAGTGAGGGAGGATATCCACATGTCAACTCTACTCTGATGATTTTCGCAGATGTGGAAAGCAAGAGCCGACTGAAGGTCATTAACCGTGAGGTGAACATGGTTGCCCCGGCGAAACCAAGTTATCTGAGATGGTCCCAAACGCCCATCACATTCGACTAGTCTGATCACCCGACTCATATTGCCACCCCGGAGGCAAGCTTTGGTGGTCGACCCGGTTGTCGAAGGCACTCGGTGACGAAGGTGTTGATGGGCGGCGTAGCGGACTGAACTTATTGTATCTTGACACCTGAAGGAATGGGCATTCCGATGTCGGTGAGCACCAATAACATGAGCTTTCATGGAGTTATACCAGAAAGAAAGCCGAGTCACTTGGTCGAAATAGCTCGGGCGTGGTGTTTGGTGATTCAAAGCATTTTCGCAAGGAGAAGTTGGCGTTTGAGGTCGTGGATTTTCGGGCGTACCACGCTATTTTGGGGAGACCAGCTTACGCACGGTTCATGGCTCGACCATGTTCGTCTACCTCAAGCTGAAGATGCCCGCCCCAAAGGAGTGATCACTATCACGGTGATCGGAAAAAAGCGGAAGAGTGTTTCGAAAGGCTCAA
Organism: Aegilops speltoides; assembly: GCA_021437245.1. Lineage (NCBI taxonomy): Eukaryota > Viridiplantae > Streptophyta > Magnoliopsida > Poales > Poaceae > Aegilops > Aegilops speltoides. The sequence goes on along the minus strand of CM038145.1, from coordinate 205,097,462 downwards.
AGATTGCCGATTCCTGTGGCAATGATCGAGTTTGAAGAGTATAAGCAAAATGCGGATCCGAGTGATTTCTTTGCGAGCCAAGAAGCCCGCCACGAGTTAGCATTCGATCGTCGGTGAGACAAAACCCGTCCACATTCACCGACCGACCCCAATGCAGCTCAGACCCACATCTCCACAACACTCGACCCTAAATAGGAAGAAGCGCTCATCCGGTTCCTCCGTGAGAATGGGACATTTTGCATGGAAGCCGGTGACATGCGAGGTGTTCAGGGGACTGGCTGAGCATCGTCTTAGAGTCCTCATCAAGAAAACCGGTGAAAGAGCATCTTGATGATCGCCATCCGGAAGAAAGGCTATTGGTGAGGAAGTGGCTCATTGTTGGCAGCAGGATTTATCAGAGATATACCACTCGAGTGGCTCGCTAATGTCGTCATGGTTCCTAAGAAGGACAACTCACTCCGAATGTGCATTGATTTCAAGCACATCAATCGGCCTGCCGAAAGATCATTTTCCTCTCCCTCGCATTGATCAAATTGTTGACTCGGCGGTGGGATCACGAGATTGTCTTTTCTAGGCGCCTATTCGGGTACCATCGGATCCGTCATGCGGACCCGATGAGATAAAACAACTTTCATCACTCCATTCGGTGCTTCGCTATATCACCATGCCATTCGGCCTCAAGAATGCGGAGCCACATTTATGCGAATGATTGAAGTGTCTGCTCACTCAAATCAGTTGGAATGTGGGCGTATATGGATGATATCATGGTCAAGTCACGAAAAGGTTCCAACCTGCTCACCGACCTCGCGAAACATTTGCCAACCTCGGAAGGTATGATATCAAGCTCAATCCATCAAAGTGCACATTCGGAGTTCACGGTGACAAGTTACTCGGTTTTCGTTTCGAGCGAGGATCGGCGCTAATCCGAAAAAGATCGGCACTATACTCCGAATGAAATGCCCGTCGAGTGCGATGTCGAGCTTCTTGGATGCTTGGCGCATTAAGTCGATTCATCTCATGACTCGGTGAAAAGGCATTGCCTCTTTACCGATGATGAAGAAGCGGAACAAGTTCGAGTGGACTCGAAGCGATGCAGCGTTTGCGAGCTAAAAGCTCTGCTCTCCACCCACCGGTGCTTGCTGCTCCAATCAGCAAAGAGCCTCTGTTGCTTTATATCGCAGCCACAGGACAAGTCATCGATCTGATACTTACGGTCGGCGGGAAGAAGAAGGAAAGCCTTCAAAGTTCAGCGCCAGATGTATTATTTGTGCGAAGTTTTGACTCCATCAGCGAGAGATACCCTCATTATCGAAGCTTGTGTATGGGATATACATGACCACAAATAAGGTTGCTGATTATTTCTCGATCATTCCATCACGATCGTCGTGACGCTCCACTTCGAGATTTTGCTGTGAGGATGCAAGCTGGTCAAGTGGCGAAATGGGCGATTGAACTTCTTCCCTTGATATCAAGTTTAAGGCAAAAAAGCCATTAAGTCGAGCAATAGCAGATTTCCTCGCCGAGTGGATTGAACAATGACAGCCGATGAAGTTCACTCGACATTAGACCATGTTCTTTGATGGCTCTAAGATGTTGAATGGTTCGGTCTTTGGGGTTGTCTGGTTTCCCCGGAGGAGATAAGCTCAGATATGTGCTCCAGATTCACTTTGATTCCTCCAACAATGAGGTAGAATATAAGGCCCTCTTATATGGATTGCGCATGGCCATTTCACTCGGCGTCCGTCGCTTGATGGTCTATGGCAATTCAGATTTAGTGGTCAACCAAGTGATGAAGGAGTGGGACGTGAGAAGCCCAACCATGACTGGATATTGCAATGCAGTGAGGAAGCTAGAAAAGAAGTTTGAGGGGTTAGAGCTCCATCATATACCCCGACTGAAAAATCAAGCAGCTGATGATCTAGCAAAGATAGGTTCCAAGAGAGAAGCCATTCCGAGTGGTGTGTTCTTGGAGCATATTCATACTTCATCAGTTAAACAAGATCCTTTCACTGAAGAAGCTCCGCAACCCAAGAGTGCCACAGATCCGACTGAGGTAGAAGTCCTAGCAGTGGTCGACTTGGTCATGGAGGTCTTAGTAGTCACTCCTGACTGGACAGTTCCGTATATCGCGTATATCCTGAGAAAAGAGCTCCCGGAGGATGAGGAAGAGGCTCGACAGATCGTCCGTCGATCCAAGGCCTTTACCGTAATCAAAGGACAGTTATATCTGAGAGCCTTGTTGGAGTTGGTCGAAGTGCATAACGCCGTAAGAAGGTCGAATCATCATGATGATATCCACTCGGGGACCTGTGGTCATCATGCATCCTCTCGGACCATCGTGGCCAAAGCATACCGAGCCGGATTTTACTGGCCAAAAGCAAATGAGATGGCAAAGGAAATAGTGGACAAGTGCGAAGGATGTCAGTTCTACTCCAATATGTCACACAAGCCCGCGTCAGCTCTGAAGACCATACCACTCGTCTAGCCCTTCACAGTATGGGGGTTGGATATGGTGGGCCCCTTGAGAACAGGTCGAAGCGGTTTCACACATGTACTGGTGGCAGTCGACAAGTTCACCAAATGGATTGAGGCTAAACCCATCAAGAACCTTGACGCCAGAACTGCTGTTAGCTTCATCAGGGAACTGATATTCAGATATGGAGTTCCACACAACATCATTACGAATAATGTGTCGAACTTCGACTCGGAGGAATTCAGGGATTTTTGCATCTCTCAAGGCACACGAGTCGACTACGCTTCGGTCGCCCATCCGCAGTCGAATGGACAAGCGAGCGAGCCAATGGCTGATCCTCAAAGGCTTGAAACCCGGATGATCGTGATCTCAAGCATGCGGCCGGAGCATGGGTTGACGAACTTCCTCGGTGCTTTGGGGATGCGGACCACACCTAGTCGGTCGGCGGAGAACTCCATTCTTCTTGGTCTATGGAGTGAAGCAGTCTTGCCGAAAGTGATCTTCTCCACAATGCTCCTCGAGTTGAACTTTACAACGAGGTGAAGGTTGAACAAGCGCCGACGGACACAAATCGACCTTTTAGAGGAAGAAAGGAGATGGCTCGATCCAATCGACCATCTACCAACAAGACTTGCGTCGCTTCCATGCGAAGCGTGAAGAGTCGAGCCTTCCGGAAGGAGATTTGGTTCTCCGAGTGGATCGTGAAAACAACACAAGCTTGCTCCTTCTTGGGAAGGACCCTTCATCGTCACCAAGGTCCTCCACAACGGGGCGTACCGTCTCTACAACATCAAACACAATATCGACGAGCCCCAAGCTTGGAACGCGGAACTACTCCGCCCATTTTACACTTAAGTTTATCACTCGGATGAGTTGTAATAAAAGTACTTCTGTAGTCCATGTTTTGCAAGATAATAGTGTCATAATTTCCCCAATGATTTTTGTCACTTTTATTTGTTCAGTAAAAGTTCCCCCTTAGTGGGTGACTTAGCCGCGAATCCGTTTCGCCTAAGTTTGTAAAAAAATCCTTACCGAGTGGTGAGCCAGCCTCCCACTCGGGGGCTTAGCTGCGAATCCGTTTCGCCTAAGTTTGAACAAAATCCTACCGAGTGGTAAGCTAGACTTTCACTCGGAGGCTTAGCTGCAGTCCAAGTACTCGCCTAAGTTTCAATAAAATCCTACCGAGTGATAAGCCAGACTTTCACTCGGAGGCTTAGCTGCAGTCCAAGTACTCGCCTAAGTTTCAATAAAATCCTACCGAGTGGTAAGCCAGACTTCCGCTCAGGGGCTTAGCTGCAGCCCAGTGCTCGCCTAAGTTTGAACAAAATCCTACCGAGTGATAAGCCAGACTTTCACTCGGAGGCTTAGCTGCAGTCCGAGCACTCGCCTAAGTACAAATACAACATGCGCTCGCAAGGAGGATGAGGCGCAGGTCGACTGCGACCCTCTCCTCTGAGCTCGCCACAAATACAACGTCTTTCATAAGGAGGGCGAGGTGCAGGTCGATTGCGATCCTCTCCTCTAAGCTCGCCACAAATACAACGTCTTGCAAAAGATGGCGAGTGCAGGTCATTGCGACCCTCTTCTCGAGCTCGCCATAAGTACAATGTGCTGCATAAGGAGGGGCCGAGGCAGTCGATGCGACCCTTTCCTCTCGAGCTCGCCACAAGTACAGCGTGAAAATCCTCTGAGTGAGGAGCAGACCTCCCACTCGGGGCTTAGATGCAGCCCGTGCTCGCCTAAGGTATAAAATCCTACAGAGTGTGGGCGGACCTCCCACTCGGGGCTTAACTGCAGCCAGCGTGCTGCGCCTAAGGTATAAAAATCCTGCCGAGTGAGGAGCAGACCTCCCACTCGGGGGCTTAGCTGCAGCCCAGTGCTCGCCTAAGATATAAAATCCTACAGAGTGTGGGCGGACCTCCCACTCGGGGCTTTAGCTGCAGCCCAGTGCTCGCCTAAGTTGCAAAATTCCTACCGAGTGTGGAGCAGACCTCCCACTCGGAGGCTTAGCTGCAGCCCAGTGCTCGCCTAAGTTATAAAATGCCACCGAGTGAGGAGCAGACATCCCACTCGGGGGCTTAGCCGCAGCCTAGTGCCTGCCTAAGTGAATTAAAGAATAAGTCGACTGCAGTGAGCGTCTTGCTTTAAACCTGCAAAAGACATTTCGAGCCAAATGCAAGCATATTCAAACATCAAATCCAAGTTCAGATAGATTCCTAAAGGAGCCAAAAGTGCTCAGGCGCTAAGCCTGTTAAGGTTTATCGGTTACAAAATCACTCGGCATACCGAGGCAAATTTAAAGTGTCGGGCTCAAAGAAGTTTTTTACCCCTCCTGTGGAGGGCTGGAAGGTGCAACAAACTCATCAAGATCAATTCCGTCCGCGATCCGAGTGGCCGCCGCGATGAAGGTCTCCATGAAGGACCTGAAGTCGTGTTTCTTGGTATTAGCCACCGAAGAGCCGCCACTTGTCTTCGTGCATCCTTGCGATGGACTCGAGCGAAGCGAGCAACATCTGCACCGCACCTAGCGAAGACTTTGCCACTCCTGCACTCGACCGAATCTGTGTTTAGTCGAGCCATCGAGACTCGAGATGGATTACGGAGCGTCTCCCTAGGCGAGGCGTGGTGTCAATGCGGAAGTGGCGACCTTGACCTCGCAAGATAGTCAACAACAGCGACAACGCGAGACTCAAGCGGAACACGTTCAAGGCAACTTCATCGGTCACCGGAGAGTTGATGGGGTCGAGTTTGGTTCGGCCGACTAGTTTCCTCTTCAAAGTTTTGGCAAAATTCTGCAAGTACAATCAAGAGTCAAGGCAATGGTCGAATGGAAAGATCCTTTGTAAAATGATCGATTGACCCAAAGGATTACCTTGAGCATGAGGAACAACTTCTTGGCAAGTCCACTCAGGAAGGCCTCCAGATCATTCTTCTTCCCAGTCAACTGACTGACCTTGTCGTTCAGGGCAACTTTATCACTTTTCAGTCGACTGACCTCCTTGTTGGCAATCGCAAGAGCAGCTTTCAGATTAGTATTTTCTTCTTCAAGCTTGGTGACCGAAGCTAACTTCTCGTCAGCAAGCTTGGTCTTCTCAGCTAGCTCAAGATCTTTCTTCTTCTCGGCCTCCTTCACCTTGCCTACAAAGTTACAACAAGGTCAGATTTTGAAACAAATGAGGGACAAAAGCAGTCGTCGAGGTCTCACCGAACATACCTTTGGTCTCCTCCTTCGCCTTCGTCAGATTCTCCTGGACCAGCTTCAAATCCAGCTCTAGCTGGATGTGCTTATTCTCGGCTCGGTATAACGAGCATAAAGGTCCTGAGATTTCTGCGAAGAACCAATCGACAAAATGTCAAAGATAATTCACTTCCGAGTGGATAAAAGAAAATCATGCATTTCTAAGACTACAGCCGAATACAAACATTCGACCGTAGTCTCGGGGACTACACCCAGTGGGTGCACTCAGCGTGCCCCCACTAGTTCTTTTAAGATAGAGTCGACCAGTCGACCAAAAAAAACAAGATGTATTCTTCAGAATGTAACCGACTGCCAGCAGTCGACCACAGTCTCGGGGACTACACCCAGTGGGTGCACTCAGCGTGCTCCCATCGGTTTGAAAATCCATTCGACTTAGTCGAATGGCGGAAGAACTATAACTTATAAAGCCTATGGTGATTGCCAGTGATCGACCATAGCCTTAGGGGACTACACCCGGTGGGTGCACTCAGCGATGCCCCGCTAAACCGGAGTTTCAATCGACACACCTTTGGGTGGCTATTATGGATTCGGAAAGAAAGATTTTCAGATAGCATATCCTAACGAACAAGCGATGATCGGTGACACGAGCGTTGCTTTGAAGAAGCGAAATGGCGTCGTCGCTGCTGGCTTGCTTCCTGGATGGCCTTCACCTGCTCCATCATGACTCCCGCCTGGCATATCGCTTCCTTTGCAGCACTTGCTTGATCCTCTGGGACATAGTGTGTTGAGAAGAGGGAAGGCTGTTCGGCACTCGATGACGCGGGGTGAGCACTCGTCAACGGCACCGCGAAAGATACAGTGTGCCGAGTGGTGTTCTCCTCCTCCACGACTAGAGTCTCGGGCCCCGTCACATCCTGGGCCACCCTACCGGCAGACGCTTTCCTGCTCCTCCTGTGCTTCAGCGATTCCTCATCGTCATCGTCGTCGGGAAGGGTGATAACGACATTGGATGGAGCTGCAGAAAAGAATCAGAATAAGAGATGAAGAGTCAGTCGACTAAAAAACAGAATTAAGAGAGTGGTACCAGGTTTTGAGGTTGCGGCATCCTCCATCTCATGATCGTCGACCACGGTGAGGTATCGGAAATAGCAACCTGCAATTCCAAAAATCAGTCGGTTAACTCAAGTGTCGATCAAAGATAAAACTCGCACAAAACAAGAAGACTCAAGCAGCATTTTTACCACGATATGGTGGGGATGGACACCTTCATCTTGGCGGGACCTTGGTCGGCCGGCGGTGCCACCTGGATTGCTTGAGCCTTTTCGATTCGGCACGGAGAAGTGGTCCGAGGCAGTTGGTCGATCAAGCGACGATCGCAACCCCTTACCACGTTCGATCGCGGGGTCATGGGCAAGCTTGACCGCCTTTCGGCCTGGCGGTGCGACCTCCTCCTCCTCCTCTTCTTCTTCCTCCTCCTCCTCATCATCATCATCATCTTCTTGGCGACATCCGAGTCCCTCCTCCTGGCTTTCGCCCCACTCGCTTCTCCCTCTTGATCGGAGACTGTGCTCCGTGGGCATCGAGTGCAGTCGGTGAGGACACATCGGACATCAAGACAAAGATCAATCAACCAATTTATGCGGTAAAACAGAAATAAATATAGCAAGAATACAATTGGAGGTAAAGTGGGCATACCTTATGCGGAGTCTTTGGAATAGTCAGTGGAGGAATTCTCCTAGCTCCACGAGGTTATCCTTGTTCCCGATGACGCAGCCATCCACCTTTCGGCGTGGCATCGTCATTTATACGGATTGATCCGAGTCTCATCTTGGTCCTTGATACAGCCACATGCAATGGCCTCGATCTTGAAGAGGCTGGATCTGGCGTCTAAGGAAAACCTCCGGAGATCCATACCGTCCTCCTTCCCGAACCAAGCTGGACTACACACTCCATCAAGCATCTTCCGTTGGCTTTCTCCTCCGGGAGCACCTTGAGAGGAAGGTCATTGGCTCGGTCCATAGTAAGCGGAGGAGACCACTCGGCGCCACGGTGTCGACTCGTTACAGCGATAAAACCAAGTCATTGCCGACCTCGACCGACTTAGGAAGGGTCATCGCTGGGAAGGTGCTCTTGTTCCTCATTTGGATTCCCAGACCTCCACACATCTGGATAATCTTGGTTTTATCATCATCTGGACTCACCTTCTTCACGGTCTGAGAGCGGCACGTGAATATATGCTTGAACAGACCCCAGTGCGGTCGACAACCCAGAAAGTTCTCACACATGGATACAAAGGCAGCAAGGTAGGCGATAGAGTTCGGATTGAAGTGGTGGAGTTGCGCTTCGAAGAAGTTCAAGAAACCACGGAAGAAAACACTCGGTGGCAAAGAAAACCCTCGGTCGACGTGGGTAGCCAGAAGAACACACTCACCCTCTTCCGGCTGGGGTTGCCACTCGTTCCCCGGGAGCCTTGCTGCTCCGTGGGGAATCAGACCGTCGTTGGCCATGTCGGTGAGATCCTTCTCCGTAATGGTCGACCGGATCCAATCTCCTTGGACCCAGCCGTTCGGCAGACGAGATCTAGACGAAGACCCGCCTCGACTGGTGGTTCTCCCTTTCGCCTTCCCCGTCGCCGACGCCTTCTTCGTGCGTTCCAGCGCTGCCGTCTTCTCCTTCACCATGGCTGCCGGCGAGGCGTGTGAGGAGCGGTTGTGCGGAGGCGAGAGCGGGCGCAATGGGCGGAGGCAGGGAGAGCAGAGAGAGAATGGAGAGATACTGTTCAAAGACCCTCGCCGGGCGCCTTTATAAGATCACTTCCGAGTGGATGACAGGTGGGCCCGGGTGATCCAATCACATCCCGAAACAGTCGTGCGGACGCGATACGTGGTGAAAAAGGTGGCGCGAGAATCAAGGCGTCTATGCCCTATCCCATCCGAGCGACGTGGTCCGCCCCGCTTCGCACGCTTCCCCAAATTTCGTATCCCACAAAATCCGCGAATGACAGATTGATCTGTCAGGTGTGAGATTTCCTGCGATCCATCGCTCCGGAATTGTTAAGTTCAAAAGGTCACTCGATGAAAGAAAAAAATGGATCGAGTCGACTGAAGAAAAGTTGCTGATTATCAACAAAGAGATTATTGGTCCAAGACAACGCATATCCAGCACGCAAAAGCAAGTCGGAAATAACATCAACTTCCTCCTCACTCAAGCCTCAATCCATTCGGGGGCTAATGATGGAGTCATGTACCTAGGGTAGGGTCATAGACCTGATCTAAGTACCCTACCCAAGGACACCCTTAGAAGAGACTACCTTCCAATCGACCAAAGAGGACTTCACTCGACAGACTCGACCATGAAGACACACTCGACCACCAGAAGGTCAAGAAACACTCTGTACCGTAACGGTCTGTAATTAAGTAGACTTTATGGTATTTAGGACACTTTATGTGGCGCTACCAATGCGCCTAGACTTAATGTACTTTAAACCTGCATTCTTGAGGGCCGAGGAGTGCAGCAAGCACTATATAAGCCACCCCCCCTCGGTGTAAAGGGTTCGCACCCTGTAATTCATATACACATAATCCACTCGACCGCCTCCGGGCTCCGAGACGTAGGGCTTTTACTTCCTCCGAGAAGGGCCTGAACTCGTACATCTCTTGTGCGTACAACTGCTCCATAGCTAGGACCTTGCCTCTCCATACCTACTCCCCCACTCTACTGTCAGACTTAGAACCACGACAGTGGGGCAGTAAGTTGGTGCAGTTGGAAGCAAAGCGTCGTGGCGGGATCTACATGTGAAGCGGAGTACATGGCAGCCTCGGAGGCAGCACATGAAGCAATCTGGATAAAGGAGTTCATTACCGACCTAGGAGTTATTCCCAATGCGTCGGGCCCGATGACTCTCTTGTGTGACAACACTGGAGCTATTGCCCTTGCCAAGGAGCCCAGGTTTCACAAGAAGACTAGACACATCAAACGTCGCTTCAACTCCATTCGTGAAAAAGTTCAAGATGGAGAGACATATAAAGTGCATACGGATCTGAATGTCGCAGATCCGTTGACTAAACCTCTTCCACGAGCAAAACATGATCAACACCAGAACTCTATGGGTGTTCGATTCATCACAATGTAACTAGATTATTGACTCTAGTGCAAGTGGGAGACTGTTGGAAATATGCCCTAGAGGCAATAATAAAATGGTTATTATTATATTTCCTTGTTCATGATAATTGTCTATTGTTCATGCTATAAGTGTATTGATCGGAAACCGTAATACATGTGTGAATACATAGACCACACCATGTCCCTAGTGAGCCTCTAGTTGACTAGCTTGTTGATCAACAGATGGTCATGGTTTCTTGACTATGGACATTGGATGTCATTGATAACGGGATCACATCATTAGGAGAATGATGTGATGGACAAGACCCAATCCTAAGCATAGCACAAGATCGTGTAGTTCGTTTGCAAGAGCTTTTCTAATGTCAAGTATCATTTCCTTAGACCATGAGATTGTGTAACTCCCGGATACCGTAGGAGTTCTTTGGGTGTACCAAACCTCACAACGTAACTGGGTGACTATAAAGGTGCTCTATAGGTATCTCCGAAAGTGTGTGTTGGGTTGGCATGAATCGAGACTGGGATTTGTCACTCCGTGTGACGGAGAGGTATCTCTGGGCCCACTCGGTAATGCATCATCATAATGAGCTCAATGTGACCAAGTGGTTGGTCACGGGATCATGCATTATGGAACGAGTAAAGTGACTTGCCGGTAACGAGATTGAACAAGGTATTGGGATACCGACGATCGAATCTCGGGCAAGTAACGTACCGTTTGACAAAGGGAATTGTATACGGGATTGATTGAATCCTCGACATCGTGGTTCATTTGACGAGATTATCGTGGAGCATGTGGAAGCCAACATGGGTATCCAGATCCCGCTGTTGGTTATTGACCAGAGAGTTGTCTCAGTCATGTCTACGTGTCTCCCGAACCCGTAGGGTCTACACACTTAAGGTTCGGTGACGCTAGAGTTGTAGAGATATTAGTATGCGGTTAACCGAAAGTTGTTCAGAGTCCCGGATGAGATCCCGGACGTCACGAGGAGTTCCGGAATGGTCTAGAGGTAAAGATTTATATATAGGAAGTCCAGTTTCGGCCACCGAGAGAGTTTCGCGGGTTACCGGTATTGTACCGGGACCACCGGAAGGGTCCCGGGGGTCCACCGGGTGGGGCCACCTATCCCAGAGGGCCCCATGGGCTGAAGTGGCGTGGGAACCAGCCCCTGGTGGGCTGGTGCACCCCACCCAAGGGCCCAAGGCGCCTAGGGTTGGAAACCCTAGGGGGCCGTTGCCCCCCGAGGGGGCATGCACCCCCCTGGTTGGAAACCCTAAGGGGGCCGTTGCCCCCCGAGGGGCCGCCGCCCCCTCTAAATGGGTTCTCCAAGGGGGCATGCGCCCCCTAGCCCCTATATATAGTGGAGGGGAGGGAGGGTAGCCGCACCCTAAGCCCTGGCGCCTCCCTCTCCCTCCCGTGACACCTCTTCCTCCTCCTGTAGCGCTTGGCGAAGCCCTGCTGGAATCCCGCTGCTTCCACCATCACGCCGTCATGCTGTTGGATCTCCATCAACTTCTCCTTCCCCCTTTGATGGATCAAGAAGGAGGAGACGTCTCCGCTCCGTATGTGTGTTGAACGCGGAGGTGCCGTCCGTTCGGCGCTAGGATCATCGGTGATTTGGATCATGACGAGTACGACTCCACCAACCCCGTTCTCTTGAACGCTTTCGCTCGCAATCTACAAGGGTATGTAGATGCACTCCTCTCTCTTGTTGCTAGATGACTCTGATTGATCTTGGTGATGCGTAGAAAATTTTAAATTTCTGCTACGATCCCCAACACATATAGTCTTCTATGGTTGCTAACACTCACCGCATACACATGAGCAAAACGTTTCAACTGGACACATAGAAAGATAGGGGCTTATAATTTTGCCTCCCAACGTATTCACCTTTGGATGATGTCAACAATAATAACTCATGCTACCCATATCCAACTGGATATATGTGCCTAGATCTTTCCTCACCACATGATGCTTGCCAAAAGATAAAAATAAAAAGGAATAGAGAGAAAGACTTTGACTCTTTGCATAAAAGTAAATACTGAAAAGTAAAAGATAGGCCCTTCGCAGAGGGAAGCAGAGGTTACCATGCACTTATTTGTTTGTATGCTCACTCCCGTAGTGCAAAAGAACGTCACGTTATATTACCCCTTATGATAGCAACCTTTATTATGCAGTCTGTCGCTTTTATTCTTTCCCATCACAAGTTTGTACAACGCTCAATTTTCTCTTACACTAAATGATCTAACACTTTTAGAAGCAATTTTTATTGCCTTTTTGCACCGATGATAACTTACTTGAAGGATCTTGCTCACTCCATAGGTAGGTATGGTGGACTCTCAAAACAAGATTTGGGTTTAAGGGTATTTGGATGCACAAGTAGTATCTCTATTTGGTGCGGAATTTTTGGCTAGCAAAGATGGGGGCAAGCACCACATGTTGAAGGATCTATGACAATATAACTTCTATGTGAATATGAACAAACATAAATCATTACGTTGTCTTCCTTGTCCAACGTCAACAATTTTGGCATATAATATTTTGATGGGGGCTCAAAATCACAAAAGATTTCCAAGATAGTGTATTTGCATGTGAAAGTTCTCTTCCTTATACTAATTATTCGTGAATTGCTTGTATGACCAATATTGTGATTGTCAAGCTTCAAAAGCTTCCACTTTCTAAATCCAATGTGAAGCCACTACTAGGCATGATATGAACATGTAATTTAAACTTCATGATATTCAATTCATTCAACAATTTACTCATAGGATATAAGTGAAGCACGAGAGTAAATGACAAGCTACTCCAAAAAGATATAAGTGAAGATCAAGCGAGTAGTTATGTAAATGGGTAGCTATTTGAGGACTCTATTTTATTTAAAAGTTTCTGATCTAAGTATTTTATTAAAACATCCAGAAAAACAAAACAAAATGACATTCTAAGCATAGCACAACTCATGTGAAGAAGCAAAAACTTAGGCTCAACTGATACTAACTGATAATTATTGAAGAAGAAAGGTGGGATGCCTACCGGGCATCCCCAAGCTTAGATGCTTGAGAATTATCGAAATATAAAATTGGGATGCCTTGGGCATCCCCAAGCTTGAGCTTTTGTGTCTCCTTAATTCCTCTCATATCACGGGTTCCCTAAATCTTAAAAACTTCATCCACACACAACTCAACAAGAACTCGTGAGATAAATTAGTATAAACCAATGCAATAACCTTATCATTATCTACTGTAGCAAATCGCTAAAATTATTATTCAAAATTGCATACTAAATGCCTCTGCATATTTAGTAGTCCTATACTCAAATAGAATAATCAAACAAGCAAACATATGCAAATAATGCAACCATAACAGCAATCTGCCAAAATAGTACAGTCTGTAAAGAATGCAAGATTCATCATACTTCCCTAACTCCAAAAATTATGAAACAAACTACACACTGTAGAAAATTTATCAGATCTTATTTTGCAAGAAGTTTCAACATTTTATCATATCCCGACTTTTCTAGGGAATTTTTGCAACAGTGAAAAACTTTCTATTTTGAAACAGCAACATGTAAACTTGCAAAAATAAGCATGGCAAAGGCTAGCATTGCCACTTTTATTGAAATAAAAGATGCAAAACTTTATTCTAAATAACATCAAGAAAATCCTAACAAAATAAATTGACGCTCCAAGCAAAACACATATCATGTGATGAATGAAAATATAGCTCAAAATGAGGTTACCGATAATGTTGGGGACGAAAGAGGGGATGCCTTCCGCGGCATCGCCAAGCTTAGTTGCTTGGATATTCCTTGGATATTAACTTGGAGTGCCTTGGGAATCCCCAATCTTATGGTTTTGTCACTCCTTATTCTCGTCATATCGACATCCCACCCAAAACTTGAAAACTCCAATCACACAAAACTTAACGAAACTTTGTGAGATAAGTTAGTATGATAAAGAGCAAACCATTTCACTTTTGGTACTATCAAGGACATGTTGGGTTCTACGGTAGGGTGCATCGACTGCAAATTAAAATTTTCCTACGCGCAGAACAACAGGAACATGCTACGGGAGATGGATCACAGTTCGTTACCACTAGGCAGCGAGCGTCGCAGCAACGAAGAAGAGTTGGGGCAGCGCGTCTGCGTGGATCGTCTCCTCCTCGTCCGATCTCCCTCGAACAGCTGTTCATACGATCCCATGTACAAGTTCGTCAGAGCGGCGCAAGTGCACCGCCTCTAACGGTATCCGCGCATGCAGGAGGAACACCATGCGGCGGACTGCTAGGTCCGATCACACAGTCGCCGACTAGTGGAGATGGCTATTCGCAACACATGCAAACCCTAGTCGCAGCGCTGAAGCGATCCACCACATGAGTGTGCCGCACCTCCACTTTATATAGGCGTCCGTCGCGGGCTCAACACTTGGGCCTCGCATGGACCCTAAAGCCCAATGTCTACTTGGTCACGTTCCTAGTCCAGTTCGGATCACATCCGACCAGTGTCCTACGAACCGACCTCGTAGGTTCCTTCCCTTAAGCGCGCGACCCCTTAGGTTCAAGTCGGCTAGGTCATAGTTCGGCGGCCTCTAGCAAGGCATGCCGACCACCAAGCAGACTATGAAGCTGGTTAGGCGAACCTGTACAACGTGTCATACTTCTGTTCCCTTTGCCACACGATACATGTTGTCAGGCTCAAGGCGAGATTGTCATCCTTGTGCTAGCCCGACCTCTTTCTCGTTCCAGTGATGCCGACCACAATCCGGATTATCTCATAATCCTTGTCGCATGGCCATGCTTCTCTCGGTCGGATCACACGGGGCCCAGAGTATATATCTCCTGATCGGAGGGGAAAATCCCATCTTGCTCAACCACGTCTCGCAATGGGTCTGGACAAGCCCGAAACCTACCTTTGTAACTACCCAGTCACGGAGTAGCGCTTGGTCGGCCCAAAGCAAGTCTGTCACCATCTCGGGTACATGCGTCAGCTCAGGTCTTAGTGAAAGGATTGATATGGTTGACTAGAGGGGGGGTGAATAGGCAACTAACAATTTTTAACTTTCTTTGCCAAATTAAACTTTGCATCAAAGTAGGTTGTCTAGATATGCAACTAGGTGAACAACCTGTATGATTCAACAACAACAAGCACACAAGAAGCAAGGGATACAACACAAGTAAGCTTGCAAAAGTAAAGGCACGAGATAACCAAGAGTGGAGCCGGTGGAGACGAGGATGTGTTACCGAAGTTCCTTCCTTTTGAGGGGAAGTACGTCCCCGTTAGAGCGGTGTGGAGGCACAATGCTCCCCAAGAAGCCACTAGGGCCACCGTATTCTCCTCATGCCCTCACACAATACGAGATGCCGTGATTCCACTATTGGTGCCCTTGAAGGTGGCGATCGAACCTTTACAAACAAGGTTGGGGCAATCTCCACAACTTAATTGGAGGCTCCCAACGACACCACGAAGCTTCACTGCAATGGACTATGGCTCCAAAGTGACCTCAACCGTCTAGGGTGCTCAAACACCCAAGAGTAACAAGATCCGCTAGGGATTAGTGGGGGGAATCAAATTTCTCTTGGTGGAAGTGTAGATCGGGGCCTTCTCAACCAATCCCGAGCAAATCAACAAGTTTGATTGGATAGGGAGAGAGATCGGGCGAAAATGGAGCTTGGAGCAACAATGGAGCTTAGGGATAGAAGAGGTAGTCAACTAGAGGAAGAAGACACCCTTATATAGTAGAGAGAAGGATCCAACCGTTATTCACTTACTCAGCCCGCGTTCTGCGGTACTACCGCTCTAGAGAAGCGGTACTACCGCAGGGGCTTACGATACTACCGTGGAGTACCGCAGTACTACCACAGTAGCGGCAGGGGCTGGTCCAAGCCAGAGCCGCCAAGGCTGAGAGCGGTACTGCAGCAGACAAGGTACTACCGCTCCCCCTTGTGGTACTTGAAGGAAATATGCCCTAGAGGCAATAATAAAGTTATTATTTATTTCCTCATATCATGATAAATGTTTATTATTCATGCTAGAATTGTATTAACTGGAAACATGATACATGTGTGAATACATAGACAAACTTAATGTCACTAGTATGCCTCTACTTGACTAGCTCATTAATCAAAGATGGTTATGTTTCCTAACCATAGACATGTGTTGTCATTTGATTAACGGGATCACATCATTAGGAGAATGATGTGATTGACTTGACCCATTCCGTTAGCCTAGCACTTGATCATTTAGTATGTTGCTATTGCTTTCTTCATGACTTATACAAAGTTCCTACAACTATGAGATTATGCAACTCCCGTTTACCGGAGGAACACGTTGTGTGCTACCAAACGTCACAACATAACTGGGTGATTATAAAGGTGCTCTATAGGTGTCTCCGAAGGTACATGTTGGGTTGGCGTATTTCGAGATTAGGTTTTGTCACTCCGATTGTCGGAGAGGTATCTCTGGGCCCTCTCGGTAATACACATCACTTAAGCCTTGCAAGCATTACAACTAATGAATTAGTTACGAGATGATGTATTACAGAACGAGTAAAGAGACTTGCCGGTAACGAGATTGAACTAGGTATTGGATACCGACGATCGAATCTCGGGCAAGTAACATACCGATGACAAAGGGAACAACGTATGTTGTTATGCGGTTTGACCGATAAAGATCTTCGTAGAATACGTAGGAGCCAATATGAGCATACAGGTTCCGCTATTGGTTATTGACCAGAAACAGTTCTAGGTCATGTCTACATAGTTCTCGAACCCGTAGGGTCCGCACGCTTAACGTTACGATGACAATTTTATTATGAGTTTATAAGTTTTGATGTACTGAAGGTTGTTTGGAGTCCCGGATATGATCATGGACATGACGAGGAGTCTCGAAATGGTCGAGACATAAAGATTGATATATTGGACGACTATATTCGGACACCGGAAGTGTTCCGGGTGATTTCGGAGAAAATCGGAGTTGGGAGGTTACAGAACCCCGGGAGAAGTAATGGGCCTTATGGGCTTTAGTGGAGAAAGAGAGAGGCAGCCAGATGGGCCGCCCCCTCCCCTCTGGTCGGGTGGACTAGGAGAGGGGGCCCCCTCTTCCCTCTCCTCTCCCCTTCCTTTCCCCCTCCTAGTAGGAGTAGGAAAGAGGGAGTCCTACTCCTACTAGGAGGAGGACTCCTCCTCCTTGGCGCGCCCCCAAGGGCCAGCCAGCCTCCCCCCTTGCTCCTTTATATACGGGGGCAGGGGGCACCCTAGAACACAAAAGTTGATCTTCGTGATCGTTCCTTAGCCGTGTGCGGTGCCCCCTCCACCATATTCCACCTCGGTCATATCGTAGCGGTGCTTAGGCGAAGCCCTGCGTCAGTAGAACATCATCACCGTCACCACGCCGTAGTGCTGACGGAACTCATTCCCGACACCCTGCTAGATCGGAGTCCGGGGATCGTCATCGAGCTGAACGTGTGCTGAACTCGGAGGTGCCGTACGTTCGGTGCTTGGATCGGTCGGATCGTGAAGACGTATGACTACATCAACCACGTTGTCATAACGCTTCTGCTTACGGTCTACGAGGATACATGGACAACACTCTCCCCTCTCGTTGCTATGCATCACCATGATCTTGTGTGTGCGTAGGATTTTTTTTGAAATTACTACATTCCCCAACAGTGGCATCCGAGCCAGGTTTTATGCGTTGATGTTATATGCACGAGTAGAACACAAGTGAGTTGTGGGCGATACAAGTCATACTGCTTACCAGCATGTCATACTTTGGTTCGACGGTATTGTTGGATGAAGCGGCACGGACGGACATTACGCGTACGCTTACGCGAGACTGGTTCTACCGACGTGCTTTGCACACAGGTGGCTGGCGGGTGTCAGTTTCTCCAACTTTAGTTGAACCGAGTGTGGCTACATCCGGTCCTTGCAAAGGTTAAAATAGCACTAACTTGACGAACCATCGTTGTGGTTTTGATGCGTAGGTAAGAACGGTTCTTGCTCAGCCCGTAGCAGCAACACAAAACTTGCAACAACAAAGTAGAGGACATCTAACTTGTTTTTGCAGGGCATGTTGTGATGTGATATGGTCAAGACGTGATGCTATATTTTATTGTATGAGATGATCATGTTTTGTAACCGAAGTTATCGGCAACTGGCAGGAGCCATATGGTTGTCGCTTTATTGTATGAAATGCAAACGCCATGTAATTGCTTTACTTTATCACTAAGCGGTAGCGTTAGTCGTAGAAGAAATAGTTGGCGAGACGACAACGATGCTACAACGGAGATCAAGGTGTTGCGCCGGTGACGATGGTGATCATGACGGTGCTTCGGAGATGGAGATCACAAGCACAAGATGATGATGGCCATATCATATCACTTATATTGATTGCATGTGATGTTTATCCTTTATGCATCTTATCTTGCTTTGATTGATGGTAGCATTTTAAGATGATCTCTCACTAATTATTAAGAAGTGTTCTCCCTGAGTATGCACCGTTGCCAAAGTTAAATCGTGCCCGGACACCACGTGATGATCGGGTGTGATAAGCTCTCGTCCATCTACAACGGGTGCAAGCCAGTTTTGCACACGCGAATACTCGAGTTAAACTTGACGAGCCTAGCATATGCAGATATGGCCTTGGAACACGGAGACCGTAAGGTCGAGCGTGACTCATATAGTAGATATGATCAAGATAGTGATGTTCACCATTGAAAACTACTCCATCTCACGTGATGATCGGTTATGGTTTAGTTGATTTGGATCACGTGATCACTTAGATGACTAGAGAGATGTTTGTCTAAGTGGGAGTTCTTAAGTAATATGATTAATTGAACTTAAATTTATCATGAACTTAGTACCTGATAGTATTTTGCTTATCTATGTTTGTTGTAGATAGATGGCTCGTGCTGTTGTTCCGTTGAATTTCAATGCGTTCCTTGAGAAAGCAAAGTTGAAAGATGATGGTAGCAATTACGGATTGGGTCCATAACTTGAGGATTATCCTCATTCTGCCTGGAAGAATTACGTCCCGAAGCACCGCTGGGTGCCAGCCTGCTTGCGAGGAGCAATGCGGATGTTATGAGCGTCTGGCGAGCAAAGCGATGACTAATCAATAGTTCAATGTGCCATGCTTTACGGCTTAGAATCGGGTCTTCAACGGCGTTTTGAGCGTCATGGAGCATATGAGATGTTCGAGAGTTGAAGTTAATATTTCAAGCAAATGCGGATTGAGAGATATGAAGTCTCCAATAAGTTCTATAGCTGCAAGATGGAGGAGAATAGTTACGTCGGTGAGCATATACTCAAAATGTCCGGGTATAATAATCACTTGATTCAACTGGGAGTTAATCTTCCGGATGATAGCGTCATTGACAGAATTCTCCAATCACTGCCACCAAGCTACAAGAGCTTCGTGATGAACTATAATATGCAAGGGGTGGAAAAGACAATTCCCGAGCTCTTCACAATGCTAAAAGTTGCGGAGGTAGAAATCAAGAAGGAGCATCAAGTGTTGATGGTCAACAAGACCACTAATTTCAATAAAAAGGGCAAAGGGAAGAAGAAGGGGAACTTCAAGAAGATTAGCAAGCAAGTTGCTGCTCAAGAGAAGAAACCCAAGTCCGGACCTAAGCCTGGCCCGAGTGCTTCTCTTGAAGCAAACTGGTCCTTTGGAAGCGAATCGCCCCAAGTATTTGGCGGATAAGAAGGATGGCAAGGTGAACAAAGGTATATGTGATATACATGTTATTGATGTGTACCTTACTAGAGCTCGCAGATAGCACTTTGGTATTTGATCTTGGTTACATTGCTAATATTTGCAACTCGAAATAGGGACTACGGAATAAGCAAACACCGCCAGGGCGAGGTGGCGATCTTGCGTGGGAAATGGTTCCAAAGTCGATGTGATCGCGGTCGGCACGCTACCTCTACATCTACCTTTGGGATTAGTTTTAGACGTGAATAATTGTTATTTGGTGCCAGCGTTGAGCATGAACATTATATCTGGATCTTGTTTGATGCGAGACGGTTATTCATTTAAATCAGAGAATAATGGTTGTTCTATTTATATGAGTAATATCTTTTATGGTCATGCAACCTTAAAGAGTGGTCTATTTTTGACGAATCTCGATAGTAGTGATACACATATTCATAATGTTGAAGCCAAAAGATGCAGAGTTGATAATGATAGTGCAACTTATTTGTGGCACTGCCGTTTAGGTCATATCGGTGTAAAACGCATGAAGAAACTCCATACCGATGGACTTTTGGAACCACTTGATTATGAATCACTTGGTACTTGCGAACCGTGCCTCATGGGCAAGATGACTAAAACGCCGTTCGCCGGTACTATGGAGAGAGCAACAGATTTGTTGGAAATCATACGTACAGATGTATGTGGTCCAATGAATGTTGAAGCTCATGGCAGATATCGTTATTTTCTCACCTTCACAGATGATTTAAGCAGATATGGGTATATCTACTTAATGAAGCATAAATCCGAAACATTTGAAAAGTTCAAAGAATTTCAGAGTGAAGTTGAAAATCATCGTAACAAGAAAATAAAGTTTCTACGATCTGATCGTGGAGGAGAATATTTGAGTTATGAGTTTGGTCTACATTTGAAACAATGCGGAATAGTTTCGCAACTCACGCAACCTGGAACACCACAGCGTAATGGTGTGTCTGAATGTCGTAATCGTACTTTACTAGATATGGTGCGATCTATGATGTCTCTTACCAATTTACCACTATCGTTTTGGGGTTATGCTTTAGAGACGACCGCATTCACGTTAAATAGAGCACCATCAAAATCTGTTGAGACGACTCCTTATGAACTATGGTTTGGCAAGAAACCAAAGTTTTCGTTTCTGAAAGTTTGGGGCTGCGATGCTTATGTGAAAAAGCTTCAACCTGATAAGCTCGAACCCAAATCGGAAAAATGTGTCTTCATAGGATACCCAAAGGAGACAGTTGGGTACACCTTCTATCACAGATCCGAAGGCAAGACATTCGTTGCTAAGAATGGATCCTTTCTAGAGAAGGAATTTCTCTCGAACGAAGTGAGTGGGAGGAAAGTAGAACTTGATGAGGTAACAGTACCGGCTCCCTTATTGGAAAGTAGTTCATCACAGAAATTGGTTCGTGTGACACCTACACCAATTAGTGAGGAAGTTAATGATGATGATCATGAAACTTGGATCAAGTTATTCTTGAACCGTAGAGATCAACCGAGTAAGATCGGCACGAGTGGTGCGGTAATCCTATTCGGAAGTCATGCTACTAGATCATGGTGAACCTCGAACTATGAGGAAGCGATGGTGAGCCAGATTCCATAAAATGGCTTGAAGCCATGAAATCGAGATGGGATCCATGTATGAGAACAAAGTGTGGACTTTGGTTGACTTGCCGATGATCGGCAAGCAATAGAGAATAAATGGATCTTCAAGAAGAAGACCGACGACGGTAATGTTCTTTTTACAAAGCTCGACTTGTTGCAAAAGGTTTTGACAAGTTCAAGGGTTGACTACGATGAGACCTTCTCACCCGTGGCGATGCTTAAGTCTGTCCGAATCATGTTAGCGATTGCGCATTTTATGATTATGAAATATGGCAGATGGATGTCAAAACTGCATTCCTGAATGGATTTCTGGAAGAAGAGTTGTATATGATGCAACCGGAAGGTTTTGTCGATCCTAAGGTAGCTAACAAAGTGTGCAAGCTCCAGCGATCCATTTATCGTGTGGTGCAAGCCTCTCGGAGTTGGAATAAACACTTTGATAGTGTGATCAAAGCATATGGTTTTATACAGACTTTTGGAGAAGCCTGTATTTACAAGAAAGTGAGTGGGAGCTCTGTAGCATTTTTGATATTATATGTGGACGACATATTGTTGATTGGAAATGATATAGAATTTCTGGATAGCATAAAAGGATACTTGAATAAAAGTTTTTCAATGAAAGACCTCGGTGAAGCTGCTTGCATATTGGGCTTCAAGATCTATAGAGATAGATCAAGACGCTTGATTGGACTTTCACAAAGCACATACCTTGATAAAGTTTTGAAAAAGTTCAAAATGGATCAGGCAAAGAAAGGATTCTTGCATGTATTACAAGGTGTGAAGTTGAGTCAGACTCAATGCCCGACCACTGCAGAAGATAGAGAGAAAATGAAAGGAGTTCCCTATGCTTCAGCCATAGGCTCTATCATGTATGCAATGCTGTGTACCAGACCTGATGTGTGCCTTGCTATTAGTTTAGCAGGGAGCTACCAAAGTAATCCAGGAATGGATTACTGGACAGCGGTCAAGAACATCCTGAAATACCTGAAAAGGACTAAGGATATGTTTCTCGTTTATGGAGGTGACAAAGAGCTTGTCGTAAATGGTAACGTCGATGCAAGCTTTGACATTGATCCGGACGATTCTAAATCGCAAACCGGATACGTGTTTATATTAAACGGTGGAGCTGTCAGTTGGTGTAGTTCTAAACAAAGCGTCGTAGCAGGATCTACATGCGAAGCGGAGTACATAGCTGCTTCGAAAGCAGCAAATGAAGGAGTCTGGATGAAGGAGTTCATTTCCGATCTAGGTGTCATACCTAGTGCATCGGGACCAATGAAGATCTTCTGTGACAATACTGGTGCAATTGCCTTGGCAAAGGAATCCAGATTTCACAAGAGGACCAAGCACATCAAGAGACGCTTCAATTCCATCCAGGACCAAGTCTAGGTGGGAGACATAGAGATTTGCAAGATACATACGGATCTGAATGTTGCAGACCCGTTGACTAAGTGTCTTCCATGAGCAAAACATGATCAGCACCAAGACTCCATGGGTGTTATAATCATTACTGTGTAATCTAGATTATCGACTCTAGTGCAAGTGGGAGACTCAAGGAAATATGCCCTAGAGGCAATAATAAAGTTATTATTTATTTCCTCATATCATGATAAATGTTTATTATTCATGCTAGAATTGTATTAACCGGAAACATGATACATGTGTGAATACATAGACAAACTTAATGTCACTAGTATGCCTCTACTTAACTAGCTCATTAATCAAAGATGGTTATGTTTCCTAACCATAGACATGTGTTGTCATTTGATTAATGAGATCACATCATTAGGAGAATGATGTGATTGACTTGACCCCATTCCGTTAGCCTAGCACTTGATCGTTTAGTATGTTGCTATTGCTTTCTTCATGACTTATACAAAGTTCCTACAACTATGAGATTATGCAACTCCCATTTACCGGAGGAACACTTTGTGTGCTACCAAACGTCACAACGTAACTGGGTGATTATAAAGGTGCTCTACAGGTGTCTCCGAAGGTACATGTTGGGTTGGCGTATTTTGAGATTAGGTTTTGTCACTCTGATTGTCGGAGAGGTATCTCTGGGCCCTCTCGGTAATACACATCACTTAAGCCTTGCAAGCATTACAACTAATGAATTAGTTACGAGATGATGTATTACAGAACGAGTAAAGAGACTTGCCGGTAACGAGATTGAACTAGGTATTGGATACCGACGATCGAATCTCGGGCAAGTAACATACCGATGACAAAGGGAACAACGTATGTTGTTATGCGGTTTGACCGATAAAGATCTTCGTAGAATACGTAGGAGCCAATATGAGCATCCAGGTTCCGCTATTGGTTATTGACCAGAAACAGTTCTAGGTCATGTCTACATAGTTCTCGAACCCGTAGGGTCCGCACGCTTAACGTTACGATGACAATTTTATTATGAGTTTATAAGTTTTGATGTACTGAAGGTTGTCTGGAGTCCCGGATATGATCATGGACATGACGAGGAGTCTCGAAATGGTCGAGACATAAAGATTGATATATTGGACGACTATATTCGGACACCGGAAGTGTTCCGGGTGATTTCGGAGAAAACAGGAGTGCCGGAGGGTTACCGCCCCCCCCGAGAGAAGTAATGGGCCTTATGGGCTTTAGTGGAGAGAGAGAGAGAGAGAGAGGCAGCCAGGATGGGCCGCGCACCTCCTCCCCCTCTGGTCCGAATTGGACTAGGAGAGGGGGGCGGCGCCCCCCTCTTTCCCTCTCCCTCTCCCCCTTCCTTTCCCCCTCCTAGTAGGAGTAGGAAAGAGGGAGTCCTGCTCCTACTAGGAGGAGGACGACTCCTCCTGGCGCGCCCCAAGGGGCCGGCCGGCCTCCCCCTTGCTCCTTTATATCTGGGGCAGGGCACCCTAGAACACACAAGTTGATCTTCGTGATCGTTCCTTAGCCGTGTCGGTGCCCCCTCCACCATATTCCACCTCGGTCATATCGTGGCGGTGCTTAGGCGAAGCCTGCGTCGATAGAACATCATCACCGTCCACCACGCCGTCGTCTTTGGCGGAACTCATCCCGACACCCACCTGGATCGGATTCGAGGATCGTCATCAAGCTAAGCGTGTCTGAACTTCGGAGGTGCCGTGACGTTCGGTGCTTGGACCGGTCGGATCGTGAAGGCGTCGACTACATCAACAGCGTTGTCATAACGCTTCGCTTACGGTCTCACGAGTGCGTGGACAACACTCTCCCCTCTCGTTGCTATGCATCACCATGATCTTGCGTGTGCGTAGGAATTTTTTTTGAAATTACTACGTTCCCCAACAGTACTACCGCAAGGCCAGGATGGACAAGGCCGAGAAGAGCACGGATGAATAAAATTACATCCGTGTCCACTTCCGCTGAAAATCGAACGGTGCAAAAACCCGACACGGTACTACCGCACCTGACTTGCGATACTACCGCGCAGGGAGCGGATGTAAAAAATTACATCTGCCCCTACTTCCGCTCGTGCGTTCTAGCCGGATCAGGACTCACGGTACTACCGCGCACCTGGGGAGGTACTACCGCGTAGGGCACGGATGTAAAAAATTACATCCGCTCCCTACAGCCGCAAGAGAGCCTGAGTCTGGCCAAAGGCCATGGTACAACCGCTCCATAGGAGCGGTACTACCATGGACGCCTACGGTACTACCGCAAGGGCTTGCGGTACTACCGCGGGGTCCTGCGGTACTACCGCTCCTGGAAGCAGTACTACCGCAGGCCTCACTAAAGGAATCCTTCTTTTTGCACAGACGAGGAGGTAACAGAGGATGCTCCAAAGCGCAAAGGGAAAGGCGGGGTAAAGGAAGAAGCGTGTACGTGATGATTCCACCCAAACCTTTCCACAGCGGACCCCCTCTTAATAGAACGGTTATCCTACGACTCAAATCCACGAAAAGAGGCGTAGAACACCACCGTCTTCAATAGTCTTCGAGGGTTAGCAAACCGTCTTGTGCCTAACGATGAAGCAACTGAAATACTCAAGGCACACGATTAGTCCACAAAAGCATTGTCATCAATCACCAAAACACCTTAGGGATAAACATGCCCTTACAATCTCCCCGTTTTTGGTGGATTGATGACAATCTGAATTACGAAGAAGGAAAGAATGTAGCACAAGCAAACCCCACACCTCTAAAATATAGACGAGCTCCCCCTAGATTTGTGCTAGAGATTAAAGTGCTTTGGACTGTACGACACGAACACTAGGATCACCACTCCCCCTATATTTTAGAGACAAAGCGTATCAAGATAGTAAATATGAGGAAGACATAAGTAGCATAGGTAATACAGTACGATAGAGAGCATATGTCTTACACCATATGATAGACCAAGTTTCACGAACAAACTAAACCAAAGCAAAGCAAGGTTCAACGGAACAACACGAGGTTCAACAGAACAAACACGAGCAAAGCAAACACAAGACTCTCGCAAATCCCTACTCTCTTTCCCCCTTTGGCATCGAGAGGCCAAAAAGGCAGAGAGGACACCTACACACATGTGGTGGCTCAAGTAGAGTTATCAGACGCACGGTCCTCATCAGACTCGGCAGCAGGAATGGTCTCCTCGACGTATTCCTCAGAATCAGTCCACTTGTAGCCTTGCTTCACCATCCACTCAGCCTCTGGAGTGATGCGATCCTCAGAACCGCCAGACACGCCTCTCCATACAGCTTCATGATCTTTTTGTCCGGGCGGCGATTCTCCTTGGAGGCAACATGAGACCTGTACTGACCCTTGGCCTGCATGCAGAACAAAGTCTTCATCTTGTTCTTCAGTCTCTTAGCCCAAGATGGCTCAGAGGAGGGAGGGGTGTACCCCTCAGAGCTGTCCTCATTTGCTGGCTCCTCCTCACCTTCATCCGCATCCACATCCATGGCGGCTGCAGCCTTAGCACGAGAAGTGGTGTTAGCCCATTGAGGCTTGACCCGGAGCCGGATGGAATAATGTCGAATCCAATCAGGGGCCTCAAAGTCATCCTGAGGGTAGGTCTTCTCCCAAGTTGCAGAGATCAGCTGAAACAGATACGGTCCATAGATGGGGACCTTGCGGTTGAAGACAACAAATTGAAGCTCACACCACATGATGTGTGAGATATCCAATGGTAACGTCTGAGAGTTGCGCGCTTCTCCACATAGGAGCAACATGTCCACAAGATAGGCGTGTACCTTGTCCTTATCCCCGATGCGTGGGAAGAGAGAGTTGCGGAAGATCCGGTACATGATGTCAAGGAATGAGTTGAGCACCCACGAAGACTTGCCATTGGAGAGCTTCTTTTCAACAAGGAAGGGCTGAAGCTTGTTCTTGTTGGCAGACTCAGAATTGGCATGACGACGCACACCTTGGGGAGTGGCGAGCCCCTCATCTGAAACACCAAGCAACGTCATGAAATCCTTCCAGGTAGCCGTCAGCCGCCGACCATTGGACATCCAATTCATCGTCCTGTCCTCGTTAGGATGGAAGTACACTGAGGCGAAGAACTGAGCCACAATCTCCGGATCATAGTCTTTGTGAAAAGAGATGATATGCTCAATGCCAAACTACTCAACTAGATCCAGAGCCTCACCAAAGTATGCCCGGTGCTTCTCTTCCCTCATATGATGCATGTCGATCCAATGCACATCCACATAGATATTCCTCTTGGCCTTGATCACATCCAAATAAATGAGGTTCTACTGCTTGGTCCAGAACAACTCATTTCCTCGAAGGTTGGCACGAGGATTCACGTAGGGATTGATCTTCCTCTGACGATTTAACTCAGCAAGCGGCATCTCATCCGTACTCATGGCAGGTTCCTTGTCTTTGTTGGTGGTGGTCTTGGTCCTGCGTTGGGGGGCACTGGAGCCCTCAGGAGCTTCGTCTTGATTGCGAAGGCGCTTGGAGCCCGTGTCACGGCTTGGGTTGGAGCGACGAGCATGAGCACCTGAGCCACACACACCACAAAACAGACACGCAAGAAACGCGAGAAGGATCAGTGCAAAGAACACAACAAAATAGTGAAACAAGTAGAATTTGCACATAATAATTGCCACACGAGAGATTTGACATCAACTGTAGTACTGCTTGGTCGCGCGGAACTAAAAAATTAGTGCCGCGCCAGATCACGGTAGTACCGCGGGCGTGGTAGTACCGCGCAGAAGGTATGGTAGTACCGCGAGAGCGGTAGTACCGCGCGTATTCAGATCTAAAGCAACAAATGAATCTGAGAACTACCGTGACGACAAAGCGGTACTACGGCCGATCAAATCTACCACAGGACGACATATCATGTAAAAAACTACGCATTACTACTCTCCTCCATCGTACTCTTGCAAAGATTTGGCCTAAAATCTCAAGAACAACTAGCATTTCCCCAAAAACCTAGAAGCAAAAGAACAAACCAAAGAGAGTGGGATTTGGGAAAAGACCTTGGTCCATGGCAAGAGGAAGTGGTGGGGAACGATCCCACCCGTCGGAATCCGAGGAGAGCAGCCGGAGAAGGAGATCCGGCGAAGGTCTCCGGCGCCGTTCATGGGCAGGAGAGAGAGAGAGGCAGCGTGAGGAGAAGGAGTGAATGGGTATGGGGAAGTTGGAACTCCCCCTGCCCGCTCATAACCCCCACGCGCTCGCTATGTCACGGTAGTACCGCGACTCATTGCGGTAGTACCGCCCGGGCGGAAGTACCGCGCTGCGGGCGGTAGTACTGCTCCACCAGCGGTAGTAAAAAATTACCACCGTGCTGGTTGTGGTAGTACCGTGCCCTGCGGTAGTACCGTGGCTGACCACGATAGTACCGTGAATCCACGAAAATGCAGTTTCAAGCAAGGGAGAAAAGCGACTTTGCACAGAACCTTCAAGAGAACACACACACCAACGAGCTAACAAGCGAAACACGGCAACCAAACCAGAGGCAACAAAGACCAAAACGAGACACAACCTCTCCAAGGAGGGGGCGGTGGCCGGAGCCACCTATGTTTGAGTTGATTGGTATGGCACCGCGAAGAATTATCCTTGGGCCCATGACCAATACTCGTCTTTGAAGCACATGTACCATCAAAACTGGCTAATGTGAAAGAGTTGATCAATTTATGCATAATGGGGGGAGGAAGAGTTCATTGAGAGAACAACACTCCCCCTATGTCCATGCCTACAACTAAACTAGACAACAAGTTGAGTGTGGTGGGATGTGCAAGGGTTCAAGTCACATTGCTCGAATCAGTGATATTTAGCTCATGCCTTAACTCGCGAAATCTTGCTTCATCCAAGGGCTTCGTGAAAATATCTGCAAGGTTATCATGAGTGTTGACATACTTGAGCTCGATCTCCCCTCGCCTAATGTGATCCCGGATGAAGTGATACCAAATCTCAATATGCTTCATCTTGAAGTGTTGCACCAGGTTGAGAGAAATCTTGATGGCACTTTCATTATCACACCAAAGAGGTACTTTGTCACAAATGACACCGTACTTCTTTAAAGCTTGCCTCATCCGTAAGAATTGTGCACAACAACTACCGGCTGCCACATATTTTGCTTCGGTGGACAAGAGAGACACACAACTTTGCTTTTTGGAAGACCAACTCACCAAAGAGCAACCAAGAAATTGGCACCCTCCAGAAGTGGACTTCCTATCCACTTTGTCTCCCGCCCAATCGGAATCCGTATACCCTTGAAGGTTGAAGTTTGCTCCTCTTGGGTACCATAAGCCAAAGTTTGGGGTATGAGCCAAATATCAAAAGATTCGCTTGACCGCCACATAGTGGCTTTCCTTGATCTGACTTGAAACCATGCACATATTCCCACACTCAACATGATATCCGGTCTAGATGCGTAAAGGTAAAGCAAGGAGCCAATCATGGGCGATATACCTTTTGATCCACCGCTTTACCATTGGGATCAATGTCAAGTTGGCACTTGGTAGGCATTGGAGTAGAAGCCGGCTTGACATCATTTAGCTTGAACCTTTTTAGCATGTCTTGAGTGTATTTGGCTTGGTTGATGAAGGTACCTTCTCTTCTTTGTTTGATATCAAAACCAAGGAAGAACTTCAACTCTCCCATAGAAGACATCTTGAACTTGGAGGTCATGAGGCGGCAAATTCCTCATTGAAAGCTTTGTTAGGGAACCAAAGATAATATCATCAACATATAGTTGGCATACAAACAACTCCCCTTTGACCTTCTTAGTAAAAAGAGTGGGATCGATTTGCCCCACCTCAAATCCACGATCTTGTAACAACTCGGTAAGGTGGTCATACCACACACGTGGGGCTTGTTTAAGGCCATAGAGTGCCTTATCGAGTTGATACACATGATCCGGGAAGTAGGGATCCTCGAACCCGGGGGGTTGCTTGACATAGACCAACTCATTAATAGGACCATTAAGAAAAGCACTTTTCACATCCATTTGTTGCAACTTAAAGTTATGATGGGAAGCATAAGCAATCAACAAACGTATGGATTCAAGGCGAGCAACGGTAGCAAAGGTTTCACCGTAGTCGATACCCTCGACTTGGGAGTAGCCTTGTGCTACCAATCTTGCCTTGTTGCGAATGATGTTCCCATGAGCATCTTGCTTGTTCTTGAATATCCACTTGGTTCCAATGACGTTGTGGTTCCCTGACGGCCTTGGCCCCAATCTCCACACCTTGTTGTACTCAAAGTTGTTGAGTTCTTCATGCATGGCATTGAGCCAATCCGGATCTTCGAGCGCCTCATAGACCTTTTGGGGTTCAACACAAGAGACAAACACGTGATGCTCACAATAGTTTGCTAATTGTCTATGAGTGCTTACCCCCTTTCTTAAGCTTCCAACCACATTCTCCATGAGATGACCTTTGGTGGTGAGCTTGGAAGCGATCTTCGCGGCACGGCGCTCTAATTCCTCCTCGGATGTGGAAGGAGGGGGGTTAACTTGATTATCTTGAGCGCCGTCTTGAGCTTGTTCTTGATCTTGACCTTGCTCATGATCTTGAACTTGCTCGAGGGGAAGAACTTGACCTTGGGCATCAATTGGTGGTTCACCACCATCTTGAGGTTGATCTTGCCCTTGGTCTTGTTCACGAGGTTGAGGGCCTTCAGTTTGTTCTTCGGAAGCGTGTGGGTCTTGGGAAGGTGATGGCTCCACTTGAGTGGAGCATTGTCCTTCTCCTTCGGCCACAAGGGGTTCCTCAATGGGTAGAATATGACCAATACTCATTCTTATTATGGCTTGGGGAGGAATTTCATCACCTACATCACAAGTACCACATTGCTCCACTTGGGAGCCGTTATTTTCGTCAAACTCCACATTACACGTCTCCTCAATGAGTCCGGTGGACTTGTTGAGGACACGGTAAGCATGAGAGTTTGTAGCATAACTAAAAAATATGCCCTCATAAGCTCTAGCCTCAAATTTAGACAAACGAACACCTTTCTTGAGAATGAAACACTTACACCCGAACACCCGGAAGTACTTGAGATTGGGCTTGTTACCAGTGAGTATTTCATAAGGAGTCTTGTTCAAGCCCTTGCGGAGATAGAGCCGATTGGATGCATGACATGCTGTGTTGATGGCTTTGGCCCAAAAGTTGTATGGAGACTTGAACTCCGCCATCATGGTCCTTGCCGCATCCATCAATGTCTGGTTCTTCCTCTCCGCAACACCATTTTGTTGAGGGGTATATGGTGTAGCATATTGATGTTTGATCCCCTCATCACTAAGAAACTCATCCAAGGTGTAGTTCTTGAACTCGGTGCCGTTGTCACTTCTTATTGTCAAGATCTTTGCATTATGTTGACGTTGAGATTCATTTACAAAGTCGATGACGGTTTGTTGAGTCTCGCTCTTCCTCTTGAAGAAATATACCCAAGTGTATCTTGAAAAATCATCCACAATCACCAAGCAATACTTTCTACCTCCAAGACTATCAAACGATGGAGGCCCAAGGAGATCCATGTGAAGGAGCTCCAAGGGTCTCTTCAAGTAGATGATGGTCGTGGGAGGGTGAGCCTTCTCATGAAGCTTTCCTTCAATACAAGCACTGCAAGCACGATCTTTGGCAAAGCTAACATTTGTTAGTCCACGGACATGGTCCCCCTTTAGGAGACTTTGCAAAGATCTCATATTGACGTGGGCTAAACGGCGATGCCAAAGCCATCCCACATCAACTTTAGCCATTAGGCATGTTGCGGTCTTAGTGGGTCGCTCCGAAAAGTTAATCATATAGAGACCGTTCTCGACATGCCCAACAAAGGCTACTTTAAGAGTCTTGCTCCACAAGAGGGCCATAGTATCAATGTCAAAGAAAGTAGCAAAACCCATGAGTGCAAGTTGATGAACGGAAAGTAAATTGTATGCTAGGGACTCAACAAGCATGACTTTCTCGATCATTAGATCATGAGAAATGACAACCTTGCCAAGACCCAATACCTTATAATGTGAGGCATCACCCCACTCAACGTTGGTGGGCATAGATGGGATCTTTTGCACGTCCACCACCAAGTCCTTGCTCCCGGTCATATGATTTGTTGCTCCACTATCGAGCAACCATGATCCCCCACCGGAAGCAAACACCTACAAGAGATCAATGCTTGGTTTTAGGTACCCATTTAGTAATGGGTCCTTTGATGTTAGTAACAAGGGTCTTAGGAACCCAAATAGACCATTCAATGTACTCATAAGGAGAACCAACAAATTTAGCATAAACATGCCCATCACTAGCACGGCACAACACATATGACGGGTTAAAGTCGTCAGCTTTGTTGGAGGAGATGGTTTTGCCCTTTTTGACATCAACACCCTTCACATTTTCCTTCTTCTCCTTAGGAGCACCCTCTCCCTCTTTCACAAAAGTTTTCTTGAGAGGAGGAGGTCGTTTGGTCTTGTCGTTCTTCTTCTTATTCTTGGACTTGGGTGCAAACCCAATTCCCTTCTTGGCCACAACTTCCTTTCGATTGCTCAAAAGGTCGTTGAGGTTCTTCTCACCTTGAATGCAAGTCACAAGGCCTTTCTCAAGTTGATCCTTCAACTTGGAATTCCCCTCCACAAGATGCACATGCTCACAACATGGGTTAGTAGCATATGCATTATCAATTAATACCATATGAGCAAAGGTGGCCTTTTCCTTGGTTAGCTTAACTTGGAGTTCAGCATGAGATGCCTTGAGGTTAGCGTGAGCACCCTTTAAGACCTTGTGGGCCTTTTCAAGTACATCAAACTCCTCCTTGAGTCTAGCATGATCAACCCCAAGTTTAGCCTTCTCGGAGGATAGCACACGAGACACGACAAGAGCATGATCAAGATCTTTCTTTTACTTAGCATGGTCATCATTGTATGACTCCTCAAGATTCAAACGATGCCCACACTCTTCCTCAAGAGCATTAGAGAGATCTTATATCTCATCGGCATAGTCACGACTATGACCTTCCATCTTAGAGATGGTTTCTTCGTGAGCCTCGATCATGTCATTGGCTTCACCAAGTTGTTCCAAGAGAGCAACAAAGTGCTTCTTGGATTTGCCCTTGAGCTTACTCATAAATGACTCAAATTCATTCACTTCCTCATTAGACCCATCATGTTCATCAATGCAACCCTCCAAAGAGGGATTAGTAATGATGGTGGTTTTGATGTTGGGGGTTACCTTGTTAGAGGCTTTAGCCATGAGGCACATGGCGGTGATGTTCTTGTTGGGTGAATCAAAGAGAGACACCCGGGGAGTGGTAGCAATGGCAACGGAGGCCATGACCATTGTTTCTCCATTTTCATCATCATTGTCATCCTCATGGTATTCTTCTTGAACCACCAACCCACGAGTAGGAGTCTTCTTGGTGAAGTTGTTCTTGTTGGGGAAGGACTTGGCTTTGTCTTTTCGGATGAACTTGCCACCATTGTCTTCCCGCTTCTCATAAGGACAATCCGCAACAAAATGGCTCACATTGCCACAGTTGAAACAAGTTCTAACTCGTTGCTTGCCCTTGAAGCCACTTGAGTTGTTCTTGTTGAAGTTGGGTCTTGAAATCTTCTTGCTCCAAAATTGTCTTGAAGCAAGAGCCATGTGCTCATGATAATCATATTTCGTATCTTCGGGTTTGCTCTCCTCATCCTCCTCTTCTTACTCTTATTCCACAATAACCTTGGCCTTCAAAGCAAGGTTGGGCTTCTTTGCCCTTTGAGAACGGAGCACCGCATTGTCGACGGTCTTGTCCAAGATGCTCATTGCAACGAACTCATCCAACACTTCACTTGAGGTCATGGAGTGGAAGTCCGGTCTTTGACGAATGACGGAGGACATGGCCTTGTTGTAGGGCATCATGGCCTTGAGGAACTTGCGCTTGATCCAATCATCCGTGTCCTTACTCCCATGATCTCGGAGTGAGACCGTGAGTTTGGTCACTCTTCAAAATAGCTCACGAGGTTCTTCATCTTCTTTCATTGCAAACTCATCGGCTTCATCTTGCACCACTTCATAGTTGGAGCGTTGAACGCTAGCACTTCCTCGATATAGAGACACAACGCATTGCCATGCGTCTTTGGCCATGACATGGGGTCGAAGATGAGGGAGATCTTCGGGAAGGATCGCATCTTGGATGATGAAGAGGGCACTCTCATTGAATTGATTATCCACCACTTCTCTCGGGGTGAAGTTGCTTCGGTCATGTGGATAGAAACCTTCTTCAATGATTCTCCAAAGATTAGTATTCACGTGATTTAAATGACCTTGAAGCGATACACCCAAGAATCAAAATCCTCATTTTTCACAATCTTAGGAGGAGGACCGGCATGGTTTAAATGAGTAGAGGGAATCGGTCCTACATAAGTTGGAGGTTCCACATGGGCAAAGATGCCGGTGCCATTTCTACCACTAGTAGAAGGACCCTTCTCACTATTAGTTTCCCCCTTGTCGGAGTTAGCATCCGTCACCTTGTTAGTGGGATCACCCACTTTCAACGGCGAGGTAGGTAGTTTAAGTCCTTCTAAGAATTTATTAAACATGCTTTCTACCGTGGTTGTCATGAAGGTTTTCAATGTGTCCAAGGCCACATTGAATTCCTCACGGGACACCGCGGTTTCCCCATCACCCGTAGACGAGATCAAATTCACATCGGAGTGCTCCTCCTCCCCATGGTCTACGGTGTCAACCATACTCTTCGGACGACAAAGTCCTTAATAAAGAGATGACGCTCTGATACCAATTGAAAGGATCGATATGGTTGACTAGAGGGGGGTGAATAGGCAACTAACAATTTTTAGCTTTTCTTTGCCAAATTAAACTTTGCATCAAAGTAGGTTGTCTAGATATGCAACTAGGTGAACAACCTATATGATGCAACAACAACAAGCACACAAGCAAGCAAGGGATACAACACAAGTAAGCTTGCAAAAGTAAAGGCGCGAGATAACCAAGAGTGGAGCCGATGGAGAGGAGGATGTGTTACCGAAGTTCCTTCCTTTTGAGGGGAAGTACGTCTCCGTTAGAGCGGTGTGGAGGCACAATGCTCCCCAAGAAGCCAGTAGGGCCACCGTATTCTCCTCACGCCCTCACACAATGCGAGATGCCGTGATTCCACTATTGGTGCCCTTGAAGGCGCCGACCGAACCTTTACAAACAAGGTTGGGGCAATCTCCACAACTTAATTGGAGGCTCCCAACGACACCACGAAGCTTCACAGCAATGGACTATGGCTCCGAAGTGACCTCAACTGTCTAGGGTGCTCAAACACCCAAGAGTAACAAGATCCGCTAGGAATTAGTGGGGGGAATCAAATTTCTCTTGGTGGAAGTGTAGATCGGGGCCTTCTCAACCCATCCTAAGCAAATTAACAAGTTTGATTGGCTAGGGAGAGAGATCGGGCGAAAATGGAGCTTGGAGCAACAATGAAGCTTAGGGATAGAAGAGGTAGTCAACTAGAGGAAGAAGACACCCCTTATATAGTAGAGATAAGGATCCAACCGTTATTCACTTACTCAGCCCGCGTTCTGCGGTACTACCGCTCCAGAGAAGCGGTACTACCGCAGGGGCTTACGGTACTACCGTGGAGTACCGCGGTACTACTGCTGCAGCGGCAGGGGCTGGTCCAAGCCAGAGCCACCAAGGCTGAGAGCGGTACTGTCGCAGACGCGGTACTACCGCAGCAGCGGCAGGGGCTAGTCCAAGCCAGAGCCACCAAGGCTGAGAACGGTAACTGTCGTAGACGCGGTACTACCGCTCCCCCTTGCGGTACTACCGCAAGGCCAGGATGGACAAGGCTGGGAAGAGCACGGATGAATAAATTTAGATCCGTGTCTACTTCTGCTGAAAATCAAACGGTGCAAAAACCCGACACGGTACTACCGCGCCTGACTTGCGGTACTACTGTGCAGGGAGCGGATGTAAAATATTACATCCGCCCCTACTACCGCTCATGCTACCTAGCCGGATGAGGACTCACGGTACTACCGCGCACCTGGGGCGGTACTACTGCGTAGGGCACGGATGTAAAAAATTACATCCGCTTCCTACAGCCGCAAGAGAGGCGGAGCCTGGCCAGAGGCCACGGTACTACCGCTCCATAGGAGCGGTACTACCGTGGATGCCTATGGTACTACCACAAGGCCTTGCGGTACTACCGCAGGGTCCTGCGGTACTACCGCTCCTGGAAGCAGTACTACCGCAGGCCTCACTAGCAGCACTAAAGGAATCCTTCTTTTTGCACAGACGAGGAGGTAACGGAGGATGCTCCAAAGCGCAAAGGGAAAGGTGGGGTAAAGGAAGAAGCGTGTACGTGATGATTCCACCCAAACCTTTCCATAGCGGACCCCCCTCTTAATAGAACGGTTATCCTACGACTCAAATCCACCAAAAGAGGCATAGAACACCACCGTCTTCAATAGTCTTTGAGGGGTACCAAACCGTCTTGTGCCTAACGACGACGCAACTAAAATACTCAAGGCACACGATTAGTCCGCAAAAGCATTGACATCAATCACCAAAACACCTTAGGGATAAACATGCCCTTAGACTTAGGACATAGAACGTATGTTGTACTAGAGACTCACAGATGACATATCGCTGCGTCTCATAGTTGGGTCTGTCCGACTCGGACCTTATCGCGACTCAGATCCGATTACGTCGAATCCGACCAGACCTTTCCAAGTCCATATTATACGGTTAGCATCCAATGCTCCATGGCTAGTGAGACCAAGCCATCGACCGTGTCATATGCTAGTCTAGTCGGCTGCGCGTCCACACAGCCCTTTCGACTAGGGACCTTTTAGGACAGTGATCATACAATGCATAGTCCCACAAACAAGTCACGTACTTGCTCACACACATCATTGATAATGTCCAAGGACTATCTTTATTCATAAACACATAGGAAATATCATCATACATGATTGCCTCTAGGGTATATCTCCAACAGTCTCCCACTTGCACTAGAGTCAATCAAATAGACATCGAATGCCCATAGTTCTAACGTGCCCCTCATGCTTGGGTTGTGGAAGCGGCTTAGTCAACGGATCTGCAACATTTGCATCCGTGTGAATCTTGCATAACTCTACATCACCATTCTTTACGTTATTTCGTATTAGGTGATATTTTCGGTCTATGTGTCTGACCTTGTGGTGATTCCTCGGCTCCTTGGCTTGTGCGATGGCACCAGAATTATCACAATAAAGGTCCAACGGTTTCACCGAGGCTGGGAAAATACCAAGATCATCCAGAAAATGCCGGATCCAAACACCTTCCTTTGCAGCTTCACAAGCCGCAATGTATTCAGCTTCTGTGGTAGAATCGGCCACCGTATCCTGCTTGGAACTCATCTAGTGCACTGCTCCTCCGTTCAGGA
This sequence comes from Aegilops speltoides, assembly GCA_021437245.1. Classification (NCBI taxonomy): domain Eukaryota; kingdom Viridiplantae; phylum Streptophyta; class Magnoliopsida; order Poales; family Poaceae; genus Aegilops; species Aegilops speltoides. Next base: position 205,060,551 of record CM038145.1, on the reverse strand, counting down.
TGTACACGAATCCGGACTGTGATCGACAATCATCTCTGTCGGTTTGGAAAGTAGCATCGGCGTAACCCCTTACGACGAGCTCTTCCTCACCTCCATAAACTAGGAACATCTCTTTAGTCCTTTTCAGGTACTTCATAATAGTCTTTACCGCTGCCAAGTGACTCTCACCTGGGTTGGCCTGGTATCTACTTGTTAGGCTTATTGCAAAAGCAACATCAGGCCTTGTACATATCCTGGCATACATGATGGATCTGATTGCCGTGGTATACGGAATCCTACTCATCCTGCTTCGCTCATCAGATGTCGAAGGACTCTGAGTCTCGCTTAGCCTTATACCATGTGAGAGTGGCAAGAACCCTTTCTTCGCCTCACTCATGTTGAACCGCTTTAACACTTTATCTATGTACGTGCTCTGGCTCAAGCCGAGCAGCCTCCTCGATCTATCTCTATAGATCTTAGTGCCTAAAATATACACTACCTCACCAAGGTCTTTCATCGAAAACTTGCCATTCAATGATCCCTTGACCGAGTTCAACATCGAAACATCATTTTCGATCAGTAGTATGTCCTCCACATACAAGATCAAAAACACTATCGAGCTCCCACTTAACTTCTTGTGTAAACAAGAGTCCTCTTCGCTTTTGATGAAACCGAGACCAGTGACAACCTCATCAAAACGAATGTTCCAACTCCGAGATGCTTGCCTCAACCCATAAATGGATCTCTTGAGCTTGCATACCTTACTAGTGCTAGTTGGATCGACAAAACCCTTGGGCTGTATCATATACACGTCCTCGGTTAAATTTCCGTGAAGGAAAGCCGTTTTGACATCCATTTGCCATATCTCGTTATCAAAATATGCAGCTATAGCTAGTACGATCCTCACCAATTTCAGCATCGCTACCGGCGAGTAAGTCTCATCATAGTCAATTCCTTGAACTTGTCCATAACCTTTAGCGACAGGCCGAGCTTTGTGGATCTGAACATTTCCATCCACATCCGTTTTCTTCTTAAAGACCCATTTGCAACCAATGGCAGTTACGCCAGGTGGCGGATTAACCAAGTCCCAGACTTGATTCTCATCCATGAACTTTAACTCGGATCTCATGGCCTCGAGCCATGCCTCGGAATCTGGGCTCACCATTGCTTCTGCATACGTGGCCGGCTTGTCGCTTTCTAGCAACAATACATCACGCACTCTGCGCAATCTTTCCGACCTTCGTGGTTCTGGTGCCGCTTCCACTACAGGTTCCCTGACTGACTCCGGTATGATCTCATCACCAGTCGAGCCGTCCCCGAGTGGTCCTAGAATTTCTTCGAGTCGAACTGTCCTCCCACTGGCCTCCCGACTGAGAAACTCTTTCTCAAGGAAAACCCCGTTCCAAGCAACAAACACTTTGTTCTCTTCTTGGTTGTAGAAGCTATATCCCAAGGTTTCCCTCGGATATCCCACGAATATGCATTTATTCGATTTAGGTGTAAGCTTGTCTGACATAAGTCGCTTGACAAATGCTTCACAACCCCAAATCTTTAGAAAATACAAACTGGGACTCTTCCCGGTCCACATCTCATGTGGTGTCTTGTCTATAGATTTTGATGGTACCCTGTTAAGTGTGAAAGCTGCGGTTTCTAGAGCGTATCCCGAGAATGACAAGGGTAAATCCAATTTGCTCATCATAGACCGGACCATGTCCAACAAGGTCCTATTCCTCAGTTCTGACACGCTGTTTCTCTGTGGCATACCTGGAGGTGTGAGCTGAGGTACTATACCTCGACTTTTTAGATGATCATCAAACTCCTGGCTCATGTACTCACCTCCACAATCTGATCACAGAAGCTTTATTGTCTTGTTGAGATGATTCTCAACCTCGTTCTGAAAATCTTTGAACTCTTCAAAAGTTTCCGACTTGCGCCTCATCAAATAGATATATCCATATCTACTCAAGTCGTCGGTAAAAGTCACGATGTACTGATAGCCACCTTTGGCAGTTGTGCTCATTGGACCACACCCATCACTATGTATAAGTTCCAATAGCTCGGACGCCCTCTCGCAACTCTTTGCGAAAGGAGACTTAGTCATCTTGCCGAGCAAGCATGATTCGCATGTCTCGAACGACTCAAAGTCGGACGAAGTTAGGAGCCCGTCATCACGGAGCTTCTTCATGCGTTTTAGACTAATGTGTCCAAGCCGGCAATGCCAGAAGTATGTCGGATTTATCTCATTTGGCTTATGCCTCTTGACATTCACGTTATAGACCGCTTCCTGTTCTAGATTCAATATAAATAGCCCATCAATAATGGGTGCATAGCCGTGGAACATACCATTCAAAAATATCGAACAACCACTGTCCTTTAAATTGAATTCATAACCTTAACTCATCAAACATTAGGTAGAAATAATGTTCCGACTAAGTGCAGGAATGTAATAACAATTATTCAATTCCATAATGAATCCGGAAGGAAGCTGGAGCTGCATCGTGCCGACTTCCAACGCAACAACTCTTGCTTTGTTGCCGACCCTGATGTCAATCTCCCCTTGTGCCACACGCCTAGTTCTTACCAGCCCCTACATCGAGCTGCAAATATGAACAACCGATCCGGTATCAAATACCCAGGAGCTACTAGGTATGTCAGCAAGGTAAATGTCTATAACATATGCAACAAGTGTACCTTTGCCTGAAGCAGCATTCCCGGCCTTCTTGCCATGCTCTGCAAGCCACTTGCAACAGTCCTCTTCCAGTGACCAGTCTCCTTGCAGTGATAGCAAACGGTCTTCGAGTCCGGTCCAAACTTCAGCGCAGCGGCGGAGGTTACCTCTCCGTGCCCTTTGCCTTAGCCTTTTTCTTGGACCAACTCTTCTTGAACTTAGCCGATTTCTGCACCATCAACACTTGATGCGTGCCTTTCTTAATATCCTGTTGTGCCACTTTGAGCATCCCATGCAATTCAGTGAGCTTCTTATCCATGCCATGCATATGATAGTTCGAGATGAACGTCCCATAGCTGGGCGGAAGAAACCCAGAACTCCATCTGTAGCAAGCTCATCCAAGAGTGGGAAGCCCAACTGATCCAAAGCTTGCACATATCCGATCATCTTGATCACATGTGGGCTCAGTGGATAACCTTCCTTCAGCTTGCAATCCATCAAGGATCGCCACACGTTGAACCTTTCGATCCTAGCCTGTGTCTGAAACATGCTCTTGAGACTCTCGATCATATCGTAAGCCTCAACATTTTCGAAATGTTGTTGCAAATCGGGCTCCATACAAGCCAGCATCAGACAGCTGATCTCCGTTGATTCATCAACGAGTTTCTGGTAGGCATTCTTAGTTGTGGCATTAGCATTATTGGCAGGTTCCTCTGGAAGTGGATCCCTTAGAACATGTTCCTTTTTATCATGCTTGAGAACAATTCTTAAATTTCTATACCAGGTGGTAAAGTTTGTTCCATTCAGTTTACCCTTTTCTAGAATTGATTTCAATGCAAAGTTGGGTTGAGCAGGTGGTGCCATTAATCTACAACACAAAATATGCAATCACTAAGCAATGTGTTTATGTAGTAATTCAAGCCTAAACAGAAATACTCCCACTGAAGTCAGCATCCCTTCGCAGACTCTCAGTGATTAAGGATCCAACTAGCGCATGCGACTAGTGAGCTTTAGCATCACTGCTAGCTAACATACCTATCCGGTAAGCAACTCCTTGCTAATCGTATCTCTACACGACTCTTATCCGTCGGGTAGGTATATTATACCCCGGCTCCCAACCTTCTGTGCCACAAGGCCCAAAACCGTTTTGATAGCCTTGTCAAGTTAACCTGATGCAGTGCATGTTCGTGTCCAACACGAACCCTTCAGTTCAAGGACATCCAACAGCACCCCAATTTTATGAGCCCACTACTAGACGTACTTGACGTGCGAAGGTGCAACATCGGGGATGGCAATTCGCTTGATATTCATGAGGGATCTTTCTACCATTCTAACATGCATAGAAACAAGGAAGCATAACAATCACAAATAAACACATATTGTGAAATAGTATGGCTCCTTCATGGACGTTCTTCCAGGTCGGCTCCTACTTCGATGACCATCTAGGAACTCCATCTTGTTTGTCATGCCGGGACGCCAAGCCACCAACCTGATCTCTATTATCCAACTACTACAACTAGTAATGAATTTTACATAGAGTCACAAATCAACACGCAGGTCATTATACAATATAATGACAACACTTTGGCTCCTGCCGGCTGACAAACATGACACGCAGGCCATGTATAAATTACACACATGCATCACATACACATGAGCCATACTATTCACATCAAACCTGCAAAACAAAGTTATGCATAGAATCACATTCTACCGGTTTGTGTGTCGGGTACGAAATACACGGTGCTACGCACACAGCGGTCCCGCTAGCCGGTTAGCAGGCGGGGTTCGAAGGGGCAGCGCCCGACGTTTTCGAAAATCACTGATCACATCTGAACTCCGATCACGCCGAATTTTCTGATCTGATCAATCTTATCGATCATCGCGAGTCCGATTCGGGTTTACGTTTCACTGTTAACCCCGATGGCGGATACCGACCGGTAGGGGTAGGTTGTGTCACGACCTCATCGACTCCGATCATCAGAAAACATAACCTCTTCAATCCCCATGTGCAATTGATCTCATCAACCATGCACATAGCCAATCTCATCAAGGACAACAGATCTCATCTGCTGCCTCCACATATCTAATATGCATATGATCTGAATCCAAATCCTATAGCAGAGGCTCTGATACCACTGTTGGGTTCTACAGTAGGGTGCATCGACTGCAAATTAAAATTTTCCTACGCGCAGAACAATAGGAACATGCTACGGGAGATGCATCACAGTTCGTTACCACTGGACGCGCAGTGCCGTGCAGCAGAAGAAGAGTTGGGGCAGCGCGTCCGCATGGATCGTCTCCTCGTCCGATCTCCCTCGAACAGCTGGTCGTCCGATCCCACGTACAAGTTTGCCGGAGCGGCGCAAGTGCACCGCCTCTAACGGTATCCGCGCGTGCAGGAGGAACACCATGCGGTGAACTGCTAGGTCCGATCATAGAGTCGCCGGCTAGTGGAGATGGCTATTCTCAACACATGCAAACCCTAGTCGCAGCGCCGAAGCGATCCACCACGTGAGTGTGCCGCACCTCCACTTTATATAGGCGTTCGTCGCAGGCTCAACACTTGGGCCTCGCACGGACCCTAAAGCCCAAAGTCTACTCGGTCACGTTCCTAGTCCAGTTCGGATCACATCCAACCAGTGTCCTACGAACCGACCTCGTAGGTTCATTCCCTTAAGCACGCGACCCCTTAGGTTCAAGTCGGCTTGGTTATACTTCGGATCACCTCCGACTTGCACGGTTGGTAGCGGCCTCTAGCAAGGCGTTGAAGGAAATATGCCCTAGAGGCAATAATAAAGTTATTATTTATTTCCTCATATCATGATAAATGTTTATTATTCATGCTAGAATTGTATTAACCGGAAACATGATACATGTGTGAATACATAGACAAACATATAGTCACTAGTATGCCTCTACTTGACTAGCTCATTAATCAAAGATGGTCATGTTTCCTGACCATAGACATGTGTTTCCATTTGATTAGTGGGATCACATCATTAGAAGAATGATGTGATTGACATGACCCATTTTGTTAGCCTAGCACTTGATCGCTTAGTATCTTGCTATTGCTTTCTTCATGACTTATACAAAGTTCCTACAACTATGAGATTGTGCAACTCCGTGTACGGAAGAACACTTTGTGTGCTACCAAACGTCACAACGAATCGGGTGATTATAAAGGTGCTCTCTGGTGTTTCCGAAGGTTCATGTTGAGTTGGCATAATTCGAGATTAGGATTTATCACTCCGATTGTCGGAGAGGTATCTCTGGGCCCTCTCGGTATACTCATCACCTAAGCCTTGCAAGCATGTAACTAATGAGTTAGTTATGAGATGACGCATTACAGAATGAGTAAAGAGACTTTCCGGTAACGAGATTGAACTAGGTATTGGATACCGACGATCAAATCTCGGGCAAGTAACATACCGATGACAAAGGGAACAAAGTATGTTGTTATGCGGTTTGACCGATAAAGATCTTCGAGAATATGTAGGAACCAATATGGGCATCCGTGTCCCGCTATTGGTTATTGACCGAGACATGTCTCGGTCATGTCTACATTGTTCTTGAACCGTAGGGTCCGCACGCTTAAGGTTTCGATGCGATGCTTATATTATGAGTTTATGTATTTTGATGTACCAAGGTTGTTCGAGTCTGGGATATGATCACGGACATGACGAGGAGTCTCAAATGGTCGAGACATAAAGATTGATATATTGGACGGATATATTTGGACACCGGAAAGGTTCCTAAGAGTTTGGGAATATCTGAGCTCCGGAGGTTACCGAACCCCCGGGAAGTATATGGGCCTTATTGGGCCCATGTAGGAGGAAAGGAGAAGGAGCAAGGAGGGCGCCCCCAAGCCCAATCCGAATTGGGGAGGGGGCCGCCCCCTTCCTTTCTCCTTCCCCTCTTCCTTTCCTACTACTAGTACTTCTTCCTACTACTAGTACTCCTTCCTTCCCTCCAAATAAGATAAGGAAAGAGAGGAAACCTACTTGGAGTAGGTTTCCCCCTATGGCGCCCCTTTGGGCCGGCCACCTCCTCCCTCCCTCCTTTATATACGGGGTAGGGCGCACCCTAGAACACACAAGTTGATCATTGATAGTTCCTTAGCCGTGTCGGTGCCCCTCCACGATATTACACCTCGGTCATATTGTAGCGGTGCTTAGGCGAAGCCTGCGACAGAGAACATCAAGATCGTCACCACGCTGTCGTCTTCGACGGTACTCCCCTCGGAACCTCTCTGGATTGGAGATCGAGGGTGCGCCATCGAGCTGTCGTGTGTCAAGAACTCGGAGGTGCCGGAGTAATGGTGCTTGGATCGGTCGGACCGGGAGGACGACGACTACTTCCTCTCGTTGCATCAACGCTTCGCTTCGGTCTACAAGGGCACGAGACAACACTCTCCCTCGTTGCTATATCATCACCATGATCTTGCGTGTGCGTAGGAAAATTTTGAAATTACTACGCTCCCCAACAAAGGTATCGAGCCTAGATTTTATGCGTTGATGTTATATGCACGAGTAGAACACAAGTGAGTTGTGGACGATATAAGTCATACCGCCTACCAGCATGTCATACTTTGGTTCAGCGGTATTGTTGGATGAAGCGCCCGCACCGACATTACGCCAGACGCTTCGCGAGACTGGTTTTACCGCCGTGCTTTGCACACAGTGACTAGCGGTGTCTGCTTTCTCCAACTTTAGTTGAACCGAGTGTGGCTACGCCCGTCCTTGTGAAGGTTAAAACGAGTCTATTTGACAAACTATCGTTGTGGTTTTGATGCATAGGTAAGAACGGTTCTTGCTAAGCCCATAGCAGCCACGTAAAATTTGCAACAACAAAGTAGAGGACGCCTAACTTGTTTTTGCAGGGCATGTTGTGATGTGATATGGCCAAGACGTGATGCTATATTTTATTGTATGAGATGATCATGTTTTGTAACCGAAGTTATCGGCAATGGCGCAGAGCCATATGGTTGTCGCTTATTGTATGAAATGCAACGCATCATAATTGCTTTACTTTATCACTAAGCGGTAGCGATAGTCGAGAAGCAATAGATGGCGTAAACGACAACGATGCTACGATGGAGATCAAGGTGTCGCGCCGGTGACGATGGTGATCACGACGGTGCTTCGGAGATGGAGATCACAATCACAAGATGATGATGGCCATATCATATCACTTATATTTGATTGCATGTGATGTTTATCCTTTATGCATCTTATCTTGCTTTGATTAACAGTAGCATTTTAAGATAATCTCTCACTAAAATTATCAAGTAGTGTTCTCCCTGAGTATGCACCGTTGCCAAAGTTCGTCGTGCCGAGACACCACGTGATGATCGTGTGATAAGCTCTCGTCCGTCTACAATGGGTGCAAGCCGTTTTGCACACGAGAATACTCAAAGTTAAACTTGACGAGCCTAGCATATGCAGATATGCCCTCGAACATGGAGACCGAAGGTCGAGCGTGAATCATATAGTAGATATGATCAACATAATGATGTTCACCATTGAAAACTACTCCATCTCACGTGATGATCGGTTATGGTTTAGTTGATTTGGATCACGTGATCACTTAGATGACTAGAGAGATGTCTCGCCTAAGTGGGAGTTCTTAAGTAATATGATTAATTGAACTTAAATTTATCATGAACTTAGTACCGATAGTATCTTGCTTGTCTATGTTTGTTTGTAGATAGATGGCTCGTGACCATAGCAATTACACGGATCGGGTCCGTAACTCGAGGATTATCCTCATTGCTTGCACGTAAGAGTTACGCCCCGAAGCACCGCTGGGTGCCAGTGCTGCTGCTTGATGCAACCGACGACGTTAAGAACGTCTAGCGAGCAAAACCGATGACTACTCTATAGTTCGATGTGCCATGCTTTACGGCTTAGAACCGGTCTTCAACGATGTTTTGAACGACATGGAGCATATGAGATGTTCCAGAGTTGAAGTTAATATTTCAAGCAAATGCCCGGATTGAGAGATATGAAGTCTCCAATAAGTTCTATAGCTGCAAGATGGAGGAGAATAGTTCATCGGTGAACATATACTCGTAATGTCTGGGTATAACAATCACTTGATTCAACCGGGAGTTAATCTTCCCGATGATAGTGTCATTGATGTAATTCTTCAATCATCGCCACCAAGCTACAAGAGCTTTGTGATGAACTATAATATGCAAGGGATGAACAAGACTATTCCCGAGCTCTTCGCGATGCCGAAAGCATGGAGGTAGAAATCAAGAAGGAGCATCAAGTGTTGATGGTCAACAAGACCACTAGTTTCAAGAAAAGGGCAAAGGAAAGAAGAAGGGAACTTCAAAAGAACGGCAAACAAGTTGCTGCTCAAGAGAAGAAACCCAAGTCTGGACCTAAGCCTAAAACGAGTGCTTCTACCGCAAGCGATCGTCATCGAAGCGGAACTGCCCCAAGTATTTGGCGGATAAGAAGGATGGCAAAGTGAACAAAGGTATATGTGATATACATGTTATTGATGTGTACCTAACTAGAGCTCGTAGTAGCACTGGTATTTGATATTGGTTCGTTGCTAATATTTGCAACTCAAAACAGGACTACGGAATAAGCGAGCATCGCCAGGGACGAGGTGACGATGCGCGTGGGAAACGGTTCCAAAGTCGATGTGATCGCCGTCGCACGCTACCTCTACATCTACCATCGGGATTAGTTTTAGACCTAAATAATTGTTATTTGGTGCTGCGTTGAGCATGAACATTATATCTGGATCTTGTTTGATGCGAGACGGTTATTCATTTAAATCGAGAATAATGGTTGTTCTATTTATATGAGTAATATCTTTTATGGTCATGCACCCTTGAAGAGTGGTCTATTTTATTGAATCTCGATAGTAGTGATACACATATTCATAATGTTGAAGCCAAAAGATGCAGAGTTGATAATGATAGTGCAACTTATTTGTGGCACTACCGCTTAGGTCATATCGATGTAAAACGCATGAAGAAACTCCATATTGATGGACTTCGGAATCACTTGATTATGAATCACTTGGTACTTGCGAACCGTGCCTCATGGGCAAGATGACTAAAACGCCGCTTCTCCCATACTATGGAGAGAGCAACAGATTTGTTGGAAATCATACATACTGATGTATGTGGCCCGATGAATGTTGAGGCTCGTGGCGGATATCGTTATTTTCTCACCTTCACAGATGATTTGAGCAGATATGGGTATATCTACTTAATGAAGCACAAGTCTGAAACATTTGAAAAGTTCAAAGAATTTCAGAGTGAAGTAGAAAATCATCATAACAAGAAAATAAAGTTTCCACGATCTGATCATGGAGGAGAATATTTGAGTTACGAGTTTGGTTTACATTTGAAACAATGCGAATAGTTTCAAAACTCACGCCACCGAACACCACAACGAAATGGTGTGTCCGAATGTCGAATCGTACTTTACTTGATATGGTGCGATCTATGATGTCTCTTACCGATTTACCGCTATTGTTTTGGGGTTATGCTTTAGAGACGGCCGCATTCACGCTAAATAGGGCACCATCAAAATCCGCTGAGACGACGCCTTATGAACTATGGTTTGGCAAGAAACCAAAGTTGTCGTTTTTAAAGTTTGGGGCTGCGATGCTTATGTGAAGAAACTTCAACCGATAAGCTCGAACCCAAATCGAGAAATGTGTCTTCATAGGATACCCAAAGGAAACTGTTGGGTACACCTTCTATCACAGATCCGAAGGCAAAACATTCGTTGCTAAGAATGGATCCTTTCTAGAGAAAGAATTTCTTTCGAAAGAAGTGAGTGGGAGGAAAGTAGAACTTGATGAGATAACTGTATCTACTCCCTTATTGGAAAGTAGTTCATCACGAGAACCAGTTCCCGTGACAACTACACCAACTAGTGAGGAAGCTAATGATATTGATCATGAAACTTCAGATCAAGTTTCTGCTGAACCTCGTAGGTCAACCAGAGTAAGATCTGCACCAGAGTGGTACGGTAATCCTGTTCTGGAAGTCATGTTACTTGACCATGATGAACCTACGAACTATGAGGAAGCGATGATGAGCCTAGATTCCGCAAAATGGCTGGAGGCCATGAAATCTGAGATATGATCCATGTATGAAAACAAAGTATGGACTTTGGTTGACTTGCCCGATGATCGGCAAGCCATTGAGAATAAATGGATCTTTAAGAAGAAGACTGACGCTGATGGTAATGTTACTGTCTATAAAGCTCGACTTGTTGCGAAATGTTTTCGACAAGTTCAAGGGGTTGACTACGATGAGACTTTCTCACCCGTAGCGATGCTTAAGTCTGTCCGAATCATGTTGGCTATTGCTGCATTTCATGATTATGAAATTTGGCAAATGGATGTCAAGACTGCATTCTTGAATGGATTTCTAGAAGAAGAGTTGTATATGATGCAGCCGGAAGGTTTCGTTGATCCAAAAGTGTTGACAAAGTGTGCAAGCTCCAACGCTCCATTTATGGATCGGTGCAAGCCTCTCGGAGTTGGAATAAACGCTTTTGATAGTGTGATCAAAGATATGGTTTTATACATGCACTTTTGGAGAAGCCTCAGATTTACAAGAAAGTGAGTGGGAGCTCAGAGCATTTCTAGTTTTATATGTTGATGACATATTATTAATTGGAAATGATATAGAATTTCTGGATAGCATAAAGGGATACTTGAATAAAAGTTTTTCGATGAAAGACCTCGGTGAAGCTGCTTACATATTAGGCATCAAGATCTATAGAGATAGATCAAGACGCTTAATAGGATTTTCACAAAGCACATAGCTTGACGAAATATTGAAAAAGTTCAATATGGATCAGGCAAAGAAAGGATTCTTGCCAGTGCTACAAGGTGTGAAGTTGAGTCGAACTCAATGCCCGACCACAGCAGAAGATAGAGAGAAAATGAAAATGTTCCTATGCTTCAGCCATAGGCTCTATCATGTATGCAATGCTTTGTGTACCGGACCGGCGATGCTTAGCAATAAGCTTAGCAGAAGATACCAAAGTAATCCAGAGTGGATGTCGGGACCCGACTCAATGTCACATCGATCTAGCTGTAACACCTCATATCACTTTGCGGCCTCACGACGGTATCCCCACAGGTGTCGCCTTACCTTGGCCCGGACTGTTTATGCTTTTGGCACACGATATGATAGTGTCGCTAGCATCCATATGAAAAGGAGCCCGGCTGACATGGCTAGTCGTAAACCCAAAGTGGCATGACTTACAGGACAGCATCCATGACCCAAAGATCGAACGTGTCGGTCATCGCTAGTAAGTTCCGGCTGTAGCACTGGCTAGCAGACTCCGATAAACCGGGCAGAAGGGCTAACAGGACTCCAGACTAATGCGTGACATTTCAAGGGACGTATATAGGAACGAAGAAGGACACATGCCGCCAGCCTAAGTGTTCCGAGCAAGAGCAAGCTACCATGGCTCAAAGGAGACACTAGGAGACATTTCCGTAAGAGAGGCTACTAAAGATAAACAACTAGATAATCAGATCCCACACATACCAAGCATTTCAATCATACACACAATATGCTCGATATGTGCAAATACAACAAGGCATCACAACATGACTCTACGACACAAGTATTTTATTTAAAGGCTCAGAGAGCCATACATAGCATACACACAAGTACGGGTCACACGACCCACATACAAGTCATACAAGCATACAAGTCAACAATGAAGTGTTTTGTCCGAAAAGTGCATAACTAGTAAAATAAAAGAGGCTTGGGTAAGCCTAGCTATACTACATGGTCCTTCACTTGCTCAGATCACCACCTGGCCTTAGTCTACTCATCGATGTCAACGCTCACGAAGAACCCGTCGGAAGGGTTTGTGGCATCTTCCGAAAATGTAAATTAAAGCAACATGAGTACAAAGGTACTCAAAGAAGACTTACATCGACCCTACATACATGCATATTATCAAGAAGGGTTTGTGGGGTTATTGCAGCAAGCCAGCTTTGACTCATGGCTAAGCTATCCTACGAGACACCATCTTGAAATAGTTTTGCGCACTCGAGTACACTACTCATCACCTCAATACACCACCGAGGATCCACCTCCGTCTTCCTATGGAAGAGTCATCCTCGGCACTCACGCTTATCTTGAGGCTTTTAGTAGTATCCATTTACTTGTCTATGAACTGTATAGGCAACCAAGTAGTCCTTTATCATGACGCGCTATTCAATAGATGATGTTAACCCCGCAGGGTGTACTTCTTCATACATGTTTCCACCACTTAGCGTCCTCAGACACGACATGTGCTCGGCAGACTTCAAGCGAAAGCCGACGTGGGTGTAGACCACGACCTACCTAGACACTCAAGTCTCTAGTCCAGTTTATCGCCTATTTGGGTTCCTTCTATGAGGAGTTCCGCCAAGTTTCGCCACAGCCCCAAACGATGTGAATATGGTTCCCGAGATACCAAACGGGCATCCGGTACACCGTGCCGCGCACCTACCGTGATCACAGCCCACCCCTACGGTCGGCGCTGTCCCACGGCCTCCAAGAGGGCTACAAACACCGTAAACTACTTGCAACTCCCCGGACAGAGGACTAGGGTGAATAAGAAGTCGAGCGGGGTCATATTTCAGGGCCCAATGTATGGTAGTAGCTGATTCTTAAATCACACATACAGATCTCAGTGCTTAAGGACGGCCTCAATGAAACAACCCACCATGTACTCCTACATGGCCTCTCATCGATACCTTTACCAAATCGTGTTCAACACCTTACTCTCATACCGACTCGATCATTTCACTCTAGCCATCACCCAGATGAACCAGACCTGACACGACTCTAAGCATAGCAGGCATAGCAAGGTAGGAACAACACAATCATATGGCTCAATCAACTCCTACACATGCTAGTGGGTTTCATCTAGTTACTGTGGCAATGACAGGTCATGCAGAGGAAATGGGTTCAACTACCGCAGCACACAGCAGTTTGAATCGCGTTGTCTTAATGCAGTAAAAGAGAGCAGGAGCAAGAACATGGGATTTTATCGGTATGATCAAATGGTTGGTTGCTTGCCTGACGGGTCGGTGCACTGGTATTGCTCTTCGTCGGGGTTATCACGGTACTCCTCGGGGCAGAACCTGCCGCAGAGAGCACCGATACACAAACATTACCAAACAGTATGCAACAATATGATGCATGCATGAGACATGGCAAAATGAGTGTGTTGGGCTAATGCAACTAAGAACAGATGGGTTTGAACTAATTTGAACCAAAGATTCAAAGTTCAAACTCATAAGTTGCCATTTAAAGTGCTTTATCTTGTTTTGTGATAAACAGCAGGTTAGCTTCTGTAAACATGCATGAAACCAGTACAGATGGAAAGATTGGATTTTCCTGATCATTTTTCATATATAATTTGTTTCATTTGGAGTTACAGATTAATTTCTATGAATTTTTGAAGTTTGAAACATTTTCTGGAATTTCCTGTGTAAAAATAATTCCAATAATTAAATTATCAGGTCAAGATTACGTCGATGACGCGTCGGGTCAACGGGCTGGTCCAGGTCAAACTGACCAGTGGGTCCCGCATGTCAGTGGTAATTAGATTAGCTAAATTATATTTAAACTATACTGGATTAATTAGTGAAGGGGGCCCCACATGTCATAGACCCAGGGGGTCAAACTGGGCCCACCCGTGGTCAAAGTCGGGGTCAAACCCGCCGGCGTCTAGCCGCCGAAGGCGAGACGACGCGGGCGAAGTGCATTTTGGCATTCCGCCACCAAATGGACGGCGGAAGGCATCTACGTGTTGCTAAGGTTGAGCCGCGACTATTGGTGGTGGTCGTTGGGCTCGGGGTGGCCGGAGTTGGCGCCGGCGGCGACTTTGGCGGCCGCCGGAGTTCGGTTGTAGACGAACTCGTGGCTAGAGTGTGCGGTGAGGTGCGGGGAGTGCACGGTTAGCCCCAACGCATCGTGGTGAGTGCGATGGACAAGGTGAGGTGGCCGGAGGATGGCCGGGAGCACGTCGGCGACAAGGTCCACGACGGCGCGTGCGGGTGAGCTTCGTGTGCTCGCTGTGGTGCACGAGAGCGAGAAAGAGAGGAAGGGGAAGGTAGCCCAGCTCACTGCGGTCTCGATGGAACGAACGGCGTGGTCGGGGACGAGCTGATGCGGCGGCGACGGCGAAGGGGATCTCCGGCGATGGCGGTTCGGGCGAGGTTGGTGCGGCGGCTTCGGGGCACGCGAGCGCTCGGGGCTCGGCTAGCTCGAAGGACTAGAGGGCAGCGGAGCTTCTGGACACGGTGGCGCGGCGTGGAGATGACGGAGAGCGCGGCTACGGCGGCGGTGCGGCGACGGTGGCGTCGGCCATGGCGTGGGAGCGCGAGGGAGAGGAGCTAGGGGCGAATGGAGATGTCCAGGGGTCCGGCGCGACGTGGAGCTCGCCCAAGGCAAAGAGGGCGGCGAGAGGGGAAGCAGAGCGGCGTGCAACGTGGCGAGCTGCGGTGCTGCCGCCGAGCACCTTGGCTGCCTGCCTGGCAAGCCAAGCAGCTCGCTGGCGCGGTGGCCGGGCTGGGCCGGCCAGGTGGGCTGGCTGGTGGGCCTGTGGTGGCGCCAGGTAAGTTTTCCCTTTTTCTGTTTTCTGTTTTTATTCTGTAGGTTTGTTGAATTTCTAAAAATACCTATGTCATTTCAAAATTCACCAAACTGCATCTGGTCCTTAGTTAGAATATTTCCAACATGGAACATTTTAGTTTGGGAGTATTTGAGCATTTGAAATATTTTATAAATTTTAAATGCCCAAATTCAAATACTTATGATTTAATTCAAAGACCTTAGGATGACCTAGGAAATTGTGCATCACTTTTGGCAGAGGTTCCGAACCAAGATAAAAATGATGGACATTTTAGAAGGGCATTTCAGGTTCATCGAAAATATTTTTAGTAAACCCTAGTTTGTTTCAGAGGGGGCTGGGAGTTCTGGCATTCCCATTTCAGGTTTTGGTTAAATGAAATAGACATGATGCAACACTCTAATGCATGAACTAGCTAGGGTGTGACAGTGGATCACTGGACAGCGGTCAAGAACATCCTGAAATACCTGAAAATGACTAAGGATATGTTTCTCGTATATGGAGGTGACAAAGAGCTAGTCGTAAATGTTTACATTGATGCAAGCTTTGACACTGATCCGGACGATTCTAAATCGCAAACCGGATACGTGTCTATATTAAACGGTGGAGCTGTAAGTTGGTGCAGTTCTAAACAAAGCGTCGTGGCGGGATCTACATGTGAAGCGGAGTACATAGCTGCTTCAAGCAAAGAAATGAAGGAGTCCGGATGAAGGAGTTCATTTCGATTTAGGTGTCATACCTAGTGCATCGGGACCAATGAAGATCTTCTGTGACAATATCGTGCAATTGCCTTAGCAAAGGAATCCAGATTTCACAAGAGGACCAAGCACATCGAGAGACGCTTCAATTACATTCGACCAAGTCCAAGTGGGAGACATAGAGATTTGTAAGATACATACGGATCTCAATGTTGCGATCCATTGACTAAGCCTCTCTCACGAGCAAAATATGATCAACACCAAGACTCCATGGGTGTTAGAATCATTATCGTAATCTAGATTATTGACTCTAGTGCAAGTGGGAGATCAAGGAAATATGCCCTAGAGGCAATAATAAAGTTATTATTTATTTCCTCATATCATGATAAATGTTTATTATTCATGCTAGAATTGTATTAACCGGAAACATGATACATGTGTGAATACATAGACAAACATATAGTCACTAGTATGCCTCTACTTGACTAGCCTATTAATCAAAGATGGTCATGTTTCCCGACCATAGACATGTGTTGTCATTTGATTAGTGGGATCACATCATTAGAAGAATGATGTGATTGACATGACCCATTTTGTTAGCCTAGCACTTGATCGCTTAGTATACTGCTATTGCTTTCTTCATGACTTATACAAAGTTCCTACAACTATGAGATTGTGCAACTCCCTGTACCGAAGAACACTTTGTGTGGTACCAAACGCCACAACGAATCGGGTGATTATAAAGGTGCTCTACAGGTGTGTTCCGAAGGTTCATGTTGAGTTGGCATAATTCAAGATTAGGATTTGTCATCCGATTGCTCGGAGAGGTATCTCTGGCCCTCTCGGTAATACTCATCACCTAAGCCTTGCAAGCATGTAACTAATGAGTTAGTTATGAGATGACGACATGTAAGCGAGTAAAGAGACTTGCCGGTAACGAGATTGAACTAGGTATTGATACCGACGATCAAATCTCGCAAGTAACATACCGATGACAAAGGGAACAAAGTATGTTGTTATGCGGTTCGACCGATAAAGGTCTTCAGATAATATGTAGGAACCAATATGGGCATCCAGGTCCCGCTATTGGTTATTGACCGAGACATGTCTCGGTCATGTCTACATTGTTCTCGAACCGTAGGGTCCGCACGCTTAAGGTTTTGATGATGCTTATATTATGAGTTTATGTATTTTGATGTACCAAGGTTGTTCGAGTCCCTGATATGAT
Source organism: Aegilops speltoides (assembly GCA_021437245.1). NCBI lineage: Eukaryota > Viridiplantae > Streptophyta > Magnoliopsida > Poales > Poaceae > Aegilops > Aegilops speltoides. The sequence goes on along the minus strand of CM038145.1, from coordinate 205,043,346 downwards.
CACGGACATGACGAGGAGTCTCGAAATGGTCGAGACATAAAGATTGATATATTGGACGGATATATTTGGACACCGGAAAGGTTCCTAAGAGTTTGGGAATATATCGAGCTCCGGAGGTTACCGAACCCCGGGAAGTATATGGGCCTTATTGGGCCCATGTAGGAGAAAGGAGAAGGAGCAGGGAGGGGCGCCCTCAAGCCCAATCCGACTGGGGAGGGGGCCGCCCCTTCCTTTCTCCTTCCCCTCTCCCTTTCCTACTACTAGTACTTCTTCCTACTACTAGTACTCCTTCCTTCCCTCCAAATAAGATAAGGAAGAGAGGAAACCTACTTGGAGTAGGTTTCCTCCCTATGGCGCCCCTTTGGGCCGCCACCTCCTCCCTCCCTCCTTTATATACGGGGTAGGGCGCACCCTAGAACACACAAGTTGATCATTGATAGTTCCTTAGCTGCAGTGCGGTGCCCCCTCCACGATATTACACCTCGGTCATATTGTAGCGGTGCTTAGGCGAAGCCTCGCGACAGAGAACATCAAGATCGCCACCACGCTGTCGTCTCGACGGAACTCCCCTCGAACCTCTCTCGGATTGGAGATCGAGGGTGCGCCATCGAGCTGACGTGTGTCAAGAACTCGGAGGTGCCGAGTAACGGTGCTTGGATCGGTCGGACCGGAGGACGTGCGACTACTTCCTCTACGTTGCATCAACGCTTCCGCTTCGGTCTACAAGGGTACGTAGACAACACTCTCCCCTCGTTGCTATATCATCACCATGATCTTGCGTGTGCGTAGGAAAATTTTGAAATTACTACGTTCCCCAACAGGCGTGCCGACCACCAAGCAGACTATGAAGCTGGTTAGGCGAACCTGTACAATGTGTCATACTTCTGTGCCCTTTGCCACACGATACATGTTGTCGGGCTCAAGGCGAGATTGTCATCCTTGTGCTAGCCCGACCTGTTTCTTGTCCAGTGATGCCGACCACAATCCGGATTATCTCATAATCCTTGTCGCATGGCCATGCTTCTCTTGGTCGGATCACACGAGGGGCCCAGAGTATATCTCTCCTGATCGGAGGGGCAAACCCCATCATGCTCAACCACGTCTCGCAGCATGGATCTGGACAAGCCCGAAACCTACCTTTGTAACTACCCAGTCACGGAGTAGCGCTTGGTCGGCCCAAAGCAAGTCTGTCACCATCCCGAGTACATGCGTCAGCTCAGGTCTTAGGACATAGAACGTATGTTGTACTAGAGACTCATAGATGACATATCACTGCATCTCATAGTTGGGCCTGTCCGACTTAGACCTTATCTCGACTCGGATCTGACTACGTCGAATCCGACCAGACCTTTCCAAGTCCATATTATCCGGTTAGCATCCAATGCTCCATGGCTAGTGAGACCAAGCCATCGACCGTGTCATATGCTAGTCTAGTCGGCTGCGCGTCCACACAGCCCTTTCGACTAGGGACCTTTTAGGACAGTCATCATGCAATGCATAGTCCCACAAACAAGTCACATACTTGCTGATACACATCATTGATAATGTCCAAGGACTATCTTTATTCATAAACACATAGGAAATATCATCATACATGATTGCCTCTATGGTATATCTCCAACAGGACAAGATTCATAATTGTTTCCACACAATGCCTACTGTAGCATATCATTTCTACAACTTATATTGAGCAATATAAGCCATAGAAAGTATGGAACAAGCAAACTATGCATTGAAAACAGAATCTGTCAAAAACAGAACAGTCTATAGTAATCTGTACTCAAACCATACTTCTGCTACTCCAAAAATTATGAAAAAATTAGAAAACCTGAGCAATTTGTATATTAATCTTCTGCAAAATGAATCAACTCAAAATCACTCTTCTGTTAAATATGATAGTTATTTTCGTGAGCGCAAGAGTTTTTGTTTTTCAGCAAGATCAAATCAACTATCACCCAACATGATCCCAAAGGCTTTACTTGGCACTTTATTGAAACAAAAACAATAAAACATGATTACTATAGTAACATAATCATGTGAACACACAAAAACAGTAGATAAAAGTGTTGGGTTGTCTCCCAACAAGCGCTTTCCTTTAATGCCTTTTTAGGTAGGCATGATGAGTTCAATGATGCTCACATAAAAGATAAGAATTGAAACATAACAAGAGCATCATGAATCACATGGCAAGAAAATTTAAGTCTAAACCACTTCCAATGCATAGGGATCTTGTGAGCAAACAACTTATGGGAACAAGAATCAACTAGCATAGGAAAGTAAAACAAGTGCAACTTAAAAACTTTCAATGTAAAGAGAGGAAACTTGATATTATTGAGATATGTAGAAGCATATGTTCCTCTCTCATAATAATTTTCAGAAGCATCATGAATGAATTCAACAATATAGCTATCACATAAAGTATTCTTTTCATGATACATAAGCATATAACTTTTACTACTCTGCACATAAGAAAATTTATTCTCATGAATACTTGTGGGAGCAAACTCAACAAAATGCCTATCATGGGATTGAAAATTAAAATCATGATGACAAGTTCATGGTTATCATTATTCTCTATAGCATAAATGTCATCACCATAATCATCATAGATAGCAACTTTGTTCTCATCATAATCAATTGAAACCTCTTCTGAAATAGTGGATTCAACATTAAATAAAGTCATGGCCTCTCCAAATCCACTTGTATCAATATAATCATCATAAATAGGAGGCATGCTATCATCATAATAATTTATCTCATCAAAACATGGGGGGAGTAAAAATTTCATTTTCATCAAACATATCATCCCCAAGCTTATGGCTTTGCATATCACTAGCATCATGGATATTCAAAGAATTCATACTAGCAACATTGCAATCATGCTCATCATTCAAATATTTTGTGCCAAGCATTTTATTGACTTCTTCTTCTAACAATTGAGCACAATTTTCCGATCCATTATTTTCAAGAAAGATATTATAAAGATGATCAATAATATGATGCAACCTCAATTCCATTTTTTATGTAGTTTTCTTTTACAAACCAAAGTAGTGATAAAACAAGAAACTAAATGATTCGATTGCAAGATCTAAAGGTATACCTTCAAGCACTCACCTCCCCGACAATGGCGCCAGAAAAGAGCTTCGTTGACGGGTTGCCAGTGCCGCTTACCTAACCTCCCCGGCAACGCCGCCAGAAAAGAGCTTGATGTCTACTACACAACTTTATTCTTATAGACACGTGTTGGGCCTCCAAGCGCAGAGTTTTGTAGGACAGTACAATTTTCCCTCAAGTGGATGACCTAAGGTTTATCAATCCGTGGGAGGCGTATGATGAAGATAGCCTCTCTCAAGCAACCCTGCAATCAAATACAAGAAATCTAAAGGCAACGACGACCCCATGGACCCAGCGATTGAGCCACAGCAAAAACAACGATAACAGCACAAGAAAGAATAATACCCCGGACAACTCTAAAGGCAACGACGACCCCATGGACCCAGCGATTGAGCAGGATGAGCCAGGGGATGACAAACATAGTCCAGGGCCGCTGTCCGATCGCACCGATGCCGAGGGTAAAACTCATCAACCTGTCTCCGGAGAGGAGAACAGTCCGGACGATGATGCATTCATCATCCCAGAAAAGCACTTGGAACAAGAGAAACTCCACAAAAGGCTTATTGCCACCGCGAGGAGCTTGAAGAAGCAGAAGCAAAGGCTTAAGGCTGCATAGGATATGCTCAACCGCAGATGGAACAAAGTGCTCGACACTAACAAAAAATATGGTGGTGATCGCCACACTAAGAGCTACCAAAGCGCAAGCTACTGCCCGAATTCGACGACGAGGCCTTTGAGCCCATCCCGCCGAAAAACAATACGGCCGATCTGCCGGACCGACCACCCCGTGGCCAAGACAGAGCGGCTAATGACGCTGCACACAAGTCAGCACACAATCTAAATGAGCACTTGGACAAAAGAGCCGATATGGCCAGGTCCATTTATGGATCCAAGAAGCATGCCCCTACGCAGCAGCATGGCCACCACAACGACCATACTGATCGAATACCAGCTCGGAATCAACACCGAACACTACATCCGTCAGAAGCATGCCACGACACATCCAAATACAGGGGTGGCGTGCACCCCCTGTGCTTCACCGATGAGGTGCTGAATCACGAATTTCCAGAGGGATTTAAACCCGTAAACATAGAGGCATATGACGGAACAACAGACCCTGCAATCTGGATTGAGGATTTTATTCTTCACATCCATATGGCTCGCGGAGACGATCTCCGCGCCCATCAAATACCTGCCCCTCAAGTTGAAAGGGCCAGCTCGGCACTGGTTGAAAAGCCTCCCCGAAAATTCAGTTGGAAGTTGGAAGGAACTTGAGGATGCTTTCAGGGATAATTTTCAAGGGACCTATGTCCGACCTCCGGATGCAGACGATTTAAGTCACATAATCCAACAACCCGGCGAGTCAGCCCGCAAGCTTTGGAACAGATTTCTCACCAAGAAGAATCAAATCGTCGACTGACCGGATGCCGAACCCTTAGCGGCTTTCAAGAACAGTGTCCGGGACGAATGGCTCGCCAGACACCTCGGCCAGGAAAAGCCGAGGACAATGGCAGCCCTAACAAGCCTTATGACCCGCTTTTGCGTGGGCGAGGATAGTTGGTTGGCCCGCAGCGACACCAGCGACCCAGGCACATCCGAAATCACGGACGACAATGGGAAGCTACGATGCAGTAAAAACAAGCATCGAAACAACGAAGACAGCCCAGACAACACGGCGGTAAATGCCTAATTCAGGGGCTCTCGACCCGGTCAACGGAAAAAGCCATTTAAAGGCAACAGAGATGGACCGTCCAGCCTAAACAAAATTCTAGACAGATCATGTTAGATTCATGGCACCCCCGAGAAACCTGCGAATCACACCAACAGAGAATGCTGGGTCTTCAAGCAGGCTGGCACGCTAAACGCCAAACACAAGGGGAGGGAGCCGCCAAGTGAAGACGAAGATGAACCTCGCCACCCGAACACTGGGGGACAGAAAAAAATTCCACCAGAGGTCAAAACAGTAACATGATTTACGCAATCCACATACCAAAGAGGAGGCACAAGCGCGCACTCCGCGACATGTACGTTGTAGAACTAGTTGCCCCCAAATTCAACCCATGGTCGGCCTGCCCGATCACTTTCGATCGCAGGGATCATTCGACTAGTATCTGGCATGGAGGTTTGGCCATCTTGGTGCTCGACCCAATAATTGACGGATACCATCTCACCCGAGTCCTCATGGACAGCGGCAGTAGTCTTAATCTGATATATCAGGACACTGTCCGCAAGATGGGGATAGACCCATCAAGAATCAGCCAAAGCAATACTACCTTTAAAGGAGTAATACCAGGCGTAGAGGCCTGCTGCACGGGCTCTCTGATACTAGAGGTTGTATTCGGTTTGCCCGACAACTTCCGAAGTGACGAACTAATCTTCGACATTGCTCCATTCCGAAGAGGCTACCATGCACTACTTGGAAGAACGGCCTTCGCTCGTTTCAATGCAGTACCGCATTACGCTTATCTTAAACTTAAGATGCCCGGCCCACGTGGCGTCATCACAATTAGCGGAAATACAGAGCGTTCTTTGCGTGCGAAAGAATATGTGGCGGCTCTACCAGACGAACCACTGAACGACCTCTCCAACCCAAATAAATGATCGGTCGTCAAGACCACGGGCACGGTTAGACGTGTCCGGCGCACCACTAGTTGTAGCAGCCCAGATAAACCTGATCTTGGGTTGACGGATATACCCCCATATGTGGTGCCAGGGGCTGCCTGCATGTAAAAGGGTCCATAGTTCGGCTCGACCCTATTAATACAATAATAGATTGAATTCTCATGGTTCATTAAGAATAACCAACTTTTTGCACGATCACGCCAAATTCTTTCACCTGGTTTTTTCTTTTTTACAGATGATCATCGTGCTACACCCTTCCAGGAGACGGCACAACGGAGAAAAAGGCGCAGACGTGCAGCAGGGCCCCGTTTAAAGGTTTCTTTTTAGACTAAGACCCCGTGTAAACCTTTTTTATTGTCTCTTGTTGATTCAAACCCTCCGGGCACTTAAAACAACCGAGAGGGATACTAGCGTTATTGGCATTTCGTCACGCCAGATTAATGCACGTACCTGGATATTCAGGACCCATTATCGAGGGCGGTACTCAGCCCAGTATATGTTTTAAAGTCCGAATACCTTTGGGAGTGTTCGGCGTCGCGAGTTTGGCCTTATATGCATCAGCTCCGAATCATGTCTTTGGTCAATAGTTGGGTTTGCCCAGCTCCCGTGTTTTGCTACCTTATGTTCCGCTCTATCGGCTAAGGTGGCACCGGGAGAACTACTGCGATTGTGCCCTGGTTCACCTGGATGAGCACCTCAGTAGAGAAAGCCAAAAACTGTCTGTCATGATAAAGTGAGAGACTGGTCAACCACTCGATGACTCAGCAGAATCTTCGCGATTCCTCTGCATTAACGAAGGACCGGTTTCCCGGTCACGTATGTATATGCACCATATTCGGATGAACGCAGACGTACCAGGGGCTATATAGTAGCCCCACTGTCAAACTCCTATGGCTAAGTGAAAGTGTTAAAGCTATATAGTCCAATTGCCTTGTTCGTCGAACTATCACCTACTTAACGGACCAAGATGTTGGATCAAGTGTGATTACGCTGCTTATCAACACCCCGCATTATATGCGTAAATAAGTCGACGATCGCAAACTTTCAGGTTATATACATACATACATAAACGGCCACACAGGAGGCTAATACTTTACGGGCAAAAGTATAAATACCTTTATCAGCAAAAAAACATTGTTTTTACAATCAAGATACATGTCACTGGAACATGGTACTCTTTGAGCACTGAGCCTCTATTAAAAGGGAACCGTATAGGACTTCTTCAAAATAATGTTTGAGCGAGTCAGGACCCCCGGGCGGACCCCTGGTTGCAATAGCGGTGGCCTCCATCTTCGCCCAATATGTCTTAACACGGGAAAGAGCCATCCGCGCACCCTCTATGCACGCCGACCTCTTGACAGCGTTGATATGCGGCACAACACGAAGAAATTGTTGTACCAAACCAAAATAACTACCCGGGCTCGGTTCCTTCGGCCACAGATGATCCGCGACAGCCTTCATGGCAAGCCCGGACAACCTATGGAGGTCGGCCCACTCGGCCATTTGCTCATTCAACAGTAGCGGACGCTTTGGAGCACTGAACTACGACCAAAACAATTTTTCCACCTCATGATCTTTTTGATCTTTGAAATACTCAGTCGCATCAGCAGCACTCTTCGCTAAATCCAAGTACGTGTCTGCAGAACTCCACAATCGATCAAGAGGGGCATACTTCGGATCGCCGAACTTCGTCCGCAATAAAAAGGGCTTCCCAGCCATGATATCTCTGGCTTGACGAAGCTCCTCCCGTGCCGCTCTGATTTCAGAGCGATTTTCCTTGGCTGCTTCTAAGGCCTTCTTTAGGTCAGCCGCTTTCGCTTGGTGAGGGAGTCCTGGACTAGGGGGTGTCCGGACAGCCGGACTATCATCGTCTGCCGGACTCCAAGACTACGAAGATACAAGATTGAAGACTCCGTCCCGTGTCCGGATGGGACTTTCCTTGGCATGGAAGGCAAGCTTGGCGATACGGATATGTAGATCTCCTACCATTGTAACCGACTGTAACTCCTAGCCTCCTCCTGTCTATATAAACCGGAGGGCTTTAGTCCGTAGGGCAACATACATTACAACAATCATACCATAGGCTAGCTTTAGGGTTTAGCCTCCTTGATCTCGTGGTAGATCTACTCTTGTACTACCCATATCATCAATATTAATCAAGCAGACGTAGGGTTTTACCTCCATCAAGAGGGCCCGAACTCAGGTAAAACATCGTGTCCCTTGTCTCCTGTTACCATCCGCCTAGACGCATAGTTCGGGACCCCCTACCCGAGATCCGCCGGTTTTGACACCGACATTGGTGCTTTCATTGAGAGTTCCTCTGTGTCGTCGCAGAAAGGCTTGATGGCATCTTCAACCCTCAACGCTGTCCAGGGTGAGACTTTTCTCCCCGGACAGATCTTCGTATTCGGCGGCTTCGCACTGCGGGCTAATTCGCTTGGCCATCTGGAGTAGATCGAAAGCTACGCCCCTGGCCGTCAGGTCAGGTTTGGAAGCTTAAACTTCACGGCCGATGCCCGCGGAGACTTGATCTTCGACGGGCTCGAGCCACAACCAAGCGCGCCGGACTGTTATGATGGGCATGAACTAGCTCTGCCGCCGAACAGTGCTTTCGTGGCCGCACACAAATCCGCTTCGGCCCTTAGTCCGGAGCCGATCGCCCAGATCGAGGACCGGTGGATGGACGCCACCTCGGAGGCTTCAACTTCCACGACGATGGAGCCGAACACTAATCTTGTCCCTCGCGAAACCCGTGATTCCGAGGTGCCGGACCCCTCGCCGGACTCCGGACCTCCCACGCCCCTACCAATCGAATCGGATTGGGCGCCGGTTATGGAATTCACCGCCGCGGACATCTTCCAATACTCGCCCTTTGGCGACATCCTAAATTCGCTAAAGCATCTCTCGTTATCGGAGAGTCCCGCCGGACTATGGCCAGATGGTTGGGATACGGACGACGAAGAAATTCAGAGCCCACCCACCACCCACTTTGTAGCCACCGCCGACGATCTAACCGACATGCTAGACTACGACTCAAGACATCGACGCTTATGGACGATTTACGCCGAAGATTTAACATGAACCAGCGCCACAGGCACCGGTAGACCACCTCGCCATACGACATATACATGGTAGACACCCCAAAAGACGGGACGGCGAAGAAATAGCGGAGGCAGATTCTTTCAAGAAACAGCCCAAGCGCCAAGGCCAAGGCGCTGCTCCAAATCCCGCCACAAAGAAGAATGGAGATTCCGCACAGAGATAATAATACCCAGAGAGTGCCAAGATAACCCCTCCAAAGAACACTCACCAGAATCGCCCAAGATGCGGCTATATCTCCCACGGTCGGGCACGACTTAGAGGCATAACCGCATAGAAAGCAATGTCGCAAGTGAGGTAATCTTCGCACAATCCATGTAATACATAAGGAAAAGATACATAGTTGGCTTACAATGCCACTTCACACAATGCATAATTAATCATCCATCATTCAGCTTACAATCAAGGTCCGACTACGGAACCAAAATAAAAGAAGAAAACCCCACATGCAACACAGATCCTCGATCGCTCTAACTGGCTCCACTACTAATCGTCTGAAAGGAAACATAGTATCGACCAGGGCCTCATCATACTCCCACTTCAGCTCGGGCATGCCATCAGCACCGCATCACCGGTACCAGATCTGTTTTGGTAGAATCTGTGAGCCACAGGACTCAAAGAATCTCACACCCGCGAGATCAAGACTATTTAAGCTTAAGGGAAGGCTGGTGTCAAAAGGAGGAGCTGCTGCAAGTTTACTAGCATATATGGTGGCTACATCGCAAAAGAGAGCGGAAGAGAAGCAAAGGCGTGGTCGTGAAGCTATTAGCGATCAAGAAGTGATCCCGACTACTTACGCCAAGCATAACTCCAACATCGTGTTCACTTCCGGACTCACGAGAAGAGACCATCACGGTTACATACACGGTTGATGTATTTTAAATTAAGGTCAACTTCGGTTTTCTACAACCGACATTAACAAATTCCCATCTGCCTCATAACCGCGGGCACGGCTTTGAAAGATAATACCTGCAGGGTGTCCCAACTTAGCCCATAACAAGCTCTCACGGTCAACGAAGGAATAAACCTTCACCCAAGACACTCCGATCGACTCGGTATCCCAGACATCAAGACATTTCGACAATGGTAAAACTAAACCAGCAAGACCTCCCACTGTGCCGACAAATCCCGATAGGATCTGCACATATCTCGCTCTCGTGGCACATCCGGATGAGACTAGCTACGAGTAAAACCAGGCCTCGAAGTTTTCCTGGTGGCCCCAAGAGTAGCTCGATTCGACCAACACTCGAAGGAGCACCGCCCGGGGCTAAATATAGATGACCCTGCTCGCGAAACCCAAGGGAAAAAGAGGTGTAGGTGACAAATGGTAAAACCAAGGTTGGGCCTTGCTGGAGGAGTTTTATTCAAAGCGAACCGTCAAGGGGGTCCCATAAATCACCCGACCGCGTAAGGAACGCAAAATCAAGGAACATAACACCGGATGACGGAAACTAGGTGGCAAGAGGGAACAAATCACTGCATAAGGCCGAGCCTTCCACCCTTTACCAAGTATATAGATGCATTAATTAAAACAATAGATATTGTGATATCCCAAAATATCCGTGTTCCAACAAGGAACAAACTTCATCTTCACCGCAACTAGCAACGCTTATAAGAGGGCCGAGCAAAGCGGTAACATAGCCAATCAACGGTTTGCTAGGACAAGGATGGTTAGAGGTTTGACATGGCAACATGGGTGACATGGTATAGCAAGTGGTAGGTATCGCAAGATAGGCATAGCAAAAGAGCGAGCATCTAGCAAGCAAAGATAGAAGTGATTTCAAGGTATGGTCATCTTGCTCAGAAGGTTCTCAGAGTTGTCGAAGGCTTGATCCTCGTAGTCGTTCTCAACAGGCTCCTCGCTCACGCACTCGCCTCCGGCTCTACCCAAAGCAAGAACACAAGCAACGGAACCACAATCAAACAAGGAACAATGCACAAGCAATATGATGCAAAACATGACATGCTATGCGAGATGTGATATGCAATGCATATGTGTGCTCCGAAGGAAAATGATGAATCGGCATCAACTTGGCAAACCAAGTATGCCGCTGAAAGATGGAGTGATTTCGTTGAAATCGATATAAAGATCACCGGAATCGGATGCACGGTTTGCAAATGACAAGCAAAACAAGAATGACGCAAATCTGCATTTAACAGCCCGATGCTACTTAGCACGCAACACGAAACTATGCTACAGCACCCCAACATAAAAACAAAGCATATGGCAACGAACTACAGGAGATGGTTAACAAAAGAGGAACACTGAGCTACGGCTAAATCACATCATAACATGTTCAAACAAGCATGGTGAAAGTGCTCAAAATATCAGGTTCACAGACTTAGTGAAAATACTAACATACCAGGAATTAATATCAGGAAGGCATGTTTAGAGCAAGCAAACAACATGCTACAGGAACTTATAATAGCAAAGCAAGGCATGACATGATTCTACTCAAAGCATATTTCAATAGTCCCTTACTGACCATAAGCCAAAAAGGACCTTAAGAAATGATGGCACCCATGTAAACATTGCAAGTTTTATTACAGATTTCAGACTTAGTGAAAAATCCGGACGTGGCAGAAACAGATTCAACATGGCATGTTTGTGAGCTCGATGCACTCACTACAGAGCATCTCATGATAAACTAAGCATACACCCATCAAGAAGACATGGCATAGGAGATATACATGGCAAGAACAACATCATAGCATACACGGATCAACTACAACGACCTCGTGAAAATTGAATCTCACGCAAACAGTCTGCCAGGAAACATTTTCAAGCAAAAGTAGAGCACGAAAATGACATGCTAGACTACTCCATAAATACCAACAAAGGCATGTATGGATAGAGCACATCCATATGTCCAAAACACCCTTACTGATCATGCTCAAAAAGGGCATAGATCTCTCTGTAACAACATGAACATATGGCATAAAATTAACAGCAGGACAAGACTTAGTGAAATCACTAAGTTCCTGAAATCAGCAATATCATCATCCCTACTTTGCATGCTTGTTCTAGTCAACACATAGCTCACAAAAATACATGGAAAACACCCCTGGAAAGATGGCATGGCAGTGTTCAACTCACATGTAGGACTCAAGTTCATAAGGTGCACACATAATTCATGGCAAAAATGACAAAAGAACTCGAACTGATAAGATTCTGAAACTAACGATCTGAAGCTATCTTCCAACAGCATTTCGGGCATCAAGATGAGCTCAAATGCAAATGATGCAATGGGATGAAGTGATGAACTCTTCGAGGCGAAAAATTTGACATATTATACGCCCAAAACGGAGCCACAGTTGCAGAGATGTGATGCTATGAAAAATGCACAAAATTAACACAGATATAAGGACTTAGTGGATTTTCGGGGGGAAAAGAAGTCAACCGTGGGATCGATCGGATCTGGATCGGGCGCGCCGTGGAGGATGGCCGGCCGGAGGAGGAGGTTGCCGGCGGGGCGGCGGCCGGGGCGGCCGGATCCGGCGGGCGGGCGGCGGCGCTGCCGGGCGCCGCAGCGGCGGCGACGCGGCGCGGCGGCGGAGCGGGCGGCGGCGGCGGCAGGCGGCGACGCGGCGGCGCGGCGCGGCGGCGGTGGCGGCGGCGCGGCGCAAGCGGCGGAGCGGCGGCGGGCGGCGGCAGGCGGCGGCGGGCGGCGGCGGGGCGGCGCGGGCGCGGCGGCAAGGGCGGCGCTGGGCGCGCATGGCCGGCGGGCTCGGGCGGGCTGGGCGCGGCGGCGCGGGCGGGCGCACGTGGCAGCCCCGGAGTGGCTGGCGCCGGGCGGCGACGTTGTCCGCCCGCCCGACACGCCCGGGCGGCGGATCTGGGATTTTTAGGGTTAGGGTGGATCTGATCCAAATTCGTGGAGGGTCTTTAAATAGGCATAGAGGAGCTAGGAGAGTCCAAATGGGTGTAGCTTTCCACCCGATCGTGATCGAACGACCGAGGGCATGGAGGGGAGTTAGATGGGTTATTGGGCTGTTTTGGAGGGTTGTTGGGCTGCAACTTAAAAGAGGCCTTTGCGAGGGTGCGTTAACTGCTGAGTACCAAACGAACTCCAAATGACCCGAAACTTGACAGGTGGTCTACCGGTGCTATACCAGGGCCACTTGGCAAGGCTCGGTCCATTCCGAGAATGTTCAACACCCACACACGGAAAAAGGACAAGAGGGGTGCGCCGGGGAACATAGGAGTGCCGGATTGCAAAACGGACAACGGGGAAAATGCTCGGAATCATAAGACGAACACGTATGCAAATGAGATGCACATGATGACATGATATGAGATGCATGACATGGACAAAAAGCAAAATGAAAACAAAACCCAACCACGGAGGGAATATCATAGCACATATCCGAAAATGGCAAGAGTTGGAGTTACAAATATGGAAAGATACATCCGGGGTGTTACAACACTCCACCACTACAAGAGGATCTCGTCCCGAGATCTAGGACTGAAAGAACTTCGGATATTCGAACGGAGGTGATCCTCGCCCCTGTGTGGCTTCTCGGTCGGAATGGTGTGACCACTTCACTTTCGGAATTTGATGGACTTGTTGCAGTCTTGCGCCGGTTCTTCAAGAATAGCAACGGGTGCTCATGATAAGAGAGATCTTCTTGGAGGTCAATTTCTTCAAAGTTGATAGTGCGCCAGAATCTTGAAGCACTTATGAGCTGTGACACGTGAAACACATCGTGCACGCTTGCAAAGTTGGATGGAAGCTCGTTGATAGGCTAGATCGCTTTTTTGCCAATGATCTTGAAAGGACCCACATATCTAGGGGCAAGCTTCCTTTGATACCGGGTTACGAGTACCTTTCATTGAGAGACGCGAGGTAGACATGGTCTCCGATTTCAAAAGCCACATCACGGTGCTTGTCATCATAATAGTTCTTCCGCGCGATTATGCTGCTTTAAGATTCTCACGAATGACTTTGCACATTTCTTCGCTTCGTGGATCAAGTCGCTGCAAGAAGTTGGCGCTCACCGCTCTCGACCAATTGAGAGGAGTACGCACTTTCGCCATAAAGAATTTCGAAGGGGCCTCGCCCAACTCGCTTGGAAGCTGTTGTTGTAGGAGAACTCTGCATATGGGAGACACTCTTCCCACTTCATGCCAAAAGAAATGACACAAGCCCCGAGCATATCTTCAAGGATTTGATTGACTCGCCGACTTGGCCACTTGTTTGAGGATGAAAAGCTGTGCTGAAACGAATGTCGGTGCCCATGGCCTTCTCAAAAGAGTCCCAAAACTTAGAAGTGAAGATGCTTCCACGGTCCAAGAGATCAATTGCGAATACCGTGCAAGGAGACAATTTAGAGGTGTATAGCTCTCGCCACCGAGCTGCTGTGATAGATTCTTTGACAGAAGAAAATGAGCCACTTTAGTAAGCTTGTCAATGACAACGAAGATAGCATCATTTCCACGCTTGGACTTAGGAAATCCAGTCACGAAGTCCATCTCGATATGATCAAACTTCCATTCCGAATAGCAAGAGGTTGGAGGAGACCAGCTGGTCTTTGGTGTTCTGCTTTCACCCTTCTCGCAGACATCACATTCATTCACGAATTGAGCAATTTCGCCTTCATTCGAGTCCACCAATATGACTCGCTTGAGGTCATGGTACATCTTCGCATTTCCGTGATGAATGGATAGGAGGAATTGTGTGCCTCATTCATGATGACTTTTCTCAGATCGCTTTTAGGAACCACAATCCGTCCTCAAGAAAAGAGTATCTTTGTCATCCAAGCGATAGCACTTGTATTTGAAATGCCCTTGTCAATACCACGCTTCACCTTCTTCACCATGGTATCCAGTTGAGCCTCACGAATTTGATCTTCCAAAGTAGGAGAGACTATGAGGTTGGCAAGAAATCCTTGAGGAACAACTTGAAGATTCAGCTTATGGAAAGCTTCACAAAGATCCGTTGGAAGGGCTTGAGAATTAAGTCGTTGTAATAAGCCTTTCGCCAAAGCATCTGCAATCACATTCGCCTTGCCAGAGTATATTCAATACTTGGATTGTACTCTTGAATCATTTCACCCATCGAGTCCGCCCGAGGTTGAGGTTTGCTGAGTGAAGATATACTTGAGACTCTTGTGATCGGTGAAAATGTCCACTTTCCTTCCCAACAAGAGATGTCTCCATGTTATCAATGCATGGACAATCGCCGCCAACTCAAGATCGTGAGTGGGGTAGTTCTTTCGCTGGGCTTCAACTGCCAAGAGGTATAGGCCACAACTTTCTTCTCTTGCATTAAGACAGACCGAGACCTTGCAAGGAAGCATCACGTAAAACTTCAATGGCTTGGATTCATCAGAGGAGTCAAGACAGAGCTGTGACCAGCTTCTCTTTGAGGGTGTTGAAAGCTACATCACACTCAAAGGCCCGCATATACTTGACATGCTTCTCGAGGAGGTTGGAAAGAGGCTTTGCAATCTTAGAGAAATTCTCAACTAATCTTCGACAATAGCTTGCAAGACCGAGAAAATCATGGAGTCTGCTTGACATTCGAGGAGGTTCCCAATTCACAATTGAAGACACCTTCTCGGATTAACAGCGATGCCCTTGGCGGAGATGATATGACCAAGATAAAGAACTTCATCAAGCCGTAACTCACATTTGGAAAACTTCAGATAGAATTGATGTTCTCTCGAGCTTGTCGAGCACCAATAGCAAATGTTTGGCATGATCCTCGCTTGTTCTTGGAGAAGACCAAAATATCATCGAGATACACCAAGACGAAATCATTGGTGTAGGGTTGAAGATAAAGTTCATCATGCGAGAGAAAGTTGGAGGAGCATTGACAAGGCCGAAAGACATGACAAGATATTCATAAGAACCATAGCTTGTTCTCAATGCCGTCTTGGGAATATCTTGTTCACGAATGCGAACTGATGATAACCCATACGGAAGGTCAAGCTTGGAGAATACTTTAGCACCTTTGAGTTGCTCGAATAGCTCATTGATGTTGGGAAGTGGATACTTGTTCTTGATTGTCTTCTTGTTCAATGGACGGTAATCAACACAAAGTCGGTCCGCGCCATCCTTCTTCTCGACAAAAGAACTCCACATCCCCATGGAGATGAACTCGGTCCGATCAAACCCAGACGCCTTGTTCATCGAGCTGCTTCTTCAATTCTTTCAGCTCCTTGGGTCCAAGCTTGTAAGGACGCTTGCAACGGGTTCAAAGCCGTGCTCAAGATCGATAACTAATTCGACCGCCGATGAGGAGGCATACCCGAAGCTCTTCCGGGAAGACATCTTGGTACTCACAAACGATCGAATCGAGAGATAGCATCCAATTCGCCTTCTCATTGAGAGAAAACAACCAATGGTTTCATCACAAGCGCATAGATGATAACATCCTCGTAAGGGTGTGTCAATTGAATCTGCTGGCAGCACAATCAAGTCGAGCCTTGTGCCGAGAAAGCCACCCATCCCGAGAATTAAATCAATATCGAGTCACCAAGAACAATTGGAGAAGACAAATCTATAGTCGCCCATCTTGATACCGACATTCGAACCATCATGCTAGAGCTCAAGCGCTTAGCGGGAGAAATAACTTGCATAGCTTTAGGTAATTCCACCGTGTCAAAACGTGCTTCATGCAAAAGGATATGACATGAAAGAATGCGATGCACCAAAGATCAAATAAGACTTTTGCAGAATATCGTTAATCGAAGATTACCCATGATCACATCTCAAGAATCCTCCGCTTGAGCTGCATTCATCATATTCACCTTTGCATGCTTCGGATTATGCTTGACCACCGTGATTGCTTGAAGACCTCACCGAGGAGGAGGAGGAAGGCGCTTTGGTTATGGCATTTGTTCGCATAGTGACCCTTCACCGGCACTTGTTGCAGTCACCTCCGAGAGCGGACGGTGATAAGGAGCATTTGACCTAGGAGCTTGAGGCCGAGACTTGTTCTCGTAGCTTGGGTTGGGTGGGTGGAAGATCCACGACCACCGAAGTTCTTCTCACGATAAGGCCGACGGAACGGAGGAGGAGGAAGGTAGAACTTTTGCTTTTTGTCGCCACTTGAGAGGAAGAAGAAGACCGAATCGCATCCCCGATTCTCTTCTTTGAAGCCTCACACTTGAGCCGAGCACCTTCTAGCTTGAGTGCCATATTATAGAATTGATCAAACCGAGTAGGCTCGTAAAGAACAAGAGATAACCGCAGATCCTCTCTAAGGCCACCTCCGAATCGATAGATCATACTTTTCTCATCAGAACGCCTTGTTTAGCTTAATCGAGCAAGTTTCAAATCAGTATGTTGTATTCAGACAATCGACATGTTTCTTGCTTGAGATTGCGGAACTCCTCACGCTTGCTCTCAACAACACCGAAGGAATGTGGTGAGCTTTAAAGTCCCGGCGTAAATCAGTCCAAGTAATCACCGACCACCTCGAATCCTTGTATTGTGGAACCAATCACCGCCGATCCTTGAGCTGAAAAGACGCGAACTTGACATAGTCCTCGTGTCCGACATTGCTGCATTCAAAGTGCTTGTTGATATCCACGAGCCAATCGTCAGCGCTCGTGGCCTCGCACAAGAGTCGAAAGACTTTGGCTGGTTCGCAAGGAATTGGTTGAGTGTAGGAAACCGTGGTGATGATAGAACTGCCTTGACCTTGATTCCCTTGGTTGCCTTGGCCTTGGTTACGCTTCTTGCATCACTGGATCAACAATCGAAGGCCATGCTAGTGGTTGCCATCAAAGTTTGCCATGCCTCCGGAGGCGGAGGTGGCGGAGGAGGGTTCGCTCGACTCCCATCACTGCTCCGGATTCTCGACGCCAGGGCGGAGCCATCTCAAGAGGGTGACATCCGTTAGCATCTTGATAGATGATAGACAAGTTGAATCAACGGATAGAAATTGCAACAAATAGTCTTCACAATAAACATTCAACAGTATGAACGAATGAATTCCAAAGTAAACATCACGTCCATTAAGGTGAGAAGCCACTTGATAAGAGATTGATGAATAAAATAAAAATAAGGTAAGAATGGAACAAATAAGTGGTAAGGATTACCAAATCACAAACCAAATATCTGCGGAAGAAATGCTAGAGCTACTTGAATCCCACCTATAAACTCCCAAACTTTCCTGTTATGCAATCAGTGTTGGGGATACAGGAGCAATATATATCTCACCCAAGCTAACAATCCCTACATCCAAATTGATCCATCCTTCAACACATAACCAAGAAACCTTCGAAATCATGTACCTCAACCTTCAAAAGCATCCGTTATACGAAGTCATGGCAATACTCCAGACTCACCACAAGATCAAGGTTAGTGGGGTTATCTCACCAAGAACTGCATAAAAGAGATTTTCGATGTCGGCAGATTAAACTCGTATTCCAGAATCGCAACGATAAAATTATGACGACAACACCTCGGAGCTCAACTCCCCGACACCGCCACAACCCCTAAATGTCGAGGCAACCAAGACAATGTTGTCATCATAAAACCATCGAACGATTCTAAGATACCCGCGTGATCCTAAAAAAAAATTTTAGTGAAATTTGAGAAGAGAAGAGTCAAAACTCTACGCCAGATACCTCACCGAAGGTCAAGGACCGGGAGTAAAAAGAATTCCTAAACTCTCCGATATATATAATCCTAAATGACTCAAAACATTTTTCTAGACACAACTCGCCACTAAAACGATCAAGCAAAGGGGGCTCCTAAGGTCGGGATGGCTCGACACCAACTTGTAACGCCTCGATGCGGCTATATCTCCCACGTGTCGGCACGACTTAGAGGCATAACCGCATTGAAAGCAATGTCGCAAGTGAGGTAATCTTCGCACAATCCATGTAATACATAAGGAAAAGATACATAGTTGGCTTACAAATGCCACTTCACACAATGCATAATTAATCATCCATCATTCAGATTACAATCAAGGTCCGACTACGGAACCAAAATAAAAGAAGAAAACCCCACATGCAACACAGATCCTCGATCGCCTAACTGGCTCCACTACTAATCGCTTGAAAGGAAACATAGTATCGACCAGGGCCTCATCATATTCCCACTTCAGCTCGGCTTCGCCATCGTCACCGCATCACCGGTACCAGATCTGTTTTGGTAGAATCAGGAGCCACAGTGGACTCAAAGAATCTCACACCCGCGAGATCAAGACTATTTAAGCTTAAGGAAGGCTGGTGTCAAAAGGAGGAGCTGCTGCAAGCGAACTAGCATATATGGTGGCTACATCGCAAAAGAGAGCGGAAGAGAAGCAAAGGCGCGGTCGTGAAGCTATTAGCGATCAAGAAGTGATCCCGACTAGTTACGCCAAGCATAACTCCAACATCGTTTCACTTCCCGGACTCCGAGAAGAGACCATCACGGTTACATACACGGTTGATGTATTTTAAATTAAGGTCAACTTCGGTTTTCTACAACCGACATTAACAAATTCCCATCTCGCCTCATAACCATGGGCACGGCTTTCGAAAGATAATACCCGCAGGGTGTCCCAACTTAGCCCATAACAAGTTCTCACGGTCAACGAAGAATAAACCTTCACCCAAGACACTCCGATCGACTCGGTATCCCGTACATCAAGACATTTCGACAATGGTAAAACTAAACCAGCAAGACCTCCCGACAGCCGACAAATCCCGATAGGAGCTGCACATATCTCGCTCGTGGCACATCCGATGAGACTAGCTACGAGTAAAACCAGGCCTCGAGTTTTCCCGCAGTGGCCCCAAGCAGTATTCAGTTCGACCAACACTCGAAGGAGCACCGCCCGGGGCTAAATACAGATGACCCTCGGGCTCGCGAAAACCCAAGGGAAAAAGAGGTGTAGGTGACAAATGGTAAAACCAAGGTTGGGCCTTGCTGGAGGAGTTTTATTCAAAGCGAACTGTCAAGGGGGTCCCATAAATCACCCGACCACGTAAGGAACGCAAAATCAAGGAACATAACACCGGTATGACGGAAACTAGGGTGGCAAGAGTGGAAGAAATCACCAGGCATAAGGCCGAGCCTTCCACCCTTTACCAAGTATATAGATGCGTTAATTAAAACAATAGATATTGTGATATCCCAAAATATCCGTGTTCCAACAAGGAACAAACTTCATCTTCACCGCAACTAGCAACGCTATAAGAGGGCCGAGCAAAGCGTAACATAGCCAATCAACGGTTTGCTAGGACATGGATGGTTAGAGGTTTGACATGGCAATATGGGTGACATGGTATAGCAGTGGTAGGTATCGCAGCATAGGCATAGCAAAAGAGCGAGCATCTAGCAAGCAAAGATAGAAGTGATTTCAAGGTATGGTCATCTTGCCTCGTAAGGTTCTCGAGTTGTCAAGGCTTGGATCCTCGTAGTCGCTCTCAACAGGCTCCTCGCTCACGCACTCGCCTCCGGCTCTACCCAAAGCAAGAACACAAGCAACGGAACCACAATCAAACAAGGAACAATGCACAAGCAATATGATGCAAAACATGACATGCTATGCGAGATGTGATATGCAATGCATATGTGTGCTCGAAGGAAAATGATGAATCGGCATCAACTTGGCAAACCAAGTATGCCGCTGAAAGATGGAGTGATTTCGCTGAAATCGATATAAAGATCACCGAATCGGATGCACGGTTTGCAAATGACAAGCAAAACAAGAATGACGCAAATCTGATTTAACAGCCCGATGCTACTTAGCACGCAACACGAAACTATGCTACAGCACCCCAACATAAAAACAAAGCATATGGCAACGAACTACAGGAGATGGTTAACAAAAGAGGAACACTGAGCTACGGCTAAATCACATCATAACATGTTCAAACAAGCATGGTGAAAGTGCTCAAAATATCAGGTTCACAGACTTGGTGAAAATACTAACATACCAGGAATTAATATCAGGAAGGCATGTTTAGAGCAAGCAAAAAACATGCTACAGGAACTTATAATAGCAAAGCAAGGCATGACATGATTCTACTCAAAGCATATTTCAATAGTCCCTTACTGACCATAAGCCAAAAATTACCTTAAGAAATGATGGCACCCATGTAAACATTGCAAGTTTTATTACAGATTTCAGACTTAGTGAAAAATCCGGACATGGCAGAAACAGATTCAACATGGCATGTTCGTGAGCTCGATGCACTCACTACAGAGCATCTCATGATAAACTAAGCATACACCCATCAAGAAGACATGGCATAGGAGCTATACATGGCAAGAACAACAGCATAGCATACATGGATCAACTACAACGACCTCGTGAAAATTGAATCTCACGCAAACAGTCTGCCAGGAAACATTTTCAAGCAAAAGTAGATCACGAAAATGACATGTTAGACTACTCCATAAATACCAACAAAGGCATGGATGGATAGAGAACATCCATATGTCCAAAACACCCTTACTGATCATGCTCAAAAAGGGCATAGATCTCTCTGTAACAACATGAACATATGGCATAAAATTAACAGCAGGACAAGACTTAGTGAAATCACTAAGTTCCTGAAATCAGCAATATCATCATCCCTACTTTGCATGCTTGTTCTAGTCAACACATAGCTCACAAAAATACATGGAAAACACCCCTGGAATGATGGCATGGCAATGTTCAACTCACATGTAGGACTCAAGTTCATAAGGTGCACACATAATTCATGGCAAAAATGACAAAAGAACTCGAACTGATAAGATTCTGAAACTAACGATCTGAAGCTATCTTCCAACAGCATTTCGGGCATCAAGATGAGCTCAAATGCAAATGATGCAATGGGATTAAATGATGTAATCTTCGAGACAAACAATTTGACATATTATACGCCCAAAACGGAGCCACGGTTGCAGAGATGTGATGCTATGAAAAATGCACGAAATTAACACAGATATAAGGACTTGGTGGATTTTCGGGGGGAAAAGAAGTCAACCGTGGATCGATCGGATCTGATCGGGCGCGCCAGGAGGATGGCTGCCGGAGGAGGAGGTTGCCGGCGGGCGGCGGCCGGGCGGCCGGATCCGGCGGGCGGCGGCGCGACCGGCCTTCGCCGGCGGGCGGGGCGGCGGCGGCGGCAAGGCGGCGGGCGGCGGCGAAGGCGGCGGCGGCGGCGGCGCGGCGGCGCGGGCGGGCGGCGGCGGCGGCGCGGCGGCGGCGCGGCGCGGGCGGCGGCGGCGGGCGGGCGGCGCGGGCGGCGGCGGAAGGCGGCGCGCTGCTGCACTTGGCGGGCGGCGGCGGCTTTTAAGGCGGCGGCGCGCGCGGCGCCACGGCAGTTTCTGAGTGGTTGCGCCGGGCGGCGACGTTGTCCGCCCGCCTTGACACGTCCGGCGGCGGCGGATCTGGGATTTTTAGGTTAGGGTGGATCTGATCCAAATTCGTGGAGGGTCTTTAAATAGGCATAGAGGAGCTAGGAGAGTCCAAATGGGTGTAGTTTTCTACCACACGATCGTGATCGAACGACCGAGGGCATGGAGGGAGTTAGATGGGTTATTGGGCTGTTTTGGAGGGTTGTTGGGCTGCAACTTAAAAGAGGCCTTTGCGAGGGTGCGGTTAACTGCTGAGTACCAAACGAACTCCAAATGACCCGAACTTGACAGTGGTCTACCGGTGCTATACCAGGCCACTTGGCAAGGCTCGGTCCATTCCGAGAATGTTCAACACCCACACACGGAAAAAGGACAAGAGGGTGCGCCGGGAACATAGGAGTGCCGGATTGCAAAACGGACAACGGGAAAATGCTCGGAATCATAAGACGAACACGTATGCAAATGAGATGCACATGATGACATGATATGAGATGCATGACATGGACAAAAAGCAAAATGAAAACAAAACCCAACCACGGAGGGAATATCATAGCACATATCCGAAAATGGCAAGAGTTGGAGTTACAAATATGGAAAGATACATCCGGGTGTTACATCAACAGTAGGGGATGCGTAGCAAGCCCTCACGAGAGGGCGGCGCATTTAAGAGGTTGAGGATTATAACTATATGCCTCCCTCCGAAGACGAGGCAAGCCTCAACGACGAATTAAATGCTGTGCCCGAGGATCCCGTCGAACAAGAGCGTTTTAAACGCAGGTTTATCGCCACGGCAAACAGCCTAAAGAAAAGCAGCAGCAGCTTCAAGCCGATCAGACCCGGCCGATCGATGGACACAGTCCTCGCGTCAAGAGTATAAACTCGAACGCCTCCAAAAGCTACCCAAGACGCAAGTTGCTTCCCCGATTAGAGGAGGAAGCGTACATACCTCCATCACCAGCGCGCGATACGGCCGACCGACCACCCCGTGGTCGTGACAGAGAGGCATCCAGGCCCCCAATCAAGACCGTACCCCGGCATCGCTCCAAAAGTACGAAGCCAAGGGGGAGCACGCCGTACTTGTGAGATATATTGGAGGACAAGGCAAGGCAATCCAGATCCATCTACGGATCGCGTGGGCACCCCACGACCCATGACGAATACCGTCGCGCCGGATACAATAACCCCGGCCGGGCCGAACACAGCAGACAACGCTCTCTCGAGCTGCGTCGTGATATTGCTCAATACAGAGGCGCCGCACACCCGCTATGCTTGACGGTAATGGATCATCAAATCCCTGAAGGGTTTAAACCCGTAAACATTGAATCCTACGATGGCACAACAGACCCCGCGGTTTGGATCGAAGATTATCTTCTCCACATCCACATGGCCCCGTGGCGATGATCTCCATGCCATCAAGTATCTCCCACTCAAGTTTAAAGGACCATCTCGGCATTGGCTCAACAGCTTGTCCGTAGAGTCAATTGGGTGTTGGGAAGACTTGGAAGCCGCATTCCTCGACAACTTCCAGGGCACCTATGTGCGGCCACCAGATGCCAATGACCTCAGCCACATAATTCAGCAGCCAGACGAATCGGCCAGACAATTCTGGACACGGTTCTTGACAAAGAAAAACCAAATCATCGATTGTCCGGATGCAGAGGCCCTTGCAGCCTTCAAACATAACATCCGCGACGAGTGGCTAGCCCGGCACCTGGGACAGGAAAAGCCGAAATCCATGGCAGCCCTCTCATCATTAATGACCCGCTCACGGGGGAGAGGATAGCTGGCTAGCTCGCAACAACAACCTCGTAAAAATTTCGCAGTCCGGATACTAAGGACAACAACGGCAGTCACGCCGAAACAAAAACAACGCCGCGTTAACGGCGCGGCGACAAGGAGGATACGGCAGTCAACGCCGGATTCCGAGGCTCTAAACCCGTCGCGGAAGAAGCCATTCAAAAGAACCACTCCGGTCTGGCCCAACTTGGACCGAATACTCGACCGCTTACGCCCGGATACATGGCACTTCAAAAAACCAGCCAATCACACCAACAGAGATTGCTGGGTGTTCAAGCAGGTAAAGTTAATTGTCAAAACAATGACAAGGGCTAAACAGCGACGACGAGAAGAGACCCACCGCCGAACAATAGAGGATGTAAGGGTTTCCCTCCACAAGTACGAACGGTGAACATGATTTACGCAACCCATATACCCAAGAGGGAGAGGAAGCGCGACTAAGGGACGCTTATGCGATGGAGCTATCCGCCCAAGTTCAATCCATGGTCCTCGTGTCCGATCACTTTCGATCAAGAGACCATCCGACCAGCATACGCCATGGCGGATTCGCCGCATTGGTTTTAGACCCAATCGCCGATGGATTTCACTCACAAGAGTCCTGATGGACGGCGGTAGTAGCTGAACCTGCTTTATCGTGATACGGTCGCAAGATGGGCATAGACCCTCAAGGATTAAACCTACAAAGACAACCTTTAAAGGTGTCATACCAGGTGTGGAAGCCAACTGACAGAGCTCACCACACCGAAGTGGTCTTCGGATCCCGGACAATTTCGAAGCGAGGAGTTAATCTTCGACATAGTCCCGCTTCACGCGCTATCACGCTCTGCCGGACGAATCGCGTTTGCAAAATTCAACGCGTGCCGCATTATGCATACCTCAAACTCAAGATGCCAGGCCCTCGTGGAGTTATCACGGTCAATGTAAATACGAACGCCCTCCGAACGGAGGAACATACAATGCTCTCGCGCGTAAGGCTGTAACAGCCTTTTAAGGTAATTCTGAAGTCCGCCGTTAATCGCCGGATACAGCAAAACGCGCCAAAGCAATACCAACCAAGACCACTGGCGCGATCGAGCACGCCAGAGTAATGCGGCCCAACCCCGCCCTCGCATGATTGCAAGAACAACCTCCGCGTACATCATTACGCCTGGAGATACCATGGGCGCAGGGAAGGGGCACGATCACAATGGACCCAGAGCGGCTCGACCACACCAGGGCCTGCAAGTGTGCCCCCCTTCTTTTTTTATCACTTTACTTTTTGTGTACACAGGACTCCGTTGACGGAGGCCTGTCGGGCGCGAACTGCCGAACTCATGATGCAACAGCCAGGAAGAAAGAAGGCTGCATTTAACACTGTGTGGTCTCAATTACGAGCATTAAATTCGATTATATACACCAAGTCCGCAGCCCACCCCTCGGAGGGGACATGTTTAATTAGTCCAAATCCCTTGCTTACAAGACTATTTGTATCACCGCACTCATAGCGAGACTTTCTTTAATAAATAATGCAGCACTTTTCAACGCAATTGCATTACTTTATATATATATGTTCATTACATGACATCTTGCACTGTATATTTTAGTGCGGCCAATACACTAGGGGCTTATGTTCCCACATTATGGTGTGATAAGTCCAACACTTTCACAAGTGCGGCACCTTTAACTTATAGCATTATATGAATCGGCTCCGAATCATGTCTTGGGTCAATAGTTGGGTTTGCCTGCCCCACGTTTGGTGCCTTACGTTCCGCTCTGTCGGCTAAGGTGGCACTGGGAGAACCACTGCGATTGCGCCCGGTTGAGCAGGCGGCGCCTCGATGGAGAAAGCTAAACCGACCGGCATGATAAGGCGAGAGACCGGTCGCTGACGAGAGTTTTTTCGGTCCTTAAGACTCACGCCGCTTGAAGAAGTTCCGACAATGTCCGACGAAGGCGTGGATAGCGCCTCGATTCGGTCTTCCTATACCGGGGCTTCGCCGAAATTTAAAATTATAGAATTCTATGGCTAAGTGAGAGTGTTCAAGCATTATAAGTCCGGTTGCCTTGTTCGTTGTGTTGAGCGCCTCCCTAGATGGACCCAAAAATGGGAACAAGAGTGCTCAAGTTTATCCCGAACACCCCAAAGACTTTCGCTTCGGTGGCTGAAGCCAACGACTTGCCATCTCTCAGATTTTATATACGGCCGCACAGAAGGTAATATTTTAAATTAAACAAGCGTTGCTCAAGGCGCATATGAACGAAGTTTTCAGCGCACAGGATAATACATAGCGAGTTTACTCAAAGATTACATTTCTGGGGCACTCATCCGCAATATCGCGGGCTCCCTTCAGGACAGTTTTATAATACATCTCGGGCGTGCGATACTCCTTGCCCGGTGGTGGTGGGTCCGTGAGAAGCTTCTCTGCATCGAACCTGCCCCAATGCACCTTCGTGCGGGCAAGGGCCCGACGAGCACCGTCAATACAGGCGGAGCGCTTGATGACCTCCACCCAGGGGCACGCATCCACCAGCCGCCAGACGAGGCCGGTGGCTCCAGTGCATGGCCTGTCGTGCCATAGCCGGATTATTAGGCCCTTCATGGCCTCCTCGGCTACCTTGTGGAGTTCGACCATTTGTTTCAATTTGGTCGCTTGGCACACGGATGGCCGCCTCGGCGTCTTCGAGACCGAAGACCTTCTCCGTCGAGCTCCCTCCTCGCCACGATAGAATGCGGCGGCATCGGGCCTTTTCGCAGGTAGATCTGCAAACGCCTCGAGAGCTCCGAATGCGGTAAGTCTAAGGTAGTTTACACTAACATGCTTGCTTTGCATGAAAAATGCCTTACCCGCCGCTATCTTCTTTACATCTTCAACCTCCTGAAGGGCCTTACGGGCCTCGGCCTTGGCGGACTTGGCACTTTCGAGAGCCGAGGCAAGCTCGGACTCTCGAGTCTTGGAGTCACGCTCCAACCTCTCATGCTTCTCCATGAGAGCCTGGAGCTCTTGCCGTACTTCCGCCACCTGTGCCTCCTGCTTTTCTCGCTCGGCCCGTTCCGTGGCCGCACTGCGTTCGGCCGCGGACACAACCTCCTTCAGGGCTGCCACTTCATTTGTGGCCCCTGCAATACCCATATTATCCTTGTTAATTTTATTGCAACCAAAATCCTTTTCTGTAAGGTAACTATTCAAAGGGGTGTTACTCACCTTCTTTGTCCTCGAGCTGCTTCTTGGCATGGCCGAGCTCTTGCTCGGACCGCTCGAGATCCTGCTTCAACGCACCGACCTCCATGCCGTGCCATGGCAGAGGTCAAAGGCCAGCAAACCCATATTGACATATTTTAAGCAACCCTGCGTATATCTTATTAGATCCTCAGTCCGGCTTTTCTTTCCGAACACCGAACTAAGCATCAGGGGCTACTGTCTATGCGGTACTATATTACATAACTTTAACTTCTTACCTCAAAGCTCATTAGAAGGTGCTGCGAGCTTCAGTCGGCCCGCTCTTGGCGAAGCTGCACCTTTCAATCACCGCACTCATGATAGTGCGGTGTTCTTCTCGATGGAAGCGCCTTTAAGCGCCTCAACAAGTTGTCCGGCGCCTCCGGTTGGGCGGAGGCCGCCCGGTGTCCGGTCTTGCCCTTCTTTCGAGGGCGCTCGCCGACTCGGAACCACTGCAGGTTCCGACATAGAGTCCGCGCAAAGTCCGGAGGCTGCCTTGCGGCGCCTCGAGCCTCCTCTGGTGGGTCCCTCTGCGGATCCCACCTCGGCGTTCTCATCTTCACGAGGAGGGAGGCGGTCGGAAGTGAATCCACATCCGGCCGGGGCCAACGACCCGCTCGATGAAGCGGGGAGATCATCATCGGCCGGACTGCGGACAGTATACGACATTAGAAGGACACTACTGGCGACACGAAAGAAATTGCATAACGAGGATCCGGATACTTACGATCTTCTTGGGCCTGCCCTTAAAGGCCACTCCTCCTCGCCAACGATGGTGTTGGCGAAACTGTCCGGGGGGATAGTTCTCCCCCTCTTGGACCCTTCGGCCTCCCCTATTGGGGAAGCCTTCCTCTTCTTCTCTCCCTCCTCCGGGAGAGAGTCTTCTTCCTCCTCCTCGTCTTCGGGGGAGGAGTCCGCCTCGTCGTCGGACGCCTGATTGCGGGAACTCTTTCGAGTCCCCGCGGCCACCTTCTTGGCCTTCTTCTCCGGCACCACATGCGGTGCGGAACCAGCAGCTCCCCTAGACAGGCGTTCACTTGGGTCCTTCGGCATGGGAGCCGGGCTGATGAGCAGCTCGGCCTTCTCCATCCATTCCTATCAAAGGAAAAGAGAGATTGAAACCCTCTTAGAATCAATTTGATTACCGCAAGTGTCCCGTAAAGGGGTTGAATCACTCACCTCATCAGCCGGATACTGCGAGCAGAATCCGCGATCTTCCGTCGCGGATGCAGGGGTTTCGACACCCTTAAACAGCACCCTCCAGGTGCCTTCATATGTTGTGTCGAAGAGCCCGCTTAGCGCCTGGTGCTGTTCCGGATTGAACTCCCAATGATTGAATGCCCGTTCTTGGCATGGGAGAATCCGGCGGATGAGCATGACTTGGACCATGTCGACGAGCCTGAGCTTATTGCTCACCAGTTTCTGGATGCAGGCTCGGAGTCCCGTCAGCTCCTTCAGATTGCCCCACAGCAAGCCCTTCTCTTTCCAGGAGGTGAGCTGCGTGGGGATGCCAGATCTAAACTCGGGGGCCGCCGCCCATGTGGGCTCACGCGGCTCGGTGATGTAGAACCACCCCGATTGCCATCCCTTGACAGAGTCCACGAAGGCCCCTTCGAGCCAAAGGACGTTGGGCAACTTACCCAACATGGCGCCTCCGCATTCCGCTTGCCTGCCCTTCACAACCTTCGGCTTGACGTTGAAGGTCTTGAGCCACAGGCCGAAGTGGGGCCAGATGCAGAGGAAGGCCTCGCACAAGACGATAAACGCCGAGATGTTGAGGATGAAGTTCGGTGCCAGATCATGGAAATCCAGGCCGTAATAAAACATGAGCCCCCGGACGAATGGGTGGAGTGGAAAGCCCAGTCCGCGGAGGAAGTGGGGAAGAAAGACGACCCTCTCATGGGGCCCGGGGGTAGGAATGAGCTGCCCCTCGTCGGGCAGCCGATGCGCGATATCGCCGGAGAGGTATCCGGCGCTGCGCAGCTTGGTGATGTGCTCCTCCTTGACGGTGGAGGCCAACCATTTGCCTCCCGCTCCGGACATATTCGGAGAAGGTTGAGGCGAGATGCGCGAGCTTGGGCGTTGGAGCTTGAGTGCGCGGAGATGGATAAGCAAAGGAGGAAGAAGGCGTAGGTGAGAAGGTAAATCCTTATCCCTTATATATATAGGCGGACGAAGACTATGCGTCCCCCGCCGGCCTGGTAAAACTCGCTTATCCCCCAAGCGCCACCATCAATGGCGCGGTTGGGTTACCCACGCCCGTATTGATGGGAATCCCGGAATAAGGGGAACACGATCTCGCTCGACAAGGCGTGCCAAGAAACCGCTTCACTAAGCGTCTTTGAGGTGGTATAATAAAAAACGATTCAAGTAAAAGCTTGGTAGCGGTGTGATGTCATGCCGCATAATATGTCGTGATTGGACTTGTGTACATTTTATTCTCTCTCTGATGGAATGTGGAATTTATTTTGCGAGCGGACACTATCTGGTGTTCACAATCTTCTCTGGATTATTCAAGGGAGGAACCCGCCTTGCAATGCCGAACATTATCTTGGCGCGGACTTATCGTCATTGAAGCCTGGTTCGGGAGCTCTTGAGGAGTCTGGACTAGGGGTGTCCGGACAATGGACTATCATCGTCCCACGGACTCCAAGACTACGAAGATACAAGATTGAAGACTCCGTCCCGTGTCCGGGATGGGACTTTCCTTGGCGTGGAAGGCAAGCTTGGCGATACGGATATGTAGATCTCCTACCATTGTAACCGACTCTGTGTAACCCTAGCCTCCTCCGGTGTCTATATAAACCGGAGGGCTTTAGTTCGTAGGACAACATACATTACAACAATCATACCATAGGCTAGCTTTAGGGTTTAGCCTCCTTGATCTCGTGGTAGATCTACTCTTGTATTACCCATATCATCAATATTAATCAAGCGGGGCGTGGGTTTTACCTCCATCAAGAGGGCGAACACAGGTAAAACATCGTGTCCCTTGTCTCCTGTTACCATCCGCCTAGACGCACAGTTCGGGACCCCCTACCCGAGATCTGCCGGTTTTGACACCGACACTTGGCTTTCCCTTTCGAGGAGCTCATATCGGCTGGCGGCATTTTCCAGCTCAACAACTATCTTGGCTATTTTATCTTTGCTCTGCCAATGAGCAGCCTGTCCGTCTTTTAACTCTTCGGCTGCCTTCAGGGCGGCCGCATCACTTCTCCTGGCTTGTTCCTTGGCTCGGGCAAGTTCTGCCCGAAGGGTCTCCACGGCGGCAGCTCCATCTGCAGTCAAAGCATATTATAAACACTAGCATCATGGTCCTCTTAATATTTGCTGACCACCCGAATATACATACCCTGTGCCTCGTCAAGCCGCTTGTTCACAAGCATGATGTCCGCATCCGCCACGTCAAGCTACCGCCTCAATTCGGCAAAATCAGCAGTTCGGCCAGCCGCCGAATCTGCAGCCGCCTGTGCACGAAAGTGCGATGTTATTACCTAAGACTATGATCCTCTGCTCGCCGCGTCTGGACAGCAACCAGAGTCTCAGGGGCTACTATCTATACAAGTCACACCTAGCATGTGCGGTAGAGCCAAATATATATATATATTACTTTGCGTACCTCAAAGCCTCCTAGCAGGCTCGTAAAAGCTTCATTCAATCCGCTTTTGGCGTATGAGATCCTCTCAACCACCGTACCCATTAAGGTATGATGTGCCTCTGAGATAACCGCTTGCTCTAGAAGATCCATCAATGTGCCCGATTGTACATCGGACAGTCCCGGGCTTTTTCTGTTGGTCTCCTTAGGAGCTGAGAACTCCGGACTTCGGGCGGCCGAAGAGTTACCTTCTGGCTTTTGCGGATCAGGAGCAATCCTCCGCGACGACACCTCACGGTTGTCCGTCTCACGAGGCGGGGAAGCAGGAGGAGGCGTTTTGCTCTCCATCATCTCCGGAAGAAGATCCCCCAAAGACGAACATTGTGGAGAAGGGCTATGAGCCGGAATGCAAAACATATGTCTCGGTTGTTATTTTCAGGAAAAGAGCAGGGCATATTTACCTATGTACCTTTGTTCACTTACAGCTCGGTTGACGGCTGACCCCCTTGTGGGCGCTGTGCGGTAAGGATGCCCTCCGGGGCAGGGCCCCCTGGTGAAGGTTTCTTCCCTCGTTTGGAAAACTCCGTTTCCAAGTCTTTAGGGACGACCCTTTTCTTCCCGTGGGGATAGGGGATTCTAGATTCACCTCCCCGATCTTCCTCCTTCGCGGAGGCACTAATTCCCCCGGTTTGGATGTGTAACGTATGAAGCCCGCTTTTTTCCTCCCCTTGTCTTCTCCTGATGGCACTTGATAGGGTGCGCGAGCCAGCATCCTGGTTAGTACAGGATCCAACAAGTGTCGGTGTCAAAACCGGCGGATCTCGGGTAGGGGGTCCCGAACTGTGCGTCTAGGCGGATGGTAACAGGAGACGAGGGACACGATGTTTTTACCTGTGTTCGCCCTCTCGATGGAGGTAAAACCCTACGTCCTGCTTGATTAATATTGATGATATGGGTAGTACAAGAGTGGATCTACCACGAGATCAAGGAGGCTAAACCCTAGAAGCTAGCCTATGGTATGATTGTTGTAATGTATGTTGTGTCCCACGGACTAAAGCCCTCCGGTTTATATAGACACCGGAGAGGCTAGGGTTACACAGAGTCGGTTACAATGGTAGGAGATCTACATATCCGTATTGCCAAGCTTGCCTTCCACGCCAAGGAAAGTACCTTCCTGACACGAGCCGAGTCTTCAATCTTCTATCTTCGTAGTCTTAGAGTCCGGCGGATAATGATAGTCCGGCCGTCCGGACACCCCTAGTCGAGACTCCTCGGTAGCCCGAACCAGTCTTCAATGGCGATAAGTCCGGCGTGCATAATGTTCGGCATTGCAAGGCGGGTTCCTCCCTTGAATAATCCAGAGAAGATCATGAACACCAGGATAGTGTCCGACTCTGCAAAAATAATTTCCACATTCCACCGTAGAGAGAATAAAAAATATATACACTAGCTCAATCTGCTGACGTATCATGCGGCGTGACATCACACCGCAACCAAGCCTTTGTTTGAATCGTTTTTACTATACCACCTCAGCACGTTTAGCGAAGCGGTTTCCTTGG
This sequence comes from Aegilops speltoides, assembly GCA_021437245.1. NCBI lineage: Eukaryota > Viridiplantae > Streptophyta > Magnoliopsida > Poales > Poaceae > Aegilops > Aegilops speltoides. The sequence goes on along the minus strand of CM038145.1, from coordinate 205,011,066 downwards.
CACGTCTTGTCGAAGCAGAGATCGTGTTCCCCTTATTACGGGATCCTCATCAATACGGACGTGGGTAACCCAACCGCGCCATTGATGGTGGCGCTTGGGAGATAAGCGAGTTTTACCAGGCTGGTGGGGGACGCATAGTTTTGTCCGCCTATATATAAGGGATAAGGATTCACCTTCTCACCTACGCCTTCTTCCTCCTTTGCTTATCCATCTCCACGCACTCAAGCTCCAACGCCGAAGCTCACAAGATCTCACTCAACCTTATCCGAACATGTCCGGAGCGGAGGTAAATGGTTAGCCTCCACCGCTAAGGAGGAGGACATCACCAAACTTCTGCGCTGACGCGGATACCTTCCAGCGATATCGCGCGCCGGCTGCCCGACGAGGGCAGCTCATCCCCACCCCCGTGCCTCATGAGAGGGTCGTCTTCCTCCCCCACTTCCTCTGCGGATTGGGCTTTCCGCTCCATCCATTTGTCCGGGGGCTCATGTTTTACTACGGCTGGATTTCCACGATCTGGCGCCAACTTCATCCTCAACATCTCGGCGTTTATCGCCGGTAATGCGAGGCTTTCTCTGCATCCGCCCCACTTGCCTGTGGCTCAAGACCTTCAACGTCAAGCCGAAGGTTGTGAAGGGCACGCAAGCGGAATGCGGAGGCGCCATGTTGGGAAAATTGCCCAACGTCCCTTGGCTAGAAGGGACCTTCATGGACTCCGTCAAAGGGTGGCAATCGGGTTGGTTCTACATCACCGGGCCGGGCAAGCCCACATGGGCGGCGGCCCCCGAGTTTAGATCTGGAATCCCCACACGCTCACCTCCAAAGAGAAGGGCTTGCGGTGGGGCAATCCGGTGGAGGTGACGGACTCGAGCCCGCATCAAGAAGATGGTGAGCAATAGGCTTCGCTCGTCGGCGTGGTCCTCCGTGGGATTCTCCCATGCCAAGACGGGCATTCAATTTGTGGGAGTTCAATCCGAACAGCACCAGCGCTAAGCGGGCTCTTCTATACAACATCTGAAGGCACCTGGAGGTGCTGTTCAAGGGCGCTGAAGCCCCGCATCCGCGACGGAAGATCGCGATTCAGCTTGATGTCCAAGCGACGCGTAAGTGATTCACCCCATTACGGGACACTTGTGATAATTAAATTAGCTTTTAGTGGGATTTCATTCTGCCACTTCCTTTGACAGAATGGATGGAGAAGGCTGCTGCTTATCAGCCCGGCTCCCATGCCAGAAGACCGAGTGAACGCCCGCCATCGGATATCTGGTTCCACACCGCGTGGTGCGGAGAAGAAGGCCAAGAAGGTGGCCACGGGACTCGAAGAGTTCCCAAGAATCAAAGCGTCGGCGACGACGAGGACTCCTCCCTTGAAGACGAGGAGGAGGAGTATTCTCTCCCGGAGGAGGGAGAGAAGAAGAGGAAGGCTTCCCCAATCGGGGAGGCCGAAGGGTCCAAGAGGGGGAGAACTATCCCCCCGGACAGTTTCGCCAGCATCAACGTTGGCGAGGATGAGTGGCCTCCAAGGGCCAGGCGTCCGGCAAGTTTGTAAGTATCCGGATCCTTGATGTGTAATTTTTATGTCGCGTAGTATCCTTCTAACGCCGCATTTTGCCCGTAGTCCAGCCAGTGATGATCTCCCCGACTCATTGAGCGGGTCATTGGCATCGTCGGATGTGAATTCCATCCCGACTGCCTCTACCCCACGCGCGGACGAGGACGCCGAGGTGGGATCCCAAAGAGGGTCCCATCAGGAGGAGGCTCCGTCAGGCAGCCTCCCGGACTTTGTGTCGAACTCTACCTCGGAACGCGCAGTGGTTCCAGAGCCCGTCAAGCGGCCCCTTCGAAAGAAGGGCAGGACCGTGACACCGGCGGCCTCCGTCCAACCGGAGGCGCCGGATAACCTGTTGGAGGCGCTTAAAGGCGCTTCCATCGAGGAAGAACACCACACTATCATGAGTGCGGTGATTGAGAAGGTTCAGCTTGCCAAGAGCAGGCTGACCAAAGCCTGCAGCAGCCTTCTAACAGGCTTTGAGGTGAGGAGTTAAAATTATGTAATGTAGTACCGCATAGACAGTAGCCCCTGATGCTTAGTTCGGTGTTCGGAAAGAAAAGCCGGACTAAGGATCTAACAAGATATACGCAGGGTTGCCTAAAATATGTCAATATGGGTTTGCAGCCTGCGCTACTGACCTCTGCCGCACTAACGGCGGAGGTCGAGGTGCTGAAGAAGGATCTCGAGCGGTCCGAGCAAGAGCTCGGCCATGCCAAGAGGCAGCTCGAGGAAAAAGAAGGTGAGTAACACCACTTTTAAATAAGTACCTTACAGAAAAGGGTTTTGGTTGCAAATAAAGTTAACAAGGATAATATGTGTATTGCAGGGGCCACTAACGAGGTGGCAACCCTGAAGGATGCTGTGTCCGTGGCCGAACGCAATGCGGCCGCGGAACGGGCTGAGCGAGAAAAGCAAGAGGCACGGGTGGCGGAAGTTCGGCAAGAGCTCCAGGCTCTCATGGAAAAGCATGAGAGTTTGGAGCGTGACTCCAAGACTCGAGAGTCCGAGCTTGCCTCGGCTCTCGAAAGTGCCAAGTCCGCCAAGGCCGAGGCCCATAAGGCCCTTCAGGAAGTTGAGGACATAAAGAAGATAGCGGCGGGTAAGGCATTTTTCATGCAAAGTAGGCATGTTAATGTGAACTACCCGACACTTACCCGACCTCGAGCTCTCGAGGGCGCTTGCAGATCTGCCGCGTAGTCGCCTCGATGCCGCCGATTCTATCATGGCGAGGAGGGAGCTCGACGGAGAAGGTCTTCGTCTCAAGATTCGAGGCCGGCCATCCGGTGCCCCCAAGCGACCACTGAAGCAGTGGTCGAACTCCACAAGGTAGCCGAGGAGGCCATGAAGGGCCTCATAGTCCGGTATGGCTCGACAGGCCACACGGGAGCTACTTTGGCCTCGTCGCGGCGGCTGGTGGATGCATGCCCCAGGCTGGATGTGGTCAAGCGCCCACTTTGTATCGAAGGCGCTGGTCGGGCCCTTGCCCGCATAAAGGTGCAATGGGGCAAACCGGATGCGAGAAGCTTCTCACGGACCCACCGCCGGGCAAGGAGCATCGCACGCCGAGCGATATTATAAAGTTGTCCCAAGGGAGCTCGCGATATTGCGTATGAGTGCTCCCGAATGTAATCTTTGAGTGAACTCGCTGTGTATTTATCCTGTGCGCTGAAAACTTCGTTCATATGCGCCATGAGCAACGCTTGTTTAATTTAAAATATTACCTTCATGCGGCCGCTTATAAAATCTGAGAGATGGCAAGTCGTTGGCTTCACCCCCAAGCCACGAGTCTGCCGGGTGTTCGATAAACATGAGCACTCTTGTTCCCATTGTTAGGTCCATCGAGGGAGGCGCTCAACACAACGAACAAGGCAACCGGACTTATAATGCTTGAACACTCTCACTTAGCCATAGAATTCTATAATTTTAAATTTCGGCGAAGCCCTTGGTATTCGGAAGACCGAATCCGGGGCGCTATCCACGCCTTCTTCGGACATTGTCCGGAACTTCGCTCGAAGCGGCGTGAGTCTTTAAGGACCCGAAAAAACCTCTCGAACAGCGACCAAACTCTCGCCTTATCATGCCAGTCAGTTTTAGCTTTCTCCACTGAGGCGTTAGCCCCGCTCAACCGGGGCGCAATCGCAATGGTTCTCCCAGTGCTACCTTGGCCGACGGAATGGAACGTAAGGCACCAAAACATGGGAGCCGGGCAAACCCAACTATTGACCCAAGACATGATTCGGAGCTGATTCATATAATGCTATAAGTTCGGGGTGCCGTACTTGTGAAAGTGTTCGGACTTATCACACCATAGAGTGGGGAACAGAAGCCCCTGGCGTATTCGGCCGTACCAAAATATACGGGTGCAAGATGTCATATAATGAACATATATATAAGAGATAACGCAATTTCAATAAAAAGGTGCTGCATCATTTATGAAAGAAAGTCTGCTAGTAGAGCGGACTGATACAAATAGTGCGGTAAGCAAGGGATTTGGACTCAATAAACATGTCCCCCTCCAGGGATGAGCTGCAGACTTGGTGTATGTAATCGAATTTAATGCTCGTAATTGAGACCACCTGAATGTTCGTCGCGGCCTTCTTTAGTCCCTGGCTGTTGCATCATGAGTTCGGCAGGTTCGCCACCGGACAGGGCCTCTGTTTAACGGAGTCCTGTGTACACAAAGTAATAAAGTGAAAAAGAAAAGAAGGGGGGGGCACACTTGCGAGCCCTTGGTGTGGTTGAGCCGCACTCTGGGTCCATTGTGATCGTGCCCCTTTCCCTGCGCCAATGGTATCTCCAAAGCGTAATTATGTACGCGGAGTGTTATTCTTGCGATCATGCGCGGGCGAGGGTTGGGGCCGCATTGCTACGCGTGCTCTGATCGCGCCAGGTGGTCTTGGTTGGCCTTGCTCCAGGCGCGCTTTGTTGTGTCCGGCCTTTTAACTGCCGGACTTGAGAATTGCCTTAGAAGGCTGCTCAGCCTTCGCCATGAGAGCCGATGTATGTTCCTCCGTTCGGAGGGAGCTCCCCGTATTCCCATTGACCGTGATGACTCCACGAGGGCCTGGCATATTGAGCTTTAGGTATGCATAATGCGCACGCGCTGGATTTTACAAACGCGTTCGTCCGAAAGCAGAGCGTGATAGCCGCCGCGAAATGGGACTATGTCAAGATTAACTCTCGCTCGAAATTATCCGGGATCCAAGACCACTTCGGTGTGGTGAGCCTGCATATTGGCCTCCACTCCTGGATGACACCTTTAAAGGTTGTCTTTGTAGGTTTGATCCTTGATGGGTCTATGCCCATTTTATGACCGTATCCCGATAAAGCAGGTTCAGTTACTACCACCGTCCATCGTGACTCTTGTGAGATGAAATCCATCGACGATTGGGTCTAAAACCACGCGCGAATCCGCCATGGCGATGCTGGTCGGATGGTCTCTTCGGTCGAAAGTGATCGGACAAGAGGACCATGGATTGAACTTTGGGGCGATCGCTCCATCTCATAGACGCCCCTCGAAAGCGCGCTTCCTCTCCCTCTTGGGTATGTGGGTCGCAGATATCATATTCACCGTTAGCACTTGTGGGGGAAACCCTTCATCCTCTCGTTGTTCGGGCGGTCGGGTCTCTTCCTCGCCGCCGTTGTTTAGCCCCTTGTCATTGTTTTCGCAATTAACTTGCCGCTCGCTGAACACCCAGCAATCTCTATTGGTGTGGTTAGCTGGCTTTTTCGAGGTGCCATGTATCCGCATAAGCGGTCGAGTATTCGGTCCAGATTGGACGGACCCGGAGTGGTTTGTTTGAATGGCTTCTTCCATCGACCGGGTTTAGAGCCTCGAAATCCGCATTGACCGCCAGATCCTCCTTATCGCCGCCAAGCAATGTGGCGCTTTGTTTTGTTTTCGCGTGACTCTGCCGTTGTTGTCCTTGCTATCCGGACTGCCAGAATTTTTATGGAGGTTGTTGCTACGGGCTAGCCAGCTGTCCTCTCCAGCAAAAGCGGTCATTAACGGCGTGAGGGCTGCCATGGATTTCGGCTTTTCCTCGCCCCTGTGCCGGGCTAGCCATTCGTCCCGGATGTTATGTTTGAAGGCTGCAAGGGCCTTCAGATCCGACAATCGACGATTTGGTTTTTCTTTGTCAAGAACCGTGTCTGTAATTGTCCGCCGATCCGTCTGGCTGCTGAATAATGTGGCTTAGGTCATCGGCGTCTGGTGGTCGCACATATGTGCCCTGGAAGTTGTCGAGGAATGCGGCTTCCAGGTCCTCCCCGCATCCAATTGACTCTGCGGGCAAGCTGTTTAGCCAATGCCGAGCTGGTCCTTTAAGCTTGAGTGGGAGATATTTGATGGCATGGAGATCATCGCCGCGGGCCATGTGAATGTGGAGAAGATAGTCTTCGATCCAAACCGCGGGGTCTGTTGTGCCATTGTAAGATTCAATGTTTACAGGTTTAAACCCTTCGGGGATCTGATGATCCATTACTTCGTCAGTGAAGCATAGAGGGTGTGCGGCGCCCCTGTATTGAGCAATATCGCGACGCAGCTCGAGAGAGCGCTGTCTGCTGTGTTCGGCCCGGCCGGGGTTATTGTAGCCGGCGTGACGGTATTCGTCGTGGGTCGTAGGGCGCCCACGTGATCTGTAGATGGATCTGGATTGCCTTGCCTTGTCCTCCAATATGTCTCGCAAGTCCGGCGCGTTCCCTCTTGGCTTCGAACTCTTGGAGCGATGTCGGGGTACGGTCCTGGCTGAGGGCCTAGATGCCTCTCTGTCACGACCACGGGGTGGTCGGTCAGCCATATCGTGCGCTGGTGATGAGGGTATGTATGCTTCCTCCTCTAATCGGGGAGCAGCTTATGCCTTGGGTAACTTTTGGAGGGCGCTCGAAGTTTATACTCTTGCCGCGAGGACCTCGGTCCATCGATCAAGCCAGATCTTGATCAGCTTGAAGCTGTTGCTGCTTTTTCTTTAGGCTGTTTGTCAGTGGCTATAAGCCCGCGCTTGAAGCATTCTTGTTCGACGGATCCTCGTGTGCCATTTAATTCATCATCGCTGAGGCTTGCTTCCTCTTTGGAGGAGGCATATAGTTATCGCCTCAACCCCTTCGTGCTCGCGCCTCTCGTGAGGGCTTGCTTTTGCATCCTCCTCGCTGAATTTTGCCGAGGGGATCGTCTTCAAAGACTCTCCGAGTACTATTATCTCCGTGCGGAATCTCCATTCTTGCTGTGGCGGGATTTAGAGCGGCGCCACGACGCCGGGCGTTTGGGCTGCTTTTTAGAGAATCTGCCTCCGCTTTTCTTCGCCATCCCCGCTTTTCGGGTGTTCACCATATATATGTTGTATGACGAGGTGGTCTTCTAGTGCCCCGAGGCGCTGGCTCGCTCGCCTCCGCCATCGCCGCCCATGGCGCTGATGTCGCCGAGTCGAAGTCTAGCATGTTGGTTAAATCATCGACAGTGGCTACAAAGTGGGTGGTGGGTGGGCTCAATTTCTTCGTCGTCTGCATTCCCAGCCATCCCGCCATAGTCCGCCCGGTTCTCCCGATAACGAGATGCTTCAGTGAATTCCAGGATATCGCCAAAAGGCGAGTGTTGGAAAATGTCCGCGCGGTGAATTTATAACCGCGCCCAATCCGGATCGATTGGTAGGGCGCGGGAGGTTCGAGTCCGGCGAGGAGTCCGCGCCGGAATCACGGGTTTCGCAGGGACAAGATCGGTGTTCGCCCATCGCCGCGGATGTTGAAGCCCCGGGCGGCGCTCGTCTGCAGCGCCACCAAGGTACTATCCGCGCAGAGCTAGATCCGTGTCGGCCACCAAGGTACTGTCCGCGGCGAGCTAGATCGTGCCCATCGTTATGATCAAGGCGCTTGGCTATATGGCTCGAGTCCGTCGAAGATCAAGTCTCCGCGACATCGGCCGTGAAGTTTAAGCTTCGAATCGACCGACGCCAGGGGCGAAGCTTCGATCTGCTCCAGATGGCTAAGTGAATTGCCCGCAGCGATCGGCCGCCGAATCTGAAGATCTGTCCGGGAGAAAAGTCTCACCTGGACAGCGTTGTTGGTTGAAGACGCCATCAAGCCTATCGGTGATGACACGAGGAACTCTCAATGAAAGCACCAATGTCGGTGTCAAAACCGTGGATCTCGGTAGGGGTCCCGAATCGTGCGCCTAGACGGATGGTAACAGAGACGAGGACACGATGTTTTTACCAGGTTCGGCCCTCTCGATGGAGGTAAAACCCTACGTCCTGCTTGATTAATATTGACGATATGGGTAGTACAAGAGTGGATCTACCACGAGATCAAGGAGGCTAAACCCTAGAAGCTAGCCTATGGTGTGATTGTTGTAATCTATGTTGTGTCCTACGGACTAAAGCCCTCCGGTTTATATAGACACCGGAGAGGCTAGGGTTACGCAGAGTCGGTTACAATGGTAGGAGATCTACATATCCGTATTGCCAAGCTTGCCTTCCACGCCAAGGAAAGTACCTTCCGGACACGAGCCGGAGTCTTCAATCTTCTATCTTCGTAGTCTTGGAGTCCGGCGGATAATGATAGTCCGGCCGTCCGGACACCCCCTAGTCCAGGACTCCCTCAGCTGCTCGTTTTGTACCTCGGGGTGCTGTGATGTAAAACCACTCCCGTTGCCATAGATCAAACGCCTCCGGGAAGGAACCCTTTGGCCATGGGGCGTCGGCGCCTTTGCTTATTATAGCGCCTCCGCACTCTGCATGTCGCCCGTCGATCATCTTCGGTTTCATATTGAAGGTCTTGAGCCATAAGCGAAAGTGTGGGGTAATTCGGAGGAAGGCCTCACACACGACGATAAACGACGAGATGTGAAGGATGGAATCTGGAGCTAGATCATGGAAATCTAGCCCGTAATAGAACATGAGCCCTCTTACGAAGGGATCAAGACTAAAGCCTAGCCCTCGGAGGAAGTGGGAAACAAATACAACACTCTCATTGGGTTCGGGAGTGGGGATAACTTGCCCTTGAGCAGGTAGCCTTTGGGGATTTTCATGTCAGTACCTAGCCTCCCTAAGCTTCTTGATGTCCTCCTTCAGGATGAAGAGGCCATCCACCGGCCTTGAAGGTTGGATCCGGACATGGTTAAAGGTCCGGAGCGCTTAACCTGAACCTTGGGTGTTCGAACTCGAGGTAGGGGATTGGGCGTGGAAAGAAAAGGACAGGTGTGGACATCTTTATAAAGAGGGTGATTATCAAGCATCCTCCGCGTGGCCGTTTGAAACTTGCCTAAAATCGAGGATTCATACTAACGGCAAGGTTGGGTTACCCACACCCGTATTGATGAGAATCCCGTGATAAGGGGAACACGATTTTTGCTTTGACAAGACGTGCCAATAAAACCGCCTCGCAAGATGTGCAGCGGCAGGTTGAGAAAAACGGTTCGTATAATAACCTGGCCGCAGCGTGATGCCATGCTATGAAAAGTTGTCAGCAAATTAGATTTGTGGAATATTGTGCTCTCTACGGTGGTATGTGGAAATTGTTTTGCAGAGCCGGACACGATCCTCGTGTTCAAGATCTTCTATGGAGTATTCGGAGAAGGAATCCGCCTTGCAATGCCGAAGACAATCTGCGTGCCGGACTCATCGTCATTGAAGCCTGGTTCAGGGGCTACTGAGGGAGTCCCGGATTAGGGGGTACTCGGACAGCCGGACTATGTACTTGCGCCGGACTGTTGGACTATGAAGATACAAGATTAAAGACTCTGTCCCGTGTCCGGGTGGGACTCTCCTTTGCGTGGAAGGCAAGCTTGGCAATTCGGATATGTAGATTTCGTTCTCTGTAACTGACTCTGTGTAACTCTAGCCCCCTTAAATGTCTATGTAAACCGGAGGGTTTAGTCCGTAGGACAACAACAATCATAACCATAGGCTAGCTTCTAGGGTTTAGCCTCTACGATCTCGTGGTAGATCAACTCTTGTAATACTCATATCATCAAGATCAATCAAAGCAGGAAATAGGGTATTACATCCAAAGAGAGGGCCCGAACCTGGGTAAACATTGTGTCCGCCGCCTCCTGTTACCATTAGCCTTAGACGCACAGTTCGGGACGCCCTACCCGAGATCCGCTGGTTTTGACACCGACAGTGGACACTATCTATGAAAAGGACGATGATGTCATTTAAGATCCAGGCATGGACAAGCCCGTCGATGAACCACCAAAGTGCCGGCGTCAGCGGCGCCGCTGACGATCGCGTCGGGCAAAGGACAACACCACCGGCACCAAAGATAATGAAACCCTGGACAACGCGGAAGACCACCCCATCGAGCCGACATCTGAACAAGACGAGAGGGAGGAGGGTCAGTACAACCCTGAGCACGCTAATCAAGAGGACTCGGAGGATAGCAATTACTTACCTATCTCCAAAGAGGATGTGAGCCGTGGTGACTAAGATTTCATCATCCCAGAGGAACCCCTCGAATAAGAATGCTTCAAGCGACAACTCATCACCACTGCGTGGAGCCTGAAAAAGAAACAGCAGTAGCTTCAAGTTGAACAGGACACACTCAACGGTAGGTGGACTAATGTCCTAGCCGCCGTAGAGTATGGCCTTGAGCGACCAGTAAAGAGTTACCCCAAGCGTAGGCTCATGCGATAGTTCGACGATGAAGCCCTCGAGCCAATTCCGTTGTAATACAACTATGTTGATCAACCAGACCGACCACCACGTGGACGGGACAAACCGGCCCATCACGCCGAAAACTAGCCCGCACTACCTCGCCGTAGAGGCAGGGAGATAGCAACGCCGGACTACACTTATGACCTACGTCAGGACCTAGCCAATAAAGCCGGTCAGACCAGATTGATCTATGGATCCAGAGGACGTGCCCCAGCATGAGATGACGGCCACCAAACCTGGCGCGATCAAAATCATCAAGTTCGAGGTCAGCAACAAACACAGATGTCATACGAACTATGTCGCGATGTATCCAGGTATAGAGGTGCCGCACACCCTATGTGCTTTACTGATGAAGTAATGCATCATCAATTTTCGGAAGGGTTTAAACCCGTAAACGTCGAACAATACGACGGAACAACAGACCCTGCCATCTGGATCGAGGATTTTCCTCTCCACATTCACATGGCTTGTGGAGATGACCTCCACGCCATCAAATACCTCCCCTTGAAGTTGAAGGGACCAGCACGACACTTGCTGAATAACCTCCGAGAGAGATGGGAAGATTTATAAGACACTTTCCTGGACAACTTTCAGGGCACCTATGTCCGGCCTCCGGATGCCGATGACCTAAGTCACATAATCCAGCAACCCGGAGAGTCAGCCCACAAGCTTTGGAATCGGCACCTCTAAGGCTAGGGATGGCAATGGTCGGCCATGCTACAACAATATCAAATGCCGGAATAACAACGACGACACCAAAGACATGGCAGTCAATGCCGGATCCAGTGGTTCTAAATCCGGTTAGCAGAAGAAACCTTTCAAAGGCAACATGGACGGTCCATCCAACTTGGACAAAATCCTCAAGAGGCCCTGTCAGATTCATGGTACCCCCGACAAACCTGCTAACCACACCAATAAAAATTGCTGGGTTTTTAAACAGGTCGGCAAGTTAAATACCGAATACAAGGGGAAGGGACCTCCAAGCGAGGACGACTACGAGCCCTGTCAGCCGAACACCGGGGGTCAGAAGCAGTTTCCCCTCGAAGTAAAAACAGTGAACATGATCTATGTCACCAAAGTGCATCATCTAATTTCTTAGACCAATTCTTGCGGGACCTATTGACAGTCTTTTGTAGGATTAGTTTTATTTCTCTATTGATAAGTTCAACTTGACCACTAGACTAAGGATGATAGGGTGATGCAATTCTATGGTTAACATCATACTTAGCAAGCATTTTAAGGAAAGCACCATAAATAAAGTGTGAACCACCATCGGTCATTAAATATCTAGGGACTCCAAACCTTGGGAAAATAACTTCCTTAAGCATTTTAATAGAGGTGTTGTGATCGACACTACTGGTTGGAATAGCTTCTACCCACTTGAAAGTGCGTTATATCGACTAGAGGGGGGGGGGTGAATAGGCGATTTTTATGAATTCTTCACTGAGGAAATTTGCCAATGAGTAAATTCCTTAGTGAAGAACTACTAGCAGCAAAATAAGTACTCAAAAGTAAGCATAACAGAATACAAGCATGGTCATCATGATGAAATGAAGACAAGCACTGAGTACAGAAAGCGTAATCACAGGATAACACAAGGTGAAGACAAACAGACTGAAGAAATTGAACTGAGGAAATTGAGAAAGTCTTCAGTCAAAGTATTCAAACACAGATATGAACAAACACTCAACACAAGAATGAGGAAATGAAAGGGTTGAGGAAATAGAACCGATTAGGTTGGTGAAGACAATGATTTGGTAGACCAGTTCAAGCTACTTGTCTCGGTTTGTACGTCTGGTTGGAGCGGTGAGTATTTAAACTCGAGGACACACAGTCCGGACACCCGATCGCGAGCACGCAGCTCAGGACACCCATCCTCACCGTATTCTCCTTGAACCAAGGTCACACAGCACCTCGTCCAATCACTCGTGGTAAGTCTTGAGCGACTTCCAAACCTTCACAGACTTGGTCACTCGGCGATCCACAATTCCTCTTGGATGCTCTAGACCATGACGCCTAACCGTCTGAAGAAGCACACTCTTCAAAGGTAACAAGTGTCGGATCCACGCAGATCAATTTCTTGATGATGCTCAATCACTTTGGGTTTGTAGGGGTTTGGTTTTGGGTTTTCCTCACTTGATGATTTTCGCTCAAAGTCCTCGGAGGATGGGTTGCTCTCAAATGACAAGTGTCAAGTTCTCTCGAGCAGCCAACTAGCTAGTGGTTGTAGGGCGGCTATTTATAGCCTAGGAGCAGCCCGACATGATAAGACATAAATGCCCTTCAATGATATGACCGTTAGGTGGATAAGATATTTTGGGACAGGTATGCCAAGAAGACAAGAACGGTCGGAAATTTGACTCTCAAATTCCTTAGGGCTATCATGTTCCTCATCGTGTAGGCAATTAAGACTGGCGAATTCCTAACTCCTCGATCAGAACAAATTCATCAACACGAGAAGAACTTCGTGGTCTCACATCAAGAGAGTGACTGAACTGTATGAGATTTCCAAAGGCTTCACTTGAAGGGATTGGTAGGTGTAGGATTTTAAGTTGAGCATCACATGGAAATTTTTCCTTAGTATTTCCTCGACCCCCTTTAACAGTACGGTGTTTCCTATGACTCAAGAAAGAGAAAATGAAACTACGAAAACAAAAGTCTTCACGCTTCATGTTCCACAAATGAATACCAAGTCTTCAAGGTCACACCAATTTCTTCACTTTCAAAGTCTTCAGAAAGTCTTCAGAATATCAAAGTCTTCAGTTGAAGAACTTCATTTTTAGGGGTTGACTTTCTCTGAAAATATCAAACTCCTCATAGACTTATAGACCTGTGTACACTCACAAACACATTAGTCCCTTAACCTATAAGTCTTCAATACACCAAAATCACTAAGGGGCACTAGATGCACTTACAATCTCCCCCTTTTTGGTGATTGATGACAATATAGGTTAAGTTTTCAGCGGGGATAAATGTATGAAGTGTAAATACTGATATTGAGGAATTTGATAGCTAGATATAGAAGAACTCCCCAAGATGTGCATAGTGAGGAATTTGCATTTGAGGCAATGCACATTTGAAGAGTTGAATCATGGAGATCTCCCCTATATCTTGTAATTCATACACGCATTTGATATATAATATGAAGAATTTGAAATGCATGATGAAATATGGTGCTCGATGAGATTCAAATGCGTGCAATGTCATTAACGAGGAATAAGCATGCAAAGCATAATGCAACAAAAGTATCAACAAGACCATCGGGTTTAAGATTACAACTCGATCCAAATAAAAGTTTCGTAAGAACGAGAGTTGTAACTTAAAAATGCCCTTAATATAGACCCGCTTGAAGACTAACTCAGATTTCTCCCCTTTGTCATCAAATGACCAAAAGGATTGAAACCGAGGACTAACGCCTCAAGAATTTTAAGTCGATGGAGGAGCGCCAACGTTGACGGGTTGTTTGTTGTGCAGCAGGGCCTGCCGCAGTTGTCGTCCAAATCTTCATTCTCATCGGTGTCACGATGAAGAATAAGAGCTGCCACCAGTGGAGGAATTTTGACCCTCTTGAATTTCTTCGTGCAGACCAAGAGACCCATAGTCTTCAGTTCTTCAAATAGCTATAGACTGAGTGAGGACCATCTAGTGCCCCTTAGTGATTTTGGTGTATTGAAGACTTATAGGTTAAATGGCTGATGTGTTTGTGAGTGTACACATGTCTATAAGTCTATGAGGAGTTTGATATTTACAGAGAAAGTCGACCCTAAAATGAAGTTCTTCGATTGAAGACTTTGATATTACGAAGACTTTACAAGACTTTGAAAGTGAAGAAATTGGTGTGACCTTGAAGACTTGATATTCATTGAGGAATATGAAGCGTGAAGACTTTTGTTTTCGTAGTTTCATTTTCTCTTTCTTGAGTCATAGGAAACACCGTCTTTGTTAAAGGGGTCGAGGAAATACTAAGGAAAAATTTCCATGTGATGCTCAACTCAAAATCCTACACCTACCAATCCCTTGAGTGAAGCCATTGGAAATCTCATACGATTCAGTCAAATTCTTGATGGATGAGACGCAGTTCTTACAGTCATCGATGACTTTGTTCTGATCGAGGAGTTAGGAATTCGCCAGTCTGAATTGCCTACGATGAGGAACATGATAGCCCCGAGGAATTTGAGAGTCAAATTTCCGACCATTCTTTGTCTTCTTGCGCGGCTGTCCCAAAATATCTTATCCACCTAACGGTCATATCATTGAAGGGCATTTATGTCTTATCATGTCGGGCTGCTCCTAGGCTATAAATAGCCGCCCCTACAACCACTAGCTGGTTGGCTGCTCGAGAGAACTTGACACTTGTCATTTGAGAGCAACCCATCCTCAAGGGACTTTGGCGAAAATCATCAAGTGAGGAAAATCCCAAAACCAAACCCCACAAACCCAAAGTGATTGAGCATCATCAAGAAATTGATCTGCGTGGATCCGGCGCTTGTTACCTTTGAAGACTGTGCTTCTTCCAGACGGTTAGGCGTCAAGGTCTAGAGCATCCAAGAGGAATTGTGGATCGCCGAGTGACCAAGTCTGTGAAGGTTTGGAAGTCACTGAAGACTTACCACGAGTGATTGGACGAGGCCTGCGTGGTCTTAGTTCAAGGAGAATACGGTGAGGACTGGGTGTCCTGAGTTGCGGCTCGAGATCGGGTGTCCGGACTGTGTGTCCTCGAGTTTAAATACTCGGCCGCTCCAACCAGACGTACAAGCCGAGACAGCAGTTGGAACTGGTTTACCAAATCATTGTCTTCACCAACTGACTGGTTCTATTTCCTCAACTCTTTCATTTCCTCATTCTTGTGTTGAATGTTGTTCATATCGTGCTTGAAGACTTTGGTGAAGACTTTCACAAATTCCTCGGTTCAATTTCTTGATCTGTTTGTCTTCATCTTGTATCCTGTGTTTACGCTTTCCATACTCTGTTTTAGTCTTCATTTCATCATGTTGACTATGTGTGTATCCTGTTATGTTTACTTCTGAGTACATATTCCGCTGCAAGTAGTTCTTCGCTAAGGAATTTCCTCACCAGCAAATTCCTCAGTGAAGAATTCATAAAAATCGCCTATTCACCCCCCTCTAGTCGATATAACGCACTTTCAATTGGTATCAGAGCAAGGTACTCCCTTGTTCTATGTGATTTTGGTTTAACCGCCTGGAGTTTTAGTTATGTCGACCGCAGGTATGATCAAGGTCTCGGCTGGGTGTCCTACCTTTGATGGAACGGACTACCCCTACTGGAAGAACAAGATGCGAATGCATCTTGAGGCAATTGACAATGATCTCTGGTATGTTGTGGAAAATGGTGTCCCCTCTGTCACTGAAACACTGACCGCTACCGATGTGAAGAGATTCAAACAACTCGATTCTCAAGCGAAGAATATCATCTGTGGCCATCTGAGCAAAGGACAGTATGGAAGAGTGAGTGCTTTGGAAACTGCTAAGCTTATACGGGATAGGCTGTCCAAAGTAAATGAAGGAGTTTCAACTCAGCGTGACTCTCGAGTCGATGTTCTTGGAATCTCTTCAACGCTTCAAAAGACTCGACAATGAGAATGTCCAACAAACCTTTGATCGCCTCATCGACATCTCAAATGAGCTTCAAGCCCTCGGTGCCACTGACATCACGATCATGAAGTTGTGAAGAAAGCTGCTAAGATCGCTTGATTCCTCATTTGATACTCTGGGACCGATGATACAAGAACGTCTTGACTACAAGTCGCTTGATCCTGCCGATATCCTCGAAAGGCTAAACACTCACGAGTTCGACTTGCTGAAAAGAGAGATCTCTATGGCTCAAACTATGGCAAACCACGTGCCTCAAGGCTAAGGTTGTGTCGACTCAATGTGAGGATTACGGTAGTAGCCTTGGTGATCTGAAGAACTAAGCAGGATCTAGCTACGCTTGTGAAGAAATTCCAGAAGTTCACAAGGCGTGGTCGCTTTGGAAAATCCTCAAGAGGAAATGATTCCTCATCCGGTGACTATAAGAGAAGACTTTGCCACAAATGCAAGAAGCCTGGTCACTATATTCAAGATTGTCCTCGATGGGAAAAGGAAATGAAGAAGAAGAAATACAAGGATTACAGTTACGATGATGCGAAGAAGAAGAAATCGTCAAAATCTTAATCATCAAAACCCTCAAAGTCTTCATCTCACAAGAAGGGCAGCTCCAAGAAGGCTCGGGCATTCATTGGCAAGGAAATGGACTCTGAAGCTGAATCGAGGAAAATGATGAAGAGGAGGAGTCTCAAGAATCTGAGTGCAGTGTGGCGAGTCGGCCGTTACTCTTGCTTTCATCGACAAGTCCATCTTCAACACTGAAGAAATCGACTCCACCGACAAGCCTCGATGAAGATAATGATGGCTACGCTCCCACCTATTGCTTCATGGCAAAAGGAGCTAAGGTACTCAAATACAACTCCTCGATTCTAGTGAAAATGAATCGATGAGGATCTCAAGCCTAGCTACTCTAAACTTGCTAAAATTGCTGTGAAACAACAACGGGCTCTTGAAAAGGTTCAAAACATGCTAGATAAAAGTGATGATATGTTGGGTGAAGAAATGGATCGCACTAAAGCCTTGGTGAAAATCTTGAGACTTGGTCTAGGTATGATAACCTTCAAGGTCATCATAACTCTCTCTTGTCGATCATGAGAAACTTTCTTATGAATTTCTTCAAGAAAAGCAAGATCATGAGAAGCTTTCTCTTGAAGCTCTTCAAAGAAAGGAAGATCTTGAAAAGCTAAGAGTGTGTTATGAAGATCTTGAAGGAGCGCGATTCATTACTAGCTCAACAAATCAACGCTTCTCGGAAGAATTTGTTCCTCCATGCTTAAAGTGCATTGAGCGTGAATCGCTAATTCTTCACTGAA
The DNA here is from genome assembly GCA_021437245.1 of Aegilops speltoides. Lineage (NCBI taxonomy): Eukaryota > Viridiplantae > Streptophyta > Magnoliopsida > Poales > Poaceae > Aegilops > Aegilops speltoides. Next base: position 204,993,947 of record CM038145.1, on the reverse strand, counting down.
TGTTCAAATGCTTCAAATGTTACAAATTCTTCATCTGCCTCTGCTATCACTAATTCCTCATCGAGGACATTGCTAGTATCACTTGACAATGCAGGGCTGAAGGAATTGTACATGACGAGCATGTACAAAAGCCTCAAAGGGCATCGAGACACTTTGTGATGTGCTCAAAAGCAGATCCTCAACGAAACCCTAGGAAAGAGGTATTGCCTTTGAGAGGAAACTCAATGCCGATGGAACATATTGGAAGCTTTGCGGTACCCCAAAACCTCATGGGTTCTTTGCAAAGGGACCTCCAGTTGATCCATCTAACTTATCTGGCTTTACATGTGAATCTCCTCATTCTTCGATGAGTCATTTGACTCAACTATAAACTGTTCAAAAATCAGAATGGTGAAGTATTTGCTAGATATGTTGGCACTAATCTGCGAGAGCGGTTCCCCTATGAAGAAAATCTGGGTTCCCAAAAGCTATGTTAAAAGTCTTCAGGTGAATGTCCTCATGACACCACCTATGAAGAACAGGAACCCCAGATCAAGTTCTTCACATGGATCAAATTCCTCATTTGGATCAAAGTCCTCATATGATTATCATCGTGCTAACAACTCTGTCTCGCAGGGTAGAGCTAAGGGCTATGAATATGTGCATTATTCTTCAAACCATTATGTTCATAAGTCCTCGAAGAATTGCTCTGCTTATTCATATGCTTACCCTAACCCCTCCTATGCTAAGCGAAATGGTTTGGCATCTTTGCCACCTTTCTCACATGGTGCTCGCAGGATGATGAACTCTTTGCCACCCCTCCGATGTGGGTGGTGAAGAAAAGAACTAATCTCTTCTGCGGGTCAGGTCTCGGGCGTGCTCTAACGTCTGAAGAATTTCTTTGGGGACGACAAAATGCTGAAAGGACGCAGCGAATCATGATGAAATGAACTTTCATTTCACACGTCCTCATCTTGCTATATCATTTCTTTGCTTGATGAAATTCATCGATGAACTTGATATCATATTCTTCATCGATGAAGCATATGAGATTGTAAGCTACACTAATTCATCTGCAGGATGATCAACCCAAAACCACTGAATGGGTCCTCGATAGTGGATGTACAAATCACATGACTGGTGACAAGAATCTATTGATGGATGCTCCCTTATCACCGTCACCTCTGAAGCATATCATCTTTCTTGACAAAGGCAAAAGTCGGTATTGGGTCTTGGTAAGGTTGCTATCTCTAAGGATAAGCACATGGACAAAGTCATGCTTGTTGAGTCCTTAGGATACAATCTCATGTCAATCTCAATGCTTTGTGATCTTGATATGGTTGTTGTCTTTGGCAAATATCGCTGTGTTGTGATTATGGAAGCTGACAATTCCAAAGTCTTCGAAGGCTTTAGGAGAGGAGATCTGTATATTGTTGATTTCTCTACAGGACCACAACCAGCCGTGTGTCTACTTGCAAAAGCTTCAGAAGGCTGGCTATGGCATCGACGACTTGGTCATGCAGGCATGAGGAATTTGAACACGCTTGCGAAGAAGAAGCATGTCATTGGCATTGAGAATGTCAAATTCCTCAAGGATCACTTATGCGGAGCATGTGAAGCCGGAAAAATGACCAAGGCCAAGCATCCAGCGAAGACTATCATGACCACTACCGTCCATTCGAATTGCTTCACATGGACCTCTTCGGACCTAATCATTATTCAGCAGTCACTAATGATGCATCTTTATATGGTTTTGTCATTGTTGATGATTATTCTCGATATACATGGGTACACATTGTTGCCTACAAACATGAAGTGCGGGAAGTCTTCAAGCGATTTTCCTCGAGGGCTTCAACCAACTTTGGTGTGAAGATCAAGCATATCGAAGTGACAATGGGCCGAGTTCAAGAATTCTGGTCTTGATGCCTATCTTGATGAACTTGGTATTACTCATGAGTTATCTGCTCCCTATACTCCTCGGCAGAATGGCGTCGTGGGCGCAAGAATAGAACTCTTGTTGAGATGGCTCGCACTATGCTTGATGAATACAAAACGCCTCGGCGTTTTGGATTGATGCAATTGATCTTGCTGCCACATCATCAACAGAGTATATCTTCACAAATTCTTCAAGAAGACTGCCTATGAACTCCTCAACGACAAGAAACCCAATGTGAGTTATTTCAAAGTCTTGATTGCTAAATGTTGGATTAGAGATCCTCACCACAACTCTAAATTTGCACCGAAAGCACATGAAGGTTTTATGCTTGGTTACGGAAAGGACTCGCACACCTCTGAGTCTTCAACATTGTTCTTCACAAGATTGTTGACCTTGTAGATGTGCGGTTCGATGAAACTAATGGCTCGCAAAGAGAGCACCTACCTTCATGTTAGATGAACCAGCACCGAGGATGCTATCAAGCTCAAAACAGCGAGGATGTCATTCCTCTTGAAGAATCTGTTGAAGAATTCATTCTGTTCATGAAGAGCGTCGAGTGATGCACTGAAGAACATGATGAGGAAAATGGTGTTTGAAGAAAATGCTGATCAAAATCCTCGGCGACAACCAACTCATCCACGCGTTGCAAAAGAAGTGCAAGTGGAGAAGATCATCGATGACATTAGCGCACCAGTCCTCTCACACGCTCAAAAGCCTCACACTTATCTAACTTTTGTGGGCACTATGCTTTTGTCTCTATCTCGAGCCCACTAAGGTAGATGAAGCATTTCTAGGCGGAGTGGATTCAGGCTATGCAAGAAGAATTACATCAGTTCGAGTTGAACAATGTATGGGAATTGGTCAATCGCCCAGATCCTCGCAAGCATAATATCATTGGCACAAAGTGGATCTACCGCAACAAGCAAGATGAAAATGGCCTTGTGGTGAGGAATAAGGCACGACTAGTAGCTCAAGGCTACACACAGGTTGAAGGAATTGATTTCGATGAAACTTTTGCACTTGTTGCTAGACTTGAGGCTATTCGCATTTTACTTGCCTATGCTAACCATCATGATATCATCTTATATCAAATGGATGTGAAAAGTGCATTCCTCAATGGTAAGCTTGAGGAAGAAGTATATGTTGCTCAACCCCCAGGTTTTGAAGATCCCAAGAATCCTGACAAAGTCTTCAGACTCAATAAGGCCCTCTATGGCCTCAAGCAAGCCCCTCGGGCGTGGTATGACACATTGAAGGAATTCTTCGTGAAGAATGGCTTCACACCCGGTTCACTCGACCCTACTCTTTTTACTAAATCATATGATGGTGAACTGTTTGTGTGCCAAATATATGTTGATGATATTATCTTTGGCTGTACTAACCAACGATATAGTGATGAATTTGCCTATATGATGAGTGAAGAATATCAAATGTCTATGATGGGAGAATTGAAATTCTTCTTAGGTCTTCAAATTAAATCGGCAGCAAGAATGGCATATTCATATCTCGGAGAAATACCTCAAAGATGTCTTGAGGAAATTCGCATGCAAGATTGCAAAGGCGTCAAAATTCCTATGCCCACAAATGGCCATCTATGCCTTGATGAAAATGGTATTGACTTGATCACAAGGTATACCGCTCCATGATTGGTTCTTTATTGTACTTATGTGCATCTAGGCGGATATAATGCTTAGTGTTTGCATGTGTGCCCGATTTCAAGCTGCACGAGGAATCACACCATAAGGCTGTGAAGCATATTCTTGATATCTAGCTCACACACCAACACTAGGATTATGGTACCCCAAGGGCTCTGCTTTTGATCTCATTGGATATTCGACTCGACTATCTTTGGTGATCGTGTGGACCGCAAGTCAACATCGGCACTTGTCATTTCCTCGGACGATCTTTGGTCCATTGGTCCTCGAAGAAAGCGAATGCGTATCATTGTCTCTTCTGAAGCTGAATACATTGCTGCTGGCTCATCTTGTGCTCAAGCTGCTTTGGATGAAGCAAACCCTCAAGGACTATGGCGTCAGCGTGAAGAATGTGCCTCTCCTCTGCGACAATGAGAGTGCCATCAAGATTGCTCACAACCCAGTTCAGCACTCGAAGACTAAGCACATCCAGATTCGTCATCATTTTCTTCGTGATCATGTGTTGAAGGCGATATCTCCATCGAGCATGTGAAGGCGAAGAACAGCTAGCTGATATCTTCACTAAGCCCTTGGATGAGAAGAGATTTAGCAAGTTGCGGTGTGAGCTAAATATCTTAGAATCTTGAATGTTCTTTGAAAAGGACACACATCCTAACCCTTATGCAGAATTGATGACTTAGATGTGCAACACATGAAGAAACGTTTTCTTCAATCAATGAAGAATAACACTCTAAGTGTGAAGAAATTAATGAAGAATTTGATTCTCGAAACCCTCGACAATTATGCGCGGTGTCTGAAATCATCATTCTTATCTGATGGGTTACGCCACCACAAAAGTTGAAAATCTTCAATTTGAGTTTTCCTCATTTTGAAATTCCTCGCTTTTCAAATTCTTCAACTTTGCAAAATCTTCAATGTTTCCATCGTTTTGTTTTTTTGGCTCATTGGCTATATATATATGAGTTTATGTCCTCTACACATTCACTTATTGCTATTTCTTCAAGTTGTGATTTACGCTAAGTGAATGTGATCGGACCCTTCCCCTCTATGCTATACTCAACCCAATCTATTCACAAATTCTTCATGTGCGTTACGATTGAAACTCGTTCAAAGTCTTCACTTTGTGTCCTTGACAGTTGAAGAAATTGCGACGAAATTTTAAAACAAATCTTATCCAGATTTTCGGTTTTACCGCTCAAACCGTTCCGCATCCCACGATACATTAGTTTATTCACCCACGATCTTACGATCTCATCTCACGACAAGACATGGGTGACACATGTCGCGGAAGAAGAAAGGGCGAGGGCATGTTCGTCCCAAAATCTTGAGCGAACAGTTTTTCACCGTGGCTATAAATACCCTCTCCTTCCTTACTTCATTTACTCGCTTTCGATCGCATTGTCTCTCGCTCGAGCTCTCCTCAAACCCTAAGCGCCGCCGCTACTCCATCGCCGTCGGTGAGGAAGAGCTTCACCGCCTCGACCTCGTCGCCCGTCGTACTCGCGCCGGTCCGGAAATCTTCACTCCGCCGCCGCCGTAGCTATCTCCCTCTGCCAAGTTAGGGTGGGAGATCTAACGTGACGAACTTCACCATGGTTCATCTCTGTTAAATCGTGTTCTTGATTTGGGTAATTAAAAGTCATTTTTATTACTCACTTTGATTCTCAAATCTTTACGAAAATCTTCAAAGGTGTTTTGTTCTTCAAATCTTCACATATGAACACCTCACACACTATGTGCTCTTGATTTATCTCTCTAAGCATTCATTTCTTCAAGATTCCTCAATTGTGCGGATTTTCAATCATACAACTCTGGAACCTAAGACAAAACGCTTAGTGAAATTCCTCAAGGCTCAACTGGTCAAATTCCTCAAAACTTGTTCCTTTTGAAAAATCTTACGAGAACATATGACCTCTCCAAATTCCTCGCACCTACACTCTGTTCACAGTACTCATGTCCGCCGTGAATCACTAGGTTCTCATCAACTTAACTCATTTGCAGCGTTCCTCGAAGAAAAACTGCATACTTCTTGAGTGTTCTATTGTTCAAATTCCTCATCTGAAGAAAATGGCGGAAGGCAAGAGACCACGAAGGGAGGAAAGAAACCGGAGGTCATGACGCCTTTGAGATTCCCGATGAAATTTACAAAGACTATCTGCACACTGATGAAGCCAAGTTTGGCAAGGAGACCAAAATCAGCGCAAAGTCGCATCCAGAGGATAGAACGAAGATGGGCACGAGAATGGAGGAATATCGCTATGTTACTCCCAAGTACATGAGGAAATTAGCCTTAAACCCTCCATGCCCAAGAGCTCCTTTGGCACCGGCCAAGTCGTGATCCCACCAAAGATCAAGCGTGGTGAAGACTTTCTGAAGAATGGTCCAGCGCCAAGCCAAATTGGCAAGACAGGCCAAGGAGGCGGTGAGGAAATTCAATGAGGATTCTGCTGCTGCTGCTGCTGCTGCCGAGACCTCGGTCAAGCCGAGAAATCAATGCCAAGAAGCCTGCTTTCATAAGCCAAGTGCTTCACCATCAGCGCCCTCACGGCCCAGTTCCTCGGCCGCGCCCTCACGGCAAATTCCTCGATCTGCTGCTGCTCCTCAAAATCTTCAAGAGCTCCTCCAAGTCCTCAACTCCTGTGCATCCGCTACATGTCAAAGGACTCGGGGTTTCTCGATTGCTACGGTGTCTCAGCAAGTTCCTCACCGCACCAATGTCCTCATCAGGCCCCACTTTGCTGAAGACAAAAGCAACTGCTGGACGCGGTCCTCGGCCAAGTCCAAGAAAGAAATAGGTTGCCTTCAACGTGCCCTCTGATGATGAAGCTTCTGATGAAGAACTTGCAGAAATCATCAGAGACAGACTGACAAAGGCCGCTAGAGCCAAAGGAACAAATGTGCCTCTGCTTTTGGATCCGAAGAAGATCCTTGACTTCATCGACCTATGGCATCAAGATCCAAACACTCCCATACCTGATCTGCCACTGACTCCTGGTCAAAGTCATATGCTGAACCATTTCATCGCTGAAGAGAAATGGAAATTTGAAAAGGCTCGTGAGATTAAGAGAACACAAGCCAGAAAGGAGAAGCTTCTGAGGAAGAACATCGTCAACTTGACTCCTGAAGAACTTCTCAAAGCACAATCTGAGATCCAAGCCCTCAGCAAGGATTTCGATGCTTACAATGCTGATTGGCAAGGAGCCAAGGTGAGATTCGTCAATTTGACGAAGAAAATGACAACTGTTGCAGCCCCATCGCAACAAGAAAATCCTCGGTGAAGACTCGCTCACTTCTTTGAAGAACATGCTAGCATCGCTGATGACTTTCAGCCGCTTGATGAGAATACAAGTTCGAGGCTGATGACTCCATTCCAGCCGTGAAGAAATTCCTGGGCATCCACTAGTGGTGCGCTGAAGAAATCGAAGAGATCAGGCAATCGCACGATTCCATGAAGAAATGAACCACAGTCCTCGGCTCCTCCTGCGCCACACCAACTCCAATTCTTCCTTACGCTTATGAAGTGAAGAAGACAAAGGCTGCAGAGCGAGCTGCGTGAAGAAGAGGAAGGCATCACTGCGTCAAATTCTTGACTGCGAAGAAAATGAAGCCAATGACCAGCTCACTTGAAAATCCCATTGATGCCGTTCCCATTTCCTCCATGTCGTCTAAGGAAATTGTTCCTTACGGAGAAGACTACAAGATCCCAAGCGGATCTGATGAAGATAATCAATCTGTTGCTACCTCAGAACAGCTTGATGAAGAAATTGAAGTGGAAGCATTCTCTTCACCGCCAGTCGTTTCCTCACCCGTGCCTCAGTTCACAGCTGAAGAGGCTGGTGTTGAGGAAATTGAAAAAGAAGATGAAGACGTGGATATTGGATGCACTACACGGTGATGAGCGATGACTTTTGGGAAAGTCGGCATCCCAATACTCCTCTCTTCACTCCGATTCAACAAATTCCTCAGTCCCCGGCTACAACTGTTCAATTGGGCTCTGAAGAAACTCATCCCACATCGTCTGTTCATGAAGAAATTCCAGCCACTAGTGCTGAAGAACCTGTTGTTGATCCCCAGATTGCACAAGAAGAGGAACCAGAAATTCCACGGCTGAAGCACTGAGATCGCGATTCACGAGGTTGTCTGCAAATCACTGATATTCCTCTGCCAAACCGAAGAATCCATTCTCAAGCAAGCAAAAATTCAAGGCTGAAGACTTCTTTTCTGAGCATGTGTTCTTCACTGCTTATAATCCATATGACTCTGCTCGCATGAGGAAAAGACGCTTCTGGACTCCTACTCAAGCAAACTTTTATTCCTCCATGCTATTTGACAAGGACAAGATCTTCGACCATGAGCATATTCCTCATGTGGATATGGAATCACTACCATGCTTGAGCCATCCTCGAGTTATTCATGATGCGAGGGCTCTGAATTTCTGACCGATATCTGTGGATTGGAATGAAGAACTCATTCTTGATTCTATGCCACTTTGCATATCACAGAGATGTTGAAGATGTCAATTCATGGGTGCTGGATTGGATGACGAAAACACTCACTACAAGGCACCAAAAATCGAATTGCTTCGTGTCCTTCCTCTTGATCCTCCCCATGAAAGTGCACGTTGCATCTACAATGACCGTGAGCTGACTGATCATTATATGCAAGTGCTCATGAAGCCGTTGAAGCCAGGGCAGGCCCCTCAAACCAAATTCCTCGTCAAGGAATTGTTGTATGTGCCTCGGACTGTCTATCGAATTCTGACGAAGACAATGAGTCCCATCAAAGGCCACGACTCAAATGATGAAGATGTCATTGGCATCATGAAGAACATGCTTTTCAACATCATTCATGGCGTTCCCGTCAACTTCCATGATTTCTTCATGAGGACTTTGGCTAATGTTGCAATGTCACCTTTTGAGCTGAAGCCCTATGCGCCTTGGATTATGAGATTCATAAGGGCAAGATCTTCACTGAACTACAAGGCTGACACTCTGAACCATGGCAGCTACTTGCCGCCCATTGAAGTCCTCAAGCGACCAGTTTCATCATCTGATGATAAGGGCAAGGCAGCAGCTGTGATTGATGAAGGCACTCGTCCATTGGATGGTCAATTCCGTCTCGCTACATCTTACTCCACCAATGACGATTCTGCAACACATCACTCGCCAAGAAATACCTCACCAAGCAAAAGCCTCAAGCAACAAAGACCTGGGTGATGATGACCGTGAGTTACTCCTCGGTCTTCATCGGAAGGTTGAGCATAATCGAAATGGGTGAAGCGTCAATTTGCTGCAATTCTTCACAACATGACCTCAACACATAATGCAGTGAAGAAAAATCAGTACTATCTTCATGAAACCCTCAACCGCATCTGGGCTGTTCTCAATCATGTATATTCCGCGGAAGAATTGAAGACTATGGGTCTCCAGGAAGCTTTTGACTGGTCTGCACCACCTCCGAAGAAATTCAAGAGAGTCAAAGTTCCCGATCCGGTGGCGCTTCTTATTCTTCATCGCGTGAAACTAATGAACATGAAGATTTGGACGACATCAAGGCAGGCCCTACCTCAACAACCAACCCCGATAACGCCGGGCGCTCTTCCATCGACTTGAAAATCTTGAGGCGTTAGTCCTCGCCGATCCTTTTGGTCATTTGATGACAAAGGGGAGAAATCTGAGTTAGTCTTCAAGCGGGTTTATATTATGGGCGTTTTATTAAGTTACAACTCTCGTTCTTCCAAACTTTTATTGGATTGAGTTGTAATCTTAAATCCGATGGTGCCTTGATACTTTTGGTCGTGCTCTGATGCTTTTGATGCACTGAGCTCTGAAACTATTGATGTGCTATTCCGCATGCTTATTCCTTGTTAATATTATTGCACGATGTGAATCTCATCAGCACCATATTTCATCATGCATTTCAAATTCTTCATATTATATATCAAATGCGTGTATGAATTACAAGATATAGGGGAGATCTCCATGATTCAATTCTTCAAATGTGCATTGCCTCAAAAGCAAATTGCTCACTATGCACATACTCGTGGGGAGTTCTTCTATATCTTGCAATCAAATTCCTCAATATCAGATTTACACTTCATATGTTTATCCCGTTGAAAACTTAACCTATGTTGTCATCAATCACCAAAAGGGGAGATTGTAAGTGCATCTAGTGCCCTTAGTGATTTTGGTGTATTGAAGACTTATAGGTTAAGTAACTGATGCGCTTGTGAGTGTACACAGTCTATAAGTCTATGAGGAGTTTGATATTTACAGAGAAAGTCGACCCTAAAATGAAGTTCTTCAATCAAGACTTTGATATTCGAAGACTTTACAAGACTTTGAAAGTGAAGAAATTGGTGTGATCTTGAAGACTTGGTATTCACTTGAGGAACATGAAGCGTGAAGACTTTTGTTTTCGTAGTTTCATTTTCTCTTTCTTGAGTCATAGGAAACACCGTCTCGTTAAAGGGGTCGAGGAAATACTAAGGAAAATTTTCCATGTGATGCTCAACTCAAAATCCTAAACCTACCAATCCCTTCGAGTGAAGCCATTGAAATCTCATACAGCCTCAGTCAAATTCTTCAAAGAGAGACGCAGTTCTTACCGTCACTGATGACTTTGTTCGATCGAGGAGTTAGGAATTCGCCAAAGTCGAATTGCCTACACATGAGGAACATGATAGCCCGAGGAATTTGAGAGTCAAATTTCCGACCGCTCTTTGTCTTTGCGTCGGCTGTCCCAAAATATCTTATCCACCTAACGGTCATATCATTGAAGGGCATTTATGTCTTATCATGTCGGGCTGCTCCCTAGGCTATAAATAGCCGCCCCTACAACCACTAGCTGGTTGGCTGCTCGAGAGAACTTGACACTTGTCATTTGAGAGCAACCCATCCTCCGAGGACTTTGAGCGAAAATCATCAAGTGAGGAAAATCCCAAAACCAAACCCCCACAAACCCAAAGTGATTGAGCATCATTGAAGAAATTGTTCTGCGTGGATCCGACGCTTGTTACCTTCAAGACTGTGCTTCTTCCGACGGTTAGGCGTCAAGGTCTAGAGCATCCAAGAGGAATTGTGGATCGCCGAGTGACCAAGTCTGTGAAGGTTTGGAAGTCACCAAGACTTACCACGAGTGATTGGACGAGGCTGCGTGGTCTTAGTTCAAGGAGAATACGGTGAGGATGGGTGTCCCGAGTTGCGGCTCGAGATCGGGTGTCCGGATCTGTGTCCTCGAGTTTAAATACTCACCGCTCCAACCAGACGTATAACCGAGACACAGCAGTTGAACTGGTTTACCAAATCAATGTCTTCACCAACTGGACCGTTCTATTTCCTCAACTCTTTCATTCCTCATTCTTGTGTTGAATGTTGTTCATATCTCGTGCTTGAAGACTTTGATCAAGACTTTCACAAATTCCTCGCCCAATTTCTTCATCTGCTTTGTCTTCATTTTGCTATCCTGTGTTTACGCTTTCCGTACTCTGTTTTAGTCTTCATTTCATCATGCTGACTATGTGTGTATCCAGTTATGTTTACTTCTGAGTACATATTCCGCTGCAAGTAGTTCTTCGCTAAGGAATTTCCTCACCAGCAAATTCCTCAGTGAAGAATTCATAAAAATCGACTATTCACCCCCCCTCTAGTCGATATAACGCACTTTCAAGGACAGCCCAGGTGCGGTTGAAGGTTTCATGAAGGTAGTGTTGGTTCTTTTTCACTGCATTGTGTGTTGAGGTCATATTGTGAAGAAGTGCACCAAACTGACGCTTTACCCATTTGTGATTGCGATCAACCTTCTGATGAAGACTGAGGAGTAACTCACGGTCAGTCATCACCCTGGGTGCTGTGGCTTGAGGATTTTGCTTGGCTGAGTTATTTGCGGCAAAGTCATGTGTGGCAGAGTCGTCATTGGTAGAGTAAGATGCAGCCTTGCGAAATTGACCATCCAATGGACGAATGCCTTCATCGATCACAGCAGCTGCCTTGCCTTTATCATCAGCAGATGAAACTGTCCGTTTGAGGACTTCAATGGGAGGCAAGTAGCTACTGTGGTTCAGAGTGTCAGCTTTGTAATTCAGTGAAGATCTTGCCCTGATAAATCTCATATTCCAAGGCGCATAGGGCTTCAGCTCGAATGGTGACATAGCAATATTGGCCAGAGTCCTCATGAAGAAATCATGGAAGTTGACGGGAACGCCGTGAATGATGTTGAAAAGCATATTCTTCATGATGCCAATGATTTCTTCATCATTTGAGTCGTGGCCTTTGATAGGACTCATTGTCTTCGTTAGAATGCGATAGACAGTCCGAGGCACATAGAGTAATTCCATGACGAGGAATTTGGTTCGTGGGGCCTGCTGTCGGTGTCAAAACCGGCGGATCTCGGGTAGGGGGTCCCGAACTGTGCGTCTAGGCGGATGGTAACAGGAGACAAGGGACACAATGTTTTTACCCAGGTTCGGGCCCTCTCGATGGAGGTAAAACCCTACGTCCTGCTTGATTAATATTGATGATGTGGGTAGTACAAGAGTAGATCTACCACGAGATCAAGGAGGCTAAACCCTAGAAGCTAGCCTATGGTATGATTGTTGTAATGTATGTTGTCCTATGGACTAAAGCCCTCCGGTTTATATAGACACCGGAGAGGCTAGGGTTACACAGAGTCGGTTACAATGGTAGGAGATCTACATATCCGTATCGCCAACCTTGCCTTCCACGCCAAGGAAAGTACCTTCCGGACATGAGCCGGAGTCTTCAATCTTCTATCTTCGCAGTATGGGAGTCCGGCGGATATTGATAGTCCGGCTATCCGGACACCCCCTAGTCCAGGACTCCTCAAGAGCCTCGAACCAGTCTTCAATGACGATAAGTCCGGCGTGCATAATGTTCGGCATTGCAAGGCGGGTTCCTCCTTGAATAATCCGGAGAAGATAATGAACACCAGATAGTGTCCGCCCGCAAAATAAATTCCACATTCCAAACATAGAGAGAATAAAACATATACATCGATTCAATCTGGCGACGATTATGTGGCGTGACATCACACCGCACCAAGCCCTTGTCGATTTATTATACCACCTCGGCACATTTAGCGAAGCGGTTTCCTTGGCACGTCCCGTCGAAGCAGAGATCGTGTTCCCCTTATTCCGGGATTCTCATCAATACGTGCATGGGTAACCCAACCGCGCCATTGATGGTGGCGCTTGGGAGATAAGCGAGTTTTACCAGGCCGGTGAGGGACGCATAGTTTTGTCCGCCTATATATAAGGGATAAGGATTTACCTTCTCACCTACGCCTTCTTCCTCCTTTGCTCATTCATCCCTGCGAACTCAAGCTCCAACGCCCAAGCTCGCACATCTCACCTCGACCCTTCTCCGAATATGTCCGGAGGGGGAGGCAAATGGATGGCCTCCACCGCCAAGGAGGAGGACATCACCAAGCTGCGCGACGCCGGATACCTTTCCAGCGACATCACGCATCGGCTGCCCGATGCGGGGCAGCTCATCCCCACCCCAGGGCCCCATGAGAGGGTCGTCTTCCTTCCCCACTTCCTCCGCGGACTGGGCTTTCCGCTCCATCCATTCATCCGGGGGCTCATGTTTTACTACGGCCTGGATTTCCACTTTCTGGCGCCGAACTTTGTCCTCAACATCTCGGCGTTTATCGTCGTGTGCGAGGCCTTTCTCTGCATCCGGCCCCACTTCGGCCTGTGGCTCAAGACTTTCACCGTCAAGCCAAAGATTGTGAAGGGGACGCAAGCGGAATGCGGAGGCGCCATGTTGGGCAAGCTGCCCAACGTCCCTTGGCTAGAAGGGACCTTCGTGGACTCCGTCAAGGGGTGGCAGTCGGGGTGGTTCTACATCACCGAGCCGCGCGAGCCTACATGGGCGGCGGCCCCCGAATTCAGATCTAGAATCCCCACGCAGCTCACCTCCTGGAAAGAGAAGGGCTTGCGGTGGGGTGATCCGTGGAGGTGACGGACTTGAGCCTGCATCAAGAAGCTGGTGAGAAATAGGCTCCGGCTCGTCGGCGTGGTCCAGTCATGCTCCTCCGTGATTCTCCCATGCCAAGAACGGGCATTTAATCTGTGGAGTTTAATCCGGAACAGCACCAGACGTTGAGCGTGCTCTTGATACAACGTCTGGGCGCTGGAGGGTGCTGTTCAAGGCGCCAAGCCCCGCATCCGCCGACCAAGACCATGATTCAGCTCGCAGCCCGATCGACGAGGTAAGTGATTCACCCCATTACGGGACACTTGTAGTAATTAGGTTGACTCTAGCGAGGTTTCTAATCTGCCTCTTCCTTTGACAGATCGATGGAGAAGGCCCACCTGCTCATCAGCCCGCCCCCATGCCGAAGAACCGGTGAATGCCCGCTAGCAAGGCTGCTGGTTCCGCACCGTCGTGGTGCCGGGAGAAGAAGGCTAAGAAGGTGGCTGCGGGACCGAAAGAGTTCCCAAGAATCAAAGCGCCCGACGACGACGAGGACTCCTCCCGACGAGGAGGAGGAGGAGTACTCTCTCCGGAGGAGGGGAGAAGAAGAGGAAGGCCTCCCAATCGGGCGGCCAAGGGTCCATGAGGGGAGAACTATCCCCCCTGGACAGTTTCGCCAACATCGACGTTGGCGAGGATGAGTGGCCTCCAAGGGCCAGGCGTCCGGCAGGATCGTAAGTATTCGGATCATTTATATGCCGTATATTGTATGTCATGTAGTGTCCTTCTAGTGCCGCATTGTGCCTGTAGTCCGGCTGTTGACGACCTTCCCGACTCGATGAGCGGGTCGTTGGCGCCGTCGGATGTAAATTCCATCCCGACTGCCTCTACCCCACGCGTCGACGAGGACGACGAGGCGGAATCCCACAGGGGGACACGCCAGGAGGAGGCTCCGGAGGCGCCGTCAGGCAGCCCCCCGGACTTTGTGCCAGACTCTACTCCGGAACCCGTAGCGGTTCCAGAGTCCGGCAAGCGGCCCCCTCGAAAGAAGGGCAGGACCGTGATGCCGGCGGTCTCCGTCCATCCGGAGGCACCGGATAACCTGCTGGAGGCGCTTAAAGGCGCTTCCATCGAGGAAGAACACCGCGCTCTCATGAGTGCGGTAATTGAGAAGGTCCAGCTCGCCAAGGGCGGGCTGGCCGGCTCGCAACAGCCTTCTAACAGCTTTGAGGTAAGAAGTTTAAAATTATGTAATGTAATACCGCATAGACAGTAGCCCCTAATGCTTAGTTCGGTGCTCGGAAAGAAAAGCCGGACTAAGGATCTTAACAAGATATACGCAGGGTTTCTAAAATATGTCGATATGGGTTTGCAGGCTACGCTGTTGACCTCTGCCGCATTAACGGCGGAGGTCGAGGCACTGAAAAAGGACCTTGAGCGGTCGGCGCAAGAGCTCGGCCATGTCAAGAGGCAGCTCAAGGAAAAAGAAGGTGAATGACACCACTTTAAAATAAGTACCTTACAGAAAAGGGTTTTGGTTGCAAACAAAATTAATAAGGATAATATATGTATTGCAGGGGCCACTGAGGAGGTGGCAGCCCTGAAGGATGCCATGTCCGCGGCCGAACGCAATGCGGCCACGGAACGGGCTGAGCGAGAAAAGCAAGTGGCGCTGGTGGCGGAAGTGCGGCAAGAGCTCCAGGCTCTCATGGGAAAACATGAGAGTTTGGAGCGTGACTCCAAGACTCGAGAGTCCGAGCTTGCCTCTGCTCTCGAAAGTGCCCAGTCCGCCAAGGCCGAGGCCCAGAAGGCCCTTCAGGAGGTAGAGGACATAAAGAAGATAGCGGCGGGTAAGGCCTTTTTCATGCAGAGCAGGCACGTTAATGTAAATTACGGATACTTACCCGACCAGAGCTCTCGAGGCGTTTGCAGATCTGCCAGAGAGTGCGTCCGATGCCGCCGCTTTCTATCATGGCGAGGAGGGAGCTCGACGGAGAAGGTCTTCGTCTCGGTGTCCGAGGCCGGCCATCCGTGCCCCAAGCGACCAGTGAAGCAGCTGGTCGAACTCCACAAGGTAGCCGAGGAGGCCATGAAGGGCCTCATAGTCCGCTATGGCTGGATAGGCCATGCACAGCAGCTACTTTGGCCTAGTCTTGGCGGCTGGTGGATCGTGCCCAGGCTGGATGTGATCAAGCACTCCGCCTGTATTGAAGGTGCTCGTCGGGCCCTTGCCCGCATAAAAGTGCAATGGGGCAAACTGGATGCGGAGAAGCTTCTCACGGATCCGCCGCCGCCGGGCAAGGAGCATCGCACACCGGAGCGATATTATAAAGTTGTCCTGAAGGGAGCCTACGATATTGCAGATGAGTGCCCCCGAGATGTAATTTTTGAGTGAACTCGCTGTGTATGTATCCTGGGCGCTGAAAACTTCGTTTATATGCGCCATGAGCAACGCTTATTTAATTTAAAATATTACCTTTTGTGCAGCCGTTTGTAAAATCTGAGAGATGGCAAGTCGTTGGCTTCAGCCCCCAAGCTACAAGGGCTGGGGTGTTCGGTGATAAACCTGAGCACTCTTGTTCCCATTATTGGGTCCATCTAGGGAGGCGCTCAACACGACGAACAAGGCGACCGGACTTATAATGCTTGAGCACTCTCACTTAGCCATAGAATTCTATAATTTCAAATTTTGGCGAAGCCCCTGGTATTCGGAAGACCGAATCCGGGGCGCTATCCACGCCTTCGTCGGACATCATCCGGAACTTCGCTCGAAGCGGCATGAGCCTTTAGGGGCCCGAAAGAACCTCTCGAACAGTGACCAGTCTCTCGCCTTATCATGCCAGTCAGTTTTAGCTTTCTCCACTGAGGCGTTAACCCGGCTCAACCGGGGCGCAATCGCAGTGGTTCTCCCAGTGCTACCTTAGCCGACGGAACGGAACGTAAGGTACCAAAACATGGGAGCCGGGCAAACCCAACTATTGACCCAAGACATGATTCGGAGCTGATTCATATAATGCTATAAGTTCGGGGTGCCGCACTTGTGAAAGTGTTCGGACTTAATTACACCATAATCCGGGGAACAGAAGCTCCCGGCGTGTTCGGCCGTACCAAAGTATACGGGTGCAAGATGTCATAGAATGAACATATATAAGAGGTAACGCAATTGCAATAAAAAGGTAATGTACTTGCAAAAAGGGAGTGATGCGTTATTTATGAAAGAAGGTCGGCTAATAAAGCGGACTGATACAAATAGTGCGGTAAGCAAGGGATTTGGACTAAATTAACATGTCCCCTCCGAGGATGAGCTGCGACTTGGTGTATGTAATTGAATTTAATGCTCGTAATGGAGACCACCGATTGTTCGTCGCAGCCTTCTCAGAGTCCCCGATCACAGATCGTGAGTTCGCAAGTCTTGCGCCGTCGAATAAGGCTTCGATTAACAGAGTCCTCAGATATATAAAAAGAGAAAAGAAAAAAGATAAAAAGTGAACCCAAGGGGGGGCGCATGAGCCCCTGGTGTGGTCGAGCCGCACTCTTTGTCCCTTGTGATCAAGCCCTCCCTAGCCCATGGGATCTCCAAAGCGTAATGATGTACGCGAGTGTTATTGTTGCGATCATGCGCTGGCGAGGGTTGGGGCCGCATTACTCTGCGTGCTCGATCGCGCCAGTGGTCTTGGTTGGCATTGCTCGGTAGCGTTTTGTTGTATCCGCTTTTAATTGCTTGACTTGAGAATTGCCCGAGAAGGCTGCTCAGACTTCTACCGCGAGAGCATTGTATGTTCCTCCGTTCGAGGGAGCGCCCGTGTTTCCATTGACCGTGATTACTCCACGAGGGCCTGGCATTTTGAGCTTTAGGTATGCATAATGCGGCACCGCGCTGAATTTTGCAAACGCGTTCGTCCGAAAGCGAGCATGATAGCCGCTGCGAAATGGGACTGGTCAAGATTAACTCTTCACTTGAAGTTATCCGTGATCCAAGACCACTTCGGTGTGGGACCGAGCCTGTCAGATTGGCTTCCTCTCTGGGATGACACCTTTAAAGGTTGTCTTTGTAGGTTTAATCCTTGATGGGTCTATGCCCATTTTGCGACTTGATCTGATAAAGCAGTTCAGGCTGCTACCGCCGTCCATCGGGACTCGGTCGTGAAACCCATCGACGATTGGGTCTAAGACCAATGCGGCGAATCCGCCATGGCGTATGCTGGTCGGATGATCTCTTTGATCGAAAGTGATCGGGCAAGATGACCATGGGTTGAACTTTGGGGCGACTGGCTCCATCGCATAGACGTCCCGTAGTGCACGCTTCCTCTCCCTCTTGGGTATGTGGGTTGCGTATATCATATTCACCGTCCGCACTTGTGGGGGGAAGCCCTTTTGTCCTCTATTGTTCGGCGGCCGGGTCTCTTCCTCGTCGTCGCTATTTAGCCCCTTGTCATTGTTTTCGGCAATTAACTTGCCGGCCTGCTTGAACACCCAACAGTCTCTATTGGTGTGGTTAGCTGGCTTTTCAGAGGTGCCATGTATCTGGCATAGGCGGTCGAGTATTCGGTCCAGATTGGACGGACCCGGAGTGGTTCTTTTGAACGGCTTCTTCCGCTGACCGGGTTTAGAGCCTCGAATCCGCATTGACTACCGTATCCTCCTTATTGTCGCCAATGCGCGCGCTTTGTTTTGATTCGACGTGACCTGCCGTTGTTGTCCTTAGTATCCGGACTGCCGAGTTTTACGGAGATTGTTGCTGCGGGCTAGCCAGTTGTCCTCTCCCGCACAAAAGCGGTCATTAGCGATGTGAGGGCTGCCATGGATTTCGGCTTTTCCTGCCCCAGTGCGGGCTAGCCATTCGTCCCGGATGTTATGCTTGAAGGCTGCAAGGGCCTCTGATCCGGACGGTCGACGATTTGGTTTTCTTCGTCAAGAACCGTGTCGTAATTGTCCGCCGATTCATCCGCTCTTGAATGTGTGGCTTAGGTCATCGGCGTCTCGTGGTCGCATTATACGTGCCTTGGAAGTTATCAAGGAATGCGGCCTCGTGTCTTCCCAACACCCAATTGACTCTGCGGGCGGCTGTTAAGCCAATGCCGAGCTGGTCCTTTAAGCTTGAGGGAGATATTTGATGGCATGTAGGTCATCACCGCGGGCCATGTGAATATGGAGAAGTTAATCTTCGATCCATACCGCTGGGTCTGCTGCATCATCGTAAGATTTGATATTTACGGGTTTAAACCCTTCGGGATCGATGATCCATTACTTCATCGGTGAAGCATAACGGGTGTCTGGCGCTCAGATTGAGCAATATCGCGACGTAGCTCGAGGGAGCGCCGTCGCTATGTTCGCCCGCCGGCGTTATGTCCGTGCGACGGTATTCGCTGTGGGTCGAGGGCGCCTCGTGATCCATAGATGGATCTGGATTGTCTTGCTTTGTCCTCCAATATATCTCGCAAGTCCGGCGCGTTCCTCTTGGCTTTGCGCTTTTGGAGCGATCGCAGGTGCGATTTGGTCAGGGGCCTGGGCGCCTCTCATCACGACCACGAGGTGGTCGGTCAGCCATGTCGTGCGCTGGTGATGAAGGTATGTATGCTTCCTCCTCTAATCGGGGGAGCAGCTTGCGTCTTGGGTAACTTTTGGAGGGGCATTCGAGTTTATACTCTTCGGCCGCGAGGACTTCGGTCCATCGATCGGCCAGCAGATCCTGATCAGCTTGGAGCTGTTGCTGCTTTTTCTTTAGGCTATTTGCCGTGGCTATGAGCCTGCGCCTGAAGCATTCTTGTTCGACGGGATCCTCGGGTATGACGAATTCATCATCGTTGAGGCTTGCTTCATCTTCGGAGGGAGGCATATAGTTATCATCCTCGACCTCTTCGTCCGCCGCCCTGTGGTGAGGGCTTGCTTCTGCGTCCTCTTGCGCTGAATCTTGCGGGAGGGGATCGTCTTCGGCACTCTCCGGAGTGTTATTGTCTCCCGTGCCGGAATCTCCATTCTTGTTGTGGCGGGATTTAGAGCGGCGCCGCTGACGTCGGCGTTTGGGCTGCTTCTTTAGAGAATCTTCCTCCGCTGCTTTTTCGCCATCCCCTTCCTTTGGGGTATCCACCATATATACGTCGTATGACGCGGTGGCCTTCCATTGCCACTGTGGGCGCTGCTCTGTTCGCCTCTCGGCATCGCCGTCCATAGCATCGATGTCGTCGGAGTCGAAGTCTAGCATGTCGGTTAAATCCTCGACAGTGGCTACAAAGTGGGTGGTGGGCGGGCTCTGAATTTCTTCGTCGTCCGAACTCCAACCGTCCTAGCCATAGTCCGGCCAGGATTCTTCTGATAGCGAGAGGTGCTTCAGTGAATTCAGGATATCGCCGAAGGGCGAGTGCAGGAAGATGTCCGTGGCGGTGAATTCCATAACCGGCGCCCAATCCGAATCGATTGGCGGGGGCGCAAGGGGCGTGGAGTCCGGCGAGGAGTCCGGAGCCTCGGAATCATGAGTTTCGCAGGGGACAAGATCAGTGTTTGGCTCCATCGCCGTGGATGTTGAAGCCCCCAGGGTGGCGTCTAACCACCGGCCCTCATTATGGGCGATCGGCTCCAGGCTGATGGCCGGAGCTGATTCGAGTGCGGCCACCAAGGCACTGTCTGGCAGCAGAGCTTGGTCATGCCCATCGTTGCAGTGCGGCGCGCTTGGCTGTGGCTCGAGTCCGTCGAAGATCAAGTCTCCGCGGGCATTGGCCGTGAAGTTTAAACTTCCAAATCTGACCTGACGGCCAGGGGCGTAGCTTTCGATCTGCTCCAGATGGTCAAGGGAATTGGCCCGCAGTACAAAGCCGCCGAATACGAAGATCTGTCCGGGGAGAAAAGTCTCACCCAGAACAACGTTGTTGATTGAAGATGCCATCGAGCCTATTGGTGACAGCACAGAGGAACTCTCAATGAAAGCACCAATGTCGGTGTCAAAACCGGCGGATCTCGGGTAGGGGGTCCCGAACTGTGCATCTAGGCGGATGGTAACAGGAGACAAGGGACACAATGTTTTTACCCAGGTTCGGGCCCTCTCGATGGAGGTAAAACCTTACGTCCCGCTTGATTAATATTGATGATGTGGGTAGTACAAGAGTAGATCTACCACGAGATCAAGGAGGCTAAACCCTAGAAGCTAGCCTATGGTATGATTGTTGTAATGTATGTTGTCCTCTGGACTAAAGCCCTCCGGTTGATATAGACACCGGAGAGGCTAGGGTTACACAGAGTCGGTTACAATGGTAGGAGATCTACATATCCAGACGCCAACCTTGCCTTCCACGCCAAGGAAAGTACCTTCCTGGACACGAGCCGAGTCTTCAATCTTCTATCTTCGCAGTATGGGAGTCCGCGGATATTGATAGTCCGCTATCTGGACACCCCTAGTCCAGACTCCTCACCGCCTGTGCTTCAAAGGCTTCATGAGCACTTGCATATAGTGATTTGTCGATTCGTGGTCACTTTGAGGTGCAACGTGCCTTTGCCATGGGGAGGATTGAGAGGAAGGACATGAAGCAATTCAGTTCCCGGTGCCTTGTAGTGAGTGTTTTCAGTCATCTAGTCCAACACCCATGAGTTGATATCTTCAGCGTCTCCAGTGATATGCAGTGTAGCATAGAACTGAAGAATGAGTTCTTCATTCCAATCGCAAATGTCCGTGCAGAAATTGAGTAATCCTGCATCGTGAAGAACACTGAGGACTGGCTCGAAGCATGGCAGAGATTCCATGTCCACGTGAGGAATATGTGCATGATCGAAGATTTTATCTTTGTCAAACAGCACAGAGGAATAGAAGTTGGCCTGACTAGCAGTCCAGAAACGCCTCTTCCTTATGCGAGCAGAGTCATAGGGGTTGTAGTTAGTGAAGAATACATGCTCGGCAAAGAAGTCTTCAGCCTTGAACTT
Organism: Aegilops speltoides; assembly: GCA_021437245.1. Lineage (NCBI taxonomy): Eukaryota > Viridiplantae > Streptophyta > Magnoliopsida > Poales > Poaceae > Aegilops > Aegilops speltoides. The sequence continues at coordinate 204,972,531 of CM038145.1, read as the reverse complement.
CTGTTTGCTTGAGAACGGATTCTTTGGCTTTGGCAGAGGGGTGTCAGTGAGTTGCATCACCACCTCAGGAATCGCGAGCTCAGGTTCTTCAGGCTGAGGAATTTCTGGTTCCTCTTCGTGTGCAACCTGAGGATCAGCAGCAGCAGGTTCTTCAGCACTAGCGGCTGGAATGTCTTCATGCACAGAGGGAGTGGGTTGAGTTTCTTCAGAGCCCATTTGAACTGTTGGTGCAGGGGACCGAGGAATCTGTTGGATAGGTGTGAAGAGAGGAGTATTGGGATGCTGACTGTCCCAAAAGTCATCATTCATCACAGGTGTGGTGCATCCTATATCCACATCTTCATCTTCAATTTCCTGAACACCAGCCTCTTCAGCTGTGAACTGAGGCATAGGTGATGAGATGACAGGCGTTGAAGGGATTGCATCCACTTCAATTTCTTCATCCATCTGCTCCGACGAAGCAGCAGCATGATTTCCTTCATCAGATCCGCTTGGGATCTCATAGTCTTCTCCAAAAGGAACAAGGTCCTTTCATGGTATGGAGGAAATTGGAACAGCATTAATAGGATTTTCAAGTGAGCTGGTCATTGGCTTCATTTTCTTTGCAGCCGAAGAATTTGACGCAGTTGATGCCTTCCTTTTCTTCACTGTAGCTCGCTCTGCAGCCTTGGTCTTCTTCACATTAGAGGCAGATGGAAGAATTGGAGTTGATGTAGGCGCGGGAGGAGCTGAGGAATCTGGTTCATTTTCTTCAGTGCAACTCGATGCGCTTGTTCGATCTCTTCGCTTTCTTCAGTGCACCACTAGTGGATGCCCCGCAATTTCTTCGGCGGCTGGAATTTCTTCACCAGCCTCGAACTAGCATTTTCTTCAAAGAGTTGAAAGTCATCGCGGTGTCTTGGCATGTTCTTCAAAGAGGCTGAGCGAGTCTACAGCCTAAAGATTTTCTTGTTGCGTTGGGGCTGCAACATTTGTGAATTTCTTTGTCAGATTGATGAATCTTACTTTAGCTCCTTGCCAATCAGCATAGTGGGCATCAAAGTCTTTGCTGAGGGCTTGGATTTCAGTCTGAGCCTTGAGAAGTTCCTCAGGTGTCATTCTGACAACATTTTTCTTCAGAGCTTCTCCTTTAGATTGCGCTTTCTTGATCTCTCTTGCCTTTTCAAACTTCCATTTCTCTTCAGTGATGAAATGGGTCAGCGTGTGACTTTGACCAGGAGTCAGATGAAAATCAGGCATTGGGGTGTTTGGATCCTTGTGCCAGAGATCAATGTAATCGAGGATTTTCCTCGGATCCAAAAGCAGTGGCACAGATGTGCCTTTGGCTCTAGCGACCTTCACCTGTCTGTCTCTGATGATTTCTGCAAGTTCATCATGAGAGGGCACATGGAATGTGACCTGTTTCTTCTTTGGACTTGGCCGAGGACCTCGTCCAACTGTTGCTTTAGTCTTCAACAGTGTGGGGCCTGATGAGGAAATAGGTGCAGCTAAGGAACTCGCTGAGACACCAGAGGCAATCGAGAAACCAACAGTCCTTTGACATGTAGCCATATGCACAGGAGCTGAGGACTTTGAAGGAGCTGCTGAGGACTTTGGTGGAGCAGTAGCAGTGTGAGGAATTTGCCGTGAGGGCATTGCTGAGGAACTTGGCCGTGAGGGCGCTGTTGGTGAAGCACTTGGCTTACGAAGGCTTCTTTGGCATGGATTTCCTCGGTTTGACCGAGGCCTCGATGCGATAGCGATGGCGAAATCCTCATTGAATTTCTTCACTGCCTCCTTGGCTTGTCTTGCCAATTTAGCTTGGCGCTTAGCCCATTCTTCAGGAAAGTCCTCACCACGCTTGATGCTGGTGGGGTCAGCTACTTGGCCAGGTGCCAATGGAGCTCTTGGGCATGGAGGATTGAGGGTGAATTTCCTCATGTACTTTGGAGTCACATATCTGTATTTCCTCCATTCCCTTGCCCATCTCCATTCAATCCTCTGTATGCGCACCTTGCGCTGATTTTTGTTTTCTTTGCCAAATTTTGCTTCATCAGGTGTGCAATAGTCAGCATAAATTTCCTCGTGGATTTCAAACGCAGTCATAACCTCGGTTTCTTTCCTCCTTTCTGCGGCTTCTTCGTCGCCATATTCTTCATTGAGGAATTTGAACAATCGAATTCTCTGAAGAAGTATGCAGTTTTTCTGCGAGGAACGCTGCAAATGAGTTAAGTTGATGAGAACCTAGTGATTCAGCAGCAGACATGAGTACCTGTGAACAAAGTTTAGATGCGAGGAAATTGGAGAGGTCATATGCGTTCTCAGAAGGTTTTTCGAAAAGAACAAGTTTTGAGGAATTTGACCAGATGAACCTTGAGGAATTTCACTAAGCGTTCTTGTCTTAGGTTCCAGAGTTGTACAGATCGAAGATCCACACAATTAGGGAATCTTGAAGAAAATGATTGCTTAGAGAAACAGTTCAAGATCATATGATGTGTGAGGTGTTCATATGTGTGAAGATTTGAAGAATAAACACCTTTGAAGATTTTTAGGAAAGTTTGAGAATCAAAGTGAGTACTAAAAGTAACTTTTAATTACCCGAAGTGAAGAACACGACGAACTGAGAAGAACGGATGTGAAGTTCGTCAGGTTAGATCTCCCACGCCCTAACTTGGCAGAGGAAGACAGCTACGGCGGCGGCGGAGTGAAGATTTCCGCGGCTGGCGTGAGTACGACGGCGACGAGGTCGAGGCAGCGAAGCTATTCCTCACCAGCGACGATGGAGTAGCGGCGGCGCTAGGGTTTGAGGAGCTCGAGTGAGAGAGTAGCGATCGAGCGGAGTAAGTGAAGTGAGGAAGGGGAGAGGGGTATTTATAGACACGGTGAAAAACTGTTCGCCCGAAGATTTGGGATGAACGTGCCCCTGCCCTTTCTCCTTCTCGCGACATGTGTCACCCACGTACCGTGTAGTTGAGATCGTGTATGATCGTGGGTGAATAGAATAATGCATTGTGGGATGCGGAACGGTTTGAGTGGTAAAACCGAAAATTTGGATAAGATTTTTTTTAAAGTTTCGTTCGCAATTTCTTCAGCTGACAAGGACACAGTGAAGATTTTGAACGAGTTTCAAATAGAACGCACATGAAGAATTTTTGAATAGATTGGGTTGAGTATTGCATAGAGGGGGAAGGGTCCGATCACATTCACTTGGCAGAAAAAGCAACTTGAAGAAATAGCTATAAGTGAATGCTGTAGAGGACGTAAACTCATATTTATATGTATAGCTAATGAAGAAAAACGATGGAAATAGTGAAGATTTTGCAAAGTTGAAGAATTTGAAAAACTGAAGAATTTCAAAACTGAGGAAAAACTCAAATTGAAGATTTTCAACTTTTTGTGGTGGCGTGACCCACTGTATAAGAATGATGATTTCAGACACCACGTACAATTTCGTAGTGTTCTGAGAATCAAATTCTTCATTAATTTCTTCACACTTAGAGTGTTATTCTTCATTGATTGAAGAAAAACTTTTCTTCATGTGTTGCACATCTAAGTCATCAATTTTGCATAAGTGTCGGGATGTGTCCTTTTCAAAGAACATTCAAGATTCTAAGATATTTAGCTCACACCGCAACTTGCTAAATCTCTTCTCATCCAAGGGCTTAGTGAAGATATCAGCTAGCTGTTCTTCGCCTTCACGTGCTCGATGGAGATGTCGCCTTCAACACATGATCACGAAGAAAATGATGACGAATCTGAATGTGCTTTGTCTTCGAGTGCTGAACTGGGTTGTGAGCAATCTTGATGGCACTCTCATTGTCGCAGAGGAGAGGCACATTCTTCATGTTGACGCCATAGTCCTAGAGTGTTTGCTTCATCCAAAGCAGTTGAGCACAGCAAGAGCCAAGCAGCAATGTATTCAGCTTCCGCAGAGATAGTGATACGCAGCTCTGCTTTCTTCGAGGACCAACAGCACCAAAGATCGTCCGAGGAAATGACAAGTGCCGAAGTTGACTTGTGGTCCACACGATCACCAAAGATAGTCGAGTCGAATATCCAATGAGATCAAAAGCGAGCCCTTGGGGTACCATAATCCTAGTGTTGGTGTGTGAGCTAGATATCAAGAATATGCTTCACAGCCTTATGGTGTGATTCCTTCGTGTAGCTTGAAATCGGGCACACATGCAAACACTAAGCATTATATCTGCCTAGATGCACATAAGTACAATAAAGAACCAATCATGGAGCGGTATACCTTGTGATCAAGTCAATACCATTTTCATCATTGCATAGATGGCCATTTGTGGGCATAGGAATTTTGACGCCTTTGCAATCTTGCATGCCGAATTTCCTCAAGACATCTTTGAGGTATTTCTCTTGAGATATGAATATGCCATTCTTGCTGATTTAATTTGAAGACCTAAGAAGAATTTCAACTCTCCCATCATAGACATTTGATATTCTTCACTCATTATATAGGCAAATTCATCACTATAACGTTGGTCAGTACAGCCAAAGATAATATCATCAACATATATTTGGCACACAAACAGTTCACCATCATAAGATTTAGTAAAGAGAGTAGGGTCGAGTGAACCGGGTGTGAAGCCATTCTTCACGAAGAATTCCTTCAATGTAGCATACCACACCCGAGGGGCTTGCTTGAGGCCATAGAGGGCCTTATTAAGTCTGAAGACTTTGTCAGGATTCTTTGGATCTTCAAAACCTGGGGGTTGAGAAACATATACTTCTTCCTCAAGCTTACCATTGAGGAATGCACTTTTCACATCCATTTGATATAAGATGATATCATGATGGTTAGCATAAGCAAGTAATATGCGAATAGCCTCAAGTCTAGCAACAGTTGCAAAAGTTTCATTGAAATCAATTCCTTCAACCTGTGTGATGCCTTTTCATCTTGCTTGTTGCGGTAGATCCACTTTGTGCCAATGATATTATGCTTGCGAGGATCTGGACGTTTGACCAGTTCCCAGACATTGTTGAGCTCGAACTGATGTAATTCTTCTTGCGTAACCTGAATCCACTCCGGCTCCAAAAATGCTTCATCTACCTTAGTGGGCTCTGTGATAGAGACAAAAGCATAGTGCCCACAAAATTTAGATAAATGTGAAGCTTTTGAGCGTGTGAGAGGACCTGGTGCTCTAATGTCATCGATGATCTTCTCCACTTGCACTTCTTTTGCAACGCGAGGATGAGCTGGTTGTCACTGAGGAGTTTGATCAGCATTTTCTTCAGCACCATTTTCCTCAGCATTTTCTTCAGGTGCATCAGCTCCACGTTCTTCATGAACTTGAATGAATTCTTCAGCAGATTCTTTAGTAGGAATGACATCCTTAGTTGCCTTGAACTTGATAGAATCCTCAGGTGCTGGTTCATTTAACACAGAAGGTAGGTGCTCTCTTTGCGAGCCATTAGTTTCATCGAACCGCACATCTACAGTGTCAACAATCTTGTGAAGAACAATGTTGAAGACTCTGTAGGTGTACGAGTCCTTTCCGTAACCAAGCATAAAACCTTCATGTGCTTTCGGTGCAAATTTAGAATTGTGGTGAGGATCTCTAATCCAATATTTAGCACCGAAGACTTTCAAATAACTCACATTGGGTTTCTTGTCAGTGAGGAGTTCATAGGCCGTCTTCTTGAAGAATTTGTGAAGATATACTATGTTGATGATGTAGCACGCAATATCAATTGCATCAATCCAAAAACGATGAGGCGTTTTGTATTCATCAAGCATAGTGCGAGCCATCTCAACAAGAATTCTGTTCTTGTGCTCCACGACGCCATTTTGCTGAGGAGTATAGGGAGCAGATAACTCATGAGTAATACCAAGTTCATCAAGATAGTCATCAAGACCGGAATTCTTGAACTCAGTTCCATTTGTCACTTTTGATGTGCTTGATCTTCACACCAAAATTGGTTGAAGCCCTCGAGGAAAAACGTTTGAAGACTTCCTGCACTTCATGTTTGTAAGTAACAATGTGTACCCATGTATATCGAGAGTAATCATCAACAATGACAAAACCATATAGAGATGCATCATTAGTGACTGCTGAGTAATGATTAGGTCCGAAGAGGTCCATGTGAAGCAATTCAAATGGACGAGTAGTGGTCATGATAGTCTTCGCTGGATGCTTGGCCTTGGTCATTTTTCTAGCTTCACAGGCTCCGCATAAGTGATCCTTGAGGAATTTGACATTCTCAATGCCAATGACATGCTTCTTCTTCGCAAGCGTGTGCAAATTCCTCATGCCTGCGTGACCAAGTCGTCGATGCCATAGCCAGCCTTCTGAAGCTTTTGCAAGTAGACACACGGCTGGTTGTGGTCCTGTAGAGAAATCAACAATATACAAATCTCCTCTCCTAAAGCCTTCAAGACTTTGGAATTGTCACTTCCATAATCACAACACAGTGATACTTGCCAAAGACAACAACCATATCAAGATCACAAAGCATTGAGATCGACATGAGGTTGTATCCTAAGGACTCAACAAGCATGACTTTGTCCATGTGTTTATCCTTAGAGATTGCAACCTTACCAAGACCCAATACGACTTTTGCCTTTGTCAAAAAGATGATATGCTTCAGATGTGACGGTGATAAGGAGCATCCATCAATAGATTCTTGTCACCAGTCATGTGATTCGTACATCCACTATCGAGGACCCACTCAAGAGCTTTGGGTTGATCATCCTGCAGATGAATTAGTGTAGCTTACAATCTCATATGCTTCATTTGTGAAGAATATGATTCAAGTTCATCGATGAATTTCATCAATCAAGAAATGAGATATAGCAAGATGAGGACGTGTGCAATGAAGGTTCATTTCATCATGATTCGCTGCGTCCTTTCGAGCAATTTTGTCGTCCCGGCAAAATTCTTCAGACGTTAAAGCACGCCCGAGACCACCCTCGTAGAAGAGATTAGTTCTTTTCTTCACCACCCACATCTGAAGGGGTGGCAAAAGTTTATCACTCTGAAAGCACCATGCGAGAATGGTGGCATAGAGGCCAAACCATTTCGCTTTCACATAAGAGGGGTTAGGGTAAGCATATGAATAAGCAGAGAAATTCTTCGAGGACTTATGAACATAATGGTTTGAAGAATAATGCACATATTCATAGCCCTTAGCTCTACCCTGCGAAACAGAGTTGTTAGCACGATGATAATCATGTGAGGACTTTGATCCTTTTGAGGAATTTGATCCACGTGAGGAATTTGGTCCGTATGAGGACTTGGATCCATATGAAGAATTTGGTCCATATGAATAATTTGATCTGGGGTTCCTGTTCTTCACTGGTGGTGTCATGAGGACATTCACCTGAAGACTTTCGAGGCACTTCTTGGGAACCCAGATTTTCTTCATAGGAGAACCGTTCCTGCAGTTAGTGCCAACATATCTAGCAAATACTTCACCATTCGATTTTTGAACAGTTTATAGTTGGAGTCAAATGACTCATCGAAGAATGAGGAGATTCACATGTGAAGCCGATAAGTTAGATGGATCAACTAGAGGTCCCTTTGCAAAGAACCCATGAGGTTTTGGGGTACTTTCAAAGCTTCCAATATGTTCCATCAGCATTAAGTTTCCTCTCAAAGGCAATACCCTCTTTTCTAGGGTTTCTGTTGAGGATCTTTTCTAGGGTTTCCTTTGAGGCTTTTGTACATGCTTGTCATATACAATTCCTTCAGCCCTGCATTGTCAGTGATACTAGCAATGTCCTCAGATGAGGAATTAGTGATAGCAGAGGCAGGTGAAGAATTTGTAACAGTTGAAGCATTTGAATATTCAGGTGAAGAATTAGCAGATTCACGTTCAATGCACTTTAAGAATGGAGGAACAAATTCTTCCTGGGAAGCGCTGATTTGTTGAGCTAGTAATGAATCGCGCTCCTTCTGAAGATCTTCATAACTCACTCTTAGCTTCTCAAGATCTTGCTTTCTTTGAAGAAATTCATAAGAAAGTTTCTCATGATCAGATAAGAGAGTGTTATGATGACTTTGAAGGTTATCAAACCTAGACTGAAGTCTCTGAAGATTTTCAGTCAGGGCTTTAGTGCGATCCATTTCTTCACCCAACATATCATCACTTTTGTCTAGCATGTTTTGAACCTTTTCCAAAGCCGTTTGTTGTTTAGTGGCAATGTAAACAAGTTTGGGATAACTAGGTTCAATGTCATCATTAGATTTATCATCATCAGATTCAGAGTCACAGAACTCGGATGAGGAACATTCGGTTACCTTGTCACCCTTTGCCATGAGACATGATGCAGAAGATGATGATTCTGGTTCGAAAGTCATCGTTTTGAGAGATTCCTTGAAGTCCTCAAACCAGGGATCATGATGGGTTCGATGACCTTCACAGACATCAGAGATTCGGTCCCAGATGAGCTTCGCATTGCAAAGATGCATAATGCGCCTGAATTCATCTCTGGATAGGCAGGAACAGATGATATCCTTCGCCAAGATGTCAAGTCGAGTGTACTTGCGAATATCATCAGCGTCCGCCATCTTGCATAGATCAGTAAGACCAATCTCAGTGACGGTCCACAGCTCGCTGTTCATTGCCATGAGGCGCTTCCTCATAATGGCCTTCCACTTGGGATAATCATGACCGTCAAAGATAGGGCATGTCACTTTCTTCATACCTGCGGTCGACATAACTAAAACTCCAAAGGTTAAACTAAAATCACACGTAACAAGGAGTACCTTGCTCGATACCAATTGAAAGTGCGTTATATCGACTAGAGGGGGGGTGAATAGGCAATTTTTACGAATTCTTCACTGAGGAAATTTGCCAATGAGGAAATTCCTTAGTGAAGAACTACTAGCAGCGGAATAAGTACTCAGAAGTAAGCATAATAGAATACAAGCATGGTCATCATGATGAAATGAAGACAAGCATTGAGTACAGAAAGCGTAATCACAGGATAACACAAGGTGAAGACAAACAGACTGAAGAAATTGAACTGAGGAAATTGAGAAAGTCTTCAGTCAAAGTCTTCAAACACAGATATGAACAAACACTCAACACAGTAATGAGGAAATGAAAGGGTTGAGGAAATAGAACCAGTTAGGTTGGTGAAGACAATGCTTTGGTAGACCAGTTCCAACTGTTGTCTCAGTTGTACGTCTGGTTGGAGCGGCTGAGTATTTAAACTCGAGGACACACAGTCCGGACACCCGGCCGAAAGCACGCAGCTCAGACACCCAGTCCTCACCAGATTCTCCTTGAACTAAGGTCACACAGACCTCGCCCAATCACTCGTGGTAAGTCTTCAGCGACTTCCAAACCTTCACAGACTTGGTCACTCGGCGATCCACAATTCCTCTTGATGCTCTAGACCATGACGCCTAACCGTCTGGAAGAAGCATAGTCTTCAAAGGTAACAAGCGCCGGATCCACGCAGATCAATTTCTTCATGATGCTCAATCACTTTGGGTTTGTAGGGTTTGGTTTTGGGTTTTCCTCACTTGATGATTTTCGCCAAAGTCCTCGGGGATGGGTTGCTCTCAAATGACAAGTGTCAAGTTCTCTCGAGCAGCCAACCAACTAGTGGTTGTAGGGGAGGCTATTTATAGCCTAGGAGCAGCCCGACATGATAAGACATAAATGCCCTTCAATGATATGACCGTTAGGTGGATAAGATATTTTGGGACAGGTGGCGCAAGAAGACAACAACGGTCGGAAATTTGACTCTCAAATTCCTCGTATATCATGTTCCTCACCGTGTAGGCAATTCAGACCGGCGAATTCCTAACTCCTCGCCGAATAAATTCATCAACACTGTAAGAACTTCGCCTCTATCATCAAGAGAGTGACTGAATCTGTATGAGATTTCCAAAGGCTTCACTCAAGGGATTGGTAGGTGTAGGATTTTGAGTTGAGCATCACATGGAAATTTTTCCTTAGTATTTCCTCGACCCCTTTAACAATGACGGTGTTTCCTATGACTCAAGAAAGAGAAAATGAAACTACGAAAACAAAAGTCTCCACGCTTCATGTTCCACAAATGAATACCAAGTCTTCAAGGTCACACCAATTTCTTCACTTTCAAAGTCTTCGAAAGTCTTCGAATATCAAAGTCTTCATTGAAGAACTTCATTTTAGGGTCGACTTTCTCTCAGAATATCAAACTCCTCATAGACTTATAGACCTGTGTACACTCACAAACGCATTAGTCCCTTAACCTATAAGTCTTCAATACACCAAAATCACTAAGGGGCACTAGATGCACTTACACCACTTAGTAACATAATCAACAACAACCAAAATATGTGTATACCCATTAGAGGAGGGAAAAGGTCCCATGAAATCAAATCTCCAAACATCAAATGGTTCAACATCAAGTGAATAATTCATAGGCATTTCTTGACGCTTACCGATATTACCTATTCTTTGGCATTCATCACAAGACAAGACAAGCTTACGGGCATCTTTGAAGAGAGTAGGTGATACAGGGCTAACCCGGTGTAGGCCGATCTTTCACGATTGGAGTGGGATCCCTCGAAGAACACGATGAACGCAGGGAAGAATGGGGAGAAATCACAAGGGTAAACACTCAAGAACAAGTCCAATCACACATCCACTAGACAATCAAACACACAAGATCCACAAGGTACATGAACAACAAAGGGAAAGGTACAAGGTAAGGTTCATCTCCAAGAGGAGGTCTTGATGCTATCCTAGACGGATCTTCCCACGAGGGGGTCTTGATGATATCCCACAGGATCTTCTCCTAGATGGAGGTCTTGGCCTCAAAAGGAGTGGTGGTCTCTCTCTCTCTCTCAAGAGTAGAGATAGGTAGGAGCAAAGCTCACATACAAATGAGCTATCACTTTGCTAACCCTAACTAGAGGAAGGAGATGGAGTATATATAGGATAGTCCACGAAGGGGTAAGTGAGCAGGGGATACATGGGCCTTTGGCCCGACTCTGTGCGTAGGCAGGCGCCAGATGTCCGGGCTGGGGGCTGGATGTCCGGGCTCTCGTGAGACGCCAGATGTCCGGGGTGGTTGGCCGGATGTCCAGCCCGAGCTGGGTGACCTTCTGGCTTCGGGTGCCTCACGCCGGATTTCCGGGGGCGATGCCGGATGTCCGGGAACACAGGCCGGATGTCCGGCCGCTGATGCTTTGGCCTTCTGTTGGTGCAGTTCGTGGGCGACTGCACAGGCGCCGGATGTCCGGCCCTTGGCCCGGATGTCCGGCTGCTGTAGCTTCAACAACATCGTCTTCTTCCGTCGTCGCTTCCAGGCTTCCCTCGCGGATGGTGTAGTTGTTCCTTGGCGCTTGCATTCCTCCTCGACATCCATGAAGCTCCGACAATACCTATGCATGCACACGGGAGAAGTGTCAAGTAGTATACCATCCTCTAAGGGGTCAAGTGAACACGTGCAAAGGAGAAGATTCACCTTTATGTATGAGAAGTAGAGGTCGCACGTGTCACTTGCCAAACGAACTCTTGACATGGTGATGACCGTAGGATGCTCCGCATCATCCCCTCCCCCTTGGAAAAGATCCGACCTCGGATCAAAAACCAAATCACCATGGGAAAGAGATGGCGGTGCCGTGTCGAAGTGGTCGGTCACCAAGCACTCATCATCTTGAAACTCGAAATGGGCACTCTCCAATGTCGCACCGTCTAGTAATTCCTTCAAAAGAAGCAAGAACAACAAACACTTGGAAAAACAAATGTGGTTAGCATTAGTGCAAAACCAAGCATTCAAGAGGTGATTCACCAAACAAGTGTCGTCATCAAGCATAGCATCGGGTGTGACAAAGGATTGTGACATGGCATGTAAGCATATCAATCGAGCACAAGCAAAAATATCATGTGGACAAGTATGCAAATGTGAGGTAGAGATGCAAATATGTGTGACAAGATAATAAGCATCTACCTCGAGGTCATAGCAAGCATTCACAAATTGCTCAATGAAAGGTCTATGGTAGGCATAAGAATCATTCACAACACCAAATAAAATGAAGTGTCTAAACACATGGGTCAAGTGCAAGACAATCCAGGCATAATGTGCATAGGGTGTAGTGAATATAGTGTGGCACTCAACACAATAGAAAGAGCAATTGTTCATCATGTGTGAGGCAATCAAGTCAAGCATGTGACAAGCAATGGGACATGGCATATGTGAAGAAATGATATTGGTGCAACCAACCATATCATAGGAGCAAGTAGTCCAAGAATTGGATGCAACACACAAGGTATATATGTCATGAAGCAGGGAAATGTGGCAATCATGGGTGAAAGCAATATCTCAAACATGCGTGCAAATGGTGCAAGCAACACATGAAGTATGATCCACAATATCCAAGCTCAAGAAGGATGTCACCTTGAAAGTGTGTCCTTGTGCATTCTTCACAATGCCGAAGTTGTAGGAAATGTGGTGTAGAAGCGAGTCGTGGTAGAATATGTGAGGCTCGCTCTCAAGAGCTCGAATGGTAAACTCACGTGAAGTGGAAGGTGACACAAAGTCCAAGTATCCTACACATGCACATCACAAAACAAAGAACGTATGCGCATGGTAGATAAACACATCATCCATCATGATGGTTTTCATATTTTGCATATAACCATTAGAAGCACAAGTGCATGAATAATATGATGCAACAATGGCGATATTCATGGCACTAGGTATATGGTGCAAAGAAGTAAGACAAGCATGCTTCAAAAGTAATATGTCAAAATCTCCAAACATATGTGAGAATGCTATGGGGGCAATATCATGAGCAAGACGAGAATCATTGTTGCACTCAATACATGGCAAATCATCTAGCATGAGAGGGGCAACACATGGACATATATGACAAGAAGCAATATGAATCATGTGCAAAGCATATAGATGGTTGTCATCAACCGCATGAAATGAGTAAGTATGAGTCATTGGTGCTGCAACATGAGCAAGCATAGAGATCAAGTCGTGCAAACTAGTGGAGCGAAGATGCAACACACTAGAAGAAATCATGGCAATCATGTCATGTGAGCAAATAATAGGCATAGGGAAACATATCGCAAGCACGAACACAAAGCAAGATGAAAGTATCATCATAGGAATTGTGCACAAAAGGAACATGGCAAGAACAAGCAATATCTCCACCAAGCTTGCAAATACACATACAAGTACTAGAATCAATCATCATGTGTAATGCAAAGCATGGGTCACAAATGCATGTCAAAGGCATAGGAATGAGCATATCATGCAAAGTGAACATGGCAAGATGGGCATATGATATGTAATGGACAATAACCCATAGCCAAGTGAGGGCCATGTAGAAGAAATGCGTGAAGTCTTTGCGCGAAGAGAGTGGTGGGAAAGACAATCCATGGGATTCCAAATCATTGTTGCTCTCTAGAGCTCGTTTAGTCAACTCATGGGATTGCGAGGTTGACAAGTATTCATGGGTACCTACACAAAAGAGACAAAAACCAAAGAAATTGTGCGTGTGGTAAATGTACACATCATCCATCATGATGTGTATGTGCACATGTGAGTTAGCACAAGATAAGCATCTCTCAAAGAAATTTGATGCATGGTATATGAGCATGTCATCCATCATGAAAGAATAGTTATTATGTATGACACGATGGGGATGCAAATTGAGCATACAATTATATGGCACATCAATAGCATGTCTATCCATGGGGAGCATATGGTGCACACAAGTATTGGGATCACGCAATGAATGGGATGGATCAAATTCTCCTAACATGTATGAGGAAACTATGGGGGTCTCCTCATGAACAACATTGGAAACATCATATGGAGAAAATGGACAACATCCAAAATAATGCATATCCGAAGCTAGGTGGTCATGGCATGGCATATGAGATAAATGATGCAAAGGTAGCATATCAATATCATCACAAGAAAAACAAATGCCGATAACCATGGGCTTGTCATCTATGCCATATGTGCAAATTGGGTTCATTTTAATGGCATATGCATAGTCACTATGAAGAGATTGCAAATAAGACATATGGTTGATCTCATGCATAGTATATGACAAGTCAAGCGAATTATCAAACATGATGTGACCTAAAGAATTGTCACAAGAAATCCTATGTAACATGGCATCATAACTAATAGACTCCACATGAGAATCATCATACTCATCATAAATGGGCAAATCATCACATGGGGAAATCATACTAGCATGAAGCATGGTACTAGGTGGATCAACATCATGGAAGCAATCAATGTCAAGAATGTGCACTAGTGGGACTAGAGCATCACCTTCACCTATGTTACCTTGTTCATTCCACTCAAGTGGTGTAGGTGAGGTGGGAAAGACCAAATGGTGGTCATCTTCATCTTGATGGAACCATGTGGGGGGTGCATCATATTCCACCATGGCCATCGTCTTATCCAAAGGGAGGACGAAGTCGTCGAGGATCGGCGCGTCATCATAAATGGGACCTAGCACCAAATGAGAAGACACAATAGAAGTAGAGGTCAAGTTGTTAGAAAGGCAAATGGCCTCACAAGACCTATCAACTATCACACTCTCTCTATGTGGTGGTTCACTCACTCCCTCAAAATAGGTGCACTCAAAGTCACATATGGTGGAGTCACTCATCTCACACAAGTGGTGGGGGTTGTGGCTCTCCTCACATGGAAAGTGGGGCAACTTGTCATATACGGGGCGAGTGGTGAAGTCACTCTCACTCTCAATATGGTGGCAAAAGTCACTCAAGTCATCATACGTCACCGTGGTCGAAGGGAGAATCCCATGCTCAACCATCTTGTCATCGTTGTCGTGGATGAAGGCCGAAGATGGCACGTCATCACTCTCCTCCATGACCAAAGGGAAAATCCCATGCTCAATCATCTCGTCGTCGTCGCTGTGGATGAAGGCCGAAGATGGCACATCATCACTCTCCTCCATGACCGAAGGGAAAATCCCATGCTCGATCATCTCGTCATCGTCGCCATGGATGAAGGCCGAAGATGGCACATCATCACTCTCGCCTCCAAAGATGGAAGCATCATCCTCGCTCGCCACCTTGTCGCTCGCCTCCAAAGCTTGGTCCTTGAAGGTCTCCATAGTCGTACTCATCGCCGCACCGTCTTGAAAAAGAGTCAAGGTAGACTCGGCATCATCAATGCCACAAAGAGGGATGGCGGTGAAGTCGAACTTGGGAGCATCGTCTTGGAGCTCGTCAGCCTTGGACATCATGGTGGTACTAGCCTCATGCATGTCGTAGAGCTTGGTCACCGTGAAGTGTGCTTGGGGTGGAGAAGCCTTGGCCTTCATGAGTTCTTGTTCCGCCCTGAGAGCACCAATGTAGTAGTCGTCGATGGACTTGTAGTTCTCGAGGAAGATAGTCTTGGAGATGTCGTTGTGCAATCTCATCATGAAGTGGAACTTCATCGAAATGGGGTCGTCCATGCCGGCTCGTCGCAAGACAATCTTCATCTCCTTGAAGTACGCGTCAATGGACTTGGATCCTTGGATGGTGTTCTCCAATTGGCGTCGAAGTTGTTCCGTGTAGGTTGGAGGCACGAACTCTCGCCACAAAGCTCTCTTCGTCTTGGGCCAACTCATGTCGTAGTACTCCAAAGGTGTGTGAAGCCACCATGCCGATGCGTAGTCGTGGAAGTTTATTGTGGCGCACTTCACTTGATCTTCGGGACGAACTTGATGTAGCTTGAGGTAGTCATCCATTAAACGCTCCCACTCGAGATACTCCTCGGGTTCTTGAGTCCCATAGAAAGGAATCCCATTGTTGATGTCGAGGTCGTAGTAGCTAGTGGAAGTCGCGGACTTGAGCTTGGGGAGCTTCTCTTGAGCGTAGTATTGGGGTGCTTGTTGGCGAAGATGTCATATGTCGCTTGGCAAAGATGCCAATGGAGATGGTGAAGTCGGTGAATGGTTGTTGTTGTTGAGCTCTTGACCTTCACGTTCTTGTTGGTGATGGTGTCGATGCCGATGTGATCTTGCCGGAGATGGTAGCTCGGAAGGATGTGCTCTTGAGCGTCTTCTCGAAGATGAGGAAGATCGCTTGTAGGACTTGATGATGGCTTTGATCTCCTCCATTTTAGCTTGCATCTTGGCGTCGGAGTTGTTGTTCGTGGCATCGAACTCGTCGTTATTGTTGTAGACAGAAGGTGAAATGCCTTGTTTATCCATCACAAGACTCGAGTAGAGGTGAGTAGGAAATGAGATAAACAATACCAAGTTACCTTTTCCCAAAGTTGAGGATGTATCCCGTTTCACTCAATGTGAAATGAAAGAATAGTGGAATTCGTACTGGACTTGTTCACTCACACCTATCAAGTAAAGCTTATGGTAGAGCTCGGTGAGGATAGTGGCACAAAAATTCGATGCAAAATGTTAGCCAGAGTCAATAATGTTGAAAGAGATTCACAAATTCGCAAGCGAAATAAGTAGACCAATAGCAATATGTGGCACACGGAAACACACACACGGATAGATAAATGGGGTCGTGCAACCAAGGAATGACCACAAAATGTGGAATCCACGGAAAACGCTCGTGTTACACAACTCAAGAGAGACGCTAGCACGATTGCTCAATAGGCGGATACGACACTTGTGCACAACCTATAAGATGCAAAATGGATTAGCTCTCTACCCCAAGTATGCTATGTATGTATGGTTCCTGGTGTTTCTCACACAATGATCCAAGATGATCAAGTATGATACCATATGATATATTTTGATGCTATGGCTATTGCTTACAAGCTCTTTGCTCTCTTTCTTTTGCTTAAAAGCTTTATTTCTTTTTTCTGTACGGCCACTTTTGCACAATGCACAAACCAAGATAGCAATTGTGTATATGCGGGAACAAACTTGTGACACAAGATATGATACCAATATATGCACCACGATGATATGGTATGTATGCTATGGGAAGTATGATCACTAATGTGATCAAGTCACGTTGCCGGCAATACTCAAATGGCTAGTCTCGATAGGCAAGCAACGTAAAATGGGCTAGGGGTTAACAATGCAATGGCAAGAATGTACAATGGTGTCGTCGAGGTTACCGTCCTTGGCGATGATGAGTGGCGGTGTTCTTCATGTCGAGTCGTTCCTAGTTAGCAGAAACACCCTAGGAAACGGAAAAAACGTGAACTCAAAATCTCAAATGACAAATGTCAAATGGTGGTAGCGGGAAGCGGTGGTGGTTTGCAATTGGCAATGCGGAAGTGGAATGATGGGTTATGTGAGTTAAAGTTTAAGTTGCCGTCCCTAAGTAGCCGAAACACCTTAGGAGACACAACTCACAAGTCAAACAAAATTGGGTTAAGTTGGGGTGGCGGAAGTGTATGGTGGGCACGCCTATGCGGAAGTGGTGGTGGTGGTTGATGAAGAAGCAACCATCCCTAAGTAGCCGAAACACCTCAGGAGACTCGAATCACTACTCAAACAACCACTAATTCTATAGGGAACAAAATGGGTTAGGTTGCGGAAGTCGATGGTGGTAATGCAGATGATATGGTGGTGGCCCTAGGAAAAGATGCCAATATTCACAAAATTTGATGGAGTCAATTGGTGTTGCAACCTATCTATATGGATGGGGGGTGTCAATAGCTACTCAACAAGCTAAAGAATGCGAAAATCAGACTCTGGATGTGAAAGTTATGGTCAAACCGGTGAAACACGGAAGGCTGAAATGCCAGGGACTGGATATCCAGGGGTAGGGGCCGGATTTCCGGGGGTGTATGTCCAGAACCGTGCCGATTTGGTGCTCCAGGGCCCGGATGTCCGGCCCGATGGCCCGGATGTCCGGCCTGTGGCCCGGACGTCCAGCCCGACGATTCCAGATCTCGTTTGGGGCGGAAATTGATGATTTCGGGGGCAAAATTGGAGAGATTTCTTGGATGGAAGGTGGGGAAACTTGGGGAAAAGCTAGATCCACTTGAAACCAAGCAACTCCACGGATCAAAATCAACAAAACATCATCAAACCAACAAATCACAAAAAAAATTGGGGCTATTTTTGGTGGGGATTTTCGGATTTTGGGGAAGAACACAACAAAACAAGGCTAGAAAATGGTGGGAGGGACTCCAAAAACGTGATCAACGTGGCTCATGATACCATATGATACGGGGCTAACCCGGTGTAGGCCTATCTTTCACGATTGGAGTGGAATCCCTCGAAGAACACGATGAACGCGGGGAAGAACGGGGAGAAATCACAAGGGGAAACACTCAAGAACAAGTCCAATCACACATCCACTAGACAATCAAACACACAAGATACACAAGGTACATGAACAACAAAGGGAAAGATGCAAGGTAAGGTTCATCTCCAAGAGGAGGTCTTGATGCTATCCTAGACAGATCTTCCCACCAGGGGGTCTTGATGATATCCCGCAGGATCTTCTCCTAGATGGAGGTCTTGGCCTCCAAAGGAGTGGTGGTCTCTCTCTCTCAAGAGTAGAGATAGGTAGGAGCAAAGCTCACATACAAATGAGCTATCACTTTGCTAACCCTAACTAGAGGAAGGGGATGGAGTATATATAGGATAGTCCACGAAGGGGTAGGTGAGGAGGGGATACATGGGCCTTTGGCCCGATCTGCGCGCAGGCAGGCGCCAGATGTCCGGGCTGGGGGCCGGATGTCCGGGCTCTCGTGAGATGCCGGATGTCTGGGGTGGTTGGCTGGATGTCCGGCCCGAGCTGGGTGACCTTCTGGCTTCGGGTGCCTCACACCGGATTTCCGGGGGCGATGCCGGATGTCCGGGCTGTGGCATGGCGCCGTTTGTCCGGGCACATGGGCCAGATGTCCGGCCGCTGATGCTTTGGCCTTCTGTTGGTGCAATTCGTGGGTGACTTCACAGGCGCCGGATGTCCGGCCCTTGGCCCGGATGTCCGACCACTGTAGCTTCAGCAGCATCGTCTTCTTCCGTCGTTGCTTCCAGGCTTCCCTTGCGGATGGTGTAGTTGTTCCTTGGTGCTTGCACTCCTCCTCGACATCCATGAAGCTCCGACAATACCTATGCATGCACATGGGAGAAGTGTCAAGTAGTATACCATCCTCAAAGGGGTCAAGTGAACACGTGTAAAGGAGAAGATTCACCTTTATGTATGAGAAGTAGAGGTCGCACGTGTCACTTGCCAAACAGACTCTTGACATGGTGATGACCGTAGGATGCTCCGCATCAATAGGCCAATAAAAACCAGATTGCAATACCTTATGAGCGGTTCTGTCTCCCGCGTGATGTCCTCCATAAGTTTCAAAGTGACATTTCCGTAGGATTTGTTCCTATTCATGCTCAGATACACAACGTCTAATAATACCATCTACTCCATTATAAAGATGTGGATCATCCCAAAAGTAATGTCTTAAATCATAGAATAATTTTTTCTTTTGTTGGTATGTGAAGCTAGGTGGTATGGATTTAGTAACAATGTAATTAGCATAGTCAGCATACCAAGGTGTACTATTAGAAACATTTATTGCAGCTAGTTGTTCATCAGGAAAGCTATCATTAATAGGTTGTGGGTTATCAAGAATATTTTCAAGCCTAGACAAGTTATCAACTATGGGGTTCTCTGCTCCTTTCTTATCAGTAATATGCAAATCAAATTCTTGTAGCGGAAGAACCCACCTAATAGTCTAGGTTTAGCGTCTTTCTTTTCCATAAGATATTTCATAGTAGCATGATCGGTGTGAAAAATCACTTTAGAATCAACAATGTAGGATCTGAATTTATCCCAAGCAAACACCACTGCTAAGAATTCTTTTTCAGTAGTAGCATAATTTCGTTTAGCACTATCTAGAGTTTTACTAGCATAATGAATAACATTCAGTTTCGTATGAACTCTTTGTCCTAGAACAGCACCAACATCATAATCACTAGCATCACACATAATCTCAGAAGGTAAGTTCCAATCAGGTGGTTGAACAATAGGTGCAGTAATTAAGGTTTTCTTTAGTGTTTCAAAGGCTTCTAAACAATCATCATCGAACACAAAGGGAATATCCTTTTGCAAAAGATTCGTAAGAGGCCTAGAAATTTTAGAAAAGTCTTTGATAAACCTCCTATAGAAACCAGCATGACCAAGGAAACTACGAATACCTTTGATATCTTTAGGACATGGCATTTTCTCAATTGCATCAACCTTGGCTTTGTCCACCTCAATGCCTCTCTCAGAATTTTTATGGCCCAAAACAATACCTTCGTTAACCATGAAGTGGCACTTCTCCCAATTCAAGACAAGATTTGTTTGTTCACATCTCTGCAAAACTCGATCAAGATTGCTTAAACAATCATCAAAAGACTTCCCATAAACATGAAAGTTATCCATGAAAACCTCAACAATCTTTTCACAAAAATTAAAGAAGATAGCAGTCATACATCTTTGAAAGGTAGCAGGTGCATTACATAGACCAAAAGGCATATGTCTATAAGCAAAGGTTCCACAAGGACAAGTAAAAGTGGTATTTTCTTGATCAGGTTGTAAAACAGGTATTTGTGAAAAGCCAGAATATCCATCAAGAAAGCAAAAATGTGTGTGCTCGGATAATCTTTCTAACATTTGATCAATAAAAGGCAGAGGGTAATGATCTTTTCTAGTTTCTTTGTTGAATTTTCTATAATCAATTATCATCCTATAGCCCGTGACAATTATTTGTGGAATGAGCTCATTCTTATCATTAGGAACAAGAGTAATACCTCCCTTCTTAGGGACACAATGAACATGACTTACCCATCTACTATTAGCTATAGGATAGATTATACCTACTTCCAGAAGTTTCAATATTTCTGTTCTTACCACTTCTTTCATCTTCAGATTTAACCGACGTTGGTGATCAACAACGGGTTTAGCATCAGGTTCTATATTAATCGTGTGCTGACATAGAATGGGACTAATGCCCTTAAGATCATCAAGAGTATATCCAATAGCAGCTCTGTGTTTCCTTAGAACTTTCAATAATCTTTCTTCTTCATGTTCTGAAAGGTTAGCACTAATAATAACATGATATATCTTTTCCTCATCAAGATAAGCATATTTCAAAGTGTCTGGCAATTGTTTTAATTCAAACACAGGATCACCTTTAGGTGGAGGAGGGCCTCCTAGAGTTTCAATAGGCAAATTGTGTTTAAGCAGAGGTTGTTGTTCGAAAAAGATTCTATCTATTTCATTTCTTTCACGCATATGCAAATCATTTTCATGGTCTAGCAAATATTGTTCCAAAGGATCAGTAGGAGGTACAACAATAGAAGCAAGACCAATAATTTCATCCTTACTAGGCAAATCTTTATTATGAGGTTGTCTACTAAACTTGGAAAAATTAAATTCATGAGATTCATCACCAAAGCTAACACCGACAATTTGTTTCTCACAATCTATTTTAGCATTGACGGTGTTCAAGAAAGGTCTACCAAAAATAATGAGACAAAAGTCATCTTGTGGGGAGCTAAGAACAAGAAAATCAGTAGGGTATTTTATTTTCCCACACAAGACTTCAACATCTCTAAGAATCCCAATTGGTGATATAGTATCTCTATTAGCAAGTTTAATAGTGAAATCTATGCCTTCTATTTCAAAAGGTGCTATTTCATCTTTAACTTCTTGATATAAGGAGAAAGGAATAGCACTCACACTAGCACCTAGGTCACATAACCCATGATAACAGTGATCTCCTATCTTAACTAAGACAACAGGCATGCCAACAACTGGTCTATGTTTATCTTTTCCTTCAGGTTTGGCAATTCTAGAAGCTTCATCACAGAAGTAAATAACATGCCCATCAATATTATCGACTAAGAGACCTTTAACCATAGCAACACTAGGTTCAACTCTGATTTGTTCAGATGGTTTGGGTGTTCTAACATAACTTTTGTTAACCACAGTTGAAGCTTTAGCATGTTCCTTCACCCTAACAGGGAAAGGTGATTTTCAATATAAGAAGTGGGAACAACTGAATCAACATTGTAAATGATAGTTTCTTCTTTAGCTTTTACCGGTTCTTTAACTTCTTCTTTAATAGGTGGGTGATATTTAAACCACTTCTCCTTAGGGAGATCAACATGAGTAGCAGAAGATTCAAAAAAGGAAGCTACTATCTCAGAGTCAAGTCCATATTTAGTGCTAAACTTTTGAAAAACATCGGTATTCATAAAAGATTTGACACAATCAAACTTAGGTTCAATATCTGACTCTTTACCTTCATCGAGTTCCCAATCTTAAGAGTTGCGTTTAATTCTTTCTAAAAGATCCCACCGGAATTCAATAGTCTTCTTCATAAAAGAACCAGTACAAGAAGTATCGAGCATGGTTTGATCATTACAAGAAAGCCGAGCATAAAAGTTCTGAGTAATAATTTCTCTTGAGAGATCATGGTTGGGGCATGAATATAACATTGACTTAAGCCTCCCCCAAGCTAGAGCGATACTTTCTCCTTCACGAGGCCAAACATTATATATGTAATTCCGATCACGATGAACTAGATGCATAGGATAATTTTTTTGATGAAATTCCAATTTCAAACGATTCCAGTTCGAAGATCCAATATCATCGCATAGCCTGTACCATGTCAATGTTTTTCCCTTCAAAGATAAAGGGAAAAACTTCTTCTTAGCTTCATATTCGGGCAAACTTGCAAGCTTAAACAATCCACAAATTTCATCCACATATATCAAGTGCATATCAGGATGTTCGGTTCCATCTCCTACATAAGGATTAGCTAGCAGTTGTTCTGACATACCCGAAGGAATTTCATATTCAATATTTTCAGTAGGTGCAGTAGGTTGAGGGGCAACTAATTGTGGTTCTGGTCGAGGTGAAGATACCCCGAACAAACCCCTCAAAGGATTGTTTTCCATAGTAGCAAGTGACAATAAATTTCAACATGCAGTAATAATGTTTCCTTACCAATTTCCACTTACCAAGAGTGCTTCACTCCCTGGCAATGGCGCCAGAAAATGGCCTTGATGACCCACAAGTATATGGGGTCAATTGTAGCCTTTTCGATAAGTAATAGTGTCAAACCCAACGAGGAGCAGACGGAAGTGACAAGTGGTTTTCAGCAAGGTATTGTCTGCAAGTGCTAAGATTGTAAGTAGTGAAGTAGTTTGATAGCAAGATAACTTGTAATGAGCAAGTAACGATAGTAGTAACAAAAGTGCAGCAAGGTAGCCAAATCCTTTTGAGGCAAAGGACAGGCCAAAACGGTCTCTTATGATAAGCAAAGTGTTCTTGAGGGTACATGGGAATTTTATCTAGTCACTTTCATCATGTTGGCTTAATTCGTGTTTGGTACTTTGATAATTTGATATGTGGGTAGGCCGGTGCTTAGGTGTTGTTCTTACTTGAACAAACCTCCTACTTATGATTAACCCTCCTGCAAGCATCCGCAACTACGAGAAAAGTATTAAGAATAAATTCTAACCATAGCATTAAACTTTTGGATCCAATCGGCCCCTTACGAAATAGCACATATACTGGGGTTTAAGCTTCTGTCACTCTCGCAACCCACCATCTAATAACTACTCCACAAATGCATTCCCTTAGTCTCAAATATGGCGAAGTGTCATGTAGTCGACGTTCACATGACACCACTAAGAGAATGACAACATACATATCATCAAAATATCGAACACATATCAAGTTCACATGATTACTTGCAGCATGATTTCTCCCATGACCTCAAGAACGAAAGTAACTACTCACAAATGATAATCATGATCAAGATCAAAGGAGTATTAAATAGCATAATGGATCTAAACATATAATCTTCCACCAAATAAACCATATAGTAATCAACTACAAGATGTAATCAACACTACTAGTCACCCACAAGCACCAATCTATAGTTTTGATACAAAGATTGAACATAAGAAATGAACTAGGGTTTGAGAGGAGTTGGTGCTGTTGAAGATGTTGATGAAGATAGCCCTCCCCAAGATGGGAGATTTGTTGGTGATGATGATGACGATGATTTCCCCCTACGGGAGGGAAGTTCCCCCAGCAGAATCGGCCCACCGAAGGGCAAAAGTGCTCCAGCCCAAGTTTTGCCTTGAGGCGGCGATGCTTCATCTCGAATGTCCTCTCCTTATTTTTTCTAGGTCAAAGTGACTTATATACCAGAAGATGGGCACCGGAGGTGGGCCGAGGAGGGCAGCATCCACCAGGGTGCGCTTGGGCCTCCTGGCGCGCCCAAGTGGGTTGTGCCCACCTGGTGGCCCCCCTCTGGCACTTTTTGCTCCAATAATTCTTAAATATTACATAAAAAATCCTTGGGAATTTTCAGCTCATTTGGAGTTGTGCAGAATAGGTAGCTTGTCGTAGCTTTTTCAGGACCAGATTTCCAGCTACCAGACTTCTCCCCCTTGGTGCATACCTTGCATATTATGAGAGAAAAGGCATTAGAATTACTCCAAAAAGCATTATTATACAATAAAACAACATTGAAAGTGCAACTATCCCTGGGTGGTTTTGGTAATTTCTAACAACATATAGCTCATTGAGCGAATGCTATTCAAGATAAATATTTTAGGGAAAGCTCAATGATTGGCATGGCATGGATGAGAAAAGTGGATCCCTCAAAATGGTAAGGACAAAAGGATTGGCTCAAGGTCAAAGCACAAGACTCTACATTTTCTATTTTAGTGATCCAAGATCACACTGAGTCTATAGGAAAAGCCAATACTATCAAGGAGGGATGAGGTGTTGCTTAATGATATGCTCCAAAGCCTCAACTACTTTCTCACATCCACATATGACCTAAACCAAAAGTCAAACTCAGCCCCACCAAAAGCATCTATCCGGCGCCACCGAGTTCAGATGTCATAGCCACAGTCACAAACGCTAGTCTTTTCGGTCTCACCGATAGGGATCTCGGTCTCACCGAGATGGGATTGCAATCTCTCTGTTTCCCTTCGTAACGTTTCGGTCAAACCGAGATGAGCGATCAGTCCCACCAAGATTGCAATGCAAAGTCACTGTTTCCCTTTCGTAACGTTTCGGTCTAACCGAGATGAGTGAATCAGTCCCACCGAGTTTGCCTGACCAACCCTCTGTGTGTCTATTACCAAAATTGGTCTCACCGAGTTTGTGTAATCGTTCTCATCGAGGTTATGTTATGCCCTAACCCTAACCATATCGGTCCCACCGAGTTGACATGTTGGTCCCACCGAAAATCCTAACGGTCACATAGTTTACTAAATCGGTCCGACCGAGTTTCAGGATTTGGTCCCACCGAGTTTGGTAAGTTGTGTGTAACGGTTAGATTTTGTGTGGAGGCTATATATACCCATCCACCCACTCTTCATTCGTGGAGAGAGCCATCAGAACATGCCTACACTTCCAACATACATTTTCTGAGAGAGAACCACCTACACTTGTGTTGAGTTCAAGATATTCCATTCCTACCACATAAATCTTGATCTCTTGCCTTCCCCAAGTTGCTTTCCACTCAAATGTTCTTTCCACCAAATCCTAATCCTGTGAGAGAGAGAGTTGAGTGTTGGGGAGACTATCATTTGAAGCACAAGAGCAAGGAGTTCATCATCAACACACCATTTGTTATTTCTTGGAGAGTGGTGTCTCCTAGATTGGCTAGGTTCACTTGGGAGCCTCCATCAAGATTGTGGATTTGAACCAAGGAGTTTGTAAGGGCAAGGAGATCACCTACTTCGTGAAGATCCACCCCTAGTGAGGCAAGTCCTTCGTGGGCGACGGCCATGGTGGGATAGACAAGGTTGCTTCTTCGTGGACCCTTCATGGGTGGATCCCTCCGTTGACTCGCACAACTGTTACCCTTTATGGGTTGAAGTCTCCATCAATGTGGATGTACGATAGCACCACCTATCGGAACCACGGCTAAAAAATCTCCATGTCAACATTGTGTTTGCTCCCTCAAACTCCTCCCTTTACCTTCATATGCAATTGTTTTACATTCCGCTGCTATACTCTTAGAATTGCATGTGTAGGTTGATTGCTTGACTTGTGCTAAGTTGCTAAAATCTGCCAAGAACTAAAATTGGGAAAAGGCTTGATTTTTATTTGGTCAAGTAGTCTAATCACCCCCCTCTAGAGATACTTTCGATCCTACAAGTGGTATCAGAGCTTTGGTCTCCATTTGCTTTGATTTCCATAGCTTTTGGTGGTCATAGCCTTGGTTTCATAACCTAGGAGAGTATGGCGTCTAGCGAGAGAAATTACCACCATAGAGGTCCTTACTTTGATGGTACTAATTTTGCTAGTTGGAAGGATAAGATGAAAATGCATATTCTTGGACATAACCCCGCTGTTTCGGCTATTGTGTGTATTGGCTTGCAAGCTGAATTTTTTGATGGGAGAGAACCGAACCATGAAGCTACCGTGGAAGAGTTGAAGATGCTGCAACAACGCTCAAGCTTGTGATATCCTATTCAACGGATTGTGCCCTGAAGAATTCAACAAAATCAGCCGTCTTGAGAATGCAAAGGAAATTTGGGATACTTGGATTGACATGCACGAAGGTACCGACTCCGTCAAGGAATCCAAATTGGATGTGCTTCAAATTCAACTTGACAAGTTCAAAATGAAGGATGGTGAAGGTGTCGCTGAGATGAACTCTAGGCTTGCTCTCATCACGAATGAGATTGCCGGCTTAGGAAGTGAAGAGATGACCAACAAATTCATCATCAAGAAGATCCTAAGAGCCTTGGATGGAAAATACGATACCATGTGCACATTGATCCAAATGATGCCCAATTACAAAGATCTCAAGCCAACGGAAGTCATTGGAAGAATTGTTGCTCATGAGATGTCACTCAAGGATAAGGAGCAGCTCCACAACAAGTCAAGTGGTGCTTACAAAGCCTCATGTGAAGCTCCCACATCATCAAGTGAGAATTAAACCTTCAATGAAGAATTGAGCCTAATGGTGAAAACTTCAACAAGTTCTACAAGAGTAGAAGCAAGGAAAGAAGTTCCTAGTCAAGGTCCTACAATGACAAAAGATCTTCTAGTTGTGAGTGTAATTGCTACAATTGTGGAAGACCCGGACACTATTCCAATGAGTGTACGGCTCCCTACTAAGAAGAGAAGACTCTCCAAAAAGAAGGAGTAGAAGAGAAGAATGACCATCAACAGAAAGAAGGAGTAGAGATGATCGTTATGAACGAAGAACATCCCGGAGAAGCAAGGATTCGGAAAGGAAGGACAAGTTATCAAGGAGCTACACAAAACGAAGACATCAAGCTCATGTTGGTGAATGGGTATCCGACTTCGACTCCGACAATCACTCCGAGAGAAGCTATCACTTCGACTCTGAATATACTCAAGATGAAGGTGTTGCCAGTCTAGCACTTGTGTCAACCAACTCCTATGACATATTTGACTCACCAAATGAAGGACTTGGAAGATGCTTCATGGCTAAAGGCCCAAAGGTATCACACCCCGAGTATGTTGATTTCAATAGTGATGAAGATGACTTGTTAGGTGATGATGATTTACTTGTTGACAACTCTAGGGATGAATACTATGATGAAACGTCAATTAATCATGCTAATCAAGGTAAAATGAATGACAATGATAAGGAGGAGATTGAGCGCCTAACTAAAGAACTAAACACTCTTAAGTTAGCTCATGAAACTATCTTGGAAGATCATCGAGAACTTTTAAAGACTCATGAGAAGTTACACTTTGAGAAGCTCAACCTTGAGCAAGAGCATGAGTTTTTAAGGGCAATCAATGATGATCTTCGTAAGAAAAGTTCTTCTTACATTGCCAAGCGTTTACTCTTATCTACTTACATGCCTCAAGTCAAGTCTATTAACAAGAACAAGAAAGATTCTTCTTCTAGTAGTAACAATAATCATGCTAAATCCAATGTTGTTGCTTCTAGTAGTTCTCTTGATTCCACTAATGATTCTCTTAGCCAAGTTACACTTGAGCAAGAAAATAGCTTATTGAAGGGAATTATAGATAAAGTTGTTTACAAGAGTCTTGCCGAAAGTAAGCAATTCGAGGAAATTGTACGCAAGCAAGGAAGGCACCGGAAGAATCAAGGTGTTGGTTTTGAACGAAAGTTCAATGCCAATGGAGTTGAGTGGGAAGAAGATCAATACCCCAAGACGAAGTTTGTTCCTCAACAAGAGAAGTATGATCCTACTTCTTTCAAAGGGACACAAGCTCAAGATGATCTTCCACCACAAGACCACAAGCAAAAAGGCAAGGACAAGCTTCAAGAGGAGATTGATGCATTTGAAGAAGCTCCTAAGGCCTTGGTCAAGTGGGTTCCCAAGACTACATCAAGTTCTACTTCATCGAGTACAACTACAACTCCAAGGATTCCCATCAAGATGATGTGGATCCCAAAGAAGAAGAACTAGAGAGTTCTTGAGGGTGACTCCGCCAACATACTTCACTCTTATCATTTTTGGCAAGGACAAGTGCAATCAACTTCTACATCTTGCACTAGTTCAAGGAGTCACAAACCCTCTTGTTGGTAAGACAAGGGACAAGGTAACCTAATGCTTTCATGGACATCATCTTGTGTATGCATCACTCTATGTCTATGGATATCCTTGTTTGTTCCTTGTGGGACTAACCCGTGTAGGTATTCAAAGTGCAACTCACTCCAATGGATTGCTCCAAATGATCTACATCAACATTGAGCATCCACATCTTCAACACCTACATGAAGTCATCATCGACAAAACCCAAGGTTAGTTCATCCCTCTTAGGGGGGGATCTCACATCTAGGGGAGCTTTACTCTAAGAATTGAGTTAAAGCAACTCTAATGGTGTGAAAACAACAATGCTTTATGTAAAAGTGGTAACCCCACTTGTGCTTAAACGATGAGTATGACCTATGATCAAATGTTCTCATTTGACTCCTAAGTCAATATACTCATATATGGATGGCCTAGTCATCGCCAATTGTTTGATAGATGCTAGAATTGGTTGTGCATGCTTTGCCACATATTTCATTTGCCATTTTATTGTGTGAGCATGTTGGTTGCATATTTTACTCATTCGAGGACATCCACTTGTTGTTTTGATTGTTTGGATTCTTTTCTTTTGCCAAGTGGATGGACAAGAATGCCTAAGAACCTTCTCTAGCTATCTATGCTTTTCCTGTCTCAAACTCTATTCATGCTACATCACAAAGTTTGATCAAGTCAGATTCGAACCACTCTGTGTGAGGAGCACTTGGAGTCCCTGATTCGTCATATACTTAAACTTACAAAACCTCTTTGTGCATTTCGGTCTGACCAATTCACCATTTTCGGTCACACCGAGATCACTAAGTTGATCTAGGTTTTCAACCTTGGTGCAACCGATTAGAACTTTTCGGTCACACCGAGTTGCAGTAACTGTTTGCAGTTTTGCATCTGTGTGCCACCGAGTTGTTCCACTCGGTCACACCGATAGGGTCAGGCTATATATACCCCCGGGTCAAAGTTTGGAATTTTTTCCGAAACCCCTTCGCCCGCGCATAGCCTACTCTACCTTCTCGGGTCCCCGGATTGTCCTCCTCGTCGCCAGCGACCTCCCGCCGCTGGTCTCCACGGCTGTCAATGGCATTCTGCCCCGCCATTGCCGCCATAGCAAGTTCATCGCCGAACTAGGGTATGGACTTGAAACTTTGTGCTATCCTTAACTCCGATTCCTAGCGCATTGCATTGCCATGAATCTTGCCACGTTTGAAATCATTCTATCCAGCGAGAGCCTCCGTAGACTAGATTTGTTTTGAAAATTTAGGGTTAGGTTTCTGCCGAATTCATCTCGGACCGACCGAGTTGTAGAAATCGGTCTCACCGATTTGGCTCAGGCCATTGCACATGTGATTCTCGGTCTGACTGAGAATTGCAAATCGGTGTGACCGAGATTGATTCTTTGTGAAACCCTAGCAGTCTCGGTGCCACCGAACTGTGGCTCGGTCTGGCCGAGTTCACTAGTTTAGGTTCCAAAAGCTGCTTTGGTATCACCGAGTTTACAAATCGGTAGCTCCGAAATGCTTTCTGTGGAAAACTAAAACTAAGTTTTTGATTCAATTATTTTGCAAAAACCTCTATGCTTTGTGATGCTCATCCACTCTACCTCATCTACATCTATTCACAGGGTCTGCTGTCAGTGAGTTTGCAATATGTCTGATCAAAGTGACAGCCAGAACAAGTTAGAGGAGCAAGTTCAGATGAGTGAGAGCACTAGTCCCTCAAGCAGTTATGATGAGGGTAGCAGGAGCACACCCAGCAATTTGACAAAAGCAGCCACCAGGACAAGGAAGAAGAAAACCTCAGATTCTGAAGATGAGGACTATGTGGCTGTAGAAGATGAGGCCACTTCTAAGAAGAAGGTGCTGACAAAGGAGTATGGCACAACTGCTACCACAAAGCCAGGCATGAACAGAAAGGCACCTGCCAAGAGAGTGCCCACATCCAAACCTAGGAAGGTTGCCACTGGTGAAACCATGAAGTTCACCATTGAGTCTGATGAAGAAGCTGCTGGCCAAGATAAGAAGAAGAAGAGAGTCAGAACTACTACTGCCAAAGTCCTTGGCAAGCCCTCCATGAGGAGAGACTCTGATGAGGAAGAAGAAGAGGAAGAGGATGCTGCACCAGCTCCTAAAGCTCAGAAGCTAATGGGAGATGCAATCAAGTTAGGGGCTGCTCCATCTAAGCCCAAAGCTGCTCCCAAGGCTGCTGCTCCAGCACCAAAGCCTAAACCCAAGAGGAACACCAGAAGTATTCCTGTATCTGACAAGAACAAGGCCCCAGTGCCTGAAGCTGCTGAAGAAGAAGATGATTATCTTGTTTTGAGGAAGTTGAAGCCCAAGATTCCTGATCACAATGATGCTCATCCAGTTGCTGAAGACATGCATATCAAAAAGGATGCTGGACTGAGATTGTGGAGACAGTCAGATCCTTATGCTGTGAGGAGAAGGACAGCAGTTGCCTACAGATTCCATACAAAGGAGCAACAGGATTTCTATGAGACTATTTTGCTTGACAAGAAGCCCATTGTGTGTGACACGAGATGGATCAACTGGGAGTACATCAAGAAGAATGAAGCTCACTATCCAGGAGTTTATGACAGCTTCAAGTCTTGTGGAGTTGATGACTTTGTTGCCCAGAAGCTCACCAAGTGGAATGATGAGCTCATCATGCAGTTTTACTTCACAACTCACTTCTACCCAGATGGGAGGATTGTCTGGATGTCTGAAGGTACTAGGTACCAATCCACAGTTGAAGAATGGGCTGAGATGATCAATGCCCCAAAGGAATCTGAAGATGATTTGGATATATATGCAGAGAAGAATAAAGACCACAACTCTATGGCTCACATGTACAGAGAGATCCCAGAAAAGGCTTTGGAAACTCACAAGCTTGGATATGTACACTTCTTGTTGTCTGGTCTGCCTACAATCAACTGGATACTTAGGCACACATTGCTTCCCAAGTCAGGAGATCACAAGATGATCAGAGGTCATGCTATCAACTTGCTGCACTTGTTTGACATACCTCAGAAATTCAAAGTCATGAGCCCGATTGTGGAAACAATCAAGAGAATTGCAGCTGATCAGAAGAGGAGTTGTGGGTATGCTCCACACATTCAAGAGCTCATCAACTCAAAGATGGGCACAGGCACATATCTCTTGGATAAGGAGCATCTACCCATATACCCTGAATTTGAAGACAACACTGTTGAGATGAATGAGGAGGAACCATCATCTGTGCAAGAACATGAAAAGAGAGAGAAAGCAAGGGCAGAGAAAGCTGCAAAGATGCCAATTGCTGAAGAGGCATCTCAAGTGTTTCTGAAGAGCAAGCAAGACCAGCTTGGCTACTTGATTGCCTCCACCTTGAGGATTGAGAAGGGCTTGGCCACCCTGACTCAAAACCAGGAGAGCCTGGAGAGAATCGTAGAGCAGAAGTTTTATGCACTTGATGTGAAGGTCACAGAAATCCAAACTGCAGTTGAGCAACTTCAGGAGGATGTGGAGGAGAAGAAGGGCAAGTCTACCACAGATGCATTTGCTAGAGTGCCCAGAGGACAGAGATCTGCTGTAGTGCTTGTTCCAGACACCAGAGCTACATCATCTGCACCCGCTGCCACAACCTCAGTGCCTCCAGCTCCAGCACCCACTCCACCAGCTCCAGCTACATCAACTGATGCTTTCATCCTTGGAGTCATCTCTACACCACCTCATGAAGACCAAGCCTGAGAGTCGATTAGCACTATGCATTTTTGAACTTTTTGGTAACTTGTTGCCAAAGGGGGAGAAAAATGTATAGATCATAGGCTTCGAGAGAGAGTGTTGCTTTTGATCTCTCTTGTTTTTGGTGGTTGAACTTCTTTATTGTTGTTTGCTTGATACATTATGCATTTTGTGAGATACTTGGATGATCATGTGTTTGATCATATGCTACCTTAATGCTTGTTGGATGACATTATCTTGTATATCCATATATGATCATTC
The DNA here is from genome assembly GCA_021437245.1 of Aegilops speltoides. Lineage (NCBI taxonomy): Eukaryota > Viridiplantae > Streptophyta > Magnoliopsida > Poales > Poaceae > Aegilops > Aegilops speltoides. Next base: position 204,940,130 of record CM038145.1, on the reverse strand, counting down.
ACTTTGCTTGGTGATGAGTGCATGTGTTTAATTATTATCATTTTGAGCGCTCCACCAAGATGTATGTGACATGAAAGAGTAACCCATGATCCTAACACATTGTGCATTTGCAGTCCAAAGCAAATTTTAAATAATGCACAAATTTAGGGGAGCTCTTTGATACGTCTCCAACGTATCTATAATTTTTGATTGCTCCATGCTACTTTATCTACTATTTTAGGCAATATTGGGCTTTATTATCCACTTTTATATTATTTTTGGGACTAACCTATTAACCGGAGGCCCAGCCCAGATTTGTTGTTTTATGCCTATTTCAGTGTTTCGAGGAAAAGGAATATCAGACGGAGTCAAAACGGAACGAAATCAACTGGAGAAGTTATTTTTGGAAGGAAAGCAACCCAGGGAACTTGGAGTGCACGTCAGCGGAGATACGGGCTGCCCACGAGGGTGGGGGCGCGCCCCCCCCCCCCCCGGGCGTGCCCCCTACCTCGTGGGACCCTCGTAGCTCCACCGACGTACCCCCTGCACCCATATATACTCTTGTACCCTAAAACTTCCAGAACAAAAAATAGATCGGGAGTTCACTGCCAAAGCCTCTGTAGCCACCAAAACCTCTCGGAGCCCATTCCGCACCACGGGAGGGGGATCCCATCACCGTGGCCATCTTCATCATCCCGCGCTATCCATGACGAGGAGGAGTAGTTCACCCTCGGGCTGAGGGTATGTACCAGAGCTATGTGTTTGATCTCTCTCTCTCTCTCGTGTTCTTGAGGTGATACGATCTTGATGTATCCCGAGCTTTGCTATTGTAGTTGGATCTTATGATGTTTCTCCCCCTCTACTCTCTTGTGATGAATTGAGTTTCCCCTTTGAAGTTATCTTATTGGATTGAGTCTTTATAAGAACACTTGATGTATGTTTTGGTGATCAACCTGCGGGTTTCGTGACATTGGGAACCTATGCATAGGGGTTGGCACACGTTCTTGACTCTCCGGTAGAAACTTTGGGGCACTCTTTGAAGTACTTTTATGTTGGTTGGATGAATCTGAGATTGTGTGATGCGTATCGTATAATCATGCCCATGGATACTTGAGGTGACAATGGAGTATCTAGGTGACATTAGGGTTTTGGTTGATTTGTATCTTAAGGTGTTATTCTAGTATGAACTCTATGATGGATCGAGCGGAAAGAATAGCTTTATGTTATTTTACTACGAACTCCTGAATAGATAGAATAGAAAGGATAACTTTGAGGTGGTTTCGTACCCTACCATAATCTCTACGTTTGTTCTCCGCTATTAGTGGCTTCGGACTGACTCTTTGTTGCATGTTGAGGGATTGTTATATTATTTATCTATGTTATTGTTGTTGAGAGAACTTGCACTAGTGAAAGTATGAACCCTAGGCCTTGTTTCCTATCATTGCAATACCGTTTACGCTCACTTTTATCATTAGTTACCTTGCTGTTTTTATTATTTCAGATTACAAATACCTTTATCTACCATCCATATTGCACTTGTATCACCATCTCTTCGCCGAACTAATGCACCTATACAATTTACCATTGTATTGGGTGTGTTGGGGACACAAGAGACTCTTTGTTATTTGGTTGCAGGGTTGTTTGAGAGAGGCCATCTTCATCCTACGCCTCCTATGGATTGATAAACCTTAGGTCATCCACTTGAGGGAAATTTGCTACTGTCCTACAAACCTGCAGACTTGAGCCCAACAACGTCTACAAGAAGAAGGCTGTGTAGTAGACATCAAGCACTTTTCTGGCGCCGTTGCCGGGGAGGCTAGGTAAGTGAAGGTATATCTTTAGATCTTGCAATCAAATCTTTTTGTTTCGTGTTTTAGCACTAGTTAGTCTATAAAAGAAAATTACAAAAAAAATGGAGTTAAGTTTGTCTCATACGCTTCACCTTTTTAATATCTTTCGTGAGTATGATGGAAAGGATAATTGTGCTCAAGTGCTAGAAGAAGAAATCTCTAAATTGTTTGGCACTAAATATTTGAATGATCAGCATGATTGCAATGTTGTTAGTACAAATTCCTTGAATATCCATGATGCTAATGATATGCAAAGCCACAAGCTTGGGGAAGCTATGTTTGATGAAGATGATATTTTTTGTCCCCCAAGCTTTGATGAGCAAATTTACTATGATGAAAGCATGCCTCCTATTTATGATGATTATTGTGATGATACGTATGCCATAAAGAAGAAGTTTGCTTATGTGGAGAATAGTAAATTTTCTATGCTAGTAGATCATGATAAGAATGCTTTAGGTGCTGTTTATATTGTTGAATTCATTCATGATGCTACTGAAAATTATTATGAGGGAGGAATATATGCTTGTAGGAATTGCAATAATATCAAGTTTCCTCTCTATGTGATTAAAATCTTGAAGCTATGCTTGTTTTACCTTCCTATGCTTGTTGATTATTGTTCCCATAAGTTGTTTGTTCACAAAATCGCCATGCATAGGAAGTGGGTTAGACTTAGATGTGCTAGTCATATGCTTCATGATGCTCCCGTTATGTTTCAATTCTTATCTTTTATGTGAGCATCATTGTCATCATCATGCCTAGCTAGAAAGCCATTAAAGAAAAGCGCTTGTTGGGAGACAACCCAATACTTATCCTTACTGTTTTTGTGTGTCCACATGATTATGCTACTGTAGTAATCATATTTATAGCTTTTGTTTCAATAAAGTGCCAAGTAAGACCTTTAGGATGGCTTACGGTGATAGTTGTGTTGATCCTGCTGAAAATCAGAAACTTTTGCATCCAGTAAATTAGTTTTTTTAATTCACAAAAACGTGCTTCTGATCTGATTCGTTTTGCTCTGGATTGGCCCATGAATTTCTTAGGACTTCCTAATTTGGTAGGATGTTTGGAGTTCCATAAGTATACGTTTGATACAGATTACTACAGACTGTTCTGTTTTTGACAGATTCTGTTTTCTATGTGTTGTTTGCTTATTTTGATGAATCTATGAGTAGTATCGAAGGGTATGAACCATAGATAAGTTGGAATACAGTAGATATTACACCAATATGAATTTATAATGAGTTCATTACAGTACCTAAGTGGTGGATTTATTTTCTTATACTAACGAAGCTTACGAGTTTTCTGTTGAGTTTTGTGTTGTGAAGTTTTCAAGTTTTGGGTAAAGATTCGATGGATTATGGAATAAGGAGTGGCAAGAGCCTAAGCTTGGGGATGCCCAAGGAACCCCCAAGGTAATATTCAAAGGACAACCAAGAGCCTAAGCTTGGGGATGCCTCGGAAGGCATCCCCTCTTTCGTCTTCGTCTATCGGTAACTTTACTTGGAGCTATATTTTTATTCACCACATGATATGCGTTTTGCTTGGAGCGTCATTTTCTTTTGTTAGTTTTTTCTCGCTGTTATTTAGAATAATGTTTTGCATCTTTAGTTTCAATAAATAAGTCAAGGATAGCCTTTGCCATGCTTATTTTGCTAGTATACATGTTGCTGTTTGAAAAACAGAAAGTTTACCGCTGTTGCAAAAATTACCTAGAAAATTCAGAGGGTGGTATAATGTTGAATCTTTTTGCATATTGATCTATGATAAATTTATTACAGTGGGAATTTTAGTTTATAATTTTTGGAGTGAGGGAAGTATTGATACTCTTGCATTCTTTACAGACTGTACTGTTTTGGCAGATTGTTGTTATGGTTGCATTGTTTGCATATGTTTGCTTGATTAATGATTCTATTTGAGGATAGGAGTATTAAATATGCAGAGGCATTTAGTATGCAATGTTGAATAATTATTTAAGTGATTTGTTACAGTAGAAAATGATAAGGTTTTGCATTGGTTTATACTAACCTATCTCACGAGTTCTTGTTGAGTTTGTTGTGAATGAAGATTTTGATAAAAAGAGAAACCATGACATGAGAGGAATTAAGGAGACACAAAAGCTCAAGCTTGGGGATGCCCAAGGCACCCCAATATAATATTTCAAGAAGTCTCAAGCATCTAAGCTTGGGGATGCCCCGTTAGGCATCCCACCTTTCTTCTTCAACAACTATCGGTTAGTATCGGTTGAGCCTAAGTTTTTGCTTCTTCACATGAGTTGTGCTATCCTTGCAATGTAGTTTTCTTTAGCTTTTCTTACTGTTTGAATAAAGTATCAAGATCTGAAATTATTAAATGAGAGAGAGTCTTCGCGTAGTTGCATAATTATTTAGCTACTCATTGACCTTCACTTATATCTTTCGGAGTAGTTTGTCATTTGCTCATAGTGCTTCACTTATATCTTTTGAGCGTGATAGTTTTTGCTCTAGTGCTTCACTTAGATCTTTTAGAGCACGATGGTGGATTTGTTTTAAAACTATTGATCTCTCATGCTTCACTTAGATTATTTTGAGAGTCGTTAATAGCATGGCAATTTGCTTAATGTTAATATACTTAGTGTTCAAGATATGTGAAACTTTCTTTTGAGTGAATTGAATACTAAGATAAGTTTGATGCTTGATAATTGTTTTGAGATATGGAGATGATAATATCAAAGTCGTGCTAGTTGGGTGATTATGAATTTGAGAAATGCTTGTGTTGAAGTTTGCAAGTCCCGTAGCATGCACATATGGTTAAAGTTGTGTAACAAATTTGAAACATGAAGTGTACCTGGCTTGTGCATCCTTATGAGTGGCGGTCGGGGCCGAGCGATGGTCTTTTCTTACCAATCTATCCCCCTAGGAGCATGCATGTAGTACTTGATTTTTGATGACTTCTAAATTTTTGCAATAAGTATATGAGTTCTTTTGACTAATGTTGAGTCCATGGATTATACACACTTTTACCTTTCCGCCTTTGCTAGCCTCTTCGGTACCGTGCATTGCCCTTTCTCACCTTGAGAGTTGGTGCAAAATTCGCCGGTGCATCCAAACCCCGTGATACAATACGCTCTATCACACATAAACCTGCTTATATCTTCCTCAAAACAGCCACCATACCTACCTATTATGGCATTTCCATAGCCATTCCGAGATATATTGCCATGCAACTTTCCACCGTTCTGTTCATCATCATCATGACATACTTTACTTTTGTCATATTGCCATTGCATGACCATGTAGTTGACATCGTATTTGTGGCAAAGCCACCATGCACTATTTTTCATACATGTCACTCTTGATTCATTGCACCATCCCGGTACACCGCCGGAGGCATTCATATAGAGTCATATCTTGTTCTAGTTTCGAGTTGTAATCCTTATGTTGTAATCAATAGAAGAGTGATGATCATCATTATTAGAGCATTGCCCACAAAAAAAAGAAAGGCCCAAAAAAGAGAAAAAATAAAAAAATAAAATAAAAAGGGCAATGCTACTATCTCTTTTTCCACACTTGTGCTTCAAAGTAGCACCTTGTTCTTCATGTAGTGAGTCTCATATATTGTGCTTCAAAGTAGCACCTTATTCTTCATGTAGTGAGTCTCATAAAGTTGTCCTTTTTTATACTAGTGGGAATTTTTCATTATAGAACTTGGCTTGTATATTCCTACGATTGGGTTCCTCAAATGCCCTAGGTCTTCATGAGCAAGCGAGTTGGATGTACACCCACTAGTTTTCTTTTGAACATTCATAGCTCTAGTGCATCCGTTGCATGGCAATCCCTACTCCTCATGTTGACATCAATTGATGGGCATCTCCATAGCCCATTGATTAGCCTCGTCAATGTGATACTTTCTCCTTTTTTGTCTTCTCCACACAATCCCCATCATCATATTCTATTCCACCCATAGTGCTATATCCATGGCTCGCGCTCATGTATTGCGTGAAGGTTGAAGAAGTTTGAGATTATTTGAGTATGAAACAATTGATTGGCTTGTCATCGGGGGTATAGAAGTTGGGAACATCTTTGTGTGACGAAAATGAAGCATAGCCTAACTATATGATTTTGTAGGGATGAACTTTCTTTTGCCATGCTATTTTGAGAAGACATGATTGCTTTGATTAGTATGCTTGAAGTATTATTATTTTTGTGTCAATATGAACTTTTGTCTTGAATCTTTCGGATCTGAATATTCATATCACAATTAAGAAGATTTACATTGAATTATGCCAAAGTATCACTCCGCATCAAAAATTCTTTTTTATCATTTACCTACTCAGGATCGAGCAGGAATTAAGCTTGGGGATGCTTGATACATCTCCAACGTATCTATAATTTTTGATTGCTCCATGCTACTTTATCTACTGTTTTAGGCAATATTGGGCTTTATTATCCACTTTTATATTATTTTTGGGACTAACCTATTAACCGGGGGCCCAACCCAGATTTGCTATTTTATGCCTATTTCAGTGTTTCGAGGAAAAGGAATATCAGATGGAGTCAAAATGGAACGAAATCAACTGGAGAAGTTATTTTTGGAAGGAAAGCAACCCAGGGAACTTGGAGTGCACGTCAGGGGAGATACGGCCTGCCCACGAGGGTGGGGGGCACGCCCCTACCTCGTGGGGCCCCCGTAGCTCCACCGACGTACCCCCTGCACACATATATACTCTTGAACCCTAAAACTTTCAGAACAGAAAATAGATTGGGAGTTCCGCCGCCGCAAGCCTCTGTAGCCACCGAAAACCTCTCGGGAGCCTGCTCAAGGCACCTCGCCGGAGGGGGATCCCATCACCGGTGGCTATCTTCATCCTCCCGACGCTATCCATGACGAGGAGGGAGTAGTTCACCCTCGGGGCTGAGGGTATGTACCAGTAGCTATGTGTTTGATCTCTCTCTCTCTCTCTCTCTCTCTCTCTCTCTCGTGTTCTTGAGGTGATACGATCTTGATGTATCCCAAGCTTTGCTATTGTAGTTGGATCTTATGATGTTTCTCCATCTCTACTCTCTTGTGATGAATTGAGTTTCCCCTTTGAAGTTATCTTATTGGATTGAGTCTTTATAAGAACACTTGATGTATGTCTTTGATGTATGTTTTGGTGATCAACTTGCGGGTTTTGTGACATTGGGAACCTATGCATAGGGGTTGGCACACGTTCTTGACTCTCCGGTAGAAACTTTGGGGCACTCTTTGAAGTACTTTTATGTTGGTTGGATGAATCTGAGATTGTGTGATGCATATCGTATAATCATGCCCACGGATACTTGAGGTGACAATGGAGTATCTAGGTGACATTAGGGTTTTGGTTGATTTGTATCTTAAGGTGTTATTCTAGTATGAACTCTATGATGGATCGAGCGGAAAGAATAGCTTTATGTTATTTTACTACGAACTCTTGAATAGATAGAACAGAAAGGATAACTTTGAGGTGGTTTCCTACCCTACCATAATCTCTACATTTGTTCTCCGCTATTAGTGGCTTCGGAGTTACTCTTTGTTGCATGTTGAGGGATTGTTATATTATCTATCTATGTTATTATTGTTGAGAGAACTTGCACTAGTGAAAGTATGAACCCTAGGCCTTGTTTCCTATCATTGCAATACCGTTTACGCTCACTTTTATCATTAGTTACCTTGCTGTTTTTATTATTTCAGATTACAAATACCTTTATCTACCATCCAGATTGCACTTGTATCACCATCTCTTCGCCGAACTAGTGCACCTTTACAATTTACCATTGTATTGGGTGTGTTGGGGACACAAGAGACTCTTTGTTATTTGGTTGCATGGTTGTTTGAGAGAGACCATCTTCATCCTACGCCTCCTACGGATTGATAAACCTTAGGTCATCCACTTGAGGGAAATTTGCTACTGTCCTACAAACCTGTGCACTTGCAGGCCCAACAACGTCTACAAGAAGAAGGTTGTGAAGTAGACATCACTCTTGCTTATCACATACTTCTCAAAGCGACGATGTTTCACAATCTTATTATCATTTGTCGAAGCTTTGATCTATATGTTGTCATCAATTACAAAAAAGGGGGAGATTGAAAGTGCAACTATCCCTGGGTGGTTTTGGTAATTTCTAACAACATATAGCTCATTGAGCTAATGCTATTTCAAGATAAATATTTCAGGAAAGCTCAATGATTGGCATGGCATGGATGAGAAAAGTGGATCTCTCAAAATGCTAAGGACAAAAGGATTGGCTCAAGCTCCAAGCACAAGACTCTACATTTTCTATTTTAGTGATCCAAGATCACATTGAGTCTATAGGAAAAGCCAATACTATCAAGGGGGGATGAGGTGTTGCTTAATGAGTTTCTTGCTCAAAATGCTTAATGATATGCTCCAAAGCCCTCAACTACTTTCTCACATCCACATATGACCTAAACCAAAAGTCAAACTCGGCCCCACCAAAATCATCTATCCGGCGCCACCGAGTTTAGATGTCATGGCCACAGCCACAAACCCTAGTCTTTTCGGTCTCACCGATAGGGATCTCGGTCTCACCGAGATGGGATTGCAATCTCTCTGTTTCCCTTCGTAATGTTTCGGTCAAACCGAGATGAGCGATCGGTCCCACCAAGATTGCAATGCAAACTCACTGTTTCCCTTTCGTAACGTTTTGCTCTTACCGAGATGAGCAAATCACTCCCACCGAGTTTGCCTGACCAACCCTCTGTGTGTCTATTACCAAAATCGGTCTCACCGAGTTTGTGTAATCGGTCTCACCGAGATTACTTTATGCCCTAACCCTAACCATATCGGTCCCACCGAGTTGACATGTCGGTCTCACCGAAATCCTAACAGTCACATAGTTTACTAAATCGGTCCGACCGAGTTTCAGGATTCGGTCCCACCGAGTTTGGTAAGTTGTGTGTAACGGTTAGATTTTGTGTGGAGGCTATATATACCTCTCCACCCACTCTTCATTCGTGGAGAGAGCCATCAGAACATGCCTACACTTCCAACATACATTTTCTAAGAGAGAACCACCGACACTTGTGTTGAGGTCAAGATATTCCATTCCTACCACATAAATCTTGATCTCTAGCCTTCCCCAAGTTGCTTTCCACTCAAATCTTCTTTCCACCAAATCCTAATCCTGTGAGAGAGAGTTGAGTGTTGGGGAGACTATCATTTGAAGCACAAGAGCAAGGAGTTCATCATCAACACACCATGTGTTACTTCTTGGAGAGCGGCGTCTCCTAGATTGGCTAGGTGTCACTTGGGAGCCTCCGTCAAGATTGTGGAGTTGAACCAAGGAGTTTGTAAGGGCAAGGAGATCGCCTACTTCGTGAAGATCTACCCCTAGTGAGACAAGTCCTTCGTGGGCGACAGCCATGGTGGGATAGACAAGGTTGCTTCTTCGTGGATGGAGCCCTCCGTGGACTCGATTCGTGGGTTGAAGTCTCCATCAACGTGGATGTGCGATAGCACCACCTATCGGAACCACGGCTAAAACATCTCCGTGTCAACATTGCGTTTGCTCCCTCAAACTCCTCCCTTTACCTTCATATGCAATTGTTTTACATTCCGCTACTATACTCTTAGAATTGCATGTGTAGGTTGATTGCTTGACTTGTGCTAAGTTGCTAAAATCTGCCAAGTACTAAAATTGGGAAAAGGCTAGATTTTTATTTGGTCAAGTTGTCTAATCACCCCCCCCCTCTAGACATACTTTCGATCCTCCAAACATAAATAACAGTAGGAAAACATGATGCAAAATGGACGTATCAGCATACTTCTGCTGATGAAGAAAGAAGCCGTCGGGTCGCTGAACAACCTCAATGCCAAGGAAATAATGTAGAGCGCCGAGGTCCTTGATGGCAAACTCATCACGCAGCCGGAGAGTAATCTGCTGAAGAAGGGCTGCGGAGGAGGCCATCAGGATGTTGCCGTTGATGTAGAGGAGCAAATATGCAGTCGTGTCACCGCGGTGATAGACAAACAATGAGGCATCCGAGCGAGTGATGCCGAAACCCAGTGTCTGAAGGAACCCGGCGATACGCTGGTACCAGGCGCGAGGTGCTTGCTTGAGCCCGTAGAGAGACCGGGACAACAAACACACATGCCCAGGAAGAGATGCGTCGATGAAACCGGTCGGCTGCTCACAGTAAACCTGCTCCTCAAGATGGCCATGAAGGAAGGCATTGGAGACATCCATCTGATAAACCGGCCAACCTCGGGAAACTGCTAGCTAGAGAGCTGTGCGGATCGTGCCCGGTTTGACAACCGGGGCAAACGTCTCGGTGAAGTCGACTCCAGCGCGCTGCCGAAAACCACGGACCACCCAGCGAGCCTTGTAGCGCTCAAGTGTACCATCCGAGTGGGTCCTATGGCGAAAGACCCACTTGTCACTGATGACATTCGCGCGAGAAGGCCGAGGAACCAGTGTCTAGGTACGGTTCCGCTGAAGAGCGTCGAACTCTTCCTGCATCGCAGCAAGCCAGTGAGGATCATGAAGGGCTGCATGAGCGGACACAGGGATCAGTGACGGCTCAGTGGTGGAGGCGGCGAGAAGATACTCGTCGCTGGAGTACCGTAGACTCGGGAGATGAACGCCGGCTCGAGCCCGAGTGACGGGGTGAGATGGCAGCTCGGCGACTAGCGAGGCAGTCGGTGAAGCAGCCGGCGAGGCGGCCTGCGAGGCAGCCGGCGAGACGGCCGGTGAAGAAGCGGCGCCCGAGGCCGCCGAAGCGCTCGTGCCCGAGGCGTAGGTGGCGGGCGAGGCGGGCGCCACCCGAGGCGCCCGAGGCGGTGGGGCCGCCGAGACAATGGCGACGAGGCGGCGTCCGAGGTGGCCGGTGAAGATACCGGCGACGGGACGGCCGGCGGAGATGCGGGCGAAGAGGCCGGCGATGCAGCGGCTGCCAGCGAAGATGCCGGCGAGGCGGGCGATGCCGAGGCCCCTGACGGAGTCGGCGAGGATGTCGTGGGGGCGCAAGTTACAGCTCGTCCCACGGCGGGAGGACCGCTGAAGCCCGGAGGTGGTCCAAGAATCGAGCGGGGCCGTCCACCTAACGGGGTCGCTGGAGGGCCGCCGGTGGCCAGCGGCGACGGGGCGACGGGAGTTACCTGCTGAAATGGAAACACCGTCTCATCAAAGTAAACGTGCCGGGAGGTGAATACACGATGTGAGACGGGATCGTAGCAGTGGTATCCTTTGGTGTTAGGTGGGTAGCCGAGGAAGATGCAAGCGACTGAGCGAGGTGCAAGCTTATGAGGCGCAGTGGCGGCGAGGCTAGGATAGCAGAGACAGCCAAAGATGCGAAGGCCATCATAAGATGGGGGCACACCAAAGAGGAGATGGTGAGGGGCATAGTTCCACCATGGGCGACACGGGTGGATGTTAATGAGGAGGGTGGCGGTGGCGAGAGCGCCCGGCCAAAACCGGGGAGGCACATTAGAGTGAAAGAGTAACATGCTGACGCAGTCATTAAGAGTGCGAAGGATACGCTCGGCACGACCATTTTGTTGGGACGTGTAGGGGCAAGTGAGGCGGAAGATAGTGCCATGGGAGGCTAGAAGGTTACGAACAGCGGCGTTGTCAAACTCTTTTCCGTTGTCAGTTTATAAAGCAAGGATAGGACGACCGAACTATGTGGTGACGTAGGAATAAAAGGCGGTGAGTGTGACAAGAGCGTCGGACTTGCGACTAAGAGGAAATGTCCACACATAATGAGATAAATCATCTAAGATCACCAAATAGTATAGGTAGCCCATGTTGCTTGCAACCGGGGCGTCCATCACTATGCAATAACTAAAACGAAAAGTGGAAATAGTGGTAGATGTGCTAAAGGGAAGACAAATGTGCTTGCCAAGATGACAAGCCTCACAAGTATGGGCGTTGGCCTTATTGCATGAGAATGAAAAACTCTTAAGTATTTGACGCAAAGTGGTGGAGTTCGGGTGTCCCAAACGAGCATGCCAAAGGTCGACACCTACGGCAAGGGCGGCTGGGCTGGTGGAAGCGGTGGTGGAGGAGTGTACTAGATAAAGCTCGTCAGGACTATCGCAACGGTGAAGGACCATCGAGTACAGGCGTCCTTCACAGAAAAACTGACATCATCAAATTCAATGGTAATGGGATTCTCACGGGCAAGACGACGAACAGATACAAGGTTCGTAACTAAATCAGGAGACACAAGAACACCAGACATAATGATAGGTGTAGATGTGGAAGGAAACGAAGCACGACCAACATGTGTGATAGGTAAATAGGAACCGTTGCCAACGATGACACAAGTAGGAGTATGAACCGGAGGGAGGAGGTTAGAGTACCGGAATGAGATGTCATGTGGGCGGTGGCGCCCGAGTCCATGTACCAAGCGCCGCCGGTACCAAGCGCCGCCGGTGATGGGGCCAAGAGCAGGGCGGCCAAGGAAGTAGTGTCCCATGGCGGTGAGACCAACAGCGAGGCGAAGCCGCCGTAGGGCTGAACCGGGGAGGGCGGAGCATGGCCGCCGGCCATTGGCGTAGCGAGCAGAGCCGCGGAGCCGGCACTGGCCGACTGCTGTGGCACGGCGAAGTAGGCCGGATGGCCCGCCGGAAAAACCTGCGGCGTGGTGAAGGGATCCGGTGCGTCCGCGTACATGTAGCCGAAGAGAGACGACGCGGCAGAAGACATCGCAGCGGCGGCGGCACAGGCGGCGGCGGCGGTGGGGATAGGGACCGCAGCATGATTAGCGGCATGGCGGCTAAGCGGCGGCAGCGCTATAGCGCAGCAAGCGAAGGCAGGGACGGTGGTGTAGAGACGGTGCGAAAGCGGGAGAGGAGGAGCGGCGACCAACGGCGGCAACTAAAGAGGAGCGCAAGGGCGGGTGGCGACGACGGTGGGGAAGCGGTGCGGCGAGGTGGGGAGGAGGTCGCGAAGCTTAAAGGCGGCAAAGGATCAAGGGTGGCGATGGTCGAGGAGGAAGCCGCGGCGTCGGGTGAGAGGGCAGCGGCGACCGGCAGCGGGGGGCCGCAGCGAGGTGAGGAAGCGGCGGCGGCGGCTAGGTCTAGAACGACCTGCGATAGATACCATGTAGAAGGGAAAGAATAGACTGTGCAACAAAATGCATTGATCGGTGCACCAGGCACGTATATATGAGTACAGAGGGGACCATAACCTCAACTATATAGAGCAACTAGGAGGTGGGTGCGAACCAACCTGTGATTGGATGGTTAGAGGATCACAGATCCCACCCCATCGTGTTCAAATCTCGGTGCTCGATTTATTCCTCAGATTTATTTCGTGATTTCGGTGATGCGATTCAATGGGAGGAGACGTTCCGCCGACGACGAGGCGCCTGGTGACTTCAGAATCTCAAGATGATATGCCCGCCATCTTTCGGAGGTGCTCATAGGGGTAGCTGTGCGTGTGCTCATAGGGGTGAGTGTATGCGCGCGTGGCGCAATATCAGATCTTGATGTTAAAAAACTAAGAGGTAGGTCCAAGACACAATATATTCAACACAATATATTCAACAGGATTGAATAATTATACATATGGCGACATTTTTTTTCCGAAAAGGATACATATGGCGACATGCATGGCCAATCTCCGTCCAAGCTAAGGCGGAGTAAAAACTGTACAAACCAGCTACAATAGCTAGCCGGCAACCAGAAAACCGAGTATGACTGAAAACAAAAACTCCCTGAAAATAAATACTCGGAAAACCGAAAAGGGTAAGTAGCTAGGGTTAAGGAAGAGGCAGGCAGGGGAGATCAGTATTTAATACTACTATAATCTGAAGCTAATTTGTGCGCAGAAGCTCTAGTTATCAGCTGAAGCTGCAAATAAGCATTCTTCAGATGCACAGTTCCTCAAGAACTTCATCATGGTTGTGCCAACAGTGGTGCTTGAACTGCTTCCTGATCGAGCTGGTCTTGATCTGCAACTGCAATGAGTTTGTCTTTGCTCTCTGGATCAAGCATCCAAGCAAATGCCAATGATATTGCCTGTAGAAATGTTGTACTTGAGATATGTTGTTGCACATTTTTGGGAACATACTATCCATTCCAAGAGGAGGAGGAATCACTGTATAAAAGAAAAGAGGAATAGGACTGACCAGGAAGAAACCCGCGACAAGAAAACTGAAACCTTTGCAGTTGAAGGGTGCTTCTTCCGAAATGAAGTAGGCTGGAACCGAGTTGCGGAAACGGTGGAGATCAAACCATAATTCATGCATATAAGACATGGTAGAGAACTGCCGGCTTGTTCTGTACTCTATTTCATAATTAATAAAAAATGGTTGTCTGCATCACAATGATGCAGAAGCTGGGGGTTTCAACCTCCTTTTCAAAAAAAGACATGGCAGAGAAGTGCTGGCTTACAGGTTAGAGGGCTCATGAACAATGGGGCCATCAGTATAGCTGTGGATTTCACTGTTGCGATGAATCCCTGTGCCTTTCCCTGCAAAGGTCAAAGCCATCATCAGTAGAGGAAAACTAGGCGGTTAGGCATCACACTTGGATATTCAGATGGATGCAAGAAATGTTTCATTGGTTTAAATATACCTGGTCAGCTGAGACTACTTCCCTAGAGATGATCGCATAAGTCTGTACATGTTAAAAGGAAGTTCTATATTAAACTTATATATATTATTGAAGTGTAGTATAAAAATGTTACACAATCACTGAATTAACTGCTGCAAACTTTTGTTTTGTATTTACATTTACAGTATATGTGAAAACAGAGGGCAATGACTTACAGCCGGTTTGACCAGACAATAGATGATACCCAGTGAAGAAGCAAAATATGGAACCTGTAAGGTTAATTTATAATGAAAGAGAGAAACATTTGTAGTCATGAGTCACCGCAAATCTGTTTGGACATCAGTGAACTGAGCTAAAAATATGTGGTAAGTACGTACCCACCAACTCCAGGCCAAGCCGTACAGCATAGCCTGAATAAATAGTTTTCAGAATCCGTTGTTAAATTGTGTAACACCGCAGCTGATGATATTAATGGAAATAAACTTGGCATAATACTCACATAAGCAACCGATGCAAGTATTGAAATGCACAGGACTCCCTTCTCGCCAATTGCATGGATAGCAACTGGGAGTATCAGTATCTGCAGTTTTGAGAAAATTACTACAAACTGCAACTGTTATCAATGGGACAATGCACCAGAACGGGCACCTTGTGGTTTTAAAGTACTTCCTCTGTCCCAAAATAAGTGTCTCGACTTTGTACTAACTTAAAAAAAAATTAGTAGAAAGTTGTACTAGAGTCGAGACACTTATTTTGGGACGGAGGGAGTAGTACAGTACCTGAGAAAAGATTGAACCAATTCCAACCACCATTAGAATTTCGGAGAACTGATTCTTGTCAAATCCAAATACCAGCTTCAGGTAATACTGCAAAACATGAGATGCAGATAAACTGGCCAAGTTTCCGGAACACCATAGTAGAGTAAAACAGAACTCAGACGTATGATTACCAGTAGAACATCGCTGATGCCAATCATGCCTAACTCGTAGAAGAAAGAAATGTATGTGATTCGCTTAAGTGTGTTGCTAGCAAAACATCAACATTAGGTAAAGTCAGAAAATTGCATCACAAGTTGCAAACTGCTTCCTACTTGAAAACATTAGCGTTATGCATGTTTATAGATTATAAAGGACCAGCAAATTACTCAACCATATCTTTAAAAAAATTACTGCACAATAGAAAGTAGTATTGCATATGTAGAAGTATATACTCCCTCTGTCCCAAAATATAAGAACGTTTTTAACACTACACTAGTGTCAAAAACGTTCTTATGTTATGGGATGGAGGGAGTAATAAATAGTCCCTTACTTGATTTTGATCATGCTAATGTTGTCCTTGATAGACTCCCAACGCTGCTGCGGCAAACCGAGAACCAAAGACGACAAGGACAAACGCTGACACGAAGCAGAGGGAGCTTTCTGAAGTGTCTCAACCAGACAAATCTTCATGTAGACCACAGAACAGACCAGCAGAAGAACCGAGACCTGCCAACGCATAAACAAACCGTTCCAGAGTTTGTAAAACTGAAAATGAAGCCAGCAAACAGATGCCGATGAGATGAACCGCAGCAAGTTTCAGCTAGTAGTTGACAACGTACCTGAAATATCCACTGCTCAGGCAGAAACCTGGAGAAGACGTTCCCCAGGGAGTGCGAAGCCGACAGGATCCCGGTCATGCAGCCAAACGCGAAGGCCCTCTTGGACGGTTCTACCAAATCCGCCTAATTTGGCAGAGAAAAATGTCAGATTTTGGACTCTTGGCAACCGGAATCGCCGTCGAGCACATACCGTGTACGCCAATGCGAGGCAGGTTATGGTCCCTTGGCCGATCATGAATGAGAGAGTGCGTGTGACAAGGTAGACGTACACGGCCACCTTGGTGCTGCTCAGAGCAAGCACACCTGCAACAAGCAAGAGTTATGAAAGACTGATTGCTAATTCAGAAAGGAGTAGAAATCTTGTAAAATAGTAGGATGGAAAATGAATCGTGTAGTTACTGTAAGGGATGATGGAGGTGCCGGCGGCGAGGATGAGGAGAGGCTTCCTGCCATACTCGTCGGCCAGCTGCCCCATCAGAGTGAATCCCACCGCCCTGAAAATGCCTCCAACCTGCACGCAACCCCAACCCAACGATCAAAACTCAAGGCAAGAACCATGGTTGACCGTGGCTGTAAGGAGAGAGGGGATGGAGCTGACCGTTTGGTGGAGGCCGGTGAGGTAGATGGCCTCCGGGCAGGAGGTGCTGCCGTCGCCGGGGCAGAGCGCGGCGGTGGTGACGTCGACCAGCACAGGCACCGTCATCTCCTCGGCCACCCAGTACAGCACCAGCCCGACCAGCAGGTGGCCCAATGGCTTGAGCACCCTCATGTCTCCCAGCGCCAGCTTCCCCTCCGCCGCTCCCACCATGCTCTGCTGGCTGCCGTCTCTGACCTCGTTTGCTGCCGGCCTGGCCAGATTATGGCGCCTAGTTAACCCATGGTGCGGAGTGGTTAAGCGGCCATCTTCATGAGGGATTCTGATGGAGGAGGGAAAAAGAACCGCGCGTCACTGTCTTGCACTCTCGGTCAAGTTGCAGCAAAAAGCAGCAGATTATTCCGATTACTTGGTCGGAAATATCTCTCTCTGTTCATTCATTGGCAACACCCTTTTTTTAGCATTTTGGCCACTGTTCTTCGCTTCGTCGTACTAAAGCGACAGCCGGCCGTAAACGCATTTATCTGCTTATTACTAAGGCTTAAACCATTGTTCTTTCGGGCGAAAGAAGAACTTTCTGGCTTTCTGCGCATGAAGCATGCCTTGGTTTGCCTATCTTTCGTGGTCAATCGGAGGTGGTCGCTGGCACGACGCCCTGACGGTTCTAAGAGCAACTCGAGCAGACCCCGCATTCAGTACAAACCCGCATAATTCCGGGGATTATACGGGTTCGGTCCATTTTTCTGGTCAGACCAGAGTCCGCATCGGTGTTCGGCCCGTAAATATTTTTGCCACAGCCCGCAAACGCAACCCCCGAGCCAGTATAACTGCGGGTTTGTGGGGCAGATGCGGGTCGAAACCCTATCCCCTGCAGCCGCGTTCCCCTCCGATTCCCCACCGCGCCGCTCGATTAGTCGCCACCGGCGAGCCTTCGACCGCCATGGACGACTCGGGGGATGAGGCGGAGCGCCGCCGCCGCGCCAGATCTGACGGCGCGTAAGCGAAGCGCCTCGGTGCCTCAACCACGGTGCCGGCCGCCGCGCATTCAACCGCCGCGAGCTCGAGGACTTGATCTCGAGCTCGCCCATCACCGACGCGCCTCCCAAGAATCGCCCGGGAGAGTCATCCACCACGGGTCCGCGGGGTGCTCATCCGCGGCGCGACGAGCTCGCGGCTCGCTCCGGTGAAGAGGAACCGGCGAGGCCGTGCCGATCGCGCCGCCGCCGAGGCGCCATCGGCTCGAGGACTACCTCCTCGGCGGGAGGAGCTCCTCGAGCGCGTCGTCCTCGAGCGGTCGGCGAGGGATCAGGAAGAGATGGAAGAGCGCATCCGGCGCGAACTCGAGTACTAGCGGCTCTTCTTCGAGACGGGCGTCACGGCATCGCAGGCGCATGCATCAAAGGAGGCTGACCTGCGCGTGATGAAGGCGGAGCAGGCGAAGCTCTACATCGACCTCGCGTCCGACTCCTTCGACTCCGACTGATCGCCGCCGGTGGGCAGCTACCGCAGGAGCTCCGGTGAGCTCAATTTTGTTGTAGTGGTGCGGTAGCGTAGGCCCTCTCTAGTATCTCTGACCTTTATGTATGTATGTGACGTGTATGAACTTATTATGCGAATAAGAACCATCTATGCAAGCGAGTTCCGGCGAGCAACCACTTAAATTTCTCGCGCGAAACAACTTTTTTAAAAAATTACGGGTTTGTTTGCGGTTTCTAGTCTGCCGCCGCAATTTTTAGCCCGCATAAACGCCCCCGTGTGACCTGCAAACACATTTTACAGGTCGGCAAAATGCAGGGTTTGCTCTAAGCCATGGCGCCATTGACAGGCTTATGTGGCAGTGGTCTCGTGGAATTCGCCGGCTAGATCTATTGGCACCCCTACGCGTAATGAATGTAATTTTGTCCGGCAATTAGTCCTTTTTCTTCTAGAATAAGCACAAGCATGCGAATCATATATTCAGATAAAAAAGGGCAACAGGCCCAAACACAGTTTTACAACACCAGGCACAACGCACTAGCTCAACGCGGAACCATAGTGGAAAAATGAAACTCTGCAAATCCCAAAAGAAAGCGGAAGTACCATCTTGAATCTTGAGAGGGACCATTATATATATGGAGGGGGAGGATCCTACCAAAAGAAAGCGGAAGTACCATCTTGAATCTTGAGCCCATGTTCAGTCATTGCATATTAAAAAGGTGCAATTTCAGTGCAAAATTGTGTACAAGTTTTTAATTTTGGGTTTTCTTCTTAAAGGGTATTCCAATGCCACTAGTATTTTTTTCTTTTTTGTGAAAATGATCTAGATCTATTATCAACGTTCACTGAAAGAACATAGCATCTCAAACATAATAAAAACATACATCGAGATTCTGAGACCACCGAACGACCACTACCGCTGTCAGAACGAGCCGCCGACGCGCCACAGTCGCTGCTCCTATACCGAAGCCACCTTGACCTTGTCGATGACAACCGAAAAGTCTTCGTGCACGTGCCTCTAAGGACTAGTGCGCGGAAGCCTCATTTTTTTTTTAATTTTCATTCCATTTTTCTTCTTCTTTAAGGGTAATACCACTATCACTAATTTGTTCTTCCTTGTAAAAACCATTATATTGATTTTATTATTTTTCTTTCCTCTTTAAGGCAATAACAATGCCACTTCCCTCTGTAAATTAATCTAAGACCTTGTACAATGCAAGGTGCTTAAGGGAGGTACTTGGAGAAATAAACTAGACTTTTCTTAAGCACCGGTGCTTATTTGTACAGGATAGACGCTTAACTAAGTGTCTCTCCTGTAGAAATAGGCGCCGGTGCTTCAGAAAAACTCGGTTTATTTTTCTAAGCTCCTCCCTAAGCATCTTCCATTGTACAAGGCCTAAGATGTTTTAGATTACTACCTTATTAGAAAACTTGTTTTTTTCTTTGCTAAACTTCACTGTTATATGCTTATTCTTGCTTTCTTTTAAAAAAATCGCAATTTCCATCTAAATTATGTGCAAATTTTGTCATTATTTCATTTAATATTTATATATACTTTAAGTGTAAACCAATGCAACTAATTCATTCCTTCTTAGAAACTACTACTCATTGGTATTACCACTATTTCATTTTTTTGTTTAAAAATTTAATTATTTTGGTTGATTTTTTTTTTCTTAAAGGGTAATACCAATGCCACTAATTCACTCTTCCTTACAAAACTTCATTATTTTGATTTTTTTATTTCACATTATTTATCTTAAAAGGGTACTACAAATGCCACTAACTCATTGTTCCCTATAATACTTCTTTATTTTTGTTTTGGTTTAATTTTATTCTATTTTCTCTATTCTTGAAAGATAAGCCACCAATTAATTCCTTCTTAGAAAATTTTGTTGTGAAATTTTCACTGTTATATGCTTATTCTTGCATATTATAAAAATTTGCAAATTTCGGCAAACTGTAAAAAGTCCTTATTTGATTTAATGTTTTATATTTTTTTTGTTTTTAAGTGTGGTGCCAATGCCACTAATTCATTCATTCTTAGAACCTACTACTTAGTATTACCACTATTTCATTTTTCTTAGAAAACTTTGTTATTTGTTTTTATTTCATTTTATTTTGTTTAAAGGGTAATATCAATGACACTAATTCATTCTTCATTACAAAACTTCATTCTTTTAATTTTATTTTCGTTTTTATTTCATATTGTCTTATCCTAAAGGGTAATACCAATGCCACTAATTTGTATACGGGCATAAGAAGGATGGTGGAAGAACTTGGTTGGGCCATTGGATCAAGATGGGATGATGGACCAAATTTGGTTTGTTTTGTCTTGTGTCTTATTAGTTACTTTATCAGTTTTTGTTATGTTTCCGGCCAAGCGCGGGTATTTGGTGGGTCTTCTATTTTGTGGTTGTATAGGACCAAGTGCCCCTCTAAAAAATGACTCCAACTAAATGTTTTTTCCGGAATATGTACTTATTTATTCATAATACATATTGACCAATATGAATAAATCATTTTTTATCTCCCATGTGCTGATGTTACTGGCTTCTAGTATAATGTTATTCTTTCGTTGTTTTATGTTACGTAGAAAAATGGAGATTTGTATAAGCCTTCCATGTTTGAAAATTCATTGCGAGTCAAACTGAAAGGGTGCATTTATATATCCCAAGACATGTAGCATCATCCAACATATGCAAAGCTTGGATGCATCTATCGTGATGCATGGAGTGTTGGAGCATCTCTAGCAGACCCTGCATTTCGCCGAACTGTAAACTGTGTTTGCAATTCGCACGGGGGCGCTTATGCAGGCTCAAAATCGCGGCGACAGAACAGAAACTGTATCCCAACCCGTAAAATTTAAAAAACTTGTTTCGCGCGAGAAATTTAAGCAAAAGCTCGCCGGAGCTCGCTCACATAGATAGTTCTTCTTCGCATAGTTAGTTCTTCTTCACATAAGTTCGTACACAACATGCATATATTACATATAAGTTCGCCCGAGCTAGACCAGGCCTACGCTACTGTACCACTACACAAAATTGAGCTCACCGGAGCTCATGCGGTAACTGCCCAGCGGCGGCGCTCAATCGGAGCCGGAGGAGTTGAGGTCGATGTAGAGCTCCCCGTGGACCAGTTGCTGGAGGAGGCGTGGTGGCGGCGGGCGAGCTCGCTATCGAAGTCCTCAAGCTCGCGGCGGTCGAACGCCGGCTGCGGCCGGCTACCGCGGTTCAGCCACCGATGCCCCGCTTGCGCGACGGCGCCGATCTGGCGCGACGGCGGCGCTCCGCCTCATCCCCAGACCCGTCCACGGCTTTCGCGGGCTTGCCGGCGGCGAGAAATCGAGCGGCGCGGTGGGGAATCTGGGGGAAACGCGGCTGCAGGGGGATAGGGTTTTGACTCGCATTTGCCCCGCAAACCTGCGGTTATACTGCTTCGAGGTTAACATTTGCGGGCTGCGACAAAAAAAATTACGGGCCGGACGAGTATACATGCTCTGCTCTGGCCAGAAAATTAGACCGAGCCCGTATACTCGCAGGAATTATGCGGGTTCGCGCGTTATGCGGAGTCTGCTAGAGTTGCTCTTAGCGCTGCTTCGGCCTGGTTACGAGAATTTTGTTTAGCACCTTTGAAAGTGGTAAAATAAGGATTTTAATCAAGTACACCAGGAGACAGCGTGCAACGGCTGCTTGCTGCGGGGAGGGGCCTTATGTTAACTGAAAAATGTGACCAACACAAAATAATTTTCAGTCACCTTACCATTAGTCGGTCTGATATCTGAACATGTGAAAACGTATTAAGCATAAAATATAAACGTCTATAATAACAAGTACGCCTAACACGTGGTCAATATATAAGGATGAACCAATCATACCTTACAGTTGGCTGGGATAAAGCAACGATGGACAATGTTTTTATCGGCCTTCTTTTAAGCATCGCCAATGATGATGGTGTTAGGGAGGTCGAGGACATAGTCAAAGTAGTGTATGAAATCAATAGAAGACAATCTCCAAATAAAATAAATTTATATTTATATTTGTATTGTATTATTTTTTAAAAATGTTTGAATTATGATATTTATCTTTGAATGATTGTTTGCATTGTGATATGCATCTTTGAGCCATTTAAATGGCAAATCAAAGAATATGTAAAAATACATTTAGTAAACAAATTGAGGCAGACAATCATACAAGATAGGCCGCCGTTAGGTATCATGATTTTTTGCGGGCAACTAAGGGATGTCTGTGGACTGTCCACGGATTATTTTTTGTGCCAAAAGTTTGATGCCTACGTACTGGAGATTCCCTAATAAACAAGTATAACAATCGATTCAAATATTGAAAAAGCAAAACTCATCGAATGTTAGTATCTTGCACCATTAATGCATTGTCACTTTGCCATAATAACTTGCGGTGCGGTTGCGCTCCGTAAAAATATACGGCAATTTTTGGCACTATAGTGTTGAAAAACGTCTTATATTTTTTGATATGATTTTGATACAGAGGGGGTAATGTTTATGCTCTTTTGCATGTTTTTGGTCTACTCAGCGTAGGAGCATCTAATCTGGTTGGGTAGCTTGCAAGATTAGATTGATGGTTTTCCATTCTTCTCTCTACTGTTGTACAGCTGTAAAACAAAAAAAAAAACGATATATGTATAGGAAATCCTACTGTTTTGCCTCAAATATATATGCGCGCTCAAGCTGATTCATGAAAGTAACGTCTACATTGGTTTTATATTTTTTAATCCCACAATGCCTCAAATAACACTTTTTTAATCCTATATAAACAGTGTTATTTAGGACTAAAAAAGGATATTTAGTACTGCCGATATCAATGCTTGAGATTTCCAGTTCAATAAGACATGTCCAGTTAACGTCAGAATAAAGTACCACATAATGTATTGCCGCATGTACCTTTCACATGAAAAATAAGATTGCGTGCCTCAACGAACGACTCTATTTTCCACGACGAGTTCGAGCCAAACTCGGGTCCAGCGGGATCAGACAGTCGAGGCTCGTTGCCGGAGCGCACGGCTCAGGGCAGAGCAGTGGCAGTGCGCGCGTCACCGAGAACGAGGACACCGGGATCAGTGAGATTGCACCTATGAGCCAACCACACTACGCGGTTGCGACACCGACACTACAAGGTCACTCCACCGAGGAACCTTGTACATGCGCTCTACCGCTATGGCCCGAACGCGTCTGCCGTGTCGGCTTGGCTCAGCCAGGCCCGCGCGTGCCTTATAAATATTCTCATCCGAAGAAACCTAGACCGTAGTCAATTCGAACTGCACTTCAGTCCTATTTTCGTCCACTCCACTTTCGATCCCCTTCGAACCCATTCGATGGCCGGTGACAAGCAGCGCTGGCTCCGCGGGGAATCCGGCTCTGACGACGACTGGGCGAGCCTACTGCGCGAAGCGGAGCCCTATGATGTGGAGGAGGTCGCCCCGCATCGCTTTGAGTCGTTCACAGCTCGACCAAGCGGACCCGACTGCGGCGGATCTACTTCGTCAGCACCCGGCGTCCATCGACACAACGCCGCCGATTTCGCCAGCCCGCCACGTCGGGCAGGCAGCTCCGCTCCACTTCTTCAGGTATGCCGCCCACCACCACCCTTTGCTCCGGAAGTGGTACCCAGCCACCGCTGGGTCCTCATGCCCACGCTGGGGCCGGTGTGCACGAGGACGCCAGGGTCTGAGGCACGAGCAGCCGTGCAAGCGGCAGCGGGCGAAGGAGAGGGCAGCAACGGGGACGCGTTGTCCGCGCTCCCCGTGTCGGTCCTCCCCGCTCTTTCATGACGGCGGAGACTGGTGCGCGGTGCCTCCGCCGCAAGAATGCCAAGGCGCTCCGACCTGCAATCGAGTTGTCGGAGCGCGAGGCAAACAAGGAGGCGGCGACGAAGGCGAAGGCGGCCCGTCATTTGAAGGAGCAGGACCACACAAGGCATTCCTCCGGTATCCGGAAGTTGCATAATCTCATAGTCGAAAGAATATGTATTTGACATGAAGAAAACAATAGCAATACAACTGAACGATCATTATGCTAAGATAACGGATGGGTCTTGTCCATCACATCATTCTCCTAATGATGTGATCCCGTTATCAAATGACAATTCATGTCCATGGTTAGGAAACCTTAACCATCTTTGATCAACGAGCTAGTCAAGTAGAGGCTCACTAGGGGCACGGTGTTTGTTTATGTATTCACACATGTATTTAGATTTCTGATCAATACAATTCTAGCATGAATAATAAACTGTTGGGAAACGTAGTATGCAATTTGAAAAAAAATCTACGCTCACGCAAGATCTATCTAGGAGATGCATAGCAGCGAGAGGGGGAGAGTGTGCGTACCCTCGTAGACCGAAAGCGGAAGTGTTTGCTTAACGCGGTTGATGTAGTCGAATGTCTTCTCGTTCCGACCGATCAAGTACCGAACGTACGGCACCTCTGAGTTCTACACATGTTCAGCGGGATGACGTCCCTCGAGCTCTTGATCCAGCAAAGGGTCGAGGAAGTAGATGAGTTTCGTCAACACGACGGTGAGGGGATGGTGATGGTGAAATGATCTGCGCAACGCTTTTCCTAAGCAACGCGAGAATATGACCGGAGGTGTAAACTGTGGAGGGGGGCGCCGCACACGGCTTGGAACAGTTGATGTGTGTTGTAGGGGCGCCCCCCGTATAAAAAGGAGGGAGGGAAAGGAGGTCGGCCCTAGGCGCGCCCCAAGTAGGAGGAGTCCTAGTTGGGGTCCTAGTTGGATTCGCCCCCTTCCTTTTACCGGAGGGGAAAAGAGGGAAGGAGAGAGAGGAGCAGAAGGAAAGGGGGGCGCCGCCCCCTCCCCTAGTCCTATTCGGTCTCCTCCCTGGTGTGGGGCGCGCCACCCCTTTGTGGGCTGGTGTGCCTCCCTCCTATGGCCCATATCTTTCCCTGGGTGGTTCCGGTAACCCCTCTGGTACTTCGATATGTACCTGATACATTCCGGAACACTTCCGGTGTCCGAATACTACCTTCCAATATATCAATCTTTACCTCTCGACCATTTCAAGACTCCTCGTCATGTCTGTGATCTCATCCAGGACTCCGAACAACCTTCGGTCACCAAAACACATAACTTATATAATACAAATCATCATCGAACGTTAAGCATGCGGACCCTACGGGTTCGAGAACTATGTAGATATGACTGAGACACTTCTCCGGTCAATAACCAATAGCGGAACCCGGATGCTCATATTGGTTCCCAATATTCTACGAAGACCTTTATCAGTCGAACCGCTATGACAACATACGTTATTCCCTTTGTCATCGCTATGTAACTTTCCCGAGATTCGATTGTCAGTATCTTCATACCTAGTTCAATCTTGTTACCAACAAGTCTCTTTACTCATTCCGTAATGCATCACCCCGCAACTAACTCATTAGTCACATTGTTTGCAAGGCTTCATATGATGTGCATTATCGAGAAGGCCCAGAGATACCTCTCCGATACTCGGAGTGACAAATCCTAATCTTGATCTATGCCAAACACCTTTGGAGATACCTGTAGAGCATTTTTATAAGGGACATTTACATCTGTGCCCCTAACTCAAACCCACTACTCAGATTTGCCCCTAATTTTGAAGCATGCTCAAATTTACCCCTCCGCCGTTAAGTCACTACTCAGAATTGCCCTTCCGCATGCAGATCAGTAGCACTTTCGCCTAATCTCAGTAGCACTTTCCGTCTGCTACAGTACACATGGGCCTCTAACGGTCAAAGGCCTTTGACTGGACGGAAGGGCATTTCTGAGTAGTGACTTAACGGCAGAGGGGCAAATTTGAGCATGCTTTGAAATTAGGGGCAAATCTGAGTAGGTGGTTCAAGTTAGGGACAGAAATGCAAATGGCCCTTTTTATAATCACCCAGTTATGTTGTGACGTTTGATAGCACACAAGGCATTCTTCCGGTGTTCGGGAGTTGCATAATCTCATAGTCGGAGGAATATGTATTTGACATGAAGAAAGCAGTAGCAATAAAACTGAACGATCATTATGCTATGCTAACGGATGGGTCTTGTCCATCACATCATTCTCCTAATGATGTGATTCCGTTCATCAAATGACAACACATGTCCATGGCTACGAAACATAACCATCTTTGATCAATGAGCTAGTCTAGTAGAGGCATATTAGGGACACAATATTTTGTCTATGTATCCACACATGTATCAAGTTTCTGGTTAATACAATTCTAGCATGAATAATAAACATTTATCATGAATAAGGAAATATAAAATGACAACTTTATTATTGCCTCTAGGGCATATTTCCTTTAGTCTCTCACTTGCAGTAGAGTCAATAATCTAGATTACATTGTAATAATTCTAACACCCATGGAGTCTTGGTGCTGATCATGTTTTTCTCGTGGAAGAGGTTTAGTCAACGGGTCTGCCACATTCAGATCCGTATGTATTTTGCAAATCTCTATGTCTCCCTCATTGACCAAATCTCAGATGGAGTTGAAGCGTCTCTTGATGTGTTTGGTCTTTTTTTGAAATATGGATTCCTTCGCCAAGGCAATTGCTCCAATATTGTCACAAAAGATTTTCATTGGACTCGGTGCACTAGGTATTACACCTAGATCGGATATGAACTCCTTCATCCAGACTCCTTCATTTGCTGCTTCCGAAGTAGCTATGTACCCCACTTCACACGTAGATCCCGCCACGATGGTCTACTTGGAACTGCACCAACTGACAGCTCCACCATTCAATAAAAATACGTATCCGGTTTGTGACTTAGAGCCATCCGGATCAGTGTCAAAGCTAGTGTCGACGTAGACACTTACCACAAGCTCTTTGTCACCTCCATAAACGAGAAACATATCCCTAGTCCTTTTCAGGTACTTCAGGATGTTCTTGACCGTTGTCCAGTGATCCACTCCTGGATTACTTTGGTACCTCCCTGCTAAACTTATAGCAAGGCACACATCATGTCTGGTACACAGCATAGCATACATGATAGAACCTATGGCTGAGGCATAGGAAATGACTTCCCTTTTCTCTCTATCTTCTGCAGTGGTCGGGCATTGAGTCTGACTCAACTTCACACCTTGTAATACAGGCAAGAACCCTTTCTTTGACTGGTCCATTTTGAACTTCTTCGAAACTTTATCAAGGTATGTGCTTTGTGAAAGTCCTATCAAGCGTCTTGATCTATCTCTATAGGTTTTGATGCCCAATATATAAGCAGCTTCACCAAGGTATTTTATTGAAAAACTTTTATTCAAGTATCCTTTTATGCTATCCAGAAATTCTACATCATTTCCAATCAACAATATGTCATCCACATATAGTATTAGAAAAGCTATA
This sequence comes from Aegilops speltoides, assembly GCA_021437245.1. Lineage (NCBI taxonomy): Eukaryota > Viridiplantae > Streptophyta > Magnoliopsida > Poales > Poaceae > Aegilops > Aegilops speltoides. The sequence goes on along the minus strand of CM038145.1, from coordinate 204,912,758 downwards.
GAGCTCCCACTCACTTTCTTGTAAATACAGGCTTCTCCAAAAGTCTGTATAAAACCATATGCTTTGATCACCTCATCAAATCATATATTCCAACTCCGAGATGCTTCCACCAGTCCATAAAAGGATCGCTGGAGCTTTCAGACTTTGTTAACACCTTTAGGATCGACAAAACCTTCTAGTTGCATCATATACAACTCTTCTTTAAGAAATCCATTAAGGAATGCAGTTTTGACATCCATTTGGCAGATTTCATAATCATAAAATGTGTCAATTGCTAACATGATTCAGACAGACTTAAGCATCGCTACGGGTGAGAAAGTATCATCGTAGTCAACTCCTTGAACTTGTCGAAAACCTTTTGGGACAAGTCGAGCTTTATAGACAATAACATTACCATCAGCGTCAGTCTTCTTCTTGACGATCCATTTATTCTCTATGGGTTGCCGATCATCGGGCAAATCCACTAAAGTCCACGCTTTGTTCTCATACATGGATCCTATCTCAAATTTCATGGCCTCAAGCCATTTACCGGAATCTGGGACCATCATAGCTTCTTCATTGTTCATAGGTTCGTCATGGTCAAGTAACATGACTTCCAGAATAGGATTATCGTACCACTCTGGTGCGGATCGTGCTCTGGTTGACCTACGAGGTTCTATAGCAACTTGATATGAAGTTTCATGATCATTATCATTAGCTTCCTCTCCAGTTGGTGTAGGCATCACTAGAACGGATTTCTCGGATGAGCTACTTTCCAAATTGAGAGAAGGTACAACTACCTCATCAAGTTCCACTTTCCTCCCATTCACTTCTTTCGGGAGAAACTCCTTCTCTAGAAAGGTTCCATTCTTGGGAACAAAGATCTGGCCTTCGGATATGTGGTAGAAGGTGTACCCAATTGTTTCTTTAGGGTATCCTATGAAGACACACTTCTCTGATTTAAGTTCGAGCTTATCTGGCTGAAGCCTTTTGACATAAGCATCGCATCCCCAAACTTGAAGAAACGATAACTTAGGTTTGTTCCCAAACTATAGTTCATACAGTGTCGTCTCAATGGATTTTGACGGTGCCCTACTTAACGTGAATGCAGCTGTCTCTAATGCATATCCCCAAAACGATAGTGGTAAATCGGTAAGAGACATCATAGGTTGCACCATATCTAATAAAGTACGATTACGACGTTCGGACACACCATTACGATGTGGTGTTCCAGGTGGCGTGAGTTGTGAAACTATTCCATATTGTTTTAAATCAAGACCAAACTCGTAACTCAAATATTCACCTCCATGATCAGATCGTAGAAACTTCATTTTCTTGTTACGATGATTCTCCACTTCCCTCTAAAATTCATTGAACTTTTCAAATGTTTCAGACTTGTGTTTCATTAAGTAGATATGCCCATATCTGCTTAAATCATCTGCGAAGGTCAGAAAATGATGATACCCGCCACGAGCCTCAACACTCATCGGACTGCATACATCGGTATGTATTATTTCCAACAAGTCATTGGCTCATTCCATTGTTCCAGAGAACGGAGTTTTAGTCATCTTGCCCATAAGGCACGATTCACAAGTATCAAATTATTCATAATCAAGTGATTCCATGTCCATCTGCATAGAGTTTCTTCATGCGCTTTACACCGATATGACCTAAACGGCAGTGCCACAAGTATGTTGCACTATCATTGTCAACTTTGCATCTTTAGGCATCAATATTATGAATATGTGTATCACCACGATCAAGATTCAATAGAAATAGACCACTCTTCAAGGGTGCATGACCATAAAAGATATTACTCATATAAATAGAACAACCATTATTCTCTGATTTAAATGAATAACCATATGACACTAAACAAGATCCAGATATAATGTTCATGCTCAACGTTGGCACCAAATAACAATTATTCAGGTCTAAAACTAATCCCGAAGGTAGATGTAGAGGTAGTGTGCCGACGTCGATCACATCGACCTTGGAATCATTCCCGACGCGCATCGTCACCTCGTCCTTAGCCAATCTTCGTTTAATCCGCAGTCCTTGTTTAGAGTTACAAATATGAGCAACAAAACCAGTATCAAATACGCAGGCACTACTATGAGAATTAGTAAGGTACACATCAATAACATGTATACCAAATATACCTTTGTTCACTTTGCCATCCTTCTTATCCGCCAAATATTTGGGGTAGTTCCGCTTCTAGTGACCATTTCCTTTGCAGTAGAAGCACTCAGTTTCAGGCTTAGGTCCAGCTTTGGGATTCTTCACGGGAGTGACAACTTGCTTGCCATTCTTCTTGAAGTTCCCTTTCTTTCCCTTGCCCTTTTTCTTGAAACTAGTGATCTTGTTAACCATCAACACTTGATGCTCCTTCTTGATTTCTACCTCCGCAGCCTTTAGCATTGTGAAGAGCTCGGGAATAGTCTTCTCCATCCCTTGAATATTGTAGTTCATCATGAAGCCTTTGTAGCTTGGTGGCAGTATTTAAAGAACTCTGTCAATGACACAATCATCTGGAAGATTAACTCCCAGCTGAGTGATACGTCTCCAACATATCTATAATTTTTGATTGTTCCATGCTATTATATTATCTGTTTTGGATATTTAATAGGCATTTATATGTGATTTTATATTATTTTTGGAACTGACCTATTAATCGAGGGCCCAGTGCTGGTTTTTGTTTTTTTGCCTATTTAGAGTTTCACATAAATGAAATACCAAACAGAGTCCAAACAGAATGAAACCTTCGGGGCGATCTTTCTTGGACCGAAAGGAAACTAGAAGACTTGAAGATGAAGTCGGAGATGCAACGAGGCGACCACGAGGCAGGAGGGCGCGCCTAGGGGGTAGGGCACCCCCTACCTCCTGGGCCCCTCGTAGCTCCCCTGACCTAGTTCCTTCGCCTATGTATACTCTTATACCCTGAAAACATCCAGGAGAGCCACAAAACCACTTTTCCACCGCCGCAACCTTCTGTACCCGTGAGATCCCATCTAGGGACCTTTTTCAGCGTCCAACCGGAGGGGGATTCGTTGATGGAGGGCTTCTACATCAACACCATTACCTCTCCGATGAAGCATGAGTAGTTTACCATAGACCTTCAGGTCTATAGTTATTAGCTAGATGGCTTGTTCTCCTCGATGTTCTTGGAGATCTATTCGATGTAATATTCTTTTGTGGCGTGTTTGCCGAGATCCGATGAATTGTGGATTTATGATCAGATTGGCTATGAATATTATTTGGTTCTTCTCTGAATTCTTTTATGCATGATTTGATATCTTTGCAAGTCTCTTTGAATTATCGGTTTAGTTTGGCCTACTATATTGATCTTTCTTGCAATGCGAGAAGTGCTTAGCTTTGGGTTCAATCTTGCGGTGTCCTTTCCCAGTGACAGTAGGGGCAGCAAGGCACGTATTGTATTGTTGCCATCAAGGATAAAAAGATGGGTTTTCATCATATTACTTGAGTTAATTCCTCTACATCATGTCATCTTACTTAATGCGTTACTCCGTTCTTTATGAACTTAATACTCCAGATGCATGCTGGATAGCGGTCGATGTGTGGAGTAATAGTAGTAGATGCAGAATCGTTTCGGTCTACTTGACACAGACGTGATGCCTATGTTCATGATCATTGCCTTAGATATCATCATAAATATGCGCTCTTCTATCAATTGCTCAACAGTAATTTGTTCACCCACCATAATATTTGCTATCTTCAGAGAAGCCACTACTGAAACCTATGGCCCCTGGGTCTCTTTTCCATTGTATTGAATCTCTTTTACATCTTACTAGTTTCCGATATACTCTTTTGCAATCTTTTACTTTCCGATCTATAAACCAAAAAATACCAAAAATATTTACTTTACCGTTTATCTATCTCTATCAGATCTCACTTTTGCAACTAACCCTGAAGGGATTGACAACCCCTTTATCGCGATGGGTGCAAGTTGTTGATTGTTTGTGCAGGTATTCGGTGACTTGTGCGTTGTCTCCTACTGGATTGATACCTTGGTTCTCAAAACTGAGGGAAATGCTTACGCTACTTTGTTGCATCACCCTTTCCTCTTCAAGGGAAAACCAGCGGAAGGTCAAGAGGTAGCAAGAAGGATTTATGGCGCCGTTGCCAGGGAGATCTATGTCAAGTCAAGCCATACCAAGTACCCATCATAAACTCTTCTCTCTTGCATTACATTATTCGCCATTCAACTCTCGTTTTCCTCTCCCCCACTTCTAAAATGATTTTCGGAAAGATTTGCCTTTTGTTCGCCCCTTTTCCGTTTGATCTTTTGTTTGCTTGTGTTACCATGTGCCTTCTTTTTGCTTGCATCTTTGCTTGCTAAAAGTTTATGGCCTCATCCACTTGCTAATCTTTTTAAGAGATCTAGTTATGATGAACCAATTGCTAGTGAGTTTTGTGCACTAGATTATCTTTATGTAGTTTTACTTGAAATTCGTGAATCTGAAAATTGTGATGAAGAAATTTATAAAGAGATTCACGATAGCTCCTTGAATAAAAAGCATGATTGCAATGGTTTTACTATAAATTCTATTGATGTCAACTATGCTAAAAATATGCAAAACCCTAAGCTTGGGGATGCTACTTTTGCTATGTTCACTACTTGTTGCAATGATCATGATTGGGGTGATTTTTTGTATGATCTTGAAAATTTATTTAAGCCCCATGATGAATATAAGATTGATAATGATGTTTGCAATAATATTGAAAGTGGGTTTGGAAGAGTGTCAACTTTAGATCCCACATATTTGGAGAATGTTCAATGTTATGAAATTTTTGAGAAAAGTGGGTTTGGAGAGGTCATGACTTTAGTTAATGTTAATCCCACTATTTTGGAAGAGTTTCAACTTTGCATGCATGTGGATCATGTTGAGAATATGCTACATGATTGCTATTTTTTTAATTTGCTTATGATCCTACATGTAATTATTATGAGCGAGAAAAATATGGTTTTAGACATTCTCATGTTACTGAATTACCTGTCTTCATGTTGGGATTGCTATCGTCTCTTTCTTCTTCCCTGCAAATGCTAGTTTTTGCTTGTCTTGATAATTTGTTTGCTTATAAAATGCCTATGCATAGGAAGTATGTTAGACTTAGATATGTTTGTCACGTGTTTTATGATGCTCTCTTTGTGCTTCAGTTCTTCTCTTGTATGTGAGCATCATTGAAATTATCAATGCCTAGCTAAAAGGCTTTAAAGAAAAGCGCTTGTTGGGAGGCAACCCAATTTTATTTTTGTTCTTTGCTTTTTGCTCCTGTTTAGTAATAAATAATTCATCTATCCTCTGGTTAGATGTGGTTTTATATTTTAATTAGTGTTTGTGCCAAGTAGAAATAGGATAGCTTATGGTGATAGTTGTGTTGATCCTGCTGAAAATCAGAAACTTTTGCGCTTAGTAAATTACTTTTGAAAATTCATAGAAACGTCTTTTGATCTGATTATTTTTGCTCTGGATTGGTACACAAATTTATCAGGTTTTCCTAATTTGGATGGATTTTTGGAGTTACAGAAGTATTTGAGAGTTACAAATTACTACAAACTATTCTATTTTTGATAGATTCTGTTTTTCACGTGTTGTTTGCTTATTTTGATGAATCTATGGTAGTATCGGGGGGTATGAACCATGGAGAAGTTGGAATATAGTAGATATTACACCAATATAAATAAAGAATGAGTTTTCAAAAGTACCTTAAAGTGGTGATTTATTTTCTTATACTAACGGAGCTCATGGGATTTTCTGTCGAGTTTTGTGTTGTCAAGTTTTCAAGTTTTGGGTAAGGATTTGATGGACTATGGAATAAGGAGTGGCAAGAGCCTAATATTGGGGATGCCCAAGGCACCCCAAGGTAATATTCAAGGAAAACCAAAAGCCTAAGCTTGGGGATGCCCCGGAAGGCATCCCCTCTTTCGTCTTCGTCTATCAGTAACTTTACTTGAGGCTATATTTTTATTCACCACATGATATGTGTTTTTCTTGGAGCATCTTGTATGATTTGAGTCTTCGATTTTTAGTTTACCACAATCATCCCTGTTGTACACACCTTTTGGGAGAGACACGCATGAATCGTGATTTATTACAATACTCTATGTGCCTCACTTATATCTTTTGAGCTAGGCAATATTGCTCTAGTGCTTCACTTATATCTTTTTAGAGCACGACGATGGCTTTATTTTATAGAAATTGTTGAACTCTCATGCTTCACTTATATCATTTTGAGAGTCTTTTAGAACAACATGGTAATTTCCTTGGTTTATAAAACTAATCCTAATATGATGGGCATCCAAGATGGATATAATAAAACTTTCATATGAAGTGCATTGAATACTATGAGAAGTTTGATTCTTTATGATTGTTTTGAGATCTGAAGATGGTGATATTAGAGTCATGCTAGTGGAGTAATTGTGAATTTGAGAGATACTTGTGTTAAAGTTTGTGCCTGTAGCATGCACGTATGGTGAACCGTTATGTGATGAAGTTGGAGCATGATTTATTTATTGGTTGTCTTTCTTATGAATGGAGGTCGGGATTGCGCGATGGTTAACTCCTACCAACCCTTCCCCTAGGAGCATGCGTGTAGTACTTTGTTATGATGACTTGTAGATTTTTGCAATATGTATGTGAGTTCTTTATGACTAATCTTGAGTCCATGGATTATACGCACTCTCAACCTTCCACCATTGCTAGCCTCTCTAGTACCCCACAAGTTTCGCAGGTACCATACAGTCACCATTACCTTCCTCAAAACAGCCATCATACCTACCTATTATGGCATTTCCATAGCCATTCCGAGATATATTGCCATGCAACTTTCCACCGTTCCGTTTATTATGACATGCTCCATCATTGTCATATTGCTTTGCATGATCATGTAGTTGAAATCGTATTTGTGGCAAAGCCACCATTCATAATTTTTTCATACAAGTCACTCTTGTATCATTGCACATCCCGGTACACCACCGGAGGCATTCCCATAGTCATATTTTGTAGCATCCCAAATTTTCAATCTAGAATGTTATACATTAGATCATCATTGCATATCATATTTTATTGCATTTTGGTTGATCCTAGAAATTCTAAGCAACTCAAGGACCCACAGAGAGAGTTGGGGATTTCATTATTTTCATATTTGAGTTTTCTCAAATTTTGAAAAGAGGATCATTTGGTTTTAATTATTTTCAAAGAGAGGGGATAAAATGACTTCTTCAAAATAACGAAATATTGGAGGAAAAATATTAAAATCAAATAATAATTTTATGCGGAGTTTTATTGCTATTTTATTAGAATTAGGAAAAAAATGCGTTTTTCAAAATTGCATTAGAGGCCCAAATAAATGTTTACTTTGTCCGCTATATTTTTATAGGACGGGAAAAATTTATTTCAGGATTTTTCGAGTCCGTTTCATATTTCTTTTATTTGTTTTTCTGCACGTTAGAATTATTTTTTTAAAAAAGTAACCGACCTACCGGGCCGTGTCAGCCCGGAGTCCGACCCGGTCGGCCTTTATAGCCGAGAGGCCCGAGCCGCTAGCTCGCCGCAGCCAAACCCTAGCCGCCGCCCCGCGCCGCCGTTGAACCCGTGACGCGCCACCGCCTTTTTGCCGCCACAGCAAGAAGAAGCAATACGCCGACGCTTTCGCCGCCGCGCCATCTCGCCCGCCCGTCTCGCCGCCGCCAGAGCCCGCCGCCGCCGCCGTTGCGAGCCGCCGGTTGGCCGCCCCGCCATCGGACCCAACCCCGCCACCCGAGGTATAAACCGCCGCCGTTGTACGGTTTTTTTAAGAACCGTTCGTTTTTTTAGAAAATCTAGATCTGTTTTTAGATTAGATCGGTTCGGTTTTTTTGGTTTAGTTAAATGGCGGACGTTCGTCCGTACGTTCGTTTTAACGAAAGATCTTCACCCGTTAGCCGCAGACAGCGAACGTTCATTCATTAGCCTGTTCGTCGGGTTTTCTTTTTCCATGGTTTTTCCGCGATTATTTTCGATCGCGATTTCTGCCCTGATCTTCGTTTTAGTTTATCTTTTCGATCGTTTATCGGAATCAGGTGATTCAAGCGCCTAGATCTTCGTCTCGAAGCCCTCTTTCAGTTTATACAACTTGAACAAGATTTTGGTACTGTAAAAATTGACTTTAGTCTAGATTAGTAAACAAATCTTGTTTCTTTCGCAGTTTGAGTTTCTTTGCTCTGTTTGATTTGATTCTTTTTGCAAACCGGAGTTATTCAGTTGAACTTTCTGGTTAGATCTCTTATTTGAGTTTTACCCGTGCTTCTAGTTGAGTGCTTATTGTGTGCTTTGTTTGTTTGTGATAGAGTACCCTTAGTCGAAGCGTGCTACTATGAGTCTCTAGGTTTTGCGGATCATCAAAAAGGCAAGTAACACTTTGATCATACCTCTTTATTACCCAGTTTTATTGCATTAGATCAACCCTCAAACATTGCATGGTTAGGATCTGATTTTAACATGTGGGTTTTTGGAAGTAGATGATGAGGTAGAACCTATTGCCCTGTTTTACTATCAAACCTTTGGGAGTTACTTCTACGTTATGCTTATATTCCTATGCTATGCTCGTAGACGTGGTTTGGGTGAGAGTAGCCATGACAGATGTGAGTATTGTTAATTAATGGTTAATTTAAGGTGGCTACTTAAATACACATCTGGGTGGATTGCTTGAGGCACCCTGGAGTACCCAGTGTTTGTTAGGGCACTTGGAGAATCCAGTGTTGTCGTAGGATATCCCGGAGTACCCGTGTGATCATCCTATGGTTCGCCACCCAGGCTCAAAGGGATCATAAGATTATTCATGCTAGAAACTTCCGTGTGCAGCCACATGCCAATATGGGCTCTGGCATAGTTGAGTAAGTTGCGTGAAGCTCTTGAAGAGGTAGACTAGCAGATGTAGTGGGTTTTAGGTGGTACTGTCTACCGAGAGTAGAGAGTTAATGCTTCAGAAAGACTGTGTCTCGAATCTCCGACCATGGATGTGTTCGAGTCTTGTGGGGAAAAGTGCGCAAACCTCTGCAGAGTGTACAAACTAATCATGGTTGGCCGTGTCCCCGGTTATGGACATCTTGAGTATCGGGTTCTTTGATTATCATGTTGATCTGATCACTCTAAATTAATTTGATTGGGTTTAATGACAATGCTTAATTGGGATTGAGTTGGAGGAACCTTCTCAAGGTTTAACAACCACCATGATAGTTAAATAAAATTTATTCCTTTGTTGTAGGGAAAATTTGGCTTTATGCAAAACTGTAACCATAGAGCTTTCCACCAGCCATATATGCATGTAATGATTGCATTCATTCTCTTCATTACCCTATGTGTTACATTGCCAGCATATTCCATGTGCTGACACATTTCGGGCTGCAACATTTCATGTTGCAAACTTTTCAGACGACGAGGAAGGTGCCATAGGTCGTTGTCTTTCACTCAGCTATGCCGTTGGAGTTGATGGACTCAATTTATCTTCCAAGCCTTCCGATGTTATCGTTTTTAGATGGCCTTAAGCCATATTATTGTAATAAGTTCTCTTTTGAGATATTTGATGTAATAAAGTGTGTGATTTCTACTCTGTTATAAATCCTCGAGTATTGTGCGTGTCAGCATTACCGATCCGGGGATGACACTGATGCACAGAGACTAGACTGTTTGAGGTCTGGTCGCTACAATATGGTATCAGAGAACACGCTGACTGTAGGACACGACCACTAAGCTAAAACCATAGGTCACTCTTCTCTTCTCATTTCTGACTTCTCTCCTCTTTTCTACTCTATAGGATAACGGATGCAAGGAACAAGTTCACACAACCGAATGAAGACACTCCTTTTATGATGACACTTGAAGGAAGTTACTAGGTACCTGAACATCGGAATACCAAGCTTCACCCGGACCTACATCGCCACTTTACCAAAAGAGGAGCGTTGGATGATTCGAGTTCAAGTTCCAGGAAGGACGTTCATGCCAGACACTGAGCCCATAGAGTTTTCCTTTGATGCACCAACCTGGAGTCTAGGAAAGAGCATGGCAGCCCACATCACCATGGGACGCATTGGAGAAGTTTACCACAAGGATCTCAAGGATACTATCTACCAGATTTGTGGACGCCGAGATGAGCAATGGGAGATGATCAGCACCAGGAGAGATAGGTCCATTGCAGCTTTCATCCAGGAGTTAAACCAGCACATTCAACGCTGGGAGAACCAGATGTGCGCAGACATGATAGATCTGAAGAAGGCAATGACCAGGATTACGGAGCTGGAGGAAGAACTCAAGTCTACATGCGATGGATATGAGGAGGAAGTGACAATACTAGTGGAGAAGAATGACGATCTGACGAGGAAGCTAGGAGTATTCATGGGAGAACCCGCGCCAGGAGGAGAACACAACGATTCCACTTGTCCGGAGAACTACATCATCATCGACGACACCGACTCAGGCCCTGACGATAGCGATGATGACTATGTTGATGAAGCTGGAGCAGATCATGGAGTCTTCCACTGATTAAAACTTCTAGTCAACTACCATATCAGTAGTAGTATTTCCCCCATGTATAAAGTATAGTCCAAGCATTTTTGTAATGATAGTTAGACCGCTTGTATGCCCTTGTTTGAATTGATCGAAGTGATATGATTGGGTTTGTCTCATGTGCATACGGGTAGTGTTTTCCCCTTAGACCTCATTCCATTCTGTATTCTCACCTTTTCTAAACCCACCAGATGCCTCCGAGACGTGACAATGGATTTGCTTTCCCGCCGGAGCTCACTCAGTTGATCCAGCAGTAGAATACCCTGATGTAGCTACTAGTCCAGAATCAGAACCAGGGGAGGAACAACAACAACAACCCACCACCACCACCACCTGTTGATCACTTAGCCCGTTTTCTAAGGTTGAATCCGCCGGTGTTCTCTAGTAGCACTGAGACAATTCTTGCAGATAATTGGCTCTGCAAGATTGGAAGGGAACTGACCACTGCAGGATGCACAGATGCAGAGAGAGTGCGTTTTGCCACACATCAGCTTGATGGACCCACAACATCATGGTGGGAGAATTTCACAGCCACTTACCCCATCGACACTGTCACATGGGACCGATTTAAGAGAGCTTTTCAGACCGCCCATGTTTCAGCAGGAGCTATGGCCATGAAGAAGCGAGTTTCACAACTTGCACCAAGCAGGACGCACAGTGGGCCAGTATGTGGATGATTTTAGTAAGTTAGCATGTTATGCCCCGGATGACGTCGCTACAGATGCCGCTAAGCAGGAGAAGTTTCTGGAAGGACTGAATGATGAGATGAGCATGCAGTTGATGGTGGCAACTTTCAACAACTACCAGGAGTTGGTAGATAGAGCTCTCATGATTGAAGGGAAGCAGCAACAGATAGACAACTGCAAGAGGAAGTATGGACAAGGGAAGTACAATTCATGAGCTCAGCAGAGGCCCCGTTTTACCCCAAACTCGGGAGGACACATTCACCATAACCATGGAGGCCATAATTCCAATGGAGGGAGTTTGCATAACCATAGTCGCCCCAAGAATGGGAATGGGAATGGAGGAAGCAACGGCCAGAACCGTTCCAACCCAGCAATGCCCGCCAAGAAGGATCTAAGTCACATTACTTGTTTCAAGTGTGGGAAGAATGTACATTGCGCCACGGAGTGTTCTGAAGCAAAGAATGGAAATGGCAACGGAAGCTCTGGAAAGAAGCCAACCCTTTCAACAATGGACAAGTGAACCACGTTAGCGTGGAGGAGGTTGAAGCGTAACCCGATGCAGTAATAGGTAAGTTTTTGGTTAAGTCATTTACTGCAATCGTTCTTTTTGATACTAGTGCATCACATTCATACATATCAAGGGGATTTGTGGATAAGTTTAACCTGCCAACCCAAGCCCTTAGGTCATCCATGTTAGTAACCTCGCCTGGAGCAGAGTATATGGCTAGCCTATGGTGTGACCGGTTACCATTAAGGATTGGTAACTACGTGTTCCCCTCAGACCTAATAGAATTGGAGTCACAAGGACTGGATGTAATATTAGGCATGGATTGGTTATCGAAGTATGGAGGGAACATTCACTACGCCACTAGGTCGATTTTGCTCACTACCCTAGAAGGAAGAAGGATTAAGTATGTATCCCGGCATGTGCCGAAGAGGACTCAAGTGAATTCCTTATCAGGAGTTGTACAGGAGGAAGTACCAATGGTGAAGGATTTCCCTGATGTATTTCCAGAGGAGTCGCCAGGCATGCCACCAGATAGAGACATTGAGTTTTTGATTGAGCTTTTGCCAGGCACAGGGCCAATATCTAAGAGACCGTATCGGATGCCCGCAAAGGATTTGGAGGAAATTAAGAAGCAGATTAAGGAGTTACTGGATAAAGGCTACATTCGCCCAAGTTCATCACCTTGGGGATCACCAGTACTTCTAGTGGAGAAGAAGGATGGATCGTTGAGGATGGTTGTTGATTATCATGGATTGAACGAAGTGACGATCAAGAACAAGTACCCACTGCCGATGATCAATGATTTGTTTGACCAGTTGCAAGGAGCTAAGGTATTTTCCAAGATCGATCTGCGACCAGGATACCACCAGCTAAAGATTTCGAGAGCAGGATATACCTAAGACAGCTTTTACCACAAGGTTCGGGCTATATGAGTATATCGTTATGTCATTTGGTCTGACTAACGCGCCTGCATATTTCATGAACATGATGAACAAGGTGTTTATGGAGTTTTTGGATAAGTTCGTCATGGTGTTCATTGATGATATTCTGGTCTACTTGAAGAATGAAGAGGAGCATAAGGAGCATTTGCGTTTGGTACTTGGGAAGCTCAGAGAACATCAGTTATATGCCAAATTCGGCAAGTGTGAGTTTTGGTTGAAGGAAGTTGGATTCCTCGGACATGTTATATTCGGAGAAGGAATAGCAGTAGACCCCACCAAGGTTGTCACGGTGACAAATTAGGAAGCACCCACGTCAGTTGGAGAGATCCGGAGTTTTCTTGGACTCGTAGGATATTACAGAGGTTCATTGAGGATTTCTCGAATATTGCAAAGCCCATGCCGGAGTTGTTGAAGAAGGACACCAAGTTCAAATGTACTGAGGAATGTGAGGCCAATTTTTAGGAGTTGAAGAAACACTTGGTTACAGCCCCAGTGTTGATTCTTCCAGATCAACACAAGGATTATCAAGTGTATTGCGATGCTTCTCGTCGAGGACTTGGAGCAGTGCTTATGCAGGAGGGAAGAGTTGTTTCATATGCCTCACGAGAGCTTAAACCCCATGAGTTGAATTATGCTACACACGATTTGGAGTTAGCAGCCATATTGCATGCATTGAAGACATGGAGACATTTTCTCATCGGAAACCATTGTGAGGTGTACACGGATCACAAGAGTTTGAAGTATCTTTCACGCAGAAGGAGTTGAACCTCAGGCAGAGGATATGGTTGGAGCTCATCAAGGATTATGATATGAGGTTGCACTATCATCCCGGAAAGGCTAACGTAGTAGCCGATGCGTTGAGTCGCAAGAGTCATGTCAACACACTCATGAACGGAGGATTACCCAAGGAGTTAGTAGAGGATCTTCGCGAGCTATGTCTGGAGATAGTTCCGAGAGGCTATGTAGCCGCATTGGAAATTCAGTCTACCTTGATGGATAAGATCAAAGAAGCTCAAAAGATGGACAAGGAGATTGCCGAGATAAAGGAAAGGATGAGTAAAGGAAAGGCTAAAGGAGTTCGTGAGGATGAGCACGATACCTTATGGTTTGAGGATCGTGTATATGTGCCTAATGACCCTGAGATCAGGAAGTTGACTCTACAGGAGGCCCATGACTCGATGTATTCGATTCACCCAGGAAATACCAAGATGTATCTGGATTTGAAGGACAGTTTCTGGTGGACCGGAATGAATAAGGATATTGCGGAGTATGTAGCAGTATGTGATGTATGTCAGAGAGTAAGGGCAGAGCAACAGAAGCCAGAAGGTTTGTTACAGCCATTGCCGATACCCGAATGGAAGTGGATAAGCTAGGCATGGATTTTATCACGGGATTGCCCAGGACTCGTTCAAGCTATGACTCGATATGGGTTGTAGTCGATCATTTGACGAAAGTAGCTCATTTCATCCCAGTGAAGACGACTTACACCAGTGCTAAGTTGGCAAAGATATACATGACCAGGATCATATGTATGCATGGAGTTCCGAGGACAATTGTATCAGATAGAGGAACCCAGTTTACCTCAAAGTTCTGGAATCAGTTGCATGAGACTTTGGGTACCAGGCTAGAGTTTAGTACAACCTTCCATCCACAGACCGATGGCAGACCGAGAGAGTCAATCAGATTCTGGAGGACATGTTGAGAGCTTGAGTGCTAGATTATGGATCTAGTTGGGACGACAATTTGCCATATGCAGAGTTCTCTTACAATAACAGTTATCAAGCCAGTTTGAAGATGTCCCCTTTCGAAGCTTTGTACGGAAGGAGGTGCAGGACACCATTGTTATGGGATGAAGTTGGAGACCGTCGGTTGTTCAGACCAGATTTGATTAAGGAGTCTGAAGAGAAGGTTAAGTTGATTCGCGATAGACTCAAGGTAGGCTAGCCCAGGCAGAAGAGCTATGCAGATTCTAAACGCAAGGAGACAGTTTACGAAGTTGGAGACAGAGTGTATCTTCATGTGTCCCCACTTAGAGGAGTTAATCATTTTGGAGTTAAGGGGAAGTTAGCACCACATTTTGTGGGACCATACAAAGTTTTGGAGCGTATGGGAGAAGTTGCTTACAAGTTGGAGTTGCCAGAAGGATTGTCAGGAGTTCATGATGTGTTCCACGTTTCCCAGTTGAAGAAGTGCCACGCAGAGTTGGCTGATATTCCTCTGAGGAATACAGTGCCACTAGAAGCGATTTAGTTGGATAGCAATTTGACCTACAAGGAGAAACCAGTGAAGATTCTCGAGTTTGCCCGTCGAGTCACACCCAACAAGGTTATCAAGTTCTGCAAAGTTCAGTGGAGCCACCATACCGAGGATGAAGCCACGTGGGAACGAGAGGAAGACCTACTGAAGGACCACCCACACCTATTTTCTAGCCAACCCGAATCTCGAGGGCGAGATTTATCTTAAGGGGGGGGGGTAGGTTTGTAACGTCCCAAATTTTCAATTTGGAATGTTATGCATTAGATGATCATTGCATATCATATTTTATTGCATTTTGGTTGATCCTAGAAATTCTAAGCAACTCAAGGACCCACGGAGAGAGTTGGAGATTTCGTTATTTTCATATTTGAGTTTTCTCAAATTTTGAAAGGAGGATCATTTGGTTTTAATTATTTTCTCTTCCAATATTTCTTATATAAAAATAAAGAGAGGGGATAAAATGACTTCTCCAAAATAAAGAAATATTGGAGGAAAATATTAAAATCAAATAAGAATTTTATGCAGAGTTTTATTGCTATTTTATTTGAATTAGAAAAAAAACGTTTTTCAAAATTGCATTAGAGGTCCGAATAAATGTTCACTTTGTTCGCTATATTTTTAAAGGACGGGGAAAGTTTATTTCAGGATTTTTGGAGTCCATTTAGTATTTCTTTTATTTGTTTTTCTGCACGCAGAATTATTTTTTTAAAAAGTAACCGACCTTTATAGCCGGGAGGCCCGAGCCGCCAGCCCCCCGCAGCCAAAACCCTAGCCGCCGCACGCCACCACCGGAACCAGCAGCGCGCCACACACACCGCCAGCCGCCCGCCGCCATGACACCCTCGCCCATTGCCTCGCTCTCCGCCCGTCTCGCCGCCGAGTTCGCCGCTGCTTGCGTCGCGAACCGCCGCCTCGCCGCCCGCCGCCGGACCCAACCCTGCCACCGGAGGTATAAACCGCCGCCGTTGTATGGTTTTTTAAGAACCGTTTGTTTTTTTAGAAAACCTAGATCTGTTTTTAGATTAGATCGGTTCGGTTTTTTCCGGTTTAGTTAAATAGCGGACGTTCGTCCGTACGTTCATTTTAATGAACGACGTTCACCCATTAGCCGCAGACAGCGAATGTTCGTTCGTTAGCCTGTTCGTCAGTTTTTCTTTTTCCAGGGTTTTTTCGCGATTATTTTCGATCGCAATTTCTGCCCTGATCTTCGTTTTAGTTTATCTTTTCGCTCGTTTATCAGAATCAGGCGATTCAAGCGCCTAGATCTTCGCCTCGAAGCCCTCTTTATGTTTATACAATTTGAACAAGATTTTGGTACTGTAAAATTTGACTTTATTCCAGATTAGTAAATGGATCTTGTTTCTTTTGCAGTTTGAGTTTCGTTGCTCCGTTTGATTTGATTCCTTTTGCAAACCGGAGTTCTTCAGTTGAAATTTCTGGTTAGATCTCTTATTTGAGTTTTACCCGTGCTTCTAGTTGAGTGCTTATTGTGTGCTTTGTTTGTTTGCGATAGAGTACCCGGAGTGCGATCCGTGCTACTACTAGTCTCTAGGTTTTGCGGATCATTAGCAAGGCAAGTAACACTTTGATCATACCTCTTTATTACCCAGTTTTATTGCATTAGATCAACCCTCAAACATTGCTTGGTTAGGATCTGATTTTAACATGTGGGTCCTGGGAAGTAGATGATGAGGTAGAACCTATTGCCCTGTTTTACTATCAAACCTTTGGGAGTTACTTCTACGTTATGCTTATATTGCTATGCTATGCTCGTAGACCTGGTTTGGCTGAGTGTATGCATGACAGATGTGAGTATTGCTAATTAATGGTTAATTTAAGGTGGCTACTTAAATACACATCTGGGTGGATTGCTTAAGGCACCCTGGAGTACCCAGTGTTTGTCAGGGCACCTGGAGAATCCAGTGTTGTCCTAGGATATCCCGGAGTACCCGTGTGATCATCTTACGGTTCGCCACCCAGGATCAAAGGGATCATAAGATTATTCATGCTAGAAACTTCCATGTGCATCCACAAGCCAATATAGGCTCTGGCATAGTTGAGTAAGTTGCGTGAAGCTCTTGAAGAGGTAGACTAGCAGATGTAGTGGGTTGTAGGTGGTACTGTCTACCCAGAGTAGAGAGTTAATGCTTCAGAAAGACTGTGTCTCGAATCTCCGACCATGGATGTGTTCGAGTCTTGTGGGGAAAAGTGCGCAAACCTCTGCAGAGTGTACAAACTAATCATGGTTGGCCGTGTCTCCGGTTATGACCATCTTGAGTATCGGGTTCTTGGATTATCATGTTGATCTCATCACTCTAAATTAATTTGATTGGGTTTAATGACGATGCTTAATTGGGATTGAGTTGGAGGAACCTTCTCAATGTTTAACAACCACCATGATAGTTAAATAAAATTTATTCCTTTGTTGTAGGGAAAAATTGGCTTTATGCAAAACTGTAACCAGAGAGCTTTCCACCAGCCATATATGCATGTAATGATAGCATTCATTCTGTTCATTACCCTATGTGTTACATTGCCAGCATATTCCATGTGCTGGCCCATTTTGGGCTGCAACATTTCATGTTGCAGACTTTTCAGACGACGAGTAAGGTGCCATAGGTCATTGTCTTTCACTCAGCTATGCCTTTGGAGTTGACGGACTTACTTTATCTTCCAAGCCTTCCGCTGTTATCATTTTTAGATGGGCTTAAGCCATATTATTGTAATAAGTTCTCTTTTGAGACATTTGATATAATAAAGTGTGCGATTGCTACTCTGTTATAAATCCTCGAGTACTGTGCGTGTCAGCATTGCCGATCCAGGGATGACACTGATGCACATAGACTAGACTGTTTGAGGTCTGGTCGCTACATATTTTGTTCTAAGCATTGAGTTGTAATTCTTGAGTGTAAGTAAATGAAAGTGTGATGATCTTCATTATTAGAGCATTGTCCCATGAGGAAAGGATGATGGAGACTATGATTCCCCCTCAAGTCGAGATGAGACTCCGGACGAAAAATAAGAAAAAAATTTAAAAAAGGCCATAAAAAATGAGAAGGCCCAAATAAAAAAATGAGAGAAAAAGAGAGAAGGGACAATGTTACTATCCTTTTACCACACTTGTGCTTCAAAGTAGCACCATGATCTTCATGATAGAGAGTCTTCTATGTTGTCACTTTCATATACTAGTGGGAATTTTTATTATAGAACTTGGCTTGTATATTCCAATGATGAGCTTCTTCAAAGTGCCCTAGGTCTTCGTGAGTAAGCGAGTTGGATGCACAGCCACTTAGTTTCTTTTTGAGCTTTCATACACTTATAGCTCTAGTGCATCCGTTGCATGGCAATCCCTACTCACTCACTTTGATATCTATTGATGGGCATCTCCATAGCCCATTGATACGCCTAGTTGATTTAAGACTATCTTCCCTTTTTGTCTTCTCCACAACCACCATTCTATTCCACCTATAGTGCTATGTCCATTGCTCACGCTCATGTATTGTGTGAAAGTTGAAAAGGTTTGAAAATACTAAAGTATGAAACAATTGCTTGGCTGAAACCGGGGTTGTGCATGATTTAAATATTTTGTGTGATGAAGATAGAGCATAGCCAGACTATATGATTTTGTAGGGATAGCTTTCTTTGGCCATGTTATTTTGAGAAGACATGATTGCTTTGTTAGTATGCTTGAAGTATTATTGTTTTTATGTCAATATTAAACTTTTGTTTTGAATCTTTCGGATCTGAACATTCATGCCACAATGAAGAAAATTACATTGATAAATATGTTAGGTAGCATTCCACATCAAAAAATCTGTTTTTATCATTTACCTACTCGAGGACGAGCAGGAATTAAGCTTGGGGATGCTTGATACGTCTCCAATGTATCTATACCTTTTGATTGTTCCATGCTATTATATTATCTGTTTTGGATGTTTAATAGGCATTTATATGCTATTTTATATTATTTTTCGGACTAACCTATTAACTGAGGGCTCAGTGCTAGTTCATGTTTTTTTTGCCTATTTTAGAGATTCGCGGAAAAGGAATACCAAACGGAGTCCAAACGGAATGAAACCTTTGCGATGATCTTTCTTGGACCGAAAGGAAACCAGAAGACTTGGAGATGAAGTCGGAGACGCAACGAGGCGGCCACGAGGCAGGAGGGCGCGCCCAGGGGGGTAGGGCACGCCCCCTACCTCGTGGGCCCCTCGGAGCTCCCCTGACCTAGTTCCTTCGCCTATATATACTCTTATACATTGAAAACATCCAGGACATCCACGAGACCACTTTTCCACCGCCACAACCTTGTGTACACATGATATCCCATCTAGGGACCTTTTTCGGTGTCCTGCCAGAGGGGGATTCGATCACGGAGTGCTTTTACATCAACACCATTACCTCTCCATGAAGCGTGAGTAGTTTACCACAGACCTTTGGGTCCATAGTTATTAGCTAGATGGCTTCTTCTCTCTCTTCTATTCTCAATACCTTGTTCTCCTGGATGTTCTTGGAGATCTATTCGATGTAATATTCTTTTGCGGTGTGTTTGCCGAGATCCGATGAATTGTGGATTTATGATCAGATTATCTATGAATATTATTTGGTTCTTCATTGAATTCTTTTATGCAAGATTTGATATCTTTACAAGTCTCTTAAAATTATCGGTTTAGTATGGCCTACTAGATTGATCTTTCTTGCAATGCGAGAAGTGCTTAGCTTTGGGTTCAATCTTGCGGTGTCCTTTCCTAGTGACTGTAGGGGCAGCAAGGCACGTATTGTATTGTTGCCATCGAGGATAAAAAGATGGGGTTTTCATTATATTGCTTGAGTTAATTCCTCTACATCATTTCATCTTACTTAATGTGTTACGTCGTTCTTTATGAACTTAATACTCTAGATGCATGCTGGATAGCGGTCGATGTGTGGAGTAATAGTAATAGATGCAGAATCAATTCGGTCTACTTCACATGGATGTGATGCCTAGTTCATGATCATATATCATCATAACTATGCGCTCTTCTATCAATTGCTCGGCAGTAATTTCTTCACCCACCGTAATATTTGCTATCTTGAGAGAAGCCATTAGTGAAACCTATGGCCCCCAGGTCTCTTTTCCATTATATTGAATCTCTTCTACATCTTACTAGTTTCCAATCTACTATTTTGCAATCTTTTACTTTTCGATCTATAAACCAAAAATACCAAAAATATTTACTTTACCGTTTATCTATCTCTATCTGATCTCACTTTTGCAAGTGACCATGAAGGGATTGACAACGCCTTTATCGTGTTGGGTGCAAGTTGTTGATTGCTTGTGCAGGTATTCGGTGACTTGTGCGTTGTCTCCTACTGGATTGATACCTTGGTTCTCAAAACTGAGGGAAATACTTACGCTACTTTGCTGTATCACCCTTTCCTCTTCAAGGGAAAACCAATGCAAGTTCAAGAGGTACCACTGAGTCAAGTGATTATGGTACCCAGACATTTTGAGTATGTGCTCACTGATAGAACCGTTCTCCATCTTGCAGCTATAGAACTTATTGGAGACTTCATATTTCTCAACTCGGGCATTGCTTGAAATATTAACTTTAACTCATGGAACATCGTCATATGGTCCATGACGTTCAAAACGTCTTTGAAGTCCCGACTCTAAGTCGTAAAGCATGGCACACTTAACTAACGAGTAGTCATCAGATCAAGCTTGCCAAACGTTCAACATCAGCTTCTGCTCCTGCAGCAGGCCTTTCACCTAGCGGTGTGATGTCTACTATGCAACTTTATTCTTGGAGACACGTGTTGGGCCTCCAAGCGCAGAGTTTTGTAGGACAGTAGCAATTTTCCCTCAAGTGGATGACCTAAGGTTTATCAATCCGTGGGAGGTTAGGATGAAGACAGTCTCTCTCAAGCAACCCTGCAATCAAATACAAGAAATCTCTTGTGTCCCCAACACACCCAATACAATGGCAAATTGTATAGGTGCACTAGTTCGGCGAAGAGATGGTGATAAAAGTGTAGTATTGATAGTAGATATGAGTTTTTGTAATGCAAACAATAAAACAAGGCAAGGTAGTAAGTAGTAAAACGGAGCACAAACGGTATTGCAATGATCGAAAATGAGGCCTAGGGTGCATACTTTCACTAGTGCAATCTCTCAATGATGTTATTCTTTCACTAGGATGGAAAATGGCAAGGTAGAAATTGTTTCCGATCAATCTATCCTAGAGTTCGTACTAAAATAACAGCAAGCTATTCTTTCCGATCAATCTAATCAAGAGTTCGTACGAAAATAACACCATATGATACATATCAACCAACTCTAATGTCACCTAGACACCCCAATATCACCGCGAGTACCCGTGAGTTAATTATACGATAGGTATCAAAGAATTTGAGATTCATAGCACTCAACCACACAAAGAACTACAAGGAGACCCCAAAGTTTCTATCGGAGAAAAGATAATAAAAACATGCATCAACCCCTATGCATAGATTGCCCCAAAGTCACCTCAGGAATCCACATGCTGAGTGCCATAACATATATCAAGTGAATCAAAATAATACCCCATTGTCACCACGGGCATTCATATGCAAGACATATATCATGCGTTCTCGGATCTGAACATTCAATCCGACAAGACAAAACTTCAAAGCGTGAAGACTCAATTCACCACACAAGTGTAGAGAGGGTAGAAACATCATATGATCCATCTATGTTAACAAAGCCCATGATACATCAAGATCGTGACATCTCAAGATCGCGCACGAGAGAGATTAAACACATAGCTACCAGTACAAACCCTTAGCCCCGAGGGTGGACTACTCCCTCCTCATCATGGTGGCCGCCGGGATGATGAAGATGGCCACCAGCGATGATCTCCCCCTCTGGCAGGGTGCCAGAACGGGCTCCTGATTGGTTTTCGGTGGCTACAAGGGCTTGTGGCAGCGGAACTTCCGATCTAGGGTTGTTTCTGATGGTTTATCTATTTATAGGAATTTTTGGCGTTAGTCTCACGTCCAGATGGGCCTCAAGGTGAGCACGATACACCGGGGCAGGGGCAAGGGCCCAGGCGCACCCCGGTGGGCTGTGCCCTCCTCGTGGCTCTTCTGGCCCTCCCACGAACCTTCAGGGGTCTCTTTTGTTCCAAAAAAAATCGTCAAAAAGTTTCAGCTCATTTGGAGAACTTTCATTTCTGCACAAAAACAACACCACGGTAGTTCTGCTGAAAATAGCGTCAGTCCGGGTTAGTTCCATGGAAATCACACCAAAACTATATAAAATTACTGTAACATGGCATGAATACTTCATAAATTATATATACATTGGAGACATATCAGCATCCCCAAGCTTAATTCCTACTCGTCCTCGAGTAAGTAAATGATAAAACAAATAATTTATGAAGTGCGAATGCTAGCAAAGTGCATGAGTTTGATCAATGACAATTTCAATCACTTTTCCTAGCATCATAAAAACAATTCTTTCTTATAAAACTTATCATGACCAAGTAGCAACCAATTCACATGTTAAGTTTCAAGCAATGAATTCTCTTGAAACTCAACAACATATATTCTTAGTCACCAAATAATTGCAATTCAAATTATTCAATAGAGTCTAAGTAATTGCTGCACATACTCAACCATCATATAGTCTTCTATGAGTGCTAACACTCACCGCATACACATGAGCAAAACGTTTCAACCGGACACATAGAAAGATAGGGGCTTATAATTTCGCCTCCCAACGTATTCACCTCAAGGGTGATGTCAACAATAATAACTCATGCTACCCATATCCAACTGGATGTATGTTCCTAGATATTTCCTCACCACATTATGCTTGCCAAAAGAGAAAAATAAAAAGGAATAGAGAGAAAAACTTTGACTCTTTGCATAAAAGTAAATACTGAAAAGTAAAAGATAGGCCCTTCGCAGAGGGAAGCAGAGGTTGCCATGCGCTTATTTTTTTGTATGCTCAACCCCTTAGTGCAAAAGAACATCGCGTTATATTGCCCCTTATGATAGCAACCTTTATATGCAGTCTATCGCTTTTATTATTTACCATCACAAGTTCGTACAACGCTCAGTTTTCTCTTGCACTAAATGATCTAACACTTTTAGAAGCAATTTTTATTGCCTTATTGCATCGATGACAACTTACTTGACGGATGTTGATCAATCCTTAGGTAGGTATGGTGGACCCTTGAAAATAAGATTTGGGTTTAAGGGTTCTTTGGATGCACAAGTAGTATCTCTACTTGGTGCGGAATTTTTGGCTAGCAAAGATGGGGGGAAAGCACCACATGTTGAAGGATCTATGACAATATAACTTCTATGTGAATATGAACAAATGTAAATCATTACATTGTCTTCCTTGTACAACGTCAACAATTTTGGCATATAATATTTTGATGGGGTCTCACAATCAAAAAGATTTCTAGAATAGTGTATTTGCATGTGAAAGTTCTCTTCCTTCTACTAATCATTCATGAATTGCTTGTATGACCAATATTGTGATTGTTACGCTTGAAAAGACTTCACTTTCTAAACCCAATGTGAAGCTACCAATAGGCATGATATGAACATATAATTTCAACTTCATGATATTCAATTCGTTCAACAATTTACTCATAGGATATAAGTGAAGCACAAGAGTAAATGATAAACTACTCCAAAAAGGATATAAGTGAAGATCAAGCGGGTAGTTATGTAAATGGGTAGCTATCTGAGGACTCTATTTTATTTAAAACTTTCAGATCTAAGTATTTTATTAAAACAACTAGCAAAACAAAACAAAATGACATTCCAAGGATAGCACACATCATGTGAAGAAGCAAA
This sequence comes from Aegilops speltoides, assembly GCA_021437245.1. NCBI lineage: Eukaryota > Viridiplantae > Streptophyta > Magnoliopsida > Poales > Poaceae > Aegilops > Aegilops speltoides. The sequence goes on along the minus strand of CM038145.1, from coordinate 204,888,988 downwards.
AACTTAGGCTCAGCCGATACTAACCGATAATTGTTGAAGAAGAGGTGGGATGCCTACCGGGGCATCCCCAAGCTTAGATGCTTGAGACTTCTTGGAATATTAGCTTGGGATGCCCTGGGCATCCCCAAGCTTGAGATTTTGTGTCTCCTTAATTCCTCTCATATCACTGTTTCCCTAAATCTCAAAAACTTCATCCACACAAAACTCAACAAGAACTCGTGAGATAAGTTAGTATAAATCAGTGCAAAACCTTATCATTCTCTACTGTAGAAAATTACTAAAATTATTATTCAACAATGAATACTAAATGCCTGTGCATACTTAATACTCCTATCCTCAAATAGAATCATTAAACAAGCAAACATATGCAAACAATGCAAACATAACAGCAATCTGCCAAAATAGTACAGTTTGTAAAGAATGCAATATTCATCATACTTCCTAACTCCAAAAATTCTGAAAAAATCACCACACTTTAGAAAATTTATCAGAGCTTATTTTTAAAATGGTTTCAGCATTTTATCACATTCTGACTTTTCTAGGGAAAATTTGCAACAGCGATAAACTTTCAGTTTTGAAACAACAACATGTATACTTGCAAAATAGGCATGGCAAGGGCTATCATTGCCACTTTTATTGAAATGAAATATGCAAAACATTATTCTAAATAACATAAAGCAAATCCAAACAAAATAAATTGAGGCTCCAAGCAAAACACATATCATGTGACGGATGAAAACATAGCTCCAAGTGAGGTTACGGATAATGTTGGAGACGAAAGAGGGGATGCCTTCCGGGGCATCCCCAAGTTTAGTTGCTTGGATCTTCCTTGAATATTACCTTGGGGGTGCCTTGGGCATCCCCAATCTTAGGATATTGTCACTCATTATTTTCCTCATATCGACATCTAATCCAAAACTTGAAAACTTCGATCACATAAAACTTAACGGAACTTCGTGAGATAGGTTAGTATGATAAAGAGCAAACCATTTCACTTTGGTACTGTCAAAGACAAGGTTCATAGTTGTTTCAACACAATGCCTACTGTAGCATATTATTTCCACAATTTATATTAAGCAATATAAGCCATAGAAACAAGGAAACAAGCAAACTATGCATTGAAAATAGAATCTGTCAGAAACAGAACAGTCTGTAGTAGTCTGTACTCAAACCATACTTCTACTACTCCAAAAATCATGAAAAAATTAGGACCACGTGAGAAATTTTTATATTAATCTTCTGAAAAAATAATCAACTCAAAAACACTCTTATATTAAAAATGAGAGTTATTTTCATGAGCACAAAAGTTTCTATTTTTCAGCAAGATCAAATCAACTATCACCCAACATGATCACAAAGGCTTTACTTGGCACTTCATTGAAATAAAAACAATTAAACATAATTACTACAGTAGCATAATCATGTTAACACACAAAAAAAGTAGGTAAAAGTGTTGGGTTGTCTCCCAACAAGCTCTTTTCCTTAATGCCTTTTAGCTAGGCATGATGATTTCAATGATGCTCGCATAAAAGTTAAGAACTAAAACATAATAAGAGCATCTGAAACACATGACTAGAACATTTAAGCCTAATCCACTTCCTATGCATAGGGATTTTGTGAGCAAATAATTTATGGGTGCAAGAATCAACTAGCATAGGAAGGCAAAATAAGCATGACTTCAAAATTTTCAACACAAAGAGAGGAAACTTGATGTTATTGCAATTCCTACAAGCATATGTTCCTGTCTCATAATAATTTTTAGTAGCATCATGAAGAAATTCTACAATATAACCATCACATAAAGCATTCTTTTCATGACACATAAGCATATAATTTTTGTTACTCTCCACATAAGCAAATTTATTCTCATGAATAGTGGTGGGAGCAAACTCAACAAAATAACTATCATGCGATTGAAAATTAAAATCATGATGACAAGTTTCATGGGTATAATTAATATAGCATACATGTCATCATCATAATCATCATGGACAGCGACCTTGTTCTCATAGTCTATTGAAGCCTCATCCAAAATGGTGGATTCATCATTAAATAAAGGCATGACCTCTCCGAATCCAATTTCATCATTATAATCATCATAAATAGGAGGCATGCAATCATTATAACAAATTTGCATATCAAATCTTGGGGGACTAAAAACATCATCTTCATCAAGCATAGCATCCCCAAGCTTGTGGCTTTGCATATCATTAGCATCATGGATATTCAAAGAGTTCATGCCAACAGCATTGCAATCATGCTCATCACCAAACATTTTATAACATTATTCTTCTAACAATTGAGGACAACTTTCCGATCCATTATTTTCAAGAAAGATATTATAAAGACGATCAATAATATGATGCAACCTTAATTCCATTTTTTATGTTATTTTCTTTTATAAATCAAACTAGTGATAAAACAAGAAACTAAAAGATTGGATTGCAAGATCTAAAGATATATCTTCATGCACTCACCTCCCCGGCAACAGCGCCAGAAAAGAGCTTGATGTCTACTACGCAACTTTATTCTTGTAGACACGTGTTGGGCCTCCAAGCGCAGAGTTTTGTAGGACAGTAGCAATTTTCCCTCAAGTGGATGACCTAAGTTTATCAATCCGTGGGAGGCGTAGAATGAAGATAGTCTCTCTGAAGCAACCCTGCAATCAAATACAAGAAATCTCTTATGTCCCCAACACACCCAATAGAATGGCAAATTGTATAGGTGCACTAGTTCGACGAAGAGATGGTGATAAAAGTGTAGTATGGATAGTAGATATGAGTTTTTGTAATGCGAACAATAAAAACAGCAAGGTAGTAAGTCATAAAATGGAGAACAAACGGTATTGCAATGATGGAAAATGAGGCCTAGGGTGCATACTTTCGCTAGTGCAATCTCTCAACAATGCTAACATAGTTGGATCATATGATTATCCCTCAAAGTGCAATAAAGAATCACTCCCGAGTTCCTATTAGCGGAGAACAAAAGATAGAAATTGTTTGTAGGGTATGAAACCACCTCAAAGCTATTCTTTCCAATCAATCTATCCTAGAGTTCGTACTAAAATAACAGCAAGCTATTCTTTCCGATCGATCTAATCAAGAGTTCGTACTAAAATAAGACCATATGGTACATATCAACCAACTCTAATCTCACCTAGATACCCCAGTGTCACCGCGAGTACCCGTGAGTTAATTATACAATATGTATCAAACAATTTCAAATTCATAATACTCAATACACAAAAAGAACTACAAGGAGACCCCAAAGTTACTATCGGAGAAAAGATAATAAAAACGTGCATCAACCCCCTATGCAAAGATTACCCCAAAGTAACCTCGGGAATCCGCAAGTTGAGTGCCATAACATATATCAAGTGAATCAAAATAATACCCCATTGTCACCACGGGTATTCATATGCCAGACATATATCATGTGTTCTTATATCTGAACATTCAATCCAACAAGACAAAACTTCAAAGCATAAAGACTCAATTCATCACAACAAGTGTAGAGAGGGGAGAAACATCATATGATCCATCTATGTTAACAAAGCCCATGATACATCAAGATTGTGACATCTCAAGATCGCGAGCGAGAGCATTTAAACAAATAGCTACCGGTGAGGGAGTCCTGGATTAAGGGGTCCTCGGGCGTCCGGCCTGTTGACATGGGCCGGGCTGATGGGCTGTGAAGATACAAGACCGAAGACTCTCACCTGTGTCCGGATGGGACACTCAGAAAGATTGAGGATGTCGCCTAGAGGGGAGGGTAATAGGCGCTTTAAAATAATTACGGTTTAGGCTTGAACAAATGCAGAATAAACCTAGCGGTTAATTTGCCAAGCACAAAACCTAAAACAACTAGGCTCACCTATGTGCACCAACAACTTATGCTAAGCAAGATAAGCAACTATGTGATAGCAAGATATATGACAAAGAACAATATGGCTATCACAAAGTAAAGTGCATAAGTAAAGGGCTCGGGTAAGAGATAACCGAGGCACGCGAAGAGGACGATGTATCCCGAAGTTCACACCCTTGCGGATGCTAATCTCCATTTGGAGTGGTGTGGAGGCACAATGCTCCCCAAGAAGCCACTAGGGCCACCGTAATCTCCTCACGCCCTCACACAATGCAAGATGCCGTGATTCCACTAAGGGACCCTTGAGGGCGGTCACCGAACCCGTACAAATGGTGACCCTTGGGGGCGGTCACCGAACCCGTACACTTTGGCAACCCTTGGGGGCGGTCACCGGTACCCGTCAAATTGCTCGAGGCGATCTCCACAACCTAATTGGATACCCCGACGCTCGCTCGGAGCTTTACACCACAATGTTTGAGGTCCGAACAACACCAACCGTCTAGGGCGCCAAGGCACCCAAGAGGAACAAGCTCTAGGGTGTACAAACACCCAAGAGTAACAAGCTCAAGGGTACCAAGGACCCAAGAGTAATAAGCTTCTCAACTTAACTTCCACGTATCACGTGGAGAACTCAAACCGATGCACCAAATGCAATGGCAAGGGCACACGGAGTGCCCAAGTCCTTCTCTCTCAAATCCCACCGAAGCAACTAATGCTAGGGAGGAAGATGAGAGGAAGAACAAGAAGGAGAACACCAAGAACTCTAAGATCTAGATCCAAGGGGTTCCCCTCACATAGAGGAGAAAGTGATTGGTGGAAATGTTGATCTAGATCTCCTCTCTCTTTTCCCTCAAAAACTAGCAAGAATACATGGAGGGATTGAGAGTTAGCAAGCTCGAAGAAGGTCAACAATGGGGGAAGAACACGAGCTCAACGGATAAGGTTCAATGGGGAAGAAGACCCCGTTTTATAGGTGGGGGAAAATCCAACCGTTATGCTCACAGCCCATACAGAGCGGTACGTACCGCTCCAAGGAGCGGTACTGCTTGCAAGCGGTACTAAAAAAATACTTCCGTGCCTACCTCCGCTGAACAAAACACGAGATTTTGGTCCGGAGCGGTACTACTGCTCAGGAGCCACGGTAGTACTGCTCTGGAGCGGTACTACCGCTCAGGAGCCGCGGTAGTACCGCTCTGGAGCGGTAGTAAAAATTTACATCTGCTCTAGTCGCAGTAGTACCGCTGCAGCCTTTACCAAAACAGAAACAACTTTTGCAAACGGACTCCGAATTCAACGAAACCAAGTTTGTTGGAAAGCTAACGACATGGGCTAACACAATATTGATAGAAATATCAATAAGAAGAAAATGAGAAAAGGCATGTAAGAAAATGGTGAGAACCCTTCCTTGGATAAGACCGGTAAAACCTGCAACACCGAAAACATCATAGAAGACGCATGCGAACTCCATTTTCGATGAACTCAAGCTTGTCATCAAGATGACCATAAGCTCTAAGACTCACAAAGAGAACCAAACAAGAACCAAGAAACATGATGCAAGGATGCAATGGTTTGAGCTCTCTACTAATGATATGATCAAGCTACCAACTTGAGAGCCCCCCTTGATAGTACGATAAACAATCCTATAACCCGATCTCCCAACTACCACCACGAGACCAGTAAAATAGAAAACCTATCAAGGGAAAACATTTGCCTTGCACATGGTCCACTTGAGCTGGATGATGACGATCTTGACTCCCTCAAGTTGGACCACCTTTCTTGATTGCGTTGGCTCGATGAAGACTAGATGATTGCTCCCCCATAGTCCACTATGGGTGAGCCACTCTTCGGCACATCTTCACAAGTCCATTGACACCACAATGGATAGCAAGATTCAAGCACTCGATCTCTTCGTGATGCTCCACTTGAACTTGTGCACGACAATCTTGATGACGATCACCACTTGATGTCATCCTTTCCATGGGTTGTATGATATCTTCCTCTTGACGCAAGCCCATGGACACGTACCAAACCCCACATAGAACTCTCACATAGACCATGGGTTAGTACATAAAGTGCAATGGACAATGCTTACCATACCATGGGATCACTTGATCCCTCTCGGTACATCTTCTACGCTTTGTGAGTTGATCAACTTGATTCACTCTTGACTTAGTCTTGATCAACCTTGAATCTTTCCAACTCTCTTCATTTGGATGATGTCTTGAAGGTAAACATGAATGATCACACAATCTTCTTCTTCAAGACATGCTTGCAATAAGCTTGTAGGATCGGAAGTATGTCTAGAGGGGGGGTGATTAGACTACTTGACAACTTAAAAGTTTAGCCTTTTGATTAGGACAAGTTTTTAGCAAGTTCACAATGATGAGCAAGTCAAGTATCACCCTACACATGCAATTCTAGAGTAGTGGCAGCGGAAAGTAAATTGCACATGTAGTAAATAAGAGGTGGAGAAGAGCAAACGCAATTTGGAGACACGGAGATTTTTCTCGTGGTTCCGATAGGTGGTGCTATCGTCAATCCACGTTGATGGAGACTTCAACCCACGGAGGGTAACGGCTGCGAGAGTCCACGGAGGGCTACACCCACGAAGGGTCCACGAAGAAGCAACCTTGTCTATGCCATCATGGCCTACGCCCACGGAGGACTAGCCTTACTCGGGTAGATCTTCACGAGTAGGCGATCTCCTTGCCCTTACAAACTTCTTGGTTCAACTCCACATCTTGACGGAGGCTCCCAAGCGACACCTAACCAATCTAGGAGGCACCACCCTCCAAAAGGTAATAGATGGTGTTGGTGATGATGAACTCCTTGCTCTTGTGCTTCAAATGATAATCTCCCCAACACTCAACTCTCCTCACCGATTTGGCTGTGGTGGAAGAAAGGATTGAGTGGAAAGCAACTTGGGAAGGCTAGAGATCAAGTTTCATATGGTGGGAGTGGAGCAACTTGATCTCAACACAAGGGTAGGTAGTTTTCTTCTCGAAAATGTAAGGTAGGAGTGGTAGTTCTTTCGATGGCTCTCTCCAAGAATGAAGAGGAGGTGGAGGGGTATTTATAGCCTCCATACAAAATCCAACCGTTACACACATTTGACCAATCTCGGTCAGACCGAAGTTGACAACTCGGTGAGACCGAAAGTTCAAATCTTGTGAGCGTTGGGATTTTCGTGGGACCGAAAATACAATCTTGGTTAGTCCGATTCTTCCAAAGTCTAGGGTTTGCCATTCTCGGTGGGACCGACTTTCTCATCTCGGTGACACCGATTTGAGTACTGAATTCTGAAGGTTGGCAACACTAGTTTCGTAAGACCGAGTTTGGAATCGGAAAATCCGAAATTTCTAGGGTTTGGGTATATGGTGAGGTGGTTCATCTCGGTGTGGTGAGTTTATGAAATCGGTGGGACCGAGATTACTTATGAGTATATGTTGGAATGAAAGATTGCTGATAGTTTGAGAGATAAATCACTAAGCACTTTTGAGCAACCAGATCATCATCATAACCTCATCCCTTTTAATAGTATTGGCTTTCCTATGGACTCAATGTGATCTTGGATCACTAAACCAAAAATAGAGTCTTGAGCTCTTGCCAATGTTTTCCTTAGCATTTTGAGGGTCCACATCATCATCATAGCCATACCCATATCAATTGAACTTTCTGAAATATTCTCAAGAAACAATTAGTTCAATGATATATATGTTGTTATTAATTACCAAAACCACCCGGGGATTAGTTGCACTTTCAATCTCCCCCTTTTTGGTAATTGATGACAACATATAGATCAAAGCTTCGACAAGAGATATAATCAATGAATAATACCGTCGCTTTGAGAAGTATGTGATAAGCAAGAGCTCCCCCTAAATTTGTGCATTATTTAAGATTTGCTTGAATGCAAATGCACAATCGATTAGGATCATGGGTCACTCTTCCATGTCACATACATCTTGGTGGAGCGCACAAAATGATAAGAATGAATAGCATGCACCCAATCACCAAGACATGAGTAAATGATCATACAAGATAAGGATAGAATATGATAAGCATTAAGCACACATTAAGCATAGTATGATCAAGCACTCATCAAAGATAGAGCAAACGTAGTATCAAACACACGAAATGTCTCGGAAAACTCAAAAGTATCTCAAGGAAAACCGCAAACGAAAGAGCAAAAACGAGCACTCTCTCTCTCGAAGTCCTATGATCTATACAATTTCTCCCCTTTGGCAACAAGTTACCAAAAGTTCGAAGGTATAGAGCTAAGCGTCACTAGGGACTCGCTAGCGGCTCTGCAGGTCGATGGAGTGGAGATAGCTGCATCTGCAAAGGCTTCGCTGAAGTCTGTGGAGCTGGAGGAGTGGACACTGAGCCGGAGCCGGGCCGATGGAGCTGTAGGAGGTGCTGATGTAGTAGCCACAGGATCATCCTTCGGAATAGCAGGTGATCTGGGCTTTGTGGGCACTGTGTGCAGGCTGCTCATAGTCATCTGGACTAGATCATCTTCCATCTCCTTCATGAGCTCTGCCTTCTCCTCTTCGCTTCCTCGATGTCGCCTCAAGCTTGTTGACGGTGACTGCACTTCATCGACTTGACATCCAGAGCATGGAACTTGTCTTCAACTATCCTCTCAAGACTCTCCCGAGACTGCATTATGCTGGCCAGGCGTAGTTCAATCCTCCGGTCGCTTCAAGAAGTTGTTCTCCAACGCTCTTAGGCTTTCTTCTGCTGCTTGCTGCTTCTTCCTTCTCAGCTTTAGCTTGCTTGGCAGCTTCAGACTTAGCGTGTCCTTCAACAGATGTGGGAGCATCCTCGGTCATCACAACTTCATTATCTTCATGTTCAGGCTGCACCGCAAGTGGGTCTATCCAACAAGTAGGTGCCCGTGCAAACTTGGCATTGATGAGCATCTCAATGTGCGGGCAAACCCACATGACCTCTTCTCGTCTGCTTCTTGTCCTCTTGATAGTCTCTACTATCGTGTCCATCACCTTAAAAGGTGTCTTCGATCCGAATATGCAGCATGTTGATAGAATAGCCTCTTATCATGCGATGGTCTCGACTTGGGCATCAAAGTATGCCTCGTAATGGTGTTAGTGGTTGGGAGACCTGCCTGAAGATGATATACTGATCCAAGCTTCCATATCTCAACATCCTTGTCTGGTACCTCATTGTACATGTTCCTCATAGACTCGCGATTCTTCTTTGGAATGCCATAAACATCAACATCATCATCTCTTGATACTGGAGCATTCAGCAGTTCAGCCCACTCTTCAACTGTTGAAGAGAATCTCTGGCCTTCAGTCATCCATACAATTCTGCCATCTGGATAGAAATGTGCTGTGGCATAGAACCGCATGATCATCTCATCATTCCAATAATCGACTTCGACCAACGAACTCGCAACTCCACATGCGGTGAAGCTCTCATGCACATGTGGGAAGTAGTCTCTGTGCTTTCACTGTCGATGTATTTCCAAATCAACATACCTAGTATCAAGAATAATGGGCTTCTTGTCCATGAGCACTGCCTCATAGAAATCTTGTTGCTCTCGGTGTGTAACCTTGAGTCAACAAATGTCCTTCTCCGGTGGCATATGGATCAACTTGCCTCCATAGCCTCGAGACCTTTGTCCTTTCTTTCCTTCATATTTTCAGCTCGAGGATGAGCATCATTATGAACTGGCGGTTTACATCGAAGCTTGAGCAATACATGTGCCTCTTCATCTCGACTCACCGGTGGCACATTGTCCTTCTTCTTCTCTCAAGCAGGAATATTTCTTCTCGTCTTCTTTGGCTTGGCAGCAGCTTGGCTTGAGCTGCCTTTGCTGGAGCTGATGGCTTAGATTTAGTGGGTGCTCCAGCCCTGATGGCATCTCCCATCAACTTAGGCTTCGAGGAGGTGGGGTGCTTCCTCATCGTAATCATCATCGCTTCATCATGAACTAACCTCTTCCTCTTGGAAGTTTTCTTTATCTTGCCGGAGGTTTCTTCTTCCATGCTCAGCTTCTTTGCAATGTGGACTTCTTCACTTTGCTGGTGCGTTTCTTTGTATGTTGCCCTTGATAGTCCTTGGCAACCACTTTCCTCTTAGGCTTGGATGTAATCTCCTCCTCAAGAACAAAGTCGAATCCTCCTCATCGTAATTCCTCTTCTTCCGCCCCGTAGCAGCTGTAGGCAATCCACTTGGGGTGCTCCTCTCTCCATCATCGAAAAACTGCTTGCTTGGGACTTGTGACTGCCTCTGGAATCTCAACCGGTGATTCGGACTGTTCGCTGTCACTTGCATCGTATATGACCGACAACCCGTGAATAGAATAGGTATAGGCGAATAGAAGAGTTATCACAAACTACGTAAGATTTTGCAAAATGAATGAGTTCAAACTTCAGTTTTAGGTTTTCACTGAATGCATTTCGTCCGACCGAGTCTAAAATTCGTGAATCCGGTGCCCAAACAGAACCATTCACACCACTTTCGGTTGGACCGAAATGGGTTTCGATCTGCCGAGAGCACTAGGGTTTCACTAAATCCTCATTTCGGTCTTACCGATTTGCACAACTCGGTTGGACCGAAAAGTGCAAAGTCTGTGCCAGAGGCCAAATCGGTCAGTCCGAGAATGTAGAATCGGTCACACCGAGATGTGTTCGGCGGAAACCTAACCTAAAATTTTTACTCGAATTTTGTTCTAAGAACTAATCTGCTGGATAGGAAGATTTCAAACTTGGCAAGAAGCTAGGCAAAACCTATCGTGCATTGAATCGAGGTTGAAGACGAGAGGATGAAACTCACCCAACTTGGTGGAGTTTCACTACGGCGCAACGGCGCGATGAGATTGACCGCCGACGGCGATGAAGACCAGCGGCGCCTGGGCGCACAAAGCGACGGCGGAGACGATCCGGAGACCACGGCGACGGCAGCGAAGGGTTTGGGGCGAGGCGCTTTGAAGGAATAATCAACGCTGCTGCCCTCGGGTATATATACCCTTCAACTGTCGGTGGGACCGAGTTGAAAACTTCGGTGGGACCGAGATGGTTAACTGCAAGCAGTTACTCACTTCGGTCATGCCGAAATTTGCAACTTGGTTTCACCGAGGTGAAAACCTAGATCAATCCAAGTAGTTTCGGTCTGTCCGATTTGAGTATATTGGTTTGACCGAAAGTACTTAGAAGGTTTTGGAATTTAAGCTTTTGACGGATCGGTGGCTCCGAGTGCTCCTCACTCGGTCTGTCCGAAAAAGACTTGATCAAGGTTTGTGATATAAGCATGAATAGAATTTGAGACAAGAAAGCATAGATAGCTAGGGGAGGAACTTAGGCATTCTTGTCCATCCATTTGGTCAAAAAGAAAAATCCAAAAGACCAAGCAACAAATGGATGTCCTCGAATGGATAAAATCATGCATCCAACATGCTCACACAATAAGATAGCAAATGAAATATGTGTCAAACATGCACAAACAAGACTCTAGCTACTAGCACACAATTTGGCGATGACTAGGTCATCTATATATGAGTATATTGACTTAGGAGTCAAATGAGAACATTTGATCATAGGTCATACTCATCGTTTAAGCACAAGTGGGGTTACCACTTTTACATAAAGTATTAATGTGTTCACATCATTTGAAGATGCTTTAGCTCAATTCTTAAGAGCAAAGCTCCCCCTTGATGTGAGAACCCCTTTTAAAGGGTCAAACTAACCTTGGGTTGTCGTTGAAGACTTCATGTAGATGTTGAAGATGTGGATGCTCAATGTTGATGAAGATCACCAAGAGTTGGGAGCAATCCTTTGGATTCGGGCACTTTCAATACCTACATGGGTTAGTCCCACAAGGAACAAACAAGGATATCCATGGACATAGATTGAAGTACACAATAGATGATGTCCATGAAAGCAATGATTACCTTGTCCCTTGACTTACCAACATGAGGGTTTGTGACTCCATGAACTAGTGCAAGATGTGGAAGTTGATTGCACAAGTTCTTTGCCAAAATGAATGTGAGTGAAGTATGTTGGCGAGTCACCCTCAAGAACTCTCTAGTTCTTCTTCTTCGGGATCCACATCATCTTGATGGGAATCCTTGGGGTAGTAGTTGAGCTTGTCGAAGTAGAACTTGAAGTTTCCTTGGGAACCCACTTGACCATGGCCTTGGGTGCTTCAATAAATGCATCAATCTCCTCTTGAAGCTTGTCCTTGCCTTTTAGCTTGTGGTCTTGTGGTGGAAGGTCATCTTGAGCTTGTTCCACATTGGAAGAAGTAGGATCATACTTCTCCTTTTGAGAAACAAACTTTGGAGTGGGATATTGACCTTCTTCCCATTCAACACCCTCGGCGTTGAACTTTAGCTCAAAACCAATTCCTTGATTCTTCCGGTGTCTTCCTTGCTTGCGAACAATTTCCTCAAAGTTCTTGCTTCCGACAAGGCTCTTGTAGACACCTTTCTCTATAATCCCTTTCAATAAACTATTTTCTTGCTCAAGTGAAACTTGGCTTGAAACAGTGTTAGTGGAATCAAGAGAACTACTAGAAGTAACAACATTTGATTTAGCATGATTATTGTTACTACTAGATGAAGAATTTTTCTTATGCTTGTCATGCTTAGTTTTAATAGGTGGCAAGAGATTAGACAAGAGAAGTCGTTTGGCAAGATATGAAGAACTCTTCTTTCGAAGATCGTCATTGATAGCTTTTAGAAACTCATGTTCTTGCTCTAGATTGAGCTTCTCGAAGCGTAGCTTCTCATGAGATCTTAGGAGCTCTCTATGATCTTCTTGAGTTGTTTCATGAGCTAACTTAAGAGTGTTTAGTTCTTTAGTTAGACGCTCAATTTCCTTCATAGCATTGTCATTCGACTCTTCTCGACTATAAAGACTATTAGCATGTTCATCATTACTAAGCTCACTAGATTTGTCATGTAAAAGCTCATCTTCACCAAGCAAGTCATCTTCATCACTATCAAAGTCAATAAATTCAGGGTGTGATACCTTGGGGCCTTTTGCCATGAAGCATCTTCCAATTCCCTCATTTGGTGAATCAAACAAGTCATAAGAGTTGGAGTTGGAGGATACGAGAGCAAGACCGGCAACACCTTCATCTTGATCAGATTCGGAGTTGGAGTGATAGCTTCTCTCGGAGTGATTGTCGGAGTCGGAGCCGGAGACCCATTCACCAACATGAGCTTGATGTTTTCTTCTTGTGTAGCTCCTTGATGACTTGTCTTTCCTTTCCGAATCCTTGCTTCTCCGAGAGGATCTTCGTTCATAACGATCATCTCTACTCCTTCTCTCTTTCCGAGGTGACTCTTCTCTTGAGCTTCTTCTTCTTGGAGATTCTTCTCTTCTCTTGTGGGAGTCGAACACTCATTTGAGTAGTGTCCGGGTCTTCCACAATTGTAGCAGTTTCGATCACGACTAGAAGATCTCTTTTCATCATATGATCTTGACTTTGAGCTTCTTTCCTTGCTTCTACTCTTGTAGAATTTGTTGAAGTTCTTCACCATTAGGCTTATCTCTTCATTGGAAACCAGCTTGTCGCTTGAGGTTGTGGGAGCTTCAACTGTAGCTTTGTAAGCACCACTTGACTTGTTGTGAAGCTCTTCCTTATCTTTAAGTGTCATCTCATGAGCCACAATTCTTCCAATGACTTCGGTAGGCTTGAGATTCTTGTAGTTTGGCATCATTTGGATCAAAGTGCACACGGTGTCATACTTTCCATCCAAAGCTCTGAGGATCTTCTTGATGATGAATCGGTCGGTCATTTCTTCGCTTCCTAAGCCGGCAATCTCATTGGTGATGAGAGCAAGCCTAGAGTACATTTCAGCGACCCCTTCACCTTCCTTCATCTTGAACTTGTCAAGTTGACCTTGAAGAACATCTAGCTTTGATTCCTTCACGGACTCGGTACCTTCGTGCATTTCACCAAAGTATCCCAAATCTCTTTTGCATTCTCAAGACGGCTGATCTTGTTGAACTCCTCGACACAAAGCATTGAAGAGAATGTCACAAGCTTGAGCATTGTTCTCAGAACATCCGTAACTCATCCGCTGTAGCTTCGCGATCCGGAACTTTTCCTTCCTCGAAGAACTCACCTTGCAAGCCAACACAAATAATGCCCCATGCGGCAGGGTTATGTCCAAGAATATGCATTTTCATTTTGTGCTTCCAACTAGCAAAATTTGAACCATCAAAGTAAGGACCTCTACGGAAAATTACCCTCACTAGACGCCATACTCTCCTAGGTTGTGAAACCAAGCTTATGGAGTCCAATGCAATGGAAACCAATCCAATGGAGACCAAAGCTCTGATACCACTTGTAGGATCGGAAGTATGTCTAGAGGGGGGGTGATTAGACTACTTGACAACTTAAAAGTTTAGCCTTTTGATTAGGACAAGTTTTTAGCAAGTTCACAATGATGAGCAAGTCAAGTATCACCCTACACATGCAATTCTAGAGTAGTGGCAGCGGAAAGTAAATTGCACATGTAGTAAATAAGAGGTGGAGAAGAGCAAACGCAATTTGGAGACACGGAGATTTTTCTCGTGGTTCCGATAGGTGGTGCTATCGTCAATCCACGTTGATGGAGACTTCAACCCACGGAGGGTAACGGCTGCGAGAGTCCACGGAGGGCTCCACCCACGAAGGGTCCATGAAGAAGCAACCTTGTCTATGCCATCATGGCCTACGTCCACGGAGGACTAGCCTTACTCGGGTAGATCTTCACGAAGTAGGCGATCTCCTTGCCCTTACAAACTTCTTGGTTCAACTCCACATCTTGACGGAGGCTCCCAAGCGACACCTAACCAATCTAGGAGGCACCACCTCCAAAAGGTAATAGATGGTGTTGGTGATGATGAACTCCTTGCTCTTGTGCTTCAAATGATAATCTCCCCAACACTCAACTCTCCTCACTGATTTGGCTGTGGTGGAAGAAAGGATTGAGTGGAAAGCAACTTGGGAAGGCTAGAGATCAAGTTTCATATGGTGGGAGTGGAGCAACTTGATCTCAACACAAGGGTAGGTAGTTTTCTTCTCAGAAATGTAAGGTAGGAGTGGTAGTTCTTTCTGATGGCTCTCTCCACGAATGAAGAGGAGGTGGAGGGGTATTTATAGCCTCCACACAAAATCCAATCGTTACACACATTTGACCAATCTCGGTCAGACCGAAGTTGACAACTCGGTGAGACCAAAAGTTCAAATCTTGTGAACGTTGGGATTTTCGGTGGGACCGAAAATACAATCTTGGTTAGTCCGATTCTTCCAAACTCTAGGGTTTGCCATTCTCGGTGGGACCGACTTTCTCATCTCGGTGACACCGATTTGAGTACGTAGGTTCTGAAGGTTGGCAACACTAGTTTCGTAAGACCGAGTTTGGAATCGGAAAATCCAAATTTCTAGGGTTTGGGTATATGGTGAGGTGGTTCATCTCGGTGTGGTGAGTTTATGAAATCGGTGGGACCGAGATTACTTATGAGTATATGTTGGAATGAAAGATTGCTGATAGTTTGAGAGATAAATCACTAAGCACTTTTGAGCAACCAGATCATCATCATAACCTCATCCCCTTTTAATAGTATTGGCTTTCCTATGGACTCAATGTGATCTTGGATCACTAAACCAAAAATAGAGTCTTGAGCTCTTGCCAATGTTTTCCTTAGCATTTTGAGGGGTCCACATCATCAGTCATAGCCATACCCATATCACTGAACTTTCTGAAATATTCTCAAGAAACAATTAGTTCAATGATATATATGTTGTTATTAATTACCAAAACCACCCGGGGATTAGTTGCACTTTCGAAGCTCAACACTCACATGACCAATCTTTGGATAATTTCTTAATAGCACCTTGGTCAACTCATAAACTCCTTGAAACCAACACATGGACTTCAAGAAAAGCCTATGGACAAAACCTTCAAATATAACTCAAGGCAACCATTAGTCCATAGAGATTTTCTTCAATTACCAAAACCAAACATGGGGGCACCGCATGTTCTTTCAACCTTCCCGATTTTGGTAATTGATGACAATCACTTTCCAAAGAGTTTATACAAGGAGTTATGCATCACAATGCAATGCAACAACAAATGATGCAGGAGAATGAGATGCAAATGCTTAGGAACAAAACTAAAGCAAGGAGAAAACTTTGAAACCTTCTCCACAAAACTCTCTGAAACTTCTCCCCCATTGGCATCGGTTGCCAAAATGGGCGAAAAGCTTAGAAGGCCAATATAAAACGTGTTCCTCCATAAATTGTGTATTTCTCAACAAGATAGTGGAATGCCATACACATATCCAAAGGTAAATACTTGGAGGAATACAAACTATATTGAGGCACAAAGATTGCTAACGAATGATATGCCACAAGGACATAACAAAGAGAGACACAAGCAATCAAGCAATCAAAAGATACCAATTGAAGCAAGCAACCAGAGGATATCAATTGAACCAACTAGACCAAAGATCCTACGAGCCACATAAATAAAGGATAATATGATATGAGCGAAGGAGTGTTCTAAAGAAACTAGAGAAGCTCCCCATGATTTGTGCACACATAAGAATTTTTGTATTTGAATACAAAGTGCACAAAATAGGATCATAGCTCTCCCAAAATCAATAGAAACATACAACAAGTGCAAGTGAGCATAAAGGAAACTAAGCCTAGCACTTGCAACAAACACATGGTTGAGAAAAATGTAAAAGAGGCAACTTAATAATAGGCTCAACCAAAATGATGTGTGTGAGTCATGGCAAAGCACATGAGAAGACTAACATACGGATGAGCATAAGCATCAACATAGTTTCTAATGAATGAGATACACGGTGCAAAGCCTTTCATTCCCACACACAACTAAGCAAATGGGTTCACGAGAACACTAAATATGCAAAATGAATAACCAACACTTGTGACAACCCAAGCGAAGATGGAAAGCATAAGCATCATCAAGACAGGGGATAGCAATTAAGATGGCAAAAGCCTCATCATTACAAGCATGAGGAAAATAATCTTCACCACACAAGAGTGCATCAAGATGCAACGAGATAAGACACGCACTCAAGGCAAAAGCTTTCACGGAGCCACTAAAGAAATAACATAAGAAAGACAAGGTGGACGTGAAAGAAAGGATATCATCTAGAGATGTAATTTCTCTCAAGTGTATAAGGGTGTAGGTAGACGAAATCATGATGATATATATCTGCAAAGAAGGATGTACATCCGAAATAGTTACAACACGAAGGAACAAGATATCCAAAAGGAAGTCATACATATACCAATAAGATATGTGCTTGGAAGCATAGCCCAAGGCTAGATATGGTCTTATTGTATATAAATGAATTCCTACCACACAACCATCAAAGACATCACAACTAGCAACAAGATATCATTGTTGGGATGCTTTGAGAAAGGAAACAAGTATCACAAGAAAGAAAGAATAACATGCCATGATACAACCTACACACGATTGATGCAATAATGTGTGCATGTAGTAGATGATGATACTTGTTACCGAGGTAGCATTGGAAGGATGTAGTAGATACCAATTGAAGGTAGAAAGTAGTTCATTGATCATCCTAGCTTGACTCCAATAAGCACATGGTGACAACACCTTCCTTTTGAATGAGCTGAGTATCCAATGCATCTCCAATTGTTTCCTAGAACAACAACAAAACAAAATGGTACCCAAACTCATTGGGACCAAAGAGTTAGAGAACCAACAATACATAGGACAAACTCCACATAGATATGTGCATATAGATATGAAAATGAATCTCATGCACATCTCATCCAATTTGAGACTTGGTGGAGTTTCCCCTATATATTGGGTCAAAGAAAGAAAACATGCCAAAGGAACTACATTAAGTTAAAATGCATGCTCAAGACTTTCAAGAACCGGTACCAAAATACAAGGAAAAAACAAGTGAAAAGGATACCAAATGGAGAAATCATCACTTGGAAGATATCATTAAAAGATACATCAAGGAATGAGATATCCATTGGAACACACAAAAATAGATGTCAAACTCCCAAAGGAGAGGATGGTTCCAAACAAACCAAGCTCTCTACAAAGTTTCATGATGGCACAAAGTACCAAAAGAAACGACTTGCCATCCACCAACACACACTTAATATGGATCACAAGATGAGTGTTTTATAGAAATTAGGATAGCTCCCCCACGAGTTGTGCATTATAGAGTATTTGCATTTGAATACAAAATGCACAAGGTGGGATCACCACTTTCTCTATCAATAAAACACTAGACAAGAACAAGACCACAACAAGATCCTCAAGTGGCACGGAAGGCAATGGGAGTTGACACAATTTAGGCAAGAGATAAAGCAAATAAAAGCAAAGGCCAAAGTAAAGATGATCAATAATTTCTACCACACAAGTGAGTACCAATTGTCAAAAGATAAGAAGTATTCGGAAGTAATTCCCAGTTGTAGATAGCAAGGATATCCGACATCATCTTCACACCAAACACAAGCAAATTGCAACTTGTAAAGCTAACATGCCACCTAGGAATAAGATAATTTACAATATCAATTCTAGGTGACAAAATCTCAAATGTACACATTTTCTAGGCTTGTAGTATGCATATAGCATATTACTCCCCCATAATGTGATACCAATAAAAACTTAACAAGAGGCAACAAGAGGATCCAACAAGAGATGATTAATGGACTATTTAGCATTTGAATTTATCATGAGAAGGCATACCACATAGTGACTAGATAATCTTGTAATATCAATACTAGATGGTATTCCTCATGTACACACATTTATAGGATTGTGAGGTGCACAAAGCACATCACTCCCCCATAATGGGATATTCCATTAATCTCTCACAAGAGCCAACTAAGAAACAAACAAGATGCACAAAGGCTCAATGCACGACACACATGTACATGATGTGCAAACCAACATACAAAAACTTGATTACTCAAGTTAAGAAAATTGGAAACACATCATATACAAACACACGCAAGGTACAAAACCACAACATGCTAAGGGCAAGTAACTATCAATGTAAACAATTTAAGTACGAGTTACCGCAAGGAGGAACATTGGATGTAACATAGAAACTTGAGATCCTAATGACTTGGCTTGAGATAATATGGATGATGAAGACCCCTCAAATCTTCATAATGTAGCCAAGTCTCTAATGCCCTCCAACAACACCTATTGATCAAGTTTGAGCTTGTTGGTCCCCAACCAAGTTGGGTCCTAAGAGGTTAGTCACAATAGGCTTGGCAACCCAAATGGTTCTTTTCTTGACACCACTTTGAGTACCAACAAACTTGGAAAACACATTTCCAACCTTATCCTTCCCAAGAGAATAGATATCATCAATAGTAATTGGGTTGGATAAGTTACCACTAGTGCATGAAGAAGCAAGGTGACCTTTCTCACGACATAGGTAGCAGCGTCTACTCTTCACTTTCTTCTCACTTGATTTCTCAACTTGAGAAGCATTAGCTCGAGTTTTCTTGGGGAGAGGCCTTTATTCAACTTGAGGTTGAGCATGAGAGTGAACTTGTGGCCTCTTCCCTTGTTGCTTGTCACTAATGGGCTTCTTATTCAATGGGCAAGATCTAACATGATGACCTTCTACTTTGCACTTGAAGCAAATAATCTTGGCCGAATTGTTGACTTGTTCTTGGCCCTTCTTTTTGTTCATCTTTGACTTCTTCTTCTTATTGGAGTTGAATCTAAGTCCACCTTTGTCATTGGGGGATTTTTGCACACTCAAGATATTGTTGAGTGTGACCTTCCCTTCATGACACTTTTCTAAGTCTTTCTTCAAAGAAGTGACTTGGGCCTTGAGATCTTTGATTTCCTCTACATGGTTAGTCACAAGGAAAGCACTAGAGGCAGTATAAGCTTCATCGTTAGAGCAACAAGGTAAGGAAAGCAATTCATCACAAGATGTACCAATGTTATGCATGGATGAATCACGAGGACTAGGACAAGGCAATATAGCATTTTGACTAAAATTAGTGCTAGTATCCGCATGAGGCTCACTAGATGTTACCTTAGCAATCATGGCCTCATGAGCTATCTTTAGCACATTATGGGATACTAGAAGATCATCATGAGAGCTTAAGAGATTTTCATGGCTTTCTTCCAATTTCACATAATTGCTACATAGCAACTCAAGTTGAGCCCGTAGCTCAACATTCTCCTTCAAAATGGATGCTTCACAAGTAATAGAATTAGTAGCACAAGCATCATCATTAACAACAAGAGGAGAAGGCAACTTGGCAAGCTCTTTTAAATAATAAGCTTCAAGTTGAGCATGAGACTCGGTGAGTTTGATGAGCTCACCCTTGATGACCCTTGAGCCATTTTCGAGGTGCTCAAAATCCTCAAGGAGTCTAGCATGAGCAACTTCAAGCTTAGCATTTTTAGTTTCAAACACATTGGCCACCTCAAGAGCTCTATCATTAGATTCCTTCACTCTAGATAATTCTAGAGCAAAAGTCTTCTCAAGAGATTCCTTGGTGGTTTGTTCAAGTTCAAGAGCTTGAGAGAGGTCAACAATCTCATTAGCGTAATCATGCTCATGACCTTCCATTTTATCAATGGTAACGTCATGCTCCTCAAGACGAGATTCCAACTCATCAATATATTTCTTGCTCTCAATAGCAATCGACATGATTTCCATGAAGTTGGAACGAGCAATTATATTCTTAAGAAGAGCTTTAAAAATCATTTCCCCCTTAATTTTTAAGGAGGCAACATCATAATTCTCTTCATCATAATCGACATCATCATCACTCTTGCCATCATCAATATCATCACAAGATATATTAGGATTCAAAGTGGGAGATACCTTTGAAGCCTTGGCCATAAGGCAAAAAGCAATAGATGATGTTGTAGGATCCCTTGAAGCACCATTCAAGACCAAATCTTGTTCCATGGAGTGTTGGGTTTCCTCTAAATTGTTAGCACAACAACTCGAGGAAATACATGCATTTTTATCATGGCAACAAGATATAGCAAGCATATCATCATGAGATTTAGTCAAGCAATTTCTACATGATATGCAAGGACTATCAACACAAGCACGTGAAACATTTGGAGTGCTCGAAGTGCTAAAGTCCAAAGATGAAGCATTGCAATAAGAAAGTGATGAAGGATTATCAACAATAAGCCCACTATCATCATTGCAATGAACACCACTACTCACCATGTCATTACCTTGTGGCAAACCACATGTAGGTGAAGTAGAAGAAGTTGAGAACACAACACGCCCGGAGGTGGAGGGAGAACGATCATCCTTACAAATCTTGGACACACCATATTTATCTTGAAGCTTTGTCCACAACTCATGAGCATCCCGGAACGACATGAGTTCAAATATAACTACATTGCTCAAAGCATCGAAAAGCACATTAGAAGCTTGAGCATTGAGATAAGAGTTTTTCTCATCCTCTAAGATAAGCTTTGGGGATCCTTTGGAGGAGAAAAACCCATATCTACAATTTGTTCTAAATTAGGGTCCATGACTCTAAAGAGATTAAGCATGCAAATTACCCAAACATCAAGATTTGTGCCATCAAAACTAAGAGCGTTAGAGAATCCTAATCCCCTAGTCAACATCTTTACTCTCTAGGCGGTTAAGCCCAACAAAGAGAGATGAGGCTCTGATACCAATTGAAAGAGCAAGGATGTCGCCTAGAGGGGGGGGGATAGGCGCTTTAAAATAATTATGGTATAGGCTTGAACAAATGCGGAATAAACCTAGCGGTTAATTTGTCAAGCACAAAACCTAAAACAACTAGGCTCACCTATGTGCACCAACAACTTATGCTAAGCAAGATAAGCAACTATGTGATAGCAAGATATATGACAAAGAATAATATGGCTATCACAAAGTAAAGTGCATAAGTAAAGGGCTCGGGTAAGAGATAACCGAGGCACGCGGAGATGACGATGTATCCCAAAGTTCACACCCTTGCGGATGCTAATCTCTGCTTGGAGTGGTGTTGAGGCACAATGCTTCCCAAAATGCCACTAGGGCCACAGAATCTCCTCACGCCCTCGCACAATGCAAGATGCCGTGATTCCACTAAGGGACCCTTGAGGGCGGTCACCGAACCCGTACAAATGGCGACCCTTGGGGGCGGTCACCGAACCCATACACTTTGGCAACCCTTGGGGGCGGTCACCGGTACCCGTCAAATTGCTCGGGGCGATCTCCACAACCTAATTGGAGACCCCGACGCTTCCCCGGAGCTTACACCACAATGATTGAGCTCCGAACAACACCAACCGTCTAGGGCGCCAAGGCACCCAAGAGTAACAAGCTCTAGGGTGTACAAACACCCAAGAGTAACAAGCTCAAGGGTACCAAGCACCCAAGAGTAATAAGCTTCTCAACTTGTAACTTCCACGTATCACGTGGAGAACTCAAACTGATGCACCAAATACAATGGCAAGGGCACACGGAGTGCCCAAGTCCCTCTCTCTCAAATCCCACTGAAGCAACTAATGCTAGGGAGGAAGATGAGAGGAAGAACAAGAAGGAGAACACCAAGAACTCCAAGATCTAGATCCAAGGGGTTCCCCTACATAGAGGAGAAAGTGATTGGTGGATATGTGGATCTAGATCTCCTCTCTCTTTTCCCTCAAAAACTAGCAAGAATCCATGGAGGTATTGAGAGTTAGTAAGCTCGAAGAAGGTCAACAATGGGGGAAGAACACGAGCTCAAAGGATAAGGTTCTATGGGGAAGAAGACCCCCTTTTATAGGTGGGGAAAAATCCAACCGTTATGCTCACAGCCCGCACAGAGCGGTACTACCACTCCAAGGAGCGGTACTACCGCTTGGGCGGTAGTACCCCTTTGAAAAACAACAGCGAGGAGGCAAAAGGCCAATAGAACCGCCGGAGCGGTACTACCGCTCGTCCTCACGGTACTACCGCAAATGGTAGCGGTACTACTGCTTGCGAGCGGTACTAAAAAAAATACTTCTGTGCCTACCTCCGCTGAGCAAAACACGAGATTTTGGTCCGGAGCGGTACTACTGCTCAGGAGCCGCAGTAGTACTGCTCTGGAGCAGTACTACCGCTCAGGAGCCGTGGTAGCACTGCTCTGGAGCGGTAGTAAAAATTTACATCCGCTCTAGTCGTGGTAGTACTGCTCCAGCCTTTACCAAAACAGCCACAACTTTTGCAAACGGACTCCGAATTCAATGAAACCAAGTTTGTTGGAAAGCTAACGACATGGGCTAACACAATCTTGATAGAAATATCAATAAGAAGCAAATGATAAAAGTACCATAAGAAAATGGTGAGAACCCTTCCTCGGATAAGACCGGTAAAACCTCCAACACCGAAAACATCATAGAAGACGCATGCAAACTCCGTTTTCGATGAACTCAAGCTTGTCATCAAGATGAACATAAGCTCTAAGACTCACAAAGAGAACCAAACAAGAACCAATAAACATGATGCAAGGATGCAATGGTTTGAGCTCTCTACTAATGATACGATCAAACTACCAACTTCAGAGCCCCCCTTCATAGTACGGCAAACAATCCTATAACCCGGTCTCCCAACTACCACCACGAGACCGGTAAAATAGAAAACCTATCAAGGGTAAAACTTGGCCTTGCACATGGTCCACTTGAGCTGTATGATGACGATCTTGACTCCCTCAAGTTGGACCACCTTTCTTGATTTCGTTAGCTCGATGAAGACTAGATGATTGCTCCCCCATAGTACACTATGGGTGAGCCACTCTTCGGCACATCTTCACAAGTCCCTTGACACCACAATGGATGGCAAGATTGAAGCACTTGATCTCTTCGTGATGCTCCACTTGAACTTGCACACGGCACTCTTGATGACGATCACCACTTGATGTCATCCTTTCCATGGGTTGTATGATATCTTCCTGTTGACGCAAGCCCATGGACACGTACCTAACCCCACATAGAACTCTCA
Source organism: Aegilops speltoides (assembly GCA_021437245.1). Lineage (NCBI taxonomy): Eukaryota > Viridiplantae > Streptophyta > Magnoliopsida > Poales > Poaceae > Aegilops > Aegilops speltoides. Next base: position 204,865,163 of record CM038145.1, on the reverse strand, counting down.
CATAGACCATGGGTTAGTACACAAAGTGCAATGGACAATTCTTACCATACCATGGGATCACTTGATCCCTCTCGGTACATCTTCTACACTTTGTGTGTTGATCAACTTGACTCACTCTTGACTTAGTCTTGATCAACCTTGAATCTTTCCAACTCTCTTCATTTGGATGATGTCTTGAAGGTAAACATGAATGATCACACAATCTTCTTCTTCAAGACATGCTTGCAATAAGCTCAACACTCACATGACCAATCTTTGGATAATTCCTTAATAGCACCTTGGTCAATTCATAAACTCCTTGAAACCAACACATGGACTTCAAGAAAAGCCTATGGACAAAATCTTCAAATATAACTCAAGGCAACCATTAGTCCATAGGGATTGTCGTCAATTACCAAAACGAAACATGGGGGCACCGCATGTTCTTTCACTCTCCGTGATCCACCGGTTTTCACACTGACATTGGTGCTTTCATTGTGATTTCCGTTGTGACGTCTAAGACAGGATTGATGGCTCGCCTTGTTGTCAAGGACAGTATCACCTCTGGAGGAGCCCTGGCCCCAGGTCAAACACTCCGGCTGACCGGCTTTACCATGACTGCCCATTTGGCCGTCAAGCCAACGATGACTTCTCGGGTCATCAAAAATCGCCTCCGTTTTGACTCTGAGCACTCCAAACGAATGGATCCGATGGAGTTGTCATCTTTAAACGAAATCCTTGATCGCATCGCCGCCCTGGGGGTCGCTACAGACTATGATCGGATTGGGGTTAAACCCGATCAGAGAGAAATCAAATCTCCACCGATCACTAATCAGGTAGCGGTAATCGAGGAGCGAAACAACAACTCTCCCTCTATATTGAGGAAGAACTATGTTAGGATTTTCGGGCTTGAAGAGCCGGATACCCATCTACGGAACAAGACGCCCTGCCCTCCAAACCTAGAATCGGACAACGGGCCTGAAAAATCAGTTGATATCCCGAGGCCCGAACTATTAAGTTTGGAAGTTTCTCAAACTCCAGATCCCAAATTGGGTCAGGGTTCGGACTTAATGCACCCACCCACCCAGATACACGCGATCTTATCTACATACGACAGCAGTCTCAAGAAACGCTCCATCACTTTTGGGCCAGATTCCTCCTTGTCAAAGACAAGATCAAAGATTGCCGCGACGAAGACACGATCTCACTATTCTGCAACAATTGCACGGACGAGGGAATCCTCAATGCCATTAACTGCCATCGCGTATTACACTTCGCTGACTTGGCAACCATAGTACAGAAGTACTGCGTAATGGAAAGCACCTAGAAAACTCAGGCAGCTCCCTGGGAGCCACCAGTTTCCTCTCAACCCCTCGTCCGGGCAAAAAGGATGCACCCTCATGGGTCGCCCATTCCAATAGTAAAGAAATCGAAGCCCATTACGGGGCACGGAACCGTTCTGGAGGGATGGCTCGATAGGCCATGCAAAATACACACAACACCGGATACCATACCAACCCAGAACCTTAGAGCATGTTGGATACTCCAGTAAGTGGCCAAGAGCGGCAGGATCTCCTCACCAAGAATACCGCAGAGCAACACCCCATGGAAGATGACAACCTCAGAGTATTGATGGTCTTCGAGACTTTCGCCTCAAACAATAGGCGCAAAAGGGCACTCCGCGGCCTCACTGAAGTCTGCCAAGTCGCAGCAATAAACCCCTAGGACGACACGGCCATAACTTTCAATGCCGGTGACGAACCAAAATTCAGGACAGTCCGGGCACCAGCCTCCTTGGTCCTCAGTCCAATCATGGACGGCTTTCAGATTACTAAAGTGCTCATGGACGACAGCAGCGGACTAAACCTCATTTACGAGGAAACTCTCAACAAAATGGAAATAGACAGGAGCTGCATTGAGCAAAGTAGCACGACCTTCCGAGGAATCATTCCCAGTCGGGAGGCGCGTTGCGCGGGAAAAATCACACTCGACGTGATATTCAGCATGCCGAAGAATTATTGGTTCGAAGAGATAACCTTCCAAGTGGCCCCTTTCAACAGTGGATATCACGCCTTATTAGGGCAAGATGCATTTACACGCTTCCAAGCTATACCTCATTACGGGTACATGAAGCTCAAGATGCCCGGGCCCAATGGTATTATCACTCTTGTCAGTGATCCGGACATAGCACTCCGCACCGAAAACAAAACCGCAGCCCTGGCCCTCGAGGCATTGCCTAAAGCCCTCGTGGCCGAAGAGTTAACCGCACTACGCTCCACGGTGGATAAGGACGGCATGATCCTGGACAAGCGACCCAAATCCACCTACTTTAAACCAGCAGATGAAATAGTCAAATTTCAAGTCCACACGATGGACCCCAAGAAGACAGCATCCATCGGGGCACAGCTGGACCCAATGGTTGACACCGCACTACGATAGTTCCTACACGAGAACTGGGACATATTCGCCTGGCACCCTTCTGATATGCCAGGAATCCCACGCAGGTTGTCTGAACACAGCCTAAACATACTGAAGGGATATAAACCGGTCAAACAAACACTGCAGCGCTTTTTCGAACCCAAACAACAAGCTATGGGGGAGGAGCTAGCTAAGTTAATCGAGGTCGGATTCATCAGAGAAATAAAACACCCGGACTGGCTGGCAAACCTGGTGATGGTGCCAAAGATGGATAAATCATGGAGCATATGCGTCGATTTCAAAGACCTCAAGAAGGCTTGCCCTAAGGATCCATTTCCCCTCGCTTGCATCGATCAGATCATTGAAGCTACAGCCAGACACGACTCACTGTGTTTCCTCGACGCATACTTCGGATACCATCAAATCAAAATGAAGGAGGCCGACCAAGCCGCAACAGCATTCATTACCCCATATGGGCCGTTCTGCTTCAACACTATGCCCTTCGGACTTAAAAACACCGGCGCCACCTACCAACGCATGATTCAAACATGCCTGGAGAAACAGATCGGCAAGACAGTTGAAGCATATGTGGATGATGTCATCATCAAAACTAGGCACGTCGAGTCATTAATAGACGATCTGCGTCTCACATTCGACAACCTCCGTACATATGACATCAAGCTCAATCCGAAAAAGTGTGTTTTCGGCGTTCCTGCTGGAAAGCTGTTGGGCTTCATCGTTTACAATAGAGGAATTGAGGCGAACCTAGCTAAAATCCGAGCTTTGTCACAGTTGGCTACGCCAGCAAACCTTAAACAAGTCCAAAAACTAGCCGGATGTGTGGTAGCTTTAAGCCGCTTTATCTCCAGACTAGGAGAAAAAGCATTGCCACTTTATCGCCTTCTCCGACGCACCGATCACTTCGAGTGGACGGACGCGGCAACGGCTGGACTGGAAGAAATAAAGGCTCTTTTAGCGAGAAACCCAATCCTGGCCGCACCGAATGTCGGTGAACCCATGTTATTATACATATCGGCAACACACCAGGTCGTGAGTGCGGTGCTCATCATTGAACAAAAGGAGGACGAACACAAATTCCCGCTTAAGAAGTCGGTATACTACATATCCACTCTCCTCACACCATGCAAATCCCGATACCCTCATTACCAAAAAAATAGCATACGCGGTCTTCATGGCATCTCCAAAGCTACGACACTACTTTCAAGAGTGCTCAATGACGGTGCCCTCCGAAGTACCACTCAATGACATAATAAACAACCGCGATGCCACGGGCCGTATTGCCAAGTGGGCCATTGAGCTCTTCCCATTCGACATAACATAAAGACCGCGCCGGGCCATTAAATCCCAAGTACTGGCCGACTTCGTCACCGAATGGACAGAGGCCGAACTCCCTAAAGAGTACGACACATATTCCAACTGGGTCATGCACTTCGACGGCTCCAAGATGCTGGCGGGCTTAGGAGTGGGCGTTGTCCTAACACCCTCCATTGGAGATACAGTTCACTATGTACTCCAAATATTATACATAGACTCCAACAATGCAGCCGAATATGAGGCCTTATTGCATGGTCTTCGGATGGCTGTCTCCATGGGCATACAATGCCTGGAAGTGCGCGGGTATTCAAACCTCGCAATATCTCAAATAAATGGAGATTTCGATGCCAAAGATCCGAAGATGGCGGCTTACTGTAAAGCCGTTCTCAAAATGTTGGCTCGGTTCGAGGGGCTCGAGTTTCATCATGTGGCTCGAGAAAGTAATCAAGCGGTGGATGCCCTTGCTCGCATCGGCGCCAAGCGCGACCCCGTCCCACCTAACATCTTTCTGGAAAGGCTCAACACCAGTCTGGATCCGACTATAACCCCAGATCCGAACACACCGATATCATCGGGGGCTCAGCCACCGAAATAACACCGTCGGCCCATCTTATCATGGCAGTCATTGGCCCATGGACCAAACCCTTCTTGTCCTACCTTAATAGGCGAGAACTCCCTGAGGATCAGAATGAGGCACGTCGCATAGTCCGGCGCTCGAAAGCCTACAAGGTTCACGATGGAGAACTCTACAAGAAAAGCGCTACCGGAGTACTTCAAAGATGTATCTCCGAGGAAGAGGGGCGACAGCTCTTGGCTGAAATTCATGCCGGTCTTGGTGGTCACCACGCCGCGGCTCGGGCCCTTGTAAGCACGGCCTTTTGTATAGGTTTCTATTGGCCGATGGCCCGAGCAGATGCACATGACCTTGTCCAACATTGCATCGGATGCTAGCTTTTCACCAACAAAAGCCATATGCCACCCACCGCTCTACAAACAATCCCCATCACTTGGCCTTTTGCGGTTTGGGGGCTTGATATGGTCGGACCCCTTAAATGAGGAAGCCATAAGAAAAAATTATCTGTTGGTCATGGTGGAAAAATTCACTAAGTGGATAGAGGCCTAACCAGTTAAAACAGCCGAAGCCGGACCAGTGATAGACTTCATATCCGGTGTTGTGCACCATTATGGTGTTCCACACAGCATCATCACCGATAACGGCTCCAATTTCATAGCCGATGAGGTGAAAACCTGGTGTGTTAATCTAGGCATTAAGCTCGATTACGCCTCCGTCTACCACCCGCAAACAAATGGTCAAGTCGAACGAGCCAATGGTCTTATTATGAGCGGCATTAAGCCCAGACTAGTGCGGTCTTTGAAAGAATCAGACAAGCACTGGGTCGAGGAGCTCGACTCCGTACTCTTGGGGCCGTGGACCATGCCCAGTCGCACTACCGGATATACACCTTTCTTCATGGTGTACGGCGCAGAGGCTGTGTTACCTTGCGACATTATTTATGACTCACCTCGAGTGCGCATGTATGAAGAGAGAGAGAGAGACTGAGCTTGATCGACAGGACAGCTTAGATGCCCTGGAGGAGGAGCGTGACGTTACAAAAGCCCGTTCCGCATTTTATCAACAACAAGCCCGCATATATCAAAGTAGAGAAGTGCGGGCCAAGACTTATAATGCTGGCAAACTCGTTCTACGCTTGCCGGAGAAGAAAAAGGACAAACTCAAGCCCAAGTGGGAGGGTACCTTCATCATTGACGAAGTTCTCACTAGAGGAGCGTAGCGCCTACGTGATGCACTAGACAATTGCCTAGAGCCGAACCAATGGAATGCGGCCAGACACCGAAGATTCTATGCCTAGCGCCGAACTCTTTGTTCGTCTCCTTCTCCCTTTTATTTCCATTATTTTCCCTCTCTTTTCACTTTTTTAGCCTTAAAGCTTTCATGCGGCTAAACCGTGCACCTACAATGTACACATCCTGAAATATGTACGTCCATTATACCTGGGGGCTTCTTGTATAGAAGCTTATAATTATTATTTTCCGAGTATTAAGCTCACCACATATGTGTATTTTCCTCATATGTACCTTTTCTTCACCATTATATGCATCGATATGACTTAAGTTTTGGCCAAGCTGGATTGCCTGGCTCCTGTGCTTATGCCCTATGTTCCCGTTAGTTCGGCTAGGGCATAAAGGGAGCACCTCTGTGATAGTTACTGCCGGGTCATCTGTATGTGTACCTCAGACTGGGTGAAGCCGAAAGCTAGCGTTCTTAAGGGAATATTCGGTTGGCATACTAAAGATGTTTTTTACTCATTACACTATGAACCCCCAGATATTACATATGCTGCGATTTGCCAATCATAGTTCGGGAATGCACGTTAACGCATGCTCACCCAGGGAAAGGAACCCTTAACGGAACTATTCTCTCTGGAAGATGTTTCTTACAATCACAATGTAATATAACATAGCTAGTCGGACACAACTTATCTGTTTGTAACGCCCCGAGACCGACGCTCCAGAAGACTTCCAGCTATTCTGAGTTTTGTCGTGCGATTTGTTTTGTTTGTGCATTCATCATGCCATCTCTTGCATTGCATCATGTCATCATGCCATCATATCATTAATTTTAAAAACTCATCTAAATAAATTGTATGGATCTTTGGTCCATTTAAAATGAGGGAATTCACATGGTGATTTCTCTTTATAACATATCATCCTAGTATTTAAGGAGCTATAATAAATATTCCATTAATTTGGAATTCACCATAACACACTTGCAAAATATCCCAATGCCTTTGTAATCTTAATTCTTGGTCTCCAACCTTGCCATATATTCTTTCATCATATTCCGGAGCTCCACCAAAAATCCGACATTTTTGGACCTTCCTTTTATCAAGTCCTAGTTCAAACCCATTTGAATTAAATTCAAATGAGTTTGAATTTACATCTTTCAATCATGGCTTCTTCTATTTCCTTGGATCAAGCTCATTTTTGTGAATCCGAGGAAATTATCCGCATGTCCAACTTCTTCCCCTAACCTCCTTTTCTTTTCTTTCTTATCTCTGTTTTCTTTTAATTTTCTTTAGAGTGAGAGAGATAATCCCAGCTAGGCCTCCTAGCCCACAGCGCCGTCCCACCTCATCAGGCCAAGCCGCGCCCCGCTACTAACCCTAGCCGCTCCCAGCGCCCGATCCCCAACTCCCATCGATCCCCTCCATCCTCCTTCCGCCGCCACGCACACACACAGAGAGGAGCGAGAGCCCCGCTCGCTCGATCCCCATCTCTCTTCCTCCCCTCGATCCCGCGACTCCCCTTCTCTCCTCGTAGTGCCTCTCCACCTCTCGCGCCGGCCGCTCGTCCCATGCCTCTGCTCTGCCTCGGCCCCGCCTCTCCACTTCCGCACTGGCTGCCGCGCCTCGCTGCTGTCGGCGACCACCAGGAGGCCGCTGCCTCGCGTCGCCATCCGTCCTTGCATGCCTGCTTTGAGGCCACGCCTCTATTTCCGGCCGCCGCCAGCAAGCAGCTCTGCCGGAGCCACGTCCGCTGCGCCAAGCCCCTGCCTGCTGCTGGCGCCGGTGCCAAGCCGACCCCCTGCCTCGTCCTTGTCTGCAAGGGACATGAGCGACCGAAGCCGCGCGCCTAGTTCCGTTGCATCGCGCGAGTCGCCGAGTCCCCTGCATCAAGCTGTTGCTCGCCTTCGAGCAGCCACACATCGACGGCCATGTCTCCATTGCCTCCTTGCTGCTGGCATCCCGAGGCCCTTGTGTTGTTTTCTGTTGGACCGTCAAGGCCGGCAAGATCGACAACATGGACGCCAAGCCCACACCAGGACCGCCAAGCATCGTCTCCGGGAGTTTTCCCCAAGTACCACTACGGTCGTCATCCGCCAAGTACCCCTTCGGATCACCAAGTTCGACTACCATCGTCATGAACCGCTTCCGAAACGAGTACCACTACCGTCGACCCGAGAAGACCCCGTGGACTCAAGTTCCTTGTGGTGACCCCGAACATCTACGGATCATGAACAACTACTTCATCTATGAAACGTGTACAACTACCGCCGCCGCCGTGTACCACTACTTCCACTACCGCCGACAGTATGACACGAAACGTGTACGACTACTTCCCCTACGACCCGTGAACGACTACTTCCCTCGGCGATTTTGAACCGCTCCGAAACGCATGCTTCAAAGGTATAACCGCCGAGACGACCTTTCGTGAACGAATACATGTTGTATGAGATGCACCGTTTGCAGCGTGTCCAAATTGTCACTCGTTTCCATGCCACTAACCCGTGGGAACCCGGTATCCGGGATCACTCCCCATCTCTTGCGTGTTCCACACATCCGCACACTTCTCGTTTGCATCGGTATCTCACTCAAGTTACCGGAACCGGAATGTTGCCGTGGCACCATTTCCGTTTCACTGCCGTGGCACCCTTCTCGTTCCGCCACGGTGATAAATGCTTCATAACATGCTCATGTCAACATTTTCATAAAATTGCATAAAACTTGCATATGTCATCCGCATCATGATAACAACATTTAAAATGTTTAAAATTGTTGTTGCATTAAATTGCTAAATAATATGGGGATTTTCTGGAAGTGTTGTTTGTTGTTCCAGCCTCATTTAAACTTGCCTAGATAGGTAGTTTCCTTATGCTTCACCTCTTGCCATGTTTAACAACATTTAATATTGTTTGGTAGCTTAAACGAGATTCAACTAAATATGTGAATGTGGTGTTTTGTCAATATGCAACTCGTTGCATATTGAGCTCCACTTAACTTGTAGTATTGTTTGTTGCACTTTGCCATGCCATGCCTCATTAAACCGGACATGCATCATACTTGGTTGTGCATCATGCCATGTTTATGCTTGCGTGTTTACCATGTTGTTTGCTTCTTTCCGGTTTGTTTCTCTCATTAGCTTCGGTTTCATTCCGGAGTTGTGAGGATTCGTTCGACTACGTCCGCTTGTCTTCTTCATGGACTCGTTCTTCTTCCTAGCGGGATTTCAGGCAAGATGACCGCTACCCTGGATCTCACTACTATCATTGCTATGATAGTTGTTTCGTTCTATCGCTATGCTGCGCTACCTATCCCTTGTTCTATCAAGCCTCCCCAATTTTCCATGAACCTCTAACCTTTGTCACCCTTCCTAGCAAACCGTTGTTTGGCTATGTTACCGCTTTGCTCAGCCCCTCTTATAGCGTTGTTAGTTGCAGGTGAAGTTGAAGATTGCTCCATGATGGACAGGATTATGTTGGGATATCACAATATCTCTTATTTAATTAATGCATCTATATACTTTGTAAAGGGTGGAAGGCTCGGCCTTATGCCTGGTGTTTTGTTCCACTCTTGCCGCCCTAGTTTCCGTTATACCGGTGTTATGTTCCCGAATTTTGCGTTCCTTACGCGGTCGGGTGATTTATGGGACCCCCCTGACAGTTCGCTTTGAATAAAACTCCTCCAGCAAGGCCCAACCTTGGTTTTACCATTTGCCTCACCTAGCCCTTTTTCCTTGGGTTTCGGAGCCCGAGGGTCATCTTTATTTTACCCCGGGCGGTGCTCCTCAGTGTTGGTCCAACTTTGAGCAATGTCCGGCGCTCGGGCAACCAGGGTCTATGCCAACCCGACGTCTGGCTCATCCGGTGTGCCCTGAGAACGAGATATGTGCAGCTCCTATCGGGTTTGTCGGCACATCGGGCGGCTTTGTTGGTCTTTTTTTACCATTGTTGAAATGTCTTGTAAATCGGGATTCCGAGTTTAATCGGGTCTTCCTGGGAGAAGGTATATTCTTCGTTGATCGCGAGAGCTTATCATGGGCTAAGTTGGGACACCCCTGCAGGGTATTATCTTTCGAAAGCCGTGCCCGCGGTTATGTGGCAGATGGGAATTTGTTAATGACCGGTTGTAGATAACTTGACATCAGATCCGAATTAAAACGCATGAATCGTGTGTGTAGCCGTGATGGTCTCTTCTTGGCGGAGTCCGGGAAGTGAACACGGTTTTGGGTTATGTTTGACGTAAGTAGGAGTTCAGGATCACCTCTTGATCATTGCTAGCTTCACGACCGTTCCTTTTGCTCTCTTCTCGCTCTTATTTGCGTATGTTAGCCACCATATATGCTTAGTCGCTGCTGCAACCTCACCACTTTACCCCTTCCTTTCCCATTAAGCTTTGCTAGTCTTGATACCCATGGTAATGGGATTGCTGAGTCCTCGTGGCTCACAGATTACTACTACAACAGTTGCAGGTACAGGTTTTGCGATGATCATGACGCGAGAGCGATGTTTGCTTGTTTTGGAGTTCTTCTGCTACTTCTTCTTCGATCGGGGATAGGTTCGTGTCGGCAGCCTGGGCTAGCGGTGGTGGATGTCGTTTGAGTTTCGTTTGTGTTTCATCCGTAGTCGGATGGTGCTCTTATGTAATATGATGTTGTATTCATGTGGCATTGTATGACTTTTGTATGTATCCCCATCCATTAGGTAATGTTGATGTAATGATATCCACCTTGCAAAAGCGTTTCAATATGCGGGTCTATCCTTGGTGGGACCTTCGAGTTCCTCTTGGATAGGGTCGCATATTGGGCGTGACAAGTTGGTATCAGAGCCTCGACCGACCATAGGAGCCCCCTTGATTGTTGTCCGTTGTTCAGTCTAGAAGAAAACTATTTTGAGTCTTAGGATTATATATATATATATCGGAGAGTAGGATTCTTTTTACTCCTCAGTCCCATCATCGCTCTGGTGAGGACTCCTGACGTAGATGTTTTGTCTTTTCTCTCCTCAAATTCCACTAATTTTTTTAGGATCACGCGGGTATCTTGGTATCGTTCCGATATTCTTATGACGAGAACATTGTTCTTGGTGCCTCCTGACATTTAGGGGTTGTGGCAGTGTCCCGGGGAGTTGAGCTCCGAGGTGTTGTCGTCATAATTTTATCGTTGCAGTTCTGGAATACCTGAGTTTTGCCCACATCGAAAATCTCTTTTATGCAGTTGTTGGTGAGATAACCTCGACGCCACCCAGTACTAGGGAGTTCGGGAGTATTTCCATAGCTCGTATAATGGATGCTTTTCGAAGGTTGAGGTACATGATTTCCGGAGTTTTCTTGGTTATGTGTTGACGGATGGATATAGCTGGATGTAGGGATTGTTAGTTTGAGTGAGATATTTTGCTTCCCCTGTATCCCCAACACCAGATTGCATAACCAGAAAGTTTCGGGAGTTTTATAGGTGGGAATTCAAGTAGCTCCTAGAATATCTTTCCGACAAATGCATGATACGGGATTGGGTAAATCTCTATCATATGTATTTGTTCCGGCTTATTCTGCAAGCCAAATCCTTTGTTTTGTTTTATTTGTGGTATTCGAGTTGCTTCGAAGTCAAATGTTGAATCCATACCTTTCCTAAACGGTGTTCTCATATTGCCATGTGAATACTAATCCTTTTTGATCATTGAGGTTGTCATGTTAATCCTTTTCCAACCGGTGCGCTTCTCTTTTAGATGATCCCATCATTCTCCCCATCCACAAGATCAATTCTAAGTTTTCTCAATGGTGTTTGTTTCGTTCATCCCAAGTTGTCTTTGTTTTTCCCCACCCTCCCACCCTTTTCTTCAAGGACTCTGGTTTCTTAATCATGTATCCTTTTATTTGTGTGAAGTCTCTTCATTCTTTTCTTTCAATGTTCTTATCCGGTGATTTTCCATGAAGATGCTCAACAGTTTCAAGTTCATCATCCTTCGTTCTTTTTTCTTCTCCAGTGGATCCAATTCAAGCTTTCGATATTCATCATATTCTTTTCCTCGTTTCTAATGCTTTCTCATGCCGATGCACCTCTTAATCATTCACTTCTTCATATCCATTTGTTCTGGAGTGCTGAAGATATCTCAGAAGGCTCATCTTTTCATTCAAGATCCGTTCAAGCTATTTGGAGATTTTTTATCTCATTCAAGCCTTTTAATTCAACCGGTGCAATCTCTCTTAAAAATCATTTTCAACGGTGTTTTCTTTTGAGTGGGCCCTAACCCACATGTCTTTTTCCAGGATCTTACCTGACTCTTCTAATTATCAGGAGCCTTTCGCAAATTCTTTTCCAAGTTTGACGTAAGAATGAATTCTCATCAGTCACATTTCCTTCTCCAAGATCGCTTTCAAATCATTTTCATCTTTGGTTCACTTTCCTCTTTTAATCCTTCCGGAGTGTCTCAACAATTCATGGTGGTGTTTCTCTTTGTCATTCTCGGATTTTGAAGACCGAAGAAGAGTTTTCCTCTCAATCTTGGTCCATTCTCTTGAAGATTCATGGTTCTAGCTTGATGCCATCCTCTCATAATTGTTTTCGACTGTGAGAATTTTTTTCATCCATTCGGAGCAATTCATGAGTCTTTTCAGTTTGATTCTCTGGAGCCCATCACCTCATAATTATTCATTCCAGCTTTCAGCCCTCTTCTCCAAATCTTATCGGTGCATCGTTCAAATATCCTCTAATCAGTTCATGATCTCTTCGTTCTCATGTATCTAAATCCTCTCAAGTATCTTCATTCGTTTTCCAATTCTTCCCAGTGAATTGTGCCTTTGCTATGTTCATTTTCAATTCTTACGATGGTTCATTCAAGATTTCACTTCCTTCGTTATCATATCAAATATTCGTTGTTTCCAATCCCACCGGTGGTTCCATCAATACCTTCTGAAGTTTGCGCTATATCTCTATCTGTAATCATTTTTCAATGAGAATAAGTAATATGCCAAATCCGTTGCTTGTCATCAATTTAGATTGATGAAGGATACTCATAACATAATTCTTATTCTTGTTTCATCCAAGTGTTTAATTCTTATCTTCCGGAGATTGTTCATGATGAAGTAATTCTCGGTTCTAGTGTTTCATCTATTCTTTTTCCGGAGTTCCAAGTTTTCCGCATTATCTCATCGTGAAGCTCCATCTAAATCATCGCAAGGCTTCACCTTGTGTTTTTAACTTCTCTTTCTTTTTATCATCCTTTTATTACCGGAGTTCTTCATGGAGGCTCTACATGATGGTTCATCAAGGATTCTTTTCATTCTTCAATTGTTCTTCAAGATTTCGCTCGAAGTTATGACCCGCCAAGCTATACTCTAAAATAAACATGGTGTTCAACACATGTTTTGTTTTGAGGCGTTCAAGCATTCTTCATCTTGCATTCCTAAGTGCAATTCTCCTACCTTATCTTTTGAGATGGTGTTATATCATTCTTGACAATTTCTGTTCATGTTTCTGATTCACATGTTGTCAAGAATGAGGTATTTTAAATCCATCAATCTCTTCTTTGGAGTTATCTTGGTATAGACTTCACCTACAGCCTTCCCTAAGGAATGTAGCTATTTGTGGTGCTTATCAATGATCCAATTTTCTCCTTCTCATCTTGGTGAAGAAGTTTTTCATCTCTCCGGTGCTCTCAATCAAATCAAAGGTTTCCATTAGTGGTGTTTGTCACCTCATAGTCTCGAGATGTTTTCCATAAGCCCACAACAAGCTTGTGCTTTTCATTGTTGATTTTGCAACAACTCCGTTCAATTCTTCTTTGCAAGGATGCTTTCCAAGGTCATTTGTGGCAGAAGTTGGCATTTTCTTCTCCATTCTTTTATCCCAATGATCTATCTTCTATTCTTTCTTCCAGAGGCATGGTGATGTTGCTCTCTTCACTCATCATCTCAAATTGTGAGGATCGTGTTCTTTTCATGCTTATCCATTTAACCGGAGTGTTGTCATCTCTTTAAGTTCTTTTCATCCTATCAAGTTTTCCTTCTTCTTTCAGTCGGAGTGCTGTCCAAATTATATCATTCTTATTCATTCTTATCTCGTTTCAACCAGAGTGGTTTCAATTCCTTCTTCTTCATTGTGCTCGTCATTCACAGCTTTGCAACCTCCAACGTTAACACGGTGTTCCTTGTTTCTCTTTTCTACTGGACTGCTCTCAATTTCGTTCAACTCTATTGTGTTATTCTTCCAAGTTTTCAACCTCTCGAGGTTCTTTGGTTTCACTCTTTTGTCGAAGAAGCAACTTAGTTTTACCTCTTCTCTTCCTCTTCCGTGTCTCTCTGGTGCCATCCTAGATCTCGGGACGAGATCCTCTTGTAGTGGTGGAGTGTTGTAACGCCCCGAGACCGACGTTCCGGAAGACTTCCAGCTATTCTGAGTTTTGTCGTGCGATTTGTTTTGTTTGTGCATTCATCATGCCATCTCTTGCATTGCATCATGTCATCATGCCATCATATCATTAATTTTAAAAACTCATCTAAATAAATTGTATGGATCTTTGGTCCATTAAAAATGAGGGAATTCACATGGTGATTTCTCTTTATAACATATCATCCTAGTATTTAAGGAGCTATAATAAATATTCCATTAATTTGGAATTCACCATAACACACTTGCAAAATATCCCAATGCCTTTGTAATCTTAATTCTTGGTCTCCAGCCTTGCCATATATTCTTTCATCATATTCCGGAGCTCCACCAAAAATCCGACATTTTTGGACCTTCCTTTTATCAAGTCCTAGTTCAAACCCATTTGAATTAAATTCAAATGAGTTTGAATTTACATCTTTCAATCATGGCTTCTTCTATTTCCTTGGATCAAGCTCATTTTTGTGAATCCGAGGAAATTATCCGCGTGTCCAACTTCTTCCCCTAACCTCCTTTTCTTTTCTTTCTTATCTCTGTTTTCTTTTAATTTTCTTTAGAGTGAGAGAGAGAAGCCCAGCTAGGCCTCCTAGCCCACAGCGCCGTCCCACCTCATCAGGCCCAGCCGCGCCCCGCTACTAACCCTAGCCGCTCCCAGCACCCGATCCCCAACTCCCATCGATCCCCTCCATCCTCCTTCCGCCGCCACGCACACACATAGAGAGGAGCGAGAGCCCCGCTCGCTCGATCCCCATCTCTCTTCCTCCCCTCGATCCCGCGACTCCCCTTCTCTCCTCGTAGTGCCTATCCACCTCCTCGCGTCGGCCGCTCGTCCCATGCCTCTGCTTTGCCTCGGCCCCGCCTCTCCACTTCCGCGCTGGCTGCCGCGCCTCGCTGCTGTCGGCGACCACCAGGAGGCCGCTGCCTCGCGTCGCCATCCGTCCTTGCATGCCTGCTCCGAGGCCCTGCCTCTATTTCCGGCCGCCGCCCGACAGCAGCTCCGCGGAGCCCGTCCATTGCGCCAAGCCCACCTTTCGCTGGCGCCGGTGCCAAGCCGACCCCCCTGCCTCGTCCTTGTCTGCAAGGGACACGAGCGACCGAAGCCGCGCGCCTAGTTCCCTTGCATCACGCGAGTCGCCGAGTCCCCTGCATCAAGCTGCTGCTCGCCTTCGAGCAGCCACACATCGACGACCATGTCTCCATCGCCTCCTTGCTGCTGGCATCCCGAGGCCCTTGTGTTGTTTTGTGTTGGACCATCAAGGCCGGAAAGATCGACTACATGGACACCAAGACCACACCAGGACCGCCAAGCATCATCTCCGGGAGTTTTCCCCAAGTACCACTATGGTCGTCATCCGCCAAGTACCCCTTCGGATCACCAAGTTCGACTACCATCGTCATGAACTGCTTCCGAAACGTGTACCACTACCGTCGACCCGAGAAGACCCCGTGGACTCAAGTTCCTTGTGGTGACCCTGAACATCTACGGATCATGAACAACTACTTCATCTACGAAACGTGTACAACTACCGCCGCCGCCGTGTACCACTACTTCCACTACCGCCGACATGTACGACACGAAACATGTACGACTACTTCTCCTACGACCCGTGAATGACTACTTCCCTCGGCGATTTTGAACCGCTCCGAAACGCATGCTTCAAAGGTATAACCACCGAGACGACCTTTCGTGAACGAATGCATGTTGTATGAGATGCAGCATTTGCACCATGTCCAAATTGTCACTCGTTTCCATGCCACTAACCCGTGGGAACCCGGTATCCGGGATCACTCCCCATCTCTTGCGTGTTCCACATATCCGCACACTTCTCGTTTGCATCGGTATCTCACTCAAGTTACCGGAACCGGAATGTTGCCGTGGCACCATTTCCGTTTCACCGCCGTGGCACCCTTCTCGTTCCGCCACGGTGATAAATGCTTCATAACATGCTCATGTCAACATTTTCATAAAATTGCATAAAACTTGCATATGTCATCTGCATCATGATAACAACATTTAAAATGTTTAAGATTGTTGTTGCATTAAATTGCTAAATAATATGGGGATTTTCCGGAAGTGTTGTTTGTTGTTCCGGCCTCATTTAAACTCGCCTATATAGGTAGTTTCCTTATGCTTCACCTCTTGCCATGTTTAACAACATTTAATATTGTTTGGTAGCTTAAACGAGATTCACCTAAATATGTGAATGTGGTGTTTTGTCAATATGCAACTCGTTGCATATTGAGCTCCACTTAACTTGTAGTATTGTTTGTTGCACTTTGCCATGCCATGCCTCATTAAACCGGACATGCATCATACTTGGTTGTGCATCATGCCATGTTTATGTTTGCGTGTTTACCATGTTGTTTGCTTCTTTCCGGTTTGTTTCTCTCGTTAGCTTCGGTTTCGTTCCAGAGTTGTGAGGATTCGTTCGACTACGTCCGCTTGTCTTCTTCATGGACTCGTTCTTCTTCCTAGCGGGATTTCAGGCAAGATGACTGCTACCCTGGATCTCACTACTATCATTGCTATGCTAGTTGTTTCGTTCTATCGCTATGCTGCGCTACCTATCCCTTGTTCTATCAAGCCTCCCCAATTTGCCATGAACCTCTAACCTTTGTCACCCTTCCTAGCAAACTGTTGTTTGTCTACGTTACACTTTGCTCAGCCCCTCTTATAGCGTTGTTAGTTGCAGGTGAAGTTGAAGATTGCTCCATGATGGACAGGATTATGTTGGGATATCACAATATCTCTTATTTAATTAATGCATCTATATACTTGGTAAAGGGTGGAAGGCTCGGACTTATGCCTGGTGTTTTGTTCCACTCTTGCCGCCCTAGTTTCCGTTATACCGGTGTTATGTTCCCGGATTTTGCGTTCCTTACGCGGTCGGGTGATTTATGGGACCCCCCTGATAGTTCGCTTTGAATAAAACTCCTCCAGCAAGGCCCAACCTTGGTTTTACCATTTGCCTCACCTAGCCCTTTTTCCCTTGGGTTTCGGAGCCCGAGGGTCATCTTTATTTTACCCCGGGCGGTGCTCCTCAGTGTTGGTCCAACTCGAAGCGATGTCCGGCGCCTGGCAACCAGGTCTATGCCAACCCGACGTCTGCTCATCCGGTGTGCCCTGAGAACGAGATATGTGCAGCTCCTAGCGGGATTTGTCGGCACATCGGGCGGCTTTGTTGGTCTTGTTTTACCATTGTCGAATGTCTTGTAAATCGGGATTCCGAGACTGGTCAGGTCTTCCTGGGAGAAGGTATATCCTTCGTTGATCGCGAGAGCTTATCATGGGCTAAGTTGGGACACCCCTGCAGGGTATTATCTTTCGAAAGCCGTGCCCGCGGTTATGTGGCAGATGGGAATTTGTTAATGTCCGGTTGTAGATAACTTGACATCAGATCCGAATTAAAACGCATCAATCGTGTGTGTAGCCGTGATGGTCTCTTCTCGGCGGAGTCCGGGAAGTGAACACGGTTTTGGGTTATGTTTGACGTAAGTAGGAGTTCAGGATCACCTCTTGATCATTGCTAGCTTCACGACCGTTCCTTTTGCTCTCTTCTCGCTCTTATTTGCGTATGTTAGCCACCATATATGCTTAGTCGCTGCTGCAACCTCACCACTTTACCCCTTCCTTTCCCATTAAGCTTTGCTAGTCTTGATACCCATGGTAATGGGATTGCTTGAGTCCTCGTGGCTCACAGATTACTACAACAATTTGCAGTGTACAGGTTTTGCGATGATCATGGCGCGAGAGCGATGTTTGCTTGTTTTGGAGTTCTTCTGCTGCTTCTTCTTCGATCGGGGATAGGTTCGGTCGGCAGCCTGGGCTAGCGGTGGTGGATGTCGTTTGAGTTTACATTTGTGTTTCATCCGTAGTCGGATGGTGCTCTTATGTAATATGATGTTGTATTCAAGTTGCATTGTATGCCTTTTGTATGTATCCCCATCCATTAGGTAATGTTGATGTAATGATATCCACCTTGCAAAAGCGTTTCAATATGCGGGTCTATCCTTGGTGGGACCTTCGAGTTCCTCTTGGATAGGGTCGCATATTGGGCGTGACACTGTTCAAGCAACTATGACCCCTACGCCCCGTTTCCATTCATACTCAGGTTTATTTTGCTGCTCAGGTATTCGGAAACACTCTGCACCTTTGGGTCCAGAGGTCGAAGCGAAAAGGTCTGGCATGACAATTGTTTTACAATCCGGCTAGGGACAAATATGTCAAGGAAAGTACATAGTCACTTGGACTCAAAAATTTCCTCTTCTATGCCGTCCAACAGGTTGTCTAGCTTACAATCCTGTTGAGAATATTTTGCGGCTACTTTTACCTGGTCATATACCAAATTAACGGGAATTTCTTTTCCATCTTACACTAAAGGTCCGACCTGGGCCATATGATTCTGATCAAGCTTGGTATACCGTGTTTTCACCATGGCCCAGGCCTCTCGCGCACCTTCCTGGCAGGCCAATATCTTCCATAATCAGAAATGCCGCCGCGCTCCCTGAAATAGTTGTACAAGATCCTCCATACTTCCTAGAGGGGAGGCGGATGGCCATAAGGCCTTGTAAACACTTCACATCACGTACCGAGCTCGCTCGTGCATTTGTGACAGCTCTTGTAGCAAATCGCCCGAAGATCCGGACATCTCCTCTTCGGGACGACCAATCAGCATACCTACAGACATAACTCTGTCAGCTCCTTTCCTCGCCGAATTACATGCAGGTAAGATTGAACACATACTAAATATGCCGCCTCGCAACCTCTCATTTTTCTTCACGGAGTCAGCCAGTTGAGCCCGCACATCTTTCAGTTCTTTGCCCAGCTGGGTGCTGGAATCCTGGAATTTGTTTTTCTCCTCCCTGGCTCGTGTCAGTATATGTTTGCCCGCGGCCCGTTGCCTTTTGGCTTCTTGTTCACCCACTTGTGCGACTTCCGGTGCCTCTCCCGGATGATCTGATGATCCTGCCATAAGATATGCAACTGTGTTAGCATTGCTGGTATATAATTCTGTTTTCTCGATGGAGGGACACATTACCAGGCGATGCCTTCTTGGATTTCTCCAGTTCGGCTGTCGCAGAAGCTAGCTGGGTCTGACACTTTTCTAGCTCTTGAGACAACAGGTTGTTCTTGAAGGAAATATGCCCTAGAGGCAATAATAAAGTTATTATTTATTTCCTCATATCATGATAAATGTTTATTGTTCATGCTAGAATTGTATTAACCGGAAACATGATACATGTGTGAATACATAGACAAACATAACGTCACTAGTATGCCTCTACTTGACTAGCTCATTAAATCAAAGATGGTTATGTTTCCTAACCATAGACATGTGTTGTCATTTGATTAATGGGATCACATCATTAGGAGAATGATGTGATTGACATGACCCATTCCGTTAGCCTAGCACTTGATCGTTTAGTATATTGATATTGCTTTCTTCATCACTTATACATGTTCCTGTAACTATGAGATTATACAACTCCCGTTTACCGGAGAAACACTTTGGGTGCTACCATACGTCACAACGTAACTGGGTGATTATAAAGGAGTACTATAGGTGTCTCCAAAGGTACATGTTGGGTTGGCATATTTCGAGATTAGGTTTTGTCACTCCGATTGTCGGAGAGGTATCTCTGGGCCCTCTCGGTAATGCACATCACTATAAGCCTTGCAAGCAATGTAGCTAATGAGTTAGTTATGGAACGATGCATTACGTAATGAGTAAACAGACTTGTCGGTAACGAGATTGAACTAGGTATTGGATACCGACGATCAAATCTCGGGCAAGTAACATACCGATGACAAAGGGAACAACGTATGTTGTTATGCGGTTTGACCGATAAAGATCTTCGTAGAATATGTAGGAACCAATATGGGCATCCAGGTTCCGCTATTGGTTATTGACCAATAATAGTTCTAGGTCATGTCTACATAGTTCTCGAACCCGTAGGGTCCGCACGCTTAACGTTACGATGACAGTTTTATTATGAGTTTATAAGTTTTGATGTACCAAAGTTTGTTCGGAGTCCCGGATATGATCACGGACATGACGAGGAGTCTCGAAATGGTTGAGACATAAAGATTGATATATTGGAAGCCTATGTTTGGACATCGGAATTGTTCCGGGTGAAATCGGCATTTTACCGGAGTACCTGGAGGTTACCGGAACCCCCCGGTGACCTAATGGGCCTTATTGGGCCTAGTGAAGGAAGAGGAGAAGGGGCCAAGGGGCAGCCACGCTCCCCTCCCCCCAAGTCCGAATAGGACAAGGATGGGGGGCGGCGCCCCCCCCCCCTTTCCTTTCCCCCTCTCCTCCTTCCCCCCAAGTCCTAGTCCAACTAGGGAAGGGGGGAGTCCTACTCTCGGTGGGAGTAGGACTCCTCCGGCGCGCCTCCTCCTAGGGCCGGCCGCACCCCCTTGCTCCTTTATAAGCGGGGCAGGGGGCACCCTAGGACACACAAGTTGATCTACGGATCGTTCCTTAGCCGTGTCGGTGCCCCCTCCACCATATTCCACCTCGGTCATATCGTCGCGGAGTTTAGGCGAAGCCCTGCGCCGGTAGAGCATCATCATCGTCACCACACCGTCGTGCTGACGGAACTCATCCCCGACACTTTGCTGGATCGGAGTTCGGGGATGGTCATCGAGCTGAACGTGTGCTGAACTCGGAGGTGCCGTACGTTCGGTACTTGGATCGGTCGGATCGTGAAGACATACGACTACATCAACCGCGTTGTCATAACGCTTCCGCTTACGGTCTACGAGGGTACGTGGACAATACTCTCCCCTCTCGTTGCTATGCCATCACCATGATCTTGCGTGTACGTAGGAAATTTTTTGAAATTACTACGTTCCCCAACAGTGGCATCCGAGCCTGGTTTTATGCGTAGATGTCATATGCACGAGTAGAACACAAGTGAGTTGTGGGCGATACAAGTCAGACTGCTTACTAGCATGTCATACTTTGGTTCAGCGATATTGTGAGATGAAGCGGCCCGGACCGACATTACGCGTACGCTTACGCGAGACTGGTTTCACCGTTACGAGCACTCGTGCTTAAAGGTGGCTGGCGGGTGTCTGTATCTCTCACTTTAGTTGAATCGAGTGTGACTACGCCCGGTCCTTGCGAAGGTTAAAACAGCACTAACTTGACGAACTATCGTTGTGGTTTTGATGCGTAGGTAAGAACGGTTCTTGCTAAGCCCGTAGCAGCCACGTAAAATTTGCAACAACAAAGTAGAGAACGTCTAACTTGTTTTTGCAGGGCATGTTGTGATGTGATATGGTCAAGACGTGATGCTATATTTTATTGTATGAGATGATCATGTTTTGTAACCGAAGTTATCGACAATCGGCAAGAGCCATATGGTTGTCGCTTTATTGTATGAAATGCAAGCATACATAATTGCTTTACTTTATCACTAAGCGGTAGCGGTAGTCATAGAAGCAATAGATGGCGTAACGACAACGATGCTACGATGGAGATCAAGGTGTCGTGCCGGTGACGATGGTGATCACGACGGTGCTTCGAAGATGGAGATCACAAGCACAAGATGATGATGGCCATATCATATCACTTATATTGATTGCATGTGATGTTTATCCTTTATGCATCTTATCTTGCTTTGATTGAAGGTAGCATTTTAAGATGATCTCTCACTAATAATCAAGAAGTGTTCTCCCTGAGTATGCAACGTTGCGAAAGTTCTTCGTGCTGAGACACCACGTGATGATCGAGTGTGATAGGCTCTACGTTCAAATACAATGGGTGCAAAACAGTTGCACATGCGGAATACTCAGGTCATACTTGACGAGCCTAGCATATACGGATATGGCCTCGGAACACGGAGACCAAAAGGTCGAGCGTGAATCATATAGTAGATATGATCAACATAGTGATGTTCACCATTGAAACTACTCCATCTCACGTGATGATCGGACATGGTTTAGTTGATTTGGATCACGTGATCACTTAGATGACTAGAGAGATGTCTGTCTAAGTGGGAGTTCTTAAGTAATATGATTAATTGAACTTAAATTTATCATGAACTTAGTACCTGATAGTATTTTGCTTGTCTATGTTTGTTTGTAGATAGATGGCTCGTGCTATTGTTCCGTTGAATTTTAATGCGTTCCTTGAGAAAGCAAAGTTGAGAGATGATGGTAGCAATTACACGGACTGGGTCCGTAACCTGAGGATTATCCTCATTGCTGCCGTAAGAATTACGTCTGGAAGAACCGCTGGTGCGAGCTGCTTCTTGATGCTGGCCGACGACGTTAAGAACGTCTGGCGAGCAAAGCTGATGACTACTCGATAGTTCGATGTGCCATGCTTTACGGCTTAGAACCGGGTCTTCAACGACGTTTTGAGCGTCATGGAGCATATGAGATGTTCCAAGAGTTGAAGTTAATATTTCAAGCAAATGCCCGGATTGAGAGATATGAAGTCTCCAATAAGTTCTATAGCTGCAAGATGGAGGAGAATAGTTACACAAGGTGAACATATACTCAAAATGTGCGGGTATAATAATCACTTGATTCAACTGGGAGTTAATCTTCACGATGATAGTGTCATTGACAGAATTCTTCAATCACTGCCACCAAGCTACAAGAGGTTCGTGATGAACTATAATATGCAAGGGATGGACAAGACTATTCCCGAGCTCTTCGCAATGCTAAAAGCCACGGAGGTAGAAATCAAGAAGGAGCATCAAGTGTTGATGGTTAACAAGACCACCAGTTTCAAGAAAAAGGGCAAAGGGAAGAAGAAGGGGAACTTCAAGAAGAACAACAAACAAGTTGCTGCTCAAGAGAAGAAACCCAAGTTTGGACCGAAGCACGAGGCCGAGTGCTTCTCTGCAAGCGACTTGACCTTTGAGCGGAACTGCCCCAAGTATTTGGCGGATAAGAAGGATGGCAAAGTGAACAAAGGTATATGTGATATACATGTTATTGATGTGTACCTTACTAATGCTCGAGAGTACTGGTATTTGATATCGGTTACATTGCTAATATTTGCAACTCGAAACAGGGACTACGGATTAAGCGAATATTGGCTAAGGACGAGGTGATGGTGCGCGTGGGAAATGGCTCCAAAGTCGATGTGATCGCGGTCGGCACGCTACCTCTACATCTACCATCGGGATTAGTTTTGGACCTAAATAATTGTTATTTGGTGCCATCGTTGAGCATGAACATTATATCTGGATCTTGTTTGATGCGAGACGGTTATTCATTTAAATCAGAGAATAATGGTTGTTCTATTTATATGAGTAATATCTTTTATGGTCATGCACCCTTGAAGAGTGGTCTATTTTTAATGAATCTTGATAGTAGTAATACACATATTCATAGTTTTGAAACCAAAAGATGCAGAGTTGATAATGATAGTGCAACTTATTTGTGGCACTGCCGTTTAGGTCATATCGGTGTAAAACGCATGAAGAAACTCCATACTGATGGGCTTTTGGAATGACTTGATTATGAATCACTTGGTACTTGCGAACCGTGCCTCGTGGGCAAGATGACTAAAACGCCGTTCTCCGGAACTATGGAGCGAGCAACTGATTTGTTGGAAATCATACATACTGATGTTTGTGGTCCAATGAATATTGAGGCTCGCAGCGGGTATCGTTATTTTCTCACCTTCATAGATGATTTGAGCAGATATGGGTATATCTACTTAATGAAACACAAGTCTGAAACATTTGAAAAGTTCAGAGAATTTCAGAGTGAAGTGGAAAATCATCGTAACAAGAAAATTAAATTTCTACGATCTGATCGTGGAGGAGAATATTTGAGTTACGAGTTTGGTCTACACTTGAAACAATGCGGAATAGTTTTGCAACTCACGCCACCTGGAACACCACAACGTTATGGTGTGTCCGAACGTCATAACCGCACTTTATTGAATATGGTGCAATCTATGATGTCTCTTACTGATTTACTACTATTGTTTTGGGGTTATGCATTAGAGACAGCTGCATTCACGTTAAGAGGGCACCATCTAAATCCGTTGAGACGACACCATATGAACTGTGGTTTAGTAAGAAACCCAAGTTGTTGTTTCTTAAAGTTTGGGGCTGCGATGCTTATGTGAAAAGGTTTCATCCTGGTAAGCTCGAACCCAAATCGGAGAAGTGCGTCTTCATAGAATACCCAAAGGAAATTGTTGGGTACACCTTCTATCACAGATCCGAAGGCAAGATATTCGTTGCTAAAAATGGATCCTTTCTAGAGAAGGAGTTTCTCTCGAAAGAAGTGAGTGGGAGGAAAGTAGAACTTGATGAGGTAACTGTACCTTCTCCCGAATTGGAAAATAGTTCATCACTGAAATCAGTTCCAGTGATTCCTACACCAATTAGTGAGGAAGCTAATGATGATGATCATGAAACTTCATATCAAGTTACTACAGAACCTCGTAGGTCTTCCAGAGTACGGTCCGCACCAGAGTGGTACGGTAATCCTATTCTGGAAGTCATGTTACTTGACCATGATGAACCTACGAACTATGAGGAAGCGATGATGAGCCCAGATTCCGCAAAATGGCTGGAGGCCATGAAACCTGAGATAGGATCCATGTATGAGAACAAAGTGTGGACTTTGGTGGAGTTGCCCGATGATCGGCAAGCCATATTGTATAAATGGATCTTCAAGAGGAATACGGGCGTTGATAGTAGTGTTACTATCTACAAAGCTCGACTTGTCGCAAAAAGGTTTTTGACAAGTTCAAGGTGTTGACTACAATGAGATTTTCCCAACTGTAGCGATGCTTAAGTCTGTCCGAATCATGTTAGCAATTGCCACAATTTATGAAATCCGGCAAATGGATGTCAAAACTGCATTCCTTAATGGTTTTCTTAAAGAAGAGTTGTATATGATGCAACCAGAAGGTTTTGTCAATCCTAAAGGTGCTAACAAAATATGCAAGCTCTAGCAATCCATCTATGGACTGGTGCAAGCATCTCGGAGTTGGAATATACGCTTTGATAAGTTGATCAAAGCATATAGTTTTATATAGACTTGCGGTGAAGCCTGTATTTACAAGAAAGTGAGTGGGAGCGCTACCACATTTCTGATAAGTATATGTGAATGACATATTGTTGATCGGAAATAATGTAAAATTATTCTGCAAAGCATAAAGGAGTGTTTGAAAGGAGTTTCTTCAAAGAAAGACCTCGGTGAAGCTGCTTACACATTGAGCATCAAGATCTATATAGATAGATCAAGACGCTTGATAAGATTTTTCAATGAGTACATACCTTGATAAATTTTTGAAATAGTTCAAAATTGAATAGTCAAAGAAGGAGTTCTTGCCTGTGATGCAAAGGTGTGAAGTTGAGTAAGACTATGAAAAGTCATTCCCTATGCCTCAGTCATAGGTTCTATAAAGTATGCTATGTTGTGAACCAGACCTATTGTATACCTTGCTCTGAGTTTGACAAAGGAATACAATTTTGATCTAAGAGTAGATCACTGAACAGCGGTCAAGAATATCCTTAGTGAGGACTAAGGAGATGTTTCTCGATTATGGAGGTGATAAAAGAGCTCGTCGTAAAAAGTTACAACGATGCAAGCTTTTACACAATTCCAGATGACTCTAAGTCTCAATCTGGATACATATTGAAAGTGGGAGCAATTAGCTAGAGTAGCTCCGTGTAGAGCATTGTGGACATAGAATATTTGCAAAATACATACGGCTCTGAATATGACAGAACCGTTGACTAAACTTCTCTCACAAGAAAAACATGATCATACCTTAGTACTCTTTGGGTGTTAATCACATAGCGATGTGAACTATATTATTGACTCTAGTAAACCCTTTGAGTGTTGATCACATGACGATGTGAACAATGGGTATTAATCACATACATATGTGAATATTGGTGTTAAATCACATGGCGATGTGAACTAGATTATTGACTCTAGTGCAAGTGGGAGACTGAAGGAAATATGCCCTAGAGGCAATAATAAAGTTATTATTTATTTCCTCATATCATGATAAATGTTTATTATTCATGCTAGAATTGTATTAACCGAAAACATGATTCATGTGTGAATACATAGACAAACATAACGTCACTAGTATGCCTCTACTTGACTAGCTCATTAAATCAAAGATGGTTATGCTTCCTAACCATAGACATGTGTTGTCATTTGATTAATGGGATCACATCATTAGGAGAATGACGTGATTGACATGACCCATTCCGTTAGCCTAGCACTTGATCGTTTAGTATATTGCTATTGCTTTCTTCATGACTTATACATGTTCCTGTAACTATGAGATTATGCAACTCCCGTTTACCGGAGGAACACTTTGGGTGCTACCAAACGTCACAACGTAACTGGGTGATTATAAAGGAGTACTAAAGGTGTCTCCAAAGGTACATGTTGGGTTGGCATATTTCGAGATTAGGTCTTGTCCTCCGATTGTCGGAGAGGTATCTCTGGGCCCTCTCGGTAATGCACATCACTATAAGCCTTGCAAGCAATGTAGCTAATGAGTTAGTTACGAATGATGCATTACATAACGAGTAAAGAGACTTGCCGATAACGAGATTGAACTAGGTATTGGATACCCACGATCAAATCTCGGGCAAGTAACATACTGATGACAAAGGGAACAACGTATGTTGTTATGCGGTTTGACCGATAAAGATCTTCGTAAAATATGTAGGAACCAATATGGGCATCCAGGTTCCGCTATTGGTTATTGACCGAGAATAGTTCTAGGTCATGTCTACATAGTTCTCGAACCCGTAGGGTCCGCACGCTTAACGTTACGATGACAGTTTTATTATGAGTTTATAAGTTTTGATGTACCAAAGTTTGTTCGGAGTCCCGGATATGATCACGGACATGACGAGGAGTCTCGAAATGGTTGAGACATAAAGATTGATATATTGGAAGCCTATGTTTGGACATCGGAATTGTTCCGGGTGAAATCGGCATTTTACCGGAGTACCTGGAGGTTACCGGAACCCCCCGGTGACCTAATGGGCCTTATTGGGCCTAGTGAAGGAAGAGGAGAAGGGGCCAAGGGGCAGCCACGCTCCCCTCCCCCCAAGTCCGAATAGGACAAGGATGGGGGCGCCCCCCCTTTCCTTTCCCCCTCTCCTCCTTCCCCCCAAGTCCTAGTCCAACTAGGGAAGGGGGGAGTCCTACTCTCGGTGGGAGTAGGACTCCTCCGGCGCGCCTCCTCCTAGGGCCGGCCGCACCCCCCTCCTTGCTCCTTTATATATGGGGGCAGGGGGGCACCCTAGGACACACAAGTTGATCTAAGGATTGTTCCTTAGCCGTGTGCAGTGCCCCCCTCCACCATATTCTACCTCGGTCATATCGTCGCGGAGTTTAGGCGAAGCCCTGCGCCGGTAGAGCATCATCATCGTCACCACACCATCGTCTTGTGGAACTCATCCCGACACTTTCTGGATCGGTCAGGGATCATCATCGAGCTGAGCGTGTGCTGAACTCGGAGGTGCCGTGCGTTCGTACTTGGATCATTCGGATCGTGAAGGCGTCGACTACATCAACAGCGTTGTCATAGCGCTTCCGCTTCGGTCTCACGAGTGCGTGGACAATACTCTCCCCTCTCGTTGCTATGCCATCACCATGATCTTGCGTGTACGTAGGAAATTTTTGAAATTACTACGTTCCCCAACAGTTCTTCTCCGTAAGCACTTGGTTTTACAATGATCCTTAAATCAGCTGAATCAACTGCTTCAAGTCTCGGGGGCTACTGTATATAATTATTAGGTTTATACAATGTGAGCTCACCCGCATATCTTTCAAATGTTGGTCTGTGGCTCTAGCAAGCCCGTCTCGAGCAGGTCGAATGTATGCATCAGCCAGGCTGAAGGCATTGAATGCCTCTTTTGTAAAGCCGGGGTCGCAAAGAGCGGCCCTCCGGCGTCGATAGTTCATGGCGCTCTCCACTTCCGAGTTTGTGACGGACACATCATCTGAATCCTCTGCCAAAGGACAATCCGGCGGCACTCCCGTATCAGCCCTTGTCGTTGTGGCAGGGTCTGGAACCTAGCTGTCGGGAGTGTGACTGGCAGGACTCCCGGACATAGTCCGGTGAATGCTCTTCCTGATAAGACACGAACGGATAATGTCACAGTTGTATGTGACTCCCAAAGGGCATATTTACAAAACCGTACCTCTTTGATGACGGCTCCAATGCGTCTTCGCTTGCCTTCCTCTTCGAAAGCTTGCCTGGTGTGGGCGCCACTCTCTTTTTAGTCGCCTCTGGTGCGGGATGGCGCGCCGAGCGCCTCCCCTTTGGAGCACGAGATAGTGCGGTGGGTGAGGCAGAATGAGGAAGCTCTTTCGAAGGAAATGTCTCCTGATTACTTACGTGTGAGGTAGGGAGAAGATCGGGATAGTCGGCAGTGATGGCCATTCCGTGCCATCATAGCTCGCCTGGTAGAACACCCCATCCTCGAGCATCACGAATATGTCTGGATCCTCTTCGAATCCGGGGTCAAGGTCCCAGTTGTGGTCCTCTGGTTGTGGGGCGGGGCTGTGGAGCCCCTTGGTGATCTTCCGCCATTCCTGTTGCAAATGGATGGATTAATGTCCATGGAAAGTGACTCAGGGAGTAGATTGAGTAGAGTAGTGGGATTGGAACTCACCCAGCTAGGAGGATTGTACATGGAAAATCCATCTCGACACTTAATATGAGTGAATTCCTCTTTCTCCCCTTTGTATAGTTCAGCCAGTATTTTGGCCAAAGCAGCGGAGGTGTCCGGACCCTTCCGACCGCAGCGGGAGGCGTCATCTTCCCCATTATAGTGCCACATGGGAAGCCCTCTGTATTGGAGTGGCTGAACCCCTCGTACTATGGAAGTCGCCATTACCTCAACTATTGATAATCCGGACTGGGCGAGCGTCTTTATCTTGCTCATCAGTTGACGGACTTTCGAGCTATCTTCCTCCTCGAGGCTCCGAGGGCGCTAGCTGTGGTGTTTCTTCAACGAAAGGCTTGAAAATTCGGGAAGATCCATTCGGACTGGGTCGGGAAGGGAGACTCCTCGATATAAAACCATTCGAAAGGCCACTCTTCGGATGCCTTCTTCGGTGTGTCGGACAGGTATCCGGTCCCGGTGATGCGCCATACCTGAGATCCACCCGCTTCAAATATTGATGCCTCTTGGCTACGAGGGACGAGGCGGAATAGTTTCCTCCATAATTCAAAATGGGCCTCACAACACAGGAATAGCTCACAGAGAGCAACGTAACCCGTGATGTGCAAGATGGAGGCAGGAGTGAAATTGTGCAGTTGGAGGCCATAATACTCCAGAAGTGTTCGGAGGAACGGGTGGATTGGAAATCCAACACCTCTCAACAAGTAGGGAACGAAGCACACTCATTCCCCCTGGATGGATTGGTGAAATTCTTCGCCTGAGCCCCGCCATTGAAGGAAGTCAATCCTGCTCGAACGGGGACTAGATCCGCGGGGGGAAGAAATCCCTGTGTCTGCAGCTTCACTAGCTGACTGTGGGGTATGTAACATTTCTCCCAATCGCCTTTTTCGGGGCTGTGGGGACGGGAGGAAGAGCTGGGAGTGCTAGCCATGTAGGAATGGTTTCTCCTAGCAAGCTCTAAGGATTCCTCGCTTGGTGTCGAATGGATCTGAAGATCCCAATCTCTTTAAATAGACGCCTTTCTTACATGGTCAGGGTGATATGTGCAAAAATACCCCGACCTCTCGTATTCGCTCGACACGTGGAAGCTAAAGTCATGAAGGTGTGGAAGCCGATGGGCACGACATCAAATGGAAAGCCGAATACTGCTCTTTAAGTCAGGTACTTTGAAGTAAGCGGAGGAGGAACCCACCTTGCAATGCCGAAGATAATCTGCACGCCGAACACATCGTCATTGAAAGACTGGTTCGGGGCTACTAAGGGAGTCCTGAATTAAGGGGTCCTCGGGCGTCCGGCCTGTTGACATGGGTCTGACTGATGGGATGTGAAGATACAAGATTGAAGACTCTCACATGTGTCCTGATGGGACTCTCCTTGGCGTGGAAGGCAAGTTGGCACCCGGATATGAATATTCCTTTCTCTGTAACCGACTTTATACAACCCTAGCTCCCTCTGGTGTCTATATAAGACAGAGGGATTAGTCCATAGAGGCAATCATAATCATACAGGCTAGACTTCTAGGGTTTTAGCCATTACGATCTCGTGGTAGATCAACTCTTGTAATACTCATATTCATCAAGATCAATCAAGCAGGAAGTAGGGTATTACCTCCATAGAGAGGGCCCGAACCTGGGTAAACATCGTGTCCCCAGCCTCCTGTTACCATGTAACGCCCCGAATCCGATGCGCCAGGTGTCTTCTAGCTATTCGCCGTAGTTGTCATGTCATTTGCTTGCGTATTGCATTTTGCCATGTTATCATCTGCATTTCATCTGCATGTTTTTAAAAACTTGCATCCGTTCTGGTCCCCCGGTTCTCTCTGTTGTCCGTTCTGAGCCCAACCACACTCGCACGTGCACCGTCGCACCTCTTAGACCTCTTTTTTGGTGGCATAAAAATCTTCTCGGAATGGGATGAAACTTGGCATGCGGTGTTGTTTTAGAGTGGGTAGACCGCCCGTCAAATTTCGTTCTATTTGGAGGTCGTTTGATGCCCCAATGGTTAACCGCGTAGCCCGAAACCCCTATCTCTTTGCAGCCCAACCCCTCTTAACCACAGCCCATGAGCCCATCCAAACCCCCTCCATGCTCTCGGTCGTTCGATTCTGATCGTGTGGGCAAAAACCGCACCCCTTTTGGACACTCCTATCTCCCTCTACCTATAAATATGTGCCTCTCCCCAGAAATTCTCGCAGTCCAAACCCTAGCTCCTTCCACCTCGCGACACCGGACAAAATCCCCTCTGACGGACATGTCCGCTCCACCGCGACACCGCTCCGACCGAATCACGACGCGCCACGTCAGCCTCGCCGCCGCCTGGATCCACTCCGCCGCCACCACGTGGGCGCCCGCCGTCCCGCGCCTCCCGCCGTCCGTGAGCCAGGGCGAGCCCGCCCGACCCGCGTCGCCACCTGCACCTCCCGCCGTCTGCGCGCCGCCCGGCGCGCCCGCCAGCAACGCCGCTGCTCCCGCCGCCCGACCGTCGCCCACCGCTCCGCCTTCCGCCGCCGCTCTGGCAGGAGCTCGCCGGAGCCCGAGCTCCTCCCGGCCCGCGCCACCGGCCTCCTCCAGTCGCGCCATGGCCAGATCCGAGCCGGTGCCGCACGGATCCGGTATCCCCGTCCCCTCCGGCGAGCTTCATCGACTCCGACGCCGTCTCTCTCTCCTCCGGCGACTACTCCGGCCGCCTCGGTTCGCGCACCCATGAAGAACCCTAGATCCGTTCTGTGAGGTTGACCCCGATTTTCTTCCAAGTCCCGTTTCTGCATTATTTTATTCCCATGTTCATCATGCCTTAACTTCTTGTGTGCTGCCCCGTTTTGCATGCATAATATATCAAAATGTTTACCATGAGATGCTCTTCATTACAGTTCATTGTGCCATGCTTGTTTGAGTCCATCTTCATTCCCAAATCATCGTTGCAAGAGTGCTATATAATGTTAACTGCTGTCTGTTATCAGAACTTGC
This sequence comes from Aegilops speltoides, assembly GCA_021437245.1. NCBI lineage: Eukaryota > Viridiplantae > Streptophyta > Magnoliopsida > Poales > Poaceae > Aegilops > Aegilops speltoides. Next base: position 204,833,625 of record CM038145.1, on the reverse strand, counting down.
TGTTTTGTCTTTTTCATTGCATTATGTGTGTGCATCCTATGATCTTGATGCCTACATGAGTTTTGAGCTACATCATGCCGTATTTACAGTGGTGCAATCCATATATTTTTGTGTGGCTTGTGGTGAGTGCATCAAGCTCGTGAACTAGGGTACTTGTTGTTACTGTTTTGCTAGGCTGAACCTGTTATATCATGATGCTATGTAAACCTGCTGCTACAAGTCATTCTATGCATAATCTTGAGATGTTCACTAAGGATGTTTTGTACAAATGTCATGCTCTATCCATCAATGCCCTTGGTTGCGTTTATAGCCTGCTGTAGCTTATTGTAATCGTGCTCTCAAATTGCTAAATAATGTTTCTGTCAGCCTGTTAACATTAAGTTCAGTTTTGCCATGGGTTTAGCTAGTGATCCATGCACCCTATGACTATTATATTGCCATGTTTAGTTCCATAAATGTGTATTCTTACTGTTGGTTACCTTTTCATGCCATGTCCTGCTCTGTGGTGAGTTGTACAAGCTCACCAACATGCCTACTTATCGTTGTTCCTGCCATGTACTGTTATTCTGAATCTGTCATATCATTTTCCATGTTATCATGGATCCTACCATCTTTTCTGTTGATCTTTGGAATTAGTTCAGTAAAGGAGTTTTGTTATTTGTCTTTAGTATTAGCTTGCTATGCCTTGGTTTGCCATGATAAGTTCCTGTAGCATGTTTTTTGATAGCTCTAAACATTGCAACCTGATGTTATTTCTGCCATGCACAGTGATTTGTGCTAAGTCTGTGAAACTGTTATTATTTGCAATATTTCCATGTCCTTTTGAGCATGTTATAATGTTTTCTGGAGATAGCTCAATGTTCATGTTTTGTTGTGCTTTACCTATACATCATGTCCATGCCTTTTGTTTTCATGTTGATTTGCTATAGCATATCTTTTTCATGCTTGCTAGATGCCTAGTTGCTGTTTTGGAAAGCTTGTCCTTTAAACTTGTTTCATGTGTATGTGTTGAACCGTTGCTCCATTTTGAGTGTGCTCTATATGAAACTTGCTTGATTTTGCATGTAGTTTCATATTATCATGTTGCATCCATGTTTTGGGAGCGTTTGCTTGATGTTTGTATGCATTTTTGCATTGATGCCATGTTTAACTTGTTTTGCTCATATCTTCTAGGCCGTAGCTCCGAAGTAATTGAACTTTATATGTAACTTGACTAGAATTTTGTGTAGATCATCTTGGTGCATTTTAACTTGCTGTTTAACAACTTGATCATAAGTTTTATTCAGTTCTGGACCAATTTCGGAATTTGCATATGAGGACTTACCGGATTTGTTATATATTGTTTCCGGCCTCATTTAAACTTGCTTTGATGTGTTGCTCTTGTATGCATCATCTCTTGCCATGAGTAGCATCATTTAGCCTTGTCATGCATCATACTTGGTTGAGCATCATGCCATGTCTATGTGTTGTGTGTTTACCTTGTTGTTTGCTTCTTTCCGGTTGTGCACCTTCTCGTTAGTTCCTGTTTCATTGCGATCGTGAGGATTCGTTCGTCTACGCTTGGTTCGTCTTCGTGGCTTCATCTTCTTCATGGACTCGTTCTTCTTCCTTGCAGGATTTCAGGCAAGATGACCGCTACCCTGGATCTCACTACTATCATTGCTATGGTAGTTGCTTCGTTCTATCGCTATGCTGCGCTACCTATCATTTGTTCTTCAAGCCTCCCAATTTGCCATGTCAGCCTCTAACCTTTTTCACCCTTCCTAGCAAACCGTTATTTGGCTATGTTGTTGCTTTGCTCAGCCCCTCTTATAGCGTTGTTAGTTGCAGGTGAAGTTGAAGGTTGCTCCATGATGGACATGATTTTGTTGGGATATCGCAATATCTCTTATTTAATTAATGCATCTATATACTTGGTAAAGAGTGGAAGGCTCGGCCTTATGCCTGGTGTTTTGTTCCACTCTTGCCGCCCTAGTTTCCGTCATACCGGTGTTATGTTCCTTGATTTTGCATTCCTTACGCGGTTGGGTGATTTATGGGACCCCCTTGATAGTTCGCTTTGAATAAAACTCCTCCAGCAAGGCCCAACTTTGGTTTTACTCTTTGAGTACCTACCACCTATACCTTTCCCTTGGGCAGGCCAAGCCAAGGGTCATCTTTATTTTAACCCCGGCCAGTGCTTCTCTAGGTGTTGGTCCGAACCGAGCACTTCTTGAGAACCACTTGGGAAACTTCGAAGTCTGGTTTTACTCGTAGCCTGTCTCATCCGGTGTGCCCTGAGAATGAGATATGTGCAGCTCCTATCGGGATTTGTCGGCACAGTCGGGTGGTCTTGCTGGTCTTGTTTTACCATTGTCGAAATGTCTTGTAAACCGGGATTCCGAGACTAATCGGGTCTTCCTGGGAGAAGGAATATCTTTCGTTGACCGTGAGAGCTTGTGACGGGCTAAGTTGGGACACCCTGCAGGTTATAAACTTTTGAGAGCCATGCCCGCGGTTATGTGGCAGATGGGAATTTGTTAATATATGGTTGTAGAGAACTTGACACCAGATTCGAATTAAAATGCATCAACTGTGTGTGTAGCCGTGATGGTCTCTTTTCGGCGGAGTCCGGGAAGTGAACACGGTTTGGGTTATGTTTGAACGTAAGTAGTTTCAGGATCACTTCTTGATCACTTCTAGCTTCTCGACAGTTCCGTTGGCTTCTCTTCTTGCTCTTATTTGCGTATTTTAGCCACCATATTTTGCTTAGCCGCTGCTGCAACCTCACCACTTTACCCCTTCCTTTCCCATTAAGCTTTGCTAGTCTTGATACCCATGGTAATGGGATTGCTGAGTCCTCGTGGCTCCTGATTACTACAACAACAGTTTGGTGTGCAGTTCTGCGATGATCATGATCGAGAGCGATGCTTGCTTGTTTTGGAGTTCTTCTTACGCTTCTTCTTGATCGGGGATAGGTTCGGTCGGCAGCTGGGCTAGCGAGTGGGATATTGTTTGAGTTTACGTTTGTGTACCATCCATAGTCGGATGTTGATCTCTTGTATGATGTTGATGTATTCTTGGGGCGCTTGTCCCTTATATATGTATCCCCAACTATTATGTAATGGTTTGATGTAATGATATCCACCTTGCAGAGCGTCTTCAAGATGCGCTTCTATACTTGGTTGGACCTTCGAGGTCCTTTAGGATAGGGTCGCATCTTGGGCGTGACATACCATCAACCCTAGACGCACAGTTCAGGACCCACACCGACAACCGGTACAAACCCTCAGCCCCGAGGGTGGACTACTCCCTCCTCATAATGGCAGCCGCCGGGATGACGAAGATGGCCACCGGTGATGATGTCCCCCTCCGGCAGGGTGCCGGAACGGGCTCCCGATTGGTTTTCGGTGGCTACAAAGGCTTGCGGGCGGAAGTTCTGATCTAGGGTTATTTCTGATGGTTTCTCTATTTATAGGAATTTTTGGCGTCGGTCTCACGTCCAAATGGGCCTCGAGGTGAACACGATACACCGGGGCACGGGCAAGGGCCCAGGCGCGCCCCGGTGGGTTGTGGCCTCCTCGTGGATCTTCTGGCCCTCCTACGAAGCTTCGGGGGTCTCTTTTGTTCCAAAAAAAATTGTCAAAAAGATTCAGCTCATTTGGAGAACTTTCATTTTTGCCTAAAAACAACACCACGGTAGTTCTACTGAAAACAACGTTAGTCCGGGTTAGTTCCATGCAAATCATACCAAAACCATATAAAACTATTGTAAATATGGCTTGAATACTTCATAAATTATAGATACGTTGGAGACGTATCATGGTGCATCAAAGACATAATTCTTCTATGCAGCAATGAGGATAATCCTCAAGTTATGGACCCAGTCCGTGTAGTTGCTACCATCATCTTTCAACTTAGCTTTCTCTAGGAACGCATTAAAATTCAAGGGAACGGTAGCACGGGCCATTGATCTACAACATAGATATGCAAAAACTATCAGGACTAAGTTCATGATAAATTAAGTTCAATTAATCATATTACTTAAGAACTCCCACTTAGATAGACATCCCTCAAGTCATCTAAACGATACGTGATCCAAATCAACTAAACCATGTCCAATCATCACGTGAGATGGAGTAGTAGTCATCAATTGTGAACATCTCTATGTTGATCATATCCACTATATAATTCACGTTTGACCTTTCGGTCTCCAGTGTTCCGAGGCCATGTCTGTACATGCTAGGCTCATCAAGTTTAACCCGAGTATTCCGCATGTGCAAAACTGGCTTGCACCCGTTGTATTTGAACGTAGATCCTATCACACCCGATCATCACGTGGTGTCTCAGCACAAAGAACTTTAGCAACAGTGCATACTCGGGGAGAACACTTATACCTTGAAATTTAGTTAAGGGGTCATCGTATAATGCTACCGCCGTACTAAGCAAAATAAGATGCATAAATATAAACATCACATGCAATCAAAATATGTGACATGATATGGCCATCATCATCTTGTGCTTTTGATCTCCATCACCAAAGCAACATCATGATCTCCATTGTCACAGGCTTGATACCTTGATCTCCATCGTAGCATCGTGGTCGTCTCACCAACTATTGCTTCTACAACTATCGCTACTACTTAGTGATAAAGTAAAGCAATTACATCACGTTTGTATTTCATACAATAAAGCAACAACCATAAGGCTCCTACCAGTTGTCGATAACTTTTACAGAACATGATCATCTCATACAACAACGTATATCACATCATGTCTTGACCATATCACATCACAACATGCCCTGAAAAACAAGTTATACATCCTCTACTTTGTTGTTGCAAGTTTTACGTGGCTGCTATGGGCTTCTAGCAAGAACCGTTCTTACCTACGGCACAAAACAACAACAGTGATTTATCAAGTTTGTTGTTTTAACCTTCAACAAGGACCAGCCGCAATCAAATTCGATTCAACTAAAGTTGGAGAAACAGACACCCGCTAGCCACCTTTATGCAAAACTAGTTACATGTTTGTCGGTGGAACCGGTCTCATGAACGAGATCATGTAATACTGGTCCAGTCCGCTTCATCCAGCAATACTGCTGAATCAAAATAAGACATTGGTGATAAGCAGTATGATGATCACCTCCCACAACTCTTTGTGTTCTACTCGTGCATATCATCTAAGCATAGACCTGGCTCGGATGCCACTGTTGGCAAACGTAGCATGCAATTTTAAAAAAAATCCTACGCTCACGCAAGATCTATCTAGGAGATCCATAGCAACGAGAGGGGAAGAGTGTGTCCACGTACCTCATAGACCAAAAGTGGAAGCATTTTCTTAAGGCGGTTGACGTAGTCGAACGTCTCCTTGTTCCGACCGATCAAGTACCGAACGTACGGCACCTTCGAGTTCTGCACACATTTATTGCGATGACGTCCCTCGAGCTCTTGATCCAGTAGAGGGTCGAGGAAGTAGATGAGTTCCGTCAACACAACGGCGTGGTGACGGTGATGGTGAAGTGATCTGCGCAGGGCTTCGCCTAAGCACCGCGAGAATATGACCGGAGGTGTAAACTGTGGAGGGGGCGCCGCATGATACGTCTCCAACGTATCTATAATTTTTGATTGTTCCATGCTATTATATTATCTGTTTTGGATGTTTAATAGGCTTTACTATGCACTTTTATATTAGTTTTGGGACTAACCTATTAACCGGAGGCCCAGTGCAAATTGCTGATTTTTGTCTATTTCAGTGTTTCGCAGAAAAGGAATATCAAACGGAGTCCAAAGGGAATGAAACCTTCAGGAGAATTGTTTTTGGAACAAACACAATCCAGGAGACTTGGAGTGGACGTCAAGGAAGCAATGAGGCGGCCATAAGGTAGGAGGGCGCGCCCAGGGGGGTAGACACGCCCCCCACCCTCGTGGGCCCCTCGTGGCTCCACCGACCTACTTCTTTCGCCTATATATACTCATATACCCCGAAAACATCTAGGACTACCATGAAACCCTATTTCCACCGCCGCAACCTTCTGTACCCGTGAGATCCCATCTTTGGGCCTTTTTCGGCGCTCCGCCGGAGGGGGAATCGATCACGAAGGGCTTCTACATCAACACCATAGCCTCTCCGATGATGTGTGAGTAGTTTACCACAGACCTTCGGGTCCATAGTTATTAGCTAGATGGCTTCTTCTCTCTCTTTGATTCATACAAAGTTCTCCTCGATCTTCTTGGAGATCTATTCGATGTAATACTTTTTGCGGTGTGTTTGTCGAGATCCGATGAATTGTGGGTTTATGATCAAGATTATCTATGAATAATATTTGATTCTTCTCTGTATTCTTATATGTATGATTTGATATCTTTGCAAGTCTCTTCGAATTATCAGTTTGATTTGGCCTACTAGATTGATCTTTCTTGCAATAGGAGAAGTGCTTAGCTTTGGGTTCAATCTTGTGGTGTCCTTTCCCAGTGACAACAGGGGCAGCAAGGAACGTATTGTATTGTTGCCATCGAGGATAAAAATATGGGTTTATATTATATTGCTTGAGTTTATCCCTCTACATCATGTCATCTTGCTTAATGCGTTACTCTGTTCTTATGAACTTAATACTCTAGATGCATGCTGGATAGCGGTCGATGTGTGGAGTAATAGTAGTAGATGCAGAATTATTTCGATCTACTGGTCAAGGACGTGATGCCTATATACATGATCATGCCTAGATATTCTCATAACTATGCGCTTTTCTATCAATTGCTCGACGGTAATTTGTTCACCCACCGTAAGATATGCTATCTTGAGAGAAGCCACTAGTGAAACCTATGGCCCTCGGGTCTCTTCTCCATCATATTATATCTCTTTTATTTACATTGCATCTCGTTTACTATTTTGCAATCTTTAATTTTCAATCTATACAACAAAAATACCAAAAATATTTATCTTATTATCTCTATCAGATCTCACTTTTGCATGTGGCTGTGAAGGGATTGACAACCCCTTTATCGTGTTGGTTGCAAGGTTCTTATTTGTTTGTGCAGGTACAAGGCGACTTGCGTGTAACCTCCTACTAGATTGATACCTTGGTTCTCAAAAACTGAGGGAAATACTTACGCTACTTTGCTGCATCACCCTTTCCTCTTCAAGGGAAAACCAACGCATGCTCAAGAGGTAGAAAGAAGGATTTCGGGCGCCGTTGTCGGGGAGGCTTACGCCAAATCAAGTCAAGATTTGATCTCTCGACAACTCGCCGATTTCTGGCATCGTTGCCGGAAAGATCTATGCACAAGTCAAGACATACCAAGTACCCATCACAAACTCTTATCCCTCACATTACATTATTTGCCATTTGCCTCTCGTTTTCTTCTCCCCCACTTCACCCTTGCCGTTTTATTCGCCCTTTTTCCGTTCGTCTCTTTTTGCTTGCTTCTTGTGTGCTTGTGTGTTGGATTGTTTGTCGCTATGGCTCAAGAAAATACTAAATTGTGTGATTTTTCCAATACCAACAACAATGATTTTCTTAGCACTCCGATTGCTCCAATTACCGATGTTGAATCTTGTGAAATTAATGCTGCTTTATTGAATCTTGTCATGAAAGATCAATTCTCTGGCCTTCTTAGTGAAGATGCCGCTACACATCTAAACAACTTTGTTGATTTGTGCGATATGCAAAAGAAGGGAGATGTGGATAATGATATTGTTAAATTGAAGTTATTTCCGTTTTCGCTTAGAGATCATGCTAAAACTTGGTTCTTCTTTGCCTAAAAATAGTATTGATTCATGGAATAAATGCAAAGATGCTTTTATCTCTAAGTATTTTCCTCCCGCTAAGATCATCTCTCTTAGAAACAAGATTATGAATTTTAAGCAACTTGATCACGAGCACGTTGCACAAGCTTGGGAGAGGATGAAACTAATTATACGTAATTTCCCTACACATGGTTTGAATTTATGGATGATTTTACAAAAAAATTATGCCGGATTGAATTTTGCTTATAGAAATCTTTTAGATTCGGCCGCGAGAGGCACTTTTATGGAAATCACTTTAGGAGAAGCTACTAAACTCCTAGATAATATTATGGTTAATTATTCTCAATGGCACACCAAAAGATCTACTAGTAAAAAGGTTCATGAAATTGAAGAGATTAATGTTTTGAGTGGAAAGATGGATGAACTTATGAAATTGTTTGCTAATAAGAATGTTTCTTCTGATCCTAATAATATGCCCTTATCCACTTTGATTGAGAATAATAATGAATATATGGATGTGAATTTTGTTGGTAGGAACAATTTCGGTAACAACGCGTATAGAGGAAACTTTAATTCTAGGCCGTTCCCTAGTAATTCCTCTAATAATTATGGTAATTCCTACAACAATTCTTATGGAAATTTCAATAATATGCCCTCTTATTTTGAGACTAGTGCTAAAGAATTTATGATTTCGCAAAAGAATTTCAATGCTTTGCTTGAAGAAAAATTGCCTAAGATGGCTAGGAACATGGATAGAATTTCTCTTGAAGTTGATTCTTTGAAACTTAGATCTATTCCACCTAAGCATGATATCAATGAGTCTCTCAAAGCCATGATAATTTCCATTGATTAGTGCAAAGAAAGAACCGCTAGGATGCATGCTAAAAAGGATTGCTTTGTGAAAGCGTGTTCTTCTAGTTTTAATGATAATAAGGATGAAGATCTGAAAGTGATTGATATGTCTCCTATTAAATCTTTGTTTTCCAATATGAATCTTGATAAATATGGGACTGGAGATGAGTCAACTTTAGCTAAAAGACGTCCCAATGATTCGGATTTTTTAGATCTGGATGCAAAAATTGGTAAAAGTGGGATTGAAGAGGTCAAAACTTTACATAGCAATGAACCCACTATTTTGGATTTCATGGAATTTAATTATGATATTTGCTCTTTGATAGATTGTATTTCCTTGTTGCAATCCATGCTCAATTCTCCTCATGCTTATAGTCAAAATAAAGCTTTTACCAAACATATGGTTGATGCTTTAATGCAATGTTATGAAGAAAAACTTGAATTAGAAGTTTCTATCCCTAGAAAACTTTATGACGAGTGGGAACCTAATATTAAAATTAAGATTAAAAATCATGAATGCTATGCTTTGTGTGATTTGGGTGCTAGTGTTTCCATGATTCCTAAAACTTTGTGTGATATGCTAGGTTTCCATGAATTTGATGATTGTTCTTTAAATTTGCATCTTGCGGATTCCACCATTAAGAAATCTATGGGAAGGATTAATTATGTTTTTATTGTTGCAAATAGGAATTATGCGCCCGTAGATTTCATTGTCCTTGATATAGATTGTAATATTTCATGTCCTATTATTCTTGGTAGACATTTCCTTAGAACGATTGGTGCAATTATTGATATGAAAGAAGGAAATATTAGATTAAAATTTCCATTAAGGAAACTCATGGAGCACTTTCCTAGGAAGAAAATTAAATTACCTTATGATTCTATTATGAGAGCCAGTTATGAATTGAATACCAAAGAAGGTAATACCTAGATCTATTCTTGTTTTTATGCCTAGCTAGGGCGTTAAACGATAGCGCTTGTTGGGAGGCAACCCAATTTTATTTTTGTTCTTTATTTTTTGTTCATTTTTGGTAATAAATAATTCATATAGACTCTGGTTAAATGTGGTTTTGTTTTTTAGTTAGTGTTTGTGCCAAGTAAAACCTTTAGGATAACCTACGGTGATAGTTAATTTGATCTTGCTAAAAACAGAAACTTTTGCGCGAACGATATTAGTTTTCATAAATCACAGAAATGTTCTTTTCAGTTGATTCTTTTTGCAGAAGATTAATAAAGAAATTACCTAGGACTTTATAATTTTGTAGAATTTTGGGGGTTCCAGAAGTATTCGAGATTACAGATTGCTACAGACCATTCTGTTTTTGACAGATTCTGTTTTTCGTGTGTTGTTTGCTTATTTTGATGAATCTATGGCTAGTATCGGGGGATATGAACCATAGAGACGTTGGAATACAGTAGGTTTAACACCAATATAAACAAATAATGAGTTCATTACAGTACCTTAAAGTGGTGGTTTGTTTTCTTGCACTAACGGAGCTCCTGAGATTTTCTGTTGAGTTTAGTGTTGTGAAGTTTTCAAGTTTTGGGTAAAGATTGATCGATTTTGGAATAAGGAGTGGCATGAGCCTAATATTGGGGATTCCCAAGGCACCCCAAGGTAAAATTCAAGGACAATCAAAGGCATAAGCTTGGGGATGCCCCGGAAGGCATCCCCTCTTTCGTCTTTGTCTATCGGTAACTTTACTTGAGGCTATATTTTTATTCACCACATGATATGTGTTTTGCTTGGAGCGTCTTGTATGATTTGAGTCTTTCCTTTTTAGTTTATCACAATCATCCTTGCTGTACACACCTTTTGGAGAGTCACACATGAATCGGAATTTATTAGAATACTCTATGTGCTTCACTTATATCTTTTGAGCTAGACAATTTTGCTCTAGTGCTTCACTTAGACCTTTTTAGAGCACGGTGGTGGTTTTATTTTATAGAAATTATTGATCTCTCATGCTTCACTTATATTATTTTGAGAGTCTTTTAGAACAGCATGGTGATTTTCTTTGGTTGTAAAATTAGTCCTAATATGATGGGCATCCAAGTTGGGTAAAATAAAAACTTTCATATAGAGTGCATTAAACACTATGATAAATTTGATACTTGATAAATGTTTTGAGATATAAAGGTCATAATGTTAGAGTCATGCTAGTTGGGTAATTATGAAATTGACAAATACTTGTGTTAAAGTTGGCATGTCCCGTAGCATGCACGTATGGTGAACGTTGTGTGACAAATTTGAAGCACGAGGTGTTCTTTGATTGCCTTCCTTATGAGCGGAGGTCGGGATCGCACGATGGTTAACTCCTACCAACCCTTCCCCTAGGAGCATGCGTAGTAGTACTTTGCTTCGAGGGCTAATAAACTTTTGCAATAAGTATATGAGTTCTTTATGACTAATGTGAGTCCATGGATTATACGCACTCTTACCCTTCCACAATTTGCTAGCCTCTACGGTACCATGCATTGCCCTTTCTCACCTTGAGAGTTGGTGCAAACTTTGCCGGTGCATCCAAAACCCGTGATACGATACGCTCTATCACACATAAACCTCCTTTTATCTTCCTCAAAACAGCCACCATACCTACCTATTATGGCATTTCCATAGCCATTCTAAGATATATTGCCATGCAATTTTCCACCGTTCCGTTTATTATGACACGCTCCATCATTGTCATATTGCTTTGCATGATCATGTAGTTGACATCGTATTTGTGGCAAAGCCACCTTTATAATTCTTTCATACATGTCGCTCTTGATTCATTGCATATCCCGGTACACCGCCGGAGGCATTCACATAGAGTCATATTTTGTCCTAAGTATTGAGTTGTAAATAAATAGAAGTGTGATGATTTACATTGCTAGAGCATTGTCCCATGTGAGGAAAGGATGATGGAGACTATGATTCCCCCACAAGTCGGGATGAGACTCCGGATGAAATAAAAAAAAGAGAAAAAAAGAGGCCAAAGAAGCCCAAATAAAAAATGAGAGAAAAAGAGAGAAGGGACAATGTTACTATCCTTTTTCCACACTTGTGCTTCAAAATAGCACCATGATATTCATGACAGAGAGTTTCTTATTTTGTTACTTTCATATACTAGTGGAAAATTTTCATTATAGAACCTGGCTTGTATATTCCAATGATGGGCTTCCTCAAAATGCCCTAGGTCTTCGTGAGAAGGCAAGTTGGATGCACACCCACTTAGTTTCTTTTTGATGAGCTTTCATACATTTATAGTTCTAGTGCATCCGTTGCATGGCAATCCCTACTCCTTGTATTGACATCAATTGATGGGCATCTCCATAGCCCGTTGATTAGCTGCGTCAATGTGAGACTTTATCCTTTTTTGTTTTCTCACATAATCCCTATCATCATACTCTACTCCACCCATAGGGCTGTGTCCATGGCTTACGCTCATGTATTGTGTGAGGGTTGAAAAGGCTGAAGCCCGTTAAAAAGTATGAACCATCTGCTTGGCTGAAACCGGGGTTGTTCATGATGGGAGCATTGTGTGTGACGAAAATGAAGCATGGACAAACTATATGATTTTGTAGGGATAAGCTTTCTTTGGCTATGTTATTCTGATAAGACATAAACTGCTTGGTTAGCATGCTTGAAGTATTACTATTTTTATGTCAATATTAAACTTTTATCTTGAATCTTTTGGATCTGAACATTCATGCCACAATAAAGAGAATTACATTGAAAATTATGTTAGGTAGCATTCCACATCAAAAATTCCGTTTTTATCATTTACCTACTCGAAGACGAGCAGGAATTATGCTTGGGGATGCTTGATACATCTCCAACGTATCTATAATTTTTGATTGTTCCATGCTTTTATATTATCTGTTTTGGATGTTTAATGGGCTTTACTATGCACTTTTATATTATTATTGGGACTAACCTATTAACCGGAGGCCCAATGCAAATTGCTGTTTTTTGCCTATTTCAGTGTTTCGCACAAAAGGAATATTAAACAGAGTCCAAACGGAAACAAACCTTTGGGAGAATCGTTTTTGGAACAAACGCAATCCAGGAGGCTTGGAGTGGACGTCAAGGAAGCAACGAGTCGGCCACGAGGTAGGAGGGTGCGCCCAGAGGGGTAGGCGCGCCCCCACCCTCATGGGCCCTGAGGGAGTCCTGGATTAAGGGGTCCTCGGATAGCCGGACTATGTACTTTGGCCGGACTGTTGGACTATGAAGATACAAGATTGAAGACTTCGTCCCGTGTCCGGATGGGACTCTCCTTTGCGTGGAAGGCAAGCTTGGCAATTCGGATATGTAGATTTCCTTCTCAGAACCGACTCATGTAACCCTAGCCCCTCCGGTGTCTATATAAACCGGAGGGTTTAGTCCATAGGACAACAACAATCATAATCATAGGCTAGCTTCTAGGGTTTAGCCTCTATGATCTCGTGGTAGATCAACTCTTGTAATACTCATATCATCAAGATCAATCAAGCAGGAAGTAGGGTATTACCTCCATCGAGAGGGCCTGAACCTGGGTAAAACATTGTGTCCCCTGCCTCCTATTACCATTAGCCTTAGACGCACAGTTCGGGACCCCCTACCCGAGATCCGCCGGTTTTGACACCGACATTGGTGCTTTCATTGAGAGTTCCACTGTGTCGTCGTTGTAAGGCTTGATGGCCCCTTCGATCATCTTCAACAATGCGCTCCAGGGGGAGGGTTTCCTCCCCAGATAGATCTTCGTATTCGGCGGCTTCGTACTGCGGGCCAACTCACTTGGCCATCTGGAGCAGATCGATAGCTACGCCCCTGGCCATCAGGTCAAGTTTGGAAGCTTAAACTATACTGCTGACATCCGCAGAGACTTGATCTTCGACGGATTCGAGCCCATGTCAGGTGCGCCGAACGGTCACAATGGGCATGACTTTGATCTGTCGTTGGACAATATTTGGGAGATCACGCCTACGGTGGCACCGGGAATCAATCCGGAGCAGATCGTGCCTTCCGAGGGCGGGTGGATGGACCCTGCCACGGAGGCCGCACACTCATCGGCGTCGGAGCTGAACACTGATCCCGCCTCCTGTGAGAGTGGTGTCATCGGACCCTCAGACTCATCTCCGGCTGCAGGATCCGAACCGCGTGCGTCCGTGCCTATTGAATCTGATGGGGCACCGGTCATGGAGTTCACCGTCGCGGATATTTTTCAGCACTCGCCCTTAGGTGATGTGCTGAACTCATTAAGGTCTCTTTCCTTGTCGAGAGATTCTTGGCCAAACTATGTCCGGATCGAGTGGGAAGTGGACGACGAAGAAATTCATTCCCCACCCACCACCCACTTCATAGCCACTGTCGATGACTTAACCGACATGCTCGATTTTGACTCTGAAGATGTCGACGGTATTTACGACGATGCAGGAGAAGAATAGGAACCACCGCCCACTGGGCGCTGGACTGCCACCTCATCATACGATATATATATATATATATATATATATATATATATATATATATATATATATATATATATATATATATATATATATATATATATATATATGGTAGACACGCCAAAAGAAGGCGATGGTGATGATGCAACGAAGGATACTCCCCTCGATAAGCCACCAAAGCGGCGCCGTAGACGCCGCTCTAAATCCTGCCACAGTAAAAACAGCGACAACAACGCAAGAAATAATAATACCCCGGTTGATTCCAAAGGAAACGATGACCCCATGGACCCAGCGATGGAGCAGGGTGAGCCAGGGGACGGTGAAAACAGTCCGGAGCCGACGTCAGATAACGCCGATCCCGAGGGTAAAATTCAACAACCTGTCTCCGAAGAGGAGAACAGCCCGGACGATGATGCACTCATCATCCCAGAAAAACTCTTGAAACAAGAGAACCTCCACAGAAGGCTTATTGCCACTACGAGGAGCCTAAAAAGCAAAAGCAAAGGCTCAAGGTCACGCAGGATACGCTCAACCGCAGGTGGAACAAAGTTTTCGACACAGAAGAAAAATACGGCGGCGATCGTCACACAAAGAGCTATCCAAAGCGCAAGCTGGTGCCCGAATTCGACGACGAGGCCATAGAGCCCATTCAGCCGAAAACGACCGATCAGCTGGATCGACCGCCCCGTGGCTATGACAAGACGGCTAATGATGCCGCACACAAGTCAGCACACGATTTAAGTGAGCTCCTGGACAAAAAGTCCGGTATGGCCAGATCCATCTATGGATCTAGGAAGCACGCTTCGGCACAGGATCAGAGCTACCGAAATGATCACATTGATCGAACACCAGCTAGGAATCAGAACCGAACACAACAACCGTCGACAGCATGCCATGACACGTCCAAATACAGGGGTGCCGCACACCCCCTGTGCTTCACCGATGAGGTGCTAGACCATGAACTTCCGGAAGGATTTAAGCCCGTGAATATAGAGACATACAACGGAACTACAGACCCTGGGGTATAGATCAAGGACTTTGTCCTTCATATCCACATGGCTCGCGGAGACGATCTCCACGCCATTAAATACCTACCCCTCAAATTGAAAGGACCAGCTCGGCACTGGTTGAAAAGCCTCCCTGAAAACTCAATTGGAAGTTGGGAAGAACTTGAGGATGCTTTGAGGACCAATTTTCAAGGGACCTATGTCTGGCCTCCGGACGCAGACGACCTAAGTCACATAATTCAACAGCCAGAGAGTCAACCCGAAAACTCTAGAACAGATTTCTTACTAAGAAGAATCAAATAGTCAATTGCCCGGACGCCGAAGCCCTAGCGGCCTTCAAACACAGTATCCGGGACGAATGGCTTATCAGACACCTCGGCCAAGAAAAGCCGAGGACAATGGCAGCCTTAACAAGCCTCATGACCCGCTTTTGCGCGGCGAGGACAGCTGGTTGGCCCGTAGCGGCACCAGCAACCCAGGCACATCCGAAGTCAGGGATGGCAACAGGAAACTACGACGCAACAAAAGCAAGCGTCGAAACAATGATGACAGCCCAGAGAACACGACGGTCAATGCCGGATTCAGGGGCTCTCGACCCGGTCAACGGAAGAAGCCATTTAAAGGCAGCAGAGATGGACCGTCCAGCCTAAACAAGATTCTAGACAAATCATGTCAGATTCACGGCACCCCCAAAAAACCTGCAAACCACACCCACAGAGAGTGTTGGGTTTTCAAGCAGGTCGGCAAGCTGAATGCCGAACAAAAGGGGAGGGAGACGCCAAGTGAAGACGAGGATGAGCCTCGCCAGCCGAACACTGGAGGACAAAAAAATTCCCACCAGAAGTCAAAACAGTGAATATAATTTAGGCAACTCACATTCCAAATAGTAGGCGCAAACGCGCACTCTGAGACATATACGCTGTGGAGCCCGTCGCCCCCAAAATTTATCCCTGGTCGGCCTGCCCAATCACCTTTGACCGTAGGGACCATCTGACTAGTATCCGGCATGGAGGGTCGGCTGCCTTGGTGCTCGACCCAATAATTGACGGATACCATCTCACACGAGTCCTTATGGACCGCGGCAGTAGTCTAAACCTGATATATCAGGACACTGTCCGCAAAATGGGGATAGACCCTTCAAGAATCAGCCTAAGCAACACTACCTTTAAAGGAGTGATATCAGGCGTCGAGGCCACTGTACGGGCTCTCTAGTACTAGAGGTTGTATTCGGTTCCCCCGACAACTTCAGAAGCGAGGAACTAACCTTCGACGTCGCTCCATTCCGAAGCGGTTATCATGCACTACTCGGAAGAACGACCTTTTCTCGTTTTAATGCAGTACCGCATTACGCCTACCTTAAACTTAAGATGCCCGGTCCACGCGGCATCATCACAGTTAGCGAAAATACAGAGCGTTCCTTACGCGCGGAAGAATACGTGGCAGCTCTAGCAGCCGAACACTGAGCGGTCCCTCCAACCAGGATAAATGGTCGATCGTCAAGACCACGAACACGGTTAGACGAGTCTGGCGCTCCACCCAATGTAACAGCCCAGTAGGGATTTCCCCATAAAAGATGCTAGGGGCTGCCCGCAAATAGAGCCCATAGTTTGGCTCGACCCTATCAATACAATAACATATTGCATTTTCATGGTTCATTCAGATTAACAAACTCCTCGCACGAAGTCTTTCACCTGGATTTTTTCTTTTTACAGATGATCATCGTGCTACACCCTTCCAGGATACGGCACAATGGAGATAAAGGCGCAGACGTGCAGCAGGGCCTCGCTCAAAGGTTTCTTTTTAGATTAAGACCCTATGTAAACCTTTTTAATGTCTCTTGTAGCTTCTTCCCCTCTGGAAACTTTATACAACCGGGAGGGATACTGGCATTTTCGGCATTTTTGTCACACCATACTATTGCTCATACCTGGAAACTCAGGGCTTATTATCAAGGGTGTTATTCAGCCCAGTACACATCATAAAGTCCAAATACCTTAGGGAGTGTTCGGCATCGCGAGTTTGGCCTTATATGCATTAGCTCCGAATCATGTCTTTGGTCAAATGTTGGATTTGCCCGGCTCCCGTGTTTTGCTACCTTACATTCCGCTCTATCGGCTAAGACGGCACCAGGAGAAATACTGTGATTGTGCCCTGGTTCATCTGGATGAGCACCTCGATGAAAAGCGGCCCACCGTCATGATCTGACAAAGACGACACCGTCGACCACTCGATGACCCAGTGGAATCTTCGTGATTCCTCCGCATTAATGAAGGACCGGTTTCCCGGTCACGTACGTACGCGCACCATATCCAGATGAACGCGAAAGTACCAGGGCCTATATAGTAGCCCCACTGTCAAACTCCTATGGCTAAGTGAAAGTGTTAACTATATAGTCCGATTGCCTGGTTCGCCGCGCTATCACCTCCTTAACGGACCAAGACGTTGGATCAAGTGTGACTACGCGTTTTCTCGAACACCGCCGCATTATATGCGTGGGGGCTGAAGCCGACGACTGCAAACTTTTAGGTTACATACATACATAAACGGCCGCACAGGAGGCATTATAATACTTTTGGGCAAAAGTATAAACACAACCTTTATAATCAAAATGGCATTGTCTTTACAATCGAGATACATGTCATTCGAACATGGCACTCTTCGAGCACTGAGCCTCTATTAAACGGGCGCCTTCTAAGACTTCTTCAAAATAGTGCTCGGCTGGGTCCTGGCCTTCAGCTGCACCCCGGGTCGCAATA
The DNA here is from genome assembly GCA_021437245.1 of Aegilops speltoides. NCBI lineage: Eukaryota > Viridiplantae > Streptophyta > Magnoliopsida > Poales > Poaceae > Aegilops > Aegilops speltoides. Next base: position 204,815,849 of record CM038145.1, on the reverse strand, counting down.
GCGGTGGTTTCCATCCCAGCCTAGTATGTTTTAACACGGGCAAGAGCCATCCATGCACCCTCTATGCACGCCGACCTCTTCATAGCATCGATGTGCGACGCAGCACCAAGGAATTGTTGCACCAATACAAAATAGTTGTCTGGCCTTGGTCCATGCGGCCAAAGATGATCCACGATAGACCTCATAGCAAGTCCGGACAACCTGTGGAGTTCGGCCCAGGAGGCCATCTTTTCATTCAACGACAGCGGACGCGTCGGGGCACTGAACTGCGACCAGAACAACCTTTCAGCCTTATGGTCTTTCTGATCTTTGAAAAACTCGGTCGCATCAGCAGCACTCTTTGCCAGGTCCCCATACGCGTCCGCAGCACTCCACAACTGATCCAGAGGGGCATACTTCGGATCTCCAAATTTCATCCGCAACAAATAGGTCTTCCTAGCCACGATGTCTCCGGCTTCACTAAGATCCTTCCTTATCCCTGTCATTTCAGAGCGGGTTTCCTTGGCTGCCTCCAGGGCCTTCTTCAGGTCAGCCGCTTTTGCTTGATTTTCCTTTTCAAGCTCGGTAGCCATCTGGGCTATCTTTTCTTCGCTCCGGTGATGAGCAGCCTGTTCGGCTCTTAATTCTTCGACCGCCTTCAGGGCGGCCGCATCACTTCTTCGAGCTTGTTCCTTGGCTCGGGCAAGATACGCCCGAAGCGTCTCTACGGCAGCAGCCCCATCTGCAGTCACAATATATTATAAGGTACTAGCATAATGCTCCTCTTACAATTTACTGACATGCCGAACATACATACCCTGGGCCTCTTCAAGCCGCTTGTTAACAAGCGCGATGTCGGCACCCGCCACGTCCATTGCCGCTTGATTCAAATAAATCAGCGATCTGGTCACCTCCGGACAATCAAATTTGCACATACAAAGCAGCGCGATTATTACCTGGGATTACGATCCTCTGTTTGCCACCTCTGGGCGGCGACCAGAGTCTCAGGGGCTACTATCTATATAGAGCACACCTAGCATGTGCGGTACCATCAGAAATACATATATTATTTTGCGTACCTCGAAGCCGCTCAGCAGACTTGTAAAGGCTTCATTCAATCCGCTTTTGGCGGATGAAATCCTCTCAATCACCGTACCCATTAAGGTACGATGTGTCTCTGAGATGGCCGCTCGCCCCAGCAGACCCGTCAGTGTGTCCGGCTGTATGTCGGACAATCCCGGACTCCTCCTATCGTTCTCCTTGGGAGCCGAATAGCCTGAACCACGAGCAACCGAAGTGTCAACTTCCGGCCTCGGCGGATCAGGAGAAATCCTCCGTGACGACACCTCGGGGTCGCCCGCCCCATGTGACGGGGAGACAGGGGGAGGCGTTTTGCTCTCCATCATCTCCGGAGGAAGATCCCCCGAAGACAAACTCTGTGGAGAAGGGCTACGAGCCGGACTGCAACAAATATGTTTCGGTTACTATCCTCAGAGACAAAACGGTATGTGTTTACCAAAGTACTCTTTTACTTACGGCTCGATGGAGGGTTGGCCCCCTTGCGGGCGTTGCGCGGTAAGGACGCCCCCTGGGGCAGGGCCCCTTGGCGAGGGTTTCTTCCCTCATTTGGAAGCCTCCATTTGCAACTCTTCAGAGGCGGCCCTTTTCTTACCTTGAGGAGAGGGAATTTTAGATTCCCCTCCCCGATTATCCTCCTTCGCGGAGGCACTTACTCCTCCGATTTGGATGTGTAGAATGTGAGGCCCACCTGTGGCTTCTCTATTCCTCCCCTCGTCTTCTCCTGATGGCACCTGATATGGCACGCGCTCAAGCATCCTGGTCAACAAAGGATTCGGCGAGCCTTCAGGAAGAGGGGCCGGACACCTAACCTCTCCGCCTTCCTCAGCCAGTCCTCGCAGAAAGCAATTTTTTAGAATGATGTTATAATAAACATAAAGGATGGTGTGTTCGGTAACAGAAGTACTTACCTGAGTATCTGTACGGTTGCAATTGAGACCCGCGTCCTCGATGGTGTCCGGACACTTTATTTGTGATCCGAAGAATGCCTCATACATCTCTTTGAGCGTCATGCCAAAGAATTGTTGAATGGTTCGCGGTCCTTCCGGTTTGAACTCCCACATATAGAGAGGACGACGTTGGCAGGGCAGGACTTGACGGACCAGCATCGCTTGCATTATCTTGACAAGACTGACATCCCTCTTGAGAAGGTCTCGGATGCGGCTTTGCAGTGTCAGCATGTCGTTAACCAGCCCCCAGTCCAGCCCCTTGTTGACCCATGACACTAGTTGCGGCGGAGGGCCCGAGCGGAATGCTGGAGCAGCCACCCGCTTTGTACCTTGGGGAGCGGTGATGTAAAACTACTCCCGCTGCCATAAATCAGAAGTTTCCGCGAAAGAACCCTTTGGCCATGGGGCGTCGGCGCCTTTGCTTATTATAGCACCTCCGCACTCCGCGTGGCGCCCATCGATCACCCTCGTGGCTCCTCGTGGCTCCACCGACCTACTTCTTTCTCCTATATATACTCATATACCCCGAAAACATCTAGGAGCACCACGAAACCCTATTTGCACCACCGCAACCTTCTGTACCCGTGAGATCCCATCTTGGGGCCTTTTCCGGCGCTCCACCGGAGGGGAAAATCGATCACGGAGGGCTTCTACATCAACACCATAGCCTCTCCGATGATGTGTGAGTAGTTTACCACAGACCTTCGGGTCCATAGTTATTAGCTAGATGGCTTCTTCTCTCTCTTTGATTCATACAAAGTTCTCCTCGATCTTCTTGGAGATCTATTCAATGTAATACTTTTTGTGTTGTGTTTGTCGAGATCCGATGAATTGTGGGTTTATGATCAAGATTATCTATGAACAATATTTGATTTTTCTCTGAATTCTTATATGTATGATTTGATATCTTTGCAAGTCTCTTTGAATTATCAGTTTGGTTTGGCCTACTAGATTGATCTTTCTTGCAATAGGAGAAGTGCTTAGCTTTGGGTTCAATCTTGTGGTGTCCTTTCCTACTGACAGCAGGGGCAGCAAGGCACATATTGTATTGTTGCCATCGAGGATAAATAGATGGGGTTTATATCATATTGCTTGAGTTTATCCCTCTACATCATGTCATCTTGCTTAATGCATTACTCTGTTCTTATGAACTTAATACTCTAGATGCATGCTGGATAGTGGTCGATGTGTGGAGTAATAGTAGTAGATGCAGAATCGTTTCGATCTACTTGTCACGGACGTGATGCCTATATACATGATCATGCCTAGATATTCTCGTAACTATGCGCTTTTCTATCAATTGCTCGATAGTAATTTGTTCGCCCACCGTAAGATATGCATCTTGATAGAAGCCACTAGTGAAACCTATGGCCCCCGGGTCCCTTTTCCATCATATTATATCTCTTTTATTTACATTGCATCTCATTTACTATTTTGCAATCTTTACTTTTCAATCTATACAACAAAAATACCAAAAATATTTATCTTATTATCTCTATCAGATCTCACTTTTGCAAGTGGCCATGAAGGGATTGACAACCCCTTTATCGCGTTGGTTGCACGGTTCTTATTTGTTTGTGCAGGTACAAGGTGACTTGCGTGTAACCTCCTACTGGATTGATACCTTGGTTCTCAAAAACTGAGGGAAATACTTACGCTACTTTGCGGCATCACCCTTTCCTCTTCAAGGGAAAACCAACACATGCTCAAGAGGTAGCACCGCACACACCTTGGAACAATTGATGTGTGTTGTAGGGGAGCCCCCCATATACAAAGGAGGGAGGGAGAGGAGGCCGACCCTAGGCGCGCCCCAAGTAGGAGGAGTCCTACTTGGGGTCCTAGTTTGATTCGCCCCCTCCCCTTCCTTTTACCGGAGGGGGAAAGTGGGAGAAGGAGGGGGGCACCGCCCCCTCCCCTAGTCCTATTCGGTCTCCTCCCTGGTGGGGGCGTGCCACCCCTTTGTGGGCTGTTGTGCCTCCCTCCTATGGCCCATATGGCCCATATCTTTCCCCGGGGGGGGGGGGAGGTTCCAATAACCCCTCCAGTACTCTGATATGTACCCGATACATTTCGGAACACTTCCGGTGTCCGAATACTACCTTCCAATATATCAATCTTTACCTCTCGACCATTTCAAGACTCCTAGTCATGTCTGTGATCTCATCCGGGACTCGGAACAACCTTCGGTCACCAAAACACATAACTCATATAATACAAATCGTCATCGAACGTTAAGCGTGCGGACCCTACAGGTTCGAGAACTATGTAGACATGACCGAGAGACTTCTCCGGTCAATAACCAATAGAGGAACCTGGGTGCTCATATTGGTTCCCACATATTCTACGAAGTTCTTTATCGGTCGAACCGCTATGACAGCATATGTTATTCCCTTTGACATCGGTATGTAACTTGCCCGAGATTCGATCGTCGGTATCTTCATACCTAGTTCAATCTCGTTACCAGCAAGTCTCTTTACTCATTCCGTAATGCATCATCCCGAAACTTACTCATTAGTCACATTGTTTGCAAGGCTTCATATGACGTGCATTACAGAGAGGGCCTAGAGATACCTCTCTGATACTCGGAGTGACAAATCCTAATCTTGGTCTATGCCAATACAACAAACACCTTCGGAGATACCTATAGAGCATCTTTATAATCACCCAGTTATGTTGTGACATTTGATAGCACACAAGGCATTCTTCCGGTGTCTGCGGGTTGCATAATCTCATAGTCGGAGGAATATGTATTTGACATGAAGAAAGCAGTAGCAATAAAACTGAATGATCATTATGCTATGCTAAAGGATGGGTCTTGTCGATCACATCATTATCCTAATGATGTGATCCCGTTCATCAAATGACAACACATGTACATGGCTAGGAAACATAACCATATTTTATCAACGAGCTAGTCTAGTAGAGGCATACTAGGGACACGGTATTTTGTCTCTGTATTCACACATGTATCAAGTTTCCAGTTAATACAATTCTAGCATGAATAATAAACATTTATCATGAATAAGCAAATATAAAATAACAACATTACTATTGCCTCTAGGGCATATTTCCTTCATAAACCTTTATCATGAATATGGGAATATAAAATAACAACTTTATTATTGCCTCTAGGGCATATTTCCTTCAGTCTCGCACTTGCACTAGAGTCAATAATCTAGATTACATAGTAATAAATATAACACCCATGGAGTCTTGGTGCTGATCATGTTGTGCTCACGAAAGAGGCTTAGTCAATGGGTCTGCCAAATTCAGATCCGTATGTATCTTGCAAATTTCTATGTCTCCATCCTTGACTTGTTCACGAATGGAGTTGAAGCATCTCTTGATGTGTTTGGTTCTCTTGTGAAACCTGGATTCCTTCGCCAAGGCAATTGCTCTAGTGTTGTCACAAAAGATTTTCATTGGACCCAATGCACTAGGTATTACACCCAGATCGGATATGAACTCCTTCAACTAGACTCCTTCATTTGTTGCTTCCGAAGCGGTTATGTACTCAGCTTCAAACGTAGATCCCGCCATGACGCTCTGCTTGGAACTGCACCAACTAACAACTCCACCATTCAATATAGATACGTATCCGGTTTGTGACTTAGAGTCATCCGGATCAGTGTCAGAGCTAGCATCGACGTGACCATTCATGATGAGCTCTTTGTCACCTCCATAAACCAAAAACATATCCTTGGTCCTTTTTAGGTACTTTACGATGTTCTTGGCCGTTGTCCAGTGATCCACTCCTGGATTACTTTGGTACCTCCCTGCCAAACTTCTGGCAAGGCACACATCAGTTCTGCTACACAGCATAGCATACATGATAGAACCTATGGCTGAGGCATAGGGCATGACTTTCATTCTCTCTCTATCTTCTGCAGTGGTCAGGCATTGAGTCTAACTCAATTTCACACCTTGTAACACAGGCAAGAACCCTTTCTTTGACTGATCCATTTTGAACTTCTTCAAAACTTTATCAAGGTATGTGCTTTGTGAAAGTCCTATTAAGCGTCTTGATCTATCTCTATAGATCTTGATGCCCAAGATATAAGCAGCTTCACCGAGGTATCTCAATGAAAAAATCTTATTCAAGTATCCTTTTATGCTATCCAGAAACTCTATATCATTTCCAATCGACAATATGTCATCTACATACAATATTAGAAATGCTAGAGAGCCCCCACTCACTTTCTTGTAAATACAAGCTTCACCGAAAGTCTATATCAAACCATATGCTTTGATCACCTCATCAAAGCGTATATTCCAACTCCGAGATGCTTGCACCAGTCCATAGATGGATCACTGGAGCTTGCACACTTTGTTAGCACCTTTAGGATTGACAAAACCTTCTGGTTGCATCATATACAACTTTTTTTTAAGAAATCCATTAAGGAATGCAGTTTTGATGTCCATTTGCCAGATTTCATAATCATAAAATGCGCAATTGCTAACATGAAGAGGAAGGACCTAAGCATCGCTATGGGTGAGAAAGTCTCATCGTAGTCAACCCCTTGAACTTGTCGAAAACCTTTTGCGACAAATCGAGCTTTGTAGACAGTAACATTACCATCAACGTTAGTCTTCTTATTGAAGATCCATTTATTCTCTATGGCTTGCCGATCATCCGGCAAGTCCACCAAAGTCCACACTTTGTTCTCATACATGGATCCTATCTCGGATTTCATGGCCTCAAGCCATCTGTCGGAATCTAGGCTCATTATAGCTTCTTCATAGTTCGTAGGTTCGTCATGGTCTAGTAACATGACTTCAAGGAGAGGATTACCGTACCACTCTAGTGCGGAACATGCTCTGTTCGACCTATGAGGTACAGTAGTAACTTGATCAGAAGTTTCATGATCATCATCATTAGCTTCCTCTCTAGTTGGTGCAGCCATCACGGGAACGGATTTCTCTGATGTGCTACTTTCCAGCTCGAGAGAAGGTGTGATTACCTCATCAAGTTCTACTTTCCTCCCACTCACTTCATTCGAGAGAAACTCCTCTCTAGAAAGGTTCCATTCTTGGCAACAAAGATCTTGCCTTCGGATCTGTGGTAGAAAAATGTACCCAATTGTTTCCTTAGGGTATCCTATGAATACGCACTTCTCCGATTTGGGTTCGAGCTTATCATGCTGAAGCCTTTTGATATAAGCATCGCAACCCCAAACTTTAAGAAACAACAGCTTAGGTTTCTGGCCAAACCACAGTTCATACGGTGTCATCTCAACGGATTTAGATGGTTCCCTATTTAATGTGAATGCAGGTGTGTCTAATGCATAACCCGAAAACGATAGTGGTAAATCGGTAAGAGACATCATAGATCGCACCATATCCAATAAAGTACAGTTACGATGTTCGGACACACCATTACACTGTGGCGTTCCAGGTGGCGTGCGTTGTGAAACTATTCCACATTGTTTTAAATGAAGGCCAAACTCGTAACTCAAATATTCGCCTCTGCGGTTAGATCGTAGAAACTTTATTTTCTTGTTACGATGATTTTCCACTTCAGTCTAAAATTCTTTGAACTTTTCAAATGTTTCAAACTTGTGTTTTATTAAGTAGATATACCCATATCTGCTCAAATCATCTCTGAAGGTCAGAAAATAACGATACCCGCCGCGTGCCTCAACACTCATCAGACCGCATACATCGGTATGTATTATTTCCAATAAGTCGTTGGCTCGCTCCATTGTTTCGGAGAACGGAGTTTTAGTCATCTTGCCCATGAGGCATGGTTCGCAAGTATGAAATGATTCATAATCAAGTGATTCAAAAAGTCCATCTGCATGGAGTTTCTTCATGTGCTTTACACCAATATGACCTAAATGGTAGTGCCATAAATATGTTGCACTATCATTATGAACTTTGCATCTTTTGGCATCAATATTATGAATATGCGTATCACCACAATCAAGATTCAATAAAAATAGACCACTCTTCAAGGGTGCATGACCATAAAAGATATTAGTCTTATAAATAGAACAACCATTATTCTCTGATTTAAATGAATAATTGTCTCGCACTAAACAAGATCCAGATATAATGTTCATGCTCAACGCTGGCACCAAATAACAATTATGCAGGTCTAAAACTAATCATGAAGGTAGATGTAGAGGTAGCATGCCGACGGCGATCATATCAACCTTGGAACCATTCCTAACGCGCATCATCACCTCGTCCTTAGCCAATCTTCGTTTAATCCATGGCTCCTTTTTCGAGTTACAAATATGAGCAACCGAACCAGTATCAAATACTCAGGTGCTACTACGAGCATTAGGAAGGTACACATCAATAACATGTATATCAAATATAACTTTCTTCACTTTGTCATCCTTCTTATTCGCCAAATACTTGCGGCGGTTCTGCTTCAAGTGACCAGTCCCTTTGCAGTAGAAGCACTCAGTTCCGGGCTTGGGTCCAGCTTTAGGTTTCTTCCCAGGAGTAGCAACTTGCTTGCCATTCTTCTTGAAGTTCCCTTTCTTTCCCCTGCCCTTTTTCTGGAAACTAGTGGTCTTGTTAACTATCAACACTTGATGCTCCTTCTTGATTTCTACCTCCGCAACCTTAAGCATTGCGAAGAGCTTGGGAATTGTTTTGTTCATCCCTTGCATATTATAGTTCATCATGAAGCCTTTTTAGCTTGGTGGCAGTGATTGAAGAACTCTGTCAATAACACAATAAACTAGAAGATCAACTCCCAGCCGAGTCAAGTGATTGTAATACCCAGACATTTTCAGTATGTGTTCACTGACAGAACTATTCTCCTCCATCTTGCAGCTATAGAACTTGGTGGAGACTTCATACCTCTCAACCCGAGCATTTGCTTGAAATATTAATTTGAACTCCTGGAACTTCTCATATGCTCCTTGACATTCAAAACATCTTTGAAGTCCCGGTTCTAAGCCGTAAAGCATGGCACACTGAACTATCGAGTATTCATCAGATCGAGCTTGCTAGACGTTCAAAACATTAGCATCTGCTCCTGCAACAGGCCTTTCACCTAGCAGTGCATCAAGGACATAACTCTTTTGTGCAACAATGAGGATAATCCTCAAGTTATGGACCCAGTCCGTGTAGATGCTACTGATGTCTACTACACAACCTTCTTCTTGTAGACATTGTTGGGCCTGCAAGTGCACAGGTTTGTAGGACAGTAGCAAATTTCCCTCAAGTGGATGACCTAAGGTTTATCAATCCGTAGGAGGCGTAGGATGAAGATGGTCTCTCTCAAACAACCCTGCAACCAAATAACAAAAAGTCTCTTGTGTCCCCAACACACCCAATACGATGGTAAATTGTATAGGTGCACTAGTTCGGCGAAGAGATGAAGATACAAGTGCAAAATAGATGGTAGATATAGGTTTTTGTAATCTGAAATAATAAAAACAGCAAGGTAACTAAAGATAAAAGTGAGCGTAAACGGTATTGCAATGGTAGGAAACAAGGCCTAGGGTTCATACTTTCACTAGTGCAAGTTCTCTCAACAATAATAACATAGATAGAACATATGACAAGCCCTCAACATGCAACAAAGAGTCACTCCAAAGCCACTAATAGCGGAGAACAAACGTAGAGATTATGGTCGGGTACGAAACCACCACAAAGCTATTCTTTCGGATCGATCTATAAAAGAGTTCGTACTAGAATAACACCTTAAGATACAAATCAACCAAAACCCTAATGTCACCTAGATACTCCATTGTCACCTCAAGTATCCGTGGGCATGATTATACGATATGCATCACACAATCTCAGATTCATCCAACCAACATAAAAGTACTTCAAAGAGTGCCCCAAAGTTTCTACCGGAGAGTCAAGAATGTGTGCCAACCCCTATGCATAGGTTCCCAAGTGTCATGAAACCCGCAAGTTGATCACCAAAACATACATCAAGTGGATCAATAGAATAACCCATTGTCACCATGGTTATCCCACACAAGACATACATCAAGTGTTCATAAAAGACTCAATCCAATAAGATAACTTCAAAAGGGGAAACTCAGTTCATCACAAGAGAGTAGAGGGGGAGAAACATCATAAGATCCAACTACAATAGCAAAGCTCAGGATACATCAAGATCGTGCCATAGAACACGAGAGAGAACACGAGAGAGAGAGAGAGAGATCAAACACATAGCTACTGGTACATACCCTCAGCCCCGAGGGTGAACTACTCCCTCCTCATCATGGATAGCGCCAGGATGATGAAGATGGCGTCCGGTGATGGGATCCCCCTCCGGCAAGGTGCCGGAACAGGGTCCCGATTTGTTTTTGGTGGCTACAGAGGCTTGCGGCGGCGGAACTCCCGATCTATCTTACATTACGGAAGTTTTAGGTGCGTGAGGTTTATATGCGTGCGAGGAGAGCGTCGGTGGAGCTACGGGGCCCCACGAGAAAGGGAGCACGCCCGGCGGGGGCGCCCTCCACCCTCGTGAGCACCTCCGTATCTTCGGCGTGGGGTCCAAGTCCATCGTGGGTTTCCTTCCAAAATAACTTCTCCGATTGATTTTGTTCCATTTTGACTCCGTCGATATTCCTTTTCCTCGAAACACCAAATAGGCATAAAACAAAGAAATCTGGGCTGGGCCTCCGGTTAATAGGTTAGTCCCAAAAATAATATAAAAGTGGATAATAAAGCCCAATATTGCCTAAAACAGTAGATAAAGTAGCATGGAGCAATCAAAAATTATAGATACGTTGGAGACGTATCAAGCATCCCCAAGCTTAATTCCTGCTCGTCCTCGAGTAGGTAAATGATAAAAAAGAATTTTTGATGCGGAGTGATACTTTGTTACTTATGATATGAATATTCAGATCCGAAAGATTCAAGACAAAAGTTCATATTGACATAAAAATAATACTACTTCAAGCATACTAACTAAGCAATTATGTCATCTCAAAATAACATGTCCAAAGAAAGTTCATCCCTTCAAAATCATATAGTTAGGCTATGCTTCATTTTCGTCACACAAAGATGTTCCCAACTTCTATACCCCCGATGACAAGCCAAGCAATTGTTTCATACTCAAATAATCTCAAACTTTTTCAACCTTCATGCAATACATGAGCGCGAGCCATGGATATAGCACTATGGATGGAATAGAATATGATGATGGGGATTGTGTGGAGAAGACAAAAAAGGAGAAAGTCTCATATTGACGAGGATAATCAACGGGCTATGGAGATGCCCATCAATTGATGTCAACATGAGGAGTAGGGATTGACATGCAACGGATGCACTAGAGCTATGAATGCTCAACAAAAGAAAACTAGTGGGTGTGCATCCAACTTGCTTGCTCATGAAGACCTAGGGCATTTGAGGAAGCCCATCGTAGGAATATACAAGCCAAGTTCTATAATGAAAAATTCCCACTAGTATGAACAAGACAATATATGAGACTCACTATATGAAAAACATGGTGCTACTTTGAAGCACAAATATATGAGACTCACTACATGAAGAACAAGGTGCTACTTTGAAGCACAAGTGTGTTAAAAGGATACTAACATTGCCCCTTCTCTCTTTTTCTCTCATTTTTTTTGGGCCTTCTCTTTTTTTTTGGCCTTTCTCTCTCTTTTTTTTTATTTCGTCCGGAGTCTCATCCCGACTTGTGGGGGAATCATAGTCTCCATCATCCTTTTCCTCACTAGGGCAATGCTCTAATAATGATGATCATCACACTTCTATTTTTCTTACAACTCGATATCTATAACAAATATATGACTCTATATGAATGCCTCCGGTGGTGTACCGGGATGGTGCAATGAATCAAGAGTGACATGTATGAAAAATAATGCATGGTGGCTTTGCCACAAATACGATGTCAACTACATGATCATGCAATGGCAATATGACAAAAGTAAAGTATGTCATGATGAACGGAACGGTGAAAAGTTGCATGGCAATATATCTCGGAATGGCTATGGAAATGCCATAATAGGTAGGTATGGTGGCTGTTTTGAGGAAGATATAAGGAGGTTTATGTGTGAAAGAGCGTATCATATCACGGGGTTTGGATGCACCGGCGAAGTTTGCACCTACTCTCAATTTGAGAAAGGCAATGCACGGTACCGAAGAGGCTAGCAATGGCGGAAAGGTAAAAGTGCGTATAATCCATGGACTCAACATTAGTCAAAAGAACTCATATACTTATTGCAAAAATTTAGAAGTCATCAAAAATCAAGTACTACGCGCATGCTCCTAGGGGGATAGATTGGTAGGAAAAGACCATCGCTCGTCCCCAACCGCCACTCATAAGGATGCACAAGCCAGGTACACTTCATGCTTCAAATTTGTTACACAACTTTAACCATATGTGCATGCTACGGGACTTGCTAACTTCAACACAAGTATTTCTCAAATTCACAACTACTCAACTAGCACGACTTTGATATTATCACATCCATATCTCAAAACAATTATCAAGCATCAAACTTTCACTCAAAAGAAAGTTTCACATATCTTGAACACTAAGTATATTAACATTAAGCAAATTACCATGCTATTAAAGACTCTAAAAATAATCTAATTGAAGCATGAGAGATCAAGTTTCTTTAAAACAAATCCACCACCGTACTCAAAAAGATCTAAGCGAAGCACTAGAACAAAAATTATCAAACTCAAAAGATATAAGTGAAGCACATAGAGTATTCTAAAAAATTCCAAATTTGCGTAAGGCTCTCTCTCATTAAAGAATTTCAGATCTTGATACTTAATTCAAACATCAAGCAAAGCTAAAGAAAACTACATTGCAAGGATAGCACAACTCATGTGAAGAAGCAAAAACTTAGGCTCAACCGATACTAACCGACAGTTGTTGAAGAAGAAAGGTGGGATGCCTACCGGGGCATCCCCAAGCTTAGATGCTTGAGACTTCTTGAAATATTATCTTGGGGTGCCTTGGGCATCCCCAAGCTTGAGCTTTTGTGTCTCCTTAATTCCTCTCATATCATGGTTTCTCTTTTTATCAAAAGCTTCATTCACAACAAACTCAACAAGAACTCGTGAGATAGGTTAGTATAAACCAATGCAAAACCTTATCACATTATACTGTAGAAAATCACTTAAATTATTATTAAACATTGAATACTAAATGCCTCTGCATATTTAATACTCCTATCATCAAATAGAATCATTAAACAAGCAAGCATATGCAAACAATGCAACCATAATAGCAATCTGCCAAAACAGTACAGTCTGTAAAGAATGCAAGAGTCATCATACTTCCCTAACTCCAAAAATTATGAACTAAAATTTCCACTGTAATAAATTTATCATAGCTCAATATGCAAAAAGATTCAACGTTAGACCATGCTCTGACTTTTCTAGGGATTTTTTTCAACAGCGGTAAACTTTCTGTTTTCAACAGGAACATGCATACTAGGAAAATAAGCATGGCAAAGGCTATCCTTGACTTCTTTATTGAAACTAAAGATGCAAAACATTAGTCTAAACAACAGCAAGCAAAAACTAACAAGAGAAGATGACACTCCAAGCAAAACACATATCATGTGCTGAATAAAAATATAGCTCCAAGTAAAGTTACCGATGAACGAAGATGAAAGAGGGGATGCCTTCCGGGGCATCCCCAAGCTTAGTTGCTTGGTTGTCCTTGAATATTACCTTGCGGTGCCTTGGGCATCCCCAAGCTTAGGCTCTTTCCACTCCTTATTCCATTGTCCATCGAATCGTTACCCAAAACTTGAAAACTTCAACCACACAAAACTCAAAACAAAACTCGTAAGCTCCGTTAGTATAAGAAAATAAAACCACCACTTAGGTACTGTAATGAACTCACTCTAAATTCATATTGGTGTAATATCTACTGTACTCCAACTTATCTATGGTTCATACCCTCCGATACTACTCATAGATTCATCAAAATAAGCAAACAACACATAGAAAACAGAATCTGTCAAAAACAGAACAGTCTGTAGTATTCTATATAAAACGTATACTTATGGAACCCCAAAAATTATGAAATAAATTGATGGACCTGAGAAATTTTTCTATTAATCATCTAAAAAAAGAATCAACCTAAAATCACTCTTCAGTAAAAAATGGCAGCTAATCTTGTGAGCGCTAAAGTTTCTGTTTTTCACAGCAAGATCACATAAACTTCACCCAAGTCTTCCCAAAGGTTCTACTTGGCACTTTATTGAAACAAAAGCTATAAAACATGATTACTACAGTAGCATAATCATGTGGACACACAAAAACAGTAAGGATAAATATTGGGTTGTCTCCCAACAAGCGCTTTTCTTTAATGCCTTTTAGCTAGGCATGATGATGACAATGATGCTCACATAAAAGATAAGAATTGAAACATAACGGGAGCATCATGAAGCACATGACTAGCACATTTAAGTCTAACCCACTTCCTATGCATAGGGATTTTGTGAGCAAACAACTTATGGGAACAATAATCAACTAGCATAGGAAGACAAAACAAGCATAGCTTCAAGATTTTCAACATATAGAGAGGAAACTTGATATTATTGCAATTCCTACAAGCATATGTTCCTCCCTCATAATAATTTTCAGTAGCATCATGAATGAATTCAACAATATAACCAGCACCTAAAACATTCTTTTCATGATCTACTAGCATAGAAATTTCACTACTCTCCACATAAGCAAACTTCTTCTTTATGGCATACGTATCATCACAATAATCATCATAGATAGGAGGCATGCTTTCATCATAGTCAATTTGCTCATCAAAGCTTGGGGGACAAAAAATATCATCTTCATCAAACATAGCTTCCCCAAGCTTGTGGCTTTGCATATCATTAGCATCATGGATATTCAAGGAATTCATACTAACAACATTGCAATCATGCTCATCATATAAAAACATTCTATAGATTTCTTCTTCTAGTACTTGAGCACAATTTCCTTTCCATCATACTCACGAAAGATATTAAAAAGGTGAAGCGTTTGAGACAAACTCAACTCCATTTTTTTAGTTTTCTTTTATAAACTAGACTAGTGCTAAAACAAGAAACAAAAAGATTCAATTGCAAGATCTAAAGATATACCTTCACTTACCTAGCCTCCCCGGCAATGGCGCCAGAAAAGAGCTTGATGTCTACTACACAACATTCTTCTTGTAGATGTTGTTGGGCCTGCAAGTGCACAGGTTTGTAGGACAGTAGCAAATTTCCCTCAAGTGGATGACCTAAGGTTTATCAATCCGTAGGAGGCGTAGGATGAAGATGGTCTCTCTCAAACAACCCTGCAACCAAATAACAAAAAGTCTCTTGTGTCCCCAGCACACCCAATACAATGGTAAATTGTATAGGTGCACTAGTTCGGCGAAGAGATGAAGATACAAGTGCAAAATAGATGGTAGATATAGGTTTTTGTAATCTGAAATAATAAAAACAGCAAGGTAACTAAAGATAAAAGTGAGCGTAAACGGTATTGCAATGGTAGGAAACAAGGCCTAGGGTTCATACTTTCACTAGTGCAAGTTCTCTCAACAATAATAACATAGATAGAACATATGACAAGCCCTCGACATGCAACAAAGAGTCACTCCAAAGCCACTAATAGCGGAGAACAAACGTAGAGATTATGGTCGGGTACGAAACCACCACAAAGCTATTCTTTCGGATCGATCTATATAAGAGTTCGTACTAGAAATAACACCTTAAGATACAAATCAACCAAAACCCTAATGTCACCTAGATACTCCATTGTCACCTCAAGTATCCGTGGGCATGATTATACGATATGCATCACACAATCTCAGATTCATCCAACCAACATAAAAGTACTTCAAAGAGTGCCCCAAAGTTTCTACCGGAGAGTCAAGAACGTGTGCCAACCCCTATGCATAGGTTCCCAAGTGTCACGAAACCCGCAAGTTGATCACCAAAACATAAATCAAGTGGATCAATAGAATAACCCATTGTCACCACGGTTATCCCATGCAAGACATACATCAAGTGTTCATAAAAGACTCAATCCAATAAGATAACTTCAAAAGGGGAAACTTAATTCATCACAAGAGAGTAGAGGGGTAGAAACATCATAAGATCCAACTACAATAGCAAAGCTCGGGATACATCAAGATCGTGCCATAGAACACGAGAGAGAGAGAGAGAGAGATCAAACACATAGCTACTGGTACATACCCTCAGCCCCGAGGGTGAACTACTCCCTCCTCGTCATGGATAGCGCCGGGATGATGAAGATGGCCTCCAGTGATGGGATCCCCCTCCGGCAAGGTGCCGGAATAGGGTCCCGATTGGTTTTTGGCGGCTACAGAGGCTTGCGGCGGCGGAACTCCCGATCTATCTTCTGTTCTGGAAGTTTTAGGGTATGTAGGTTTATATGGGTGCAAGGAGAACGTCGGTGGAGCTACGGGGGCCCCATGAGGCAGGGGGCGCGCCCAGGGGGGAGGGCGCGCCCCCCACCCTCGTGAGCACCTCCGGTATCTTCTGACGTGGGGTCCAAGTCCATCGGTGGGTTTCCTTCCAAAAATAACTTCTCCAGTTGATTTTGTTCCGTTTGACTCCGTCGATATTCCTTTTCTCGAAACACCGAAATAGGCATAAAACAAAAATCTGGGCTGGGCCTCCGGTTAATAGGTTAGTCCCAAAAATAATATATAAGTGGATAATAAAGCCCAATATTGCCTAAAACAGTAGATAAAGTAGCATGGAGCAATCAAAAATTATAGATACGTTGGAGACGTATCAGCTACCATCATCTTTCAACTTAGCTTTCTCTAGGAATGCATTAAAATTCAGGGGAGCGGTAGCACGGGCCATTGATCTACAACATAGATATGCAAATACTATCAGGACTAAGTTCATGATAAGTTAAGTTCAATTAATCAAATTACTTAAGAACTCCCACTTAAATAGACATCCCTCAAGTCATCTAAGTTATACGTGATCCAAATCAACTAACCCATGTCCGATCATCACGTGAGATGGGGTAGTCATCAATGGTGAACATATCTATGTTGATCATATCTACTATATGATTAACGTTCGACCTTTCGGTCTCCAGTGTTCTGAGGCCATGTTTGTACATGATAGGTTCGTCAAGTTTAACCCAAGTATTCCGCATGTGCAAAACTGCCTTGCACCCGTTGTATGTGAACGTAGAGTCTATCACACCCGATCATCACGTGGTGTCTCAAAACGACGAACTGTAGCAACTATGCATACTTAGGGAGAACACTTTTACCTTGAAATTTAGTGAAGGGATCATCATAATGCTACTGTCGTACTAAGCAAAATAAGATGCATAAAAGATAAACATCACATGCAATCAAAATATGTGACATGATATGGCCATCATCATCTCATGCTTTTGATCTCCATCTACAAAACATCATCATGATCTCCATTGTCACCATCTCGACACCTTGATCTCCATCATTGCGTCGTGGTCATTTCACCAACTATTGCTAACTCAGAGCGATAAAGTAAAGCAATTACATGGCATATGCATTTCATACAATAAAGAGACAACCATACGGCTCCTGCCGGTTGCCATATATCTTACAAAACATGATCATCTCATACAATAACATATATCTCATCATGTCCTGACCATATCACATCACAACATACCCTGCAAAAACAAGTTAGACGTCCTCTACTTTGTTGTTCCAAGTTTTACGTGGCTGCTACGGGCTTCTAGCAAGAACCGTTCTTACCTACTCATGAAACCACAACAGTGTTTTGTCAAGTTTGTTGTTTTAACCTTCTTCAAGGATCGGCCGTGGTCAAATTTGATTCAACTAAAGTAGGAGAAACAGACACCCGCCAGCCACCTTTATGCAAAACTAGTTGCTTGTCAATCGGTGGAACCGGTCTCATGTGCGTGGACATGTAAGGTTGGTCCGGGCCGCTTCATCCCACAATACCGCCGAATCAAAATAAGACATTGGTGGTAAGAAGTATGACTATAACCGCCCACAACTCTTTGTGTTCTACTCGTGCATATCATCTACGCATAGACCTGGCTCATGATGCCACTGTTGGGAATCGTTGCATGGAAAACAAAAAAAAATATATGCACACGCAATGATCTATCCATGGAGATGCATAGCAACAAGGGGGAGAGTGTGTCTACGTACCCTCGTAGGCCGTAAGCGGAAGCGTTTCACAATGCGGTTGATGTAGTCGAACTTCTTCGCACTTCAATCGATTAAGTACCGAACGCACGGCACTTCCGCGTTCTGCATATGTTCAGCTCGGTGACGTCCCTCGCCTTCTTGATCCAGCAAGACGTCGAGGTAGTAGATGAGTTCTGTCAGCATGATGGCGTAGTGACAGTGATGGTGAAGTGATCTCCGCAGGGCTACGCCTAAGCACTACAAAAATATGACCGGGGGTGTAAACGGTGGAGGGGTGCCGTGCACGGCTAGGCAATTGTCTAGTATGCGCTAGGGCGCCCCCACATATATATAGGTGGGAGGGAGAGGGGAGAGGCCTATGTGCGCCCCAAGTAGGACCGAATCCTACTTGGGCTTCTACCCTTGACCGCGCCCCCTACCATATATGTCGGAGGGGGAAGGAAAGAGGGGGGAGAGAAGGAAGTGGGAATCCTAATTCACACATACCTTTCCTCCTTCCCCTTTCCTTATCCACCTTGGCCGGCCCATATGAGGGGTGCACCAACCCTTTGTGGCTGGTGCATTTCCCCTCTTGGCCCATAAGACCCATATTTTTTGCCGGGGATGCCCGGAACCCCTTCCGGTGACCCTTTATGTACCCGGTACTCTCCAGAACACTTCCGGTGTCCAAATACCATCGTCCTACATATCAATCTTTACCTTTCGACCATTTGGAGACTCCTCGTCATGTCCTTGATCTCATCCGGGACTCCAAACAACATCCGGTCACCAAATCACATAAATCATATAATACTATCGTCGAATGTTAAGCGTGCGGACTCTACGGGTTCGAGAACTATGTAGACATGACCGAGACACCTCCCCGGTCTATAACCAATTGCGGAACCTGGATGCTGATATTGGTTCCTAACATATTCTACGAAGATGTTTATTTGTCGAACCGTTATGACAACATACGTAATTCCCTTTGTCCATCGGTATGTTACTTTCCCGAGATTTGATTGTTGGTATCTTCATACCTAGTTCAATCTCGTTGCCGGCAAGTCTTTTTACTTGTTCCGTAATACATCACCTTGTGACTAACTCCTTAGTTGTTTGCTTGCAAGCTTATAATGTGTATTACCGAGAGGGCCTAGAGATACCTCTCCGATACTCGGAGTGACAAATCCTAATCTCTATCTATGCCAACTCAACAAACACCTTCAGAGATACCTTTAGAGCATCTTTATGATCACCCAATTATGTTGTGACGTTTGATACCACACAAGGCATTCCTCCGGTATCCGAGAGTTGCATAATCTCATAGTCGAAGGAATATGTATTTGACATGAAGAAAGCAATAGCAATAAAACTGAACGACCACTATGCTAAGCTAACGGATGGGTCTTGTCCATCACATCATTCTCCTAATGATGTGATCCCGTTATAAAATGACAACTCATGTCCATGGTTAGGAAACCTTACCCATCTTTGATCAACGAGCTAGTCAAGTAGATGCTCATTAGGGACACGGTGTTTGTTTATGTATTCACACATGTATTTAGGTTTCCGATCAATACAATTCTAGCATGAATAATAAACCTTTATCATGAATAAGGAAATATAAAATAACAACTTTATTAGTGCCTCTAGGGCATATTTCCTTCACTAATGCAAGGGGCTGATGTGGACAAAATTTGCCTTCTTCAATAGGAACAAATTCAAACTTGGGAACGGTAACTCTACGAGATTCTCTGATGATACATGGCTGGGAGACGCCATTGGCCGTACAATATCCATTCCTATACAATATTGTACAAGTAAATACGCGTTCGTTTGTACAATACTACGATCGGTTCTCTTAAGCATTCAGTTATGGAGATCCCTGGTGGAGGAGCGATGGGATAGGTGGCTACATCCGGTGCGTAGGTTGATGGCAGTTAACCTTTCTGATGAATCAGATACCCTGCACTAAAAACTTTCGGTCTCAGGCAGTTCAATATATTTACGTAGATTTGATTAACACTGGTCCAATCCGAAAGTCGCCTCAATCTGAAAATTAAGGTACCTTTAAAACTACTTCATGTGGTTTTTACACGAGCAAGTGATCTTGACTAAAGACAACTTGACAAAGCGTAGTTGGGAGGGTAGTAAATGGTGTTGCTTCTGTGATAATGATGAAATAATACGAGATCTATTCCTCAAATGTCCACTAGCCAAATTATTATGGCGTACATATACATGCGTTCTTTAATGTCCATCCACCTAACCACATGACCAATTTATTTTGGGACATGGCTAAATGGAATAGAGTCTAAGATATCGGTGCATATTCGAGTCAGACTATGTATATTACTTTGGGCTATCTGGAACTGCCGGGATGATGTTATTTTTAACAAGAAAAACATTACAATTTTTTTGCAGGTTATTTTTTAGGCGACTGGCTAGATCTGTACGTGATCGTTACTCCGCCATGCGGAAGCCAGAGAACATATGGCTTATAGGTGCAACCATTGGGAGGCGACAACACAGGATACTTATAACCACTTTGGATGGCGGTCCAACAGTAGAATAGGTGTCTAGTCATCTTGTCCTATTTTTGCTAGTTGTGAGAGCTTATTCTTTTTATTCAATCTTGCTTGCGAACTTATATCGGATTACGTACATTGTGAAGAGATAATTGAACAGAACACGAAAACTGCCCCCGCGTCGTGCGACTAGCGCGACATGGGCGGCTACCCCCGATCCACTTTTCCCGGGCAAGCCTTCGCGTGCGCCCTGCCTTCGCCGCCGCCGGTCGGCACCGCCGGGCTTGCCTGGTCAGCTGACGACGGCGGCGGCACTCCATTCCCATGGCGTTTTGATGATGTGTGTGAGGTGACTAGATGCTCTGAAGACGGACATTGCAGCGGCAACATCGGTTCATGCTTGGGCGGCTGCCACGGATTTCCCTGACGACGTCGAGTTCAATGAGATGTGGGTCCACCAAGCAACCAAGTCAATCCGCAGCAGCCATGGGCCATCGACCGTGCCTCCGGCAGGAAGGCAGCGGTCATGATGGCCTTCTCTCGGGCTTTGGCGCAAGGCTGAGTGGCCTCTGATTCTGGCAACTGTGGGACGACGGTGGCTGGTGGGGTACTGCGGTTCGACCATCGATCTAGCGAAAAAAATATTGTTCGCTTGGATCAGTCAGATCTGCAGCCGGTGGCAAGAAGCTGTTGTCGATTGTGGCTTGGAGTGTCGCGTCATTTCGGCGTTGGATCGTTACTGGTCATGCTGCCACACGCGAGGACAGTGAAGTTAGTGGCGTCACATGGTGGTGTCGTCTAATGCAGATCAACCATCAGTGCCACTTGTGAGGATGATGCGGCACCGCCGGAGAATCTCAGTATTTTGGTGGTGCTGATGTCCTTTCCCCATTAAAGGCTTCGTCGTGGTGAGCGGCTCTTGCGCGTATGCTGTTGCAGGGGTTGCGGAAAGTGGAGGAGACAACAAAGGATGACTTTGATTGGGTAGTACTTCTCGAGTACCTGGTCTTGAGCTCCGGGGTGAAAACCCTAGGTTCGACCCTAGTTGGTTGTACTTGACAATGGCGACATTCTTTGCGTCGTTACCGTGATGAAGGCATTGTTTGGAGTTTGCTCAGACTTGATCTTCAGGGTGAAAAACCATGGTCTGACCTTTGGTGGTTGGACCCGGCGATGGCGTCGCTTGTGCGTCGTTCCTTTCCTGGAGGCGTCGCTTTTCAAGAACCTTTCTCATATTCCTTGTGTTGTCAAGAGACGATGGGTGCCGATGGTCACCACCGTATATTGTTGATTCGCTTCGGGAATTTTTCTTTTTATCACTCCGTTTGGCATAGCTTCGGTCTTGTATGACTTTCCTTATCATTTGTGTGTGTTAGTGTTGGATGTGTGCATCCTAGCTATGAAAAGGCCGGGTGCGTAATCATTATTATTGTATCCCTCGATGCTACATTATGAGTCAATAAAAACATCCTTTATCAAAAAAATATACTTTGTGGAGACTTTGCTTAATACTATGGTCGTGCGCATCAACTGATGCAGAGACCGGGGGGTAAACCTATTTTTAATGTTAATCGTGTATATCTAAATGTTTCTGATGTATACAGAAATGTACAATGTTTATGGAGAATGCAAACATGAAAATATATTTTACCAAATGTTAATCACGTATTTTCAAAATGTTAAATTTTTATATAAAAAATGTTCCTGGCGTATACAAAAAATGTACAATGTATATGAAAGCAAAGTAGACATAAAAAATATAGGTTATCAAAAATGTTAACCATATATTTGAAAAATGTTAAACGTGTATATAAAAATTATTCTTGGTGTTGTAGAAAGAAAACAAACAAATGTTCTCTGGCTTCAAGAACGTTCTCACAAGAATTTTCCCTGGTACATCTCTGGCTTCAAGAATGTTCACGCTATAGAATAAAAATTATTCTTGGCGTATAAAAAAATGTAGAAAGAAAACAAACAAAAACTATAACAATTGAAAAAGAAACACAAAAAACAAAGAAAGCAAAAAAGCAGTAAAAACCGAAAAATATAACAAAAAAGAAGAAAAAAAGACAAGAACGATGACAAATGTTCTCTGGCTTCAAGAATGTTCTCACAAGAATTTTCTTTGGTACATCTCTGGCTTCAAGAATGTTCACGCCATAGTCGCAAACGTACAACTTTAGGGAATGAATGATTCAAAGAAAAAATGATGTGCAACACCCTACAACTCCTCGTCGTGACGACTGGTGGTTGCCATGGACAGCTTTGGAGTAGCCAAGCTCTCCAGCCAGACCTCGTCGCGGACGGTGGCGTACTCGTCGTCGTTGCGGTGCCATGTCCAAACGGCGCTCGTCTCGTTGACGATTCTCAGCCGACCGTGCCCAAAGCTCGCCTCCCGGAACACGGACAAGTGCGCTGACTTGTGATCCTTGAGGAACCTTCAACAAAATTACGAGAATCCCGAGACGATTTCAAAATCTAGAAAAGACCAAGGAAATCAGAAACAGTGAGATCGATCGCCTACTTGAGAGCAAGCCCTTCCCTGTTGCCGCCGTCGCCAATGGTGATGTACATCGGGCCCCGGCTGTCGGCCTCGTTGTCGTAGATCCTCGTCTAGTTCATCCGCCAGCCAAAAGGTTAGTCTGCTTTGCAGTTCATCCATGGAGCAAAAATATAGTAGTAGGGCTTACGAATCGCTCGTAGGCGTGAACGTGCCCGGAGAAGACGACGTCGACGCGGGCCTCGTAGAGGAGCCTCTCCATGGCGGCGCGCATCGCCTCTCCCTCCCCCTGGTGCGCCTGGTTGGTGTTGTACCACGGCGCGTGCAGCAGGACCAGCAGCCACGGCGTCTTCCGCCGGTCCACGCCGGCGAGGTCCCGCTCCAGCCACGCGTACTGCTCCGACCCTTGCTCAAACTCCGTGTAGGAGCCCAGCATGACGACGTGGGCAGCGCCGCCGGCCACGTCCAAGGAGTAATAGAGGTTGGAGGCGGAGCCGCTCTCCTCGTGCGGCATGCGCCACCGCGCATTGTATGCGACGAAGGGCGCGAAGCCCACGACGGGGAGCGCCTCCACCTCGTGGTTGCCCTCCGTCACCATCCACGGCCGCGCGCTCGCCAGCGGCTGCACCAGGCGCCCGAACGAGTCCCACAGCGGCTGCTGCGTGTCTGCGTACGACAGGTCGCCCGGGAGCAGCAGCATGTCGTAGTCCGCGCCGCCGATGTGCGACAGCGTCGACGCGGTCCAACCGGTCTGGCCGAGGTCGCCGATGACGACGAGCTCGATCGGCAGGGACGCCGGAGGGGTCCTGAGGGTGAACTCGTCGCCGGCCTTGCCGCACCGGTAGTGGTAGGTCGTGCTGGGCGCCAGCGGGCCGATCGTGACGTGGTGGATCGCGCCACACTTGTAGAAGAAGTAGCGGTACGTCGCGTGATTGCCGGTCGTGGACACCGTGTAGTTGTCCCGAGATTTGCCGTACTCCACCACCGACGGCGCGTTCCGGTCGTCAGTGACCCATGAAATCCTCATGCTGTTGCTTCCCACAGTTGAAATATGCACCTAACGGGTACCATGTTAAAATGTAAAATTAGTGAAAATACCCACAAAAGTAAACGCAGTTACACAAAAGAACTGTAGTAACATCCGTAAAAAATCTGTTTAAACACTCCTTAAAACAAAGAATTGTATAAACACTAGCAAAAAAAGAATGTGACAAATATTTTGATATAAGAAGGAGCGAATAAACCCATCCACAAGTTTACTATCCAGGGACAGGGCCCATACACCGATTACTCTACAGAGAATACTTGCAAATCCTCTGTGAACACATTTTTTTAAAAATCAAAAAAGATTTTTGAAGTTTTATAAAATTCCAAAAAGAACACACAGGTTTTTAATTTCGGAAACTAAATAATTTCGAACCTCACTGGAATATGCGAAATTTTGGAAATTATTTTGGATTTTGAGATTTCAAATTTCACTTAATTTTAATGAATTCTAACATAATTTAAATTTATTTTGAAATCAGTTTATATCTGTCTCAAAATTTCGGGGTTAAAAATATATCGGACCCCACTGAGATATTTGAAATTTATTAAATTTCACTAAAATTTCGTTGAAATTTTCCACATGTTTGCAAAGTTTTAGAAAACTCTAGGCTGCTCAGTGCTTGCAGCTGCTCCCAAATGATATTGAATTTGGCCTTCAAAATTGCCTAAGCATGGAAACTACCTTTGATGAAATGCAAGTTTTCAGAAAATTCACATTTCTTTTAGCCGTGCAGAGAAGGCAACTACTTTTCGTCCTGAGTATGTCAGTTACATCATCTTTATAGTAGGCACAACTGACTGGTAGGTAGAGGAGTTTTTCTTTTTTTTGCGAGAAATTTTCCGATCTATTCATCTTCAATCATGGCAGTACAACGAATACCAGAAATAATAAAAATTACATCCAGATCCATAGACCACCTAGCGACGACTACCAGCACTGAAGCGAGCCGAAGGCGCGCCGCCGTCATCGCCCCTCCATCGCCGGAGTCGGGCACAACTTGTTGTAATAGACAGTCGGGAAGTCGTCGTGCTAAGGCCCCGTAGGACCAGCGCACCAGAACAGCAACCGCCGCAGATGAAGAATAACGTAGATCAGAAATATCCAATCCGAAGACACGCGAACGTAGACGAACAACGACGAGATCCAAGCAAATCCACCAAAGATAGATCCACCGTAGAGGAGTTAAACCCCTCTGTACAAATCTGCACATGATCATGGTAGCATCTTGTACAGGCATCGAGAATCAAGCAGCGTCAAGAAACTTTGTAAATGTTGCAAACAGTACTAAGGGGTAGCTGAAATTAACCTCAGATTGAGTTGCTACAAGCAATGCCATTGTTATTATCTTTATCCAAAAAAATGCCATTGTTATCCATTGTCTAAACACATCGAGGATTATTATCTGTCTATACGAGACAAAAAGCTAAAACCCCTTTTCGAAAAAAAAATACGAGCCAAAAAGCAAAGCATGGGGAATTAAACAGAGTTGACCGATTAAGGACGCTTGTGCCACCAAATTTTTTTGGAGAGTTACCGTCTGGAAAATTCTTATAAATCAGATGCGCACATCACATCTCTGAGTGACAAAATGAAGAACAAGCAGCTAAACAATAACTTTGCAAGAAATGTCAAATTCTTGCACACACTTGAGAGTTGTCCAGAGCCAAAAAAAATCCAGCCTTACCTGCTGAGGATGAGCCGCCGGCTTGTCGTGCGCCGTCAGCACAAGCGGGCTCAGCGGCGGGCGGACGTACTCGTCGGCGCGCGCGCAGAGGAACATGAGCGACGTGAGCCCCTGCATGAGCAGCCTCCACGAGTGCGCCATGGCTCCCACCAACAAGTCCCCGCAGAAGGTGCCCGTGACGCTGCGCCCGAGCGCCGCCTGGTTCACGCAACGAAGGCACCGCTCGTTGGCCGCCGCGAAGAGGACCCTGGCCACGCCGAGGACGCTGCCGGCCGCGGCGTGGTATAAAACGCGGGTGAGCGCAACGGCCACGCGGAATGCCGCGCACATGAACAGTGGCGTGCGGAGCAGAAAGGCGGTCCGCCTCTTACGCGTGTCGCCGCGATGCCAGGAGGAGGTCGTCCCCTCCGTCGCCGTCACCGTCGCCGACCTTGGCTTTAAGAAGCACGGGACCTGGTAGGGTGTAGCCGCACGCCATTACGTTAATAGTATTATGGGACGAAGACTTTC
This sequence comes from Aegilops speltoides, assembly GCA_021437245.1. Taxonomy (NCBI): domain Eukaryota; kingdom Viridiplantae; phylum Streptophyta; class Magnoliopsida; order Poales; family Poaceae; genus Aegilops; species Aegilops speltoides. Next base: position 204,789,480 of record CM038145.1, on the reverse strand, counting down.
TGCAGAGCATATGTTGTGGCCTCGTAGTCGTAGGTATCCGGAGGAGCATATCCTCGCTCCTGACAGGAGATGCCACGGGAGTTTGCGGTACCTGACATGTGTCGTGGGCGGCTGCGACGGTTGCGGCCACCGCAGAGGAGGGGCGCGCTCGTGCTGGTGCTGGCGGTGGCGGTGGCGGTGGCGGGGTGGTGGAGGCGGAGGAAGGGGAGGAAGGGAGGAGATAGGTAGGCTGGGGCTGGCATTGCTGCAACTTTTACCGTAGCTTTCTTTATCTGTTCCTCCTTTGAAGTCTGAACTGCATTCTTTTGAGCGAGCCTCCGTGGCAATATTTGTCGCTGTTTGGATGGGAGCTGAAAGCAGCACGCCAGCTGCTGCTGACGCATTGGTGGTTGATAACTTGATGGGGACAGGAGAATATTACTAGATGCGCTTTGAGAGGCTCAAGACATGTGAGGTGGCAAGCAATCTACTACCTCCGTCTCGGTGAATAAGTCATTCACGATTTACCAACAGTCTTTCTCCGTGGCCGACGAAGAAAGACTGTTGGATCAAAAGCTTATTGCGAACGGTCCAAAGCGCCCAGGCAGGACCCCAACCTCCACCCACCTAATGTGGCGAGAGGACGTGGGGACAATTGAAGTTCAAAAATAAGACCGGAAATTGGTGTGGCACCAACTCCCACCGACAATCTCACGAAGCAGCTCCAGAGGAACCGGCGGAGACGCAGCGAAGAAGATGTGGTTGAGTCTTCAGAACAACACAGAGGGGCAGATACGGTGCGGCCATTACGCTTATGACCTCCACACCGGACGGACCTGTCCCACGGATCCACCGCCACATGAAGATGCGAATCTTGAGGGGCGCGGACGGACCACACCATCGATAGGGGGGAGGCGGAGGAGGGGCAATGGCCAAGTATAGCGATTTGGTAGAGAATCGCCCAACGGCTCCAGTGCCAAAGACAAGGTCCCGATCCCCATCCACCAACGGCTCATGCAGAGCAACGCAGATCAAGCAACTCACGCCAGTGGCGGATTCGCCGCCCAAAGGGCCGACGAAAGCAAGACGCCCTAAGTCAAGAAGGGCCCTATCAGCGTAAATCATAGGGTCAACGGAGATAGAAAGAGGGGGGAAGCGGGCAAGCAGGGAGAGTCGCGCCCAATGATCAAACCGTAAAAGCGTCGAGAGGCCGGACCCCACCGAGATAGAGGTACCAATGCGAGCACCGGAGAAGCCGGACGAGGATCGCCAGAATCGAGATCCTCCGATTTCGCGTAAGGCAAGGGTTGACCACGCAGTACTTATTCAATAATGTCCACCAGAGGCCACCATGACCTGCGTGATACGCCACAACCACCGGATAGAAGGGCAATATTCATCCGCTTAGAGCACATGATGCCCAATCCACCCCGCCCCTGGGCTTGCGATGTCGTGCCACCGACCATGTGATATACGCTTGCCATGCTTGCCACCTAGTAGAATCGGGATGGATTTTGGCGATCTCCTTATGGAGAGATTCATGGAGGCTGAGAAACTCATAAGAAACAAGAGGAGGCCGGAGAGGGATGAGTTGATAAGGATAGTCCGCCGCCTTAGAAAGCCACCTTCTGCCAGGCTCGCATCTGACTGGAGCTTGGTCACGGAGGGCCGCAGTCTGCTGGCAGAGGCGCGAGTCACTAATGGGCGTCCCAAGGTAGGTAGTGGGGAAAGAGCCCAGGCGGCAATTAAGTCTGTTGGCAATGGCCACAGACTCAAAAGGGGAATATCCCATCACCATAACATCGCTCTTATCAAAGTTGATCTTGAGGCCCGACATCTGTTGGAAGCAAAGAAGGAGGAACTTGAGGTTGGTGATGTCCATCTCCGAGCCTTCGACCATGATGATCGTGTCGTCGAGATCTTTGAGGATGGAGATCCCGAGCCCCTGAGAGGTGGGGTAATCCCTCGGATGTGGCGGCGGCTTTTGCCTTATCGAGAATGAAGGCCAAAGCGTCCACGACCATATTGAAGAGGAACGGGGAGAAGGGGTCGCCTTGGCGCACCCCACATAGGGTAGGGAAGAAGGGACCGATCTCGCCGTTGATGTTGACCGCCGTGCGACCGCAAGAAACCATTTGCATGACTCTCGTGATCCACCGGTCGTCAAAGCCCATCCGAAGAAGGACTTCCCTAAGGAAGGACCAGCTAACCGTATCATAGGCTTTATGGAAATCGATCTTCAGAAAGACCGCCTTCAGGCGCTTGACCCGGACCTCATGAAGGACCTCATGAAGGACCAGGACACCATCCAGGATGTACCGACCCTTAATGAATGCCGATTGGTTAGGGTGGGTAATCCGATCTGCAAGCAGGGTCACCCTATTGGCGTACCCCTTGGCCAGGATCCGGAAGATCACGTTAATGACCGTGATCGGGCGGAACTGGCGGATGTCAGTCGCCCCAGGGACCTTGGGGATGAGGGAGATGGTCCCGAAGTTGAGGCGACCTAGGTCAATAGATCCCACAAAGAATTCATCAAAGATGGCCATGACCTCTGGTTTAATCACGTTCCAGAAGGTCTGGAAGAAAATGACCGGAAGACCATCCGGGCCCGGAGCAGAGGAGGAGTTCATACCCTTGATGGCCTCCCAGACCTCCTGCTCAGAGAAGGGAGCCGTCAGGGACGCGTTCAGATGCCGCTCCGAGGAGCGGGAGAGAAGAGGGAACGATAGAAACCGTCGACATGGGTGCGGATGTCCCGGGGGTCCTGAAGGAGGGTTACCCCATCCCATAGGCAGGGAATGGTGTTGCGTCTACGGCGCCCGTTGGCAATCGCCTGGAAGTAAGCCGTATTCGCGTCACCCTGCAGGACCCAACGCTGAGCGTCCTGAAGGCGCCAATAGGCTTCCTCATCGGTGTAAATCACGGAGAGCTGGTCTTCGAGGTCATAGCGGGAAAGCCACTCGTCCGGGGAGAGACCTACAACACATAACTTAGGCATCTCCAATGTCGTGCGGCAAAACACTTGCATGTTTTTTGCCATCCAACTGTGTGCCGCACACGTCTTGAAGGCGTCCACATGTTCGAATTTTCGCAAACCGGATGCAAAGCTAGGAGAGGTTTGCGTGAGTATGGACCTCCTCCACGTAGGACTCCGACAACCCGGCTTCCCAAAACCTCATCTGGAGCCCATGAATTTGGCTGCATCCGCACTGTTTTCGCGACAAAGCATGCACGTTCTCACCCTTTCCAGCAAATTGGTGTCGCCGTCCACCCATGTTCCCGCCCTTTTCACCGTCTGTCGCCGCATGAATCCGTTCGTACCATTGCCGGAGTCGGAGAAGGAGGATCAAACTATGGTGCTCGCCCGGAAGATTAACTCGACGACCCGCAACGTTCGCCACATGGACTAAAGGAGCAAGGAGAAAGTGGCTTTGGTGCCCGTCCACCCTCCATCTCTTAAGAAGGAAGGCGAGCCGGGACGGGGGTGATTGGCCGGGTGGGGATAGGGCGTTGCCGCCGCCGATGTAGTTGCTGCTCTGGCCAACGCAGATATGCAGCCCCGTACTACTATGCGGTGACGCAACTTAGTCATCGGCACCCATCCCCGGCCACTCCCGGCACATCCATGCCATGGGTTGTCGACCTGAACGCACCTGTTCACTTCGCTGAGTCACCATTGTCGCAGCTTGTCCGGTTGCGGACGTCCGGCATGTCAATTGGGTGTATGCCCTTTGTTTGCCGACATATCTCAACCGAGCAGGACGCTGACAAATGAAGGGGGGATGTTGAACATCATCCACGACGGATGTGGCTGTGAGAACGAACAATTGGAGACTTCCAAAAGGAGGTATAAAACGAGCCATCGGGAACGTACAACGAGTAGTTGGGCACATACACCCAGCAGCCACACTCATATGCCGAGAAGACGAGCCTTGATATAGAGGATTGGTCGGCCGGTGGTGACCCAAAGAAGAGTGGGAGGGGAGAAAGTTCCAATTGGAGGGAGGACAAATTGTTGTATGATGCTTGGTTGGCCACTAGCATCGATCTGTTTCAAGGCACAGAGCAAAGAGGCTCAATCTTTCGGTACAATGTTCATACTTGGTTCCATGAGCACAAGAACTTCGATCCCTAGTTCACGGAAGTGATCCGAGATCGTTCCATAAAGTCGCTCACCCATCGATGCTACATTATCTGAGAGTCTGTGAACAAGTAATGTGTCCATCTCAATTCACTCATAAAATGGTGGCCAAGTGGTGCAATAATCTCCGAGCAAGTAAGTTGTTCTACTCGATGGTCATTTGGCTGAATATGCTCTATGTGTTCGTCATTTGGCCAGATATGATCTGTGTGTTGGTCATTTGACCGGATTTGCAACTTGTTGACCATGTCCTCTTTTGCTAGCCTTCCCACGCTTGCACATTGTATGTGAATGTGGAGAAGACGAACTTCATCCTCATGCGTTGTTGGTTGAAATTTAATGGACAACCCAAGTGGCTCCTATCCATTGCCCATAACATCAAGACCGCTGACATTGGCAATGAAGATGAAGATGGTGATCCAATCGACCCAACAAAAGTAGAGTCGGCCAAGAAGGTCAAAAAGGGGGATCTGGGGCAGGAAGTGAGTGGTGGAGAAGGAGAAGCGAGAAGGAGCGGCGGTCAAGATGATGAAGAAGTTTGAAGGCATCATGGACATGGAGGAGACATGTGTCAAGCGCCATGACATCAAGGAGGAAAAGAAGGAGGCGAGGTTTGACATATTCGTGGCGGTGACGGATAAGAAGATCAACCTCAAACAACACAAGATAAAAAGCTCGATGGAAAGAAGACCAAACTCGAAGAGAGGAGGCTTGAGCTCGCGGCCACTTCGGAAGAAACCAAGATATTGACCATGAAGATAGTGCGTTGGATCCCGATGCGAAGAAGATCAAGCAAGCCATCCGTGTAAAGATTTTGAAGCACTTGGTGGCAGAAATGGCGGAGGCGGATGCTGCGGACAAGCTGACGGCAGAGTGATGAGGGAGGAGGCACACACAACCGGTCTAGGAGGGAACAATTTCCACAGACTGTTGGACTGGAACTTTTGTGATCGGACGCATGTAAAAACTAATGAACATCCGCCCTTTTTTGGTTGTCAAGCATACGTATGCACTTTTATTTGCTCATCAAAATTGCTATTGGTCATTATTTTCACTTCAAATGTATCCCGACAAGGCCGAATTTGGACGGATATTATGGGCACAACATTGGATGGCCAACTCTCGTATCTGTGACCATGGACTCATCGTGGATAGACTCTGACTACGATTTGGGGGACGGCGTTGGAGATGCCGTTATAGTCATCAACATTTTGATGTGCTTGTGTAATTAGGTTCCAGTTAAATACATACGTCACTCCGAACACATGCTAATAAATAAAACATTATATTATCTGTGCATTGCAATGGAAGGGACAACTATATATGCAGATGTGATATAATATTTCCTTTATTAATACTCCCCACGTTTTTATTTACTCAGCATATTAGAGTTGACTAAAGTCAAAGTTCGTAAAGTTTGACCAAGTTTGTAGAAAATAATATAGACATTTATCATAATAAATCTATACGATGTGAAAGTACATTCAATAATAAATCTAATGTTGTTGATTTGTTATTGTATATCTTAATGTTTTTGTTTATAAACTTGGTCAAAGTTTGTAAAGCTTGACTTTGACCAAAGCTAATATGCAAACTAAATAAAAACGGAGGGAGTACAATGTTTGCTTTATAGTATGTCACCTATGTATTCATTATGCGTTGCTTTCTGAACATATGTATACATATGTGTTTTGCATGTTGCAAAACAAATTTGAGCAAAATATGTGAAAATATTATATACTTTTTTAGCATAATTTTTTCAGTGAGTAACAAAATAGGTTGAAAACCTGGAAATATGCTATTAAAGTTTTAAGGAAAAGAATCTCGAGCAACAATAGAGAAGCACACCTAGACAATAACTTAGTTTGCTAATACAAGTTTGGATATTTTTTTTGAAACAAGGCAAAAGACTTGCCATTTTCATTGATTAAGAGAGAAGTTTGTGAGATACACGCCGCTCAAGCGGCACAAATGCTAAGTAATTACTCTCGCGGCATTAAATTACACAAATGCTTGGCACCCGCAATAGCCCAAAGCGCTGCCTCCTCCTTAATAAGGTTAACAATGACAGCCACCGGTGCCACTTTATTTCTAAAGACGCGTGCGTTCCTTTCTTTCCAAATCTCCCATCCAACAAGGTGGATCAACGATGAGAGAGCCTTTCTTTGATGAGCAATGTTGATGATTCCTTGCCACCAAGCTTTAACCGTGGTGAAGATATGCCAATTCGTCGTGTCAACTTGAAGATCCGGCCATGAGAACACCTCCTTCTAGATGCGAGTTGCGAACCAACACTTGAAAAGGAGGTGGGCTGCCGATTCCTGCACTTGGATACAAAGAGGGCATTGATCGCAATTGGGCCATCCTCTACGTTGAAGTCTATCCGTTGTCCAAATCTTGTTTTGAGTGACCAACCAAGCAAAAATTGCATTTGGGGGGTGACCAAACCTTCCAAACCATATCCTGCAAAGGTGAGCGTAGATGTCCGGCGAATTGGGCCTTGTAAGCCGACGATGCAGTGTAAGTCCCGTCATTAGTGAGCTTCCAGATGATAGAATCATGAACTCCAGGTTGTATGTTAACAATGGCTACCTTTTCCCATAGAGTGGAAAATTGTTGAATGTGAGCAAGCGTCATCCCATGTTGGGTATCGATGTGATTAACCCAAACATTATCCCTCAAAGCCTTGTCCACCGTGGTCCCCTTTTTCCGCGAGATCTCTAATTTTTTTGGTGCAATTTCTTTGGGCCTCATCCCCTCCAGCCAAGATGACTCCCAGAATCTCGCGGTGGCGCCATCACCAATAGTAACCTTAGTGGCTGCCGCGAAGATGTCCCGATCTTTGTTGTTGCACGGAGTTCCCAAGCCAAACCAAGCTCTCGGAGGGTCATCCCACTCAAGCCACAACCATCTTAAGCGCAACGCAGTAGCGAACTTCCAAGGTTAAGAATTCCAAGGCCCCCAAACTCCTTAGGCTTGCAGACTAGCTCCCAGTTGATTTTACACTTGCCACCGGACACCTTGTCCGAACCAGCCCAAAGATAGGCACGCCGCAAGGAGTCAATCTTCCTAAGCACCTCCATCGGAAGGTCAAGCGGTGTAAGATGGTAGATTGCCACAGCCGTGAGCACCGCTTTGACAAGGGTCATTCGACCCGCAATAGCAACATGCCTCCCCCACCACGGTGCAAGCTTCCCTACAGCTTTATCTTCTAAGTGTTGCAAGTGGACCCTCCTCAACCTTCTAATCGCAAGTGGTAAACCCAGATAACGGGTGGGGAAGGAAGAGCGGCAGGCTGGGAAAGACTGCAAGACGTCATCAAGATCAACGCCCTCGCACCAGATTGGTGCAACCAGACTCTTAGCGCAGTTGGTGACCAAGCATGTGGCCTCCCCGAAGGAGGCAAGCGTAGCGGTGAGGAACTGGACATCTTCCTTGATAGGGGCGTAGAAAACAGCAGCATCATCAACATACAGAGAAGCCCGGATGCCCGGTAGTCGACCACCAAGAGGGTGGAGGTGGCCCTGCGTAGTAGCCTTGCTCAAAATGTGGTGCAACGGGTCGATGGCGAGAACGAAGAGCAAGGGGGACAACGGGTCGCCTTGGTGAAGGCCACAACCATGCTTAATCGGGTCCCCGACGATCCCATTGAGAAGAACCCGGGAAGAAGCAGAGGAGAGCAAGGCCGATATCCATCCTCGGAAGCGGACGGGGAAGCCATGATGATTGAGGGTATCCATGAGGTAGTCCCACCTAACGGAGTCAAATGCCTTCTTAATGTCGAGCTTGAAGAGCAGCATTGGCTTCTTAGTGCGGTTGAATTTTCGGGCCCTATTTCGAACATATAAAAAGTTGTCATGGATGCTGCGTGCCTTGATGAATGCACTTTGCGCGATGGAGACGATATCATTCATGTGCGGAGCAAGACGAGCATGCATGTTTTGTGGTTGCAAGGCTGTTTGTGTGATATTGCTGAAATACATAGTTTGTGAGCTTCAGCCATGGAAGTAAAAAAACACTCTATTTTCTGACCTGAGATGACTTTTAGTTGGAGGAGCTGCAAAGAGAGACATGTTCTGCCACCATGGGCGTTGTAATTTACTTAAGCAAGAAAACAGTTGTTAATGTGGTTCTCAAGTAACCTTAGTGAGGATCGCGTCGTTGGTAAGCAGCTGATGTTGCTAAGTTATGACACCTCTTTCTGAACCTTAGTGAGGAGCTGCACATTTTGGTTGTCGTTCCTGACCATGTGATCTTGATTTAAGTAGCAAAAACTTTCTCCAAAGCTCTTACTGAATCCCCAATCCATTCACCACAATTATAATTCACATTCTTTTTAGAAAAGGGGGAGATCCCCAGCCTCTGCATCAGAGCGATGCATACGGCCACCTTTATTAATAAGCAAATAAGTTCAACAAAGGTTTTGAAGTCTCAAACAAACGAACCAAAAAAGCTCACAAAGAGCATAAGGGTAAAAGGAAAGCCACAACCGACTGGCAAAAGAATGATAGGAAAACTAATTGCCTATCCTATTACATGCCCGAGCTACCATCTCCCATCGGATAGATCCAATAACCAAATGCTCCCTGGCCTCCGCCTGAGTGAGTGGCGACCACATACGGATCAACGCAGTGGCTCGGAAGATAACCTGCAAAAAATAAGTATTTGTTGTTCTGTTAAAAACCAAATCATTCTGCAGTTCCAAACTGCCCATAGTAAAGCACATACTCCTACACGAACGTGTCTCGCTGTTTCGGAATCTATCCTGTCAAGCCACGTCCCAAATAACGTGTTGATATTATTCAGAGGAGTAATATTAAAAGCTATATGAACAGTCCGCCATCAAATTTTCGCCATCGGATAGTCAAGAAAGAGGTGTTTGATGGTCTCATCCCGGTCACAAAAACTACATCTTGTAGAACCAATCTAGTTGTGTTTTGTCAAGTTGTCCTTAGTTAAAATGACTTGTTTGTGTACAAACCACATAAACACTTTAACTCTCAAAGGTACTTTGACATTCCAAACATGTTTCAAACTAGGAATAGAGCTAGAGTTGATAACATCCAGATACATTGATTTAATCGTAAACTCTCCATTCCTGGTTAGCTTCCAGCACAACTGGTCTGGACGTTGAGAAAGCTGCACATCCATCAGTCGTCTCACCAGATGGAGCCAGGCTTCCCAACGGGCTCCGGCAAGTGTTCTCCTGAAGTGAATATTGAGAGGAGTGGACTGAAGCATCTCTTCGTTGAACAATGCTATAAAGGGAAGGATATTGAAGCGCGAGGGGTGTTTCCCCTAGCCATGTATCATCCCAGAATCTCGTAGAGGTATTGTTTCCGACTATAAACTTTGTCCTGTTGAAAAAGACTGATTTAACTCTCATCAGTCCTTTCCAAAAAGGCGGGTCTGTCGGCCTAACTGTCACCTGGGACAAAGTTTTGGAATGAAGGTACTTATTACGCAGAATCTGCGCCCACGTGGCCTCCGTCTCTACAAATAGCTTATAGAACCACTTGCTGAGAAGACAGCTGTTCTTAACCTTAAGATTTTCGATACCTAGACCCCCTTGGTCTTTCGGTCGACAAATAATATCCCATTTAGCGAGTCTGTACTTTCTTTTCAGGTCATCACTCTGGCAGAATAAGCGGGATCGATAGAAATCCAGTCTTTTTCGACCTTCAACTGATACCTCGAAAAAAGACAAGAGAAACATAGGCATGCTTGTGAGTACCGAATTAATGGGAATTAATCGGCCCCCATATGACATCAGCTTGCCCTTCCAGCAACTCAGTTTCTTTTCAAATCGATCCTCAATACACTTCCATTCTCTATTTTGTTAGCTTACGATGGTGAATTGGTATACCCAAATACGTGAAAGGTAAAGCCCCCGGTTCACACCCGAACAATTGTTTGTACGCCTCTTGTTCCTCATTGGCTCTTTTGAAGCAGAACAATTCGCTTTTGTGGAAGTTAATCTTTAACCCGGTCAGTTGTTCGAATAAGCATAACACCAGCTTCATATTTCTCGCTTTTGCCAAGTCACGCTCCATGAAATGATAGTATCATTGGCGTACTGTAGGATAGACACCCCTCCATCAACTAGATGAGGTACCAGGCCACCTACTTGACCAGCATCCTTTGCCCTTCCTATTAGAATTGTCAACATGTCGACTAGGTGACATTGGATCTCCTTGTCTCAGACCCTTATGTGTTTGGAAGTAGTGACCTATGTCGTCATCCACTTTAATTCCAACACTCCCTTTTTACGTGAAAGATTCTACCTGGTGTCTCCAGGCCTGATCAAAACCTTTCATGCGCAAGGCCTGTTGCAGAAATGACCATCTGAATTTATCATACGCTTTTTTGAAATCCACTTTGAAAACGGCCCTGTCTATTATTTTCATATGGATTTCACGTACATATGCAGTTTGATTCCATGTGAAGTCAACGACCGACTATTTACGAAATTCTTCAGGTTTGCTTGATGAAGTTGCATTCAACAAAACAAAGGTTTAATTATGGGGATTTTTTGCAGGTAATATCCATCTAGGTTGGTTTTGCTTGCTGTCGCAGCAATTGTTATTCCAGGTTGGTTTACTTGCTGTTGTCCTCAAATGATTCAACTTCTTTTCTCATCAGCAACCGTTGTCCCATGACACAGTTTGTTCACAGTACTACATATGACAAACAGTAACAGGAACAATCTTCGTCTCTAAATCATACTCCCTCCGTCCGGAAATATTTGTCATCAAAATTGATAAAAGGGAATGCATCTTGTTCACAGTACTACATATGACAAACAGTAACAGGAACAATCTTCGTCTCTAAATCATACTCCCTCTGTCCGGAAATATTTGTCATCAAAATTAATAAAAGGGAATGCATCTAGACGTATTTTAGTTCTAGGTACATCTCTTGTTGTCCATTTTGATGACAAGTATTTTCAGACGGAGGGAATACTGTGTATATGTATATTATATATATAAAACACTATTTTTGGTCATGGAGCACTACGATTCAATCTGTTCTGGCATCAGGTGCGGTTTGATCATCATTTTTTACAGGCCGGGTTGGATGCGAGGCTGGTGATCCAAGCCTGGTCAGCCACCACGGGCTCGTCGTCGTCGTTCCGGTGCCACGTCCACAGGGCGTGCGTCACGTTCACCACCTGCAGCCTGCCGTGCCCGAAGCTGGCCTCCCGGAACACCGACGTCTTGGGCTGCGGGTCGATGTACTTCTCCGCCAGCCCTTCCCGGTTGCCGCCGTCTCCGATGGTCACGTACACCGGCCCGCACTGGTCCTCCTTGTCGCCGTACACGCGCGCGAACCTCTCGTAGGCGTGCACGTGCCCCGCGAACACCGCGTCCACGCGGGCGCCGTAGAGCAGCGCCTCCATGGCGTCGCGCATGCCGTCGCCCTCCCCCTGGTGCGCCTTGTTGCTGTTGTACCACGGCGCGTGGACCAGCGCCACCACGAACGGCGTCTTCCCGCGGTCGATCCCGGCGAGGTCGCCCTGCAGCCACCTGTGCTGCGCCGTGCCGGCCTCGTAGTCGGTGTACGAGCCCAGCATGATGACGTGCACGGCGCCGCCGGCCACGTCGAAGGAGTAGTAGAGGTTGGACCCCGACGGCGAGGCGCCGGCGTCGTACGGCATGCGCCACCGCGCGTTGTAGGCCTTGAAGGGGTGGCGCTCGACGAGGGGGATCTTCTCCACCTCGTGGTTGCCCTCGGTCACCATCCAGGGCCGCGCGCTCGCCAGGGGCTGCACCAGGCGGCCGTACGAGTCCCAGCGCGGCTGGTCCAGGTCGGCGTAGGACAGGTCGCCGGGGAGGAGCAGCATGTCGTAGTCGGCGGCGGCGATGTGGTGCAGCGTGGAGTTGGTCCACTCCGTCTGGCCCAGGTCGCCTGCATGCGCGTCCCCGTTCCATTGTGGCATTATGCATGAGGCTTTGAAAACTTGAAACGGAAAAACTGAGACTCTGAGACGGCAAGATGCATTACCGGCGATGACGAAGGTGAAGGGTAGGCCTGACGGGGGCGTTCGGAAGGAGAACTCCCGCGACGGGTCGGAGCTGCAGCGGTAGTAGTAGGTGGTGCTGGGTTTCAGTGGGCCGACGACGGCGTCGTGGATGTTCCCCGAGTGGTACAAGAGGAAGGAGTAATCGGTGGTGGTTCCGGTGGCGGAGAAGGGGTACTGGCCTGAAGCCGTGCCATAGTCCACCGTTGCCGGTGCGTCGTCGTCGGTAATCCATGTCACCCTCATCTTGTGTGGGCCCACAGCCGACACATGCACCTGAAAGTTGTACCACATAATGATTCAAACCCACTACTAACTTTTGGGGTATTTAACGGTGAATACTGGCTTAGCGCCAAGCAAAACATTTTGCAAGAGCTTTCAACCACATCAAGTGTGATGTTAAGCGAGTCTTAATACACACTCTCTACCGTTCATGCACATTAGGAAACTTCCCAACTGAAAAGCATCCTAATTTGCATAAACGGATACACTGAATGCAAGTGTGAACATTCAAAGGCGGTGGTTTATGGTTTCTAGCGTGAGCTGTCCATGCCAACAATTTGGCACTCCGATGCAGTATAGTTTCACACAGGCCGGACAAAGTTTGGCAGATAATGAAACACTGGTATCCAGTTTTGGTTTGGTTGCTTTCCTGAAGGAAAAGGCAAGGTATGGGCGGTGGCTCAAGATTGTCATCATTAATTGCAGCACTATACAAGTAGTAGTAGGTCATATACAAATTTGCAGCACTCCTGCTTTCCTCCATGGACCATATTAAGTACTACCAAGAAATATGCTAGTGGGACTCATCAAACTATGGCGCCTAGGCCAAACCACATGCCGACATGGTAAGGAACGACGACCAAAATCAAGATCACGAGGAATCCCAAAGCAGAGCAGCAGGGGATGGATGTTGCTGCGGGGGTTAGGATTTTGGTTGGACACATGGACTCATCACTCATGCACAAAACACTTTTCTTCCACTAACACTCAATCCAACAGAATTATAAAAATGAAACTATGGAATGGTCTCCACGGGGACGAACAAATGACATGGCATCTCAGGATTTCAGATTGCAAAATGGCCTGATCACGCCGGCTGGTCGGTGTCTCAGGATCTAAAGGTGCCGGAAGAAACCCCGCCGAGAAAGAAGCGACAGCGCTATCCTCCTACGGGGAGTATTGATCTGAGCAGACGCGCGGCACGTACCTGCTGCGGCGTCTGGCCGCCGGCGTCGGCGTCCCGGCGCAATGAGAGCGTCGCCCTGGGCCTCGGGCGCACGTACGGCGACGTCACGGCGAGGCACGGCGGGGGCAGCGACGACAGCGCGGAGGCGGCGAGGACGAGGAGAGCCAGCGCCACCGTGCTCTTCTTCGTCCCCATCGTCCTGAACTTGGAGTGAAAGGAGGCGAGGGCAGAGTGGAGAGGGGTGGAGGGACGATGAATGGCTTGATGGGAGCAGCGGGCAGGTATGTATAGTTATAGTACGAGGCTGGCAGGTTGCGCGCAGGCGACGGACGCGATATACTACTACTAGTCTTGTTTTCTAGAGCGCACAATAATGGCGGGCTGCCGCTGCCGTGGATGGATTTTGGATGTGTTTTCAGGTGGGAATCTGACTCGTGGATCCGGTATTGGGTCAACCTTGGGTGACTTGTGTCCCTAGACCAGTGCTTTTGGAGCAGGCAAGCCGTATCCGTGAACTGGGAGGGGTTTGGTTTGAGTTCCCGTTGCTCGTGACGTGGTGGCAATGGCTCTTCCTTTCTTTTTTGGCTGGCTTGGAGTTGGAGTGGAGATCCGTTAGCTGCAACATTGTGACCAGACGGCACGGAACTTTAAATAAAAACAAAATGAAATCTACTCCCTCCGTTTCTAAATACTCCCTCTGTCCCAAAATTCTTGTCTTAGATTTGTCTAGATACGGATGTATCTAATACTAAAACGTGACTAGATACATCCGTATCTAGACAAATCTAAGACAAGAATTTTGGGACGGAGCGAGTACTTGTCTTTCTAGATATCTCAATAAGTGACTACATACGGAGCAAAATGAGTGAATCTAACACTCTAAAATATGTCTATATACATCTATATGTGTTTGAAATCTCTAAAAAGACAAATATTATCCATATGTGATAGTTCATTTGAAATCCGTAATAAGACAAATATTTAGAAACGGAGGGAGACGTCAGCATAAATTTTCTTGGCTGCTAGTGTGCTCGCTTTCTCATAGGAGGTCATCCGAGCTACCGTCCCTCGATGAGATAGAAACGAGTGAACACTTTCGTTTGCGCTGGGAGGCCCTTCCATGTTTGTCGACGCGCGCTGCACGCCTGTGCCCACCCCCTAATCAACCGGCCTCCATGTGTCACTTACCCTCGCTCTCCTCATCTTCTTCCTTGGCAAGGAAAAGGTGAAATTCAGCGAATGAGCTCCTTCCCTCCCGTATCGCCCCTCCATGGAACCAATTGCAAAGAATCTTCACTAAGAGCAACTCCAACGGGACGACTCAAACGGACGGCGATTTCGTTCGCTTTTTGTCCGTTTGGATCGGCCAGGCGGACACGAGCGTCCGCTTCCGCGTTTGGATTGGCGGGTGCGCCCAACGCTGGCGCGACCCATTTCGACGGCGTAAAAGAAACCAGAATGCATGCATATTTAACACAAAAACTAAATTAATTAAACATTAAAGCCGGCCACGAAGGCCGGCGGGGGTCCACACGGACTGAGATCCCGTGCCCCGCTCAAGGCAGGGCACGCTGTGCCCTGAGGCCCATGATCCACCATCCGCTCCCCATCCGACGGACTGCAGCGAGCCAACGTGAAATTGGACCAGTCCGCTCGATGCTTGCTCTTTCTTACGCACGCGATGCACGACGCGCAGCTGTACTACGCCGCCGAGCCCCATCGAGCGGAGGAGCTCCGAATCACCGCGCGTCCCCGAGGTTCGTCGCGGCGGAGGCACCCGCCATCGCTTTGCCGACGGAAGAGATGGCCGTCCGCCGCCGCCGTCCATGGTTCGCCGGGCGTCCCTTCCTCTCGTTCCACGTGCGACGACGCGAGGCGAGCTGCTAGTCCGTCGCCGAGGGAAGGGAGACGAGCTGCTCGGCTGCTCCTCCAGACATGAGGAAGCAACCTCAACGGCCGCCCACCTCTGGCTGCTCCGTCCTTTGCCCTCTCATTGCTGCCTCTCAGACGTTCCGACGGCCCGTCCGCCTACAGCGAGGACATGTCTGTACTACATACGAACAGCAAATTCAGTTAGCAGTAACACTGGACAACTCCAGTATATAAAATTCAGTAAAATGAAAATAGAGACAGCATCAATAAAGTGTTTAATCTGCAGAATTTAGTACCGAAAATGAACTGAAGAAGAGTTGAACTGAGGCATTCATTATACAATCAGTTAGAAAACAAAATCAAAATGAATTGAACAATGTACAAACTTTGAGCATTAGTAACTCAAATTTGGCAACAACAATCTGTTCTTACATAATCCTTGAAGTACATAAATTAGGCCAATCTACTTGCACACTTAGGCCATGAAAGACTATAGCCAGCCCCCCAAAATACTATAGTCATCTTTGTCCAAAATACTAGTCAAAATGTCCAAACTACTATCTAACAAGCTTGTACATGTTAGAACAGATCTTCATCATAAACACCACCAGGGGGAGCCATCAACAGTTGTGTGTAACTGATATTTGCTTCAGGCTGTACACCATCATCCTTCTCCACTCTTACTTGAGGCTGTACACCATCATCCTTCTCCACTCTTACTTGAGGTTGTGCACCATCATTTTTCTTTTGTTGCTATCATGAAAATTCCACTATTTAGTCTAGGAATGAGTGGTAACAATATATCATGTATAGATGGGAACATACCTTTGCTGCTTTTTTTGGATGAGGCACCTTTAATTAGTTTGCGCTTCCCCTTGAGTAACTTATCAAGCCAACCTTTCTTTCTCCTCAAGTTTTTTGATTGAACCTCTTTTTTCTTGAGCTTTGCGGCACTAAGAAACTCACTAGTTAGTTGCACATTTGGGTCAACATTTTCTTGGTCATCACATGGCTTGTTCGTAGCATCCATAGTTGCATTGAGTTTCTCCTCTAGTTGTGGACCAACGCAATCAAGTGCATCTTCTAATATCAAACGACACTCAAGAAAGTTGGCTACTTTAGCTGCCATAGTGTGAAACTTGTGAGATACACCCATGTACCAAAGTTGAGCTTCAAACTTTGGATTCTCTACCACATTCCTTCCTTGTCTATCTTGTATGCTTCCATTGCGTGCTTCTCTAGTCCCTCTCTTTAAGACATAATGTGTTGGTAATGTCTTTATATTCATTAAGTCAAGAACTTTGAGACCATCTCCACACAATATTCCTGTCCTATTGAACATTCCACAACTACATGAAGCTGTTTTGGTCAAAGGATCACCAATCACTATGCGCTCCTCCTCAAATTCTAAATCACCATGCAAACTCCCAATAGCAACCCCAAATTTGTTATTTCCATCCAACACTCTAGCGCATGCAGCCATGGATCTCTCATATTCACTTTGAAAAGATTCAAAGATAATTGGAGTGTATTCTTTGCTTGCTAGCACCAACATAGGTGTGTGCATCAGGATTCTTGGCAACTTCTTCCTTTGGTCAAATTCAGATTGCAATTCCGTTGTTCTTTTTACCTCCACTGTCCTCTCAAAATGCATCAAGAACCGAACAATATGAAAATCTGATTTCAAATGGTTTTTCAATGAATTGTTGAAGCTCTCACTAAGTTGTGTACTTCTCACTCCCAAACTGAACACATCTCTCATATAACATTCAGCCCATTTTTCTTTCAACTTGTAGATACTATCTAACCAAGTTTGCTTGTGCACTTTACTTCTCATATTGTTAAATGCCTCTTCAAACTCTACTTTGTCCTCGTAGCCATACATGCATTCACCAAAATCTATGAGAATATGAGACTCTTCCTCTTCATCTTCACCGCTGCCTTCACCCTCCTCTTCATCTTTTTCTTCACCCTTCAATGGACATAAATGCTTAACAACATTTTGCATTATATGAAAGGTGCACAATCCATGATATGATTCCGTGAAGACTTTCTCTATAGCTTTCCCCATTGCCGCATCTTGATCCGTATAAATAGTTCTAGGTTGCCTCCCATTATGTGTAGCTAGAAAAGTCTCAAAAAGCCATGTAAATGAGTCACATGTTTCATCAAATAGCAAGGCTGCACCAAAAATGGTGGTTTCTCTAAACTGATTGAGTCCAAGAAAAACACCAAACGGCCTATATTCTTTATTTGTGCCAAATGTTGTATCAAATGTGACAACATCACCAAAGTGTGCATAATCAAGAACCATTTTAGCATCAGCCCAGAATATGTTGGCTGTATCTTCCTCACAATCCAACTGCAAAGAATATTGGAAAGATGGGTTCTCAATCATTTTTTCATGAAAATACTTCAACATACTACCGGCTTGACCGAAAGCCAACTCTCTTTGCCGCTTGCTTTGCAAATAATTCTTTTGATCACGACAAGTGTAGCCGAGATTAAATGGTCCACCAACTCGACGACAAGCAAGCTCATGTGCAACTTTGGGCATGATTCCAGAATCCTCGGCAGCTTCTATTTCAAAAGCTTGTAGTTCTGAAATCTTCCTTTGTGATGCCATCAAGTGACATGTTTGTGGCAATTGAAGGTAATGATTGTGTTCCAACACAAGATCTGTGACTTCGTAATTCATTGCTACTCGATCGAGTGATATAATCATGCGATTTTTGCAATTTGTTCTTGTTTCAGCTCTAACACGCTTTGGCTCATGATCGATTGTTATCCCTTTCTTTCTTATACCCTCATTGGAACAAACAAATTTGCATGAAGTCACTTGACCATCCATCTTGCTTACATGTTTGTTTCTCTTCCTCACATCAAACCCAACACGGCCTCCATATGCAACCCAAAATAGCCAAGCTTCATCCGGTTTTCTAAACCTCATGCCAATTTGAGGCATCCCCTTGTCAATTTCCCCCATTGCAGAACACTTGCAAATGCACAACACTCACAATTGCATAGCACACTAATCAGCATGAATTCTGTAAAATAAGACAATAAACACATCAATCAAACCTCAGATTAATGCATGACAATGGAGAAAATATAGGGTAAAGGAACACACAACCAGAAATTTTTGCAGCACTATTTTCAGTATTGAAGTAACAAACCAATGACATGGCTAATTTTCAGTACTAAAGTAATAAGCAAGCACAATTTTCAGTTTCGAATATACATATATAGAGGACGCACAGGGGACGGCCAGAGGATGGACAGGGGATAACCTGCTCTGTACTGGAGCGGTCGCAGGGGTCGCAGGGGAGAACCTTGGTTGAGGGGACGCGGTCGTCGGAGCTGAGGGCTCATCGGAGCTCGTTGGAGCGGGGCGGAAGGGCGGACGCGGGAGAGCGGACGCGGTCGTCGGAGCTCGTCGGAGCGGGCGGGGATGAGAAGCCGTGGGGCGGAGGGGATTGTCGGCGCCGTTTATCCCGTGGCCGCCGTCGGAGATCTCATGGCGCCCTTTCCCACGGCGGCGGCGACGGCACAGCTCCACGGCAGTTCCCGCATGAGGGTTCTTCGCTGTGGGCTTCGTTTCCCGCGGTTCAGGCTATCTCGCGTGCAAGGCTGGTCCAATTTCACGTTGACTCGCTGCAGTCCGTCGGATGGGGAGCGGATGGTGGATCGTGGGCCTCAGGGCACAGCGTGCCCTGCCTTGAGCGGGGCACGGGATCTCAGTCCGGTCCACACGTCCACATTAGCATCTAAGAAAAATAAAAACAAACTAAACACTAGGCGCCGGCGCGCTGCCGTAGGCATCATCGTTGTTGTCCTCGGGGTCCGTGAGGTCGATGAGCGTCGGCGCCGGACCGGCCCAGCAGAACGCCGTGTTCCAGAGCGCGACCATGTCACGCACGAGCTGTGCAGGCGCTGGCAGTGCCGCCGCCTGGGCCGTCGTGGCCTAGTGCGCCTCCTCCTCGGCCTCTAGCCGCTTGGCCTTGGTGTCGTGCTCGAGCATCTCGGGGTACTCGCCCTCGCAGCGCTCCTCGGCCACCCGGATCTGCCGCCAGTGCTCGAGGTACGCCGCGTCTTGCTCCGGCGTGGCCTGCATCCAGACCGGCGGTGCCCTCACCCACTCACGCATTACTCACGTCCAGGAGTAGCGCCCGATGGGCTCCGGCTCCGGCTCCGGTTCGGCTTTGACGAGGCGGTGGGGAGGGGACGGCGGGGCCACCGGCAGCACCACGCAGTCGCCGGCCGCGGAGAGGGCCATGGCCTGCGCCATGGCCGCTTCATACCGAGCTTCTTCTTCTTCTGCCGCCTCCGCCCTGCGCCGCTCGTCCTCCTCGCTCTCCCGGTAGATGGCCGCAAAGGCCGCCTGGTAGGCGTCCTCTGCCGCCTTGTCTTCCTCCTTGACGATGAGCGGCGGCGGCGGCACGCTGTGGTCGACCTCGCACACGTCGCACCGCCTCGCCTCCTCGTGCTCGAAGGCGAACCAGCGCGCCCAGTTGGGCGAGACATAGGCATAGGTCTCGTCATGGCGTTGCTCCAGCGTCAGCAACGCCCGCTGGCGACACACCTCCTCCACGTGCGCCCTAGCCGACTGTGGCGCCGCCGGCACTGGGATCCTTTCCGGATCCAGATGCCAGTCGTGCGGCAGCGTCACGTCGGGATACGGCAGCGGCACGCGGTGGCGCCAGTGCCACTTTGCCTGGTGCACAGGCACGTTTACCCGCTACCTCTGTCGGTGAGCCGGCGCAGGCGGAGGCGGGGTGAACTCCACGGGGAAGGGAACGACGGGGGCCTTGCCCTTCGACTTGCTGCTGCTGCCGGAGAAGAGCCCCATTTGGGCGGCTGGGGTGGCTCGGGTTTGCTTGCCGGCGACGGGGGAGCGAGCGCGGCCTAGATGGGGACGGGAACTGGATGAGGACGGCCCTGCCACACGGTCGACTTAAAAAAAGACGACCGTCATCACTGACGCGTGGTCCCGGGGTCATAAATTAAGCTGACCGGCGAGGGGACGGGTAGTTGGGCGACCGCCAGGTGGGGCTGCGACGGACATCGAGAAGGCGTGCGTGATGTCCCTTCCGCGTCCGTGCCGACGCATTTGGGGCGCAAATTTGGGCCGCAAATGCGTCGACGCGGACGCGAAGCAGACGCGTTTTGGGTTTGGGTCGGCGCGTTGGGTTGGGCCTCCACTTTTGACCCGCCGACCCAAACGGATGGCGGCGGACAAAATGGGTCACCTCGTTGGAGTTGCTCTAATCCACCTCTTGAATTGCTGAATCCGGGGCCCTCGACCCCACCTAACCCCTACAACAAATCTTTATAAAATCCCTATAATCAAGACTAGTTTCTCTTCAAAAAATTTGAAAGGGCGGAAGCCATGGATTTGCAGACAAAATATGGGTGATTTTGTAAGGAAAGAACATGAAATTTTCCTGTGCGGGAAAACCAAAGGGTGACATCAATGAAATACCCTCCTATACAGTTTCAATTGCCAAGGGATGTTTGTAGTAGTTGTCGACATAATGAGATTTCGCAGGAGAAACTAGTTGTCTTGCTGAAAGGTGCCATGACAATATGTGTTAAATGCCATGTGAACATACTACTTGTTGCCAGCGCACTATCCAAAAGATTAAGTTGTTATGGTAAAAATAAACTCCCCCTCCCTCCTTTGTAGAGGATAAAATTGCCAAGGGAAAACAATGAGATTTTCCGGTGGAAAGAGGGGGAGGGAAAGTGGTAAACGGTACACAAGAAGAGGGTTTGCAAGAAAACTAGATTGTGTAGCTACAAAATTTCCATGGCACTACCTGAAATGTTACATGTGAAATGGGATGAAGTTTCCATTGAACTATATAGAGGAAGTATATAAAAAACACAAACAAAGAAGTTACCATCCTATCATCATCGCGTGAGTTGTCACCAATGGGACAAATACCTTGCCAATATAGTAGAAACTTGATAGTGAAAAGATGGCATTCTAAATACAAAGAAGCTGCCATGCCCCAGCACATGGGGGACAATCCCCTACCTCTTCACCAGGACATAAAAATTCCATGCTAGTTGCCAAAAGAAGTTCCCATGCCCCATAGAGAAATTAGGATTTTAACACTCTCCATCCCTGAATACTTGTCATGGTACACAAGGACAAATTGTAATAGAATTAATAAAAGATGCACAAGTAAAATTGTCGTTATCCATGGCAAATTTAATAAAACAAGTGTTCTCCAAATCTTGCCAAATTTAGAAAAAGTATGTACCGGTCAGATGGCATAATTTAGATAGAACTGTTTTGCAATTCATGGCTATTTAAAAAAATGTTGCATGGCAATATTAGGAATTTTGTTCCACATAACATGGAAACTTTTGAAATCAGCAACAGTCACATGAAAAATTCATATACAAAAATATAGTTCACATGGAAAATTTAGAGAATGTATGGCTGGCATCGAAAATTGGTAATGGTTCAAAAAAAGTATGAAAAAGCCTTGAACACACAGTAACATGGCAAACTATGTAGAAATAAAAATCTGGGATAGCAAAGCAGAACTAGAAATTAGGGGATAGCATGGCAACTGTTTAGAAAGATTTGTTCTATAATTAGAAAAATATTTAGATAAATTATGGTAACTATGTATATGTACATGGAAAGATGGATGAAACTCATGGTTTTACCCCTAGGTTGCAATGAAAAGTTTTGTGCCCTTGTTAATTGTACGTTTTAATGATGTCAACTTGTGTTTTGTAGGTTTTGTATGTGGGTAACACAGAAGAAAAAGGTCGCCGTGATTTCTAGAGAACAAATTTTTGAAGTTGCCACGTGACCATTACAAAATTTCTAAAATTTACCATTTAAAAAGACAAATTCATAAAAAAATCCATGTGATGGTGCAAAAAACGTTAGTGTCCACGGTAGGGTGGAGAGCATATTCAGAAGTATCGGAGGGGATTGCACAGGGGGATTTTACCTAGGTTCGGGCCCTCATGGTCGAGGTAACACACTACTCCTACTTTGTTTTAGATTATTGGGGGAATGCCTCGTGTGAGGGGGTTACAAATTGAGGACGGTGAACGCTATCGAGGTATGAGCTTTTGATAGATGCCTTTTGACCAAACCCTAGCCTTGCCTTATAAAGGGGATGAGAGCTAGGGTTTTATTGGGATCTAGACGACCTCACGATGAGAGCTTCTTGTCTTGCACACCATGATGACACCTCATCCGAAAGCAGGGCCCTTTGGCGATCGAAGGGCCTGGCTTACTGTCAAGCCCACGAGGCCCTGAGGCTGGCTCAGTTGCAGGCTTCCCAGCCAATGGGCCACCCCTATTATAATGTATCGTAAGTAGCCTGATGACCCACAAGTATATGGGATCAATCGTAGTTCTTTCGGTAAGTAAGAGTGTCGAACCCAACGAGGAGCAGAAGGAAATGACAAGTGTTTTCAGCAAGATAATGTCTGCAAGCGCTAAAATTGTAAGTAACATAGTAGTTTGATAGGAAGATAATTTGTAACGAGCAAGTAACGGTAATAGTAACAAAAGTGTAGCAAGGTAGCCCAATCCTTTTGAGGCAAAGGACAGGCTAAAACGATCTCTTATGATAAGCAAAGCTTTCTTGAGGGTACACGACTCATCTAGTCACTTTCATCATGTTGGTTTGATCTGTGTTCACTACTTTGATAATTTGATATGTGGGTGGACCGGTGCTTAGGTGTTGTTCTTACTTGAACAAACCTCTTACTTATGATTAACCCCCTCGCAAGCATCCGCAACTACGAGAAAAGTATTAAGAATAAATTCTAACCATAACTTTTGGATCCAATTGGTCCCTTACGTAATAGCGCATAAACTAGGGTTTAAGCTTCTATCACTCTATCAACCCATCATCTAATAACTAATCCACAATGCATTCCCGTAGGCCCAAATATGGTGAAGCGCCATTTAGTCGACGTTCACATGACACCACTAAGGGAATCACAACATACATACTATCAAAATAACGAACACATATCAAGTTAACATGATTACTTGCAACACGATTTCTCCTGTGACCTCAACAACAAAAGTAACCACTCAAAAATTATAATCATGCTCAAGATTAGAGGGGTATTAAATAGCATATTGGATCGGAACATATAATCTTCCACCAAATAAACCATATAGTAATCAACTACAAGATGTAATCAACACTATTAGTCACTCACAAGTACCAATCTGAGGTTCTGATACAAAGATTGAACACAAGGGTTTGAGAGGAGATGGTGTTGTTGAAGATGTTGATGGAGATTGCCCGCCCCAAGACGGGAGAGTTGTTGGTGATGATGATGACGATGATTTCCCCCTCCGGAGGGAAGTTCCCCCGGCGGAATCGCTCCGCCGGAGGGCAAAAGTGCTCCTGCCCAAGTTCCATCTCGAGACGGCGGCGCTTCATCCCGAAAGTCCTCCCCTTATGTTTTTTCTAGGTCAAAATGACTTATATACCAGAAGAGGGGCACCAGAGATGGGCTGGGCTGAGCACAACCCACCAAGGCCCGCCCCGCCCTGGTGTCTTGTGCTCACCAGGTGTCCCCCCTTCGATAGTTATTTGCTCCAGTATTTCTTATTTATTCCATAAAAATTCCCTGTGAAGTTTCATCTCATTTGGAGTTGTGGAAAATAGGTAGCCTGGCGTAGTTTTTTCAGGTCCAGATTTCCAGCTGTCGAAATTCTCCCTCTTTGTGTGAACCTTGCATATTATGAGAGAAAAGGCATTAGAATTACTCCAAAAAGCATTATTATGCGTTAAAACATTATAAATAATAGTAGGTAAACATGATGCAAAATGGCGTATCAACTCCCCCAAGTTTAGACCTCGCTTGTCCTCAGGCGAAAACCAAAATCGAAAAACATGTCCACATGCTTAGAGAGAGAGAGAGGTGTCGATATAAACAAAATACAGACATAGAAGCATCATGTGAATTATTATAACAGCAACAAACTTAAACATAAAACTTTTATCATGAAACTTTTATCATAGACTTCTCATGAATAGGTAACAATTTATCACAACATCGAAGTATAAAGCATAAACTCTATTGGAAACCAACAAACTATGTTCTCAGTCAATTTTGCAACTGCAATTCATCATCTTTTAAAGAAGGGTCACGTATCGGAGCCTTTAGGCAAGTCCACATACTCAACCATCATATAGTCTTCTATGATTGCTAACACTCACCGCATACACATGATGAAAAGGTTTCAACCGGACACATAGAAAGATAGGGGCTTATAGTTTCGCCTCCCAACCTATTCACCTCAAGGGTGATGTCAACAATAATAACGCATGCTACCCACATCCAACTGGATATATGTGCCTAGATCTTTCCTCACCACATGATGCTTGCCAAAAGAGAAAAATAAAAAGGAATAGAGAGAAAAACTTTGACTCTTACATGAAAGTAAATACATAAAAGTAAAAGATAGGCCCTTCACAGAGGGAAGCAGAGGTTGTCATGCGCTTTTTGTTTGTATGCTCAATCCCTTAGTGCAAAAGAATGTCACGTTATATTGCCCCTTGTGATAGCAATCTTTATTATACAGTCTGTCGCTTTTATTCTTTGCCATCACAAGTTCGTACAACACTCAATATTCTGTTACACTAAATGATCTGACACTTTTAGAAGCAATTTTTATTGCCTTATTGCACCGATGACAACTTACTTGAAGGATCTTACTCAATCCTTAGGTAGGTATGGTGAACTCTTGAAAATAAGATTTAGATTTAAGGGGTTTTGGACGCACAAGTAGTATCTCTACTTGGTGCGGAACTTTTGGCTAGCAAAGATGGGGGGCAAGCACCACATTTTGAAGGATCTATGACAATATAACTTCTATGTGAATAAGAACAAACATAAATCATTACATTGTCTTACTTGTCCAACGTCAACATTTTTGGCATATAATATTTTGATGGGGCTCACAATCATAAAAGATTTCCAAGATAGTGTATTTGCATGTGAATCTTCTCTTCACTTATTAATTCTTTCAAGGATTGCATCATTGACCAATGCTATGTTTGTCAAACCCCAATAGAATTTTCTACTTATACTTTTCCTTATGTGATGTCATTGCTTACCATAAGATTAGCATATGATCTTTTTCATTTATTTCCTTTCTTTTTATTAAACATGAAAATAAAGAAAAGAAAACTCAAACTGAACTTTATTATATATATCTCGCACACGATTACAAGGATAGATCACTAAGCAAGCTCTCAAAAAGAAAGGATCAAACTAAACTTTTATTCCTCTAAAGCAAAAGATAACTATTGATTGAACTAAGATAATTAAAGGCAAGAGACAGTGGAGGTGATACGATACCGGGGCACCTCCCCCAAGCTTGGCGGAAGCCAAGGAGAGTGCCCTACCCGATACTCAATTTTCTTTTGGTGATGAAGAAGAAGGTGGTGGTGATAAAGTGGTAGCGATCTTATCCTTCATGACAAAAATATTCTCGAATCTACGGATGACGCTCCGAAGGAAGATGATGTGCTCTTGCAACATGATATTTTCACGAGTGAGATATTTAGTTTGCACACGAACCGTTTCAATGATCTGAAAGGCTTCGATCTTAGTAGGGGTAAGATGAGCATAGTAAGGTTTAAGGATATCTTCTTCTTCCTCCTCGGCAGGCAGGGCTTGCTTGATAACCGACGCTTGATCTTCGATGGCCTCCTCGTTCTTGCTCCCTTCGAGAGGTTCTTCGGGCCCCTCTCTCTTCAGCTCGATCTTCATGAACCAAGCATCCTCTTCTACTTTGTTGGAGGAGGGAGAAGACATGATGCCTTGCTTAACAGATCTGAGCGAAAACAGCAAGGAAAAGAAAACAAAAGATTTCTCCATGATACGGAGGTCATTAGGTTCGGGGGGTATATAAAGATTTTTTAAATCTTGGGAGACAAGCAAACATAAGAAAAACGGAGTCCGGAAGGTACCCGATGTGGGCACAACCCACCTGGGCGCGCTTGGCAAGCAAGGGCGCCCTGGTGTCTTGTGCCCACCAGGGCTGCCTTCCTGGTTGCTTCTTATTTTCCTAATTTTTTTATAGTCCAAAACAGACAAAAAAATATTTTTGCAGATTTTTCGGAGTCTGTTTACTTACCATATCACATACCTCCTCTTTTTCACGATTCTGGAGTGTTCTGGAAGGTTTCTTTTATGTTTCCTTCCGGTGTCATAGTTTGGATAATATTGCTTTCAACATTAATGGGCATACCTGAGATATAATGTTTTATTCGTTGCCCATAACAACCTTCGGTTAGTACCTTCGGCATTATTTATTTTGATAACTCCAGATCGATAAACCTCCTCGATAACATAGGGTCCTTCCCATTTGGAGAAGAGTTTTCCTGCAAAGAATCTGAAACGAGAGTTGTACAAAAGAACGTATTCTCCAACTTTGAACTCAAGATTTTGGATTCTTTTATCATGCCATCTTTTAACCTTTTCTTTAAATAACTTGGCATTTTCATAAGCTTGGGTTTTCCATTCATCTAATGAGCTAATATCAAATAACCTCTTTTCACCAGCAAGTTTGAAATGATAGTTGATTTCTTTAATTGCCTAGTAAGCTTTATGTTCTAACTAGAAAATGACAAGCTTTTCCATAAACCATTTTATAAGGAGACATACCCATATGATTTTTATATGCTGTTCTATAAGCCCAAAGTGCATCATCTAATTTCTTAGACCAATTCTTCCAGGACCTATTGACAGTCTTTTGTAAAATTAATTTTAAGTTCAACTTGACCACTAGACTGAGGATGATAGGGTGATGCAATTCTATGGTTAACATCATACTTGGCAAGCATTTTACAAAAAGCACCATGAATAAAGTTTGAACCACCATCAGTCATTAAATATGTAGCAACTCCAAACCTTGGGAAAATAACTTCTTTGAGCATTTTAATAGAGGTATTGTGATCAGCACTACTAGTCGGAATAGCTTCTACCCACTTAGTAACATAATCAACAGCACAAAAATATGAGTATATACCCATTAGAGGAAGGAGAAGGTCCCATGTAATCAAATCCCCAAACATCAAATGGTTCAACAACAAGTAAATAATTCATAGGCATTTCTTGATGCTTACCGATGTTACCTATTCTTTGACATTCATCAGAAGATAAGGCGAACTTACGAGCATCCTTGAAGAGAGTAGGCCAATAACACTCAGATTGCAATACCTTGTGAGCAGTTATGTCTCCCTCATGATGTCCTCCATAAGCTTTGAGTGACATTTCTTTAGGATTTGTCCTTGTTCATGCTCAGGTACACAACGTCTAATAATACCGTCTACTCCTTCTTTATAAAGATGTGGGTCATTCCAAAAGTAATGTCTTAAATCATAGAAGAATTTTTTCTTTTGTTGGTATGTGAAACTAGGTGGTAAATATTTAGCAACAATGTAATTAGCATAGTCAGCATACCAAGGAGTGTTATGAGAAACATTTATTGTAGCTAACTACTCATCAGGAAAATAGGAAGTGGGTCATCAAGGCTATTTTCAAGCCTAGACAAGTTATCAGCCACGGGGTTCTCAGCTCCTTTTCTATCAGTGATATGCAAATCAAATTCTTGTAGCAAGAGAACCCACCTAATAAGCCTAGGTTTAGCATCTTTCTTTTCCATAAGATATTTTACAGCAGCATGATCGGTGTGAACAATAAATTTAGAATAAAAAAAATATAAGATCTGAGTTTATCACAAGCAAACACCACTGCTAAGAATTCTTTTTCAGTAGTAGCATAATTTTGTTTAGCACTGTCTAGAGTTTTACTAGCATAACGAATAACATTTAATTTCTTATCAACTCTTTGTCCAAGAACATCACCAACAACATAATCACTAGCATCACACATAATTTCAAAAGGCAAGTTCCAATCAGGTGGTTGAACAATAGGTGCATAAATTAAGGCTTTCTTGAGTGTTTCGAAGGCTTCTAAACAATCATCATCAAAAATAAAGGAATATCCTTTTGCAAAAGATTTGTAAGAGGCCTAGAAATGTGAGGAAAGTCTTTGATAAATCTCCTATAGAAACCAACATGACCTAGGAAACTATGAATACCTTTGATATCTTTAGGACATGGCATTTTTTCGATCGCATCAACCTTAGCTTTGTCCACCTCAATACCTCTTTCAGAAATTTTATGACCCAAAACAAAACCTTCGTTAACCATAAAGTGGCACTTCTTCCAATTCAAGACAAAATTTGTTTGCTCACATCTCTGCAAAACTCGATCAAGATTGCTTAAACAATCATCAAAAGACTTCCCATAAATAGAAAAGTCATCCATGAAAACCTCAACAATCTTTTCACAAAAGTCAGAGAATATAGCAGTCATACATCTTTGAAAGGTGGCAGGTGCACTGGATAAACCAAAAGCCATATGTCTATAAGCATAAGTTCCAAAAGGACAAGTAAAAGTGGTCTTTTCTTGATCAGGTTGAGAAACAGGTATTTGTGAAAAAACAGAATGTCCATCAAGGAAGCAAAAATGTGTGTGCTTAGATAATCTTTCTAGCATTTGATCAATAAAAGGCAGAGGGTAATGATCTTTTCTAGTTGCTTTGTTTAATTTTCTGAAATCAATTACCATTCTATAGCCTGTAACAATTCTTTGTGGAATAGGTTCATTCTTGTTATTAGGAACAACAATAATACCTCCTTTCTTAGGGACACAATGAACAAGACTTACCCATCTACTATCAGATATAGGATAGATTATACCTGCTTCCAAAAGTTTTAATATTTCTGTTCTTATGACTTCTTTCATCTTCGGATTTAACTGACATTAGTGATCAACAACGGGTTTAGCATCAGGTTCCATATTAATCTTGTGCTGACATAGAGTGGGACTAATGCCTTTAAGATCATCAAGACTATACCCGATAGCAGCTCGGTGCTTCCTTAGAGCTTTCAATAATGTTTCTTCTTCATGTTCTGAATGGTTAGCACTAATAATAACGGGATATATCTTCTTCCCATCAAGATAAGCATATTTCAAAGTGTCTGCCAATTGTTTTAATTCAAACACAGGATCACCTTTAGGTGAAGGAGGACCTCTTAGAGTTTCAATAGGCAAATTGTGCTTAAGCAGAGGTTGTTGTTTGAACAAGATGCTATCTATTTCATTTCTTTCATGCATATGCAAATCATTTTCATGGTATAGCAAATATTGTTCTAAAGGATCAGTAGGAGGTACAACAATAGAAGCAAGACCAGTAATTTCATCCTGACTAGGCAATTCTTTCTTATGATGCTTTCTACTAAACTTGGAAAAATTAAACTCATGAGACTCATCACCAAAACTAACACCGACAGTTTGTTTCTCACAATATATTTTAGCATTAACGGTGTTCAAGAAAGGTCTACCAAAGATAATGGGACAGAAGTCATCTTGTGGGGAACCAATAACAAGAAAATCAGTAGGGTATTTTATGTTCCCACACAAGACTTCAACATCTCTAACAATCCCAAGTGGTGTGATGGTTTCTCTATTAGCAAGTTTAATAGTAACATCTATGCCTTCTATTTCAGCGGGTGCTATGTCAGTCATAATTTCTTCATATAAAGTAAAAGGAATAGCACTCACACTAGCACCTATGTCATATAAACCATGATAACAGTGATGTCCTATTTTAACTGAGACAACGGGCATGCCAACAATAGGTCTATGTTTATCTTTCCCATCGGGTTTGGCAATTCTAGCAGCTTCATCACAAAAGTAAATAGCATGCCCATCAATATTATCGACCAGGAGGTCCTTAACCATAGCAACACTAGGTTCTACTTTGATTTGTTCAGCTGGTTTAGGTGTTCTAATATGACTTTTATTGACCACAATTGAAACTTTAGCATGTTCCTTCATCCTAACAGGGAAAGGTGGTTTTCAATATATAAGCAGTGGGAACAACTGGATCAACATTATAAATAATAGTTTCATCTTTAGCTATTATCGGTTCTTTTATTTCTAAACCACTTCTCCTTAGGGAAATCGACATGAGTAGAAAAAGATTTAGAAAAGGAAGCTACTATCTCAGAGTTAAGTCCATATTTAGTGCTAAACTTTTGAAAAGCATCGGTATTCATAAAATATTTAACACAATCAAACTTAAGCTTAATACCTGACTCTTTACCTTCGTCAAGTTCCCAATCTTCAAAGTTGTGTTTAATTCTTTCCAAAAGATCCCACCGGAATTCAATAGTCATCTTCATAAAAGAACCAGTACAAGAAGTATCGACCATAGATTGATCGTTACGATAAAGCTGAGCATAAAAATTCTGAATAATAATTTATCTTGAGAGCTCATGGTTGGGGCATGAATATAACATTGACTTAAGCCTCGCCCAAGCTAGAGCGAAACTTTCTCCTTCACGAGGCCAAAAATTGTATATATAATTCCGATCACGATGAACTAGATGCATAGGATAATTTTTTTTGATGGAACTCCAATTTCAATCTATTCCGATTCCAAGATCCAATATCATCGCATAGTCTATACCATGCCAACGCTTTTCCCTTCAAAGATAAAGGGAAAACCTTTGTCTTAGTTTCATCTCTGGGTAAACCTGCAAGCTTAATGAAAGTGCAACTATCCCTGGATGGTTTTGGTAATCCCTAACAACATATAGCTCATTGAGCTAATGCTATTTCAAGATCAATATTTCAGGAGAGCTCAATGTTTGGCATGGCATGGATAAGAAACGTGGACCCCTCAAAATGCTAAGGACAAAAGGATTGGCTCAAGCTCAAAGCACAAGACTCTACATTTTTCATTTTAGTGATCCAAGATCACATTGAGTCCATAGGAAAAGCCAATACTATCAAGAGGGGGTGAGGTGTTGCTTAATGAGGTTCTTGCTCAAACTGCTTAGTGATATGCTCCAAAAATCCTCAACTGCTTTCTCACATCCACATATGTCCCAAACCAAAAGTCAAACTAGGCCTTACCGAAACTTTCTATCCGACGCCACCGAGTTCAGTTGACATAGCCATTGCCAGAAACCCTAGTCTTTTTGGTCTCACCGATAGGGATCTCGGTCTCACTGAGATGGGATTGTAATCTCTCTATTTCCCTTCGTAACATTTTGGTCAAACCGAGATGAGCGATCGGTCCCACCGAGATTGCAATGCAAACTCTCTATTTCCCTTTCGTAACGTTTCAGTCCAACCAAGATGAGGGAATCGGTCCCACCAAGTTTGCCTGACCAACTCTCTATTTGTCTATTACCAAAATCGATCTCACCGAGTTTGTGTAATCGGTCTCACTGAGATTACGTTATGCCCTAATCCTAACCATATCGGTCCCACCGAGTTGACGTATCAGTCCCACCGAAATGCCTAACGGTCACATTATGAACTAAATCGGTCTGACCGAGTTTCACGATTCGGTCCCACCGAGTTTGGTAAATTGTCTGTAACAATTAGATTTTGTGTGGAGGCTATATATACCCCTCCACCCACTCTTCATTCATGGAGAGAGCCATCAGGACATGCCTACACTTCCAACATACATTTTCTGAGAGAGAACCACCTACACTTGTGTTGAGGTCAAGATATTCCATTCCTACCACATAAATCTTGATCTCTAGTCTTCCCCAAGTTGCTTTCCACTCAAATCTTCTTTCCACAAAATCCAAATCCTGTGAGAGAGAGTTGAGTGTTGGGGGGACTATCATTTGAAGCACAAGAGCAAGGAGTTCATCATCAACACACCATTTGTTACTTCTTGGAGAGTGGTGTCTCCTAGATTGGCTAGGTGTCACTTGGGAGCCTCCGTCAACATTGTGGAGTTGAACCAAGGAGTTTGTAAGGGCAAGGAGATCACCTACTTCGTGAAGATCTACCCGAGTGAGGCAAGTCCTTCGTGGGCGACGACCAAGGTGGGATAGACAAGGTTGCTTCTTTGTGGACCCTTCATGGGTGGAGCCCTTCGTGGACTCGCGCAACCGTTACCCTTCATGGGTTGAAGTCTCCATCAACGTGGATGTACGATAGCACCACCTATCGGAACCATAGATAAAAAATCTCTGTGTCAACATTGCGTTTGCTTCCTCAAACTCCTTCCTTTACCTTCATATGCAATCGTTTTACATTCCGCTGCTATACTCTTAGAATTGCATGTGTAGGTTGATTGCTTGACTTGTGCTAAGTTGCTAAAATCTGCCAAGAACTAAAATTGGGAAAAGGCTAGACTTTTATTTCGTTAAATCACCCCCTCTAGACATACTTTCGATCCTACAAGTGGTATCAGAGCTTTGGTCTCCATTTGCTTTGATTTCCATAGCGTTTGGTGGTCATAGCCTTGGTTTCACAACCTAGGAGAGTATGGCGTCTAGCGAGGGAAATTACCACCGTAGAGGTCCTTACTTTGATGGTACAAATTTTGCTAGTTGGAAGCATAAGATGAAAATGCATATTCTTGGACATAACCTTGTCGTTTGGGCTATTGTGTGTATTGGCTTACAAGGTGAATTCTTCGATGGGAGAAAACTGAACCATGAAGCTACCACGGAAGAGTTGAAGATGTTGAAATACAATGATATTCTCTTCAATGGGCTGTGCCCCGAAGAATTCAACAAAATCAGCCATCTTGAGAATGCAAAGGAAATTTGGGATACTTTGATTGATATGCACGAAGGTACCGACTCCGTCAAGGAATCCAAATTGGATGTGCTTCAAAGTCAACTTGACTAGTTCAAAATGAAGGATGGTGAAGGTGTCGCTGAAATGTACTCTAGGCCTGCTCTCATCACAAATGAGATTGTCGGCTTAGGAAGTGAAGAGATGACCGACAAATTCATCATCAAGAAGATCCTAAGAGCCTTGGATGGAAAATATGATACCATGTGCACATTGATCCAAATGATGCACAATTACAAAGATCTCAAGCCAACAGAAGTCATTGGAAGAATTGTTGCTCATGAGATGTCACTCAAGGATAAGGAAGAGCTCCACAACAAGTCAAGTGGTACTTACAAAGCCTCATGTGAAGCTCCCACATCATCAAGTGAGAAACAAACCTTCAACGAAGAATTGAGCCTAATGGTGAAGAACTTCAACAAGTTCTACAAGAGTAGAAGCAAGGAAAGAAGTTCCAAGTCAAGGTCCTATAATGACAAAAGATCTTCTAGTCATGAGCGTAATTGCTACAATTGTGGAAGACCCGGGCACTATTACAACGAGTGTACAGCTCCCTACAAAAGAAGAGAAGATTCTCCAAAAAGAAGGAGTAGAAGAGAAGAATCACCATCAAGAGAAATAAGGAGTAGAGATGATCGTTATGAACGAAGAACATCCCGGAGAAGCAAGGATTTGGAAAGGAAGGACAAATCATCAAAGAGTTACAAAAAACGAAGACATCAAGCTCATGTTGGTGAATGCGTATCCGGCTCTGACTCCGACAATCACTCCGAGAGGAGCTATCACTCCGACTCCTTATATACTCAAGATGAAGGTGTTGCCGGTCTAGCACTTGTGTCAACCAACTCCTACGACATATTTGACTCACCAAATGAAGGAATTGGAAGATGCTTGATGGCTAAAGGCCCAAAGGTATCACATCCCGAGTATGTTGATTTCAATAGTGATGAAGATGACTTGTTAGGTGATGATGATTTACTTGTTGACAACTTTAGTGATGAATACTATGATGAAACGTCAATTAATCATGCTAATCAGCATAAAACGAATGACAATAATAAGGAGAAGATTGAGCGCCTAACTAAAGAACTGAACACTCTTAAGTTAGCTCATGAAACTATCTTGGAAGATCATCGAAAACTTTTAAAGACTCATGAGAAGTTACACTTTGAAAAGCTCAACCTTGAGCAAGAGCATGAGTTTTTAAAGGCAATCAATGATGATATTCGCAAGAAAAGTTCTTCTTACATTGCCAAGCATTTGCTCTTACTACTTACATGCCACAAGTCAAGTCTAGTAACAAGAACAAGAAAGATTCTTCTTCTAGTAATGACAATAATCATGCTAAATCCAATGTTGTTGCTTCTAGTAGTTCTCTTGATTCCACTAATGATTCTCTTAGCCAAGTTACACTTGAGCAAGAAAATAGGTTATTGAATGGAGTTATAGAGAAAGGTGTTTACAAGAGCCTTGCCGGAAGTAAGCAATTCGAGGAAATTGTACGCAAGCAAGGAAGGCACCGAAAGAATCAAGGTGTTGGTTTTGAACGAAAGTTCAATGCCAATGGAGTTGAGTGGGAAGAAGATCAATACCCCAAGACGAAGTTTGTTCCTCAACAAGAGAAGTACGATCCTACTTCTTTCAAAGGAACACAAGCTCAAGATGATCTTCCACCACAAGACCACAAGCAAAAAAAGGCAAGGACAAGCTTCAAGAGGAGATTGATGCATTTGAAGAAGCTCCTAAGGCCTTGGTCAAGTGGGTTCCCAAGACTACATCAAGTTCTACTTCGTCAAAGTACGACTACAACTCCAAGGATTCCCATCAAGATGATGTGGATCCCAAAGAAGAAGAACTAGAGAGTTCTTGAGGGTGACTCCGCCAACATACTTCACTCTTATCATTTTGGCAAGGACAAGTGCAATCAACTTCCACATATTGCACTAGTTCAAGGAGTCAAAAACCCTCTTGTTGGTAAGACAAGGGACAACGTAACCTAATGCTTTCATGAACATCATCTTGTGTGTGCATCACTCTATGTCTATGGATATCCTTGTTTGTTCCTTGTGGGACTAACCCTTGTAGGTATTGAGAGTGCAACTTACTCCAATGGATTGCTCCGAATGATCTACATCAACATTGAGCATCCACATCTTCAACATCTACGTGAAGTCATCATCGACAAAACCCAAGGTTAGTTCATACCTCTTAGGGGGGGATCTCACATCTAGGGGGAGCTTTACTCTAAGAATTGAGCTAAAGCAACTCTAATGGTGTGAACACAACAATGCTTTATGTAAAAGTGGTAACCCCACTTGTGCTTAAACGATGAGTATAATCTATGATCAAATGTTCTCATTTGACTCCTAAGTCAATATACTCATATATAGATTACCTAGTCATCGCCAATTGTTTGATAGATGCTAGAATTGTTTGTGCATGCTTTGCCACATATTTCATTTGCCATTTTATTGTGTGAGCATGTTGATTGCATATTTTACTCATTCAAGGACATCCACTTGTTGTTTTGATTGTTTGGTTTCTTTCCTTTTGCCAAGTGGATGGGCAAGAATGCCTAAGAACCTTCTCTAGCTATCTATGCTTTTCTCGTCTCAAACTCTATTCATGCTACATCACAAAGTTTGATCAAGTCAGATTCGAACCACTCTGTGTGAGGAGCACTCGGAGTCCCCGATTCGTCATAGACTTAAACTTCCAAAACCTCTTTGTGCATTTCGGTCTGACCGATTCACCATTTTTGGTCATATCGAGATCACTAAGTTGATCTAGGTTTTCAACCTCGATGCAACCGATTAGAACCTTTTGGTCACACCGAGTTGTTCCACTCGGTCACACCGACAGGATCAGGTTATATATACTGACGGGTCAAATTTTGGAAATTTTTCTGAAACTCTTCACCCGCGCGTAACCCGCTCTGCCTCTTCGGGTCTCCGGATCGTCTTGTCGCCGCCAGCGATCTCCCGCTGCTGGTCTCCGCCGCCGTCAATGGCAATCTGCCCCGCCGTTGCTGCCATAGCAAGTTCACCGCCGAGTTAGGGTATGAACTTGATAGTTTTTGCTATTCATTAACTCCGATTCGTAGCACATTGCTTGGCCATGATTCTTGCCATGTATGAAATCATCCTGTCCAACGAAAACATCCTGTAGATTAGATTTGATTTGAAAATTTAGGGTTAGGTCTTCGCCGAACTCATCACTGACCGAATTGTTGAAATCGGTCTCATTGATTTGGCTTAGGCCATTGCACATGCGATTTTCGGTCTGACCGAGAATTGCAAATCAATGTGACCGAGTTCGATTCTCAGTGAAACCCTAGCAGTTTCGGTGCCACCGAACTGTGACTCGGTCTGACCGAGTTCACTAGTTTAGGTTCCAAAAGCTGCTTCGGTATCACCGAGTTTACAAATTGGTAGCTCCGAAATGCTTTCTGTGGAGAACTAAAACTAAGTTTTTGACTCAATTGTTTTGCAAAACTCTGCACTTTGTGATGCTCATCCACTCTACCTCATCTATATCTATTCACAGGGTCTGCTGTCAGTGAGTTTGCAGAGATGTCTGATCAAAGTGATAGTCAGAACAAGTCTGAAGAGCAAGCTCAATTGAGTGAGGGCACTTGTCCCTCAAGCAGATATGATGAGGGCAGCAGGAGCACACCCAGTAACTTGCAAAAGGCAGCTACCAGGACAAGGAAGAAGAAAACCTCAGATTCTGAAGATGAGGATTATGTTGCTGTTGAGGATGAGGCCACTTCAAGGAAAAAGGTGCTGAAAAAGGAGTATGGCACAGCTACTGCAACTAAACCAGGCATGAACAAGAAGGCACCTGCGAGGAGAGTGCCTACATCCAAACCCAGGAAGGTTGCCATAGGTGAAACTATGAAATTCACCATTGAATCTAAAGAAGAAGAAGCTGGTGAAGACAAGAAAAAGAAGAGGGCAAGAACAACTACTGCCAAAGTTCTTGGCAAGCCCTCCATGAGGAGAGATTCTGAAGAAGAAGATGAAGAGGAAGAGGATGCTGCTCCAGCTCCTAAGGCTCAGAAGCTCATGGGAGATGCAATCAGATCAGAGGTTGCTCCATCTAAGCCCAAAACTACTCCCAAGGCTGCTGCTCCAACTCAAAAGCCTAAACCCAAGAGGAACACCAGAAGTATACCAGCTGAGGAGAAGAACAAGGCCCCAGTGCCTGAAGCCACAGAAGAAGATGATTCACTTGTTTTAAGAAAACTGAAGCCCAAGATCCCTGACCACAATGATGCACATCCTGTTGCAGAGAACAAGAAAATCAGGAAGGATTTAGGACTGAGATTATGGAGACAGTCTGATCTATATGCTGTCAGGAGAAGAACTGTTGTTGACTACATGTTTCACCCAAAGGAACAACAAGACTTTTATGAGACAATCTTGCTTGACAAGAAGCCTATTGTCTGTGACATGAGATGGGTTAACTGGGAGTACATCAAGGAGAATGAAGATCACTATCCAGGTGTATATGACAGCTTCAAAGCGTGTGGAGTTGATGCATTTGTTGCCCAGAAGTTCACCAAGTGGAATGATGAGCTGATCATGCAGTTTTACTCCACGGCCCACTTCTACCCAGATGGGAAGATCATCTGGATGTCAGAAGGTACTAGGTACCAATCCTCTATGGAAGAATGGGCTCAGTTGATCAATGCCCTAGAAGAAAGTGAAGATGATGTAGATGTTTATGCTGAAAAGAAGAAAGACCATAACACTATGGCACACATGTACAAAGAGATCCCAGATGATGCTTTGGAGACTCATAAGTTTGGATCTGTCCACTTCTTGTTGTCTGGCTTGCCTACCATCAAGTGGATCCTAAGGC
Organism: Aegilops speltoides; assembly: GCA_021437245.1. Classification (NCBI taxonomy): domain Eukaryota; kingdom Viridiplantae; phylum Streptophyta; class Magnoliopsida; order Poales; family Poaceae; genus Aegilops; species Aegilops speltoides. The sequence continues at coordinate 204,751,717 of CM038145.1, read as the reverse complement.
ACACATTGCTACCCAAGTCAGGTGATCACAAGATGATCAGAGGACATGCTATCAATTTGCTACATTTGTTTGATGTGCCTCAAAAGTTTAAAGTCATGAGTCTGATTGTGGAGACAATCAAAAGAACAACAGCTAATCAGAATATATCTTGTGGGTATGCCCCACAAATTCAGGAGCTCATCAACTCCAAGATGGGCACAGACAAATATCTACCCTGACTTTGAGGACAACACTGTTGTTATGAATGAGAATGAACCATCATCAGCTCAAGCACATGAGAAGAGAGAGAAGGCAAGGGCAGAGAAAGCTGCAAAGATGCCAACGGCTGAAGAGGCATCTCAAGTTTTCCTGAAGAGCAAGCAAGATCAGCTTGGATATCTGATTGCCTCCACCTTGAGGATTGAGAAGGGCTTGGCCACCCTGACTCAAAACCAGGAGAGCTTGGAGAGGATCATTGAGTAGAAATTCTATGCTCTTGATGTCAAGGTAACTGATATCCAAACTGCGGTTGAGCAACTTCAGGAGGAAGTGGAGGAGAAGAAGGGCAAGTCTACTACAGATGCTTTTGCTAGAGTGCCCAGAGGACAGAGATCTGCTGCAGTGCCTGTTCCAGATACTAGAGCTACTACATCTGCACTAGCAGCCACAACTTTAGTACCACCAGCACCAGCCGCCACTCCACCAGCTCCAGCTACATCTACAGACGCTTTCATCCTTGGAGTCATCTCTACACCACCTCATGAAGACCAAGCCCGAGAGACGTTTAACACTATGGCTTTTTGAACTTTTTGGTAACTTGTTGCCAAAGGGGGAGAAAATGTATTGATCATAGGCTTCGAGAGAGTGTTGCTTTTATCTCTCTTGTTTTTGATTGAACTTGTTTGATTGTGTGCTTGTGAGCTACTTGTTTACTTGTTTGATCATATGTTTGATCACATGCTACCCTTAATGCTTATTGGATGATATTATCTCTTATATCCTTATATGATCATTCACTTTGCTTGGTGATGAGTGCATGTGTTCAATTATTATCATTTTGAGCGCTCCACCAAGATGTATGTGACATGAAAGAGTAATCCATTATCCTAACACATTGTGCATTTGCAGTTCAAAGCAAATTTCAAATAACGCACAAATTTAGGGGGATCTCTTGCTTATCACATACCTCTCAAAGCGACGATGTTTTTCAATCTTATTATCAATTGTCGAAGCTTTGATCTACCTATTGTCATCAATTACCAAAAGGGGGGAGATTGAAAGTGCAACTATCTCTGAGTGGTTTTGGTAATTCCTAACAACATATAGCTCATTGAGCTAATGCTATCTCAAGATAAATATTTCAGGAAAGCTCAATGTTTGGTATGGCATGGATGAGAAAGGTGGACCCCTCAAAATGCTAAGGACAAAAGGATTGGCTCAAGCTCAAAGCACAAGACTCTACATTTTTCATTTTAGTGATCCAAGATCACATTGAGTCCATAGGAAAATCACTATCAAGAGGCGGTGAGGTGTTGCTTAATGAGTTTCTTGATCAAAGTGCTTAGTGATATGCTCCAAAAACCCTCAACTGCTTTCTCACATCCACATACGTCCCAAACCAAAAGTCAAACTCGGCCTTACCGAAACATTCTATCCGGCGCCACCGAGTTCAGTTGACATAGCCATTGCCAGAAACCCTAGTCTTTTCGGTCACACCGATTGGGATCTCGGTCTCACCGAGATGGGATTGTAATCACTTTGTTTCCCTTCGTAATGTTTCGGTCAAACCGAGATGAGCGATCGGTCTCACCGAGATTGCAATGCAAACTCTCTGTTTCCCTTTCATAACGTTTCGGTCCAACTGAGATGAGCGAATCGGTCCCACCGAGTTTGCCTGACCAACTCTCTGTTTGTCTATTACCAAAATCGGTCTCACCGAGTTTGTGTAATCGGTCTCACTGAGATTACGTTATGCCCTAACACTAACCATATTGGTCCCACCGAGTTGATGTATCGGTCCCACCGAAATGCCTAACGGTCACATTATGAACTAAATCGGTCTGACCGAGTTTCACGATTCGGTCCCACCGAGTTTGGTAAATTGTGTGTAATTGTTAGATTTTGTGTGGAGGCTATATATACCCCTCCACCCACTCTTCATTCGTGGAGAGAGCCATCAGAACATGCCTACACCTCCAACATACATTTTCTGGGAGAGAACCACCTACACTTGTGTTGAGGTCCAGATATTCCATTCCTACCACACAAATCTTGATCTCTAGCCTTCCCCATGTTGCTTTCCACTCAAATCTTCTTTCCACCAAATCCAAATCCTGTGAGAGAGAGTTGAGTGTTGGGGGGACTATCATTTGAAGCACAAGAGCAAGGAGTTCATCATCAACACACCATTTGTTACTTCTTGGAGAGTGGTGTCTCCTAGATTGGCTAGGTGTCACTTGGGAGCCTCCGTCAATATTGTGGAGTTGAACCAAGGAGATTGTAAGGGCAAGGAGATCGCCTACTTCGTGAAGATCTACCCGAGTGAGGCAAGTCCGTCGTGGGCGACGACCATGGTGGGATAGACAAGGTTGCTTCTTCGTGGACCCTTTGTGGGTGGAGCCCTCCGTGGACTCGCGCAACCGTTACCCTTCGTGGGTTGAAGTCTCCATCAATGTGGATGTACGATAGCACCACCTATCGGAACCACGGATAAAAACTCTCCGTGTCAACATTGTGTTTGCTTCCTCAAACTCCTCCCTTTACCTTCATATGTAATTGTTTTACATTCCGCTGCTATACTCTTAGAATTGCATGTGTAGGTTGATTGCTTGACTTGTGCTAAGTTGCTAAAATCTGCCAAGAACTAAAATTGGGAAAAGGCTAGATTTTTATTTGGTCAAGTAGTCTAATCACCGCCCCCCCTCTAGACATACTTTCGATCCTACACTTAAACAAACCACAAATTTCTTCCACATATATCAAGTGCATATCATGATGTTCAGTTCCATCTCTTGCATAAGGATTAGCTAGCAGTTGTTCTATCATACCCGAAGGAATTTCATATTCAATTTTTTCAGTAGGTGCAGTAGGTTGAGGGGTAACTAATTGTGGTTCCGGTCAAGGTGAAGATACCTCGAACAAATCCCTCAAAGGATTGTTCTGTTGGGAACATAGCATGGAATTTCAAAAAAAATTCTATGCTCACGCAAGATCTCTATCGGAGATGATAGCAACGAGAGGGGGAGAGTGTGTCCATGTACCCTCGAAGACCGAAAGCGGAAGCGTTTGACAACACGGTTGATGTAGTCGAACTTCTTCTCATTCCGACCAATCAAGCACCGAACGTACGACACCTCCGAGTTCTGCACACGTTCAGCTCGATGACGTCCCTCGTACTCTTGATCCAGCAAAGTGTCAAGGGAGAGTATCGTCAGCACGCCGGCATGGTGACGGTGATGGCGAAGTGATCCACGCAGGGCTTCACCTAAGCACTATGACAATATGACTGGAGGCGTAAATTGTGGAGGGGGGCGCCGCACACGGCAAGGAATCAATGTTGTGTGTCCTAGCGGTTCCCCAGTAGGAGGAATCCTACATGGGCGCCTCCCAATTCGGCCTCCCCCCTTCCATATTCATCCGCAGGGGGAACGAAGGAGGAGGGAGGAGAGAAGGAAGGGAGAGGCGAATCCCTTCCCTACCTTTCCCTCTTATCCTCTTTCTTTCCACCCAAATTTGGCCTACATGGGGCGCACCAGCCCCCTAGGGGCTGGTCTGTCCCCTTCTTTGCCCATTAGGCCCATGTAGTTGATGGGGGTGCCGGAACCCTTCCGGTGACCCGATATGTACCCGGTACCCCCAAAACACTTCTGGTGTCCGAATATCATCGTCCTATATATGAATATTTACCTCTTGACCATTTCGAGACTCCTCGCCATGTCTGTAATCTCATCCGGGACCCCGAACAACATTCGGTCACCAAATCACATAACTCATATAATACAAAATCGTCATCGAACGTTAAGCGTGCGGACCCTACGGGTTCGAGAACTATGTAGACATGACCGAGACAACTCTCCAGTCAATAACCAACAGCGGAACCTGGATGCTCATATTGGTTCCCACATATTCTACGAAGATCTTAATCGGTCGTATCATAATGACAACATACATTATTCCCTTTGTCAACGGTATGTTACTTGCTGAGATTCGATCGTCGGTATCTTCATACCTAGTTCAATCTCGTTATCGGCAAGTCTCTTTACTTGTTCCGTAATACATCATCTCGCAACTAACTCATTAGTCACATTGCTTGCAAGGCTTATTATGATGTGCATTACCGAGAGGGCCTAGAGATACCTCTCCGACACTCGGAGTGACAAATCCTAATCTCGGTCTATGCCAACCCAACAAACACCTTCGGATATACCTGTAGAGTATCTTTATAATCACCTAGTTACTCTATGACGTTTGATAGCACACAAGGTATTCCTCCGGTATTCGGGAGTTGCATAATCTCATAGTCAAAGGAATATGTATATGACATGAAGAAAGCAATAGCAATAAAACTTAACAATCATTATGCTAACCTAACGGATGGCTCTTGTCCATCACATCTTTCTCCTACTGATGTGATCTCGTTCATCAAATGACAACACATGCCTATAGTTAGGAAACCTAACCATCTTTGATTAACGAGCTAGTCTAGTAGAGGCTTACTAGGGACACTGTGTTTTGTCTATGTATCCACACATGTATCAAGTTTCCGGTTAATACAATTCTAGCATGAATAATAAACATTTATCATGATATAAGGAAATATAAATACCGACTTTATTATTGCCTCTAGGGCATATTTCCATTAGTCTCCCACTTGCACTAGAGTCAATAACCTAGTTCACATCGCCATGTGATTTAACACCAATAGTTCACATCTTTATGTGATTAACACCCATAGTTCACATCGCTATGTGACCAACACCCAAAGGGTTTACTAGAGTTAATAATCTAGTTCACATTGCTATGTGATTAACACCCAAAGAGTACTAAGGTGTGATCATGTTTTGCTTGTGAGAGAAGTTTAGTCGGGTCTGCCATATTCAGATCCGTATGTATTTTGCAAATTTCTATGTCTATGATGCTCTACACGGAGCTACTCTAGCTAATTGCTCCCACTTTCAATATATATCCAGATTGAGACTCAGAGTTATCTGTATCAGTGTCAAAGCTTGCATCTACGTAACTCCTTACGACGAACTCTTTGTCACCTCCATAACCGAGAAACATTTCCTTAGTCCTCTTTAGGTACCTAAGGATAATTTTGACCGTTGTCCAGTGATCTACTCCTGGATCACTACTGTACCCCCTTGCCAAACTCATGGCAAGGTACATAATAGGTCTGGTATATGTAAGTGCATCTAGTTCCCCTTAATGATTTTGGTGTATTGAAGACTTATAGGTTAAGGGACTAATGTGTTTATGAGTGTACACAGGTCTATAAGTCTATGAGGAGTTTGATATTTACAGAGAAAGTCGACCCCTAAAAATGAATATCTTCGATCAAGATTTTGGTATTCTGAAGACTTTCATGAAGACTTTGAAAGTGAAGAAATTGGTGTGTCCGTGAAGACTTGATATTCATGCAAGGAATACTGAAGCTTGAAGACTTTCGTTTTCATAGTTTTGTTTTTCTCTTTCTTCATCACAGAAACACCGTCTTTGTTAAAGGGGTCGAGGAAATACTAAGGAAAAATTTCCATGTGATGCTCAACTCAAAATCCTACACCTACCAATCCCTTGAGTGAAGCCATTGGAAATCTCATACTGATTCACCAATTTCTTTAGTGACAGAGACGAACTTCTTCCAGTCACCGAGAATTTGTTCTGACCGAGGAGTTAGGAATTCGCCAAAGGTGGATTGCCTACACAAGAGGAACATGATAGCCCCGAGGAATTTGAGAGTCAATTTCCGACCGTTCTTTGTCTTCTGGCCACCTGTCCCAAAATATCTTATCCACATAACGGTCATATCATTGAAGGGCATTTATGTCTTATCATGTCGGGCTGCTCCCTAGGCTATAAATAGCCGCCCCCTACAACCACTAGCTGGTTGGCTGCTCTGAGAGAAACTGACACTTGTCATTTGAGAGAAACCCATCCTCCGAGGACTTTGAGCGAAAATCATCGAGTGAGGAAAATCCCAAACCCCAAACACCTACAAACCCAAAGTGATTGAGCATCACTAAAGAGATTGATCCTGCGTGGATCCGACGCTTGTTACCTTTGAAGACTGTGCTTCTTCCAGATGGTTAGGCGTCATGGTCTAGAGCATCCAAGAGGAATTGTGGATCGCCGAGTGACCGAAGTCTGTGAAGGTTTGGAAGTCGCGTGAAGACTTACCACGAGTGATTGGACGAGGTCTGTGTGACCTTAGTTCAAGGAGAATACAGTGAGGACTTGGTGTCCTGAGCTGCGTGCTCAGCGACTGGGTGTCCGGGACTGTGTGTCCTTGAGTTTAAATACTCAGCCGCTCCAACCACACGTACAACTGAGACAACAGTTGGAACTGGTCAACCAAATCATTATCTTCACCAACCTCACCGGTTCCATTTCCTCAACTCTTTCATTTCTTCATTACTGTGTTGAGTGTTTGTTCATATTTGTGTTTGAAGACTTTGACTGAAGACTTTCTCAATTTCCTCAGTTCAATTTCTTCAGTCTGTTTGTCTTCATCTTGTGTTATCCTGTGTTTACGCTTTCTGTACTCTGTGATTGTCTTCATTTCATCATGATGACTATGTGTGTATTCTGTTATGCTTATTTCTGAGTACTTATTCCGCTGCAAGTAGTTCTTCGCTAAGGAATTTCCTCACTGGCAAATTCCTCAGTGAAGATTTCATAAAAATCGCCTATTCACCCCCCTCTAGTCGATATAACGCACTTTCAATTGGTATCAGAGCTTGGTACTCCCTTGTTCTGTGTGATCTTGGTTTAACCACCTGGAGTTCTAGTTATGTCGCCGCAGGTATGATCAAGGTCTCCGTTGGGTGTCCTACCTTCGATGGCACGGACTACCCCTACTGGAAGAATAAGGTGCGAATGCATCTTGAAGCAATTGACAACGATCTCTGGTACTTGTGGAAAATGGTGTTCCCGCAGTCACACCTTCCCTGAATGCTGCTGATGTGAAGAGATTCAAGCAACTCGATTCTCAAGCAAAGAATATCATATGTGGTCATCTGAGTAAAGGGCAGTATGGTAGAGTGAGTGCTTAGGAAACTGCTAAGCTTATCTGGGATAGGCTCTCCAAAGTAAACGAAGGAGTCTCAACTCAACGTGACTCTCGTGTTGACGTTCTTCGCAATCTCTTCAACCGCTTCAAAAGACTCGACAATGAAAATGTTCAGCAAATCTTCGATCGCCTCACTGATATCTCAAATGAGCTTCAAGCGCTCGGTGCCACTGACATCACCGATCATGAGGTGGTGAAGAAATTGCTGAGATCACTCGATTTGTCATTTGACACTCTGGCACTGATGATTCAAGAGCCTGCTGATTACAAGTCACTAGATCTCGCTGATATCCTCGAGAGGTTAAATACTCATGAGTTCCAGCTTGCTGAAAAGAGAGATCTCTATGGTTCAAGCTACGGCAGAACACGTGCCACAAGGCTAAGGCGATTATCTCGAATCTGAATGTGAAGATTCGGTAGTAGCCTTGGTGATCTGAAGAATTGAGCCAGAGCTAGCATCGCTCTGAAGAAGTTCCGTAAATTCTCAAGATGTGGTCGCTTTGGAAAATCTTCAAGGAGCAAAGTGATTCCTCATCAAGTGACTATAAGAGAAGGCTATGCCACAAATGCAAGAAGCCTGGTCACTACATTCAAGATTGTCCTCAGTGGGACAAGGAACTAAAGAAGAAGAAATACAAGGATTACAGTTCTGATGATGCCAAGAAGAAGAAGAAATCTTCAAAGTCTTCATCATCAAAATCCTCGAAGTCTTCATCCCACAAGAAGAGCAGCTCCAAGAAGGCTCGGGCATTCATTGGCAAGGAAATGGATTCTGAGCATCTGAGGATAACGAGGAAGAGGAGGCATCCGAGGAGTCTGAGTCAGGTGTGGCAAGTCTAGCTCTTGCTACCGCATTTGTCAGCAAGTCTATCTTCAACTCTGAAGAAAATGGCAACACCAACAACACTGATGAAGGCAATGACGACTACGCTCCCACCTATTGCTTCATGGCAAAGGCTGCTAAGGTAACTAAATACCCCTCCTCTGAATCAAGTGACGATGAATCTGATGAAAATCTCAAGCCTAGCTACTCTAAACTTGCTAAGATTGCTGTGAAACAAGAAAAGGCTATTGAAAAACTTCAAAACATGCTATACAAAAGTGATGATATGTTGGGTGGTGAAATGGACTGCACTAAAGACTTAACTGAAAATCTTCAGAGACTTCAGTCTAAGTTTGACAACCTTCAAAGTCATCATAAAACTCTCTTAACTGATCACGAGAAGCTTTCTTATGAATTTCTTCAAAGAAAGCAAGATCTTGAGAAGCTAAGAGTGAGTTATGAAGATCTTCAGAAGGAGCGCGATTCATTACTTGCTCAACAAATCAGCGCTACTCAGGAAGAATTTGATCCCCCATGCTTAAAGTGCATTGAACGTGAATCTGCTAATTCTTCACCTGAATGTTCAAATGCTTCAAATGTTACAAATTCTTCACCTGCCTCTGCTATCACTAATTCCTCATCTGAGGACACTGCTAGTATCACCGACAATACAAGGCTGAAGGAATTGTATATGACAGGCATGTACAAAAGCCTCAAAGGGCATCAGACTCTTTGTGATGTGCTTAAAAAGAAGATCCTCAATAGAAACCCTAGGAAAGAGGGTATTGCCTTTGAGAGGAAACTCAAAGCTGATGGAACATATTGGAAGCCTGAGCAGTACCCCAAAACCTCATGGGTTGTTGCAAAGGGACCTCCAATTGATCCATCTAACTTATCTGGCTTTACATGTGAATCTCCTCATTCTTCTGATGAGTCATTTGACTCCAACTATAAACTGTTCAAAAATCAGAATGGTGAAGTATTTGCTAGATATGTTGGCACTAACTGCAAGAACAGTTTCCCTATGAAGAAAATCTGGGTTCCCAAAAGTTATGTTGAAAGTCTTCAGGTGAATGTCCTCATGACACCACTAGTGAGGAATAGGAACCCTAGATCAAACTCTTCATATGGACCAACTTCTTCATATGGATCCAAGTCCTCACACGGACAAAATTCCTCACGTGGATCAAATTCCTCAAAAGGATCAAAGTCCTCATATGATCATCATCGTGCTAACCCTTCTGTTTCGCAGGGTAGAGCTAAGGGCTATGAATATGTGCATTATTCTTCAAATCATTATGTTCATAAGTCCTCGAAGAATTTCTCTGCTTATTCATATGCTTACCCTAACCCCTCCTATGTGAAACAAAGTGGACTGGCGTCCATGCCACCTTTCTCATATGGTGCTCGCAGAGTGATGGATTCTTTGCTACCCCTCCAGATGTGGGTGGTGAAGAAAAAGAACTAATCTCTTATGCAGGGCCAGGTCTCCAGTCGTGCTCAAAACGACTGAAGAATTTGCTGGAGACCTGAACAATGCCTGAAAGAACGCAGGTGAATCATGATGAAATGAAATTTCATTTCACACATCCTCACACTGCTTATCTGTGCTATTGCTTGATGAAATTGAACTGATGATACTGATGTCATATTCTTCATTGATGAAGTATATGAGTATGTAAGCTGCACTAATTCATCTGCAGGATGATCAACCCAAAGCAAACGAGTGGGTCCTTGATAGTGGATGTACAAATCACATGACTGGTGACAAGAATCTATTGATGGATGCTCCCTTAACACCGTCACATCTGAAGCATATCATCTTCGCTGACAAAGGCAAAAGTCAGGTAAATGGTCTAGGTAAGGTTGCGATCTCTAAGGATTGACACATGGACAAAGTCATGCTTGTCGAGTCCTTAGGATACAACCTCATGTCTGTCTCAATGCTTTGTGATCTTGATATGGTTGTTGTCTTTGGCAAGTATCGTTGTGTTGTGATCATGGAAGCTGACAATTCCAAAGTCTTCGAAGGCTTTAGGAGAGGAGACTTGTACATTGTTGATTTCTCTACAGGACCACAACCTGCCGTGTGCTTACTTGCAAAAGCTTCAGAAGGCTGGCTATGGCATCGATGACTTGGTCATGCTGGCATGAGGAATCTACACACGCTCGCGAAGAAGAAGCATGTCATTGGCATTGAGAATGTCAAATTCCTCAAGGATCACTTGTGTGGTGCCTGTGAAGCTGGGAAGATGACTAAGGCCAAGCATCCAACAAAGACTATCATGACCACCACTCGACCATTTGAATTGCTTCACATGGATCTCTTTGGTCCTAATCATTATTCTACTGTGACTAATGATGCATCTCTATATGGCTTTGTTATTGTTGATGATTACTCTTGTTACACATGGGTACACATTGTTACTTACAAACATGAAGTGCAGGAAGTCTTCAAACAATTTTCCTCGAGGGCTTCAACCAACTTTGGTGTGAAGATCAAGCACATCAGGAGTGACAATGGAACTGAGTTCAAGAATTCCGGTCTTAATGACTATCTTGATGAACTTGGTATTACTCATGAGTTATCTGCTCCTTATACTCCTCAGCAAAATGGCGTCGTGGAGCGCAAGAATAGAACTCTTGTTGAGATGGCTCGCACTATGCTTGATGAATACAAAACACCTCATCGTTTTTGGATTGATGCAATTGATACCGCGTGCCACATCTTCAACAGAGTATATCTTCACAAATTCTTCAAGAAGACTGCCTATGAACTCCTCACTGACAAGAAACCCAATGTGAATTATTTCAAAGTCTTCGGTGCTAAATGTTGGATTAGGGATCCTCATCACAATGCTAAATTTGCACCAAAAGCACATGAAGGTTTTATGCTTGGTTACGGAAAGGACTCGCACACCTACAGAGTCTTCAACATCGCTCTTCACAAGATTGTTGAAACTGTAGATGTGCGGTTCAATGAAACTAATGGCTCGCAAAGAGAGCACCTACCTTCTATGATAGATGAACCAGCTCCTGAAGATTCTACCAAGTTCAAGGCTACTGAGGATGTCTTCCTACCGAAGAATCTACTGAAGAATTCATTTCAGAACGCGAAGATCGATGAGCTAATGTACGTGAGGAAAATGCTGAAGAAAATGGTGCTGAAGAAAATGCAGATCAAATTCCTCGACGACAACCAGCTCATCCTCGCGTTGCAAAAGAAGTGCAAGTTGAAAAGATCATCGATGACATTGAAGCACCAGGTCCTCTCACCCGCTCAAAAGCTTCACATTTATCTAACTTTTGTGGGCACTATGCTTTTGCTCTCTATCATCGAGCCCACTAAGGTAGATGAAGCATTTTTGGAGCCTGAGTGGATTCAGGCCATGCAAGAAGAATTACATCAGTTCGAGCTCAACAATGTCTGGGAACTGGTCAAACGTCCAGATCCTCGCAAGCATAATATCATCGGCACAAAGTGGATCCACGCAACAAGCAAGATGAAAATGGCCTTGTGGTGAGGAATAAGGCACGACTTGTAGCTCAAGGCTACACACAGGTTGAAGGAATTGATTTTGATGAAACTTTTTGCTCCTGTTGCTAGACTTGAGGCTATTCGCATATTACTTGCTTATGCTAACCATCATAATATCACTTTATATCAAATGGATGTGAAAAGTGCATTCCTCAATGGTAAGCTTGAGGAAGAAGTATATGTTGCTCAACCCCCAGGTTTTGAAGATCCAAAGAATCCTGACAAAGTTTTCAGACTCAACAAGGCCCTCTATGGCCTCAAGCAGGCCCCTCGGGCGTGGTATGATACTTTGAAGGAATTCCTCGTGAAGAATGGCTTCACACCCGGTTCACTCGACCCTCTCTTTACTAAATCTTATGATGGTGAACTGTTTGTGTGCCAAATATACGTTGATGATATTATCTTTGGTTGTGCTGACCAACGTTATAGTGATGAATTTGCCTATATGATGAGTGAAGAATATCAAATGTCTATGATGGGAGAGTTGAAATTCTTCTTAGGTCTTCAAATTCATCAACAGCACAATGGCATATTCATATCTCAGGAGAAATACCTCAAGGATGTTCTGAGGAAATTCGGCATGCAAGACTGCAAAGGAGTCAAAATTCCTATGCCCACAAATGGCCATCTATGCACTGATGAAAATGGTATTGACTTCGATCACAAGGTATACCGCTTCATGATTGGTTCTTTATTGTACTTATGTGCATCTAGGCGAGATATAATGCTTAGTGTTTGTATGTGTGCCCGATTTCAAGCTACACCAAAGGAATCACACCATAAGGTTGTGAAGCATATTCTTCGATATATAGCTCACACACAAACACTAGGATTATCGTACCCCAAGGGCTCTACTTTTGATCTCATTGGATATTCTGACTCTGACTATGCTGGTGATCGTGTGGACCGCAATTCAACATCAGGTACTTGTCATTTCCTGGGACGATCTCTGGTCTGTTGGTCCTCGAAGAAACAGAATGCGTATCACCGCTCTCTGCGGAAGCTGAGTACATTATCGCTGGTTCTTCTTGTGCTCAATTGCTGTGGATGAAGCAAACTCGAAGGACTACGACATCAACATGAAGAATGTGCCTCTCTCTCGTGACAATGAGAGTGCCATCAAGATTGCTCACAACCCGCTTCAGACTCAAAGACAAAGCACATTCAGATTCGTCATCATTTTCTTCGTGATCATGTGTTGAAGGCGACATTTCTATTGAGCATGTGAAGACTGAAGAATAGCTAGCCGACATCTTCACAAAGCCCTTGGATGAGAAGAGATTTAGCAAGTTGCGGTGTGAGCTAAATATCTTAGAGTCTTCGAATGTTCTTTGAAAAGGACACACATCCTAACATTTATGCAAAATTGATGACTTAGATGTGCAACACATGAAGAAACGCTTTTCTTCAATCAATGAAGAATAACACTCTAAGTGTGAAGAAATTAATGAAGAATTTGATTCTTAGAACCCTACGACAATTGTACGCGGTGTCTGAAATCATCATTATTATACGGTGGGTCACGCCACCACCAAAGTTGAAAATCTTCAATTTGAGTTTTTCCTCAGTTTTGAAATTCATCAGTTTTTCAAATTCTTCAACTTTTCAAAATCTTCACTGTTTCCGTCATTTTTCTTCATTGGCTATATATATAGGAGTTTATGTCCTCTACAACATTCACTTATAGCTATTTCTTCAAGTTGCATTTTCTGCTAAGTGAATGTGATCGGACCCTTCCCCCTCTATGCTATACTCAACCCAATCTATTCACAAATTCTTCATGTGCGTTCTATTTGAAACTCGTTCAAAATCTTCACTGTGTCCTGTCAGCTGCAGAAATTGCGAACGGAACTTTAAAACTAATCTTATCCAAAATTTCGGTTTTGCCACTCAAACCGTCCCGTATCCCACGATGGACTTATCTATTCACCCATGATCTAACACGATCTCCACTTTTCAGTACGTGGGTGACACATGTCAAGCGAATGAGAAGGGCCAGGGGCACGTTCGTCCTAAATCTTCGGGCGAACAGTTTTTCACTGCGACTATAAATACCCCCTCACCCTTCCTCACTTCCTTTACTCCGCTCGACCGCTCTCTATATCTCTCGAGCTTCAAAAACCCTAGCACTGCCGCTACTCCATCGTCGCCGGTGAGGAAGAGCTTCACTACCTCGACCTCGTCGCTGTCGTACTCACGCCAGCCGCGGAAATCTTCACTCCGCCGCCGCCGTAGCTGTCTTCCTCCGCCAAGTTAGGGCGTGGAAGATCTGAACTGACGAGCTTCAAATCTACACTTCTCAGTTCGTCATGTTCTTCATCAAGGGTAATTAAAAGTTACTTTTACTGACCTCTTTGATTCAAATTTTCTCCACAAAATCTTCAAAGGTGTTTTATTCTTTAAATCCTCACACACAAAACACCTCACTAGTCATCTGTTCTTGATTCGTTTCCCTAAGCATCATTTTTCTTCAAGATTCCTCAATTGTGTGGATCGTCGATCTATACAACTCTGGAACCTAAGACAAAGTACGCTTAGTGAAATTCTTCAAGACTCATCTGGTCAAATTCCTCAAACTTGTTCATTTTGAAAACCTTCCGAGAACGCATATGACCTCTTCAAATTCCTTGCAACTATACTCTGTTCACAGGTACTCATGTCCGCTGCTGAATCACTAGGTTCTCATCAACTTAACTCATTTGCAGCATTCCTCGAAGAAAAGTTGCATACTTCTTCAGAGAATTCGATTGTTCAAATTCCTCAACTGAAGAATATGGCAGAAGGTAAGAAACCACAGAAAGGAGGAAAGAAGCCTGAGGTCATGACTGCATTTGAAATTCCTGAGGACATCTATGCTGACTATTGCACACCTGATGAGGCTAAGTTCGGAAAAGAGAACAAAAATCAGCGCAAGGTGCGCATACAGAGGATTGAAAGGAGATGGGCAAGAGAATGGAGAGAGTACAGATATGTAACTCCAAAGCATATGAAGAAATTCGCTCTAAATCCTCCATGCCCAAGAGCTCCATTGGCACCTGGTCAAGAAGCTGACCCCACCAGCATCAAGCGCGGTGAGGATTTTCCTGAAGAATGGGCCAAATGCCAAGCCAAGTTGGCAAGACAAGCCAAAGAAGCAGTGAGGAAATTTAATGAAGACTCTGCTGCTGCTACTGCCACAAAGGCCTCTGACAAGCCTAGAAAATCAATGGCAAAGAAGCCTGCTCACAAGCCAAGTTCTTCATCAACTGTGCCCTCACGGCCAAGTTCCTCAGCAATGCCCTCGCGACCAGAATCTTCAAAGCCCTCACGACCAATTTCTTCAAAGCCCTCACGGCCAATTCCTCATGCTGCTCCTGCTCCTCCCAAGTCCTCAGTTGCTCCAGCAAAGTCCTCAACACCTGTACATCTGGCCACATGCCAAAGGACTGCAGGCATCTCCATTGCCTCTGGTGTCTCAGCAAGTTCCTCAGCTGCACCAAACTCTTAATCAGGCCCCACTCTGCTGAAGACCAAGGCCACTGCTGGACGAGGTCCTCGGCCTAGTCCAAAGAAGAAACAAGTTGCCTTCCAAGTGCCATCTGACGATGAAGCTGATGATGATGAACTTGCAGAAATCATCAGAGACAGGCAAGAAAGGGCCGCTAGAGCCAAAGGCACAAATGTGCCACTACTTTTGGATCCAAAGGTGATCCTCGACTACATTGATCTCTGGCACAAGGACCCAAACACTCCTATGCCTAATTTTCATTTGACTCCTCGCCAAAGTCACATGCTGACCCATTTAATCAATGAAGAAAAATGGAAATTTGAGAAGGCCAGGCAAATCAAGAAGGCTCAGTTTAGGAAAGAGAAGTTCCTGAGGAACAACGTTGTCAAAATGACAACTGATGAACTCCTCACGATCCAGTCTGAAATCAAAGCCCTCAACGATGATTTCAATGCTTATTATGCTGATTGGCAAGGAGCCAAAGTTAGGTTCGTTAGACCGACTGAGAAGTTCACCAATGTTGCAGCCCCATCGCAACAAGAAATTCCTCAAGCTGAAGCCTCAACTCAGCAAACTGAAGAACATGCCAGCACCGCTAATGACTTTCAGGCTGCTGATGAAAATGCTAGTTCCAGGGCTGATGACTCCATCCCAGCCGCTGAAGACACTGCCAGGGCATCCACTAGTGGTGCACCTGAAGAAAATGAAGAAGTCGAGGCAATCAGATCATTGCTCTGAGGAAATTCAAACAGATTCCTCAGCTCCTCCTGCGCCTACACCAACTCCTACCCTTCCATCTGCATCAGATGTGAGGAAGACCAAGGCTGCAGTGAAGAAAAGGAAAGCATCATCTGCTTCAGATTCTTCAGCTCCAAAGAAAATGAAGACTATGACCAGCTCACTTGAGAATACAATTGATGCTGTTCCGATTTCCACCATGCCATCAAAGGACCTTGTTCCTTATGGTGAAGAATATGTGATCCCTAGCGGATCTGATGAAGAAAATCATTTTGCTGCTTCGTCAGAGCAGATTGATGAAGAAATTTAAGTGGATGCGATCCCTTCAACACCTGTTGCTTGCTTGCCCATGCCTCAGTTCACAGCTGAAGAGGCTGGCGTTGAAGAAATTGAAGATGAAGACGTGGATATTGGATGCACCACGCCTGTGATGAATGATGACTTTTGGGAAAGTCAGCATCCCAATTCTCCACACTTCACCCCACTCACAGAAATACATCAGTCCCTGCACCAACCGCTCAAATGGGCTCAAGAAACTCATCCCACCTCGTGCATGCATGAAGAAATTCCAGCCACTAGTGTTTGAAGAAACTGCCACATCGATACCTTGAACATCAGATGCCACTAAAGAGGAACGAAACTGCTTTCGGCTGAAGAACCGGAGATTGTGATTCCTGAGGTTGTGATGCAACTCACTGACACTCCTGTGCCCAAGCCAAAGGATCCATTCTCAAAGAAGCAAAAGTTCAAGGCTGCTGATTTCTTCAACGAGCATGTGTTCTTCACTGACTATAATCCCTATGATTCTGCTCGCATATGGAAGAGGTGTTTCTGGACTGCTAGTCAAGCAAATTTCTATTCCTCTGCGCTATTCGACAAAGACAAAGTCTTCGATCATGCACACATTCCTCACGTGGACATGGAATCTCTGCTGTGCTTCGAGCCAGTCCTCAGTGTTCTTCACGATGCTGGATTACTGAATTTTTGCACTGACATTTGTGATTGGAATGAAGAACTCATTCTTCAATTCTATGCGATGCTGCACATCATAGGAAATTCTGAAGATGTGAACTCATGGGTCTTTGATGGATGTCGAAAAATACTCACTACAAGGCACCAAAGAATCGAATTGCTTCGTGCCCTCCCACTCAGTCCTCCCCTTGATGGTGCACGTTGCATCTACAATGAAGCTGAGCTTACAAATCATTACCTGCAAGTGCTGATGAAGCCTTTGAAGCTAGGGCAGGCCCCACAAACCAAATTCCTCATCAAGGAATTACTGTATGTGCCTCGGACTGTCTATCGCATTCTGACAAAGACAATGAGTCCTATCAAAGGCCACGAGTCAAATGATGAAGAAGTCGTTGGCATCATGAAGAATATGCTTTTCAATATCATTCATGGCATTCCCGTCAACTTCCATGATTTCTTCATGAGGACTCTGGCAAATATTGCTATGTCACCATTTGAGCTGAAGCCTTACGCGCCATGGATTATGAGGTTCATCAGGACAAGGTCTTCACTCAACTACAAGGCTGATACTCTGAACCATGGCAGTTTCTTGACTCCAATTGAAGTCCTCAAATGGACATTTTCCTTAGCTGATGACAAAGGCAAGGCAACTGATGTGATAGATGAAGGCATTCGTCCATTGGATGGTCAATTTCGCAAGGCTGCATCCTACTCCACCAATGATGACTCTGCCACACTTGATTCTGCCGCCAACACCTCTGCCAAGCACATTCCTCAAGCCACAACACCCAGGGTGATGACTGATCGTGAGTTACTCCTCAGTCTTCATCAGAAAGTTGATCGCAATCATAAATGGGTCAAGCGTCAGTTTGGTTCAATTCTTTACAACATGACCTCAACCCACAATGCAGTGAAGAAAAACCAATACTACCTCCATGAAACCTTCAACCGTACCTGGGCTGTTCTATCTCATATCTATAGTGCCGAAGATCTGAAGAGCATGGGTCTCAAGGAAGAATTTGACTGGTCAGCACCTCCACCGAAGAGATTCAAGAAGGTTAAGGTTCCTTCCTTGGTGGCCAGCTCCTATTCTTCATCGCGCGACACTGATGAAAATGAAGACTTGGACGACACTGCGGTAGGCCCTACTAGGACAACCGACCCCTACAACGCTGGCGCTCCTCCATCAACTTGATACTCTTTAGGGGCGTTAGTCCTTAGTTTCGATCCTTTTGGTCATTCGATGACAAAGGGGGAAAAATCTGAGTTAGTCTTCAAGCGGGTCTATTATATGGGCGTTTTTTTCTTCTAAGTTACAACTCTCGCTCTTCTGAAACTTTTATTAGATCCAGTTGTAATCTTAAACCCGATGGTGCTCTGATACTTTTGATGCACTGTGCTCTGATTCTGCATGCTTGTTCCTCGTTGATATTATTTCACGCATGCTGAATCTCTTCAGGCACCATATTTCATCATGCATTTCAAATTCTTCATATTATATGTCAAATGCATGTATGAATTACAAGATATAGGGGGAGATCTCCATGATTCAACTCTTCAAGTGTGCATTGCTTCAAAAGCAAATTCCTCACTATGCACATCTTCAGGGGGAGTTCTTCTATATCTTGAAATCAAATTCCTCAATATCAGTACTTACACTTCATATGTTTATCCCCGTTGAAAACTTAACCTATATTGTCATCAATCACAAAAAGGGGGAGATTGTAAGTGCATCTAGTGCCCCTTAGTGATTTTGGTGTATTGAAGACTTATAGGTTAAGGGACTAATGTGTTTCTGAGTGTACATAGGTCTATAAGTCTATGAGGAGTTTGATATTTACAGAGAAAGTCAACCCCTAAAAATGAATATCTTCGACTGAAGATTTTGGTATTCCTGAAGATTTTCATGAAGACTTTGAAAGTGAAGAAATTGGTGTGTCCGTGAAGACTTGATATTCATGCAAGGAATATGAAGCTTGAAGACTTTCATTTTCATAGTTTTGTTTTTCTCTTTCTTCAGTCATAGGAAACACCGTACTGTTAAAGGGGGTCGAGGAAATACTAAGGAAAAATTTCCATGTGATGCTCAACTCAAAATCCTACACCTACCAATCCCTTCGAGTGAAGCCATTGGAAATCTCATACGATTCGATCAATTTATTTAGTGACGAGACGAAGTTCTTACGTCACCGAGGAATTTGTTCGACCGAGGAGTTAGGAATTCGCCAAAGGCTTGGATTGCCTACACAAAGGAGGAACATGATAGCCCTAGGGAATTTGAGAGTCAAATTTCCGACCGTTCTTGTCTACTGGCACCTGTCCCAAAATATCTTATCCACATAACGGTCATATCATTGAAGGACATTTATGTCTTATCATGTCGGGCTGCTCCCTAGGCTATAAATAGCCGCCCCCTACAATCACTAGCTGGTTGGCTGCTCCGAGAGAAACTGACACTTGTCATTTGAGAGCAACCCATCCTCCGAGGACTTTGAGCGAAAATCATCGAGTGAGGAAAATCCCAAACCCCAAACACCTACAAACCTAAAGTGATTGAGCATCACTGAAGAGATTGATCTTGCGTGGATCCGACGCTTGTTACCTTTGAAGACTGTGCTTCTTCCATACGGTTAGGCGTCATGGTCTAGAGCATCCAAGAGGAATTGTGGATCGCCAAGTGGTCAAGTCTGTGAAGGTTTGGAAGTCGCTCAAGACTTACCACGAGTGATTGGACGAGGTCATGTGACCTTAGTTCAAGGAGAATACGGTGAGGACTTGGTGTCTGAGCTGCGTGCTCAGCGATCGGGTGTCCGGATGTGTGTCCTTGAGTTTAAACACTCAGCCGCTCCAACCACACGCATAAAGCGAGACAGCAGTTGGAACTGGTCAACCAAATCATTGTGTTCACCAACCTCACTGGTTCCATTTCTTCAACTCTTTCATTTCCTCATTACTGTGTTGAGTGTTTGTTCATATCTGTGTTTGAAGACTTTGATTGAAGACTTTCTCAATTTCCTCAGTTCAATTTCTTCAGTCTGTTTGTCTTCATCTTGTGTTATCCTGTGTTTATGCTTTCTGTACTCTGTGATTGTCTTCATTTCATCATGATGACTATGCGTGTATTCTGTTATGCTTATTTCTGAGTACTTATTCCGCTGCAAGTAGTTCTTCGCTAAGGAATTTCCTCACTGGCAAATTCCTCAGTGAAGAATTCATAAAAATCGCCTATTCACCCCCCTCTAGTCGATATAACGCACTTTCAATATACAACATGGCATACTTTATAGAACCTATGGCTGAGGCATAGGAAATGACTTTCATTCTCTATCTTCTGCTGTCGTCGAGTTTTGAGTCTTACTCAACTTCGTACCTTACAACTCAGGCAAGAACTCCTTCTTTGACTGGTCCATTTTGAACTCCTTCAAAATCTTATCAAGGTATGTACTCATTGAAAGTCTTATCAAGCGTCTTAATCTATATAGATCTTGATGCCCAATATGTAAGCAGCTCCTTACAAACACTCCTTTATGCTTTCCAAAAAATTCTACATCATTTCCGATCAACAATAAGTCATTCACATATACTTATTAGAAAGGCTATAGTGCTCCCACTCACTTTCTTGTAAATATAGGCTTCACCGCAAGTCTGTATAAAACTATATGCTTTGATCAACTTATCAAAGCATATATTCCAACTCCGAGATGCTTGCACCAGTTCCATAGATGGATCAATGGAGCTTGCACACCTTGTTAGCACCTTTTGGATCGACAACAAAGGTTACGTCATATACAACTCTTCTTTAAGAAATCCATTAAGGAATGTAGTTTTGACATCCATTTGCCAGATTTCATAAAATGCGGCAATTGCTAACATGATTTGGACAGACTTAAGCATCACTACGAGCGAGAAAATCTCATTGTAGTCAACACCTTGAACTTGTCGAAAACATTTTGTGACAGTTCAAGCTTTCTAGATAGTAACACTACCATCATCATCCGTCTTCCTCTTGAGGATCCATTTATTCTCAATGGCTTGCCGATTGTCGGGCAAGTCCACCAAAGTGCACACTTTGTTCTCATACATGGATCCTATCTCAAATTTCATGGCCTCAAGCCATTTTGCGGAATCTGGGCTCATCATTGCTTCTTCGTAGTTCGTAGGTTCATCATGGTCTAGTAACATGACTTCTAGAACAGGATTACCGTACCACTCTGGTACTAACGTGCTCTGGTTGACCTACGAGGTTCAGTAGTACTTGAATTGAAGTTTCATGATCATTATCATTAGCTTCCTCTCTTGTTGGTGTAGGCATGACGAAAACGGTTTTCTGTGATAAGCAAGTTTCCAATTTGAGAGAAGATGCAGTTACACTACAAAAAAAGACACATCCGTGACATTTTGGGCCGAACGAATTTTTCCTGTCATGCTTATGACACTTCTATAACGATAATTGTGACAAAACTCGGTATCATCATAGATGTGATGGGCTCCTACTTATATGACAAAAAATCATGACAGGAAATGGGCTTTTCGTCCTGGGCGGGCCGGAGACGTAGCTGCATGACATTCTTTGGGATGTCCATGACAGAAAAAACCGTAGTACAAGCGAGGGAGAGGAAAATATTGGGGAGTTCCTAGTTACGGTGGGTGGTCGGGGGCCGAGAGACGCGCGTTTTTCTCGTACACGTACGCGCGTGGGTGCGAGGCGTTGGGCTCTAACTGAACCTGAGTGAGGTGTTTGCCTACTGAACCCGAGTAATTGCACTGCAGGCTACGCGTTACTGAACCCGAGCGATCGATCGATGGCTGTTAACTGAACCCGATCGAGCGATTCCTTCGCTACTGCTGCTAACTGAAGCCGATCAAACCTGCTGCCTCTTGGTGAACAGTGAGCATTGTTGGGGGGGGGTTGGATGAACAGTTCCCGGTGGGGGGTTGATGAACAGGACCCCGTGGTAGTAGAGGTCGTTGCTGCTGGATGAATAGGACCCCGATCGAGCGGGTTGTGGGTGGATGAACAGGACCCCGTGGAGGGCTGGATGAACAGGTCCCCGTCGAGGGCTGGATGACAGGACCCCATGGAGGGCTCGTTGAACAGTAGCCGATGGAGGGCTGGATGAACAGTAGCCCGTGGAAGGGTAGTTGAACAGGACCCCGTGGAGAGGGTTGGTTGAACGGTAGCCGGTGGAGGAGCGGTGGAGGCTGGATGAACAGGAGCCCGTGGATGAACAGGCACATGTGGAGGCTAGAGGAGGTCGACAGTGGATGAACATAACCCGTGGAGGCAGGAGGAGGTCCACGGTGGAGATGAACAGTATCTCATGGAGTCCCGTTTTGCGGTATGCCACACCCCTCCCGATGAGAAGGACCCCCGTTTCAACTGTAGCACTCCAACACAAGTCCGTGTCCTCCGTTTTGCGGTACACCACACCCCTCCCGATCAACAGGGCCCCGTTTTGACCGTAGGAGGTCCAAGAGAAGTCCGTTTCCTCTGTTTTGCGTACGTCAGACCCCTCCCGATGAATAGGATCCCGTTTCGACCGTGGCCGGTCGAACACAAGGCCGTTTCCTCCGTTCTGTGGTACACCAGGCCTCGTTTCGATCGGCTATTCCGTCCAAGCCGGTTGGCTCCTGATGAACACGACGTATTCCGTTGCCTCCCCATGAACACGACGACGCAGTTTCTCTGTTCCGACCCAACCATGTACACGAGCCCTGGCCGTACGTATGCGCGAGTAGGCGTTGAGACCCGCTTTGTATGTACGTGCGTGGGCGTGCACTTTCTTGCACCCTGGCCGTTGTATGTACGTGTACACGATATTAACAGGATTGCGTGACATGCTATGTGCACGCCTCTACTACGACACGTGCCCTTCCATACACGGCCGCGGTTCATCGCTGCAGCCTGCAGACAGACCGATCGACCAGTATGTACGTGCGCGTTCGCAACCAGAATGACAACGCTACGTACGCTTCGACCAGGTGGGTCCTGACTGGCAGGCACTTCCTTGCGTGCGAAGATGTAGCTGGTGGGTCCTAGTAGTCAGGGGGTGAATCATTTTTTTCCTGTAATATGGATGCACTTCCTTTTGTGCGAAGATGTAGCTGGTGGGTCCCAGCAGTCAGGGGGAAACGTTTTTTTTCACAAAATATGGTGGCCCGTCCGGTGGGTCCTTGCTGTATGATGGAGGAATTATTATTTTCCGCGTAATAAGGAGGCACTTCCTTGCTGTGGCCATTGACCCAGCTGTCAGCCTCTCCATGTACAGTACTCTTTTGATGGAAGTCGTTCTTTGACCACATTGACCACGCCGCGCCGAGAGCACCAGGGCGGTGAACGACGGCGAGGCCTAGGAAGGGGACGATGCGGAGCCGAAGAAGACACGACAGTGGATGCCCACGCGGAGAAGAGTACGAGGGTTTACTGGTTCGAATGCAGTGTGAGGCTGTCATTACCGCAGAATAACAGGGGGTGTGGGTGAGTAGAGGGTGGCCTGGCCAGCGGTGGGAGTAGTAGGGGGCGGTGAGGCCTCCGCAGCATTACAACCGGCCACGGGAGGAAGGAGCACGCGGCACAGCCGACGCTGGTTTGGGCAGTTGGAGGAAGAAGACCAGAGGTTGAAGAAGCACTACTTGTTGGGGAACGTAATAATTTCGAAAATTTCCTACGCACACGCAAGATCATGGTGATGCATAGCAACGAGAGGGGATAGTGTTGTTCACGTACCCTCGTAGACCGAAAGCGAAAGCGTTAGCACAATGCGGTTGATGTAGTCGTACGTCTTCACGATCTGACCGATCAAGTACCGAATGCACGGCACCTCCGAGTTCAGCACACGTTCAGCTCGATGACGTCCCTCGAACTCCGATCCAACCGAGCTTTGAGGAAGAGTTCCATCAGCACAACGGCGTGGTGACGATGATGATGTTCTACCGCCGCAGGGCTTTGCCTAAGCACCGCTACGATATTATCGAGGTGGATTATGGTGGAGGGGGGCACCGCACACGGCTAAGAGATCAAGAGATCAATTGTTGTGTCTATGGGCTGTCCCCCTCCCCGCATATAAGGGAGCAAGGGGGGAGGCGGCCGGCCAAGAGGAGGGCGCGCCAAGGGGGGAGTCCTACTCCCACCGGGAGTAGGACTCCTCCTTTCCTTGTAGGAGTAGGAGAAGGGAAGGGAGAAGGAGAAGGAAGGAAGGAGGCGACCCCTCCCTAGTCCAATTCAGACTAGTCCATTGGGAGGGGTGCGGCCACCCTTTGGGGCCTTTCTCTCCTTTCCCGTATGGCCCATTAAGGCCCAATACGAATTCCCGTAACTCTTCCGTACTCCGAAAAATACCCGAATCACTCGGAACCTTTCCGATGTCCGAATATAGTCGTCCAATATATCAATCTTTACGTCTCAACCATTTTGAGACTCCTCGTTATGTCCCCGATCTCATACGGGACTCCGAACTCCTTCGGTACATCAAAACACATAAACTCATAATATAACCGTCATCGAACTTTAAGCGTGCGGACCCTACGGGTTCGAGAACTATGTAGGCATGACCGAGACACGTCTCCGGTCAATAACCAATAGCGGAACCTGGATGCTCATATTGGCTCCCACATATTCTACAAAGATCTTTATCGGTCAAACCGCATAACAACATATGTTGTTCCTTTTGTCATCGGTACGTTACTTGCCCGAGATTCGATCGTCGGTATCTCAATACCTAGTTCAATCTCGTTACCGGCAAGTCTCTTTACTCGTTCTGTAATACATCATCATGCAACTAACTCATTAGTTACAATGCTTGCAAGGCTTATAGTGATGTGTATTACCGAGTGGGCCCAGAGATACCTCTCCGACAGTCGGAGTGACAAATCCTAATCTCGAAATACGCCAACCCAACAAGTACCTTCGGAGACACCTGTAGAGCACCTTTATAATCACCCAGTTATGTTATGACGTTTGGTAGCACACAAAGTGTTCCTCCAGTAAACGGGAGTTGCATAATCTCATAGTTATAGGAACATGTATAAACCATGAAGAAAGCAATAGCAACATACTAAACGATCAAGTGCTAAGCTAACAGAATGGGTCAAGTCAATCACATCATTCTCCTAATGATGTGATCCCGTTAATCAAATGATAACTCATGTCTATGGCTAGGAAACTTAACCATCTTTGATTCAACGAGCTAGTCAAGTAGAGGCATACTAGTGACACTATGTTTGTCTATGTATTCACACATGTATTATGTTTCCGGTTAATACAATTCTAACATGAATAATAAACATTTATCATGAAATAAGGAAATAAATAATGACTTTATTATTGCCTCTAGGGCATATTTCCTTCAGTCTCCCACTTGCACTAGAGTCAATAATCTAGTTCACATCGCCATGTGATTTAACACCAATATTCACATCTGTATGTGATTAATACCCATAGTTCACATCGTCATGTGATCAACACCCAAAGGGTTTACTAGAGTTTATAATCTAGTTCACATCGCTATGTGATTAACACCAAAAGAGTACTAAGGTATGATCATGTTTTGCTCGTGAGAGAAGTTTAGTCAACGGGTCTGTCACATTTAGAGTCGTATGTATTTTGCAAATATTCTATGTCTACAATGCTCTGCACGGAGCTACTCTAGCTAATTGCTCCCACTTTCAATATGTACAGATTGAGACTTAGAGTCATCTGGATCGGTGTAAAAGCTTGCACCGATGTAATTCTTTACGACGGGCTCTTTTATCACCTCCATAATCGAGAAATATTTCCTTAGTCCTCACTAAGGATATTCTTGACCACTGTCCAGTGATCTACTCTTAGATCAAAATTGTACTACCTTGCCAAACTCAGAGCAAGGTATACAATAGGTCTGGTACACAGCATAACATACTTTATAGAACCTATGACTGAGGCATAGAGAATGACTTTTCATTCTCTTTCTATTTTCTGCCATGGTCGGGTTTTGAGTCTTACTCAACTTCACACCTTGTAATACAGACAAGAATTCCTTCTTTGGCTGATCCATTTTGAACTCTTTCAAAAACTTGTCAAGGTATTTACTCATTGAAAAATCTTATCAAGCGTCTTGATCTATCTCTATAGATCTTGATGCTCAATGTGTAAGCAGCTCCACCGAGGTCTTTCTTTGAAAAACTCTTATTCAAGTATCTTTTTATGCTATCCAGAATTTCTATATCATTTCCAATCAACAATATGTCATCTACATATAGTTTTAGAAATTCTATAGAGCTCCCACTCACTTTCTTGTAAATACAGGCTTCTTCAAAAGTCTGTATAAAATCATATGATTTGATCAACTCATCAAAGCATATATTCCAACTCTGAGATGCTTGCACTAGTCCATAGATGGATCGCTGGAGCTTGCATATTTTGTTAGCACCTTTAGGATTGACAAAACCTTTTGGTTGCATCATATACAACTCTTCTTTAATAAATCCATTAAGGAATGCAGTTTTGACATCCATTTGCCAGATTTCTTAAAATGTGGCAATTGCTAACATGATTCGCACAGACTTAAGCATCGATATGAGTGAGAAAATCTCATTGTATTCAACACCTTGAACATTGTCAAAAACCTTTTTCGACAAGTCTAGCTTTGTAGATAGTAACACTACTATCAGTGTCCGTCTTCCTCTTGAAGATCCATTTATTCTTAATGACTCACCGATCATCGGGCAAGTCAATCAAAGTCCATACTTTGTTCTCATACATGGATCCCATCTCAGATTTCATGGCCTCAAGCCATTTCGCGGAATCTGGGCTCATCATCGCTTCCTCATAGTTCGTAGGTTTATCATGGTCTAGTAACATGACTTCCAGAACAGGATTACCGTACCACACTGGTGCGGACCATACTCTGGAAGACCCACGAGGTTCTGTAGTAACTTGATTTGAAGTTTCATGATCATCATCATTAGCTTCCTCACTAATTGGTGTAGCAATCACCGGAACTGATTTTTGTGATGAACTACTTTCCAATTCGGGAGAATGTACAATTACCTCATCAAGTTCTACTTTCCTCCCACTCACTTCTTTCAAGAGAAACTCCTTCTCTAGAAAGGATCCATTTTAGCAACGAATATCTTGCCTTCGGATCTATGATAGAAGGTGTACCCAATAGTTTCCTTTGGGTATTCTATGAAGATGCACTTCTCCGATTTGGGTTCGATCTTATCAGGTTGAAACTTTTTCACATAAGCATCGCAACCCCAAACTTTAAGAAACGACAACTTTGGTTTCTTGCCAAACCACAGTTCATAAGGCGTCGTCTCAACGGATTTTGATGGTGCCCTATTTAAAGTGAATGCAGCTGTCTCTAATGCATAACCCGAAAACGATAGTGGTAAATCGGTAAGATACATCATAGATCGCACCATATCCAATAAAGTGCGGTTACGACGTTCGGACACACCATTACGCTGTGGTGTTCCATGTGGTGTGAGCTTGTGAAACTATTCCACATTGTTTTTAAATGAAGGCCAAACTCGTAACTCAAATATTCTCCTCTACGATCAGATCTTAGAAACTTTATTTTCTTGTTACGATGATTCTCCACTTCACTCTGAAATTCTTTGAACTTTTCAAATGTTTCAGACTTGTGCTTCATTAAGTAGATATACTCATATCTGCTCAAATCATCTGTGAAGGTCAGAAAATAACGATACCCGCCACGAGCATCAACACTCATTGGACTGCATACATCGGTATGTATTATTTCCAACAAGTCAGTAGCTCGTTCCATTGTTCCGGAGAACAGAGTTTTAGTCATGTTGCCCAAAAGGCACGGTTCGCAAGCATCAAATGATTCATAACCAAGTGATTCCAAAAATCCATCTTTATGGAGTTTCTTCATGCTAATTATTAAGAATTTTTTTGGATCCCATCTTCTTTTTGTTAGCATTACACCCCATATCGTGGCCACGGTTAAAAATTATACGAAAGTTTTCATATTTCGGTGCGGTCAACTATTTTAATCCTGAAATATCGAGTCACATTCAAACTATTTTGAAAAATAATTTATATCTCTACTATATTAAAAGAGCAAACATAAACTCCTCTAAAGTAACACAACAAATTGTACACGGGATAACCAGAACCTTTGGATCAAACCAACTTAAACGCATCCGACTGTCCGTATTAGATCAATAGTCTGCCATCCAAACTAACATCTTAGATCAAATGTTATGCCAAGCAGACGCCCTGGTTTGCCAATTGTTTGCACTCGCATCCCTCTAATCCGCACGGCCCTCCCTGATTTGCGGAACGCAATTAGTGCGTGACAGGATATCTTAACAACCGAAGTTTTCCTTTTTTCTCTCGACCTCTTTCTCCCCCAAAAAACTGCTCCCTCCCCTCAGTCCTCCCACAGACCTCTCCCCATAGCCCCATCGCCCGTCGTCGCCGCCGCTCGTCACCGCCGCCTCCCCATGCGACGGAGGCATCTCGCCCTTATTTCCCAAGTGCGCGACAGATGGTGGAAAGGACGACCACCAACTCTCTCTTCTCCCTTGCCCCGCTCTGCCTCACCCATCACCACCTCATCTCCCGCACCCCCGGCACAACCTCATGCTTCTGGACGCTCGCCTCAAAGGAGGCAGTCACCTCAACCGTCCCTGGGCCTGGTGGGGGCGCGGGGAGCAGGCTGCTCTCGCTACTCGACCGGGCGCTCACCGACAAGGAGCAAGATTGTCACGAGCGCCCAAAGTGCGGCACAAGGAATGGGCGCGAGAGGTCCGCCGTGAGGGATCCATGTGTTGGAGATGAGGAAGAAGGTGGTGAATACCACACATCGTGATCATCCGCCCACGCCATACACGCCCATGTTACTGTTGCTGCTGATCCCGCATTACGATGCCTGTAAACTGTTTGAGGTAATGCCAACTGGTTGCTTGATTCTGAGGACCTGTTAAGATACTTTAGTTTGATTGAGTCCTGGAAATTTAGTTTGACCTCATTTGTTGGCTTTAGGTTAAAATGACGGGAGTTCATGGGGAGCTTGGAGGATGTGATGAGTATTGACTCCTCGAATCCTTGAAACAAGGAAATGTCGAGAAACCTGTTGTTGATTGGGTTAGTGGGACGTGTGTACATCTGTTGAAATTTGAGTCCAATTTTGCCAAGCTGTGAATTGTAAACAATTTTTTTCTTCGAGTTTTGGTGAGCTGAACAAGTATGCACACATGTGGTTTACTTATTTTTTTGGTATAACAGGGTGCAATGAGTGGTGGTGAGTTGGAATCTGCACAAGCCAAGAATCGGGCACTAAGGGATGCTGGGGCTATTGTTCCTACTTCATTTGAAGCTCTTGAAAGGATTAAGGATTTCAGAAGCTGGTACATCATGGCTGATGTCTTTTGCGAGTTTTTTTGGGAATGTGTTAGTGGGAATCAAAGCCTGGGGTTCATATATTTTTTGCAGGCCAAGGAAGGAAAAATTCCGCCTGTCCCCGAGGTTATACCTCCCCCCACTCCTGAAGATCTTAAAACTGCCATTGAAAGTGGGAAGGTCTGAGCTCTTACAATTTATCTCCACTATCTCTGATGATAGAGGTTATATTGGTGGCAAAATGTTATCCTACATATATTCTTGATAGTTGTCTTCTGGTTAGTATGAACCTATATTCATTACCAAGATGCTAAGACATGGGTTCAAGGAACCCCCAATAAAGCGTTTGATTACAACATCGGGAGCCTCTTTTCACTATAATTAGATGCTGTGAATAATTGTTCAACTCAGGAGAGAGACCCACTCTGGGAAAGGGTTGCTTGCGTCGGCTTGCATCTTGCTTTCTGCATCTTAGATATTTTTCCATATAAATTGTAATGGTGGACACCTTGATACTTGTTCCTTTGGCGTTGACCATGTTGGGAAGTTGAGCTCAGAAACTGCCGTGAAAGCACTTGATGCTTGAACCCACCGGTAGAATCATGGAGCTAACATTCTTAGATTTCAGTCTGATTTGATTATCTGTCATCTAGATCCATTCAATGGTGACAATGTATGAGATAGTAATGGAAATTCCAAGTACATAAATTTTGTGTGCGGGTATCACATGCTACTTTTACTTGTTTAGTGACAAATCTAAATGGCTTTGTTTACTGCTTATTAGTGTTAGGAAGCTCATTTTAAGACGTAAAAGGCCCCCTTGGCTACTACATTGAGATATCTTGATAAAATTTAAGAGGTTCACCTGCTATTATGAATTACTAGGTTATGATCAGTTTGGTTTATAGTGGATTTTTGTGCTAATAACTCTTTTTACATAAATGCCTTTGGTGGTACTATACTTACTTTGCCGCTTCTAGGTTTGTGAGAGAAAAGAAGATGTAGACATTGGTAAGTGATAACGGTAGTGGAGTGTCTTCTTTACCATAAAAATATACATGGTATGTTCTACAAACTGCGTATGTCTTATTCTTTTTTCTGTACAAGCACTTAAGTACCCTATATATTTTTACATTAGCCTTAATTTATTAGTGTTGCATACTGAAAATTTACACATGTGTGTTATGCCTTCATGTATATCTGTATTTTTTCCAGAAGTTTCTGAAATGTAAAAATATGAATTGTGATGAAATTTGAAATTTTAATTTGGAGGCCTCGATGGAGGCTGAGCTCCAAAGGCAATTTATGGGCAATAATGTTAATAAGAACATATAAAAGTGGTTCCCTTTACATTATATTCCACATGATTCGGTTGGTGAAAGGGGGACATGGAAAGATATACTTGATTTTTAAACTTGCAATTTGTTCTGTACTCCATTGTTTCTAACTAATAATTTTTTTTTGCACTCCAGAATATTAGGTGCTTTGGAATCCATGGGTCATAAGAATTATTATCTGTAGTAGGTCCTCACTGATGTATGTAGCTTTCCCCTGTGCTACTACATTCAATACACCTACCCTACATTCGGTATCGAGAAATTCTGCTCCATTGCTTTTCTACTACATTGAGGACTATGATCATTTGTTTCGGAGAGAGGTTTACTGTTGAGATTTTTATTTGCTTTGTAGCTTCATATGTTCATACTTCCACTAGATAGTATGAACAAATAGCGCTGCAAGAGCCCCTTGCTATAACTTGAGTTAACTGTTAGCTTTGCGGTCAGTCAACCAAATTTTGGTGCTTGGTTGATAGCCCCTATCTATTTATCAGTGACAATTGTCATCATCTTTTGAAGGAATAATTCTGGTTCTTATAAAGAACCATGTTATACTTGTCTGTTTTCTGTATAAGCATCAAATCGTTCAAATGGATGTTGTGATTAGAATAATGACAACATTAGTGTTCATCACTATTCTTCTTGGACTTGAATAGATCTATGTTATTGGAGCATTTGTATCAATCAAAAAAAATTGAAAGATATTTCTAATATTTTAGAGCGTGTGATGTATTTGAGATAGTACTGCTTCAATATTGTGCGCACAATTGTTTGTTATTGCAGTGGTTATTAATATTTAGAGTGGTTATTAACATTTATATTTGTTGAGACGTGCGTTGCACGTGCAAACTTACTAGTAAATATAAAATCCAAATAATTCTCTACACATAAAAATCAATGAAATTCAAAATCTTGTAATGAAAAAAATTGAAACTAATTCCTGGTTTGATGTGTTTTAAAAACGTACAGCCCATTTCTGGGCAAACCGAATGAAACTCTCCTCGTCTTAAAAGATTTGCAGCCCCGCAGGGCTGATAAAGCAAGTAGGCCTCGTTTGGGTATTTCTTTTAAAAAATAGAACCAGACTAGCCATTTTCAGCAAGAAAAAAACACAACTGTGCTCATGATGTGGTAAACATAAATAAAAGCCTGGCTAGACGGGCCATAGCCCCCGCACAGCACCGTTGTTACCCTGATCCGTCGCTAAAACTAGTATAAATAACAACTACTTGTTCCTAAAAAAAGTAAATAACAACTGCGCGACCTGCTGGGTCCCTGGTGTCAGCCGCTCGTTGTGTAATTCTCTCATTTATTGACTACGTTGGCAATGGCGTGAGCCCTAGATGTCCAACTATTAGGAGGAACCAGTATTTGGGGCTTGTAATAACGAGGCACTTGCTTGCGTACTGCCATGACGCTGTTGTTCCTCTCCTTGTTCCTCTCGGTTGTTGACGATGTTGACAACGCAAGAGGTCGGTGCACCGTGCACGGCGAGTGAACCAAGGCGGAGGACGACGGAGAGGCCTCAGACGGAACGAACAGGAGCCATGGAAGATGCACCGGTCGAGTCGCAGGCGGAGGGGAGTACAAGGGTTGACTTGTTCGGGTGCGAGTGCGTGTTGGGGCTGACGTTGCCGGAGAATAACAGGACGTGTGGGGGAATAGAGGGAGGGACTGACCAACGTTGGAGGGTATGGTAGGGCGGCAGAGGTGCAGCCATCCATGGGAGGCGGGAGCAGGCGAAGCCAATGGGGTGGTTTGGTTTGGGCGGCTGGAGGAAGAAGACAAGAGATAGAAGATACACGACGGATGTTGGATGTCAATCCAACGGCTGGTAGGCAGAATCGTTTGTTGACTAGCTAGTAAGTCGACACCACCTTGGATAGGCTATTTCCTCATGGGTCCCAAATGTCAGAATCCAAATCTATCATGGTCATGCAGTCTTTCCTGTGAAAATTTATAGCCCATTTGTTGTGCTAGTTCAAAATAAGTTTGTGGGTGCTGGTGGGGGCTAATCACTTGGCTTCTGTAATGCACAGTGAGCTCAAGTAGCCGGTGAGAGTGATGTTGTTTCCCTTGGTTGGGATTTTTTACAATACTTCACTCTAAATTAAATGAATGGCAAGCCATTTGCCTTGTTTCAAAGAAAATATAACAGTCACAACCGATTTGAAAAGGGCAAGAACATCTAACTCCAGCTTACATACTGTAGAAATGCACGAGAGTTAATTGTTCATCAGGTTTAGACAAAACCCAGGTTGAAAAGGGCAAAGACATCTAACTCCATCATTGTTTTCGGCAGTCACAGTCAAATGGATCGGTCAGGTCCATAGAATGAACATCCTGGGTTGTAACATTTACTGGATTATGACCACAATATGTTGTAAATAGAAGCCCGACACGTTCAGAAGCTCTTTTGCCCACCTGAAACTCCTTTTTTTGCTCTTAGACATACCCGTCCGTCAAAACCATGCTGCTGATAAACTTAAGCCTGATGGACAATAGTAACCTCACATTCAGGAGGAAGAATGTGACAAATCTAGTGTTTGCATGGTTGGCTACATATCGTTCTAGCGTTATTGTCTTCAATCGAATGTCATGAGAAGTGAGAAAATCCCAGTGCTTACGAATCCACCGATTGGTTATAACTTTCTTACCCTGTCCTATTGCCTAAATAGACATGAAGATTGAAAACAGTTAAGATCTAAAACAAGAGTGTCGAAAGAGCAACAACTGAACGGTTAATTCTAGTACACTATATGCGGGCTTCCAATGTGCGTGAAATTATCACCTTTATATACAACTTCTCCAGACATGGAAAGCATTGCAGCAAGCTAATAATCTTGTTCAGATCAAAACTATTCATTTGGATATACAAGATCTTGACAGAATCCAACACAATTGATAGGCTATCCATGGAAAAACTCTTCATTGAGCATAGAACATAATATTAGTACAAAATGTGTACTCCAAGATGATATATAACTTATGCACAGAAATTTAAAATGCAACTTATGGTTACATGTGTAGATGATAATATAAAGTACCTAAAGAACTGTGGAGCCAAACACCATCTTGAAATGAGCACATAGATCATGTATTACACCCAAGGTCTCCAGTTTGGCGCAAAGAGGACGGTTATTTGTGACGGTGAATAACTAGAATCAAGGATCAACCTTTGAAGTGAAGGGGCATCCTGGATGATGAGTTGCCTTCCGTCAAAAGAAATTCCAATTCTTACAAGGTTAGGTGACTTTATTTGGAGACAACCGATTCTAACTGTTAAAACAAGCACCAAGCATTCCAGGGCAGGGCAACTGGAGTGGATGATGCTGTGCAATGAGGCCTCCGATATACGAACCCGCACAAGTGAAAGTTTCTTGAGAAATGGGAGTCGAAGGTTTAGTACCAGATTGTCTAGTAGGTAGCACAGTGCAAAGGTGGCGGTGTGGAGAGAGGAGGAAAACCGCGAGATGGACATCAGTGCTGAGGGCACAAGTACATGGCATTCAGTATCTGGTAGGTGATTTCCAGGGGAATAGTAGAACTCAAGCAGATGTAGTTCTGTGAATTCAGGGGATTTTAGCCAGGTGTCCACCGTGCAGGGCATGGTATGCTTTCTCAGGTAGCATGATGGGATGCAGGGGCTTTGAACAGAGCCCTGATGGGAGGAGATGATGGCTCTAGGGATTTCAAAATCATTGAAGAGAGATAGCTGATGACAATCGAGATTAAGGGGCATGGCGCGCCATAGAGGGCGCCACCGATTTGAGAGGACTTGGGTACAGCAACAATACTTGGTAGGGAGAAGCGAGCTGATCTCCCCAAGGACGGCATCCGGGAGATCGCTGATGTGGTCCACCCGAGATTCTATGGGTTCCTAGGATCCGGTGGGGGAGGGGTCGCCGCTTCTCCCCGCACTGCCGAGTGCGGGATCTACAATAGGCGTCGCTGCTGGTGGGAGCCTCATCTTCTTGGCAATGGGGTCAGCCAACTCCATTTTCCTTGATTGCGTCGCATCGCGCTCATGGATTTGAGCAGAGTAACGAATGACGAGCCTAGTTGTAGTGCGAGTGAAGAAGAAGGGTAGCTGGGGTTTTTCTGTAGTAGTGAGGAAGAAGGGGAGCTGGAGTTTTCTATAGGAGTGAGGTGAGGAATTTGGGGGTACGAGTGGAGCGGGCTGACGTGAGGTGGGTGGGAGTGAGGAGAAAGAAGAGCACCCAGGTGTTTTTGGGGGGCGGGTGTGCTGGGTGTGGGTAGCGCCTCTCATTAAGGAAATATATGGGCTTTTGAATTGATTTTATTATTTACTAGGGTGGATGGGCTGTTTTGTCTGGGGCCCAGAAACAATTACTACTAGTACAGTGGAGACACTCTACAACTACCCAGAAAAACAATTACTACTAGTACAGTGGATACACTATCGCTTCTGGCTCCTCCTAGGTCATTGAAATGTGTCCCTCTACTGAATGCCGTTTTACTTTTGTTCACCCACATGTAGGCCATGCAACGCGCGGGCCCAAATGCCATCCACCAAATTAGAAGGAAGTATGCAGGTGGAGAGTCACCTCGGTCGTAGCGCGGCAGTAACGAGCCGACGTATCACAAAACCCACCTCCCCGCAGTTAGGTTTGACGGACAAAGCAACCATCATTTCACTCTTCGCTGAATCCCCTTCTCCCTCACCATCTTCAAGAAAGCCAACACTCGTATCTGCCACTGTTCTTCTCTTCCAACGAAGGGAAGGTAAGCGGATCCGTGATGTTAGTATATTTTTGTTCAGAGAAAAAGAAAGAACTTTTGCAAAGCAGTAACCGATCCTCACTCTCTTTTTTGTTTCATTGTCATTGCGATTCTGTTTTCCTTTCAGTGGCCTCCTAGTATTCGTCAGTTTCATGATGGACCAAGGAGGACCAGGCAAAGATCTGCCGACATTGGAGCAGACGCGGGAGTCTGATCCCCACAAGACAGAGAGCTCCAAGAATATGAAGGCAGCCACCAAGCCGACCCCAGATACGCTCACGGCCACTACTGAGATGGCCAACGCCCCGTTTGAGGTTACAGCTCCCGTGGCCCTGCAGGAGCAGTTTTCCCCCTTCAAGGATGTCCCCCCCCGCTTTGAGCTGCCCAAGGTGATTTTCTTCTTTGTCGATCTAGATTGTGGTTTTTCATCTAAGTATGTGGTGATGAATAATGCAAAATTCTATTAGCTTCGATGCCATGCTACACATAGTGGTTTAAATAACTTGTGTTTCTTATGCTGGAAAGTAATTCAGAATTTGTTTCTGTTTCAATTAGAGCCCTGATGCAGACAAGGATTGTGTGGTTGTACATGTCACTCGCTATGAGGCAGATGACCTGAATATACGCACTGGGAAAACAGAGTTCTTAGGATGTTGGATCCTGGAAGCCATTTGCACTTATACCGATGTCGACTTGTATTCTAGCCTCATTGTTGTCAGGCGTGTTGTCCAGGGTGTACTGAAGCACAAGAAGTTGAAAGCTACTCCTTCGTTTGTAAGGCATACTGTTCTTTTCAAGCTGACGCAGGAAGATGACGTGGCATGCCTCCACAAACAAGTTTATGAGTGGCAAGGCCACAAGGTTATCTTCATGAAGGTTGACAGGATTGAGCTGCTACCGGACATCCTCGATGATGTTCATGGCAAGGTCCGTCTTGTGTCCACCCCAAATCAGATCGAGGCATGAAATAGTTGCCCCAGCTAGTGTTTAATAGTAATTTTGATTGTGTCTAATTATCCGAACCTTGCCTATTATCGAGCCCTCTGGGCTAGTACTCTATTTGAATCCGTTTATGGGAACTGCTGCTACTTTTGTGTGCCCGTGATTCATGTGAGAACCATCATAATTGTTGCCGAAACAGATGCGTCCTCACTAGTTTTTTCATGAGTATGGCATGGTAAGACATAAGTTTACACGGTTTATCATACGAGCAGTGTGTGTTTGATGAAATAGAGTACTCGTTCGAGAACTGTGCGCCGACGTATACATAAGTACTTGTAAACACTGTTGGTGCTACCCCACTTGTAAGCAGTTGTGCAAAATACAGCACATTAGCTCAGCTCGCTTCAACACTAGGCTATCGACGAGCTAACAATCAATAATCTGTTGTCTGACATATAAGCAACTACATATCTTGTTACACTGGTTCATGCAGTTAACTGAGGCCACAATGTAAATTCCAAACGTTCACACGCTAGTCCAGCGTTCATGTGGAACACTCACATTAAACTCGGCTTCATAAAAAACTTTAAAAGCATAAGTTCAACAATTTTATACATCTCAATTATTCATAGAACATAACAAACATATACTAGTTCACAACAAAAGACAAAGTTGAGAGAAGGTTTTCAAATCAGGAAAAAAACAAGCAACGCTTCTCTGAGCAAAGGGCCTCCCGTCAGGCTTAAATTTCCTGGAGTTCACTTTGGTTTTTTCTTGTTGCCACCATCCAAGGTTAGGTTCTATCATTCCAGAATAACCAATTATAATTGTGTTCTCAGCTGGAATGCTGAACTGAACCATGTAGTGTACTGACCAGCTAAAAGTCTTGTGCATTCCACTAAATTTAAGCACCGCTATTTGCATAAATAAGCAGACCACAATGCCTCTTGTCCGCGCACCTATCCCAACAACCTCCGTGCAGCTGTGCCAGCTAG
Source organism: Aegilops speltoides (assembly GCA_021437245.1). Taxonomy (NCBI): domain Eukaryota; kingdom Viridiplantae; phylum Streptophyta; class Magnoliopsida; order Poales; family Poaceae; genus Aegilops; species Aegilops speltoides. The sequence goes on along the minus strand of CM038145.1, from coordinate 204,714,523 downwards.
TCCTCGGTCCATGGATGAACTGGTAGAAAGTGCATTCCAGACTAGGATGCAGTTGTTTTCGCTCGTCCCTGCACTACAATCAGGAAGTAAAATGTACGATTCAACTTCTTTTAGATTGCGTTGGTCATTCTACCTAGTTACTAGCAATGTAGGAATACCTGGAACACTGGTGGTTAGAGGACGACATCTAGGGATAGCCATCTCATTTTGTGCAATTGTACTAAAACTGAGGTGTGTACTTTTGATTGCGCAGATAGAAATGATATGGAGACAGGCATCCCTTTTTGTGCAAATACGAAATACGGTTATTTAAATAGTGACAGATATTTGCAGTGGCGTATGATTAACAACAACATCTATTGTGTTATAATTGGCACTAGATTGATAGTATGAAAGTGCCCTTAAGTAAGTAGCATCACATCACATCAACACTGCCACTAGATTAACATGCAAAACAATAGCATTAGTGTTACTATCATGAGAGTAGCACATGGTCAGTAAATGTGCAATCAAATGTACGCAGTTCCACTAGGATGAAGCAATGTTAGCAGTGTGAGATTTAAGTGTATCTGAAAAAACACAATTCATGGGAAACAAAGCAAGAAGGAAGCACTTCATAAAATGGTGGTGGCATTGCTTCAATTTATCGATGACACTAGACCATTACTTATAGTGACATTAGGTGGCATTGCTTAATGCTTCGTGTGATTTTACTTTAACGGTAGCGATATGGGTGTAGGGACAGCAGGGGCATAAAGTGCTGAGGCAGATGTGTTTGCCGAGAGCGACAAACACTCAGGCGGCATGTCTGCATTTGTCCCATTTTTTTATCTCCTCGGCGACATTTTCCTATGTGAGCACAGGAAATCTAGACCTGCTCATTCTCATTTGCATTGTCCCCCAACACCCCTCACTTTCTTTCCTTTTTCAACCAAGAGACATGTCCACTTCCCCCCACCCTTTGCCATCCACCATGCTTTCTTCACCTTTTCAACCAAGAGACCGGTTATGTAGCCAGTATCTACTACTTTCCCCTGTTTCCTCTTAGAACCAAGTCATAGATTCATGCTACAACTTTCCCACTTTCTTCCCTATTTGAACCAACTCTTAGATTCGACTGTATGAACTAGATTTATCTCTAATAATAGTAAAAGTCTATGCAGCTTTGGAACAGCCGACAGAAGTAGAAAAAGATCCAAACACAGCCACGTGGGGAGATGGGTCAGTAGAGCAAGGCAGGTTTCGAAGGAATATATACCTGAGAGTCATTGGCATGTGGCAAAGATGGCGTCGAGAGGCCGCATCTTGACCACAATACCGCAGGAAGGAAGAAGAAGTCGGAGGCCCAACCAAGCCAGCGCTCTCTCGGAGAGAACAACACGGCCACTGACCGGGATGCACGGGCAGCCGTTGGTCTCCTCCCTCGCCACCGATGACAGCGTGAACGATGCACCTACACCCCTGCCCTAGTCTAGGTGGTCCGGCCAGATTTGTGACCAGCCGTGAGCAGAGAGAGAGTGTGTCCACCTATGTCTTGCTTAGATCTGGAGAGCATGAGAGAGTGAAAGAGAGGAACCCTAGTAAAGCAAGCAGTAAGGCTCCTACTTATATATAAAGTGGAGTGATTTTGTTGTACCAGCTTAAAAATGCGCTCCTACGTGTACCCGCGAGTGGGTGTGAGAGAACTAGTGCGTGCGTGCACCGCTTCTCTTTGTGAGAGTACAATATACTATGCCAAAAGAACGTTAGCCACAAGAGTAATAGTATAAGTGTGTGACGTGCAAGCTAAAATAAAAGTTGCGCGACATCTTTTGTTTTTAGAAGTTCTAAGGGTAGGGTATGAAGAGCACATATGTGTGTGACATCTACCTGCAGATAGACTGCGGGTGCGAGAGGACTCGGGAGAGTCATGACTCGTGAGGGTGCGTGTGTGCGTGAGAGAGGGGCACGTATCAATGCAATGCATGTGTCCATAAATAATTATCCGACAAATGTTTGCCACAAGCCGTTTCCTGACGAACGTCGTAAGAATCGTTAGATCGGCATCCAATAGTGTCAGTTTTGCCATGCCATTTAACAGAACAACCACTCCTCCTACACACAAATCTTCCACGTGAGTGTTAGCAACTGCCGTATGCTCCTCCCTTCGTTCCAAAATGCAGTGCATATAGCTTTATTGAAAATTCGAACCTCGCAAACTTCTACCGAGTTTTCGTGTACCAAAATGCACATATAGAATACCCAGTATATATCATTACATTCATCTTCGAGAGGTAACTATAAATATGGGGGAGGAGTCTATAAAGAAATACCATCGTATCACCTGCAACAATTTCAACCATCCTTTGGTGTGGAGGAATATCATAGGAACTCTATATGATATGATTTTTATAGGATTTTTTTACTTTAGAGCCAATTGGTTCATAGGAATAGATTCATATACTCCACATTTCAAACGAAATAAACATGATATCATTTTTATAGCTTTAGAGCCACTTGATTCATATGTATGGATTCCTATACTTCCATAATTTCAAAGGGAAATAAGCATTAGCGTATATTCAATAGAAAAGTTCCTATGATGTGAATCAAATGACATCTCTTTTCTAATCCCTCCTCATAGGAATTGAGATACATGTCATCTCTAGATTCAATAGAAAAGTTCGTATGATGTGAACCAAATGACATCTCTTTTCTAATCCCTCTTCATAGGAATTGAGATACATGCCATCTCTGGATTCACTAGAAAAGTTCCTATGATGTGAACCAAATGACATCTCTTTTCCAATCCCTACTCATAGGAATTGAGATACATGTCATCTCTTTCCCTACAACTTCCATGTATACATCTTCTATTCCTAAATAGCTAGTACAACCCACTAGTAGTTTTTTCCTAGACATGCAACTATGGCACAAGAACATGTCATGCATGCAAGTTATAAATCACATTGTTTGTGTACTCTATGCATGCAAGCACCACATCATCAATTCGTGCATGTTACTTATAAGTTATTTATTGCATTAAATTTTGTATTGACAATGTATGTGCTGGTCACGTGCACACATATGCAGTTCACATTCACATTTTTGTTAGGAATGTCATTCTTTTAACTGCAATTCATTTTTTCTCCTTGTACTCCCTCCGTCTAGGTGTGTAAGTCATCTTCCGAATACCAAATAATCCCAAAACACTTAGGCACGATACATTTACTCCCTCCTCGTTTCTTGTTTCTTGACATTTCAACCAATAAGAGATGTGGGCTGTGCAAGCTTTCAATGGTTCGAGACTTTCAAACATGACATGCAGTGCTTAATTCATTGGATGGAATGCTATTAACTAGCAAAAAACATAAGATGACTTATACACCTAGACGGAGGGAGTATTACATTTTTTTCATTTTAAGCATACATTCACTTCCCATTAGTTATAGATGTTTTTGGAGGAACTTTTATGCATTATCTATACCCCTATATAGTGTGCGAATAACTTTGAAAGATGGTCGTTGGATGAAGCTAATCCGACAGTGCAAAGATGGCAGCTCCAAGCACTACTGGCCGTTGGATATCATCAACATTCCACCAGATTCTGCCACATGTACATTTTAGAAGACTCCATGGTTGAACTTAAGCATAATGCACAAACCTCAAAACACAAGCACTTCTCCTTTGTTCTAGAATTTTCCATATCATAATTGCCCAAACTTCTTTTTCTAAATGGATTGCCATTTTTACTTTATGCTTTACAATGCACAATCCCATGAATCTTAACCTTTTTATAAAACTAATTGATTTTGAATGAGATGAACTATAAGAACTAAACGAACATCTACATCATGCATATATGACTCAAAGCTTTATTACATGCTATAGTGTGTCTTTATTCATAATTTGGTTTCCAAATCTCATGCGTTCAATGCATGTGTACCTTACAAGTTTTGAGTAGAGTAGCAAATTTCAGATGGCCACGGGTATATCAAAATGCAGGGCCCATGCATCATTGCCTTTCGGTCGAACATATGTCCACAATGTTTTGTACGTATATCTCCACTGGTCCCCAAAGCCAAAATGTTGCCTCATTCCGTAAAACCAAGCGGCCCACACATATTAAGGTGCCGACTCGAACTCAATCCCTCTCCTGTTTACTATGACGTGGCCCCGCACGCCATAGTACTCCTACAAACCCTACTGCCGCACGCATCATCGGTTTTCTTCAAGAGGACGAGGGAGAAGCGGATAGTGGAGGCGCTTTCAAAAAAAAGATTTGTAGTGGAGCCCCCTACCCTAGGGTGCCCTTGCTAGCTGCTGCACGCATCATTGGTTTTCTCTTTTCTTTATGCTCTTGCGCCCTAGAGTGAAATGATGGTTGCTTCGTCCGTCCAACTTAATGCGGGAAAGGTGGGGCTTTGTGATTTTACCCCTCATCGCTCATTTACTACTACTGCGGCGCTATGACCGGGGTGCCTCCAAGTCCAACCGCTGCTCCGAACTGTAATTTGGTGCATCGCACATGGTATAAGATGGTGGATGAGCCACATGTTGGCCAAAGGGGTCCTGTTAAGTGTGTCACCTTTCATGTGCGGACTGACCCTGCTTGAGTTACTACGCCAACACGACAGGAGCAACCTACCACTTGGTTTTGCTCCTTGATGAATCCCGACTATATTGATCTAAAAAGATACATACTATACTAGCCTCTAGTCTCGGTTTATAGGGCGTGCACGTAGTTCTAGGTCATCCATTTGACTAATTAAATATGAGTTACAATGTCACAAAAAGTATATCATTGGATTCTTAAGCGGATGTAGTTTCTAAACATATACTGTTCATCACATATATTAGCCAGTTAAATTCTCAACCTAGAACGATGTGCATGCCCTGTAAAGCGATACTGAGGAAGTAGTAAAAATGAGGTGATTTTACCGAACGATGGGCGGGTGATACGTCTCCAACGTATCTAATTTTCCAAACACTTTTGCCCTTGTTTTGGACTCTAACTTGTATGATTTGAATGAAACTAATTCCGGACTGACGCTGTTTTCAGCAGAACTGCCATGATGTTGTTTTATGTGTAGAAAAGAAAAGTTCTCGGAATGTCCTGGAAATCCTGGGTGGCACTTTTTTGAATTAATAAGAATTTTTGGTGAAAGAATTAGTGCCAGGGGGCCCACGACCTGTCCACGAGACAGTGGGGCGCCTACTGAAATATCTTTGCAAATGGCCGATAAATCAATTGCTATACCTGTCGGTATTTGTGAGGATGTACCTGTTGTGGTTGAAAATGTCACTATCTTAACGGACTTTGTTATTATTGATATTCCCGAGGACGATAGTATGTCTATTATCCTTGGTAGACCTTTTCTTAATACTGCAGGGGCTGTTATTGATTGCAACAAAGGCAATGTCACTTTTCATGTTAATGGTAATGAGCATACGGTACACTTTCTGAGGAAACAATCTCAAGTTCATAGCATCCATTCTATTGAAAAGTTCCAACTATCATTTTGAGGTTTTGAATTTCCTCTCCCTACTGTCAAGAAAAAGTATGATATTCTTATTGTTGGGGATTTTCTTATCCCCGTTGAGGTAACTTAGTGTTATTCAAAATTTCTCCGGTTCCGTGTTATTCGGAATGAGTTTGTTAACAAGACTTGATCAACCTTGTTAGTGGGTTCATTTTGATGATCACGAGATGGATGAAACTAGAAGGCACAACCTTCTGTACCCTCCTTTTAATTTTTGTTATTTAGAATAAATAAAGCAAAAATAGTATTATCCGTCTATTTTCTGAATTATCCATGCATTAAAAAATAGTCCAAAAATAAAAGTGCTCCAAATGCCCTGCAAATTTAGTATGAATTTTTCTGGAATATTTGAGGATTTTAGGCACTGAAAACACTACAGGAGGGGCAAGCACCAGGCCACAAGAGAGGAGGGCGCGCCCCCTGTCTCGCGGGCCCCTGGTGGCTCCCCTCCACTTATGCCAGCACCCACACACTTCATCTTCTACCCAAAAAAATCCCCATCCAGCTCAAGCCCGAGTTCTAGCTCGTTTTGCTGCGATTTTCGATCTCTTAGCTCAAAGCTCCATTCGCAAAACTGCTTTGGGAGATTGTTGCTTGGTATGTGACTCCTCCGTTGGTCCAATTAGTTTTTGTTCTAGTGCTTTATTCATTGCAAATTTTTGCTGCATAGGTGACCATGTTCTTGAGCTTGCATGTTAAATTTTTGAGGCCCCAGCAATTCCAATACATGACATAGGCTCTAGGCACTTGTAGGAGTAGTTGCTATCAATCTTGTTTAGTTTTATTCACTTTTATTTTGAAGTTACTAAAATTTCAGAAATTTTCAGAAAAAGAAATATGCTTAGAAGAATGTACCAAGGAGGTTCCTCGGCAAAGAAAGGGCCAAGGATTGCTATACGTGAACAAGATGTTAATTTTCCAAGGGACGCAAATGTACGGGCTTGCGAGTGGCCATCCGATGATTTTATGGTCGAAGCAGGCTTCAAGGAGGAATTTGACGAGTATATGCGTAATGCCGAGCTGGAGGACTTCTTACAAGATAAGTGTCCTCAATATTATCAATTGACTAATTCCTTTGTGCGGAGGTTCGAATATATTTCTGCGCGTAATTATCCTAGTGTTATGTTTGATATATATGATACATCTTATACCATGGATTTAGAGGACTTCACAACTGCTTGCAAACTCCCGCAGTGGGGTAATATTAATGATCCTCCCAAATCTGAAGTTAGAGATTTTCTTGCTAGTATTACTGTGGGAGAATCTAGGGACGTAACACAAGCTACCATAGGGAGCATTCATTTTCCTGTTATACATTACTTTGCTCTCTTTATTGGTAGATGCATTAACAGTAAGGATGAGGTTGTCACATGTGTGCCCCTAATCTTTGTATCCTCAAGAGTGTTGTGTTAGGTTATAAAGGTTATAACTTGGGGGCAATAGTTGCACGTAGGTTGCAGAATAATAGTAGAAGGGGAGATTTCTTTGGAGGAATTTATGCAACCCGGGTGGCTAATTTTCTTAATATAGCTCCACGAGAGGGGGATATGATTGTACCTCCTGTTTATATGGATAAAGAAGCTATGTTTGATCATCATTTTCTTGAGAGGAATGAACAATTCCCCCATTATCGACTAACATATGATGACGAACGTCGTCCTCAAGCACTCTTCCCGCTCCATACCTTTTTGATTATCGTGCAAAAGGAAGATATGTTGTCACCAGGAAGAAGCAATGAATATGAGAGGGAATGGAGGCAGCTCGCCAACACACTTCTTTGCTCAGAGGCGGTCGCCTCTGATCTCAAGACTACCCTAGTTTCACTTATGGATATCAGCCAGGCGGTCACTCGTATTAGACCAACTTAGGCCAAAAGCCTAAGCTTGGGGGAGTACGTATTTCTCACCAACTTTACATTCATGCTCACACACTAGTCGTCGGTGCTCATACTCTTTCATTGTATTATCCTTGCTAGTTTAAATTTCTTTTTCTAGTTTTCTTCTTGTGTGTTTGATAAACTTTAAGAAAAACCAAAAAAAATTAGTTAGTTTAATTTCCATGCTTGTAGTAGAAACTAAAATTGAAAACCCAAAAATATTTCTCGTTCTTCTTCTTACTTGTTGGGAGCTTTCCCGTGTAAATAGTTTTATTTTCTTTTCTTTCTTTTGGGGGGTCGAGAAGACCATATTGAAAATGCTTAGTGGCTCTTATTTGCATGACTGTTTATTTAATTTATAGCCCATATTACTTGTCTTCTCTCTTGAGTTGAATGCTTGCAGATTTCAGCTTAGTCCAATGCACGTGCACTCTTATTATTATACACATCGTTCGGTCGTGCAAGTGAAAGGCAATAATGACGATATATGATGGACTTATTGGGATGAGAAAAGCTGGTATGAACTCGACCTCTCTTGTTTTTGTAAATATGATGATTCATCGTTCCCGAGTCAGCTATTATGAAGTAAACATATTGGCAATGACATTTAGAGATTATAGTTGCTTGTGCCATGCTTGATTAGCTATGAGTTATAATGGTTTACCTTGCATGCCAACATGCTATTAGAATGATTATGATGTGGTATGATGAGATGGTATCCTCCTTTAAATGAATTGAGTGACTCGACTTGGCACATGTTCATGCATGTAGTTGAATCAAATCAGCATAGCCTTCATGATATTTATGTTCATGGTTGATTATATCCTACTCATGCTTGTACTCGGTGTAGATTAATTTTAATGCATGTTTACGACTGTTGTCGCTCTCTCAGTTGGTCGCTTCCAAGTCTTTTGCTAGCCTTCACCTGTACTAAGCGGGAATACTGCTTATGCATCCAAACTCCTTAAACCCCAAAGTTGTTCCATATGAGTCCACCATACCTACCTATATGCGGTATTTACCTGCCGTTCCAAGTAAATTTCTATGTGCCAAACTCCAAACCTTCAAATGAAATTCTGTTTTGTATGCTCGAGCAGCTCATGTTTCAACTAGGGCTGCCTATATCTTCCATGCTAGGTGGGTTATTCTCAAGAGGAGTGGACTCCGCTCCTCATTCACAAGAAAGGGCCGGTAACCGGGATGCCCAGTCCCATGATCCAAAATGATCAAAGCAAATCAAAATAACTAAACAAAACTCCCCTAGGGCTGTTGTATGTTGGAGGCACTCATTGTTTCGAGCAAGCCATGGATTGATGCTTGTTGGTGGTTGGGGGAGTATAAACCTTTACCATTCTGTTTGGGAACTGCCTATAATGCATGTAGTATGGAAGATACAACCATCTCATAGTTGTTATGCTGACAAAAAGTATGCCGCTCAAAATGTTATTCAATCTCTATTTTAAAATCGAGCTCTAGCACCTCTACAAATCCCTGCTTCCCTCTGTGAAGGGCCTATCTATTTACTTTTATGTTGAGTCATCACCCTTCTTATTAAAAAGCACCCGCTGGAGAGCACACTATCATTTGCATTCATTACTATTGATTTATATTGGGTATGACTTGACTGGATCTCTTTTACCATGAATTGCAATGTTTAGTCAGTCCTTGATCTTTAAAGGTGCTCTGCATTTATGTTTTGCGGTCACAGAAAGGGCTAGTGAGATACCATTTTGTTATATCATGTTATGATTATTTTGAGAAAGTGCTGTCATCCGAGTTTTATTATTATGATTCGCTAGCTGATTATGTTATTGATATGAGTAATTGAGAGACCTATGTGTTATTGTGAGTATGGTTAGTTCATAATATTTGCTGAAACTTGAATGCTGGCTTTTCATGTTACAACAACAAGAGCAAATCGAGTTTTAAAATTTTTTCTTTTTCACTTTCAGTTTATCAACTGAATTGCTTGAGGACAAGCAAATGTTTAAGCTTGGGGGAGTTGATACGTCTCCAATGTATCTACTTTTCCAAACACTTTTGCCCTTGTCTTGGACTCTAACTTGTATGATTTGAATGAAACTAACCCGGACTGATGCTGCTTTCAGCAGAACTGCCATGATGTTGTTTTATGTGTAGAAAAGAATAGTTCTCGGAATGTCCTGGAAATCCACGAAGGCACTTTTTGGAATTAATAAGAATTTTTGGCGAAAGAATTAGTGTCGGGGGGCCCACGGCCTGTCCACGAGATAGGGGGGCGCGCCCCCCTAGGGCACGCCCCCCTATCTCGTGGGCCCCCTGGACCTCCTCCGACCTCAACTCCAACTCCATATATTCTGTCTCGGGGAGAAAAAAATCAGGGAGAAAGTTTCATCGCGTTTCACGACACGGAGCCGCCGCCAAGCCCTAATCTCTCTTGGGAGGGCTGATCTAGAGTCCGTTCGGGGCTCCGGAGAGGGGGATTCGTCGCCGTCGTCATCATCAACCATTCCCCATCACCAATTTCATGATGCTCACCGCCGTGCCTGAGTAATTCCATCGTAGGCTTGCTGGACGGTGATGGGTTGGATGGGATTTACCATGTAATCAAGTTAGTTTTGTTAGGGTTTGACCCCTAGTATCCACTATGTTCTGAGATTGATGTTGCTATGACTTTGCTATGCTTAATTCTTGTCACTAGGGCCCGAGTGCCATGATTTCAGATCTGAACCTATTTTGCAAGTCTATAGTCACCTATTATGTGTTATGATCCGACAACCCCGAAGTGACAATAATCGGGATACTTCTCGGTGATGACCGTAGTTTGAGGAGTTCATGTATTCACTATGTGTTAATGCTTTGGTCTGGTTCTCTATTAAAAGAAGGCCTTAATATACCTTAGTTTCTGTAAGGACCCCGCTGCAATGGGAGGGTAGGACAAAAGACGTCATACAAGTTCTTTTCCATAAGCACGTATGACTATTTACGAAATACATGCCTACATTACATTGATGAATTGGAGCTAGTTCTATATCACCCTATGTTATAACTATTGCATGAGGAATCGCATCCGGCATAATTATCCATCATCGATCCATTGCCTACTTAGATTTTCACATATTGTTCTTCGCTTATTTACTTTTCCGTTACTTCGTTACATCTACTACAAAACCCAAAAACATTTATCTTTCTTTGTTGCTACCGTTACCTTTATTATCATACCACTTTTGCTACTAAACACTTTGCTGCAGATACTAAGTTATCCAGGTGTGGTTGAATTTACAACTCAACTGCTAATACTCAAGAATATTCTTTGGCTCCCCTTGTGTCAAATCAATAAATTTGGGTTGAATACTCTACCCTTGAAAGCTGTTGCGATCCCCTATACTTGTGGGTTATCAAGACTAATTTCTGGCGCCGTTGCTAGGGAACATAGCTCTATTCTCTGAGTCACTTGGGATTTATATCTGTTGATCACTATGAAGAACTTGAAAGACGATCGAACTACTATTTTGCCCTCAACTACGAGGGGAGGTAAGGAACTGCCATCTAGCTCGCACTAGATTCTCCTTCATTATTAGTAGGCTTGCGACACCTAAACCTACTACTGCTATGAATTCTGATATGTCGCATGTTATTGATGATGCCACTTCTGCTATGCATGATGAAACTACTTCTGTGCGTGATATTACTTTGCCATTAGGTGAATTTCTTGATGAACAACTGGCTAGATTTGGGGGGAATGAAATTACTGAAGATCCTATTACTGATGATAGTGATGATGAAGGTCCCCCCAATGATTATGTATTACCTATTGTTCCTAAGGGTTATGTTATGAATGAAAAAGCTGCTATGGAAATTCTTGCTTGTAATGATAGAAATGATCTTAAGAAATTATTAGCTAAATGGAAGCAGCAGTCTGTTAATGCTAGAATGAAACCCGATCCTGCTTTTGCTACTTCACCTATCTGTGTTACTGATAAGGATTATGAATTCTCTGTTGATCTTGATATTATTACTTTAGTTGAATCTGATCCTTTTTATGGCCTTGAATCTGAAACTGTTGTGGCACATCTTACAAAGTTGAATGATATACCACCCTATTCACTAATGATGAGAAGTCTCGCTATTTATATATCCTTAAGATATTTCCGTTCTCATTAAAGGGTGATGCTAAGACTTGGTATAATTCTCTCTAACCAAGGTAGGGACAAGGAGTAAACGGAGGGAGTAGTAAAATTTTCTCCTCGTCCTGCGAGCCACCGCGCGCGTGGGCGAGGGAGCGGGCGTAAGGCATAGTAAGCAAGCTTCACCTCGTCCTGTGATCCACCGCGCCCATGGGAGGGGGAGACGGCGTACTAAGCAAGCTTCTCCTTATTCTGCGAGTTGACGGGACACATGAAAAGTATGTAATACGTACAAAGTATCTCAAGTGTATAGAGCCTTGCCTCTAAGGTAGGCCCCACATGGTTTGCCTCTTTTTTAATATAACGCGTCAATTTGCAATTTGTTTGTTCACCCGTGATAGACGATCCTCCATCAAGTGGACAACCAGTACACGTGTCAAATTACCACGTGGGCTGCCTTTTCCTACAAAAATGAGCTCCACCATGTACCCGCACGGGTGTGGTTGGGAGAGACGGGAGTACGTGCGCCGTGCGTGCACCTCTTGTCTTCGTGCACCCCACCTATGTGGGTGTGTGTGAGAGAGATACAAATCTAGACATAATGTGTCATCCAGCCCCATGCCTCCGCCCAGTCCAACCACCAGTCACCACCACACCCCACTCCTCCTCACCTTATCTCCCATCTTTCTCGAGATATCATTTTTCGATGAAATTCTCGAGATACCATTTTTTTGATAAAATTCTCGAGATATCATTACTTTTTACACACGGGATTACTCCTTTCCATTCCTCCTCACATTATCTCTCATCTTTCAACGTGCGCGATGGAGGATGCATGGTTTGCCACCGATGAATGAGGAATGGCTTGGGTGCTCATGTATCCTCCAACGCGCACGTTGGAGACGAGCTCGCACAAGCTGTGCTTTTTTTGTCCCACCATGCCGCCCGAGTCGGCCGCAGACCGACCGGCGACCCGCAAATTACACCATCCAACCATAGCCGCACACATTCCGACAGCAACTCAACCAACCGGACGAAATTCATGTAAACACGATGATATTTCATTTAAACAATGATGAAATTCATATAAAATACCGGATTTTCATACAAACATGACCGATTTCATTACAGCACAAGTATATAATACCTGGCCTAAATGGTCTCCCGCCGATCCATTTGTGTTCCTCTTGTCCGGCAGCACTATCACCGGACTGCCGGGAGCCCCGGAGGTAAATGCTTTAGTGTAAAGGACGGCTCTCTTCCCCACTGCCCAACTGATATCATTGGCTGATGCCCAAGATGATGGTGGAAGGGGGCTTCTCTGCTTCCGTGGAGCCCATGCGGAGTCGACAAAGGTCCTCGCAACAAAAGGATCCGGCAAGACACCTGCTGTGTACGCCGACATCGCCTTCGCAGTGGCCTTCATGGGACCCAAGCAGCAGCGGCCTCCCGTGTTCTACTTCTCCTTGATGATGGCGGTGGATGCCGAGGCGCTGGCCACCGACTCGTCGCTCTCCATGCACTTGGCTTCTGTCTCTGCTTGCATGGCACGGCCACCGGCATGGGAGTCTCGGCGGAGATACGGTCGCAGACACGGGAGGCGCGGTACGAGGCGGCAGCGTGGACGGAAGCAAAAATGCCCGTGCACCGCTCCTCGTTGAGCTGGCCCGGAGCGGTGAGTTGCTGAACCGTGCGCTGGCTTGGGCCGGCAACTGGCTCTGTCGGGCGAGGGGAGGGAGGTGGATTAGTGAGCTGCATAGCTCGTATCCGGTAGGCTTGGCGGGCCATCCAGCCGGGTTGGATGCGGGATAACTACTCTTCGTAAGCCATTGTAAGAGTAGACAAAATGATGAAGGAGGAGATAGGGGAGAGGTGGAGGTGTGCGATTCTTGGCCGGTGTTTGGCCTCGTTTAAATAGGAGATTAAATAGATGGTGGATGGGAGGAGGTCGGCCGACGTTGCGTTTAATGCCGGCCCGATCATGAATGGACGTGTGTCCAGAGTGAGTTTCTCAGCTTCCACAAGGGTTCAATGGAGGCGTTTGAATGTGGCAAGGAGGCGTGTTCAGCCAGGCGTGCAGTGAGTGGCGCCCTCGACTGTGACGTACAACACCGCCTCATTCTTCCACTGTCGTGTGGGCTCTTTGGGTACATGGCCTGCATATCAGTGACCCAACGCAGGCAGCACATGGCAAAGGAACTTTTGGTGGGCCAGGGCGGTCAGAAGCGGGCATTTCATAAATTGATGATTGTTCATTGTGTGTGACATCATCTATTTCATGTAGATAAGCCTACTATATAATGTAAGAGAATTTTAAAATTTTCATATATATGTTGATAGCCTGTTCGATATGGTGTGATTCATAAAGACCGCTGCAAACATCAATGTTCTGCTTATCACAGATAAGATTGCAAAGGCTGCATGCACGTATAGGTTGAGCGTGTGTCTTGCATCGTGTGCTATGTGTATGCAGGCGTGCGAGTGTTGCGTGCGTGCATGTGTACGTTTCAGTGTTGCATGCATGTGTGCATACGTGCGTGTGTTTGTGAGTGCATGTGTACGTGTTAGTGTTGCATGCCTGCATGCGTGCGTGTGTTCATTATGTGTACGTGTTAGTGTTGCACGCCTGCATTCATGCATGTGTTCGTGAGAGTGTTGCGTGCGTGCATTTGTACGTGCGGGGTAAGAATACACGTCAGCCAACTAACTTTTTCATCTCTGGTAAGTATATTTTCCAGCCGTTGGATACGAAATCAAGGTCCTGCAGTTTATCTTCAACCTCCACCCCCTGAGCCGCCAGCCACCACCGGCTGAACCGCCGGCCCCCTCCGCTCGCGGCTGGCCCGTGCCTCCACGCCACCCCGCCCGCCCAGCCACCCTAAACCACTCCACACCGCGGTTCGCCGTGGTGCCGGACATCCCTCTAGACCCTCCCCCCCCCCCCCCCGCGTCGAGCTTTTTCTTCGGCGATCCCCATGCCACTACCCAATCACTGCCCAAACCGCCGGCGATTGCCAACCAGACATCTCACGACTTCGAATCCCCACCAACCACTACTTTATTACCATTTCTGTCTTTCATATACACGCTGACGGGTGGGCCCTATGGTAATGTGCGCTGCTGAATGTGAACCGTTTGACTGGTCAATTGATCGCGTGATCAACAAATTACAGAGCTGTATGGTGATCCAGTGACCATATGATCACCCTAAAATGTATTTTATTAACACAGTACGTACTCAAACTACCATTTCTTTCTTTCATATACGCGCTGATAGGTGGGCCCCACGGTTACGCACCCGATGGTGCAACACTAGTTGCGCCTTGTGGAATGTTTGACCGGTCAATTGATTGTGAAATCAACAAAATACGGAGTTGTACGGGTGAGCCAGTGACTGTGTAATCATGACATGTATTTTTAACACAGTACAGACGCAAGCGCTCAGATACATGCGCAAGCACTCACCGCTATAAGCGCACGCACACACGCAGACCCTACCCCTATGAACACCTTCGAGAGAGTGAGCCAACATATGATCTTGAGATTTTACAAAGTCACCATAGGTGCCTCATAGTCGAGTGGGACGTCTCCTCCCGCTGAACGCACATCGTCGGAAAATACTAAAATTAACCCAGGATAAATGCGAGCACCAGGACTTTAACCCTGGTGGGCTCGGGAAACCACGTCCTCCTAACCATCTAACCACAGGTTGGTTAGCACCACAAAATGATGTGGTGACCATGATGAGCTTATTCTGAAGTCCAGTGACCATATTGTGCTTGCTTCAAATACAATGACCGTAAGTGTCATCAACAAAATACGGAGCATGCATCAAATACAATGCCCGTCACTGCCATCAACAAAATACGAAGACGTATCGTGAGGTAGATATCGTATGATCACCACGAGAATGTATACGGTGAACGTAATGAGCATATTCTGAAGTCCAGTGACCATATAGCGCTTTCGCTTGAAATACAGTGACTGCCACGTGTGAATGTGCCATGGGCATGCATACTTTTAGAGGGCCGAGAGATAGTTTGTGTTCATACATGAAAGTCGTGTAGAAAGAGGGGGTGTCCGGTGGAGACAAGGAGAGATATGCCCTTCGTTTCTCTTTCCCGTGACTAATATTTTTCGGAGAAAATATAAACATTCACAATGCAGAACAAATATTTTTGGTTGCACCATGCAATTAACTTTCATGTATAACATTGTACTATTGTATATGCTTATTTTCTAAGTGGCCGATTGCGTGTGTGGTGTGGTGGGCAAATCATTTCTAGTTGGGGTGGGCACATCATTTCTAGTTGTGGTGGGTCAACATGAGGACTCATGGGTCGGTTCCATCCTGCGCCACATAGGTTGGATCAAGACGCATTATACGAAGACCCATGTGGAGGACTCGGTGCACAACACGAAGCTACGGAGTCGTGGAGGACTCTATCCCCACTGGTGATAAGCCGACTATATATGATTTGTAACCCAAGGCCCCGAGTATGTTATAGAAGCCTGGGGGCTAGTTCGTCGTTAGTATACACACACGCACAATGCCTGGTATTCACGTCTACTTTGTACACACCCCTATCACTAATATAAAGTACCAGGAGTAAGCTTTTTCCTCAACTGCAAGGGTCCAAACTTGGGTAAAACTTTGCCTCATATTACCATCCAACAGTCAGGGATATCCTACCGAATGATCTGATGGAATCATATCTGCCAACTACTAAGAGAGAGGTGTGTCTGTGGGGGGGGGCAATGTGTGCGAGAGAGGCCTAAAGATAATGTGCGGGCGGGAGACACGTAGGCACATATATGTACGTATAGAGGGCTAGTAGAGACCGTGCATGTGTATATATGCATGTGAGAGAAATAGTGTTTTCCAGCTGAGATTAGTGAAAAGAGTGGTACATAGTAGTCAGAAAGAGAGAGAGAGAGAGAGAGAGAGAGAGAGAGAGAGAGAGAGAGGAGAGAGAGAGAGTGAGAGAGTGAGACACCCCGACACCCCGGGAGAGATTGTGAGCATGTGTGAAAGAGAAATGTCGATGTATATAAAGTGTGGGCATTTAGTCGTTAGATAGAGAGATATATAGCGCGTTTGTGAGAACGGGCCGAGGCATAGTGCATCTACGTGTAAAAGGAGGTTCTACGCATTAAATTAAAATATAAATGGCATTATTATTTTTGGATGAGATCATGAATTTTGCAATTTGCGTATGAACGAAAATTGGTCTATCAGACACCCATACTCTATTGAATTCTAGCACGTGCATGTGTTTATTTCATATTATCGATCCACAGAGTGAGAGCGGTTTGAAATACAGTCAATGCATTGCTTTCACAATTCATATATAAACATTAATTGGTGCACTCCATGTTGTTAGTGTGAAGCACTTTATACATTTGTCACTCACATGGATACATTCCAAATTGCTAGCTACGAAATAGAATACATGTTGAATTCAACATAAAGGGGATTTCGAAGATTTGAATTCATAGGAAGTGCATTCTTCTATTTGAACCCAAGATAACGACATTTCTAAATCAGATCTAAACGGGGGCATCAATCTTTGTTGTCCGTTTGAACCTGCTATATATTCATATGCATTTCTAACTATTTTTTGCAACCAAGGAGATGATATCTGGAACCATGCATGAAGTGAGGTAAGTTGCATATTTTAAATATATACTCGTGTACAATGTAAAATTCAAATGTACCCCCTCCATTCCAAAATAATCGTAGTTTTAGGATTTTTCAAGAGTAAAGATTTGTGAAGTTTGACAAATCCTTAAAGTTCAATTCAATAGAACCAAAAACATTAATGCTTCTGCTCCCAAATATTGAACGAAGTACCAAATAAGTCTCTGGCCACCCAAAACCATGCGAGACTAATGTTTGGTGGTATTAAATTACTGTCCTGACACTGGCCCGTGTAGCCTATCGGCTCGATGTCCAAAGGTCTAAACCGGGGTAGGTTTGTAACTTCACCTAGACGCCAGTCTCAACCGCCTCCGAGAAGCATTCATACGATGTGGGCGCCTAAACACCCATGCACTCGGCCAGAATCTATCCCGCCCACCATTTGGGACACCTGAGATAACTGTCCTACCCCCAACCCGCAGTATGTCCAAAATTTTGGATGGGGGCAAAGTTTGTAACTTTCCCCAAATTTCAAACATGCGCGTCCCAAACCGAAACATTGTTCCCCCTATTCCCCCTTCCTCTGTTTCCCGATTCATACTCCGTGTGCGCCAAAATGCCCCTCCACCAGCTGCGAAACCCTAGCCTCCTCCGTCTTCCACCCCATCGCGCCCAATCCACCGCTGCCCTCCTCCATCACGCCAGAGCCGGTACCCCGATGTCGTCGTCCAATGCAACCGCAACCGCAACGCCCTCAAGGACTTAGCAGCTGAAGCCGAGGTAGAGCTGCCTCCATGATGCCGACGCCGACGTGCTCCGTACCAGAACCACTTCGACCACGTCGTCCTGCGCCTCACCGTTGTCGCTCCACTATCACAACCGTCCACCGCACTGGAACTGTTCACGTTACGCCATCGTTCACCGCCTCGGATCTGGTTCCCCGCCGCCGACAGACGGCCACCGCACCACACTCAACAACTTGGTCATGGGTTCGTCCAAGGATCCATCATCCTCCACAACTTCTCGTTTCCAGCGAACCACAAGAAATCATTGGAAAAATAGAAGGAGGACACAACACTGCCAGCAGAAAGAGGTACTCCTCTTCCCTTATTCGTGCAAATTTTATGTGTCTGCTCACACCATATTCATCACATGAAAGAAACTAGTTGAGCGCTTCTTACTGCATCTTCTTCGTGATACTAAATGCATAAGGTTTCCTCCCATTTACTATTTCACCTTTGCTAGAGGTTAGTAGCCCGCCTGGATTTCAATTCAGGGTCAGTTGAATCACAATTAAAGTAAGCAGCACCTGCTTAGGTGCGTGGAGCACCTAGTCCGCCTGTTCACTGGGGAAGCGGCGCATCAATGTCTATCATAGGGGTGTGGGGCGCAGGAGCTGCGTGCGCCCGATTTGGAGGTCAGCGGGGCTTGAAGGGATGGCCCGGGGGCAGTGCCACAGCGGTGCAGTGAGGTCGAGGGGAGGGCGGAGGCAGGGGACTGGGCCGATGGTCGCTGGCGTTTCGAGGAAGTTCGTAACATTGACTGGTTGGAGGTAGATGAAGGCGATCTGACCGTTCTTCGTACATCAGACGATGCAGAAAAAATGGACTGACCTATTTGTTTTCAGTTGACTGTTATTTTCATAGGACCACACCTTTTCGTGTGTTGGAGGAGCATCTGCATTTCCCAGCCATCCCTGTGCTCATATTTCAAAATCCTAGAATCTAGTAATTTCGTGTGCCATGCATGTTGTAGAGCTATCATATGTCTCTCGTCATTTATTTCTCACCGACCTACTATCTGCTACCTTTACACTATACTACTTGTGCACACACTTCACCCATACTCACACTATTGTTTTTTATGCATGGGTATTTTAGACTCTGGTGCAGTGTTGATGAATACAAAAAAGAAAAGACAGACGTCGCTCCAGTGTAATTCGAAGATAAGCACTAAGCGTTTCAACGCTCTCTAAAGGGTACAGTGTCAGCAGATGGAGACAGTAAACGTAGCTCCGTAGTTGATGATGTCAATTGCCACACAAAACCATCCCAGGTGCTTGCTTTAACTTCACTCTATCAAATGTGGTTGCATGTTGCATATGTTGTCTAGCTTGTATTTCTTCCAATTTGGTTGAATTGCATCTAATAACTTTACACATTATACCTTTGATAATGACATGCCTTCCTGTTTTTAATACATACTACATATGTCTATTAACCATGTTCATACATTAAACTAATGCTCTTTTGTATCCCTCATCAATCACTTATGATGAGACCGTCACCCCAGTGGGTTAATGTGAGACGCGCTACTCGTTTAAAGAGTGCAGTGTCATCCTCCCCACATGATTCTCAAGAAACAACAAGGCTAAATGAAGATAGTCAATGTAGCTCTCTAGTTGATGACCGCAATTCCCCCACACCACCATCGCTAGTGCTTGCTCTTACTTGGCAGTGTGATATGTGGTTGAATGTTGCATATGGTGTCTACATTGTAATGCTTCTAATTAGGGTAAACTGCATCTGCTTAGTTAACACATTATACTTGTGGATATGACATGCCTTCCTGTTTTTGGTACATACTACGTCTTTCTATTAACCATGATCTTACATCAAACTACTTTTCTTGTGTATCCCTCATCGATCACTTCTGACGAGACACCTTCAAGTTGACAGTGTAATATTGGTTACATCTTGCATATCATTTCAAACATGTATTGCCTCTAATTTGTTGAAGTGCCACTTATAATGAGACACATCTAACATGGTAGAGTGATTTTGGTTGGATCTTTCATATGGTGTCTAGATTGCATTGCTTCCAATTTTTGAAATGCCTTCTGCTTAGCATTTTTCGTACATATTCCGTCCTGCTACAATGTGGTTGCCATACATAAAAGTTGTGTTCATCAATAGCATGCATCAACGAATTTGGAATTGCGAATTTCATTCCTTTTTCTTGTGTGTTTACTTGACAAGGAAAAATCTAAAAGGACGAAGGCATGGAATGATGGTGGTCCTCTGGAGCAACTGAAACAGATGGTCTCTGCAGATTCTCCTGCTACTCCTACTGCAGTGCAAGTTCTAAATCTCATCTCCCCTACTCCACAACCCCGGGTGCTTGCTCTAACATGGCAGCATGATATCTCGTTGCATTTTGCATATGGTGCCTAGCTTGTAATGCGCCTAATTTGTTAAATTGCATCTCCTTAGCTTACGCATTATACATGTGAATATAACACGCCTTCCTGTTTTTGGTACATACTGCATCTGCCTATCACATCATGTTCTTACATATAACTACTGTTCTTGTGTATCCTGCATCTATCGCTTATGATGAGACAGTCATGCCCGTGGGTTAGTATGAGACTCGCTACTCTTATAAAGAGTGCAGTTTCATCCTCTCCACATGATTCTCAAGAAATAGAAAGCCTAAATGAAGATATTGAACATAGCTCTGTACTTGAAGACCGCACTTACCCTACACCACCATCGCATGTGCTTGCTCTAACTTCGCAGTGTGATATGTGGTTGCATGTTGCATAAGGTGTCTAGCTTGTAATGCTTCTAATTAGGGTAAATTGCATCTGCTTAGTTTACACATTATACCTGTGAATATGACACCCCTTCCTATTTTTGGTTCACACTATATCTATGTGTTAACCATGTTCTTACGTGAAACTACCTCTCTTCTGTATCCTGCATCAATCACTTACGATGAGACACCTTTACTCGTTGCATATTGCATGTTATTTCTATCCCGTTGCCATGTATTGCTTCTTATTTGGTCAAATACATTTGCTAGGTCCCCTTTTAATTTGGCAGAGTGATATTGGTTTAATCTTTCATATGGTTTCTAGCTTGCATTGCTTCTAACTAGTTCAAACACCTTGTTCTTAGTTCACACTCTATACATCATACATGTCAATATGTCATGCAGTTCTGTTTTTCATACATATTCCATCCTCCTATGATGTGGCTGCCTTACATGAAAGTAGTGTTCGTCAGTATCATGCATCAATGAGTTTTGAAGAGCAAATTTTATTCCTTTTTCTTGTGGGTTTGACTTGACAAGGCAAAATCAAAAAAGAGGAAGGAAAAGAGTAAGGAAGGCGATGATGGTGGTCCTCTGTAGCAACGTAAACAAAGCATCTGTACGGATTCTCCTTGTACTGCTAATGCATTACAAGTTCCAAGTCTCCGCTCCTCTACTCCACCATCCAAGGTGCTTGCTCTAACTTGGCAGTGTGATATCTAGTTGAATGTTGCATATGGTGTCTAGCTTGTATTGCTCCTAATTAGTGTAAATTGCATCTGCTTAGCTTACACATGATACGTGTGAATATGACATGCTTTGCTATTTTTGGTACATACTATATCTGTCTATCACACCATGTTCTTACATGAAACTACTCTTCTTGTGTATCCTGCATCAGTCACTTATGATGGGACACCTTTAAGTTGGCAGTGTGATATTGGTTTGCATCTTGAATATGATTTCTAGCATGTAGTGCTTCTAGTTTGATGAATGCCACCTATGACGAGACAGTTTTAACTTGGCAGAGTGATATTGATTGGACCTTCCATATGGTGTCTAGCTTGCAGTGCTTATAATTTGTTGAAGTGCCTTCTGCTTAGTTACCACATCATAGGTGTGAATATGTCAAGCCGTCCAGTTTTCGTACATATTCCATCCTCGTATCATGACTTTACCTTTCATCAGAGTAGTATTCGTCAGTATCATGCATGAATGAGTTCTCAAGAGTGAATTTTATTCCTTTTTCTTGTCGATTTAACCTCACGATGCAGAATCAATAAAGCAGAAGGAAATTGGTAAAGGCATTGGATGATGGTGGTCCTTCCGAGCAACTGAAGCGGAGGGTCTCTACAAATTCTACTCCTCCATCCTCCCAACAAGATTCGCAAGACAACGCAAGGCTAGACAGTCAACGTAGCTATGCAGATGATGAGCACACCTCCCCTACTCCACCATCACAGGTTCTTGCTCTAACTTGGCACTATTATATGTGGTTGCATGTTGCGTATGATGTCTAGCTTGTATTGCTTCTAACTTTGTTGAATTGCATCTGCTTACTTTACACATAATGCCTGTGAATATGACACGTGTTCCTGTTTCTAGAACATACTATATCTGATCACACCATGTTCTTACATCAGACTACTGTTCTTGCATATCCCGCATCAGTCACATATGATAAGGCACCTTTAAGTCGCCACTGTGATATTGGATGTGTCTTGCATACGATTTCTAGCATGTACTGCTTCTAATTTATTGAAACGCCAGACAGTTTGAACTTGGCAGAGTGATATTGGTTGCACCTTTCATATGGTGTATAGCTTGCAGTGCTTCTAATTTGTTGAAATGCCTTCTGCTTAGTTACCACATCATAGGTGTGAATATGTCACGCCATCCTGTTTTTCGTACATATTCCATCCTCGTATCATGTGTTTGCCTTTCATCTGAGTAGTGTTTGTAAGTATCATGCATGAATTAGTTCTGAAGAGCGAATTTCATTCCTTTTTCTTATCGGGTTGACTTCACAATGCAAAATCAATACAACTGAAGGAAATTAGTCCAATAGTGGATGATGGTGGACCTTCGGAGCAACTCAAATAGAGGGTCTATACAGATTCTACTCTGCGATCCTCCCAGCAAGATTCGCAAGACAACGGAAGGCCGGACAGTCAATGTAGCTGTGTAGATGATGAGCACATCTCCCCTACTCCACCATCACAGGTGCTTGCTCTAACTTGGCACTATTATATGTAGTTGCATATTGCGTATGATGTCTAGCTTGTATTGCTTCTAACTTTGTTGAATTGCATCTTCTTACTTTACAGATAATGCCTGTGAATATGAAACATGTTCCTGTTTCTAGAACATATGTGTAGATGATGAGCACATCTCCCCTACTCCACCATCACATGTGCTTGCTTTAACTTGGAACTGTTAAATGTGGTTGCGTGTTCCTGTATGATGTTTAGTTTGTATTGCTTCTGATTTTGTTGAATTGCATTTGCGTAGCTTACAACTTATACCTGCAATGACCACTTACCCATAAGACACATTTAACTTGGGAGTGTGATGTAGGTTGCATCTTGCATTGTCTTGTAGCTTATACTGCTTCTAATTTCTTGAAATTGCGTTGTCTAGCTTGTATTTCTTCTATTTTGATTAAATTGCACCTGCTGAGTTTATACATTATACATGTGCATATGACATGCCTTTCTGTGTCTAGAATACACTGCATCTATCAGTCATACCATGTTCTTACATCAAAGTACTATTGTTGTGCATCCCACATCAGTCACTCATGATTGGACGCTTTTAACATGGCATTTTGATAGTGGTTGCATCTTGCATTGATTACTATGTTTTACTGCTTCTAATTTTTCGAAATGCCACTTATGACAAGACACTTTTAACTTGGCAGAGTGATATTGGTTGCATCTTTCATATGGTGTCTAGCTTGCATTACTTCTATTTTCTTGAAAATCCTTCTGTGTAGTTTACACATCGTAGCTATGAGTATGTCATGCCGTCCTATTTTTGTTCCATATTCCATCCTCATATGGTTGTCTTACATCAAAGTATTGCTTGTCTGTATCATGCATCAATGAGTTCTGAAGAGTGATTTTATTCTTTTGTTTTGTGGGTACGGCTTGACATGGAAAAGTCAAAAAAGAGCAAGGAAAAGAATATAGTAGGGAATGGTGTTACTAGTCAGATGAAACAGAAAAGGATCTACCCTCGAGATTCTGTTGGTACTTATAGTGTAGTAGAAGGTCCAAGTCCACCGGCTAAATCTACAAACACAGTATCACCTGCTCCACCAGCTGCAGCATCCGCTTCAACTATACCAGCATCTCAATGAGTTACTCGTTCATTTGCTCTGGAACTGGCCAGTTCCCAAGCTGCCTTCACACCTAACACTACTTCTGAAGCACTGCTGACACAACATGACTTGGCAATATCAGATGAACCTCATGAGCATCAACACCAAGACGGTACCTGGCCGAGTCAAGTTCCAGTTGCATGCTCCTTTATATGTACTCTCACAGTTTGATGTGCACTAACACTTTCCATATTCGTTATTGAACTAGCACCATGGCGCAAGCGGAAATAGACATCAGGGATAATGCTTGACAGATTAACAAAATCTAAAGGAGGAAGAATGGAGATCCATTTTGAGGCAGGTTTAAAAAGGCCACGTGATGCTACAGAGTCAACCAAGTTAGTATCAGAGGTAGTCGTTGCTGTTATCTTCCTTGACCATTTATCCATAAGTAATGTTATTCATCGCAATTTGTAATATTGTCTTGCTCTGTGCCATACTTTCTAGCTAACTCCTAATAAGACTCACATTCTTTTTTCAACAGATGAGGTTCAAGTTGGATCCAAAAGATGATGCAACTAAACAAGCATGCACTCATGTTTTTTAGTCTGCTCTATGACAGTATTGGTACCACCTTAGAAAATCTCACTTTGAAGGCAAGGCTAACAATGAAATTGCCCGAACATCTCCAGTGGGATATATTACAGATGAAGACTGGAGAACCCTTGTTAAACACTTGTCTGATCCAAAGTATCAGGTAGGGTATATGTATTTGATCAGACCACATATTGAACTTGTATTTATGTATGTGCCTTACAAGTGTATCTTCTTCTAGGCTAACTATTTGAAGAACAAGACCAACCATTCTAAAGTGAAATTTCAACAGACAACAAGATCTCGTAGCTATATTGCACACTGCGAGGCTCTTGTAAATAGCTGCTAGTTCCTTCTTTTTTTCTGCGCCATATTATCGTATCTATATTGACTTGTTCCAAATACAGAGGAAAACCCATGCGGACCAAAAAGAACCTGAAGTGAATGTAATTGAAATCTTCAAGGATTGCCACACCAGGAAGATGAAGGGCATGAGCACACCAGTTCAAGCCGCCGTTGTAAGTCCTTACTCCTCCTACCTTTGAACTGATTGGTATTGTGAGGTGTTTATTTAACTGCTTGGTTTGCAACCAATGTTAGTTACTCCGTTCACTTTTATACACAGTTGCCTTAACGTATCATCCCTTACATGGTTTAAAAGAGATGAAGGATATTCTTTTGGTCTTGATTTGTAATCTAGTTGTGATGTTCACGTGTGCACACACTGATACAGTAGCTTGTTTGTTTTATATCTGTTTACCCATGATAGGAATGATGTCATACTATGTTCATCCTACTTTAAACCATGTCTCTTTATCCTTAGATGTCAAAGAATGTGAGGAAATAGACAATACATTAGGCTTGCTACATGGACGTATGTTCCGAAAGTGATTTTATTATGTAGTTGGCACTACAATATATGCTAATGTATTACAGTAGTTCACCAAAATAAGTTATGTATAAACGTGAAACATAATTTGTTTGTTTTTGTCTCATTAGTAACTTATCTGGTACACTAATCTACAAGTTCAAACTTTCAGCAAGCTATGGAACAAATGATTGAACAACCACAACCACCTGAAGGTGACGAGGCTACCACAGGCACAATGTCACCTCTTGCTATAGTGCGTCAGTATCTCTTCACAAACAGTGCAAAAAGCACCTTCCTGCGTAATTCTGGGTTGGTTGTCAAGGTAACCTCGTCCAAATCGCCTACTGTACAAAATCTTCCGGTTAGACAGAGTGATATATCTGTGCTCCAGACACAAGTCCAATCCCTAATGGACGTTGTTTGGGAAACAAGAATAGTGGTTGACAAATGTCGTGAAGATATGAATGGTTTTCAAACCAGACTATCAGACATTTGCTTTGTTGTTCAAGAGCAATGGCGGAAAAAAGGGGAAGATCGTGCTGCTCCATCAGATTCTACAGCCTGAAATATTAGCACTCAGGTCAAATGATCTATGCTTCTATACATCTGATGGTGCTTTTATCTGCAAGGACTGTAAACTTTATGCCAACAGGCCTTTTGTTGTATGGTTGGAATTTATTTTGTTGTGATACAACATTTATGATGCCACCAAAGGCTGCAGTAATTACGACGCTATTTTTGTATAGTGTAGGTTTATCTTAGTAACGTATTCGGCCGAAAGCTTCGTAGGAGCCCAACATGCCAACATTCGTCGGGCCCATACCAGTTGGGCTAAAAACGATTATGGGCTGGAATTTGCATGTAGCCCACTAAAAATATCTAGGCCTAAATCAGCATAAGCTTTCATATTTTGTGATAGGCCTGTGTCCATAGTGGGCCTTTAATAGGCCTAAACATAATTTGGGCCCTCAGTAATAATAGGCCGTTTACAGGTGTAAATATCTCGAGCCCATAAAAACATGGGCCTTTAATAGGCCGAAAGTGAGATTGGGCCCTGATTGTGCCAAATAATCCACTGGTCTTAGCAGGCCAAAATGTTGGCGCATTTACAGTGCGGATCGTCCACAGGCCAAAATTCAGACGAGCCGTAAATGCGCCGACCGACTACACGAGCCTTTGACAGGCCGGAAGATCGGTCGGGCTTGATTAGTGTCATTTTTATATGGGCCGTTAGTAGGACCGGTGTGATGTTGGGCCACATATGGCCCATGGATTTCGTCCGACGTTAACAGGCCGAAAGTCACAATAGGCTGAAAGTGGCCCAAACCTATGCTGGGCCTTTAACAGGCCGAATGTCAGACATGGCCGAATATGACCCAAATCCTTCACGGTCGTTTATGGGCCGAAAGTTTCAATGGCCTATAAATGGGCCCAAATGAAGCAGGAACTTTAACAGACCAGAAACACACCGGGTCGTAATTCGGCCCAAATACTTATCAGACTGTTAACGGGCCAGAAGTGACCATGGGTCGTGATGATGACAAGTTTAGGACGGGCCATTGACGAGCCGATTTGACACTAGCCGTACGGGCCTCAACTGAGAATGTTGGGCCTTTAGCTAGGCCGACAATTATGGTCTGCAAAATCTTGTGGGCCTTTAGCTGGGCCAGCCCATTATGGTCTGCTAAATCTTGTGGGCCTTTAGTTGGGACGGCCCATTTAATCTTTATGGGCCACTTTTGGGCCGGTCCACGTGTCAACATATCGTAGGCACATCTCACCCATTGGATGAGTAACACCTGTGCCAATGCGGAGCTGACACGTGGTTCCGTCAGCCAATGAGAATTTTACATGTGGAAAATCGGCATTGGTCGTGGCTGTTAGTGGGTTATCGGATCCAAAACCGGACTCGATAGCTTAACGGCGACCCGTTACGGTGGATGCCACGTGTCGGTCACCCTTGACGAAAGCACTTCCATGACGCAGCATTTATCATCATGGAAGTTGACACTTCCATGATGATAATTTTGGTAATGTCATGGAACACTTCTACGACAGTACAGGTATGACTATCTTGATTCTGTCATAAAATCGTCATGGATGTACATGCATGACAGAAAACGTGACCTACTGTGAGAAACACGTATCATCAGGGAAGTTTATTTTTTTGTAGTGAATATAGTAGATATTACACCAATATAAATAAAAAACGAGTTCACAACAGTACCATAAGTGGTGATTTTTTTTATACTAATGGATCTCACGAGATTTTCTGTTACCTCATCAAGTTCTACTTTCCTCCCACTCACTTCCTTCGAGAGAAACTCCTTCTCTAGAAAGGATCCATTCTTAGCAACAAAGATCTTGCCTTTGGATCTGTGATAAAAGGTATACTCAACAGTTTCTTTTGGGTATCATATGAAGACACACTTCTCCGATTTGGGTTCGAGCTTATCAGTCTGAAACTTTTTCACATAAGCATCACAACCCCAACTTTAAGAAATGACAGCTTAGGTTTCTTGCCAAACCATCGTTCATACGGTGTCGTCTCAACGGATTTAGATGGTGCCCTATTTAATGTGAATGCCGTTGTCTCTAATGCAAAACCCCAAAATGATAGTGGTAAATCGGTAAGAGACAACATAGATCGTACCATATGTAATAAAGTACAGTTACAATGTTTGGACACACCATTACTTTGTGGTGTTCCAGGTGGCGTGAGTTGTGAAACTATTCCGCATTATTTTAAGTGAAGGCTTAACTCATAACTCAAATATTCGCCTGCGCGATCAGATCGTCGAAACTTTATTTTCTTGTTATGATGATCCTCCACTTCACTCTGAAATTCTTTGAATTTTTCAAATGTTTCAGACTTGTGTTTCATTAAGTACTGTATCTGCTCAAATCATCTATGAAGGTTAGAAAATAACGATACCTGCCAGCGAGCTTCAACACTCATCGGACCACATACATCAGTATGTATTATATCCAATAAGTCATTAGCTCGCTCCATTGTTCTGGAGAACGGAGTTTTAGTCATCTTTCCCATGAGGCATGGTTCTCAAGTATCAAACGATTCATAATCAAGTGATTTCAAAAGTCCATCTGCATGGAGTTTCTTCATGCGCTTTACACCAATATGACTTAAATAGCAGTGCCGCAAATATGTTGCACTATCATTATCAACTTTGCATCTTTTGACATCAATATTATGAATATGTGTATCACTACGATCGAGATTCAATAAACCATTTATATTGAGTGTATGACCATAGAAGGTTTTATTCATGTAAACAGAATAACAATTATTCGTTGACTTAAATGAATAACCGTATTGCAATAAACATGATCCAATCATATTCATGCTCAACACAAACACCAAATAACATTTATTTTAGGTTCAACACTAATCCCGAAGGTAAAGGGAGTGTGCGACGGTGATCTTGTCAACCTTGGAATCACTTCCAACACACATTGTCACCTCGCCCTTAACTAGTATGTGTTCATTTTGCAACACCTGTTTTGAGTTACAAACCTTAGCAACTGAATCGATATTATATACCCATTGGCTACTATGAATACTAGTAAAGTACACATCAATAACATGTATATCAAATATACCTTTTGTTCACTTTGCCATCCTTCTTATCCGCCAAGTATTTCGGGTAGTTCCGCTTCCAGTGACCATTCCCTTTGAAGTAGAAGCACTCAGTTTCAGGCTTAGGTCTAGCTTTGGGATTCTTCACGGGAGTGGCAACTTACTTGCCATTCTTCTTGAAGTTCCCTTTCTTTCCCTTGCCCTTTTTCTTGAAACTAGTGGCCTTGTTAACCATCAACACTTGATGCTACTTCTTGATTTCTACCTTCGCCGATTTCAGCATCGTGAAGAGCTTGGGAATCATTTTCGTCATCCCTTGCATATTATTGTTCATCACGAAGTTCTAGTAACTTGGTGATAGTGACTAGAAAACTCTGTCAATCACTATCTTATCTGGAAGATTAAGTCCCACTTGATTCAAGCGATTGTAGTACCTAGACATTCTGAGCACATGCTCACTGCCTGAGCTATTCTCCTCCGTCTTGTTGGCAAAGTACTTGTCAAAGGTCTCATACCTCTCGACACGGGCATGAGTCCGAAATACCAATTTGAGCTCTTGGAACATCTCATATGCTCTGTGGCGTTCAAAACATTTTTGAAGTCCCGGTTATAAGCCGTTAAGCATGGCACACTAAACTATCAAGTAGTCATCATACCGAGCTTGTCAAACATTCATAACGTTTGCTTCTGCTCCTGCAATAGATCTGTCACCTAGCGGTGCATCAAGGACATAGTTCTTCTGTGCAGTAATGAGGATAATCCTCAGATCACGGGCATAGTCCACATCATTGCTACTATCATCTTTCAACTTAGTTTTCTCTAGGAACATATCAAAAATATATAGGAGCTACAACGCAAGCTATCGATCTACAACATAGATATGAAAAAACTATCATGACTAAGTTCATGATAAATTAAGTTCAATTAATCATATTACTTAAGAACTCCCACTTAGATAGACATCCCTCAAGTCATCTAAATGATCACATGATACATATCAACTAACCATGTCCGATCATCACGTGAGATGGAGTAGTTTTCAACGGTGAACATCTCTATGTTGATCATATCTACTATATGATTCATGTTCGACCATTCGGTCTCCAGTGTTCCGAGGCCATGTCTGTACATGCTAGGCTCGTCAAGTTTAACCCGATTATTCCGCATGTGCAAAACTGTCTTGCACCCGTTGTATGTGAACGTAGATCTTATCACATGACGATGACATGTACCTAGGATAGGATCATGGGCCTGACCTAGACACCCTACCCAAGGACACTGCCCTAGAGTCAAAGACATACGAAGTTCTATAGAAGATATCGACTGAAATTGCCCTGAAGTGTAATCCACTCGATGGCATATTCCATTCGGATATCGCAATTCCACTCGACGTGATCATTGCATTCGACCATACAAAGAAATCACTTGGAGCATAGAAGGCCTACAGTCACCCCAGGATGGCAACGGTCAGGCATTCACTCCGTAGTTATAAAGATCATTAATAGCAGGCGTTTCCAGTAACGCCCCTGTCTTAACTCATATTGAACCCTGTGTAACCAAGGGCTGGAGGGACCTGGCGCACTCTATATAAGCCACCCCCTGCTCTGGCACAAAGGTTCGCACCCCCTGTAAGTTCAACACACATCCAGTCGACCAGCCTAACCGGCAACGAGACGTAGGGCATTTACCTCCTCTGAGAGGGGCCTGAACTCGTAAATCTGTGCGCACATCCTCACCGTAGCTAGAATCCTGCCTCCTCCTACGTACCCCCTACTCTTACTGTCAGACTCGTTGCCACGATAGTTGGCGCCCACCATGGGGCAGGCGTCTTAGTGACTTCCGGTGTGGTTTCCGGTGGTGGTTTGTCCCTGGGCCACGAGGTCCGCCTCTCGGTGCTCGGCTTCATTGCTGATGACTTCGCCTGGCTCCAAGAAGCCCCCCTCGACGTTGAGACTCTCTCCGTCCGCGGGGCGACACACTTTCGCGTGTGTGCTCACGGCGTCCTTCTATGGGAGCCGTCGACCCAGTATTGGTCAGCTCCTGCGACATCCTTGCTCCCTGCTGTTCACCATCGCAAGTGATCTGGTCGATCATAGCTCCAGCGGTTGGTGAAGCATGCAGTGGCTCGCTAGTCGACCACCCCTCAAGTCGCGGAAATCGAGCCCGACGAATCTATCTACAGACCATTCGATCTATCGACTGGTTCCTCGGACACTCTTTCTGAGTGCGGGAGCAACGACCCTGCGGCAGAAGTCCTCATGGTCGACTCCCATAGCAGGCCGCCCAGATTTCGTCGCAGTGGCGGCGGCGGCGGCGGCGACGACCCGTCGCGCGATCATGATGAATATTATCCCCAGGCCCTCATTGCAGAGTAGGGAGAGGAGTTGCATCACCGCAACATCCAGGTGCTCCAGACCCCCATTGTAGGGGAGACCTCCGAGGCTCGGGCCTTGGAGGTTGCGCGCTTAGCCACCTTGGCTGAGTGTACACATTTGGAGAATCTCAAGCAGTCACTCAACGAATGCGCTCGTCAGTAGGTCCCTGGATCCAGTCGACGGCTACAACAACTGTTTCCGCCTAAACCTCTGGTATATCGTACTCCGGTCCAAAATCTCGCAGCAGCAGCACGCATAGTAGAATCAATTCAGCCATATCGTTCCAAAGCTGGTAGAGGTTTGCTGCAGATCCGTGCGCTGCTTCGAGCAGCAGGTGAATAGAACTCAGCTGTTTCTCAGTCGCGAATAGTATCCATAGAAGATCTGTGGTTGCAGACATGGTTCAGTAGGCGCATAGCCTGTGATTGCCTCTACAGCGTGAAGATCGTAGTTACCACCAAGATCAGTACCTTGGTCGGGGCCACGGGTAGTTTGATCCTCGTGATGACCGCTGTCATGTGCCTACACCTCCTCCGAGGGGCGGGTCGTACGCGCCCCAACGGTATGATGATAGGCGCCCGTATGGCGACGAGCAGAGGGCCCCAGTCGACCATAGAGAGCCTGGATTTGATGGAAGGTCAGTTCTGGTATAGGGTTTAGTTGACATAGGCAGAGCACACAGGGAAGGTTAGGATAGAGTTCATCCGATCAGTAATAGAGCATTTGTTTCGGGGCCTGAGTGTTTCAGTAGAGCCAACCGGGCCGCTGATATCCCTCCCAGCTTCAGATTGGCTGCCGGAGTAAGCAAGTTCACTGGTTTGTCGAAGCCAGACACTTGGTTAGAAGATTACCGAGTGGCTGTTCAGATTGGCGGAGGCGATGACAACGTGGCCATGAAGCACCCCCCTGAGGCTTGAAGGTTCGGCCAGGCTTGGTTGAATCAGTTGGCTCCTGGGAGTATTTTCTGCTGGGAAGATTTGGCCCGAGTGTTCATCAAGACATTCGAGGGCACCTGCAAGCGACCTGCTAGGCTGACTGAATTGTGACACTGCGTTCAGAAGCCGAATGAAACTTTGAGAGTCTTCATCCAGAGATGGACTACTCTTCACCATGTGGTGGAAAATGTGTCAGAACACCAGGCAGTTTGCGCCTTCAAAGAGGGCGTCCGGTATAGAGAGCTCATCCTGAAATTTGGTCAATCCGGAGACATGTCTCTAGGCCGAATGATGGAAATAGCCTCTCGGTATGCAAATGGCAAAGAAGAAGACCGACTCCGCAATGGTAAAGGCAAACCAGTCGACCAAGACACTCAAGGTGGAAACACTAGTCGGAAGCAAAAACGTAAAGCTAAACCTGCAGGTCCCGCAGAGGCTGCAGTTCTGAACCAAGGAAAGTTCAAGGGAAAACCTAAGGGGTCATGGGTGCCCCAAAAGGTGAAAGATCAGTCAGGCAACGACTCCCTGGATTTGCTATGTCACACCCACACGAAAAAGGATGAAAAGGGTAACCTGATTCTGCCCAAACATACCACTCGACAATGCCGACTCCTGATTCAGCAGTTACTAGAGGGTCAACTCATTGAGAAGGACTCTAATAATGATGAAGAGAAAGAAGAAGACAATGGTTATCCCAACATCAATGCTACTTTGGTGATTTTTGCTGATGTCGAGAGCAAAAGTCGACTCAAGGTCATCAACAGAGAAGTGAACATGGTTGCACCAGCAACTACAATGTATTTGAAGTGGTCGAAGACTCCCATCACATTCAACCAGTCTGATCACCCGGCGCACATTGCTACCCCCGGGCCGCAAGCGTTAGTGGTCGACCAAGGGTCGTTGGGGGCACCCGACTGACTAAATTCCTTATGGATGGTGGCAGTGGTTTGAACATTCTGTATGCTGAGACCCTCCAAGGGATGGGCATTCTGATGTCCAACCTCAGTGAGAGCAACATGCAGTTCCACGGTGTCATCCCAGGAAAAAAGGCAAAGTCACTCAGACATATAGCACTTGATGTGGTTTTTGGTGATTCCAAGAATTACCGCAAGGAGAAGTTGACGTTTGAGGTGGTGGATTTCTATAGTGCTTATCATGCTATTCTGGGCAAGCCCGCATATGCCCATTTCATGGCTCGACCATGTTACGTATATCTCAAGTTGAAGATGCCCGGGCCCAGAGGTGTGATCACAATCATAGGGAGTCGGCAGAGAGCAGAAGAGTGCCTCCAGAAAGGCTCAAAATTGCTGATGAGCAGATGGCAACAGTAGAGATGGAGGAATACAAGAAGAATGCAGATCCGAGTGATTTGTTGCGAGCTAAGAAGCCTGCCTTGGAGTCCACATTCCAGTCAGCCAGTGAGACAAAGCCTGTTCATATTCACCCGAAAAACCCCAATGCTTCTCTGACCCACATATCAACAACACTCGACGGCAAATAGGAAGAAGCGCTCATCCAGTTTCTCCATGAGAACTGGGACATCTTCGCACGGAAACCATCAAACATGCCGGGTTTACCCAGGGGACTGGCTGACCACCGTTTGCACATCGAATCAAAAGCAAAACCCGTCAAGGAACACCTCGGTCGATCAGCCGTGGAGAAGAGGAAGGCAATTGGCGAAGATGTAGCTCGGCTCCTATCAGCTGAGTTTATCCACGAGATATACCATTCTGAGTGGCTCGCCAATGTCGTCATGGTCCCCAAGAAAGATGATTCACTTCGTATGTGTATTGACTTCAAGCATATCTAGCGGGCTTGCCCGGAAGATCACTTCCCTCTCCCCCATATCGATGATGACCCACAATTATAGGGGATCAATTGTAGCTATTTTCGATTAGTAAGAGTGTCGAACCCAACGAGTAACAGAAGGAAATGACAAGTAGTTTTCAGTAAGGTAATGTCTACAAGTGCTGAAATTGTAAGTAACTGAGTAGTTTGGTAGCAAGATAATTTGTAATGGGCAAGAAACTATAGTAGTAACAAAAGTACAGCAAGATAGCCCAATCCTTTTGAGGCAAAGGATAGGAAAAACCGGTCTCTTATGATAAGCAAAGCGTTCTTGAGGATACACGGGATTTTCATCTAGTCACTTTCACCACGTTGGTTTGATTTGTGTTCAGTACTTTGATAATTTGATATGTGGGTGGACCGGTGCTTAGGTGTTGTTTTTACTTGAAGAAACCTCCTACTTATGATTAACCCTCCCGCAAGCATCCGCAACTACGAGAAAAGTATTAAGAATAAATTCTAACCAAAGCATTAAACTTTTGGATCCAGTCGGTCCCTTATGGAATAGCGCATAAACTTGGGTTTAAGCTTCTATCACTCTCTCAGCCCATCATCTAATAGCTACTCCACAATGCATTCCCTTAGGCCCAAATATGGTGAAGTGTCATGTAGTCGACGTTCACATGACACCGTTAAGGGAATCACAACATACACACTATCAAAATATCGAACACATATCAAGTTCACATGATTACTTGCAACATGATTTCTCCCGTGACCTCAAGAACAAAAGTAACTACTCACAAATGATAATCATGCTCAAGATCACAGGGGTATTAAATATCATATTGGATTTGAACATATAATCTTCCACCAAATAAACCATATAGTAATCAACTACAAGATTTAATCAACACTACTAGTCACCCACAAGCACCAATCTATAGTTCCAGTAACAAGATTGAACACAAGAGATGAACTACGGTTTGAGATGAGATGGTGCTATGGAAGATGTTGATGGAGATTGCGCTCCCCAAGATGGGAGAGTTGGTGGTGATGATGATGACGATGATTTCCCAATCCAGGAGGGAAGTTCCCCCGGCGGAATTTCTCCACCGAGGGCAATAGTGCTCCTGCCCAAGTTCTGCCTCGACATGGCGACGCTCCATCCCGAAAGTCCTCTTCTTATTTGTTCTAGGTCAAAATGGCCTATATACCAGAAGATGGGCACCAGAGGTGGGCCTGGGTGAGCACAACCCACCAGGGCGCGCCTGGGCTCCCTGGCACGTCCAGGTGGGTTGTGCCCACCTGGTGGGCCCCTCTGGTTGTTATTTGCTCCAATATTCATCATATATTTGATATAAAATCTCCGTGAAGTTTCAGCTTGTTTGGAGTTGTGCAGAATAGGTGGCTGATGTAGCTTTTCCAGGTCTAGATTTCCAGCTGCCGGAATTCTCCCTCTTTGTGTGTACCTTGTAATTTATGTGACAAAAGGCATTAAAATTACTCCAAAAAGCATTATTATGCATAAAAACATCATAAATAACAGTAAGGAAATAAGATGCAAAATGGATGTATCAACTCCCCCAAGCTTAGACCTTGCTTGTCCTCAAGCGAAAAATCAAAATCGAAAAAAATGTCCACATGCTTAGAGAGAGAGGTGTCCATAAAAACAAGATACAGACATAGAAGCATCATGTTCATTATTATAACAGCAACAAACTTAAACATAAGACTCTTATCATAGAATCCTCATGAATAAGTGACAATTCATCTTGAAGTATAAAGCAAAAACTCTATTAAAAACCAACAAACTATGTTCTCAGTCAACTTTGCAACTACAATTCATCATCTCTTCAGGAAGGGTCATGTATCGGAGCCTTTAGGCAAGTCCACATACTCAACCATCATATACTCTTCTATGATTGCTAACACTCACCGCGTGCACATGAGCAAAACATTTCAACCGGACACATAGAAAGACAGGGGCTTATAGTTTCGCCTCCCAACGTATTCACCTCAAGGGTGATGTCAACAATAATAACTCATGCTATCTATATTCAACTGGACATATGTGCCTAGATCTTTCCTCGCCACATGATGCTTGCCAATGGAGAAAAATAAAAAGGGATAGAAGGAAAACTTTGACTCTTTGCATAAAAGTAAATACATAAAAGTAAAAGATAGGACCTTCACAGAGGGAAGCAGAGGTTGCCATGCACTTATTTGTTTGTATGCCAAACCCATTAGTGCAAAAGAACGTCACGTTGCATTGCCTCTTGTAATAGAGACCTTTATTATGCAGTCTGTTGCTTTTATTCTTCACCATCACAAGTTCGCGCAACGCTCAATTTTCACTTACACTAAATGATCTTACACTTTTAGAAGCAAATTTTATTACCATTTTGCACCGATGACAACTTACTTGAGGGATCTTGCTCAATCCCTAGGTAGGTATGGTGGACACTTGAAAATAATATTTGGGTTTAAGGGTTTTTGGATGCACAAGTAGTATCTCTACTTAGTGCGGAATTTTTGGCTAGCAAAGATAGGGGCAAGCACCACATGTTAAAGGATCCGTGACAATATGACTTCTATTTAAATATAAACAAACATAAACCATTAAGTTGTCTTCCTTGTCCAACGTCAACAATTTTGGCATATAATATTTTGATGAGGGCTCACAATCACAAAAGATATCTAGGATAGTATATTTACATGTGAATCTTCTCTTCCCTTATTAATTCTTTCATGAGTTGCATCATTGACTAATGCTATGTTTCTCAATCTCTAATAAATTTTTCTATTTATACTTTTCCTTATGTGGTGTCATCAACTATCATAAGATTAGTATATGATCTTCTTGATTTTTTTCCTTTCGTTTATTTATTTCCTTTCTCTTTTTCTTCCTTATTTATTTTCTTTTATTTGCAACATGAAAGTAAAGAAAGCAAAAACTCAAACTAAACTTTATTATATATCTTGCACCCAATTACAAGGATAGATCACTAAGTAAACTCTCAAAGAAGAAAGGATCAAACTAAACTTTTATTCATCTAAAGCAAAAGATCGAACTAAAATAAGTAAAGGCAAAAAGATAGTGGGATGATATGATACCGAGGCACCTCCCCCAAGATTGGCGGAAGCCAAGGGGAGTGACCATACCCGATACTCAATTCTCTTTTGGTGGTGAAGAAGAAGGTGGTGGTGATGGCAATTGTGCCTTCAACTTTTTCATATTGTAGTTGAGGAGAGAAATTTCCTCCTTTAAATCATCAACTTCCAGCTCCAGCTTCAAGAACTTGTCACATAAATCCCCTTTGTTTTTCTGCCGAAAACGAAAAGGAATAGATTGATTTTCAGACCGGTTAGCTCTCTTAGGAGACTTGACTTCTTGAATTCCACGTGCATCTCCCCAGGTTCAGGTAGGGGAACATCCTCCTCCTCCGAGCTTGAATCATCGATCCTCATCAAGTGAGCATCCTCCTCGTCATCTGTAGTTCGACCATAAGAATATTGGTCCCCATAGGTCTTTGGGGTCAGCAATGAGATGTGAGACATAACTCTCTCCATCGAAGTCTTGGGACGACATATTTTCAGAACATCGCAAAAAATAGCAAGAAAAGAGAACAAAGGATTTCTCCGTGATATTGTAGTTAACAGGTTCAGGGAGTATATATAGATTTTTTATCTTGGGGGACAAGAAAACTATAGAAAAATGGAGATCGGAAAGTCTCCCAGGTGGCACAACCCACCTGCTCGCCAGGCAAGCCTGGCGCACCTTGGTGTCTGGTACCCACCAAGGTACGCTTCCTGGAAGTTTCTTATTTTCATATTTTTCTAAATATTCCAAAACTGACAAAAGATATTTTTGCGGATTTTTCAGAGTCCGTTTACTTACCGTATCACGTACCTCCTTATTTACACGATTCTGGAGTGTTCCGGAAGGACTCTTTTATGTGTTCTTCCGGTGTCAAAGTTTGGATAATATTACTTTCAACATTAATGGGCGTGCTTGAGATATAATATTTTATTCGTTGCCCATTGACAACCTTCAGGTTAGTACCTTCGGCATTATTTATTTTGATGGCTCCAGACCGATCAACCTCGATAACATGGGGGCATTCCCATTTTGAGAGGAGTTTTCCTGTAAAGAATCTGAAACGAGAGTTGTACAAAATAACATATTCTCTGACTTTAAACTCACGCTTTTGGATTCTTTTGTCATGCCATCTTTTAACTTTTTCTTTGAATAATTTTGCATTTTCATAAGTTTGGGTTCTCCATTCATCTAATGAGCTAATATGAAATAACCTCTTTTCACCAGCAAGTTTGAAATCATAGTTGAGCTCTTTGATGGCCAAATATGCTTTATGTTCTAACTCAAGAGGCAAATGACAAGCTTTTCCATAAACCATTTTATAAGGAGACATACCCATAGAATTTTTATATGCTGTTCTATAAGCCCAAAGTGCATCATCTAATTTCTTAGGCCAATTCTTCCTGGACCTATTGACAGTCTTTTGCAAAATTAATTTTATTTCTCTAATGCTAAGTTCAACTTGACCACTAGACTGAGGATGATAGGGTGATGCAATTATATGGTTAACATCATACTTGGCAAGCATTTTACGGAAAGCACAATGAATAAAGTGTGAACCACCATCAGTCATTAAATATCTGGGGACTCCAAACCTTGGGAAAATAAATTCCTTAAACATTTTAATAGAGGTGTTGTGATCAGCACTATTGGTTGGAATAGCGTCTATCCATTTAGTAACATAATCAACAACAACCAAAATATGTGTATACCCATTAGAGGAAGGAAAAGGTCCCATGTAATCAAATCCCCAAACATCAAATGGTTCAACGGCAAGTGAATACTTCATAGGCATTTCTTGACGCTTACCGATATTACCTATTCTTTGACATTCATCAGAAGATAAGACGAACTTCCGGGCATCCTTGAGGAGAGTAGGCCAATAAAATCCAGAGTGCAATACCTTGTGAGCAGTTCTATCTCCAGCATGATGCCCTCCATAAGCTTCAGAGTGACATTTCCGTAGGATTTGTCCATGTTCATGCTCAGTTACACAACATCTAATAATACCATCTACTCCTTCTTTATAAAGATGTGGGTCATCCAAAAAGTAATGTATTAAATCATAGAAGATTTTTTTCTTCTATTGGTATGTAAAGCTAGGTGGTAAATATTTAGCAGGAATGTGATTAGTATAGTCAGCATACCAAGGAGTACTATGAGCAACATTTATTGCAGCTAACTGCTCATCAGGAAAACTATCATCACTAGGTAGTGGGTCATCAGGCACATTTTCAAGCCAAGATAAATTATCAGCTACGGGGTTCTCAGCTCCTTTTCTATCAATGATATGTAAATCAAAATCTTGTAAGAAGAGAACCCATCGAACAAGTCTAGATTTATCATCTTTCTTTTCCATGAGATATTTAATAGCAGCATGGTCCATGTGAACAATTACTTTAGAATCAACAATATAAGGTCTAAATTTATCACAAGAAACACCACTGCTAAGAATTCTTTTTCAGTAGTAGCATAGTTTTGTTGAGCACTGTCTAGAGTTTTACTAGCATAATGAATAACATTTAATTTCTTATCAACTCTTTGTCCTAGAACAGCACCAACAACATAATCACTAGCATCACACATAATTTCAAAAGGCAAGTTCCAATCAGGTGGTTGAACAATAGGTGTAGAAATTAAGGCTTTATTGAGTGTTTCAAAGGCTTCTAAACAATCATCATCAAAAACAAAAGGAATATCCTTTGGCAAAAGATTTGTAAGAGGCCTAGAAATTTTAGAGAAGTCTTTGATAAATCTCCTATAGAAACCAGCATGAGCTAAGAAACTACGAATACCTTTTCTCAATTGCATCAACCTTAGCTTTGTCCACTTCAATACCTCTTTCAGAAATTTTATGACCCAAGACAATGCCTTCATTAACCATAAAGTGGCACTTCTCCCAATTCAAGACAAGATTTGTTTGTTCACATCTCTGCAAAACTCGATCAAGATTGCTTAAAAAATCATCAAAAGACTTCCCATAAACAGAGAAGTCGTCCATGAAAACCTCAACAATATTTTCACAAAAGTCAGAGAATATAGCAGTCATACATCTTTGAAAGGTAGCAGGTGCATTACATAAACCGAAAGGCATACGTCTATAAGCATAGGTTCCAAAGGGAGAAGTAGAAGTGGTCTTTTCTTGATCAGGTTGAGAAACAGGTATTTGTGAAAAACCATAATATCCATCGAGGAAGCAAAAATGTGTGTGCTTAGACAATCTTTCAAGCATTTAATCAATAAAAGGCAAAGGGTAATGATCTTTTCTAGTTTCTTTGTTTAATTTTCTAAAATCAATTACCATTCTATAGCCTGTAACAATTCTTTGTGGAATAAGTTCATTCTTATCATTAGGAAAAACAGTTATACCTCCTTTCTTAGGGACACAATGAATATGACTTACCCATCTACTATCAGCTATAGGATAGATTATACCTGCTTCCAGAAGTTTAATATTTCCTTTCTTACCATTTCCTTCATTTTTGGATTTAACCGACGTTGGTGATCAACAACGGGTTTAGCATCAGGTTCCATATTAATTTTGTGCTGACATAGAGTGGGACTAATGCCCATTAAATCATCAAGAGTATATCCAATAGCAGCTCGGTGCTTCCTTAGAACTTTCAATAATCTTTCTTCTTCATGTTCTGAAAGGGTAGCCCTAATAATAACAGGATATATTTTCTTTTCATCAAGATAAGCATATTTCAAAGTGTCTGGCAATTGTTTTAGTTCAAACATAGGATCACCTTTAGGGTGAGGAGGACCTCCTAGAGTTTCAATAGGCAAGTTGTGTTTAAGCAGAGGACGTTGTTCAAATAAAATCTTATCTATTTCATTTGTTTCATGCATATGTAAATCATTTTCATGGTCTAGCAAATATTGTTCTAATGGATCAGTAGGTGGTACAGCTATAGAAGCAAGACCAATTATTTCATCCTCACTAGGCAATTCTTTTTCATGAAGGTTTCTACTAAACTTGGAAAAATTAAACTCATGAGATTCATCACCAAAACCAATAGATTGTTTCTCACAGTCAATTCTAGCATTAACGGTGTTCAGGAAGGGTCTACCAAAGATAATGGGACAAAAGTCATCTTGTGGGGAACCAATAACAAGAAAATCTGTAGGGTTTTTTATTTTCCCACACAAGACTTCAACATCTCTAACAATCCCAATTGGTGATATAGTGTGTCTATTAGCAAGTTTAATAGTAACATCTATGTATTCTATCTCTGGGGGAGCTACGTCATTCATAATTTCTTGATATAAGGAATAAGGAATAGCACTCACACTAGCACCTATGTGACATAAACCATGATAACAGTGATCTGCTATTTTAACTGACACAACGGGCATGCCAACAACAGGTCTATGTTTATCCTTTTTATCAGGTTTGGCAATTCTAGCAGCTTCTTCACAGAATAAATAACATGCCCATCAACATTTTCTTCCAAGAGATTTTAACCATAGCAATACTAAGTTACACTTTAATTTGTTCATCAGGTTTAGGTGTTCTAATGTAACTCTTGTTAACCACAGTTGAAACTTTAGCATGTTCCTTTATCCTAACAGGGAAAGGTGGTTTCTCAATATAAGTAGAAGGAACAACTAGATCAACGTTGTAAAGTATAGTTTCTTCTTTAACTGGTACCGGTTCTTTGATTTCTTCTTTAATAGGTGGGTGATATTTAAACCATTTCTCTTTAGGGAGATCAACATGAGTATCAAACGATTCACAGAAGGAAGCTACTATCTCAGAGTCAAGTCCATATTTAGTGCTAAACTTTTGAAAATATCGGTATTCATAAAAGATTTAACACAATCATACTTAGATTTAATACCTGACTCTTTACCTTCATCGAGTTCCCAATCTTTAGAGTTGCGTTTAATTCTTTCCAAAAGATCCCACCAGAGTTCAATAGTCTTCTTCATAAAAGAACCAGCACAAGAAGTACCAAGCAAGGTTTGATCATTACGAGAAAGCCGACCATAAAAGTTCTGATAATAATTTCTCTTGAGAGCTCATGATTAAGCCTCCCCCAAGCTAGAGAGATAATTTCTCCTTGACAAGGCCAAAAATTATATATATAATTCCGATCACGATGAACTAGATGCATAGGATAATTTTTTTGGTGGAACTCCAATTTCAAATGATTCCAATCCCAAGATCCAATATCATCGCATAGCCTATACCATGCCAATGCTTTTCCCTTCAAAGATAAAGGGAAAACCTTTTTCATAACTTTATCCCCGGGTAAACCTGCAAGCTTGAACAATCCACAAATTTGTTCTACATATATCAAGTGCATATCAGGATGTTCGGTTCCATCTCCTACATAAG
The DNA here is from genome assembly GCA_021437245.1 of Aegilops speltoides. Lineage (NCBI taxonomy): Eukaryota > Viridiplantae > Streptophyta > Magnoliopsida > Poales > Poaceae > Aegilops > Aegilops speltoides. The sequence continues at coordinate 204,671,917 of CM038145.1, read as the reverse complement.
GATTAGCTAGCAATTGTTCTATCATACCCGAAGGAATTTTATATTCAATATTTTCAGTAGGTGTAGTAGGTTGATGGGTAGATAATTTTGGTTCTAGTCGAGGTGAACATACCCCCGAACAAACCCCTCAAAGGATTGTTTTCCATAGTAACAAGTGACAATAAATTTCAGCACACTATATAAATGTTTCCTTACCAAATTCCATATACCAAAGGCGCTTCACTCCTCGGCAACGGCGCCAAAAAATAACCTTGATGACCCACAAGTATAGGGGATCAATTGTAGTCATTTTGATAAGTAAGAGTGTCGAACCCAACGCGGAGCAGAAGGAAATGACAAGTAGTTTTCAGAAGGTAATGTCTGAAAGTGCTGAAATTGTAAGTAACTAAGTAGTTTGATAGCAAGATAATTTGTAACGGGCAAGTAACTATAGTAGTAACAAAAGTACAACAATGTAGCCCAAATCTTTTGAGGCAAAGGACATGCCAAAACGGTCTCTTATGATAAGCAAAGCGTTCTTGAGGGTACATGGGATTTTCATCTAGTCACTTTCACCATGTTAGTTTGATTTGTGTTTGCTACTTTGATAATTCGATATGTGGGTGGACCGGTGCTTAGGTGCTGTTCTTACTTGAACAAACCTCCTACTTATGATTAACCCTCCCGCGAGCATCCGCAACTACGTGAAAAGTATTAAGAATAAATCCTAACCATAGCATTAAACTTTTGAATCCAATTGGTCCCTTACGGAATAGCGCATAAACTGGGGTTTAAGCTTCTGTCACTCTCGCAACCCATCATCTAATTGCTACTCCACAATGCATTCCCTTAGGCCCAAATATGGTGAAGTGTCTGGCGCGCCCTGGTGTCTTGTGCTCACCAGGTGGCCTCCCTCCGATAGTTATTTGCTCTAGTATTTCTTATTTATTCCATAAAAATTTCCTGTGAAGTTTCAGCCTGTTTGGAGTTGTGCAGAATAGGTAGCCTGACGTAGCTTTTTCAGGTCCAGATTTCCAGCTCCCAAAATTCTCCCTCTTCGTGTGAACCTTGCATATTATGAGAGAAAAGGCATTATAATTACTCCAAAAAGCATTATTGTGCATAAAAACATTTTAAATAACAGTAGGTAAACATGGTGCAAAATGGACGTATCATAGCCCCTGAGCTTTTTTGGAGTTTTGGAGTCATGCATCATCGAGGACAAAATCTAGATAGGCCCTTTCCATGCCAAACGAGGGGATCAAACCATTTTTTCCTACCCTTAAGACCTTTGGGCTTCGTGATTTCCATCCTTGTGGTTTCACGGCTTCTAACCTTGTGGCTTTGAGTTTTGATATTTCAACCTTGGCGGCTTTCTGAACATGCTTCTCCTGGCGTCGTGGCTTCCTGACTACGCGACTTCTAGCTTCATTGATCCCAGGGTCATGGCTTCCAACTTCAATGGTCCTGTCTTTGAGGGTCCCGACCCCATGGCTTCTCACTTTGACTAGTTTGCCATGAGAACCAAGGCATCAGTTGTCGATACTAAAATCGGTGGATCTCAGCTAGGGGGTCTCGAGCTGGTGATATGAGCATGATGGTAACAAGGGGATACTGTTTTACCCAGGTTCGGGTCCTCTGGAAGAGGTAAAACTCTACATCCTGCTTGGATTGTATTCATTGAGGATGGGGTACAAAGTATAAGATGATCTACCTCGAGATGGTATGTGTGGGTTCTAACCTCTAAAATGTTGCCTCTACGGACTAAATCCCTCAGCTTATATAGGCATCGGGGGTATGTAGAGTTAGAGCATCTCCAGCTGTTCGCCCCCCAGGGCACCGAAAAAGAGCAGCCTGGGGGCGAGCCGGCGCTAGATCGGCCCCTAGGGTTCGGTTCGCTCCCAGTCACAGGCCCACAGTCGCCACGAGTTCGGCGAAGTACGTTTCAATTTTTTTGCAAACTCGGCGATTTTTGCATGAACTCGGCATATTTCATCGAAATTTGTACAAAAATTTGAAAACATGCATGGACTATGCCTAATAACTTATAAAACGAACTAAAAAGCCTAGCCGCCGCCGTGTACATGCCGAGAAGCCTGTAGAAGCGGGTGTAGTCATTGCCATCGTCGTCATCGTCATCGTGGTCGTCGCGCGCCCTGTTGCAGCTCTCGCTGGGGTCCCTGCTGCAGCCCTCGCCGGGGTCGCCGATAGAGCTTGACGGCCTGGCCTCGCCCTCGTCATCGCTGTCGATGACGATAACGCCGCCCTCCTCGGCACGGCGACACTCCACGGCGTGGCTACGGGCCTGGGTCTCCAGATACGCCCGATGCTGGCGGTGCACCTGCTCGTAGACGTAGTCCTCCTTCACCCATTTGAGGGTGGACTCATCGTTGGGGGCCACCATGGCGGCGTGCTCCGGCTTCACGGGGAGCATGTCCGGCTCGGGCTTTAGCCGGACCAGGCGGAGGGAGCGCCTCGTCGGTGATGTCGCTGGTGAGGGCTCGTTGATAACGAGGGCACCGCTGCGAATGCGACGCCCGAGCGGTGTCCCCTCCGGCTCGGGCTTGACGGGGCGGAGGGCCGGTGAGCCCGAGCCCGACGACGAGGACGACCCTGGCTCCATTCGCCGCGGCATCCAGGAACTGCCGTGGCGGTGAGAGAAGGAGGGCCGCGTCGGGTGCTCCAGCCGCGACACATTGCCGGTCTCGATGTGGTCGAGGACGGCGTCGAGTGTGCGGCCGGGGACGCCCCACCACTCATGCCGTCCTTCAGAGTGGAGGCGGCTGCGGGGGATGATGCCATTGATGGAGGCGATCTGCTCCTCGCGGTGGCGCTCAAAGTACAGCATCCGCAGCATTTCGCTGTCGGGCGCCTACCTCGGCTCGTTCCGCTGCTCCTCCGTCAGCGAGGAGCGGATGCAGGCGATCTCCGCTCGCCGTGCCGCCCCTTGGGGCACCGGCGGCACCGGGACGCCACCGGCGCTCAATCTCCACAAACCCGGCACGCGCATGTCGGGGGGCGCCGGGTACTCGGCCTTGTTCAGAAGGCTCGCCTCCGGCTCCTGGAGGTGTCAGAGGCCGAAGCCGTTTGCCACTGCGCCATCGCCTGGGTATCTCTCCGCCATGGTTTCGCTCGTTGGCGGGCAGGGGAGTAGTGGGGGAGCTCGCCGACGGGGAGAAGGATTTTCCATGTGAGGGAGAGGGGGAGGCTGCGGCGCTCACCGGTAGGGAGGGGCGCCTTTTATAGCCGAAGCGGGGTGTCGGGAGGGGCGGCATGCGGGCGGTCGCGTGGCGCATGCGGGCGGGACGCGCGTCGGCGGCGTCTTCACTATGCCGCCCATGAGGCATCAGTGGAGGCTGACCAGCGCCGGCAGTGCGAAAGCCTTCGCATTGATTCCCACGGGAACCGAGGCAATGAGGTCGACAAAGCGACTGTCTCGCTGACTCGGCGGGCCCGCGGCTATTTCGTGCCAAAAAACTTGCCCTGCTTGCCCCCCTGCTACCGACGCTGGGTTGGACTGGTCCACCGGCGCTGATTTCGCCTGCCGCTAAAACGGGCTCTTGGGGCGCGATCACCATTTTTTTCGCGCCAAGAAAAAAATCTCCTGGGGAGGCCATTCTGGGGGCGCGGCTGGAGATGCTCTTACAAGTATGCCAGCTACAGCTAGGGATAATCATGCCGATCATTCATATATGCTTTGAAGTGTACGCCAAGTATTTGGAGGATTCCATCTTGAGTACGCCAAGGGCCAGGACATGCATGTCCCATTCTTCCGTTGTTGGCGGGTCCTCGGCCTGGCCCATGACTGGAAGGCCAGCTTGGTAAGCACCCCTGCAATCCAGGACACCGTCATCAATGTTACCCATTTTGTCACTCCACATCGTTGCTACCATAGAGACAACTGATACGTCTCCAGCGTATCTATAATTTTTGATTGTTCCATGCTATTATATTACCCCTTTTGGATGTTTATAGGCTTTATTTTACACATTTATATCATTTTTGGGACTAACCTACTAACCGGAGGCCCAGCCCATATTGCTGTTTTTTTGCCTATTTTAGTATTTCGAAGAAAAGGAATATCAAATGGAGTCCAAACGGAATGAAACCTTCGGGAGCGTGATTTTTGGAACGAACATGATCCACAGGACTTGGAGTGCAAGCCAATAAGCTGCCGAGGCTCCCACGAGAGAGGAGGGCGCCCCCCATAGGGCACGCCCCCTGTCTCGTGGGCTCCTCGGGCGGCCACCGACGTACTTCTTCCTCCTATATATACCTACGTACCCCGAAAACATCCAGGAGGAGGACGAAACAGAATTTCCACCATCGTAACCTTCTGTATCCGCGAGATCTGTCGGAGGGGACATCGACCACGGAGGGCTTCTACATCAGCACCCTTGCCCCTCCGATGAGTTGTGAGTAGTTTACCACAGACCTATGGGTCCATAGTTATTAGCTAGATGGCTTCTTCTCTCTTTTTGGATCTCAATACAATGTTCTCCCCCTCTGTTGTGGAGATATATTCGATGTAAACTCTTTTTGCAGTGTGTTTGTCGAGATCCGATGAATTGTGGGTTTATGATCAAGTTTATCTATGAATAATATTTGAGTCTTCTCTGAATTCTTTAATGTATGATTGAGTTATCTTTGCAAGTCTCTTCGAATTATCAGTTTGGTTTGGCCTACTAGATTGATCTTTCTCGCCAAGGGAGAAGTGCTTAGCTTTGGGTTCAATCTTGCGGTGTCCTTACCCAGTGACAGAAAGGGTTACAAGGCACCTATTGTATTGTTGCCATCGAGGATAACAAGATGGGGTTTATATCATATTGCTTGAGTTTATCCCTCTACATCATGTCATCTTGATTAATGCGTTACTCTGTTCTTATGAACTTAATACTCTAGATGCAAAAGGTGAGTCGGTCGATATGTGGAGTAATAGTAGTAGATGCAAAGCAGAGTCGGTCTACTTGTTATGGACGTGATGCCTATATACATGATCATGCCTAGATAATCTCATAACTATGCGCTTTTCTATCAATTGCTCGACAGTAATTTGTTCACCCACCGTAATACTTATGCTATCTTGAGAGAAGCCACTAGTGAAACCTATGGCCCCCGGGTCTATCTCTTATCATATTTGTTTTCAATCTACTTTTATTTGCATCTTTACTTTTTGCATCTATATTATAAAATACCAAAAATATATTTATCTTATCATATTATATTTATTAGATCTCACTTTCGCAAGTGGCCGTGAAGGGATTGACAACCCCTTTATTGCGTATGTTGCGAGTTCTCGGTTTGTTTGTGTAGGTGCGTGGGACTTTTGAGGAGCCTCTCCTACTGGATTGATACCTTGGTTCTCAAAAACTAAGGGAAATACTTACGCTACTATTGCTGCATCACCCTCTCCTCTTCGAGGAAAACCAACGCAAGCTCAAGACATAGCAAGAAGGATTTCTGGCGCCGTTGCCGGGGAGGTCTTCGCTCAAGTCAAGACATACCAAGTACCCATCACAAACCCATCTCCCTCATATCTACATTATTTGCCATTTGCCTCTCGTTTTCCTCTCTCCCACTTCATCCTTGCCGTTTTATTCGCCCCCTCTTTCCCAATCTCCACCCCTCTCTTTCGCTCGCTTTCTTTCTCCTTGCTTTTGTTTGCCGTTATGTCTGAAATTGGGGAGATTATCATCAATATGGACAACCATGATAACATGGAAAATTCTGATGCTCCGGCTAAAAAACCCCCTATCTTGCATACTAAAATGTTTCGAATTGGTAGTGGTAACATCATTGGAAAAAGTGTTATTCAAGATTTCTTTACTTGTGCCGGTGCTTTACCTTCCATGGGTAGTTCTATCCTTCATAAAACTAGTAGTCTTGCGGATGCCATTGCTATGCTAGTGGTTGAACTTGAAAGACAATTTATGCATATGCATCCTTGCATACAAAGAATTTTTCTAGAATTTTTGCAATATTGAGCATTCTTCTGTTAAACACATTGTTACTATCTTTTTGGCTCATGAGTTTAGATTTATCATAAGAGATGCCAAAGAAATCTTTGCGCACTATAGGGTGGACGCCGGTCATCCTCCTGTAGAGGCGATCCTCTATGATCAAGAGGAATTTAGGCGTTTTCAATCTTTGGACTATGTTGCTTTTAATGAAAACCTTAGAAAAAAGGTTCCTACCAGTGTCTTGGTTGATTGCATTAAGGAGGTTAATAATGATTTTGCCCTTCGAAACAATGAGCTAGGATACTCTCTTGAGTATAGGCTCACAAGATTTTGCCAAAAGAATGCTTTTAGTGATGAAATAGTTGTGCACTATGAAGGGCCAAAGGAGGAACCCGTTCCTCCGGTTATTGATCTTTGGGACCTTTGTCCCACTAAATTTAGCCCTTTTGATTACTTTTTCTTGCCTCAAAGAAAACTTGCTGCCGAACGTAGAGAATATGAGATGAGCTTTCAAGATCTATCTTATTATTATGGCACTACTTAGATCTATCTTTGCTTTTATGCCTAGCTAGGGGCGTTAAACGATAGCGCTAGTTGGGAGGCAACCCAATTTTCTTTATGTTTTTATTTTTGCTCCTGTTTAGTAATAAATCTTGCATCTACCTTCTGTTTAGATGTGTTTTTATCTTTTAATTAGTGTGTGTGCCAAGTAGAACCTATAGGATAACCTACGATGATAGTTGATTTGATTCTGCTGAAAAACAGAAACTTTGCGTGCACAAATATAATTTTGTTATTTCACAGAAACGTGATTTTGCGTTGATTCTTCTTGATGTTGTTCAATAAACAAAATTTCCAGGACTTCCTATTTTGGTAGGATTTTTAGAGTTCCAGCAGTTTGCGTTAGTTACAAATTTCTACAGACTGTTCTGTTTTTGACAGATTCTGTTTTTCGTGTGTTCTTTGCTTATTTTGATGCATCTATGGCTAGTAAAATAGTTTATAAACCATAGAGAAGTTGGAATACAGTAGGTTTAACACCAAAATAAATAAATAATGAGTTCATTACAGTACCTTATGTGGTGGTTTTGTTTTCTTTCACTAACGGAGCTTATAAGATTTCCTGTTGAGTTTTGTGTTGTGAAGTTTCATGTTTTGGGTAAAGCTTTTATGGACTATTGAATAAAGGGTGGCAAGAGCCTAAGCTTGGGGACGCCCATGGCACCCCAAGATATTCAAGAATAGCCAAAAGCCTAAGCTTGGGGATGCCCCGGGAAGGCATCCCTCTTTAAATCTTCGCTCATTGGTAACTTTACTTGGAGCTATATATTTATTCGCCACATGATATGTGTTTTGCTTGGAGCGTCGTGTATTATATTAGTCTTTGCTTTTTAGTTTACCACAATCATCCTTTCTGTACACACCTTTTGGGAGAATCCTATTTGATTAGAATTTGCTAGAATACTCTATGTGCTTCACTTATATCTTTTGAGCTTGATAGTTTTTGCTCTAGTGCTTCACTTATATCTTTTAGAGCACGGTGGTGATTTATTTTTGTAGAAATTACTAGTCTCTCATGATTCACTTATATTATTTTGAAATTCTTTTAGAATAGCATGGTATTTGCTATGGTTACAAAATAGGTCCTAGAATGGTAGGCATCCAAGTTGGGTATAATAAAAACTATCATAGAAAGTGAATTGGATGCTATGATCAATTTGATACTTGATAATTGTTTTGAGATATGGAGGTAGTGATATTAAAGTCATGCTAGTTGGGTGATTATGAATTTAAAGAATGCTTGTGTTGAAGTTAGCAAGTCCCGTAGCATGCACGTATGGTTAAAGTTGTGTAACAAATTTGAAACATGAAGTATACCTGGCTTGTGCATCCTTATGAGTGGCGGTCGGGGACGAGCGGCGGTCTTTTCCTACCAATCTATCCCCCTAGGAGCATGCGCGCAGTACTTGGTTTTTAATGACTTCTAAATTTTTGCAATAAGTATATGAGTTATTTTGACTAATGTTGAGTCCATGGATTATATGCACTTTTACCTTTCCGCCTTTGCTAGCCTCTTCGCACTGCATCGCCCTTTCTCACCTTGAGAGTTGGTGCAAACTTCACGGTGCATCCAAACCCCGTGATACGATACACTCTATCACACATAAACCTCCTTATATCTTCCTCAAAACAACCACCATACCTACCTATTATGGCATTTCCATAGCCATTCCAAGATATATTGCCATGCAACTTTCCACCGTTCCGTTCATCATCATCATGACATACTTTACTTTTGTCATATTGCCATTGCATGATCATGTAGTTGACATCGTATTTGTGGCAAAGCCACCATGCATTATTTTTCATACATGTCACTCTTGATTCATTGCACCATCCCGGTACACCGCCGGAGGCATTCATATAGAGTCATATCTTGTTCTAGTTTCGAGTTGTAATTCTTATGTTGTAATCAATAGAACTGTGATGATCATCATTATTAGAACATTTCCCAAAGAAAAAAAGAAAGGCCAAAAAAAAGAAGAAAGGCCCAAAAAAAGAAAAAGAAAAAAAGGAAAATAAAAAAATAAAAAATAATAAAAAGGGAAATGTTACTATCTCTTTTTCCACACTTGTGCTTCAAAGTAGCACCTTGTTATTTATGTAGTGAGTCTCATATATTGTGCTTCATAGTAGCACCATGTTTTTCATATAGTGAGTCTCATAGGTTGTCTTTTTCATACTAGTGGGAATTTTTCATTATAGAATTTGGCTTGTATATTCCTATGATGGGCTTCCTCAAATGCCCTAGGTCTTCGTGAGCAAGCAAGTTGGATGCACATCCACTAGTTTTCTTTTGTTGAGCATTCGTTTATAGCTAGTGCATCCGTTGCATGGCAATCCCTACTCCTCATGTTGACATCAATTGATGGGCATCTCCATAGCCCGTTCATTATCCTCGTCAATGTGAGACTTTCTCCTTTTTTGTCTTCTCCACACAATCCCCATCATCATATTCTATTCCACCCATAGTGTTATATCCATGGCTCACACTCATGTATTGCGTGAAGGTTGAAAAAGTTTGAGATTATTTAAGTATGAAACAATTGCTTGGCTTGTCATCAGGGGTATAGAAGTTGGGAACATCTTTGTGTGACGAAAATGAAGCATAGCCTAACTATATGATTTTGTAGGGATGAACTTTCTTTTGCCATGTTATTTTGAGAAGAAATGATTACTTTGATTAGTATGCTTGAAGTGTTACTATTTCTCTTATCAATACGAACTTTTATTTTGAATCATTTGGATCTGAACATTCATGCCACAATAAAGAAAATTACATTATGAATTATGCTAGGTAGCATTCCACATCAAAAATTCTCTTTTTATCATTTACGTACTCAAGGACGAGTAGGAATTAAGCTTGGGGATGCTTGATACGTCTCGAACGTATCTAAATTTTTTGATTGTTCCATGCTATTATATTACCCCTTTTGGATTTTTATGGGCTTTATTTTACACATTTATATCATTTTTGGGACTAACCTACTAACCGGAGGCCCAGCCCATATTGCTGTTTTTTTCCTATTTCAGTATTCGAAGAAAAGGAATATCAAATAGAGTACAAACGGAATGAAACCTTCGGGACCATGATTTTTGGAACGAACGTGATCCAGAGGACTTGGAGTGCAAGCCAAGAAGCTTCCGAGGCTCCCACGAGATAGGAGGGTGCGCCCCCCCTATAGGGCGCACCCCCTGTCTCATGGGCCCCTCGGGCGGCCACCGACGTACTTCTTCCTCCTATATATACCTACGTACCGCGACAATCCAGGAGGAGGACGAAACACAATTTCCACCACCGTAACCTTCTGTATCCGCGAGATCTCTTCTTGGAGCCTTTGCCGGCACTCTGACGGAGGGGGAATCGACCATGGAGGGCTTCTACATCAACACCCTTGCCCCTCCGATGAGTTGTGAGTAGTTTACCATAGACCTACGGGTCCATAGTTTTTAGCTAGATGGCTTCTTCTCTCTTTTTGGATCTCAATACAATGTTCTCCCCGTCTCTTGTGGAAATCTATTCGATGTAAACTCTTTTTGCGGTGTGTTTGTCGAGATCCGATGAATTGTGGGTTTATGATCAAGTTTATCTATGAATAATATTTGAATCTTCTCTGAATTCTTTTATGTATGATTGAGGTATCTTTGCAAGTCTCTTCGAATTATCAGTTTGGTTTGGCCTAGTAGATTGATCTTTCTTGCCATGGGAGAAGTGCTTAGCTTTGGGTTCAATCTTGCGGTGTCCTTACCCAATGACAGAAAGGGTTGCAAGGCACATATTGTATTATTGCCATCGAGGCTAACAAGATGGGGTTTATATCATATTGCTTGAGTTTATCCCTCTACATCATGTCATCTTGCTTAATGCGTTACCCTGTTCTTATGAACTTAATACTCTAGATGCAGGCAGGAGTCGGTCGATGTGTGGAGTAATAGTAGTAGATGCATGCAGGAGTCGGTCTACTTGTTATGGACGTGATGCCTATATACATGATCATGCCTAGATAATCTCATAACTATGCGCTTTTCTATCAATTGCTCGACAGTAATTTGTTCACCCACCGTAATACTTATGCTATCTTGAGAGAAGCCTCTAGTGAAACCTATGGCCCCCGGGTCTATCTCTTATCATATTTGTTATCAATCTACTTTTATTTGCATCTTTACTTTTTGCATCCATATTATAAAATACCAAAAATATATGGAGGTGTCGGAGTGGTGGTGGATCGATCGACGGAAGTGAAGATCCGACACACCCCTACCTGGCGCGCCAAATGTCGGATTACGGGTTCCACAAACCATTGAGAGGTTCGAACTCTGGGGTGCGTGGGGAGATCTCTACCTACCCAGCCGGCCTACTCGCGATCCTCCTAAGCCTAGCGCGACAAGCTGGAAGAGACAAGGAGACACAACAGTTTATCCTGGTTCAGGCCACCTTGCGGTGTAATACCCTACTCCAGCGTTTTGGTGGATTGCCTCGAAGGGCTGAGGATGAACTAGTACAGTGGACGAACTGGCCTCGGGAGGTGAGGTGTTCTTGAGCTCGAGGGAGCTGGTGAGGTGTGAGCTAGTTTGGCTTGCCCTGCCTCTATGGTGGTGGCTAGTCCTATTTATAGGGGCCTTGGTCCTCTTCCAAAATTTTGGCGTGAAGGGATTCCACAACGGCCGGATTTGAAAGGGGACAAGTAGTACAACCTATCCTGACAAAAGTAGTCTTTGCCTACGAAAAGCCTCTGGTCATGACACTACGGTGGGCTTGTCGATGACCTCCGTCCTGCCGTCCTGGCGGTCTTGTTCTCATTGCACCAGAATGGAAACCTTTGGCTGATTCCTCGGGACTCCGTGCCTGTGGCTTGACTCATTGCATAGAACTCTCCTCCCCTCGGGAGCTAGCCTGAGGAGGCCGATCCCCTCGGGGATCTTGGCATCTTCCGCCTCGTGAGGCTTGGCCCCTCGTGAGGGTCTTGTGTTGTTGATGCTGAAGTTGGGCCGTACCAAGCCGTCGATGAAGCCACGTGGTGGGCCGCAGGCAGGCAGGGCTGGATACCCCCATATCTAGAACACCGAGAGTAGCCCCCAGGCCCAAGGCGTGCTCGGACTTGTCTTCTAGGCGAAGCTAAAGGGCAAGTGCGGAGCGCCACGGGCCCTAACCGCATGCGGCCTTGATGACGCGTGGCGATTGGTGGGACGTGGGCGACTCTGCTTCCCCATGCTGCCTCGACAACTGTTTCCATCTCACAAAAGGGCTGCCATCCGCCGCCAGGCTTTCATTGCCTCTTCTTCGTCTTGCTCCAGATCCCCTTCTCCCAGCAGCGGAAGAACTCACCAGATCTGCCAAGTTTCCCCTCCAATCCTTTTCTCAAGGGCCGCTGAGAAGACCACGGCCTCAGCCTTGGCTGTCGGCTCCACCTGGTACGAGCCGGCGCTGCTTGCGCCCTCCGTGGCCGGGGAGAAGCTCCAGACCGCGCTCCTCTTGACGGCGAGCGAGGACAACAAATGGAAGGGGACGGCGCTCCGGGTCGCCACCGCTGTGCCGGAGCCCGTGAACAACACTTTCTTCCCTTTCTTCCTGCACAGCGTCTACTCGTGGCTGGTGGCCCCATTCTCCCGCTTCTTCTACGCCGTTCTTCACCATTATGGCCTCCACGCGCTCCACATTCACGCCAACTCCATCCTCCTCCTTTCCATTTTCGCCTTCCACTGTGAGGCCTTCGTGGGGGTGGTGCCCTCCGTCGCCATGCTCCACCACTTCGTCTTCCTCTGCATGACTGGCGACCATCCGGTTGGGTGCATTGGCTTCGTTGCGGCGCGGGGCGGTAACGCGATCTCCCGCGCCGGGAAGAAGGTGGAGGATGCCCTGAAGAGGTGGGTTCTGATGGATGCCAAGTGCTCCCAGGACTTGCTGGAGCTGATGACCGAGCTCCCCACCTCCAGGAAGGGGTGGTACTCTGAGAAGATCACTGACCCTTCCCTGACGCCGTTGGTGAAGAAGATGGAGGAGGACCTGAAGAGCGACAAGCTAACAGGGGCCATGTTCATCAAGGAGTTCTTGACGCAGCGCATAGCGCTGCTCCAAGATCGCTCCCACCCCCTGTGGAAGCTCGGGGGCGCTGGCGACAAGATTCGCCTGCACCAGGACGCCCTTCCCAAGGAGGAGCTGAGCAAGGTGTTGCATTACTTGACTAGGAAGGACCCGAGCAAACCTCCGGAGGACTGACTTCTGTTGTACTATCGGGTTGACAGGGAGGAAGTCGCTGCTGCCATGCCGGTCTTCGACGAGTTTGGGCTCGTGCGGGCGGGACCTCCCCCACCGTCTGCCTCCTTGGTGCACCTGTCCTCCGGTGATCAATTCTCCAAGGCCACCGAGGATGAGGTTGTCGAGGAATTCTCCACTCCGCGACAGAGGGAGCTCCTTCGCGACTTTCCTAACGATGATGATGATGATGAGCCTCCAGTGGTGGAGGTGCCTCGCCCTTCTGGAGTCACCACGAGGTCCGGGGTGTCCTCTTCAAAGCAGCCCAAGCGGACGGCCATGAAGAAGGGCAGGACTGCGCTGATTCCTCCGGGCGGCGTTCCGCCTTTGCCGACGGTGTCCCGAGTGGCACCGACCGCGAGTTCTCCTGCTCCCAAGAGCTCAGCTCCGGCTGCCCCCTCTCGGCGCCCGCTGCAGAGCCTGAAGAGGAGCTATGTCTACACCGACCAGTGAGTCTTCTTCTTGGCCTTGTTTGTTGATTCTTGACGTGATGCTTAGAGTCTTCATCTGTCATCAGGCAGCAGTCGTCGAAGAAGCAAAAGAAGGGCACGGAGGTCGCCGTGGTTGAAGGCGTTGAAGTGTCCACCGCGGCCCTGGCGAAGGAGAGTGTCGCGGCCCTTGCAGCTCCTGTGGTGATGCCGTCTCCACAGGGCGTGAAAGCCCATCCTCGGGAGGTGCCGGCACCTTTGGCGGGGCTGACCCCGCCGGCACCCATCCTTGCTGCGACTGTTGAGGTTGCCCAGCCTCCGGAGCCGCAGGTCCTTCCTGAGGCTGAGGCTTCTTCTGTCTTGGCGCCAAGGGTGTCTTCTCCCCTGCCCAGTGTGTAGCCGAGCCGTGGCACTCCTGCCACCTCTAGGGCCCTGGAGGAGGCAAGGGCGGCGCTGGACCTCCTCCAGGTAGAACTTCAGGGCCCGGATCATCGCTCGGTGTTGGGATGCCTGGGGCTGATTTCTGGTTGGCTCCAAGCCGACGCGTCTATCCGCGCGGCCTGGGGCTCTGCGGAGGAAACCGAGAAGGTGCTTGGGGTGGTTTCCATCGAGCGCGATCTGGCGCGAAAGGAGGTCACGGAAGCAGAGGATCGGTGCCGCGTGGTGGAGGCTGAACTGAAGGTTCTTCAGGATCAGCAGGCTGCCTAGGCCAGCCAGCTCCAGGAGCGTGAGGAGAAGATGAAGGCCCAGGAGGCTACTGTCGCTGATCGAGACGCCAAGGTGAAGAAGGTGGCCTTGGAGCAGGCTGCAGAGCGCGACCGCCTGACGAGGCTGAAGGGGAAGGCGGAGGCAGCCCAAGCGGCCCTTGCCGTGGCCAAGAAGGTGGCCGCCATGGCGCGCGGCACCCTTGCCTCCCTCGAGGTGAGGTTCCAGAAGGCTCAGTAGTCGCTCTTTGGGGACGATCCCTTGAAGAAGGCGATGGTGACGACCTCGAGGGAGAGCCCTGCTGCTCTGCTCCCTGAAGTCTTGGTAGTGCTTGAAGATGCTGTCGACGGGTTTGGCTCCTTGGTGGAAAGTGAGGCATGCTCGCTTTCTTCCTCAGCCCTTACGTGCGTCCTCAGCCATCTCTATCTCCAGGACGCCGGCTTCGACTTCTCCTCCTTCCTTTCTCCCATGGACTCTGACTCCCAGGACGCTGCTGCAGCCGCCGTGAAGAGCTCCGTTGAGGCCATGCTGAGTATGTTCCTGGTCATTAGTGCTCCGACCGAGGCCGAGGGGACGGGCGACGCGCCTGGTAACGGGGCTCCTCTGGCGGGTGATGGCGGCACCCAGGTCTGAAGAGGTGGCTTGGTGACTCTGCTCTTCATTGTTCATCCAGTTATCATGTAGCATGCCTTGGGGAGGTGTTTAAAACTGTTTGCTTGGAACAATATGTTTTGTAATAATTAGACTATGATCCCTCGACTTTTTCATTTGCTTTGTTGTTATGCGTCGGCAGAGCCCGACCCCGCGCATACCTCAGCCACCGTTGGGTCATCCGGATTTCTAGGACGAGCCCAAGGGGTGAGGGGCAACGTGACCAGTTAGGCTCCTGAGACGCGATGCTCAGGAGTCTGTTGGGGAACGTAGTAATTTCAAAAAATTTCCTACGCACATGCAAGATCATGGTGATGCATAGCAACGAGAGGGGAGAGTGTTGTCTCGCACCCTCGTGAGACCGAAGCGAAGCGCTGACGCAACGAGAGGAAGTAGTCGACGTCCTCCCGGTCCAACCGATCCAAGCACCGTTACTCCAGCACCTCCGAGTTCTTGACACGCCAGACAGCTCGATGACGCACCCTCGATCTCCAATCCAAGAGAGGCTCCGAGGGGAGTTCCACAAGACGACGGCGTGGTGGCGATCTTGATGTTCTCTGTCGCAGGCTTTGCCTAAGCACCGCTACAATATGATCGAGGTGTAATATCGTGGAGGGGGCACCGCTTTACGGCTAAGGAACGATCAATGATCAACTTGTGTCCTAGGGTGCCCCTACCCCGTATATAAAGGAGGGAGGAGGAGGTGGCCGCCCAAGGGGCGCCATAGGGGAGGGGGAAACCTACTCAAGTAGGTTTCCCCTTTCCTTATCTTATTTGGAGGGAAGGAAAGAGTACTAGTATTAGGAAGTAGTACTAGTAGTAGTAATATGAAGAGGGGAAGGAGAAAGGGGGGGCCGCCCCTCCCCAATTCGGATTGGGCTGGGGGCACGCCTCCCTTGTTCCTTCTCCTTCCTCCTACATGGGCCCAATAAGGCCCATATACCTCCCGGGGTTCCGTAACCTCCTGAGCTCCAAACTTCTCCGAACCTTTCGTGTCCAAATATATCCGTCCAATATATCAATCTTTATGTCTCGACCATTTCGAGACTCCTCGTCATGTCCGTGATCATATCCGGACTCAACAACCTTCGGTACATCAAAATACATAAACTCATAATATAACTCGCATCGAAACCTTAAGCGTGCGGACCCTACGGTTCGAGAACAATGTAGACATGACCGAGACATGTCTCCGGTCAATAACCAATAGCGGACCTGGATGCCCATATTGGCTCCTACATATTCTACGAAGATCTTTATCGGTCAAACCGCACAACAACATACGTTGTTCCCTTTGTCATCGGTATGTTACTTGTCCGAGATTCGATCGTCGGTATCCAATACCTAGTTCAATCTCGTTACCGGCAAGTCTCTTTACTCGTTCCGTAATACATCATCTCACAATTAACTCATTAGTTGAAATGCTTGCAAGGCTTAAGTGATGTGTATTACCGAGAGGGCCCAGAGATACCTCTCCGACATTCGGAGTGACAAATCCTAATCTCGAAATACGCCAACTCAACAAGTACCTTTGGAGGCACCTGTAGAGCATCTTTATAATCACCCAGTTACGTTGTGATGTTTGGTAGCACACAAAGTGTTCCTCTGGTAAACGGGAGTTGCGTAATCTCATAGTCATAGGAACATGTACAAGTCATGAAGGAAGCAATAGCAACATACTAAACAATCGTGTGCTAAGCTAACGGAATGGGTCATGTCAATCAGATCATTCAACTAATGATTTGACCTTGTTAATCAAATAACAACTCCTTGTTCATGGTTAGGAAACATAACCATCTTTTATTAACAAGCTAGTCAAGTAGAGGCATACTAGTGGCACACTATTTGTCTATATATTCACACATGTATTATGTTTCCGGTTAATACAACTCTAGCATGAATAATAAACATTTATCATGATATGAGGAAATAAATAATAACTTTATTATTGCCTCTAGGGCATATTTCCTTCAGTCTCCCACTTGCACTAGAGTCAATAATCTAGATTACACAGTAATGATTCTAACACCCATGGAGTCTTGGTGTTGATCATGTTTTGCTCATGGAAGAGGCTTAGTCAACGGATCTGCAACATTCAGATCCGTATGTATCTTGCAAATCTCTATGTCTCCCACCTGGACTAGATCCCGAATGGAATTGAAGCGTCTCTTGATGTGCTTGGTCCTCTTGTGAAATCTGGATTCCTTCGCTAAGGCAATCGCTCCAGTATTGTCACAAAAGATTTTCATTGGACCCGATGCACTTGGTATGACACCTAGATCGGATATGAACTCCTTCATCCAGACTCCTTCATTGGTTGCTTCCGAAGCAGCTATGTATTCCGCTTCACATGTAGATCCCGCCATGACGCTTTGCTTTGAACGCACCAACCGACAGCTCCACCGCTTAATGTAAACACGATCCGGTTTGCGATTTTGAATCGTCGGATCGGTGTCAAAGCTTGCATCAACGTAACCATTTACGATGAGCTCTTTGTCACCTCCATATACGAGAAACATATCCTTAGTCCTTTTAGGTATTTCAGATGTTCTTGACCACCGCTGCGATCCACTCTGGATTACTTTGGTACCTCCTGCTAGACTTATAGCAAGGCACACATCAGTCCAGTACACAACATTGCATACATGATAGAGCCTATGGCTGAAGCATAGGAACACTTTTCATTTTCTCTATCTTCTGCAGTGGTCGGGCTTTGAGTCTTACTCAACTTCACACCTTGCAATACAGCAAGAACCCTTTCTTTGCTTGATCCATTTTGAACTTCTTCAAAACTTTGTCAAGGTATGTGCTTTGTGAAAGTCCAATTAAGCGTCTTGATCTATCTCTATAGATCTTAATGCCCAATATGTAAGCAGCTTCACCGAGGTCTTTCTCAAGTATCCCTTTATGCTATCCAGAAATTCTATATCATTTCCAATCAATAATATGTCATCCACATATAATATTAGAAATGCTACAGAGCTCCCACTCACTTTCTTGTAAATACAAGCTTCTCAAAAGTCTCAGATAAAACCAAATGCTTTGATCACACTATCAAAACGTTTATTCCAACTCCGAGAGGCTTGCACCAATCCATAAATGGAACGTTGGAGCTTGCACACTTTGTTAGCTCCTTTGGATCGATAAAACCTTCTCGTTGCATCATATACAACTCTTCTTCGTAAATCCATTCAGAATGCAGTTTTACATCCATTTGCCAAATTTCATAATCATAAAATGCGGCAATTGCTAACATGATTCGGACAGACTTAAGCATCGCTACGGGTGAGAAGGTCTCATCGTAGTCAACCCCTTGAACTTGTCAAAAACCTTTTGCAACAAGTCGAGCTTTGTAGACAGTAACATTACCGTCAGCGTCAGTCTTCTTCTTGAAGATCCATTTATTCTCTATTGCTTGCCGACCATCGGGCAAGTCAACCAAAGTCCATACTTTGTTATCATACATGGATCCCATCTCAGATTTCATGCCTTCAAGCCATTTTGCGGAATCTGGGCTCACCATCGCTTCTTCATAGTTCGTAGGTTCATCATGATCTAGTAGCATGACTTCCGAATAGGATTACCGCACCACTCAGTGCGGATCTTACTCTGTCGACCCACGTGGTTCTCAGATAACTTGATCTCAAGTTCTATGATCATTATCATCAACTTCCTCACTAGTTGGTTTTGATGTCACGTAAACCGTTTCTGTGATGTATTATTTTCCAACAAGGAGCAGTACAGCTTACCTCATCAAGTTCTACTTTCCTCCCACTCACTTCTTTCGAGAGAAACTCCTTCTCTAGAAAGGATCCATTCTTAGCAACGAATGTCTTGCCTTCGGATCTGTGATAGAAGGTGTACC
The DNA here is from genome assembly GCA_021437245.1 of Aegilops speltoides. Taxonomy (NCBI): domain Eukaryota; kingdom Viridiplantae; phylum Streptophyta; class Magnoliopsida; order Poales; family Poaceae; genus Aegilops; species Aegilops speltoides. Next base: position 204,653,515 of record CM038145.1, on the reverse strand, counting down.
CAACTGTCTCCTTTGGGTATCCTATGAAGACACATTTCTCGATTTGGGTTCGAGCTTATCAGGTTGAAGCTTTTTCACATAAGCATCGCAACCCCAAACTTTAAGAAACGACAACTTTGGTTTCTTGCCAAACCATAGTTCATAAGGTGTCGCCTCAACGGATTTCGACGGTGCCCTATTTAACGTGAATGTGGCTATCTCTAGAGCATAACCCCAAAACGATAGCGGTAAATCTGTAAGAGACATCATAGACCGCACCATATCAAGTAAAGTACGATTCTGACGCTCGACACACCATTACGCTTTGGTGTTCCGGTGGCGTGAGTTGCTAAACTATTCCACATTGTTTTAAGTGTAGACCAAACTCAGAACTCAAATATTCTACTCCACGATCGATCGTAGAAACTTTATTTTCTGTTACAATGATTTTCAACTTCACTCTGAAATTCTTTGAACTTTTCAAATGTTTCGACTTATGTTTCATTAAGTAGATATACCCATATCTGCTTAAATCATCTGTGAAGGTGAGAAAATAACGATATCCGCCACGAGCCTCAACATTCATTGGACCACATACATCTGTATGTATGATTTCCAACAAATCTGTTGCTCTCTCCATAGTACCGGAGAACGGCGTTTTGGTCATCTTGCCCATGAGGCACGGTTCGCAAGTACCAAGTGATTCATAATCAAGTGGTTCCAAAAGTCCATCAATATGGAGTTTCTTCATGCGCTTTATACCGATATGACCCAAACGGTAGTGCCACAAATAAGTTGCACTATCATTATCAACTCTGCATCTTTTGGCTTCAACACTATGAATATGTGTATTACTACTATCGAGATTCATCAAAAATAGACCACTCTTCAAGGGTGCATGACCATAAAAGATATTACTCATATAAATAGAACAACCATTATTCTCTTGATTTAAATGAATAACCGTCTCGCATCAAACAAGATCCAGATATAATGTTCATGCTCAACGCCGCACCAAATAACAATTATTTAGGTCTAATACTAATCCGAAGGTAGATGTAGAGGTAGCGTGCCGACCGCGATCACATCGACTTTGGAACCGCTTCCCACGCGCATCGTCACCTCGCCCTTTGCCGTGTTAAGCTAATCCGTAGTCCCTGTTTGAGTTGCAAATATTAGCAATGTAACCAAGATCAAATACCAGTGCTATCTGCGAGCTCTAGTAAGGTACACATCAATAACATGTATATCACATATACCTTTGTTCACTTTGCCATCCTTCTTATCCGCCAAATACTTGGGGTAGTTCCGCTTCCAGTGACCTGTCTACTTGCAGTAGAAGCACTCGGTTTCAGGTTTAGGTCCAGACTTGGGTTTCTTCTCTTGAGCAGCAACTTGTTTGCTGTTCTTCCTGAAGTTCCCCTTCTTCTTCCCTTTGCCCTTTTTCTTGAAACTAGTGGTCTTGTTAACCATCAACACTTGATGCTCCTTCTTGATTTCTACCTCCGCAGCCTTTAGCATTGCGAAGAGCTCGGGAATCGTCTTATCCATCCCTTGCATATTATAGTTCATCACGAAGCTCTTGTAGCTTGGTGGAAGTGATTGGAGAATTCATCAATGACGCTATCATCCGGAAGAGTAACTCCCGGTTGAATCAAGTGATTACAATACCCGGACATCTTGAGTATGTGCTCACCGACGAACTATTCTCCTCCATCTTGCAGCTATAGAACTTATTGGAGACTTCATATCTCTCAATTCGGGCATTCTTCGGAATATCAACTTCAACTCTGAAACATCTCATATGCTCCATGACGCTCAAAACGTCGTTGAAGTCCCGGTTCTAAGCCCTAAAGCATGGCACATTGAACTATCGAGTAGTCATCGCTTTGCTCGCCAGACGTTCTTAACGTCGTCGGTTAGATCAGCGGCAGTTCGCACCCAGCGGTGCTTCCAGGACGTAATTTTTCTCAGCAATGAGGATAATCCTCAAATTACGGACCCAATCCGCGTAGTTGCTACCATCATCTTTCAACTTAGCTTTCTCAAGGAACGCATTAAAATTCAACGGAACAACAAAGACGGGCCATCTATCTACAAACAACATAGACAAGCAAGATACTATCGGTACTAAGTTCATGATAAATTTTAGTTCAATTAATCATATTACTTAAGAACTCCCACTTAGACAGACATATCTCTAGTCATCTAAGTGATCACGTGATCCAAATCAACTAAACCATAACCGATCATCACGTGAGATGGAGTAGTTTTCAATGGTGAACATCTTATGTTGATCATATCTACTATATGATTCACGCCGACCTTTCGGTCTCCGTGTTCCGAGGCCATATCTGCATATGCTAGGCTCGTCAAGTATAACTGAGTATTCTGCGTGTGCAAAACTGGCTTGCACCCGTTGTAGATGGACGAGAGCTTATCACACCCGATCATCACGTGGTGTCCGGTCACGACGAACTTTGGCAATGGTGCATACTCGGAGAACACTACTTGATAATTTTAGTGAGAGATCATCTTAAAATGCTACCGTCAATCAAAGCAAGATAAGATGCATAAAGGATAAACATCACATGCAATCAATATAAGTGATATGATATGGCCATCATCTTCTTGTGCTTGTGATCTCCATCTCAAGCACCATCATGATCACCATCGCCACCGCGCGACACCTTGATCTCCATCGTAGCATCGTTGTCGCTTACGCCATCTATTACTTCTCGACTATTGCTACCGCTTAGTGATAAAGTAAAGCAATTACAGTATGCGTTTGCATTTCATACAATAAAGCGACAACCATATGGCTCCTTCCGATTGCCGATAACTTCGTTACAAAACATGATCATCTCATACAATAAAATATAGCATCATGTCTTGGCCATATCACATCACAACATGCCCTGCAAAAACAAGTTAGACGTCCTCTACTTTGTTGTTGCAAGTTTTACGTGGCTGCTACGGGCTTAAGCAAGAACCAATCTCACCCACGCATCAAAACCACAACGATAGTTTGTCAAGTTGATGCTGTATTAACCTTCGCAAGGACCGGGCGTAGTCACACTCGGTTCAACTAAAGTTGGAGAAACCGACACCGCTAGTCACCGTGTGCAAAGCACGGCGGTAAAACCAGTCTCGTAAAGCGTCTGCGTAATGTCGGTCCGGCCGCTTCATCCAACAATACCGCCAACCAAAGTATGACATGTTTAAGCAAGATGACTTATATCGCCCACAACTCACTTGTGTTCTACTCGTGCATATAACATCAAACCATAAAAACCTGGCTCGGATGCCACTGTTGGGGAACGTAGTAATTTTAAAAAATTTCATACGCACACGCAAGATCATGGTGATGCATAGCAACGAGAGGGGAGAGTGTTGTCTACGTACCCTCGTAGACCGAAGCGGAAGCGTTGACGCAATGTAGAGGAAGTAGTCGTACGTCCTCCCGGTCCAACCGATCCAAGAACCGTTACTCCGGCACCTCCGAGTTCTTGACACGCGTACAGCTCGATGACGCACCTCGATCTCCAATCCAGAGAGGCTCGAGGGGAGTTCCGTCGACGACGGCGTGGTGACGATCTTGATGTTCTCTGTCGCAGGCTTTGCCTAAGCACCGCTACAATATGATCGAGGTGTAATATCGTGGAGGGGCACCGACACGGCTAAGGAACGATCAATGATCAACTTGTGTCCTAGGGTGCCCCCCTACCCCGTATATAAAGGAGGGAGGGAGGAGGTGGCCGGCCCAAGGGGGGCGCGCCATAGGGGAGGGGAAACCTACTCCAAGTAGGTTTCCCCCCTTTTCCTTATCTTATTTGGAGGGGGAAGGAAAGAGTACTAGTATTAGGAAGTAGTACTAGTAGTAGTAATAGGAAGAGGGGGAAGGAGAAAGGAAAGGGGGGGCCGGCCCCCTCCCCAATTCGGATTGGGCTGGGGCGCCCCCCCCTTGTTCCTTCTCCCTTCCTCCTACATGGGCCCAATAAGGCCCATATACCTCCCGGGGGGTTCCGGTAACCTCCCGGAGCTCCAAACTTCTCCGGAACCTTTCCGGTGTCCAAATATATCCGTCCAATATATCAATCTTTATGTCTCGACCATTTCGAGACTCCTCGTCATGTCCGTGATCATATCCGGACTCAAAAACCTTCGTACATCAAAATACATAAACTCATAATATAACATCGCCGAAACCTTAAGTGCGGACCCTACGGTTCGAGAACAATGTAGACATGACCGAGACATGTCTCGGTCAATAACCAATAGCGGGACCTGGATGCCCATATTGGTTCCTACATATTCTACGAAGATCTTTATCGGTCAAACCGCACAACAACATACGTTGTTCCTTTGTCATCGGTATGTTACTTGTCCGAGATTCGATCGTCGGTATCCAATACCTAGTTCAATCTCGTTACGGCAAGTCTCTTTACTCGTTCCGTAATACATCATCTCACAACTAACTCATTAGTTGAAATGCTTGCAAGGCTTAAGTGATGTGTATTACCGAGAGGGCCCAGAGATTCCTCTCCGACATTCGGAGTGACAAATCCTAATCTCGAATACGCCAACTCAACAAGTACCTTTGGAGACACCAGAGAGCATCTTTATAATCACCCGATTCGTTGTGACGTTTGGTAGCACACAAAGTGTTCCTCCGTAAACGGAGTTGCATAATCTCATAGTCATAGGAACATGTATAAGTCATGAAGGAAGCAATAGCAACATACTAAACGATCGTGTGCTAAGCTAACGGAATGGGTCATGTCAATCAGATCATTCAACTAATGATGTGACCTTGTTAATCAAATAACAACTCCTTGTTCATGGTTAGGAAACATAACCATCTTTGATTAACAAGCTAGTCAAGTAGAGGCATACTAGTGACACACTGTTTGTCTATATATTCACACATGTATTATGTTTCCGGTTAATACAATTCTAGCATGAATAATAAACATTTATCATGATATGAGGTAATAAATAATAACTTTATTATTGCCTCTAGGGCATATTTCCTTCAGAGTCCCCCTTGACGTGCGAACATCTTAGGAAAAGGCGCGGAGGCAAGCCTTGATGTTCTGCATCGGCAGGGCCCGGCCCCACGAATGCCTCAGCCGCCGTTGGGTCGTTCGGATCACCAGGACAAGACCAAGGGGTGAGGGGCTACGTGGCTAGTTAGGCTCCTGAGATGCGATGCTCAAGAGTCCCCCTTGACGTACGAACCGACCATCATACCTTTTCCTCGCCGAGCTATCGCTTGGGAGGGGCGCGCGAATACCAGGCCCATGAGGCCTGGTGAGGTGAGGTGCGTCAGGCGTGACCTGAGCACAGCCCCCGTTCCCAGCCCCCTCATGCTACCCTCCCGAGGAAGAGCAGCGCAGTGAGGCAGGGCACTGAACCCGGGGCTCCCTGAGGTTATTGCGGCCGCGAGGCCACCACCAGTTGTTTATCACAAGCACGGAGCATAGCGCTTCCGCTCTTGCACAGGCATAGCCGCTCCTCGGCAGTGTTGATGGCCAGCGCGGAGCATGGTGCTTCCGCTAGTGCGTGGGAGGGGGTTCCCTATGAGGATAGCCCCCGGGGCGTGTACAGCCCCGCCCTGACACGTGGCTTGCACGACAGGGCTGAAGGAGGTGTATATGGGCACCCATGAGCCAGCGCAGGACTCACGAGGCCCTACCTCAAGGCAGGTTGCGCCTGGGCTTGACTTAGTCATGCGAGATGGTTAGGCAGCGTGCGCCGAATGAGTCTCTTGAGGTTATTGCATGAGAAGGCCAGACACCAACGACCGCAGGAGGTGACGAGAATGGGGCCGGCCTGCCAGACAGAGCTCATAAGTTGGGTTTATCGATGCCGCAGGGACGGACCCGAGCACAGACGCCGTGCACAGTCTTCTCATGCAAAGGTCCTGAAGAAAAAACAACTAGCTTGCGGTTCCCGTGGCCACGGGGGCACCAGGTCGCGTACCCTTACTCATCCACCCGCGATTAGCTCATCCGAGAACAAGGAACCAAGGCCATGGGAGGTGACGTACACGGGGACTGGCCCGTGAGCCAGAGCTCAGTCTCTTGGATTTAGAGATGCTGCAGGGACGGACACAAGCAAAGACACCGTGCCAGTCCTTAATCATGAGGTGGTCGCGGGAGGGCTCGCAAGGGCACGAGACGTTCTTAGCGACGAAGCGCTGGTCAGGCAGTCAATAATTTAAAAGCAGCTTGCGAAGGATTGTAAACTAGCTCTGATAGATGCAAAAGGGATACATGTCGTAGGGACGGACCCACATGGCCCGGGGATGATGCAGCCCGAGGGGCGCCTCCAGACTAAACGAACTAGAGAGATGTCACCTGGTACCGCCGCTGAAGAGGTGTTGAGGTAGCCAAAAATGCGCGCTGCTGGAGTCGTTCCTCACGAGCCGCTCTAGTGCCGAGCCTCGGGAGGCTCAGAGGGCCCAGGAGGCTCCTGAGGTGCTCCTCCATCTCCGCTAGGATCGCCTGATGCCTGGCCTCGCGAGTCGCCAGGGCGTCCCTCATGCAGCGCTGGAACACCACAACCGCACCCGGCAGGCCGAAGGGCATACGGACGTAGCTGTGGGGTGGACGAATCGGCCGATACGAGACGGCCAGATGAGCTGCCCAGACCCGACCCTATTGAGCCCGGGGATGTCGATGCAGATGCGGAACTCCTTACGCTCGCTGGGGCAGTGAGCTGCGCCTTGCGGCAGGCGACGATCGCTTTGCAGAACCCTTGCTTCTTGAATCTCCTTGATTGCCTTGCTGATGAACTCCTGGACGCCTGGTGCCTCCCGCCTGCTGCCTTTTCCTGGTAAGAGTGCTCTGAAGGCCGCCTCCACATGGTGCCCGAGCGCCTCCCTCATGACCCTGGCTAGGTCTGATGCCCTCCCGAGGAGAGCCCTCGAGCCCAGCCTGAGAGGGGCGCCGGGCGCGCCTTCCTATGCGATGGGTGAAGGTGCCGCATCCAGGGATGCGAGGCTCAGCGCAGCGTCCTCGAGCGATGCTCCTTCACGAGACCCCTATCCCAGCTGCAACTTCTTCATCTTGGGGGCGGCCTCAAGAGGGAGGGCACCGTCCTCATCTTCAGGGTTCTCGACCGCTGCAGCCTGGAAGGTGCGCTCGAGGGAGCACACCGCATCCTTCTCTTGACACGCGAACATGATGACGCCGCCGCTTCCTGGCATCTTGAGGACGTTGTAGCCGTGGTGCGTAGCTGCCATGAACTTGGCAAGTGTTGGGTACCCTAGGATGGCGTTGTAGGGCAGGCGGATGTCGGGGACATCGAAGTCGATGAGCTCGGTGTGGTAGTTGTTGCACTCGTCGAAGGTGACAGGGAGGCGGACCTGCCCTATCGGGTGTGTAGAACCACCGGTCACTGTTGAAAATGGCTTGGTTGGGTGAAGTTGGTAGTATGGTACTTGGAGCCTGTCGAATGTCTAAACAGATAGAACATTGAGCCCTACTCCGCCATCGATGAGAGTGTTGGTGACGACCACGTTGCTGATGACGGGGGAGCAGAGCATAGGGAGCGCGAGCAGTGGCCGCGCACTTGAGCTGGTCTGAGGAGCTGAAGGTGATGGCGCACTTGGACCACCTGAGAGGGCGAGTTGCTTCGGGCTTGGGGAGCACTGCATTCACCTCGCGCGCGAACTGCTTGAAGACGCGGTGGGAAGCCGGGGCCTGCGAGCCGCCCAGGATGCAAGCGATGGCTCGAGGCTCCTGGAAGCCCCCAGCCCCCTCGTCCTGGTGGTGATCTTCATTCCTTCTTGGCGGTGGAGGCAGAGGACGCCGAGCTGCGTTGCTCCCTCCAGGTGCCCTCGCAAGGTTGGCCCTGCCAGCTGTCCTCCCGAGGCTGGTCGCACCACTCCTGACGGTGGTCGCGTCCGTCCCAGCGTCCTTCGCCTCAGCCTCCTCCATGGTCGTAGCCTTGATCATTGCGCTTAGAGCGTCGAACGAGGCGCCCGTCACGGAGGGCCCTAAGCTCCTGACAATCGTTGGTGTTGTGGTTGTGAACGTTGTGGAAGACGTACAATGGCCGGTTGCTCTTGGATTACTCGGGGTGGTCGCAGCCGCGCTTTGTCTCTGGTTCGGCCGCAAGCACGGCCGGACCCTTTCGCTTCACGTCCTTGGCCTTGGCCTTCTTGTCTTCTGGATCAGCATCGGGGGGCTCGAGGAGGGAGAGGCGCCCTTCCTCATCCCTTGCGCACTTGTTCGCCATGTTGAACATCTCCAGAGCTGTACAGACATCCTCATGGATAGCGAGCTCCTCCTTCATCTTGACGTCGCGGACGCCATCAATGAATGCTGAAATGATGGCCTCGTCCGACACCTTGGGTATCTTGAGGCGAACGTTGTTGAAGCACTGGATATACTTTTGTAGGGTCTCTCCAGGTTGTTGCTTGATGCAACGCAGGTCACCCGCGGCCAGCGGACGGTCGCGAGTGCCCTGGAAGTTGGCGATGAAGCAGCCGCGCATCTCCTCCTAGGAAGAAACCGACCCCTCGGGTAGGTTCAGGAGCCAAGAACGAGCACCGTCCTTGAGGGCCATCGGAAATCAGTCTACCATGATCTTCTCATCACCGCGGGCCGCCTCAATGCTCAGCTCGTAGAGCTGCAGGAACTCGGCGGGGGTCGGCGGTGCCGTCGTAGTGCGGAGGAATGTCAGGCTTGAACTTGCTTGGCCAGACGATGTTGTGGAGCTCCGGGGTGAACGCGCGACGTCCTGTCGTGGCAACTGGAGGTTGTCGAGGGGGTGGAAACTGGTCCTGGTGCACGCGCACCGCCACCTCCTGCGGCGGTACGTGGGCCTGGTACGCGCGCTTCTCCTTGAGGTTGCTGCACCACCTGGCAGCTCACGTCCTCCCGAGCTGGCGCAGGGTGTGGCGGGTCGCGCAGTGGTGCCGCACGCCTTGGCCCGACGATGGCACCCTGGCCCGGAGGTGGTGGAGAAGCCCCGTGTGCCACGTCGCCTGCTGTAGGAGGCTGCTGGGGCAGTGAGCGAGCTAGATCGGCGGAGCCCCCGTGCGCCATGCTGATGAGCTCAGTGATCCGCTCGAGCCACTCCTCGTAGAGATGGCCGACACGGGCGGTAGCGAAGGAGCTCCCGTGCCATGAGTAGAACGGCATGCGCGTCCGCTTGGTCGCAACGCGCGTGCAAGGACGAAGTTGCTGGGGTCAGTAATGGAGTAGCGGTGCGCCCGTCGTGACGCACCGATGGGTGGAGCGATGAAGCTTGCTGCTCGTGGCCGGCTGGGCCCGTGGCGGCATTGGCCACCGGAGATGGACCACGACGAGCACAACCATCACCCGCCGGAGCCGTCTGAGCGACGCGGGCGACGACTGCAGCCCGGCGCTCGGCGCGATCTCGGCGTGCGTCGGCCATGGAGGTGTCGGAGTGGCGGTGGATCGATCGACGGAAGTGAAGATCCGACACACCCCTACCTGGCGCGCCAAATGTCGGATTACGGGTTCCGCAAACCATTGAGAGGTTCGAACTCTGGGGTGCGTGCAGAAATCTCTACCTACCCAGCCTGCCTACTCGCGATCCTCCTAAGCCTAGCGCGACAAGCTCGAAGAGACAAGGAGACACAACAGTTTATCCTGGTTCAGGCCACCTTGCGGTGTAATACCCTACTCCAGCGTTTTGGTGGATTGCCTCGGAGGTCTGAGGATGAACTAGTACAATGGACGAATTGGCCTGAGGAGGTGAGGTATTCTTGAGCTCGAGGGAGCTAGTGAGGTGTGAGCTAGTCCTATTTATAGTGGCCTTGGTCCTCTTCCCAAATGTTGGTGGGAAGGGATTCCACAACGGCCGGATTAGAAAGGGGACAAGTAGTACAACTTATCCTGACAAAAGTAGTCTTCGCGTGCGAAAAGCCTCTGGTCGTGACGCTGCGGTGGGCTCGTCGAGGACCTCCGTCCTACCGTCCTGGCGGTCTTGATCTCGTTGCACCAGAATGGAAACCTTTGGCTGATTCCTCGGTACTCCGTGCCTGTGGCTTGCCTACTTTGCACCAAAGAGGAAACATGTGCTCTGCGCTCGCCTGGCGCTCGCCTGGCCTTGGTCGTCATGGCTCACGTTAGCTGAGCCTCGTGAGGTATACCTTGCATAGAACTCTCCGCCCCCTCACGAGCCAGCCTGAGGAGGCCGATCCCCTCAGGAGTCTTGGCGTCGTCCGCCTCGCGAGGCTTGGCCCCTCGCGAGGGTTTTGTGCTATTGATGTTGAAGCTGGGCCGTACCAGGCCATCGATGAAGCCACGTGGTGGGCCGCAGGCAGGCAGGGCTGGATACCCCCATATTCAGAACGCCAACACTAATCACTTAATGCATCATCATCAACAACATCAGATAGTGTGCATCTCCAACCGAGCTCTTGGAGTCTTCTTATTAGGGACTTCATTTGCATCACAGTCTTCCACTTCTTCTCACGTACAACATCTGTCCAACAATGATGCGAAGTGAATGCTTTATCTCTCTTCTTCGACCCTTTTTCCCTTTTCCCTTGAATAAAGCATGAGCAATGTTGAGCTACATACCACAATTGAGAAAACAAGTTTGCCACTTATACATATAAGACATGGAAAAAATAGTTGGTCAATTTCAACAAATAATCAACTTATCTTGGTCATTCATATCACTTGGATTCAAGCGTTTGACATGTGTCAAACACGTCAACTAATTTTGACAATCCGCGGATATTTTATACCATGGGTGGCATCGAGAAGTGGCCGATCAGTGGTAGCCACTAGTGTTGCATGCATGGAAGAACTATTTGATCTACACCCAATAAGTGTTCATTGTTTCCCGCTACCGACTGCATCATGACTAATTTTCTTACATGCCAAATGTAGCAACTTGTTTCCTCGGCTTGGAAGTTCCCCGTTCTTCCCTTTGGAATTTCATTAAAAACCTCCTAATCCATATCAAGATGGGGCTCCTCCCATTGTGCTTCATGTCTTGAGAGGGCATTTCTTAAGAGACCAAACCTTGACATGCAACATTTGTATATTGCAAGAAAGTATCACTATCGACACTACATGCATCGAAATTCAATAACGTACGCACACATCACCTCATAATTGCATTCCACAAGAAGAATCGGTGACAAAGAGAGAAAAGCAAAGGAAAGAAAAATGTGTGCCTTTGCGATAGTTCGTCAAACATGTTGAGGACGCCAGTGGCCGTGGCGACAGTGACTCTTCCATGGATGTTGATGGGATGAAAGGGTGTAATGCCCTGTTACTCCTGGCGGGATCAAGACTGGCCCCACAGACTAAGACTAGTCTTTTCTGCACACTTTGTCCTCGTGCGCACCCTGGACCAACTTCGCGCTTTGTCCTCACTCGTGTGCACCAGGGACCAACTTCCCGGTCGGTCACCCATCCTAGATTTATTCCCACACCTAACTTTGGAGTTCTTTTTGAATGGGCTTCCAGAAAAGAAGGAATTCCTTGTTGATAACTTTCATTCCTATTAAGCCAGACTCTCACAAAGGGAGAGGGGTACCACCAGAACAGCCAGAACATCAGTCGTCGAACCTTTCGTGTTCTTTGGTCGTGAGGCAGCAAATGATAGATCCCGTGACGGCCTCTTCTTGCGCGCACCACCGCATGGCTCTGTCAAGGCCTTTCTCTTCGGAGCGACGACCTTGCCCGATGCAACTCCTATGGCTACAGCGGCGGGTCGTGGGGCTGCACAAACGACATATACAGGGGCAACCTTTGGATACGAGGAAGTCACTGTAGCGACCGGACCTCAAACGGTCAAGTCTCTGTGCATTAGTGTCATCCCTAGATCGGTAATGCTGACACGCATAGTACTCGAGGAATTATAACAGAGTTTCAATCACGCACTTATTAGATTGAGTCCTCGTAAAGAGTATGATACAAAAATATAATGGCTGAAGGCCATCTAACCTAGATAATTGTGGAAGCTTCAAAGGTAAATGAGTCCATCAACTCCAACGGCGTAGCTGAGTGCAAAACAATGACCTATCGCACCTTATTGGTCATCTGAGTAGTCTGCAACATAAGACGTTGCAGCCCGAAATGGGTCAACACATGGAATATGCTGGCATAGTTACACTATAAAGCAATGAAATGCAAGAACTATATCTACTTGCAACATTTGGCTGGTGGAGGCTGTAAATTTCATAGTTTTGCACAAAGCTAGTTTTTCCCTACAACAAAGGAATAAATTTATTTAACTACTCCCATATTGCCCATTATTTGAGAAGGTAAACCCAACTCAAATCCCAATTAAAAGTATCATCATTAACCCAACTCAATTAATTAAAGTAACATGTTGAGATCACATCAATAGATTCAAGTACTAGATACTCAAAATGTCCATAACCGGGGACACGGCTAATCATGATTAGTTTATACACTCTGCAGAGGTTTGCGCACTTTTCCCCACAAGACTCAACCGCATCCATGATAGGATGATTGAGACATAGCCTTTCTGAAGTATGAACTCTCTACTCCGGGTAGGTAGTACCACCTACAACCCTCTACATCTGCTAGTCTACCTCTTCAAGAGCTCACGCAACTTACTCAACTATGCCAGAGCCCATAATGGCTTGTGGCTACACACGGAAGTTTCTAGCATGAATAATCTTATGATACCTTTGAGCCTGGGTGGCATTCCATAGGATAATCACACAGGTACCCCGGGATTTTCAAAAACAAGGCAACACTGGCCAATCCACCCAGATGTATATTAAAGTTGCCACCTTATTGTTATCCATGATTAAAATAACTCACAAACTACCATGTATGAATCACGATCCAATCCCGGTCTATGAGCATGGCTAAGCAATTATAAGAATAACGTATATTTCCGGGGTGATCAAAAGGTATTAGGTTCCTACCTCAAGCACTACAACCAAAACCACATGTTCCCAATCCTACTAATGCAAATATTTGATGGGCAATACTAATGCATAGTAAAATCTAGGTATAAAGAGTATGATCAAAGTGTAACTTGCCTTGCCGACGATGTGCAAACTCTAGATATTCGTAGTAACAAGCTTCACACTCCGGGCTAGCGTAGACAAAAAATAGCATACATAAGCAACCACTCAAACGAAAACACGAGAAAAACTGAGAAAAGATCCAAATCACACACGAAACAAGCAAACGGCTTAAACTAACAAGAGTCAAAACCTAAGAGCAATATTAACGTGTGAATTAGATCTTAACAGTAGGTACATGTGATTAGCTATGATTTGCAAAAAGATTAAACTCAAACGGAGCAACGAAACTCAAAATACGAACGAAACAAGATCGTTTACTAATCTGGACTAAACTCAAATTTCACAGTACCAAAATCATGTTCAAGATGACGAACTAGAAAGAGGGGTTCGAGGCGAAGATTTTGGTGCTAGTTTCATCTAATTTGGATAAATGAGTAAAAAGTTGCGAGCGACTGAAGATCAGGGGCTAATCTTCGATAAAAATAATCGTGGATAGGCCCCTGGCCGAAAATAAAATAGAAATAAAAAGACTAACGGACAAACTTTCGTTAGCAGAGATGAACGAACGAACGCGTTCGCGAACGGAGGCGTTCGGGTGAACGTCCGCTAAATAGCGTACCCGGAAAAAAAACATCCAACCTATCCAAACAAAAACCAAAAAAATGGGCGTCGGCGACGGTTTTTACCGGTTCGTCGAAAAAAGACCGGCGGCGGCGAGATCCGGTGAGGCAACGGCGGGCGGCAATGACAATGGCGGCGCTGGCAAAGGGCGGCGCGGGCGCTACTCTGCTGCACTTAGCTGGGGGCGGCGGGCGGCGATGGCGACGGGAAGGAGAGGCGGGGCCTTATAAAGAGGGTGGGTGACACGGCGGCGGATGGCTTGGGAGAGGGGGCACCGGCCTCGGGAGCCGTGCCCGAGCCAGACACTGCAGGCGGCAGCGGGGCGGTTCTCGTGCGGAGAGGGACATCGGCGGCCTGCCGGGCCGGCTGGGCTGGGCGCGGCCCAGTTCGGTCGGCCCGAAGAGCTATTTTTTAAAAATAATTTGCGCCAAAGAAAAAATCCTAATAAAATAAAAAAATTCTAAAAATGCCAAAAACAATTTTCATCGTCTAAACACAATATTTAGAACAAAGTGAACATTTTTCTGGCCTAAAAATGCATTTTTTAAAAATGCATATTTTTCTAATTCATATAAAATAGCAAATAAAACACAAATAAAACCATAATTTGATTTTAAAATTCTTTCTCCAATATTTCTCTTAATTTGAAGAAGTCATATTATCTTCTCTCATTTAATTTAATATTGGAAATAATTGGAGAGAAAAATAGTAAAATCAAATTGATCCTTTCAATTTGAAATAAATTCGAATATGATTTTTGTGAAACCTCCAACTCTCTCCTTGGGTCCTTGAGTTGCTTAAGATTTCTAAGATCTCAACCAAATGCAAGAATAAACATGATATGCATATGATAATTTATGTATAACATCCAAATTGAAAATTGGGATGTTACAAACCTACCCCCCTTAAGATGAATCTCGCCCTCGAGATTCGGGTTTGTCAGGAAAAAGGTTTTGGTGGTCCCTACGAAGATCTTCTTCTCGCTCCCAGGTGGATTCCTCCTCGGTATGGTGGCTCCACTAAACTTTGCAAATTTGAATCTTGACTAGCTTCTCTTCATAGGTCAAATCACTATCTAATTGACTTGCTTCCAATGGCATGGTATCTCTCAGAGGAATATCGGCCATCTGTGCGTGGCACTTCTTCAACTGGGAAACGTGAAACACAACGTGAACTCCTGACAATCCTTCTGGCAATTCCAGCTTGTATGCAACTTCTCCCATGCGTTCCAAAACTCTATACGGTCCCACAAAACATGGTGCTAGCTTTCCCTTGACTCCAAAATGCTTAACTCCTCGAAGCGGGGATACCGGAAGATATACTCTGTCTCCGATTTTGTAAACTATCTCCTTACGTTTAGAATCCGCATAACTCTTCTGCCTGGACTGGGCTACCTTGAGTCTGCCGTGAATCAACTTGACCTTCTCTTCAGAGTCTTTGATTAAATCTGGTCCGAACAACTGTCGATCTCCAACTTCATCCCACGATAACGGTGTCATGCACCTCCTTCCGTACAAGGCTTCGAAAGGGGCCATCTTCAAACTAGTTTGATAACCGTTGTTATAAGAGAACTCTGCATACGGCAAATTATCGTCCCAACTAGATCCATAATCTAGCGCACAAACTCTCAACATGTCCTCCCGAATCTAATTGACTCTCTCGGTTTTTCTATCTGTCTGTGGATGAAAGGCTGTACTAAACTCTAGCCTGGTAACCAAATTTTCATGAACTGATTCCAAAACTTTGAAGTGAACTGGGTTCCTCTATCTAATACAATGGTCCTCGGAACTTTGTGCATACATACGATCGTGGTCATATATATCTTAGCCAACTTAGCACTCGTATAAGTTGTCTTCACAGGGATAAAGGAAATGATCGACTACAACCCAGATAGAGTCATAGCCTGAACGAGTCCTGGGCAATCCAGTGATAAAATCCATGCCAAGTTTATCCCACTTCCATTCGGGTATCAGCAATGGGTGTGGCAATCCAGCTGGCTTCTGATGCTCTGCCTTAACTCTCTGACATACATCACATATTGCTACATACTCGGAAATATCCTTCTTCATTCCTGTCCACTGGAAACTTTCTTTTAAATCCAGATACATCTTAGTCTTTCCTGGCTGAATTGAATACGGCGAATCATGGGCCTCTTGCAGAATCAACTTCCTGATCTCGGGGTCATTAGGCACATACACGCGATCCTCAAACCATAAAGTGTCGTGCTCATCCTCACGAAATCCTTTAGCTTTTCCTTTGCTCATCCTTTCCTTTATCTCGGCAATCTCCTTGTCAGCCTTCTGGGCTTCTGTGATCTTACCCATCAAAGTGGACTGAATTTCCAATGCTGCAACATAACCTCTCAGAACTATCTCCAAACATAACTCTCGGAGATTATCTGCTAACTCCTTAGGTAATTCTTTGGTCATGAGCGTGTTAACATAACTCTTGCGGCTCAACGCATCTGCTACGACATTGGCCTTTCCAGGGTGACAATGCAATTTCATATCATAATCCTTGATGAGCTCCAACCATCTCCCTTACCTCAGGTTCAACTCCTTCTGCGTGAAGATATATTTCAAACTCTTATGATCCATGTATACCTCACAATGGGTTTCGATGAGAAGATGTCTCCATGTGTTCAGTGCATGCACTATGGCTGCTAGCTCCAAGTCATGTGTAGCATAATTTAGCTCATGAGGATTAAGCTGTCATGAGGCACATGATACAACTCTTCCTTCCTGCATAAGCACTGCTCCAAGTTCTTGAGGTGAAGCATCGCAATACACTTGATAATCCTTGCATTGGTCTGGAAGAATCAGCACTGGGGCTGTAACCAAAGGTTTGTTCAACTCCTGAAAACTGGCTTCACACTCCTCAGTCCATTTAAACTTGGTGTCCTTGTTCAATAACTCCTTCATGGGCTTTGCAATCCTTGAGAAATTCTCAATGAACCTCCGATAATAACCTGCGAGTCCAAGAAAACTTCTGATCTCTCCAACTGATGTGGGTGCCACCCATTTAGTCACAGAAGCAACCTTGGTAGGGTCTACTGCTATTCCTTCTCTGGATATAACATGTCCGAGAAATCCAACTTCCTTTAACCAAAACGCAGATTTGTTGAACCTTGCATACAGCTGATGTTCTCTGAGCTTCTCAAGAACCAAACGCAAATGCTCCTTATGCTCTTCTTCGTTCTTCGAGTAGACCAATATATCATCAATGAACACCACGACGAACTTATCCAAAAACTCCATAAACACCTTGTTCATCATGTTCAGGAAATAGGCAGGCGCGTTAGTCAGACCAAATGACATAACGGTATACTCATATAGCCCATACCTTGTGGTAAAAGTTGTCTTTGGTATATCCTGCTCTCGGATCTTCAACTGGTGATAACCTGATCGAAGATCAATCTTAGAGAAAACTTTAGCTCCTTGCAACTGGTCAAACAAATCATTGATCATCGGCAGAGGGTATTCGTTCTTGATTGTCACCTCATTCAACGCACGATAATCAACAACCATCCTTAAGGATCCATCCTTCTTCTCCACTAGAAGCATTGGGCTCCCCAAGGTGATGAACTTGGTCGAATGTAACCCTTATCCAGTAATTCCTTAATATGCTTCTTAATTTCTTCCAAATCTTGTGCGGCCATCTGATACGATCTCTTTTATATTGGCCTGGTGCATGGCAATAGCTCAATAAAAAACTCAATGTCTCGATCCGGTGGCATGCCTGGTAACTCCTCCGGAAATACGTTGGGGTAATCCTTCACCACTGGTACTTCCTCCTGTACAACTCCTGATAAGGAATTCACTTGAGTCCTCTTCGGCACATGCCGGGATACATACTTGGTCCTATTTCCTTCTGGGGTGGTGAGGGATATCGACTTACTAGCACAATCAATGTTTCCTCCATACTTCGATAACCAATCCATGTCTAATATTATATCCAAACCTTGTGACTCCATAATTATTAGATCAGAGGGAAATACATGGCTACCAATGGTTAAGGGTAACCGATCACACAATCGGCTGGCCATACACTCTGCTCTTGGCGAGCTTACTAACATGGGTGACCTAAGGGCTAGGGTTGGCAATTTAGACATGTCCAGAAATCCCCTTGATATGTACGAATGTGATGCACCAATATCGAAAAGAACAAGTGTGGTAAATGCATTAATCAAAAACTTACCGACAACTGCGTCGGGTTGATCCTCAATCTCCTCCACGCTGATGTGGTTCACCTGACCTTTGGTGAAGGGGTTGGGCTTCTTGGCAGAACCTCCATTGCCATTTCCATTCTTCGCTTCAGGACAATCATTGGAATAATGTCCAGTCTTCTGGCACTTGAAACAGGTAATGTGGCTCAGATCGCTCTTGGCTAGTGTTGAAGGGTTGGAACGGTTCTGGCTGCTGCTTCCTGCATTCCCATTGCCATTCTTGGGGCCACTATGGTTGTGCGAACTTGCTCCGTTGTGCATGTGTCCTCCATGGTTGTGGGTATGTCCTCTTGAGTACGGGTGTCGGTGTCAAAACTGGCGGATCTCGGGTAGGGGGTCCCGAACTGTGCGTCTAGGCGGATGGTAACATGAGACAAGGGACACGATGTTTTTACCCAGGTTCGGGCCCTCTCGATGGAGGTAAAACCCTACTCCTGCTTGATTGATATTGATGATATGGGTAGTACAAGAGTGGATCTACCACGAGATCAAGGAGGCTAAACCCTAGAAGCTAGCCTATGGTATGATTGTTGTAATGGTTGTTAGTCCCCACGGACTAAAACCCTCTGTTTATATAGACACCGGGAAGGCTAGGGTTACACAGTAGTCGGTTACAATGGTAGGAGATCTACATATCTGTATTGCCAAGCTTGCCTTCCACGCCAAGGAAAGTCCCATCCGGACACGGGACGAAGTCTTCAATCTTGTATCTTCATAGTCTTGGAGTCCGGCGGATGATGATAGTCCGGCTATCCGGACACCCCTAGTCGAGACTCCTCGGTAGCCCACAGACACGGCTTCAATGACGATGAGTCCGGCGCGCATAATGTTCGGCATTGCAAGGCGGGTTCCTCCTCCGAATAATCCATAGAAGATTGTGAACACCAGGATAGTGTCCGGCTCTGCAAAATAATTTCCACATTCCACCGTAGAGAGAATAATATGTACACAAGTTCAATCTGCTAACGTATTTCGTGGCATGACGTCACGCCACTACCAAGGCTTTACTTGAATCGTTTTTTATTATACCACATCTGCGCGTTTAGCGAAGCGGTTTCCTTGGCACGTCTTGTCGAAGCAGAGATCGTGTTTCCCCTTATTCCGGGATTCTCATCAATACGGACGTGGGTAACCCAACCACGCCATTGATCGTGGCGCTTGGGAGATAAGCGAGTTTTACCAGGCCGGTGGGGACGCATAGTTTTCGTCCGCCCATATATAAGGGGATAAGGATCCGCCCTTTTTACCTACGCCTTCTTCCTCCTTTGCTTATCCATCTCCGCGCACTCTCGAGCTCTAGCGCCCAAGTCCGTGCATCTCGCCTCGACCTTCTCCGACCATGTCCGGAGCAGGAGGCAAATGGTTGGCCTCCACCGTTACGGAGGAGCACATCACAAAACTGCGCAGCGCCGGATACCTTTCCGGCGACATCGCGCACCAGCAGCCCGACAAGGGGCAGCTCATCCCCACCCCCAGGCCCCATGAGAGGGTCGTTTTCCTTCCCCACTTCCTCCGCGGACTAGGCTTCCCGTTGCATCCCTTTGTCCGGGGGCTCATGTACTATTATGGCCTGGATTTCCACGATCTGGCGTCAAACTTCATCCTCAACATCTTGGCGTTTATCGTCGTGTGCGAGGCCTTCCTCTGCATCCAGTCCCACTTCGGCTTGTGGCTCAAGACCTTCAATGTCAAGCCGAAGGTAGTGAAGGGTACTCAAGCGGAGTGCGGAGGCGCCATGTTGGGCAAGATGCCCAATGTCCTCTGGTTTGAAGGGGCCTTTGTGGAGTCCGTCAAGGGGTGGCAATCGGGGTGGTTCTACATCACCGAGCTGCGCGACCCTACGTGGGCGGCGGCCCCCGAGTTTAGATCTGGTATCCCTATGCAGCTCACCTCCTGGAAAGAGAAGGGCTTGCTATGGGGTAGTTCGGAGGAGCTGATAGGACTCCAAGCCTGTATCCAGAAGCTGGTGAACAAGAAGCTCAGGCTTGTCAATGTGGTCCAAGTCATGCTCATCCACCGGATCCTCCCCTGCCAACAACGGGCATTTAAATTGTGGGAGTTCAATCCGCCTGACACCGGGCATTGGCGGGCTCTTGACCTGACGTCTGAAAGGCGCTTGGAGGTCTTTGTTCAAGGGCGCCGACAGCTCCCGCATCC
Source organism: Aegilops speltoides (assembly GCA_021437245.1). Taxonomy (NCBI): domain Eukaryota; kingdom Viridiplantae; phylum Streptophyta; class Magnoliopsida; order Poales; family Poaceae; genus Aegilops; species Aegilops speltoides. The sequence goes on along the minus strand of CM038145.1, from coordinate 204,633,527 downwards.
GCTACTAAAGATCGCGGATTTCGCTCGCAGCGACCAGCTGACGAGGTAAGTGATTCTACCCCTTTACGGGACACTTGTTTTTAATAGTTTGACCCTATGCGGGTTTCAATCTTCCTTTTCCTTTGACAGGACTGGATGAAGAAGGCCAAGCAGATCATCTGCTCGGCACCCATGCCAGAAAACCCAGTAGACGCCTGTCTAGCGGGGCTGCTGGTTCCGGCACCGCATGTGGTGCCGGAGAAGAAGGCCAAGAAGGAGGCCACGGGTTCTCGAAAGAGCCCGTTTTCAGGTGTCCGACGACTCCGAGACGGACTCCTCCCCCGAAGGCGAGGAGGAGGAAGAAGACTCTCTCCCAGAGGAAGGAGAGAGGAAGAGGAAGGCTTCCCCGACAGGGGAGGCCGAAGGGTCCAAGAGGGAAAGAACTATTCCCCCGGACAGCTCCGCCAATGCCAACGTTGGCGAAGAAGAGTGGCCCTCAAGGGCCAGGCCTCCGGCAAGATCGTAGGTATCCGGATTCCTGAATGATCTGTAATTTCTTTTGTGTCACATAGTGTTCTTCTAATGCCGCATACTACCTGCAGTCCGGCCGATGATGATCTCCCTGCTTCGTCGAGCGGGTCGTTGGCTCCGTCGGATGTAGATTCCATCCCGACTGCCTCCACCCCTCGCGTCGAGGGGCGTCGAGGTGGGATCCCGTGAAGGACCCATCGGAGGAGGCTCCGGAGGCGCCGCAAGGCAGCCTCCCGGACTTTGCGCCGGACTCCACGCCAGAACCCGCAGTGGTTCCGGAGTCCGGCAGGCGGCCCCTTCGCAAGAAGGGCAAGACCGTGACGCCGGCGGCCCCTGTCCAACTAGAAGCGCCGGACAACTTTTTGTAGGCGCTCAAAGGCGCTTCCATCGAAGAAGAACACCGAACTATCATGAGTGCGGTGATTCAGAAGGTTTAGCTCGCCAAGAGCGGGCTGACCGAAGCCTGCAGTAGCCTTCTAACAGGCTTTGAGGTAAGAAGTTAAAAATATGTAATGTAATACCGCATAGACAGTAGCCCCTGATGCTCGGTTCGGTGTTTGGAAAGAAAAGCCGGACTGAGGATCTAAAAAGATATACGCAGGGTTGCTAAAAAATTATGTCAATATGGGTTTGCAGGCTCGCTGCCGACCTCTGCCGCCTTGATCTGCGGAGGTCGGTGCTTTGAAGCAGGACCTCGGCGGTCCGAGCAAGAGCTCGGCCGTGCCAAGAAGCAGCTCGAGGACAAAGAAGGTGAGTAACACCTTTTGAATAGTTACCTTCTGAAAAAGGATTTAGGTTGCAATAAAAATAACAAGGATAGCGTGGGTACTGCGGGGCCATGAGCGAGGTGGCAACCACGAAGGAGGCTGTGTCCGCGTCGAACGCATAATCGGCCGCGGAGCGGGCAGAGCGAGAGAAGCAGGAGGCGGCGGGTGGCGGAGGTGCGGCAAGAGCTCCAGGCTCTCATGAAAAAGCATGAGAGTTTGGAGCGCGACTCAAAGACTCGAGAGTCCGAGCTTGCCTTGGCTCTCGAAAGTGCCAAAGCCGCCAAGGCCAATGCCCATAAGGCCCTTCAGGAGGTTGAGGATGTGAAGAAAATAGCGGCGGGTAAGGCATTTTTTCAGGCAAAGCAAGCATGTTAATGTAAACTTCCTGATACTTACCCGAATTCGGAGCTCTCCAGGGGCGTTTGCAGATCTGCCTCGCAGCGTGTCCGATGCCGCCGCATTCTACCGAGGCGAGGAGGGGAGCTCACCGGAAAAGGTTTTCTGGTCTCGATCTGCTGAGTCCGGACATCCGGTGCCCCTAGCGACCAGTGAAAGCAGCTGGTCGAACTCCTAAGGTAGCCGAGCAGGCCATGAAGGGCCTCATAGTCAAGCTGTGGCTGGAGAGGCCATGCACAGGAGCTACTTGCCCTCGTCTGGCGGCTGGTGGATCGTGCCCCGGGTGGAGGTCATCAAAGCGCTCCGCCAGTATTGAAGGTGCTCGTCGGGCCCTTGCCAGCGCAAAGGTGCACTGGGGTAGGCTGGATGCGGAGAGGCTTATCAGCGACGCGCCAATGGTAGCAAGGAGTATCGTCACCCGAGATGTACTATAAGACTGTCCTGAAGGGTGCCCGCAAGATTGCGGATGAGTGCCCCAAAGATGTAATTTTTGAGTAAACTCGCTATGTGTTATCCTGTGCGCTGAAAACTTTGTCCATATGCGCTAAACAACGCTTGTCTGATTTAAAATATTACCTTCTGTGCGGCCGTTTATAAAATCTGAGAGATGGCAAGTCGTCGGCTTCAGCCCCCATGCCACTAGTGCTAGGGTGTTCGTGATAAACTTGAGCACTCTTGTTCCCATTTTTGGGTCCATCGAGGGAGGCGCTCAACACAACGAACAAGGCAACCAGACTTATAATGCTTGAACACTCTCACTTAGCCATAGAATTCTATAATTTTAAATTTCGGCGAAGCCCCTAGTATTCGGACGACCGAGTTCGGGGCGCTATCCACGCCTTGGCCGGACATTATCCGGTTCTTCGCTCGAAGCGGCATAAGTCTTTCTGGACTCGAAAAGACCTCTCGAACAGCGACCAGTCTCTCGCCTTATCATGCCAGTCAGTTTTAGCTTTCTCCACTGAGGTGCTCGCCCAGATCAACCGGGGCGCAATCGTAGTGGTTCTCCCAGTGCTACCTCACCCGACAGAACGGAACGTAAGGTACCAAAACATGGGAGCCGGGCAAACCCAACTATTGACCCAAGACATGATTCGGAGCCGATTCATATAATGCTATAAGTTCGGGGTGCCGCACTTGTGAAAGTGTTCGGACTTATCACACCATAAAGCGGGGAACATAAGCCCCTGGTGTATTCGGCCGTACCAAATTGTACGGGTGCAAGATGTCATTAATGAACATATATGTAAAGTAATGCAATTATAGGCAAAAAGTGTTGCATTATTTATTTAAAGAATTCTGCTATGAGTGCGGAATGATACAAATAGTGCGGTAAGCAAGGGATTGGACTAATTAAACATTTCCCCCTCCAGGGGTGGGCTGCGGACTGGTGTGTATAATCAAATTTAATGCTCGTAATGGAGACCACCTGAGTGTTCGTCGCAGCCTTTTTCCCTCCTTGGCTGTTGCATCGTGAGTTTGGCGGGTTCACCGTCGGACAGGGCCTCTCGTGAATAGAGTCCTGTGTATAAAAAGAAGGAAAATAAAAATAAAAAGAGCGACACACTTTGGAGCCCCTGGTGTGATCGAGCCGCACTCTAGGTCGATTAATGGTCGTGCCCTCCCCTGTGCCCATGGTATCTCCAGGCGTAATAATGTACGCGAGAGCTGGTCTTGCAATCATGCGAGGGCTGGGGTTGGGGCCGCATTGCTACGCGTGCTCGGAACGTGCTAGGTGGTCTTGATTGATGTTGCTTCGGGCGCGTTTGGCGTGTCCGGTCGTTTAACGGCCGGACTCGAAAATTGCCTTAGAAGGCTGCTCTATACTTATGCCGCGAGAGCCGCTGTATGTTCCTCCGTTCGAGGGAGCGTTCGTATTTCGTTGACCATGATGACTCCACGAAGGCTGGCATCTTGAGCTTGAGGTATGCATAATGCGGCACGCGTTGAACTTTCTTGACGCGGTTCGTCCGAAAGCGAGCATGATAGCCGCTGCGGAACGGAACTATGTCGAAGATTAACTCCTCGCTTCAAAAATTATCCGGGGATCCGAAGACCACTTCCAGCGTTACTGAGCCTGTACAATTGACCTCAACACCTGGTATGACGCCTTTGAAGGTCGTCTTTGTAGGTTTAATCCTTGATGGATCTATGCCCATCTTGCGCACTGTATCCTGATAAAGCAGGTTCAGGCTACTGCCGCCATCCATCAGGACTCTCGTGAGGTGAAATCCATCGACGATTGGGTCTAAAACCAATGCGGCGAATCCGCCATGGCGGATACTGGGCGGGTGGTCTCTTCGATCGAAAGTGATCAGGCAAGAGGACCATGGATTGAACTTCGGGGCGACTGGCTCCATCGCATATACGTCCCTTAGGGCATGTTGGAAATATGCCCTAGAGGCAATAATAAAAGTATTATTATATTTAATTGTTCATGATAATTGTCTTTTATTCATGCTATAACTGTATTATCCGGAAATCGTAATACACGTGTGAATACATAGACCACAATATGTCCCTAGTGAGCCTCTAGTTGACTAGCTCGTTGTGATCAACAGATAGTCATGGTTTCCTGGCTATGGACATTGGATGTTGTTGATAACGGGATCACATCATTAGGAGAATGATGCGATGGACAAGACCCAATCCTAAGATAGCATAAAGATCGTGTAGTTCGTTTGCTAGAGCTTTTCCAATGTCAAGTATCTTTCCTTCGACCATGAGATCGCGTAACTCCAGGATACCGTAGGAGTGCTTTGGGTGTATCAAACGTCACAACGTAACTGGGTGACTATAAAGGTGCACTACAGGTATCTCCGAAAGTGTCTGTTGGGTTGACACGGATCGAGACTGGGATTTGTCACTCTGTATGACGGAGAGGTATCTCTGGGCCCACTCGGTAATGCATCATCATAATGAGCTCAAGGTGACCAAGGTCTTGGCCACGGGATCATGCATTACGGTACGATTAAAGTGACTTGCCGGTAACGAGACTAAACAAGGTATTGGGATACCGACGATCGAGTCTCGGGCAAGTAACTGTTGGAAATATGCCCTAGAGGCAATAATAAAAGGATTATTATATTTCAATGTTCATGATAATTGTCTTTTGTTCATGCTATAAATGTATTATCCGGAAATCGTAATACACGTGTGAACACTTAGACCCAATGAGTCCCTAGTGAGCCTCTAGTTGACTAGCTCGTTGTGATCAATAGATAGTCATGGTTTCGACTATGGACATTGGATGTCGTTGATAACGGATCACATCATTAGGAGAATGATGTGATGGACAAGACCCAATCATAAGCATAGCATAAAAGATCGTATAGTTCGTTTGCTAGAAGCTTTGCCAATGTCAAGTATCTATTCCTTCGACCATGAGATCGTGTAACTCCGGTTACCGTAGGAGTGCCTTGGGTGTATCAAACGTCACAACGTAATCGGGTGACTATAAAGGTGCATTACGGTATCTCCGAAAGTATCTGTTGGGTTGACACGGATCGAGATCGATTTGTCACTCCGTATGACGGAGAGGTATCTCTGGGCCCACTCGGTAATGCATCATCATAATGAGCTCAATGTGACCAAGGTGTTGGCCGGGATCATGCATTACGATGCGAGTAAAGTGACTTGCCGTGTAACGAGACCGAACAAGGTATTGGGATACCGACGATCAAGTCTCGGGCAAGTAACGCATCGATTGACAAAGGAATTGTATACGAGGGTTTGATCGAATCCTCGACATCGTGGTTCAACCGATGAAATCATCGAGGAGCATGTAGAGCCAACATGGATATCCAGACCCGCTGTTGGTTATTGCCCGAGAGTCGTCTCGGTCATGTCTGCGTGTCTCCCGAACCCGTGGGGTCTACACACTTAAGGTTCGTGGCGCTAGGGTTTGTAGGAAGTCAAGTATGTGACCACCGAATGTTGTTCGAGTCCGGATGAGATCCGGACGTCACGAGGAGTTCGGAAGGGTCCGGAGGTAAAGAATAATATATAGGAAGTGGTGTTTCGCCATCGGAAAGTTTCGGGGTTTCGGTAAAATGCACGGACCACGGAAGGGTCCCGGGGTCCACCGGTGGGGCCACCTATCCGGAGGGCCCCATGGGCCAAAGGGGAAGGAACCAGCCCACAAGGGGCTGGTGCGCCCCTAGGCCCACCACTGCGCCTAGGGTTGAAACCCTAGGGGGGGGCGCCCACCGGCTTGGGGGCACTCCACCCCTGGCCGCCGCCCCGGAGATTGGATCTCAGGGGCCACACCCCTGGGGCCTATATAAAGGGGGGAGGGGGGGCTGCTGTACCAACCCCAAGGCGCAGCCCTCCCTCCCAACACATCTCCTCCTCCGTAAGAGCTCGGCGGCCTCGCCGAGATCTCGCTTCTCCACCATCACCACGCCGTCGTCTTTGCCGGTGGAGCTGTCTTCCTCAACCTCTCCTTCCCCTTGCTGGATCAAGAAGGAGGAGACGTCGATCGTCCCGTCGCGTGTGTTGAGCGCGGAGGTGCTGTCCGTTCAGCACTTGGCATCGGTGATCTGAATCACGTTCGAGTACGACTCCATCATCACCTTGCAAGCTTCCGCACGCGATCTACAAGTGGTATGTAGATGCAATCTCTCTCCCGTTACTCGTTGCTTAGATGAACTCATAGATGGATCTTGGTGAAACCGTAGGAAAAATTTTAATTTTCTGCAACGTTCCCCAACAGTGGCATCATGAGCTAGGTCTATGCGTAGTTCTCTAATGCACGAGTAGAACACAAATTTGTTGTGGGCGTTGATCTTGTCATCTTACTTGCCTCTACTAGTCTTTTCTTGCTCAACGGTATTGTGGGATGAAGCGGCCCGGACCAACCTTACACGTACGCTTACGTGAGACCGGTTCCACCGACTGACATGCACTAGTTGCATAAGGTGGCTGGCGGGTGTCCTGCTCTCCCACTTTAGTTGGAGCGGATTCGATGAACAGGGCCCTTATGAAGGGTAAATAGAAGTTGACAAAATCACGTTGTGGTGATTCGTAGGTAAGAAAACGTTCTTGCTAGAACCCAATCGCAGCCACGTAAAAGATGCAACAACAACTAGAGGACGTCTAACTTGTTTTTGCAGCGATTGATCATGTGATGTGATATGGCCAGAAGTTGTGATGAATGATGAATTGTGATGTATGAGATCATGTTCTTGTAATAGGATTCACGACTTGCATGTCGATGAGTATGACAACCGCAGGAGCCATAGGAGTTGTCTTTATTTTTGTATGACCTGCGTGTCATTGAAGAACGCCATGTAAACTACTTTACTTCATTACTAAACGCGTTAGTCATAGAAGTAGAAGTAGTCGTTAGCGTGACAACTTCATGAAGACACGATGATGGAGATCATGATGATGGAGATCATGGTGTCAAGCGGTGACAAGATGATCATGGAGCCCCAAGATGGAGATCAATGGAGCTTGATGATATTGGCCATATCATGTCACAACTATATAATTGCATGTGATGTTTATTATGTTTATGCATCTTGTTTACTTAGGACGACGGTAGTAAATAAGATGATCCTTACAAAATTTCAAGAAGTGTTCTCCCTAACGTGCACCGTTGCTACGGTTAAATCGCTTCTAAGCACCACGTGATGATCGGGTGTGATGGATCCTTACGTTCACATACAACGGTGTAAGACAGTTTTACACAGCGAAAACACTTAGGGTTAACTTGACGAGCCTAGCATGTGCGGACATGGCCTCGGAACACGGAGACCGAAAGGTCGAACACGAGTCGTATGGAAGATACGATCAACATGAAGATGTTCACCGACGATGACTAGTCCGTCTCACGTGATGATCGGACACGGGCTAGTCGACTCGGATCGTGTAACACTTAGATGACTAGAGGATGTCTAATCTAAGTGGGAGTTCATAATTTTGATTAAGAACTTTATTATCATGAACTTAGTCTAAAACCTTTGCAAATATGTCTTGTAGATCAATGGCCAACGCTAATGTCAACATGAACTTCAACGCTTCCTAGAAAAACCAAGCTGAAAGATGATGGCAGAACTATACGGATCGGGTCCTAACCCGAGGATCATCCTCATAGCTGCCAGAAGCAATATGTCCTAGAAGGACCGCTAGGTGCCGCTCCGTCCCGAAGAACCAAGGCGTTATGAACGCTTGGCAAACTCGTCTTGATGATTACTCCCTCGTTCAAGGCGGCATGCTCTACAGCTTAGAACCGGGCTCCAAAAGCGTTTTGAGCATCACGGAGCATATGAGATGTTCAAGAGCTGAAACTAGTTTTCCAAGCTCATGCCCGGTCGAGAGATATGATGTCTCCGACAAGTTCTACAGCTTGTAAGATGGAGGAGAACAGTTACACAAGTGAGCACATCCTCAAGATGTCCGGGTTGCACGCACGTATGACCCAGTTGAACATTAACCTCCCGTGATGAGGCGGTCATTGACAGAATCCTCGATCGCTCCCACCAAGCTACAAGAGCTTTGTGATGAACTACAACATGCAAGGGATGGTAAAGACCATTCCTGAAGTGTTCTCGATCTCAAGTCAGCAGAGGCTGAAATCAAGAAAGAACATCAAGTGTTGATGGTCAATAAGACCACTAAGTTCAAGAAGGGCAAGGGTAAGAAGAACTTCAAGAAGGACGGCAAAGATGTTGCCGCGCCGTAAGCCTTATTGCGGGAAGAAGTCAAAGAATGGACCCAAGCACGAGACCGAGTGCTTTTATTGCAAGGGAAGGGCACCGAAGCGGAACTGCCCCAAATACTTAGCGGATAAGAAGGCCGGCAACACCAAAGGTATATTTGATATACATGTAATTGATGTGTACCTTACCATTACTCGTAGTAACTCCCGGGTATTTGATACCGTGCCGTTGCTCATATTTGTAACTCACAGCAGGAGCTGCGGAATAAACGGAGACCGGCGAAGGGCGAGGTGACGATCTTGCGTCGGGAATGGTTCCGTGGTCGATGTGATCGCCGTCGACACTGCCTCTACATTTACCTACGGGATTAGTTTTAAACCTCAATAATTGTTATTTAGTGCCAAGTTTGAGCATGAACATTGTATCCGGATCTCGTTTGATACGAGATGGCTACTCATTTAAGTCTGAGAATAATGGTTGTTCGATTTATATGAGAGATATGTTTTATGGTCATGCTCCGATGGTCAATGGTTTATTCTTAATGAATCTCGGCGTAATATTACACATGTTCATAGTGTGGATGCCAAAAGATGTAAAGTTGATAACGATAGTCCCACATACTTGTGGCACCGCCGCCTTTGGTCACATTGGTGTCAAGCGCATGAAGAAGCTCCATGCTGATGGACTTTAGAGTCTCTTGATTATGAATCGTTTGACACATGCGAACCTTGCCTCTTGGGCAAATGACCAAGACTCCGTTCTCCGAACAATGGAGCGAGCAACCAACTTGTTGGAAATCATACATACCGATGTGTGCGGTCCAATGAGCGTTGAGGCTCATGGAGGATATCGTTATGTTCTCACTCTCACCGATGACTTAAGTAGATATGGGTATGTCTACTTAATGAAACACAAGTCCGAGACCTTTGAAAAGTTCAAGGAATTTCAGAGTGAGGTGGAGAATCAACGTGACGAAAGATAAAGTTCCTACGATCGATCGTGGAGGAGAATATTTAAGTCACGAATTTGGTACACACTTAAGAAAATGTGGAATCGTTTCACAACTCACGCCGCCTGGAACACCTCAGCGAAACGGTGTGTCCGAACGTCGTAATCGCACTCTATTGGATATGGTGCGGTCTATGATGTCTCTTACCGATTTACCGCTATCATTTTGGGGATACGCTCTAGAGACAGCTACATTCACTTTAAATAGGGCACCGTCTAAATCCGTTGAGACGACACCGTATGAATTATGGTTTGGGAAGAAACCTAAGCTATCGTTTCTAAAAGTTTGGGGATGCGATGCTTATGTCAAGAAACTTCAACCCGAAAAGCTCGAACCCAAGTCGGAAAAATGCGATTCATAGGATACCCTAAGGAAACTGTCGGGTATACCTTCTACTTAAGATCCGAAGGCAAGATCTTTGTTGCCAAGAACGGATGCTTTACGAGAAAGAGTTTCTCTCGAAAGAAGTAAGTGGGAGGAAAGTAGAACTCGATGAAGTACTACCTCTCGAACGGGAAAGTGGTGCAGCGCAGAAACCGTTCTGTGATGCCCACACCAATCAAGAGGAAAACATTGATGATGATCAAGGTACTTGGATCAAGTTACTCTTGAACTTCAAGGTCCACGAGGACACGTTCCGCACTGAGTGGTACGGCAACCTGTCATGGAAATCATGTTGCTAGACAACAATGAACCTTCGAACTATGAAGAAGCAATGGCGGGCCCGGATTCCAACAAATGGCTTGGAGCCATGAAATCCGAGATAGAATCCATGTATGAAAACAAAGTATGGACTTTGACAGACTTGCCCGATGATCGGCGAGCGATAGAAAATAAATGGATTTTTAAGAAGAAGACGGACGCGGATGGTAATGTTACCATCTATAAAGCTCGACTTGTCGCTAAGGGTTATCGACAAGTTCAAGGGATTGACTACGACGAGACATTCTCTCCGTGGCGAAGCTTAAGTCCGTCCGAATCATGTTAGCAATTGCCGCATACTATGATTATGAGATATGGCGATGGACGCCAAAACGGCATTCCTTAATGGACATCTTAAGGAAGAGCTGTATATGATGCAGCCGAAGGTTTTGTCGATCCTCGAACGCTAACAAAGTATGCAAGCTCCAGCGATCCATTTATGGACTGGTGCAAGCATCTCGAGTTGGAACATTCGCTTTGATGAGATGATCAAAGCGTTTGGTTTATGCAGACTTATGGAGAAGCTGCGTTTACAAGAAAGTGAGTGGGAGCTCCGTAGCATTTCTCCTATTATATGTAGATGACATACTCTTGATGGGAAATGATACGAAACTCTGGACAGCATTAAGGCCTACTTGAACAAGTGTTTTTCAATGAAGGACCTTGGAGAAGCTGCTTATATATTAGGCATCAAGATCTATAGAGATAGATCGAGACGCCTCATAGGTCTTTCACAAAGCACATACCTTGATAAGATTTTGAAGAGGTTCAAAATGGATCAGTCCAAGAAGGGTTCTTGCCTATGTTACAAGGTGTGAAATTGAGCTCAGCTCGACCACCCACCACGACAAAAGATAAAGAAGAGATGAGTGTCATCCCTATGCTTCAGCCATAGGATCTATTATGTATGCCATGTTTGTACTGCACTGATGTAAACCTTGCCGTAAGTTTGGTTGCAAGATACCAAAGTAATCCCGCAAGGAACACCGGACAGCGGTCAAGAATATCTGAAGTACCGAAAAGGACAAAGGACATGTTTCTCGTTTATGGAGGAGACGAAGAGCTCGTCAGAAGGGTTACGCCGACGCTTAGCTTCGACTCAGATCTGATGACTCTAAGTCACAAACCGGATACGTGTATATGTTGAATGGTGGAGCGATGGCTGGTGCAGTTGCAAGCGAGCGTCGTGGCGGGATCTACGTGTGAGCGGAGTACATGGCAGCCTCGGAGGCAGCGCATGAAGCGATTTGGGTGAAGGAGTTCATCACCGACCTAGGAGTCATACCCAATGCGTCGGGGCCGATCAAACTCTTCCGTGACAACACCGGAGCTATTGCCCTTGCCAAGGAGCCTGGTTTCACAAGAAGACCAGCACATCAAGCGTCGCTTCAACTCCATCCGTGAAAATGTTCAAGATGGAGACATAGAGATTTGCAAAGTGCACACGGATCTGAATGTCGCAGATCCGCTGACTAAACCTCTCTCGCGGCAAAACATGATCAACACCGAACTCTATGGGTGTTCGATTCATCACAATGTAACTAGATTGGTGACTCTAGTGCAAGTGGGAGACTGTTGGAAATATGCCCTAGAGGCAATAATAAAAGGATTATTATATTTCAATGTTCATGATAATTGTCTTTTGTTCATGCTATAAATGTATTATCCGAAATCGTAATACACGTGAACACTTAGACCCAATGAGTCCCTAGTGAGCCTCTAGTTGACTAGCTCATTGTGATCAATAGATAGTCATGGTTTCGACTATGGACATTGGATGTCGTTGATAACGGGATCACATCATTAGGAGAATGATGTGATGGACAAGACCCAATCATAAGCATAGCATAAAAGATCGTATAGTTCGTTTGCTAGAAGCTTTGCCAATGTCAAGTATCTATTCCTTCGACCATGAGATCGTGTAACTCCGGTTACCGTAGGAGTGCCTTGGGTGTATCAAACGTCACAACGAATCGGGTGACTATAAAGGTGCATTACGGTATCTCCGAAGTATCATTGGGTTGACACGGATCGAGATCGGATTTGTCACTCCGTATGACGGAGAGGTATCTCTGGCCCACTCGGTAATGCATCATCATAATGAGCTCAATGTGACCAAGGTGTTGTACACGGATCATGCATTACGATGCGAGTAAAGTGACTTGCCGTGTAACGAGACCGAACAAGGTATTGGGATACCGACGATCAAGTCTCGGGCAAGTAACGCATCGATTGACAAAGGAATTGTATACAGAGGTTTGATCGAATCCTCGACATCGTGGTTCAACCGATGAAATCATCGAGGAGCATGTGGGAGCCAACATGGATATCCAGACCCGCTGTTGGTTATTGCCCGAGAGTCGTCTCGGTCATGTCTGCGTGTCTCCAACCCGTGGGGTCTACACATTAAGGTTCGGTGGCGCTAGGGTTAGTAGGAAGTCAAGTATGTGACCACGAATGTTGTTCGAGTCCGGATGAGATCCGGACGTCACGAGGAGTTCGGAAGGGTCCGGAGGTAAAGAATAATATATAGGAAGTGGTGTTTCGCCATCGGGAAAGTTTTGGGGTTTCAGGTAAAATCTGGGACCACCTGAAGGGTCCTGGGGTCCACCGGTGGGGCCACCTATCCGGAGGGCCCCATGGGCCAAGGGGAAGGAACCAGCCCACAAGGGGCTGGTGCGCCCCCAGGCCCACCCCGCGCCTAGGGTTGAAACCCTAGGGGTGGCGCCCACCGGCTTGGGGGCACTCCACCCCTTGGTTGCCGCCCCCGGAGATTGGATCTCAGGGCCGCCACCCCCTGGGGCCTATATAAAGGGGGGGAGGGGGCTGCTGTACCAACCCCAAGGCGCAGCCCTCCCTCCCCAACACATCTCCTCCTCCGTAAGAGCTCGGCGAAGCCTGCCGAGATCTTGCTTCTCCACCATCACCACGCCGTCGTCTTTGCGGTGGAGCTGTCTTCCTCAACCTCTCCTTCCCCTTGCTGGATCAAGAAGGAGGAGACGCCGATCGTCCCGCACGTGTGTTGAGCGCGGAGGTGCTGTCCGTTCAGCACTTGGCATCGGTGATCTGAATCACGTTCGAGTACGACTCCATCATCACCTTGCAAGCTTCCGCACGCGATCTACAAGTGGTATGTAGATGCAATCTCTCTCGTTACTCGTTGCTTAGATGAACTCATAGATGGATCTTGGTGAAACCGTAGGAAAAATTTTAATTTTCTGCAACGTTCCCCAACAGTAACGTACCGATTGACAAAGGGAATTGTATACAGGGTTTGATCGAATCCTCGACATCGTGGTTCAACCGATGAAATCAACGAGGAGCATGTAGGAGCCAACATGGTTATCCAGATCCCACTGTTGGTTATTGCCCGAGAGTCGTCTCGGCCATGTCTGCGTGTCTCCCGAACCCGTAGGGTCTACACACTTAAGGTTCGGTGACGCTAGTGCTGTATGAATATGAGTATGCAACATACCGAATGTTGTTCGGAGTCCCGGATGATATCCCGGACGTCACGAGGAGTTTCGGAATGGTCCGTAGGTAAAGAATAATATATAGATAGTGGTATTTCGGCCATCGGGAAAGTTTCGGGTCTCCGTGAATGTCTGGGACCACCGGAAGGGTCCCGAGGTCACCGGTGGGGCCATCCATCCCGGAGGGCCCCATGGGCTGGCGTGGGAGGAGCCAGCCCATAGTGGGCTGGTGCGCCCCTAGGCCCACCCGTGCGCCTAGGGTTGAAACCCTAGGGTGGGGCGCACCACATGCCTTGGGGCACTCCTTGCCTTGGCCGCCGCCCCTTGGGAGATTCAATCTCCCAGGGCGCGCCCCTGAGGGCCTATATAAAGGAGGGCAGGGGGAGGCAGCCGCACCTTGTGCTTGGCGCCTCCCCCCTGCTACACCTCGTCCTCCTCCCGTAGTCGCTTGGCGAAGCCTCTTTGGAGTTCTGCTGCATCCACCACCACGCCGTCGTCTTCTGGGATCATCATCAACCCTCCTTCCCCTTGCTGGATCAAGAAGGAGGAGACGCCTCCCGTCCCGTACGTGTGTTGAACACGGAGGTGTTGTCCGTTCAACACTTGGACATCGGTGATCTGAATCACGTCGAGTACGACTCCATCATCACCATCCCCTTGAAAACTTCCGCACGCGATCTACAAGTGGTATGTAGATGCAATCACTCTCCCATGACTCGTTGCTTAGATGAACTCATAGATGGATCTTGGTGAAACCGTAGGAAAAATTTTAATTTTCTGCAACGTTCCCCAACAGTGGCTTCATGAGCTAGGTCTATGCGTAGTTCTCTAATGCACGAGTAGAACAAAATTTTGTTGTGGGCGTGGATCTTGCCAACTTGCTTGCCACTACTAGTCTTTTCTTGCTTCAGCGGTATTGTGGGATGAAGCGGCCCGGACCAACCTTACACGTACGCTTACGTGAGACCGGTTCCACCGACTGACATGCACTAGTTGCATAAGGTGGCTGGCGGGTGTCTGTCTCTCCCACTTTAGTTGAAGCGGATTCGATGAAAAGGGTCCTTATGAAGGGTAAATAGAAGTTGACAAAATCACGTTGTGGTTATTCGTAGGTAAGAAAACGTTCTTGCTAGAACCCAATTGCAGCCACGTAAAAGATGCAACAACAATTAGAGGACGTCTAACTTGTTTTTGCAGCGATTGTTCATGTGATGTGATATGGCCAGAAGTTGTGATGAATGATGAATTGTGATGTATGAGATCATGTTCTTGTAATAGGATTCACGACTTGCATGTCGATGATTATGACAACCGGCAGGAGCCATAGGAGTTGTCTTTATTTTTGTATGATCTGCGTGTCATTGAAGAACGCCATGTAAACTACTTTACTTTATTGCTAAACGCGTTAGCCATAGAAGTAGAAGTAGTCATTGGCGTGACAACTTCGTGAAGACACGATGATGGAGATCATGATGATGGAGATCATGGTGTCATGCCGGTGACAAGATGATCATGGAGCCCCGAAGATGGAGATCAATGGAGCTATATGATATTGGCCATATCATGTCACTACTATATAATTGCATGTGATGTTTATTATGTTTATGCATCTTGTTTACTTAGAACGACGGTAGTAAATAAGATGATCACTTACAACAATTTCAAGAAGTGTTCTCCCCTAACTGTGCACCGTTGCTACAGTTCGTCGTTTCGAAGCACCACGTGATGATCGGGTGTGATAGATCCTTACGTTCACATACAACGGGTGTAAGACAGTTTTACACAGCAAAAACACTTAGGGTTAACTTGACGAGCCTAGCATGTACAGACATGGCCTCGGAACACGGAGACCGAAAGGTCGAACACGAGTCGTATGGAAGATACGATCAACATGAAGATGGTCACCGACGATGACTAGTCCGTCTCACGTGATGATCGGACACGGCCTAGTCGACTCGGATCGTGTAACACTTAGATGACTAGAGGGATGTCTAATCTAAGTGGGAGTTCATTATAATAATTTGATTAGATGAACTTAATTATCATGAACTTAGTCTAAAAACCTTTGCAAATATGTCTTGTAGATCAAATGGCCGACGCTGATGTCAACATGAACTTCAACGCTTCCTAGAAAACCAAGTTGAAAGATGATGGCAGCAACTATACGGATCGGGTCCTAACCCGAGATCATCATCATAGCTGCCAGAAGGAATATGTCCTAGAAGGACCGCTAGGTGACGCTCCGTCGAGAGAACCAAGACGTTATGAACGCTTGGCAAACTCGTGCTGATGATTACTCCCTCGTTCAGTGCGGCATGCTTTACAGCTTAGAACCGGGGCTCCAAAAGCGTTTTGAGCATCACGGAGCATATGAGATGTTCGAAGAGCTAAAACTAGTTTTCCAAGCTCATGCCCGGGTCGAGAGATATGATGTCTCCGACAAGTTCTATAGTTGTAAGATGGAGGAAAACAGTTCTGTCAGTGAGCACATACTCAAGATGTCTGGGTTGCACAACCATATGACCCAGCTGAACATTAACCTCCCAGATGAGGCGGTCATTGAAAGAATCCTCCAGTCGCTCCCACCAAGCTACAAGAGCTTTGTGATGAAGTACAACATGCAGGGGATGGTGAAGACCATTCCTGAAGTGTTCTCGATGCTGAAGTCAGCAGAGGCTGAAATCAAGAAAGAACATCAAGTGTTGATGGTCAATAAGACCACTAAGTTCAAGAAGGGCAAGGGCAAGAAGAACTTCAAGAAGGACGGCAAGGATGTTGCCGTGCCCGGTAAGCCAGTTGCCGAGAAGAAGTCAAAGAATGGAACCAAGCCTGAGACTGAGTGCTTTTATTGCAAGGGAAGGGTCACTTTGAAGCGGAACTGCCCCAAATACTTAGCGGATAAGAAGGCCGCAACACTAAAGGTATATTTGATATACATGTAATTGATGTGTACCTTACCGAGACTCGTAGTAACTCCCGGGTATTTGATACCGTGTCGTTGCTCATATTTGTAACTCACAGCAGAGCTGCGGAATAAATGAAGACTGGCGAAGGGCGAGGTGACGATCTTGCGTCGGGAATGGTTCCAGAGTCAATGTGATCGCCGTCGGCATGCTGCCTCTACATTTACCTACGGGATTAGTTTTGAACCTTAATAATTGTTATTTAGTGCCAAGTTTGAGCATGAACATTGTATCAGGATCTCGTTTAATACCAGATGGCTACTCATTTAAATCTGAGAATAATGGTTGTTCTATTTATATGAGAGATATGTTTTATGGTCATGCTCCAATGGTCAATGGTTTATTCTTAATGAATCTCGAGCGTAATATTACACATATTCATAGTGTGGATGCCAAAAGATGTAAAGTTGATAACGACAGTCCCACATACTTGTGGCACTGCCGCCTTGGTCACATTGGTATCAAGCGCATGAAGAAGCTCCATGCTGATGGACTTTTAGAGTCTCTTGATTATGAATCGTTTGACACATGTGAACCATGCCTCATGGGCAAAATGACCAAGACTCCGTTCTTCGGAACAATGGAGCGAGCAACCAACTTGTTGGAAATCATACATACCGATGTGTGCGGTCCAATGAGCGTTGAGGCTCGCGGAGGATATCGTTATGTTCTCACTCTCACTGATGACTTAAGTAGATATGGGTATGTCTACTTAATGAAACACAAGTCTGAGACCTTTGAAAAGTTCAAGGAATTTCAGAATGAGGTGGAGAATCAACGTGATCGAAAGATAAAGTTCCTACGATCAGATCGTGGAGGAGAATACTTATGTCACGAATTTGGTACACACTTAAGGAAATGTGGAATCGTTTCACAACTCACGCCGCCTGGAACACCTCAGCGAAACGGTGTCTCCAAACGTGGTAATCGCACTCTATTGGATATGGTGTGGTCTATGATGTCTCTTACCGATTTACCACTATCATTTTGGGGATACGCTCTAGAGACAGCTACATTCACTTTAAATAGGGCACCGTCTAAATCCGTTGAGACGACACCGTATGAATTATGGTTCGGGAAGAAACCTAAGCTATCGTTTCTAAAAGTTTGGGGATGCGATGCTTATGTCAGGAAACTTCAACCTGAAAAGCTCGAACCCAAGTCGGAAAAATGCGTCTTCATAGGATACCCTAAGGAAACTATTGGGTATACCTTCTACTTAAGATCCGAGGGCAAGATCTTTGTTGCCAAGAACGGATGTTTTCTGGAAAAAGAGTTTCTCTCGAAAGAAGTAAGTGGGAGGAAAGTAGAACTCGATGAAGTACTGCCTCTCGAACGGGAGAGTGGTGCAGCTCAGGAAAATGTTCCTGTGATGCCCACACCAATTGAAGAGGAAGACAATGATGATGATCAAGGTACTTCGGATCAAGTTGCTACTGAACTTCGTAGGTCCATAAGGACACGCCCCGCACTGTGAGTGGTACGGCAACCCTGTCACGGAAATCATGTTGTTAGACAACAGTGAACCTTCGAACTATGAAGCGATGGCGGGCCTAGATTCCAACAAATGGCTTGAAGCCATGAAATCCGAGATAGAATCCATGTATGAAAACAAAGTATGGACTTTGACAGACTTGCCCGATGATCGGCGAGCGATAGAAAACAAATGGATTTTTAAGAAGAAGACGGACGCAGATGGTAATGTTACCATTTATAAAGCTCGACTTGTCACTAAGGGTTATCGACAAGTTCAAGGGATTGACTACGACGAGACATTCTCTCCCGTAGCGAAGCTGAAGTCCGTCCGAATCATGTTAGCAATTGCCGCATACTATGATTATGAGATATGGCAGATGGACGTCAAAACGGCATTCCTTAATGGACATCTTAAGGAAGAGCTGTATATGATGCAGCCGGAAGGTTTTGTCGATCCTAAGAACGCTAACAAAGTATGCAAGCTCCAGTGATCCATTTATGGGCTGCTGCAAGCATCTCGGAGTTGGAACATTCGCTTTGATGAGATGATCAAAGCGTTTGGGTTTATGCAGACTTATGGAGAAGCTTGCGTTTACAAGAAAGTGAGTGGGAGCTCTGTAGCATTTCTCATATTATATGTAGATGACATACTCTTGATGGGAAATGATATAGAACTTCTGGACAGCATTAAGGCCTACTTGAATAAGTGTTTTTCAATGAAGGACCTTGGAGAAGCTGCTTATATATTAGGCATCAAGATCTATAGAGATAGATCGAGACGCCTCATAGGTCTTTCACAAAGCACATACCTTGATAAGATTTTGAAGAGGTTCAAAATGGATCAGTCCAAGAAGGGTTCTTGCCTATGTTACAAGGTGTGAGATTGAGCTCGGCTCGATCCCGACCACGGCAAAAGATAAAGAAGAGATGAGTGTCATCCCTATGCTTCAGCCATAGGATCTATTATGTATGCCATGCTGTGTACCAGACCTGATGTAAACCTTGCCGTAAGTTTGGTAGCAAGATACCAAAGTAATCCCGGCAAGGAACACTGGACAGCGGTCAAAAATATCTTGAAGTACCTGAAAAGGACAAAGGACATGTTTCTCGTTTATGGAGGAGACTAAGAGCTCGTCGTAAAGGGTTACGTCGACACTAGCTTCGACTCGGTCTGGATGACTCTAAGTCACAAACCGGATACGTGTATATGTTGAATGGTGGAGCAGTAAGTTGGTGCAGTTGCAATCACAGCATCGTGGCGGGATCTACGTGTGAAGCGGAGTACGTGGCAGCCTCGGAGGCAGCACATGAAGCGATTTGGGTGAAGGAGTTCATCACCGACCTAGGAGTCATACCCAATGCGTCGGGGCCGATCAAACTCTTCTGTGACAACACTGGAGCTATTGCCCTTGCCAAGGAGCCCAGGTTTCACAAGAAGACCAGGCACATCAAGTGTCGTTTCAACTCCATCCGTGAAAATGTTCAAGATGGAGACATAGATATTTGCAAAGTACATACGGATCTGAATGTCGCAGATCCATTGACTAAACCTCTCTCACGAGCAAAACATGATCAACACCAGAACTCTATGGGTGTTCGATTCATCACAATGTAACTAGATTAGTGACTCTAGTGCAAGTGGGAGACTATTGGAAATATGCCCTAGAGGCAATAATAAAAGTATTATTATATTTCATTGTTCATGATAATTGTCTTTTATTCATGCTATAATTGTATTATCCGGAAATCGTAATACACGTGTGAATACATAGACCACAATATGTCCCTAGTGAGCCTCTAGTTGACTAGCTCGTTGTGATTAACAGATAGTCATGGTTTCCTGGCTATGGACATTGGATGTCGTTGATAACGGGATCACATCATTAGGAGAATGATGTGATGGACAAGACCCAATCCTAAGCATAGCATAAAGATCGTGTAGTTCATTTGCTAGAGCTTTTCCAATGTCAAGTATCTCTTCCTTCGACCATGAGATCGTGTAACTCCCGGATACCGTAGGAGTGCTTTGGGTGTATCAAACGTCACAACGTAACTGGGTGACTATGAAGGTGCACTACAAGTATCTCCGAAAGTGTCTGTTGGGTTGACACGGATCGAGACCGGGATTTGTCACTCCGTATGACGGAGAGGTATCTCTGGGCCCACTCGGTAATGCATCATCATAATGAGCTCAAGGTGACCAAGGTGTTGGCCACGGGATCATGCATTACTGATGACGAGTAAAGTGACTTGCCGGTAATGAGACCGAACAAGGTATTGGGATACCGACGATCGAGTCTCGCAAGTAACGCATCGATTGACAAAGGGAATTGTATACGGGTTTGATCGAATCCTCGACATCGTGGTTCAACCGATGAAATCATCGAGGAGCATGTGAGCCAACATGGGTATCCAGATCCGCTGTTGGTTATTGCCCGAGAGTCGCCTCGGCCATGTCTGTGTGTCTCCCGAACCCGTAGGGTCTACACACTAAGGTTCTTGGCGCTTAGGGTTGTATGAATATGAGTATGCAGCATACCGAATGTTGTTCGGAGTCCCGGATGAGATCCCGGACGTCACGAGGAGTTTCGGAATGGTCCGGAGGTAAAGAATAATATATAGGAAGTGGTATTTTGGCCATCGGGAAAGTTTTGGGGCTCCCGGTAATGTACCGGGACCACCGGAAGGGTCCCGGGGGTCCACCGGGTGGGGCCACCCATCCCGGAGGGCCCCATGGGCTGACGTGGGAGGGGAGCCAGCCCATAGTGGGCTTGTGCGCCCCCCTAGGCCCACCCTGTGCGCCTAGGGTTGAAACCCAAGGGTGGGGGGGGGGCGCACCACATGCCTTGGGGGGCACTCCTCCCCCCTTGGCCGCCGCCCCCTTGGAGATTCAATCTCCCAGGGCCGGCGCCCCCCTTGGGGGCCTATATAAAGGAGGGCAGGGGGAGGGCAGCTGCACCCTTGTGCTTGGCGCCTCCCTCCCCCTACTACACCTCGTCCTCCTCCCGTAGTCGCTTGGCAAAGCCCCCGCTGAGGTCTCACTGCATCCACCACCACGCCGTCGTCTTCTTTGGATCATCATCAACCTCTCCTTCCCCTTGCTGGATCAAGAAGGAGGAGACGCCTCCGTCCCGTGCACGTGTGTTGAACGCGGAGGTGCTGTCCGTTCAGCACTTGGACATCGGTGATCTGAATCACGTCGAGTACGACTCCATCATCACCATCCCCTTGAAAGCTTCCGCACGTGATCTACAAGTGGTATGTAGATGCAATCACTCTCCCATGACTCGTTGCTTAGATGAACTCATAGATGGATCTTGGTGAAACCGTAGGAAAAAATTTAATTTTCTGCAACGTTCCCCAACAGTGCACGCTTCCGCTCCCTCTTGGGTATATGGGTTGCGTATATCATGTTTACCGTCCGCACTTGTGGGGGGAAGCCCTTTTGTCCTCTACTGTTCGGCGGCCGGGTCTCTTCCTCGTCGTCGCTGTGCAGCCCCTTGTCGTTGTTTTCGGCAATTAACTTGCCTACCTGCTTAAATACCCAACAATCTTTGTTGGTGTGGTTAGCTGGCTTTTCGGGGGTGCCATGTATCTGGCATGAGCGGTCGAGTATTCTGTCCAAATTGGACGGACCCGGAGTGGTTCTTTTGAATTGCTTCTTCTGCTGACCGGGTTGAGAGCCTCGGAATCCGGCGTTGACTGCCGTATCCTCATTGTTGTCGCCGTTAACATGGCGTTTGTTTTTGCTTCGACGCGACCTGCCGTTGTGGTCCTTAGTATCCGAACTGCCAGCATTTTTACTGAGGTTGTTGCTGCGAGCTAGCCAGCTATCCTCTCCCGCACAGAAGCGGGTCATTAATGATGTGAGGGCTGCCATGGATTTTGGCTTTTCCTGTCCTAGGTGTCGGGCTAGCCATTCATCGCGGATGTTATGTTTGAAGGCTGCGAGGGCCTCTGCATCCGGACAGTCGACGATTTGATTTTTCTTTGTTAAGAACCGTGTCGAATTGCCTGGCCGATTCGTCTGGCTGCTGAATTATGTGGCTTAGGTCATCAGCGTCTGGTGGTCGCACGTATGTGCCCTGGAAGTTGTCGAGGAATGCGGCTTCCAGGTCCTCCCAACAACCAATTGACTCTGCGGGCAGGCTGTTAAGCCAATGCCGAGCTAAGCTTGAGCGGGAGATATTTGATGGCGTGGAGATCGTCGTCGCGGGCCATATGTATATGAAGGAGATAATCTTCGATCCAAACCGCGGGGTCTATTGTGCCATCGTAGGATTCAATGTTTACGGGTTTAAACCCTTCAGGGATTTGATGATCCATTACTTCATCAGTGAAGCATAGCGGGTGTGCGGCGCCTCTGTATTGAGCAATATCACGACGTAGCTCAAGAGAGCGTTGTCTGCTGTGTTCGGCCCGGCTGGAGTTGTTGTATCCGGTGCGATGGTATTCGTCATGGGTCGTGGGGCGCCCACGTGATCCATAGATTGATCCGGATTGTCTTGCCTTGTCCTCCAATATATCCCGCAAGTCCGGCGCGTTCCCCCGTGGCTTCGTACTTTTCGAGCGATGCCGGGGTACGGTCTTGATGGAGGGCCTGGATGCCTCTCTGTCGCGACTACGGGGTGATCGGTCTGCCGTATTGTGCGCTGGTGATGAAGGTATATATGCTTCCTCCTCTAGTTGGGGGAGCAACTTGCGTTTTGGGTAGCTCTTGGAGGGGCGTTCGAGTTCATACTCTTCGGCCGCGAGGACCTCGGTCCATCTATCGGCCAGCAGGTCTTGATCAGCTTGAAGCTGCTGCTGCTTTTTCTTTAGGCTATTTGCTATGGCCGTCAGCCTGCGTTTGAAACGCTCTTGTTCGACGGGATCCTCAGGCACGACGAATTCGTTGTCGTTGAGGCTTGCCTCGTCTCCGGAGGGAGGTATGTAGTTATCATCCTCGACCTCTTTGTCTGCCGCTCTCTCGTGAGGGCTTGCGTCCTCCTGCGCTGAATCTTGCAGGAGGGGATTGTCTTCGGCACTTTCTGGGGTGTTATTATCTCCTGTGCCAGAATCTCCATTATTGCTTTGGCGGGATTTAGAGCGGCGCCGCTGACGTCGGCGCTTGGGCTGTTTCTTTAAGGAATCTGCCTCCGCTCCTTCTTTGCCGTCCCGATCCTTTGGAGTGTCCACCATGTATATGTCATATGACGAGGTGGTCTTCCAGTGCCCTGTAGGCGCTGGTTATTGATCGTCTCCGGCATCGTCGTCCATACCGTCGATGTCTTAGGAGTCGTTGTCTAGCATGTCGGTTAGATCGTCGACAGTGGCTACAAAGTGGGTGGTGAGTGGGCTTTGAATTTCTTCATCGTCCGCATCCCAACCATCCTGGCCATAGTCCGGCCAGGGCTCTCCGGATAGCGAGAGATGCTTTAGTGAAGTTAAGATGTCGCCAAAGGGTGAGTGCTGAAAGATGTCCGCGACGGTGAACTCCATGATCGGCGCCCAATCGGATTCGATTGGCAGGGGCGCAGGAGGTTTGGAGTCTGGCAGGGAGTCCGGTACCTCGGAGTCACGAGCTTTATAAGGGACGAGGTCAGTGTTCGGCTCCATCGCCGTGAAAGTTGCAGCCCCCGAGGCGGTGTCCAGCCATCCGTCCTCGATCTGCATGATCGGCTCCGGACTATGAGTCGGAGCGGATTCGTGTGCGGCCTCCAAGGTACTGTCCGGCGGCAGAGTTAGATCATGCCCATCGTGACAGTGCGGCACGCTCGGCTGCGGATCGGATCCATCGAAGATCAAGTCTCCGCGGATATCCGCCGTGAAGTTTAGGCTTCCAAATCTGACCTGACGGCCAGGGGCGTAGCTTTCGATCTGCTCCAGATGGCCAAGTGAATTAGCCCGCAGTGCGAAGCCGCCGAATACGAAGATCTGTCCGGGGAGAAAAGTCTCACCCTGGACGGAGTTGTTGTTGATTGAAGAAGCCATCAAGCCTATCGGTGACGACACAGAGGAACTATCAACGAAAGCACCAATGTCGGTGTCAAAACCAGCGGATCTCGGGTAGGGGGTCCCGAACTGTGCGTCTAGGCGGATGGTAACAGGAGACAAGGGACACGATGTTTTTACCCAGGATCGGGCCCTCTCGATGGAGGTAAAACCCTACTCCTGCTTGATTGATATTGATGATATGGGTAGTACAAGAGTGGATCTACCACGAGATCAAGGAGGCTAAACCCTAGAAGCTAGCCTATGGTATGATTGTTGTAATGGTTGTTCGTCCTACGGACTAAAACCCTCTAGTTTATATAGACACCAGGGAGGGCTAGGGTTACACAGAGTCGGTTACAATGGTAGGAGATCTACATATCCGTATTGCCAAGCTTGCCTTCCACGCCAAGGAAAGTCCCATCCGGACACGGGATGAAGTCTTCAATGTTGTATCTTCATAGTCTTGGAGTCCGGCGGACGATGATAGTCCGGCTGTCCGGACACCCCCTAGTCCAGGACTCCCTCAACGGGGAATAGCGGGGCTTCGACTGAGCTCCTGAAGTGTACCTCCCCCGTCCATACTTCCTCTTGCGATTATCAATCTGTTGTTGCTTGCCTTCAATCATAAGAGCCCTATCTACCAACTCCTGGTAGTTGTTGAATGTTGCCACCATCAACTGCATGCTCAGCTCATCATTCAGTCCTTCCATAAACTTCTCCTGCTTAGCGGCATCTGTAGCTACATCATCAGGGGCATACCTGCTAACTTGCTAAACTCATCCACATACTGACCCATTGTACGTCCTCCTTGGCACAAGTTGCGAAACTCGTGCTACTTCATGCTCATAGCTCCTGCTGAAACATGGGCAGTGCGGAAAGCCTGCTGAAACTGATCCCATGTAACAGTGTCAATAGGGTAGGTGGCTGTCGGTGTCAAAACCGGCGGATCTCGGGTAGGGGGTCCCAAACTGTGCGTCTAGGCGGTTGGTAACAGGAGACAAGGGACACGATGTTTTTACCCAGGTTCGGGCCCTCTCGATGGAGGTAAAACCCTACTCCTGCTTGATTGATATTGACGATATGGGTAGTACAAGAGTGGATCTACCACGAGATCAAGGAGGCTAAACCCTAGAAGCTAGCCTATGGTATGATTGTTGTTCGTCCTATGGACTAAAACCCTCCGATTTATATATACACCGGAGAGGGCTAGGGTTACACAGAGTCGGTTACAATGGTAGGAGATCTACATATCCGTATTGCCAAGCTTGCCTTCCACGCCAAGGAAAGTCCCATCCGGACACGGGACGAAGTCTTCAATCTTGTATCTTCATAGTCTTGGAGTCCGCCAATGATGATAGTTCGCTATCCGACACCCCTTAGTCCAGACTCCTCAAGAGCTCCGAACCAGGCTTCAATGATGACGAGTCCGACGCGCATATTGTCTTCGGCATTGCAAGGCGGGTTCCTCCTCCGAATAATACATAGAAGATTACGAACACTAGGATAGTGTCCGGCTCTGCAAAATAAATTCCACATATCACCGTAGAGAGAATAACATTTACACAAGTTCAATCTGCTGACGTATTTCGTGGCGTGACGTCACACCACGGCCAAGCCCTTACCCGAATCGTTTTCGTCATACCACCTCAGCGTGTTTAGCGAAGCGGTATCCTTGGCACGTCTTGTCGAAGAAGAGATCGTGTTCCCCTTATTCCGGGATTCCCATCAATATGGACATGGGTAACCCAACCGCGCCATTGATTGCGGCGCTTGGGAGATAAGCGAGTTTTACTAGGCTGGTGGGGACGCATTGTTTCGTCCGCCCATATATAAGGGGATAAGGATCCACCTTTTTACCTACGCCTTCTTCCTCCTTTGCTTATACATCTCCGCGCACTCGAGCTCCAGTGCCCAAGCCCGCACATCTCACCTCAACCTTCTCCAACCATGTCCGGAGCGGGAGGCAAGTGGATGGCCTCCTCCGTTACAGAGGGGCACATCAAGAAGTTGCGCAGCGCCGGATATTTGTCCAGCGATATCGCGCACCGGCTCCCCGACGAGGGGCAGCTCATCCCCACCCCCGGGCCCCATGAGAGGGTGGTATTCCTTCCCCATTTCCTCCGCGGACTGGGCTTCCCACTCCACCACTTTGTCCGGGGGCTCATGTTCTACTACGGCCTGGATTTCCATGATCTGGCCCCGAAATTCATCCTCAACATCTCGGCGTTCATCGTTGTGTGCGAGGCCTTCCTCTGCATCCATCCCCACTTCGGCTTATGGCTAAAGACCTTTAATGTCAAGCCGAAGATTGTGAAGGGCAGCCAAGCGGAGTGCGGAGGCGCCATGGTGGGAAAGATGCCCAATGTTACTTGGCTCCAGGGCGCCTTCGTGGAAACCATCAAAGGGTGGCAATCGGGGTGGTTCTACATCACCGAGCCGCGTGACCCTGAATGGGCAGCGGTCCCCGAATTCAGATTTGGCATCCCCAAGCGGCTCAAGTCCTGGAAAGAGAAGGGCCTGCTGTGGGGTAGTTCGGAAGAGCTGACCGGATGCCAATCCTGTCTCCAAACCCTGGTGAACAAGAAGCTCAAGCTTGTCAACGTAATCAAGGTCATGCACATCCGCCGGATTCTCCCCTGCCAACAGCGGGTGAGGGAGTCCTGGACTAGGGGGTGTCCGGACAGCCGGACTATCATTATCCGCCGGACTCCAAGACTACGAAGATAGAAGATTGAAGACTCCGGCTCGTGTCCGGATGGTACTTTCCTTGGCGTGGAAGGCAAGCTTGGCAATACGGATATGTAGATCTCCTACCATTGTAACCGACTCTATGTAACCCTAGCCTCCTCCGGTGTCTATATAAACCGGAGGGCTTTAGTCCGTAGGACAACATACATTACAACAATCATACCATAGGCTAGCTTCTAGGGTTTAGCCTCCTTGATCTCATGGTAGATCTACTCTTGTACTACCCATCTCATCAATATTAATCAAGCAGGACGTAGGGTTTTACCTCCATCGAGAGGGCCCGAACCTGGGTAAAAACATCGTGTCCCTCGTCTCCTGTTACCATCCGCCTAGACGCACAGTTCGGGACCCCCTACCCGAGATCTGCCGGTTTTGACACCGACATTGGTGCTTTCATTGAGAGTTCCTCTCTGTCGTCACTGATAGGCTTGATGGCATCTTCAACCAACAACGATGTCCAGGGCGAGACTTTTCTCCCCGGACAGATCTTCAGATTCGGCGGCCGCATCATGGGCCAATTCACTTGGCCATCCGGAGCAGATCGAAGTTACGCCCTGCCGTCGAGTTAGATTCGGAAGCTTAAACTTCACGGCCGATGTCCGCGGAGACTTGATCTTCGACGGACTCGAGCCACAGCCAAGCGCGCCGCACTGTGACGGTGGGCACAATCTAGCTCTGCCGCCGAATAGTGCCTTGGCGGCCGCACTCGGATCCGCTTCGGCCATTAGCCCGGAGCCGATCGCCCAGATCGAGGGCCGGTGGATAGACGCCGCCCCGGGGGCTTCAACACCCACGGCGATGGAGCCGAACACTGATCTTGTCCCCTGCAAAGCCCGTGATTCCGAGGCGCCGGACTCCGAACCTCCCGCGCCCCTGCCAATCGATCCGGATTGGGCGCCGGTTATGGACTTCACCGCCGCGGACATTTTCCAACACTCGCCTTTTGGCGATATCCTGAATTCACTAAAGCATCTCTCGCTATCAGGAGAGTCCTGGCCGGACTATGGCCAGGATGGTTGGGGCACGGACGACGAAGAAATTCAGAGCCCACCCACCACCCACTTTGTAGCCACTGTCGATGATTTAACCGACATGCTAGACTTCGACTCCGACGACATCGACGCCATGGACGACGATGACGGAGACGAACAGGAGGCAGATTCTCTGAAGAAGCAGCCCAAACGCTGACGTCAGCGGCGCCGCTCTAAATCCCGCCACAGCAAGAATGGAGATTCCGGCACGGGAGACAATAATACTCGGAGAGTGCCGAAGACAATCCTCTCAAAGCAAGACTCAGCGCAGGAGGATGTAAAGCAAGCCCTCACGAGAGGGCGGCGATTTGGGGTTGAGGATGATAACTATATGCCTCCTTCCAAGACGAAGCAAGCCTCAACGATGATGAATTAAATGCGTGCACTGAGGATCCCGTCGAACAAGAGTGCTTCAAGCGCAGGCTTTATCGCCACGGCAAACAGCCTAAAGAAAAAGCAGCAACAGCTCCAAGCTGATCAAGACCTGCTGGCGATCGATGGACCGAGGTCCTCGCGGTCAAGAGTATAAACTCGAACGCCCTCCAAAGTTACCTAAGACGCAAGCTGCTCCCCGGTTAGAGGAGGAAGCATACATACCTTCACCACCGGCGACGACATGGTCGACCGACCACCCGTGGTCGTGACAGAGGCATCCAGGCCCCCACCAAGACCGTACCCAGCATCACTCCAAAAGTACGGAGCCAAGAGGGAATGCGCCGGACTTGTGAGACATATTGGAGGACAAGGCAAGGCAATCCAGATCCATCTACGGATCACATGGGCGCCTACGACCCACGATTTAATACCGCGCGCGGACATAATAACACCGGCCGGGCCGAACACAGCAGAAAGCGCTCTCTCGAGCTGCGTCGCGTTATTGCTCAATACAGGGGCGCCGCACACCCTCTATGCTTCACTGACGAAGTAATGGATCATCAGATCCCCGAAGGGTTTAAACCCATAAACATTGAATCTTTCGATGGCACAACAGACCCCGCGGTTTGGATTGAAGACTATCTTCTCCACATTCACATGGCCCGTGGCGACGATCTACATGCCATCAAGTATCTCCCACTCAAGCTTAAAGGACCAGCTCGGCATTGGCTAAACAGCTTGCCCGCAGAGTCAATTGGGTGCTGGGAGGACCTGGAAGCCGCATTCCTCGACAACTTCCAGGGCACATATGTGCGACCACCAGACGCCGATGACCTAAGCCACATTATTCAGCAGCCAGACGAATCGGCCAGACAATTCTGGACACGGTTCTTGACAAAGAAAAACCAAATCGTCGACTGTCCGGATGCAGAGGCCCTTGCAGCCTTCAAACATAACATCCGGGACGAATGGCTAGCCCGGCACCTGGGGCAGGAAAAGCCGAAATCTATGGCAGCCCTAACATCGTTAATGACCCGCTTTTGCGCGGGAGAGGACAGCTGGCTAGCCCGTAGCAACAACCTCCGTAAAAATTCTGGCAGTCCGGATACAAAGGACAACAACGGCAGGTCACGTCGAAACAAAAACAAGCGCCGCATAAATGGCGACGATAAGGAGGATACGGCAGTCAATGCCGGATTCCGAGGCTCTAAACCCGGTCAGCGGAAGAAGCCATTCAAAAGAACCACTCCGGGTCCGTCCAATCTGGACCGAATACTCGACCGCTTATGCCAGATACATGGCACCTCTGAAAAGCCAGCTAACCACACCAATAGAGATTGCTGGGTGTTCAAGCAGGCCGGCAAGTTAATTGCCAAAAACAATGACAAGGGGCTAAACAACGACGACGAGGAGGAGACCCGACCGCCGAACAACAGAGGACAGAAGGGTTTCCCCCCACAAGTGCGGACGGTGAATATGATATACGCGACCCACATACCCAAGAGGGAGAGGAAACGCGCACTCAGGGATGTCTATGCGATGGAGCCAGTCGCCCCAAAGTTCAATCCATGGTCCTCTTGTCCGATCACTTTCGATCGAAGAGACCATCCGACCAGCATACGCCATGGCGGATTCGCCGCATTGGTTTTAGACCCAATCGTCGATGGATTTCACCTCACAAGAGTCCTGATGGACGGCGGTAGTAGCCTGAACCTGCTTTACCAGGATACAGTGCGCAAAATGGGCATAGACCCATCAAGGATTAAACCTACAAAGACAACCTTTAAAGGTGTCATCCCAGGAGTGGAGGCCAACTGTACAGGCTCCGTCACACTGGAAGTGGTCTTCGGATCCCCGGATAACTTCCGGAGCGAAGAATTAATCTTTGACATAGTCCCGTTTCGCCACGGCTATCACGCTCTGCTTGGACGAACCGCGTTTGCAAAATTCAACGCGGTGCCGCATTATGCATACCTAAAGCTCAAGATGCCAGGCCCTCGTGGAGTCATCACGGTCAATGGGAATACGGAACACTCCCTCCGAATGGAGGAACATACAGCGGCTCTCGCGGCTGAAGTACAGAGCAGCCTTCTAAGGCAATTCTCAAGTCCGGAAGTTAAAAGGCCGGACACAGCAAAGCGCGCCCGGAGCAATGCAAACCAAGACCACCTGGCGCGATCAGAGCACGCATAGCAATGTGACCCCAACCCTCACCCGCGCATGATCGCAAGAACAACACTCCGTGTACATCATTACGCTTTGGAGATACCATGGGCGCAGGGAAAGGGGCACGATCACAATGGACCCAGAGTGCGGCTTGACCACACCAGGGGCTCACAAGTGTGCCCCCCTTCTTTTTTATTTTCCTTCTTCTTTTATGTACACAGGACTCTGTTAACCAGAATCCCTGTCCGTTGGCGAACCTGCCGAACTCAAGATGCAATAGTCAGGGACTAACGAAGGCCGTGACGAACATTCAGGTGGTCTCAATTACGAGCATTAAATTCGATTATATACACCAAGTCTGCAGCTCATCCCTGGAGGGGGACATGTTTATTGAGTCCAAATCCCTTGCTTACCGCACTATTTGTATCAGTCCGCTCTACTAGCAGACTTTCTTTCAAAAATAATGCAGCACCTTTTTATTGCAATTACGTTATCTTTTATATATATGTTCATTATATGACATCTTGCACACGTATATTTTGGTACGGCCGAATACGCCAGGGGCTTCTGTTCCCCAAATTATGGCGTGATAAAGTCCGAACACTTTCACAAGTGCGGCACCCCGAACTTATAGCATTATATGAATCGGCTCCGAATCATGTCTTGGGTCAATAGTTGGGTTTGCCCGGCTCCCACGTTTTGGTGCCTTACGTTCCGCTCACGGCTAAGGTGGCCTTTGGGAGAACCATCATGATTGCGCCCGGTTGAGCAGGTTAACGCCTCGATGGAAAGGCTAAATTGATCGGCATGATAAGGCGAGAGACTGGTCGCTGTTCGAGAGGTTCTTCGGGTCCTTAAAGACTCACGCCGCTTGAGCGAAGTTCGGATAATGTCCGATGAAGGCGTGGATAGCGCCCGGATTCGGTCTTTCAATACCGGGGCTTCACCGAAATTTAAAATTATAGAATTCTATGGCTAAGTGAGAGTGTTCAAGCATTATAAGTCCGGTTGCCTTGTTAGTCGTGTTGAGCACCTCCTAGATGGACCCAAAAATGGGAACAAGAGTGCTCAAGTTTATCCCAACACCCCAAACTTGTGGCTTGGGGTGAAGCCAACGACTTGCCATCTCTCGATTTAACAAATGGCCGCATGTAAGGTAATATTTTAAATTAAACAAGCGTTGCTCATGGCGCATATGAACGAAGTTTTCAGCGCCGCAGGATAAATACATGTGAGTTCACTCAAAGATTACATTTCGGGAGCACTCATCTGCAATATCGCAGCTCCTTCAGACAACTTTATAATACCGCCTCCGGTGTGCGATGCTCCTTGCCCGGCGGCGGTGGGTCCGTGAGAAGCTTCTCCTCATCCATTTTGCCCCATTGCACCTTTATGCGGGCAAGGGCCCGACGCGCGCCTTCAATACAGGCGGAGCGCTTGACTACATCCAGCCTGGGGCATGCATCCACCAGCCGCCGCACAAGGCCAAAGTAGCTCCCAGGCATGGCCTGTCCAGGCCATAACCGGACTATGAGGCCCTTCATGGCCTCCTCAGCTACCTTGTGGAGTTCGATCAGCTGCTTCAGCTGGTCGCTTGGGGGCACCGGATGGCCGGCCTCAGAGTACTGAGACCAGAAGACCTTCTCCGTCGAGCTCCCCTCCTCGCCACGATAGAATGCGGCGGCATCATATGCACTACGTGGCAGATCTGCAAACGCCGCTGGAGAGCTCCGAATGCGGGTAAGTATCAGGTAATTCACATTAACATGCCTACTTTGCATGAAAAATGCCTTACCCGCCGCTATCTTCTTTATGTCCTCAACCTCCTGAAGGGCCTTACGGGCCTCGGCCTTGGCGGATTTGGCACTTTCGAGAGCCGAGGCAAGCTCGGACTCTCGAGTCTTGGAGTCACGCTCCAAACTCTCATGCTTTTCCATGAGAGCCTGGAGCTCTTGCCGAACTTCCGCCACCCGTGCCTCTTGCTTTTCTCGCTCAGCCCGTTCATGGCCGCCTTGCGTTCGACATGGACACAAGATCCTTCGTGGCTGCCACCTCGTTAGTGGCCCCCGCAATACACATATTATCCTTGTTAATTTCATTTCAACCAAACCCTTTTACAGAAGGTACTTATTTAAAGTGGTGTTACTCACCTCCTTTTTCCTCGAGCTGCCTCTTGGCATGGCCGAGCTCTTGCTCGGACCGCCGAGATCCTTCTTCAACACCTCGACCTCCGCGCCAATGCGGCAGAGGTCAAGCAGCGCAGCCTCGCAAACCCATATTGACATATTTTAGGCAACCTCACAGATATCTTGTTAGATCCTCATCCGCTTTTCTTTCCGAACACCAAACTAAGCATCAGGGGCTACTATCTATGCGGTATTACATTACATAATTTTAACTTCTTACCACAAAGCCTGTTAGAAGGCTGCTGCAGGCTTTGGTCAGCCCGCTCTTAGCGAGCTAGACCTTCTCAATCACCGCACTCATGATAGTGCGGTGTTCTTCCTCGATGGAAGCGCCTTTAAGCGCCTCAACAGGTTATCCGGCACCTCCGGTTGGGCGGAGGCGCGGCATCACGGTCCTGCCCTTCTTCGAAGGGGCGCTTGCGGACTCGGAACCATGCGGGTTCCAATGTAGAGTCCGCGCAAAAGTCCGGAGGTCGCTGACGGCGCCTCTGAGCCTCCTCCCGATGGGTCCCTCTTGGGATCCCACCTCGGCGTCCTCGTCGTGCCGTGGGGTAGGCGGTCGGGGCGGAATTTACGTCCGACGAGGCTAACGACCCGCTCATCGAGTCGGGAGATCGCCATCAACCGGACTACGGCGAATGCGGTGTTAGAAGGATACCGCATGACATAAAAGGTACGGCGATGAATGATCCGGATACTTACGATCTTGCGAACGCTCGCCCCTTGGGGGCCACTCATCTCGCCAACGTTGATGTTGGCGAAGCTGTCCGAGGATAGTTCTCCCCTCTTGGACCCTTCGGCCTCCCGATTGGGGAAGCCTTCCTCTTCTTCTCTCCTCCTCCGGGAGAATACTCCTCCTCGTCGTCTTCGGGGGAGGAGTCCTCATCGTCGTCAGACGCCTAATTACGGGAACTCTTTCGAGTCCCCGTGGCCACCTTCTTCGCCTTCTTCTCGGCACCACGTGCGGTGCCGTAACCAAGAGCCTGCTGGCGGGCGTTCACTGGTCTTCGGCATGGGAGCCGGGCTGATGAGCAGCTTGGCCTTCTCCATCCATTCCTGTCAAAGGAAGAGGCAGAATGAAACCTCACTAGAGTCAATCTAATTATCACAAGTGTCCCGTGAACGGGTTGAATCACTTACCTCGTCGGTTGGACATCGCGAGCTGAATCATGATCTTCCGTCCCGGATGCGGGGCTTGGCGCCCTTGAACAGCACCCTCCAGCGCCTTCAGATGTTGTATCGAAGAGCCCGCTTAGCGCTGGTGCTGTTCCGGATTGAACTCCACAAATTGAATGTCCGTTCTTGGCATGGGAGAATCCGCGAGGAGCATGACTTGGACCACGCCGACAAGCCGGAGCCTATTGCTCACCATCTTCTTGATGCAGGCTCGAGTCTCGCCACTCCACCGGATTGCCCGACCGCAAGCCCTTCTCTTTCGGGAGGTGAGCTGCGTGGGGATTCCAGATCTAAACTCGGGGGCCGCCGCCCATGTGGGCTTGCGCGGCTCGGTGATGTAGAACCACCCCGATTGCCACCCCTTGACGGAGTCCACGAAGGTCCCTTCTAGCCAAGGGACGTTGGGCAATTTGCCCAACATGGCGCCTCCGCATTCCGCTTACGTGCCCTTCACAACCTTCGGCTTGACGTTGAAGGTCTTGAGCCACAGGCCGAAGTGGGGCTGGATGCAGAGGAAGGCCTCACACACGACGATAAACGCCGAGATGTTGAGGATGAAGTTCGGCGCCAGATCGTGGAAATCCAGGCCGTAGTAAAACATGAGCCCCCGGACAAATGGATGGAGCGGAAAGCCC
Source organism: Aegilops speltoides (assembly GCA_021437245.1). Lineage (NCBI taxonomy): Eukaryota > Viridiplantae > Streptophyta > Magnoliopsida > Poales > Poaceae > Aegilops > Aegilops speltoides. Next base: position 204,599,273 of record CM038145.1, on the reverse strand, counting down.
AGTCCGCGGAGGAAGTGGGGGAGGAAGACGACCCTCTCATGAGGCTCGGGGGTAGGGATGAGCTGCCCCTCGTCGGGCAGCCGATGCGCAATATCGCTGGAAAGGTATCCGGCGTCGTGCAGCTTGGTGATGTCCTCCTCCTTGGCGGTGGAGGCTAACCATTTACCTCCCGCTCCGGACATATTCGGAGAAGGTCGAGGTGAGATGCGCAAGCTTGGGCGTTGGAGCTTGAGTGCGTGGAGATGGATAAGCAAAGGAGGAAGAAGGCGTAGGTGAGAAGGTAAATCCTTATCCCTTATATATAGGCGGACGAAAACTATGCGTCCCCCACCAGCCTGGTAAAACTCGCTTATCCCCCAAGCGCCACCATCAATGGCGCGGTTGGGTTACCCACGTCCGTATTGATGAGGATCCCTGAATAAGGGGAACATGATCTCTGCTTCGACAAGACGTGCCAAGGAAACCGCTTTGCTAAACGTGCTGAGGTGGTATAGATTCAAACAAAGGCTTGGTTACGGTGTGATGTCACGCCGCCTAATACGTCAGCAGATTGAGCTAGTGTATATTTTATTCTCCCTACGGTGGAATGTGGAAATTATTATCTTCTCTGGATTATTCAAGGGAGGAACCCGCCTTGCAATGCCAAACATTATGCACGCCAGACTTATCGTCATTGAAGACTGGTTCGAGAGCTCTTGAGGAGTCTGGACTAGGGGTGTCCGGACAGCGGACTATCATTATCCGCCGGACTCCAAGACTACGAAGATAGAAGATTGAAGACTCCGGCTCGTGTCCGGATGGTACTTTCCTTGGTGTGGAAGGCAAGCTTGGCAATACGGATATGTAGATCTCCTACCATTGTAACCGACTCTGTGTAACCCTAGCCTCCTCCAGTGTCTATATAAACCGGAGGGCTTTAGTCCATAGGACAACATACATTACAACAATCATACCATAGGCTAGCTTCTAGGGTTTAGCCTCCTTGATCTCGTGGTAGATCTACTCTTGTACTACCCATATCATCAATATTAATCAAGCAGGGGCGTGGGTTTTACCTCCATCGAGAGGGCCCAACACAGGTAAAAACATCGTCCCTCGTCTCCTGTTACCATCCGCCTAGACGCACAGTTCGGGACCCCCTACCCGAGATCCGCCGGTTTTGACACCGACAGCGGGACTTCAATTTGTGGGAGTTTGATCCGGCACAACACCAGACCTTGAGCGGGCTCTTAGACACTATGTACGAAGAGGCCTGGAGGGTTCTGTTCAAGGGCGCCGAGGCTCCCGCATCCGCTACCGAAGATCGCGGATTCAGCTCGCAGCGTCCGGCTGGCGAGGTAAGCCATGTTATCCTTTATGGGACACTTGCTTTTTATAGTTTGACTCTATGAGGGATCTAAACTCCCAATACCTTTAACAGGCCTGGCAGGAGACGTCCGGACAGGTTAACTGTCCGGCTCCCCTTCCAGAAGACCCAGCAGATGCCCATTTGACAGGGCTGCTGGTCCCGCACCTTACGTCTTGCCGAGAAGAAGGCCAAGAAGAAGGCTGGGGAACCGGAGGAGTTCCCGCCCAGTGTTATCGGTTCATCATCCGATGACTCCGGCGGACTCCTCCCACGAGGACGAGGAGGAGAAGAAGGGGCCTCTCCCGGTGAGAGAGAAAGAGGAAGGCCTCCCAATGAGGGAGGCCAAGAATCAAGAAGGAAAGGACCCTTCCCGGATTATTCCACCAACGCCGGCGGCGGCGACGAGGAGTGGCCCTCAAGGGCCAAGCCTCGGCGAGATCGTAGGTATCCTGGACTCTGAATAACTCATAATTTTTCTTTTTGTCGATAGCATCTTTTAACGCCGCGCCACAACCTCGTAGTCCGCCTAAGGACGATCTTCCCGCTCGTCGGCGGGTCCTTGGGTACGTCGGATGTGAATAGCACTTCACTTTCGACCGCCTCCTCCCCCCGTGACGCCGACGACGCCGAGGTGGGATCCCGGAAAGAGACCCACCAGAGGAGGAGGCCCCGGAGGTGCCGCAGGCGACCTCCGGACTTTGGACGGACTCGCACCGAACTGCGGTGGTTCCGAGTCCGCGGGCGGCCGCTTCCGTAAGAAGGGCAAGATCGTGACACCAGCGTCCTCCATCCAACCGGGCGCCGGATAACTTGCCGGAGGCGCCAATGGCACTTCCATCGAAGAGGAACACCGCCTTGTCATGAGTGCGGTGATTGAAAGGTTCACTTCGCCAAAAGCAGGCTGACCGAAGCCTGCAGCAACCTTCTAACGTGCTTTGAGGTAAGAATTTTAAGATATGTAAAATAGTACCGCATAGACAAGAGCCCTGATGCTTGGTTCGTGTTCGAAAGAAAAGCCGGACCGAGGATCTAAAAGATATACGCAGGAGTCTTAAAAATATGTCAATATGGGAATGCAGGGCTGCGTTCTTGACCTCTGCCGACTTGACAAGGAGGTCAATGCTTTGAAGCAGAGCCTCGAGCGGTCCGAGAGCGAGCTCGGCCATGCCAAGAAGCAGCTCGAGGACAAGGAAGGTGAGCAACACCTTGTTAAAGTTGTACCTTAGAGTAAAGGATTTGGTTGCAAGAGTAATTACAAGGATAACGTGGGTACTCCAGGGGCTACGAACGAGGTGGCGACCCTGAAGGAGGCAGTATCCATGGCCGAACGCGATGCGGCCGCGGAATGCGCCGAGCGAGAGAAGCAGGAGGCGCGGGTGGCGGAGGTACGGCAGAGCTCTGTGCTCGTGGAAAAACACGAGAGCTTGGAGCGTGACTCGAAGACTCGACAGTCCGAGCTTGCGTCAGCTCTTGAGAGTGCCAAAGCTGCTAAGGCCGAAGCCCACAAGGCCCTCCAGGAAATCGAGGCATTAAAGAAGATAGTAGCGGGTAAGGCATTCTTCATGCAAAGCAAGCATCAAAAAGTGAATTACCTGTTACTTACCCGAATTCGGAGCTCTCCAGGAGCGTTCACAGATCTGCCTCAGAAGGCGTATCCGATGCTGCCGCTTTCTCTGAGCCGAGGAGGGAGCTCGACGGAGAAGGTGTTCTCGTCTCAAGATGTCGAGGCGGACATCCGTGCTTATAGTGACCAGCTAAAGCAGCTGGTCGAGCTCCACAAGGTGGCGAACAGGCCATTAAGGGCCTCATAGTTCGGCTTGTGGCCCCAAGAGGCCATGCACAGGAGCTACTTGGCCTGGTGCGGCGGCTGGTGGATGCTTGTCCATGGGTTGAAGTCATCAAGCACTCCCAAGCATTGAAGGTGCCCGTCGGGCCCTTGCCCGTGCTAAAGTGCACTGGGGCAGGATGGACGCTGAGAAGCTTGTGACGGACGCGCCACCGCCGGGCAATGAGTATCACACGCCCGAGATGTATTATAAGTGTGTCCTGAAGGGTGCCCGCATTATTGCGGGTGAGTGCTCCAAAGATGTAATATTTGAGTAGACTCGCATTTTGTTATCCTGTGCGCTGAAAACTTTGTTCATATGTGCTAAGCAACGCTTGTTAATTTAAAATATTACCTTATGTGCGGCCGTTTATCAAATCTGAGAGATGGCAAGTCGTCGGCTTCAGCCCCATGCCACAGTCTGTGGGGTGTTAGGGATAACCTTGAGCGCTCTTGTTCCCATTTTTGGGTCCATCTAGGGAGGTGCTCAACACAACGAACGAGGCAACCGGACTTATAATGCTTGAACACTCTCACTTAGCCATAGAATTCTATAATTTTAAATTTCGGCAAAGCCCCTAGTGTTCGGAAGGCCGAATACGGGGCGCTATTCACGCCTGGGTCGGACAAAGCCGGTTCCTCGCTCTAAGTGGCATAAGTCTTTAGGGACTCGAAAAAACCTCTCGAACAGCGACCGGCTCTCGCCCCATCATGACGGTCAGTTTTAGGTTTCTCCACTGAGGTGCTCGCCTAGCTCAACTGGGGCACAATCGCAGTGGTTCTCCCAGCGCTACCTTAGCCGATATAACGGAACGTAAGGTACCAAAATATGGGAGCCGGGCAAACCCAACTATTGACCCAAGACATGATTCGGACCCGATGCATATAATGCTATAAATTCGGGGTGCCGCACTTGTGAAAGTGTTCGGACTTATCACACCATAATTTGGGGAACTTAAGCCCCTGGTGTATTTAGCCGTACCAAAGTGTACGGATGCAACATGTCATAGATGAACATATGTATAAGAAAGGAAAGCAGTGGTAGGCAAAAAGTGATGCATTGTTTATTCAAAAAGTACTGCCATGAATGCAAAATGATACAAATAGTGCGATAAGCAAGGAGTGGAATTATTTAGCATGTCCCCCTCCAGGGGTAGGCTGCGGAATGGCGTATAAAACTGGTATAATGCTCGTAATGGAGACCACCTGGATACTCGACGTGGCCTTTCTTCTTCCCTGGCTGTTGCATCGTGAGCTCGGCACGTCTACTGCCGGACAGGGCCTCTGGTAAATGGAGTCCTGAGGTTAGAAAAAAAGGCGCCAGGGGCTATCGCTACCTCTACGTCGCTGTAGACAAGTTCACCAAGTGGGCCAAAGTCGAGGCCGTTCGCACCATCGCTGCTGGTTCTGCGGTCAAGTTCATCAAGGGCATCGTGAGCCGGTTCGGGGTGCCGAACCGCATCATCACTGACAACGGTTCGCAGTTCACCAGTAACATTTTCAAAATGTACTGTGCTAACCTTGGAACGCAGATATGCTATGCTTCGATGGCGCACCCCCGAAGCAACGGCCAGGCCAAGCGGGCCAACGCAGAAGTCCTGAGGGGCCTCAAGACCAGGACGTTCAAGAAGAAACTGGAGGCCTGCAGAAGGGGTTGGTATGACGAGCTTCAGTCCGTGCTGTGGTCCATCCGCACAACCGCGACCAAGCCGACTGGGGAGACTCCCTTCTTCTTGGTCTACGGGTCCGAAGCGGTCCTCCCTCACAAGGTCAGACGTCGGTCTACGCGGGTCCTGGCGTTCGATGAGACGCTGCAGGACGCCATGCGGGGGACGAACCTCGTGCTGGGGGAGGAGCGTCATCGAGAAGCTGCGCTGCGAGTGGTAAGATACCAGCAGGCACTCCGGCGGTACCACTGCCGCAACATCCGCCCCAGAACTCTCGAGGTAGGGGACCTCGTGCTCCGGCGGGTCCTCTCCAGGGAGGGACTGCATAAGCTCTCTCCTATGTGGGAGGGCCCGTTCAAGGTTGTTCATGTTTCCAGGCCCGGCTCCGTGCACCTGGAGACTCAGGAGGAGTACTAAATGCAGTAACGCGTGGAACATCCAGCACCTTCGGAGGTTTTACCCCTAGAAAGGCCCAGAGCCTGTGAAGAAGGCGAATGCCTGTGAAGCTCATCCTTTTGGAAAAGGCCCAGAGCCTGTGAAGAAGGCGAATGCTTGTGAAGCTCATCTTTTGAAAAAGGCCCGGAGCCTCTGAAGAAGGCGAATGCCTGTGAAGCTCATCCTTTTGGAAAAGGCCCAGAGCCTGTGAAGAAGGTGAAGGCCTGTGAAGCTCATCGTTTTGAAAAGGCCCAAAGCTTGCCTCCCCGAAGAAAGGCCCGGAGCATGTGAAGAAGGCCAACGCCTGTGAAGCTCGCCGCCCGTGACACTCTCACGTAATAATGAGTTGGGGCTGTACACGCCCCGGAGTCTCAGGGGTGCCGGCCTCAGGCCCTGGGGCTCCCTCCCACGCCCAATGGCAGCACTTAGCTCCGCGCTGGTGAGAAGACGTCGAAGACTAGACTAGGTGCCGGACGCGGCTTTTTCATTTGCTTTCCGCAGTTGGCTATTTCATTCTCATTTGGAGTTTTATCGAAACTATCGCCGCCTTTTTGACCTATGGCTCTTCGACTTTTTCGCTCTCCTGCCTCGATTTCTCTTGCGCGGGTGCTCGCGAGGTGGAAGCCCTGAGGGCCCTCGCGAGTTTTCCTGCCCCTATCGCTCAAGTTTTCACGGCCCAGGTCCACTACTGGAGCGCCCGTCTAGACCATGCCTCAAGGGCACCACGACACGAATACATGGCCTGGGTCGGTCGCCCCACGGCTGAGACTAAAGATTACTTACGAATGGGCATGCAACAGAAAGGAACAAGTACCGGAATAACAGAAATAGTGCGATGATTGACAACGTTAACCCAAACACGCCCCCTCGGGGCCACACATTGCTGTCTTTTTGCGCAGGAGAAAAGAAAGGAAAGAACAAAAGCAGGCGAAGCTCGTCCCGCGCCGGCCCTCATGGAAGACTCGAGCCGCCTCTGGAGCTCAGGCGGACTCCCTCTCGCGCTTCACCGGGGGGCGATGGCGGGCAGACCCGCTGACGCCCTCCAAGCAGGCGCGACAGCGTGGAGGCTAACCGTGGCTGCTGCTAGAAGGGTCACTACCCGAAGAAGAGCAGGTGAAGCTTGAGGAGTCACGGGCGCTGCCAACCACTCGCGCGCTGTCCTCCCCGTCCTCGCCGGGGCTGAGTCCCCGGCCGCGGTCGTCATCTTCAGGACAACACCCTGCACAGCGACCATCTTCTCCAAACACCCTCACGTAGAGGGTGGCGTCGCCGTCGAACTTGAAGTGTAGAGAGCACCGGCGGCGGAGACCACGTGCACGAGCAAACGTCTGCAGCAGCCATCTGCCTGGAGCCAGAGGCCACCCAAGGCGCCAGCTGGGAGCTCACCTAGGAGGAAGCGAGGGAGCTGAAGCCGGGTGCCGGTTGGCTCCACCGCCCACACAATGAACTCCGGCAGCACCTCCGCAGCATGGAGGAGAGGCCTCGGGGGTCGCACGGCCGGAACACGCCCGCCGACCATGGCCAGCCGCTCATCGCCGCGTAGAGAGCCACCTCCGTGACCGCGGGGGGCCGCCGCGGAGGCCACAGGGTGTTTGCGAGGGCGACCTCGACCGCGCTTGGGCGGGGGAGAGGTAGACTCGACCTGGCGAGCCTTTCCTTTCTTTGCGGCCGAGAACTTCCTTGGCGGAGCCATGAAGAAGAAGGGGAAGCAAGAGGGGATAGGCTGGAAGGGCGCGCGCCGTTCCATACTTATAGCCGGCGAAGGCCAACCGTCGACCTCCACGATCGCAGGTAATCACGACCCGCTTTGCATGCAGGGACTTGTCGAATCCGTGCGGTTACCAAGGCATTGTGGGGAAGCGGAGGCGCCCACGTCCAATCAACCGCCACGCGGCGCCCAAGGCTGCAGGCTATTAGGGCCCATGACGCCGCTTGCCCTTCGCCTCTGCTCGGCCAAGTCCGGGCGTGCCGTGGGCCCGGGGGCTACTGTCGGCGTTCTGGGAACGGGGGTCCCCAGACTTGCCTGCCTGCAGCCTACAGCATGGCTCGAGGGAGGCCCAGTGCAGCCCATCTTCATCAACCCAAGCTCAAGACCCTCGCGAGGGGCCAAGCCTCACGGGGTGGACGACAAGGAGCTTCCTCAGGCATGGCCTCGTTAGGCTGGCTCACGAGGAGGCGGAGAGTTCAAGGCGGGGTACCTCGCGAGGTGCCCATGATGCAAGCCATGACGACCAAGGGCGCTAGTCAGGTGCCAGCCCGCGCAGTGTCCTCCTTTCCTCTTTGGTGCAAAGGGGGCAAGCGCAGGCGAGAGCATCAAGCAAAGGCACCCATTTCGGTGCAACAAGACCAAGACCAGCCCAACGGCAGGGAAGAAGTCATTGTGGAGCCCAAGCAAAGGCACCACGAGCCTTTGACAAAGCGAGGACCAACTTTAGTCGGGATAAGTGTACCCGTTGTTCCCCTTGAAATGGCCAATTGTTGGCGCCCTTCCCGCTCAATATTTGGGAAGAGGACCAGGGCCTTTGCCTATAAATAGGACTAGCCACCCCCAGGGTAGAGGCATCGAGAATCCAAGAGCCAGAACCAAGTAGCACCAGCCAAGAGCAGAATCTCGCGAGGCTATTCTGCCTTGTATTGTTCATCATCAGCCCAAGAGGCAGTCCACCACACCACACACTGGAGTAGGGTATTACACAGCAATGGTGGCCTGAACCAGTATAAATCTTGTGTCTCTTGTGTTGTTCTATTTGGTAGTTTAGATCCTAGCGGCCCGGCGAGGAACAGGCAGGTAGAGGGTTAAATCTCCGCGCGCACCCCAGTGTTCGAACCTCAAGGGTCTGCCGGAACCCGTAATTCGACAGCCACGTATAACGGCAATGGCTCTTTATCAACAGGAGCCGCAAGAACCAGTGGTTCAGACAACTGTCTCTTCAAGTCCTCAAAGGCAGCATCAGCAGCATCACTCCAGACAAAAGTGTCTGTTTTCTTCATCATCTGATATAGCGGTAGGGCCTTCTCACCTAACCGGCTTAAAGCGGCAACACGACCCGCCAATCGCTGGACATCATTGATGCACGCCGGTTTATCCAGAGAGGTAATTGCCTTAATCTTCTGCGGATTAGCTTCAATGCCTCTGTTTGATACCAGAAAACCCCAAAGCTTGCCTGCAGGTACACCAAATACACACTTGGCCGGGTTAAGCATCATTTTATAAACCCGGAGATTATTAAAGGTTTCTTTCAAATCGGATATTAAGGTTTCCTTCTCTCTGGACTTCACCACGATGTCATCTACATAAGCATGAACATTATGCCCGATTTGATCGTGTAGACAGTTCTGCACACATCGCTGATAAGTCGCCTGAGCACTCTTGAGTCCAAACGGCATAGATACATAACAGAAGGCCCCAAACGGAGTGATGAAAGCCGTCTTCTCCTTTGATCTAATGGTAACCAGAGTAAGCATCCAAAAAGCTCAAACGTTCACAACCCGCCGTAGCATCAATGATTTGATCAATACGGGGGAGAGCAAAGGGATCAGCCGGACAAGCCTTGTTTAAGTCCGTGTAGTCCACACACATCCGCCAGGTGCCGTTCTTCTTGAGGACAAGCACCAGGTTAGCCAACCACTCCGGGTGAAAAACTTCAATAATAAACCCGGCCGCTAAGAGCCGGGCAACTTCCTCTCCAATAGCTTTCCGTCTCTCTTCGTTAAAAGGTCGAAGAAACTGCCTGACCGGCTTATACTTCGGATCAATATTGAGAGTGTGCTCAGCGAGTTCCCTCGGTACACCCGGCATGTCAGAAGGTTTCCATGCAAAGATGTCCCGGTTCTCACGGATGAACTAGATGAGCGCGCTTTCCTATTTGGGATCCAAATTGCTGCTGATGCTGAATTTCTTAGAAGAGTCACCTGGGGTAAAGTCAACAAGCTTCGTCTCGGCAGCCGATTTAAACTTCAACGTCGGGTCATGCTCTGTAGTTGGTTTGTTCAGGAAGGTCATATCCGCTGGGTCAACATTATCTTGATAAAATTTGAGCTCTTCCGCTGCATAGGCAGACTCAGCATAAGCCGCATCGCCTTCTTCACATTCCAACGCTACCTTGCAATTTCCATGCACAGTGATGGTGCCCTTGTGACTCAGCATTTTGAGCTGCAAATAAACGTAACACGGTCGCGCCATGAACTTAGCATAAGCCAGCCGCCCGAACAGAGCATGATACGGGCTCCTGATTTTGACCACCTCAAACGTCAATTTCTCAGCCCTGGAGTCATATTCATCTCCAAAGGCCACCTCCAGCTCAATCTTGCCAACTGGGTAAGCCGACTTACCAGGAACCACTCCATGGAAAACAGTGTTGGATGTCCTCAGATTCTTATCAGTTAACCCCATGCGTCGAAAGGTCTCGTAATAGAGGATATTGATGCTACTACCTCCGTCCATGAGTACCTTAGTGAATTTATATCCACCAGCCTGAGGCGCTACCACTAAGGCCATCTGGCCCGGATTATCGACCCGTAGAGGGTGATCTTCTCTGCTCCATACAATGGGCTGTTCTGACCTCCTCAAGTACCGAGGAACTGCCGGTTCAAAAGAATTCACGGCCCTCTTATGAACCTTCTGGTCGCGTTTGCATAAGCTAGTGGTAAACACGTGGTACTGCCCACTATTCAACTGCTTCGGATTGCTTTGATAACCCGACTGCTGCTGCTGCTGCTCTCCTTGCCCGGACTGCTGTTGATTATAACCGCCTTGATGTCCCTGAAAGCCAGAATCTGAGCCGCCACCCGGGCCATGAAAACCGCCAACCCCTGAGCCGCCACCAGACCCATTATTGCCATCAAAGGTGTTGGAATTCTTAAACACTTTCATGATCGCGCAATCTTTCCACAGGTGTGTGGCGGGCCGCTCCCTGGTGCCGTGTCTTGGGCAGGGCTCATTGAGTAGCTGCTCAAGAGATGGGCCTGACCCGCCGGATCGAGGCGGCTTACCCTTACGTCTCTGATTGTTACCTTGTGCATTGGCATTGGCCACAAACTCCGGGTTACCATCCGCCTTACGCTTATTGCCTCCTTGATTCATCGGGTTATGCTGCTGACCCTTTCCATTGCCGTTCTTGTTTCCCTTCCCGGTCTATTCCTCATCAGACGTGGGATCCTTGGTACTATCAGAATCAGCATATTTGACTAAAGCCGCCATCAGCGTACGCATATCATTGCAATCAAGTTTAAGGCGCCCCAATTTCTGCCTCAGCGGCTCAAAACAGCAATTCTTCTCCAACATGAGGACTGCAGAACCGGCATCCATCTTGTCAGATGAATGTATTATCTCCTTGACCCGGCATACCCAATGAGTCGTAGATTCACCTTCTTCCTGTTTACAATTTGTCAAGTCCACAATTGACATAGACTGCTTACAAGTGTCTTTGAAGTTCTGGATGAAACGGTCCTTCAGTTCTGCCCATGAACCAATGGAATTGGGTGGCAAACCCTTCAACTAGGACCGGGCTGTTCCATCTAACATCATGGTGAAGTACTTAGCCATCGCCGCGTCGCTGACTTCCAATAACTCCATAGCCATCTCGTAGCTTTCAATCCAAGCTTCGGGCTGCAAGTCGGCCGCGTAATTCGGCACCTTTCAAGGTCCCTTGAAGTCCTTGGGTAAACGCACATTACGCAAAGCCGGTACCAGACAAGGAACACCGCCAGTTCTAGTGGCTACTCCCGCCTCAACGGAAGTCGTTGGATACTCTGGAAAATCTTGATGTGCCATCTGTTGAGCCGCTAGCTGAGCCGCCCGCTCGTTCTCCTGACGTACTTGGTCTTGCACCGGGTTATAGCCACCAGGCTGCTTACGGCGTTGGGCGTTGCTTGACAAAGCATCAGACTCCATGTGCCTACTGTAACTTGGGCTCCGGTTCTGACGAGGCGGTGCTAACCAAAACGATGGAGTTGAATGAATTCTGTCCCGGCTGTAAGAATAGGTCTCTTGCTGAGCTAGGGCCGTCTGGAGAAGTTCTCTGACCCTCCGGGTCTCCACTGCTGTCGGGTCATCACCATCCATGGGAAGAGCCGCCAAACGCGCTGAAGCCGCGATTAAGTTCTCCATGGGGTTGGAAAAGTGACCCAGCGGTATCGGCACATAACGCGGCGGTGCCATGCTCACATGAGGTGGTGCCATCTCCCGAGGCTGAGCCGGCCCTCCTGTTCCGGTGGTCATAAGCTGATTGGCCTCTGGCGGGTTACTTGGGCCGGCTCCGGGTGTAGCAAAAAGAACCCGAGGGTCGTAATTTGAAGGTAAATGGGACTGGGTTTTCTGATGCCTCCTCCTCATCACCTCATTGGACGCGTTTAAGCTCATCGTGAGCTGCTAAGCTTCTGACTGTAGCCGCTGCGCCCGGGCGTCTAGAGCCGCCCGCTCTGTGGCTAATCTAGTGTCCTCAGCTGCCAAGGCCTCCTTGGCCTGAGCTATTTCCTCACGCACCCATGCCACCTCCGCGTCATGCTCATCTTTTTCTGCGGGAATAACCGTTGCGGTTAACAGGGTCGTAAGCTTGTCCATGAGATCTATCAGCACCTGAGCCGGCGGGTGCACGGGGCCACCTGCCCCGGTTGCTCCTATCCCAGACGTTATTGTTGTAGCAGCTGTAGAGTTTGAGCCAGGCTGAGTCCCGGCCATAAAGACTCCTGCCCATCTTGGTGGCTCACAGGGGTCTGGAATACTGGTGCCATCGGAATAGCCCCCGAGCACGCCGTCTTGCACTTGGTACAATGAATCTGTTGAGCTGGCGGACAAATCACTGTCTGAGAGGACGGCCGTCTCACCATCATCTCCAGATCCTTCAGAGAGTTCCTCTCCGTGGATGCAGCCCACGAAGGCACGCTTCATAACAGGCCGAATTCGGGTCTTCCTCGCACGTTGAGCCGTCTCGATGAGGTCGGTGCAGTTGTTCAGCTCAGGGCCCAGCTCACTGATCCGGCCGATGAAGCATGGATTCCGCCGAATGGGACCCGGTACCCGTACTCAATTGAGCCGGCGTCGGGTCCCCAGCCTTCGTCATCGATGTAGATCTTGCCGCGACGACTCTTGGTCATCCGGCCCACTACGTATCCCTTGAGCCCTTCGAAGTTGCCCTTCAAGAACTCAAATCCACCATGTGCTGGCCCCATGGTGGGCGCCAACTGTCGTGGAATTGTCATGTCAGATGTCCTCGTGAAAGGACTTAGTTGTGGAGCCATCGCAACTAGGAAGCTTGAAGGGGTTAATCGGGACAAGGGACACGAGAGGTTTTTATACTAGTTCGGCCCCTTACGGTGAAGGTAAGGCCAACGTCTAGTTGGGTTGGTATTGATGTTTCGATAACCAGGGAGCGAGATATGCTATGCCCGGCTCTCGATGAGTTGTTTCTTGCCCTAAGCCGCCAAAGAGTTGTCCCCTTATATACGGGTTGATGCCTTATGGCTTCTGAGTCGGCGGCTTATAAGCGATTAATCCGCTCGGTGACTAGTTAAATCTACCTTATGATACAAGTCATGCCATTATGGCGGTTTACTACAACGGGCCTTAAGTCGCCTGTGGGCCTTAAGCCCTTTATTGAACCGCCATCTTCATGATTGGTCTTGGGCTTCTTTCTGGTGAGTCTTCTTTGCGTAACCCGGCCCCTCCTGGGCGGCTTACACAAATAGTTATATCCCCAACACCATGGATTGTCTTTCCCACCGCTCTCTTCGTGCAAAGACTTCGCGCATTTCTTCTACATGGCTCTCACTTGGCTATGGGCTATTGTCCATTACATATTATATGCCTATCTTGCCATGTTCACTTTGCATGATATGCTCATTCCTATGCCTTTGCCATGCATTTGTGACCCATGCTTTGCATTACACATGATGACTGATGCTACTATGTGTTTGTGTATTTGCAAGCTTGGTGGAGATATTGCTTGTTATTGCCATGTTTGCTATGTGACCCATGCTTATGATGATAAATTGATCTTGCTTTGTGTTCATGCTTGCGATATGTCATGTGCATTGTCCATGCTTATTATTTGCTCACATGACATGATTGCCATGAGTTCCTCTAGTGCGTTGCATCTTAGCTCCACTAGTTTGCACGACTTGATTTCTATGCTTTCTCATGTTGCATCCAATTCTTGGATTACTTGCTCCTATCACATGTTTGGTTGCGAAAATGTCATTCCTTCACATATGCCATGTCCCATTGATTGCTACATGCTTGCCTTGATTGCCTCACACATGTTGAACAATTGCTCTTTCCATTGTGTTGAGTGCCACACTATTTTCACTATACCATGTGCACATTATGATCGGATTGTCTTGCACTTACCCCATGTGTTTAGACATCTCTCTTATTTGGTGTTGTGAATGACTCTTATGCCTACCATAGACCGTTCATTGAGAGCCTTATGCGTGCTTGCTATGAGCTTGATGTAGATGCTTATCCTCTTGTCACACATATTTGCATCGCTACCTCACATTTACTTGTTTGTTTCCATGATGCTTTTCCGTGTGCTCAATTTATGTCCTTACATGCCATGCCATACTCCCTTGTCACACCATATGCTATGCTTGATGACGACACTTGTTTGGTGCATCACCTCTTAAATGCTTGGTTTTGCACTACGCTAACCACATTTGTTTTTCCAAGTGTTTGTTATCTTTGCTACTTTTGAAGGAATCACAAGAAGGTGCGACATTGGAGAGTGTCCATTTCGAGATTCAACATGATGAGTACTTGGTGGTTGTCAACCTACACGACAATGCCCTCTCTTTCCCATGGTGATGAATATCACGATCCGTTGGATCTCTCCCGGGGGGGGAGATGATGCGGAGCATCCCTCGACCCTCACCATGGACGTCACACCACCACCGCAAGGACGGAGAAGATCGATGACAAGAGCACACACACGTGCCACCAAAACCGAGGTTGACTCCTTTCTCTTCAAACTCCATTCGAATTCACATGAGAATTGGGTCCTACCTCAAATAGAAACGTTGTGCCTTGTTAGGTACCAAGGAGATGACCGGGAGGACACGAGGACGGAGATTCAACCAACCATGGAGAAGGAAGAGCAGCGAGGGAACGAGAAGATTGGAGCAACGGAGGGCACAGACCACTCCGGGTGCCCGGCCACCAAAGGCCCCAGGTGCCCGGCCACCTCCAACCGCTGAGGCCGCGGCCTCCCTGGCTGGCCCGGGTGCCCCGCCCTCTCCCCGTCGGGTGCCCGCCCCCCTGGCGTGGCGCCCCTGTGTAACCCGGGTACACGGCCTCTGGACACCGGGTGTCCGACCCCTCACTAGACTGCGCCCAGCTCGCCCCGGGTGCCCGGGCCCTCAACCCCGGGTGCCCGGCCTACCCCGCGCCAGCCACCAGCTTCACCCGGGTGCCCGGCCCTTCTCCACGCGCCAAGACCAGCGCCCCTGACCGGTTTGGGTGCCCGGGCCCTCAACCCCGGGTGCCCGGCCAACTACAGCGGCGCCCACCTCCGGGTGCCCGGGCCACTTGACCCAGGGAGCCCGGACTACTTCGAATTGTGTGCGTTTTCAGGGTCATTTTGGATCTTTGTATCCCCCTCTCCCTCTATTTCGTCCCTAGACTATAATTACCTCCCACCTAGCTCATTTAGAGGATAGCAAAGTATATGAGAGACATTAGAGAGATTTGCTCCTTGTACCCACTCCTCTAGGAGATCAAGACCTCCTAGGAGAAGATCCCTAGTGGATATCAAGCCCCCATCTTGGGAAGGATCCCCATCATAGGATCATCAAGACCTCTCTCCTCATAGGATTGGGATGAACTAGTACCTTATATATTTCCTTTGTTGTCCTTGAATCATCGTGACCTCTTGTGTGTTCTTGGATCTAGCATATGTGTGATTGGATCTAGTCAATTTGAGTGTTTTCCTCTCTTGTGTTCTTCGTGTTCTTGGGGATTTCCCCTCCAATTCGTGAAAGATCTCCATATAGGGTTCCACCCTACAACACCGATGCTTGCGAGAGGGGATAATCATAAGTGGGTTGTTTGTTCAAGTAAGAACATCACCCTTGCACCGGTCCACCCACATAACAACTTATCAAAGTAGTGAATGTGAGTCAATGAATTGTGATGAACATGACTAGACAAAATTCCCATCTGTCCTCGAGAACGCTTTGCTCACTATAAGAAGCACTTTCGGCTTGTCCATTGAAATAAAACATTGGGGCCACCTTTCTGCACTTTGTTACTTTGGTTGCTTGTTAGTTGGTACGAATTATCTTACTATCAAACTATCTATTACTACTGCTGTACAACACTTCTAGGGAATACCTTGATGAAACCACTTATTGAGTCCTTGTGCTCCTCGTTGGGTTTGACACTCTTACTTATCAAAAGGATAAAGTGTTGGGAAACATAGTACAAAACAAAAAAAATGCACCTACGATCACCCAAGATCAAATGAAGATGCATTATGGGTTGGGATCACAATCGTTACCGTCACCGAGTTATAGTGGAAGGAGAACGTGTTGGTGTAGATCGTACTTGTAGTCTCTCGAGCCGTTGAGGAACGATCCCTCGTACCACCCACGAATGATCCCTCGAACCGAAAATCAAAAGCACGACCTCTCTACTTGGTTGCAAGCATGCAACCTTCACGAGCCAGCAGCGCTTCGCCGTCTAGAGCTAATCGTCGCTGAAGAATTAAAGAGAGGAGATTGGAAGCACATTGGGATGCTAATTATGAGGACAAGAGGATTAGCCAAGATCTAATTAGTCAACTAGGACCAACTAGAACATGAACTATAAGAACTAGAGGAGGATCCAAAAAATATATATTTCAAGAGACAAAAATCTCTCTAGTATATATAGGTTGGAGGGGAGGGAGAGGGCAGCCACCAAGGGGGAAAGAGTCCCCATTGGTGCGCCAGCCTAGAGGAGGAGTCCCAATATCTCCCCTAGTAGGATTCACGCCAACCCCCCCCCCCCCAAACAACAACAAGGAAAGGGGGTGCCACCTCCACTTGGGCCCTTTGTGGCCCAAGTTGCCTTCCACCTCTTGGCCTTTAAAGGCCCATTGCTAGTTAAATTAAATATAAAATGTTCTAAATACCTCTAGAGCATTTTATATGTTCTTTAACATCTCCAGGAACATTTTACTCCTATATATAATTTATTGGTAATACCCGGTATTATCCGATACTCCTCGAAACCTTTCCGGTGACCCCGAAACGCTTTCGGATCCTCTCAGAACTATTCCAAATATTCATGAAACAATTCCAAAAATATAATCTCATGACTCCCGTCCTACTAAAACTTAGCATATCATGATTGCCATAAGCTTGTGACCCCGTAGGTTCGGTAACTCATAGACATGAACGTAACCCTTCTTTCCATGCCGCGCAGCGGGACCGTGGACATCTGTATCGGTCCCTATGAGCACACGAATGATATTCGAGTGAACCTTAGGTTATCATGTGATGTTCCCTTTGCTTTGTGATACTTCACAAAACCCGAGATGCATCGGTATCCTCGCGAGTCATCACTATGCCCGTTATACCAAAATCCTCATTACCGATTTTGTTCTTCTTTCTCGTTATTGTGTTCCGACATTCCCGTGATAAAGTCACGTGTGTCTGACTAGACGATGATTGATGCCATCACACCGATAGCGCCCTAAGAATATCTCTCCATTGTCGGAGGAGCAAATCCCACTCTCGAGCTATCCGACGACTTGTCAAACTTTATGATGAACATGTAAGTTGTCGTTATGATCACCATGTTACATGTGACGTTTGAGTAACCCCAGAGCCCACTGTATGGTAAGAAGTGACGATGATACTCTCATGGTCTAAGGAGCAATTTCACATGTTAACACTCCACGTTATTACAATTCAATACAGATGATATTAACTCAATTCATAACAAACAAGATTGGGTCGGTTCAATATGTTTGTTCTTCCAACGTCATAATCTCAATGTTATTTTAGGATCATCATTACACTTAGCGATATCCTAAGATCCGGAAAATGTGATCACCAACAACACTTGAGCTAGTCTTAGAGGCAAGACTAGGACCTTTTTTATTTTACCGTTTATCATTCCACACGTGCATATGAGTTTTCCACTGAATCGCATATTCCAGGAGCATAGCAGTGATATCATAGAATATAAACTCTTTAATTTTGAATATGGAAATATAATAATAAAAATATTATTGCCTCTAGGGCATATTTCCAACAGTCTCCCACCTGCACTAAAGTCAGTAATCTAGTTTACATAGTCTCTTTAACATCTATGGCTATCCGGTGTTGCTCATGCTTTGCTCGTGGTAGAGCCTTCGTCATCGGGTCTGACACATTCAAATCCACGTGAATCTTGAGAATCTTCACATAGCCATTCTCAACATATTGTCGGACAATGTGATAGTTGCATTCAATGTGTCTGTTCTTCATGTGTGATCTTGGTTCCTTTGCTTGAGCAACGACACCACTATTATCACAATAAAGGGCCATTGGATTCATCACACTTGGGACAAGACCAATTTCTTCAAGAAACTTCTTGATCCAGAACGCCTCCTTTGAAGCTTCTGAAGCTGCAATGTATTCTGCTTTTGTTGTAGAATTGGCAATAGTGTTTTGCTTGAAACTCTTCCAAACAACCGCACCACCATTATGGGTGAAAACATAACCCGATTGAGATTTATAGTCATCTATATAAGTCATGAAGCTTGCATCGGCGTAACCATTTACAATGAGTTCTTCATCACCTCCATAAACAAGGATCATATCATATACAAGGATCTCTATACATCTTTATGCCCAATATATATGCAGCTTCACCTAAGTCCTTCATTGAGAACAAACTCTTTGAATAGTCTTTATTGTGCCAAGATACTTAGCAACATTCCCAATCAATAATATGTCATACACATATAATATTAGAAATGCTACAGAGCTCCCACTAAACTTCTTGTATACACAAGCTTTATCATCATTTTTAAGGAAGCCAAAGTCTTTTACTACTTCATCAAAACGTTGATTCCAGCTCCTTGATGCTTGCTTCAAACTATAGATTGACCTTTGAAGCTTGCACACCTTTTCGGTATCCTTTGGACAAACAAAACCTTTTGGTTGTATCATGTATACATCCTCTTTCAGATTTTCATATAGGAAAGTAGTTTTGACATCCATCTGACATATCTCGTAGTCGAAATATGCAGCTATACCCATTATAGTCCGTTCAAACTTTAGCATTGCTACTGGGGAGAAAGTTTCATCATAATCGACTCTCCCAACTTGCAAAAACCCTTTTGAAACTAGCCTTGATTTGTAAATGGTTCGATTGTTGATACGTCTCCAACGTATCTATAATTTATGAAGTATCTATGCCATGTTTACAACAATTTTATATGGTTTTGGGGTGATTTGAATGGAACTAACCCGGATTGGCGCTATTTTTAGTAGAACTACCGTGGTGTTGTTTTTTGTGCAGAAATAAAAGTTCTGAAATGGGCTGAAAATTTACGGTGATTTTTATGGACCAAAAGAGACCCTTGAAGCTTCATGGAAGGACCAGAAGAGCCATGAGGACGTGACAAGGCTGGTAGGCACGCCCTGGGGGTGGGGAGGGCCTACCGAGCTTGTTGCTCCCTCATGGGCCCCCTTGACGTAAAACCAATGCCAAAAATTCCTATAAATACAAGAAAACAGAAAGAAACCTAGAACTTCCGCTCCTCCACCGCAAGCCTCTGTACCGAAGCGATCTCATCTAGAGGCCTTCTCTGGCACCCCGTCGGAGGGGGGAAATCATCACCGGAGGCCATCTTCATCATCCCGGCGCCACCATGACGAGGAGGGAGTAGTTCACCCTCGGGGCTGAGGGTATGTACCAGTAGCTATGTGTTTGATCTCTCTCTCTCTCTCTCTCCTCGTGTTCTTGATTTGGCACAATCTTGATGTACCGCGAGCTTTGTTGATATAGTTGGATCATATGGTGTTTCTCCCTATTTATCTTGTTGTGATGAATTGAGTTTTTACCTTTAAGGTTTCACTATTATCGGATTGAATACTTTTTGGATTTGAGAACACTTTATTTATGTCTTGCATATGGATACTCGTGGTGACAATGGGGTGTCTATTGATTCACTCGATATATGTCTTGGTATTCAACTTGCGGATTGTCATGACATCGGGGTAGTCTATGCATAGGGGTTGATACAAGTTTTTGTCCTTCTTTCTTCGGTAGAAACCTTGGGCCACTCTTTGAAGTTCTTTGTGTTGCATTGATTATTATGAACCTGAAGTTGTTTGATGCATAATGAATAATCAACTTGCGGATACTTGTGGTGACATTGGAGTATCTAGGTGACATTAGAGTTGGTTGATGCGTATCATATGGTGTTATTTTAGTACGAACTCTAAGGCTGTTTGTGAAACTTATAGGGATGGCTCAATAGATTGATCAAAAAAGATAACTTTGAGGTGGTTTCTTACCCTAGAATAATTTCATTTTATGTTCTCTGCTAGATAAGAACTTTGGAGTGACTCGTTGTCGCATGTTGAGGGATGGTTATATGATTCAATTATGTTAGCACTATTGAGAGATTGCACTAGTGAAAGTATGAACCCTAGGCCTTGTTTCTAAGCATTGCAATACCGTCTGTGCTCACTTTTATTACTTGCTACCTTGCTATTTTTACATTTCAGATTACAAAAACCTATATCTACTATCCATAGTACACTTGTATCACCATCTCTTTGCCAAACTACTGCACCTATACAATTTGCCATTGTATTGGGTGTGTTGGGGACACAAGAGATTTCTTTTATTTGATTGTAGGGTTGTTTGAGAGAGACCGTCTTCATCCTATGCCTCCCACTGATTGATAAACCTTGGCTCATCCACTTGAGGAAAATTGATACTGTCCTACAAAACTCTTCGCTTGGATGCCCAACATGAGTCTACAAGAATAAAAGTTGCATATTAGACATCAATTACCATCTGCGTCTGTTTTCCTCTTGAAGATCCATTGACATTGTATAGGTTTTACACCCTCTGGAGGATTGACCAAGTTCCAAACCTTATTATCATACATGGACTCCATTTCAGATTGCATGGCTTTGAGCCATTCTTTCGAGCTGGGCGCCGCCATCACTTCCTTGTAGTGCGTAGGCTCATATTCTTCTAAGATGAATATTTCATAATGAAACCATTCAGGAGGTTTGATAACTCTTCCTGACCTGCATGGTTCATTTACAGTCTTAACTGGAGTTTCTACAGCTGGTGTAGTAACTTCTGGAACATATTCCGTATTGTCAGTCATGTTCACTTTGGAGATTCAGTAATCTCGTTAAGCTGTACAGTCCTCCCACTTATTTCTTTAGTGAGAAACTCATCCTCGAGGAAGTGTCCACCTTTTGCGACAAACACTTTGTCACTTGACTTTTGGTAGAAGGAATACCCAAATGTTTCTTTGGGCTAATCTATAAAGTAGCATTTGTCTGCTTTAGGATCGAGCTTGTTTGGTTGTAAACGTTTTACATAAGCTTCACAACCCCAAATTTTGTGATGCGACAAATTTGGTTTCTTGCCATTCCATAAATCATATGGTGTCATCTCAATAGATTTAGACGGTGCTTTGTTTAGTGTATATATTGTTGTTTCAAGTGCATATCCCTAAAATGATAACGGTAGATCAATAAACGACATCATTGACTTGACCATGTATAACAAGGTTCGGTTACGCCTTTCCTATACACCATTTCTTTCCGGACTTCCAGGAGGGGTAAGTTGTGGGACGATCCGACAATCACTTAGATGCTTGCTAAACTCGTGGCTTGGATATTCTCCTCCATGATCTGATCATAGAAAATTTATGTTTTTTCCATGATGATTCTCAACTTCATTCTAAAATTCTTTGAATTTTTCAAATGTTTCAGACTTATGCTTCATTAAATAGATATACCCATATCTACTCAAATCGTCAGTGAAGGTAGTACAAGTATCCACTGCGCGCCGGAACACTCATTGGTCCACATACATCACTATGTTTTATATGCAATACTTTTAGCGCCCGTTCAAGATGACCAGTTAATGGTGTTTTGGTTATTTTACCCATCTGACAAGCTTCGCATGTATCACATGATTCAAAATCAAATGATGTTAACACCCCATCTTTATGAAGTTTTTGCATGCGTTTCTTTCCGATATGACCAAGATGACAGTGCCACATATAAGTGCTATTAACAGTCTTCTTAAGATGTTTAACATTAATGTTATAGACTTTTTTCTCACATTCAAGATCTAATATGAATAATCCACCAATCATGAGTGCAAATCCCTAAAACATATCCTTATAATATATTGAACAACCATTGCTCTCAGATTTATAAGAATGACCTTCATTTATCAAAGATAATGTTCTTACATAACTTTGGAACAAATACAATTATTCAGTTCTAAGATAAATCCTGAAGGTAAGCTTAACGACGTGACACCGACGACCTAAGCGGAGATCCCATCACCATTTCTGACACGCATCACAACTTCATTCTTTCCCAGCTTGTGAATCTTCCGTTGTCCCTGTGTGGTGTTGCAAATATGAGCAACCGACCCGATATCAAATACCCAAGACTTGGAATTTTCAGCAAGTAGAATATCGATAACGTTAACTTGTATAACTTACCTTTACCAGAAGATGAGTTTTTCTTAACCGCCAGATACTTTGCGCAACTTATTTTCCAGTGTCCTTTGTCCTTGTAGTAGAAGCAAATAGTCTTGCAAGAAGCTCCACCCTTGTTCCTCTTGGTGTTACGCTTTCTTTTGAAACTCTATGTCTTGTTTACAAGCAACTTTTGCTAGTTCTGCAACCCGATCTCATTGGTTTTGAGCATCGCTTCATAAAGTGATGAAAGGATCAACCATTTTTCGGTGTCTTAGAAAAATTATTTCCATTGCATTGATACTGTCATAATAGTCTGCAAGTCTGACACTTTTCTCACCACTTCAGCTATTTTGCATTCACCCAATGGTTCAGTCATCTCGTGAACTTCAGCTGGATCTTTATGATACAGAACTTCTAGTGCTTCAACAATTTCAATAGCACTTAGATGTTCAAAACATTTATGTAGCACTTGATCCATGCAAGATAGTATAATACTTTTGACAACACTGAAATCATTCTTCTGAGATATGAACACATTGATGACATCTTGAGACGCTCCTAGCACAGGGTAGTCACCAAGTGGTTGATCAAGCACCTATTCTTTCTTAGCACTTTTGAGAACATATCTTAGTGTGTGGATCCAATCCTCATAGTTTCCACCACTTGTAGTCAAATTTTCTTTCTCAAACAGGGGTGCTAAATTTAAACTATTGCAAGCCAGTGATCTACAACAACGAACACAAGATTCATTTAGAGATTTATCCATAATTAATGTTGCACTAGTGTTTAAAATTCTAATATAAAGTTCACTCATGATATCTCCTTTTTATTTATCCGGTATTGGAACAAGAAAGGGTATCCCACACCTATTTCCCCAGAGGTGACCTTGTGTATCGAACCCACGAGAGGAAGACTCCCTTGAAACAATGGTCTATAGCAAGCTTATGCCAAAGTGTCAAATCCAGCTTTTGACCGGATCATCAAGCAAATTGTGATTCAAATAGTTATAATAAAAAGAGGGTACAGGGATGAGATCACCATGTATTGGTGTTGGGATAAAAAATGATATTAGTTTGTGCTCAGGAAGTCAAACACATCAAGAGGTGCTTGCTTCGTATCAGAGTGGGGAATGTGTCCAAATAACATCTTGACCGGCATGCTCCTGCATCAAGAATTAGTTGTCCTACCGAAGGCCCTATCCGTCTCATGGGGTTTCCCTGATAATTAAGATAATAATATCAGACAAAAGCATTGGGCGTTTAAGGAATACACCTCATGAATCCCCAAGGATATGATCCATGTTACCCTACTAAACCTTATTGTCACCAATGTTCGATATAATACTTCTCGGTCCCCTTGCTCCTAGCCTCACCGGTGCACAATCTCCATGATCTTGGGTACCTGTAGGGATGAAGGTCGCAGACAAGACAAGACATACTTCACGAAAAAAATTTATTTCACACATACGAGACATTGTGTCAAAGACTTCCATTGATCCCTTCACCAAATACCTGGGGTTGCAAGGCTCATGCCTCACCCCATACCTTACTGAACTACTCACAGATGGAGATCAGATTGCAAGAGCGAAATATTGAAGAACACATCTTGGGATTGATTGATTCTAATATGTCTTACAGTGGATGCCTTGTGAGATGCATGATTACAAGTATGAACTAGGTGAGAGAGCACTATGGTGGTGGAGATGGGTAGGGAGATGAAAATGGTGG
Source organism: Aegilops speltoides (assembly GCA_021437245.1). Classification (NCBI taxonomy): domain Eukaryota; kingdom Viridiplantae; phylum Streptophyta; class Magnoliopsida; order Poales; family Poaceae; genus Aegilops; species Aegilops speltoides. The sequence goes on along the minus strand of CM038145.1, from coordinate 204,575,610 downwards.
TGGCTAGGGTTTGTGGATGAAGATGATGATGAACAGGTTTTGGTTGTGCTTGACGCTCCTCTTTCTCCCCTTTCTGTTGACATTTTGACGGGGTCCCCCTTATGAAAGTTGTTTAGGTGGACAACCTGCCTCGGTTTCCACACCAAACGACCGCTCATGCGAGCGCGTGCAGTCGCATGGAACACCGTCTTTGGCTCTGGTAGCCTTATGACGGCTCCTAGTGAATTATTTCTTCTCCATTTCCCTTCCTTTCCTTCCCCCCACGTGATCTCTTCCCTTTTAGCGCATTTACTGTGGAAAATATCAAAGAGAGGATTTGGGGAATCCTTTGCATTCATTAGTCATTAGTGGCAATATCGGAGGGAATATCTCTCTTTTAATGAAATAATTCGGTTTAAACAAGGTTGAAAAGAGTGTAAAAATATCACTCATCAATTCCTAGTCCAATCACTATCTCTCATAATTGAAAGTGAGTGATTCAAGATCCTAATTTCATTCACACCAATGGATGGAAGCATGTCATATGATGTGAATTTCAACCAGTAGGCAATCTTTTCCCAATCATATCTTCATATGACTCTTGTTCATCTTTTGATGCTTTATGCTCCGAGTTTAGAACTTTTCTACTAGAATTCAAGACAACTGAGTGTCTCTGCTATGAAGTCCTACCTCACACGCCTTACACTTCACTTTCGTTTGTACTCATGGTAGCATGTAATACTCCTAAAGGCCACATGCTATAGATGGTTGCAACACTGGGAAGATCACCTTTTAACTTGTTATTTACCCTGAGAGATCACCCTAACAATTGACTACTGCGCAATCAAAGGGTGCAAACAACAAAGGGATAAACATCTCAGGCAGTTCATAAAAGCATGATATGGTATAGCCCTGGGCGCCGGGAATCTCCGTGATCATCTTCAATCTCTAGTTGAAGCATCATGATGGCCAATATTTCGTTGTCATGGTAACCATTTCAAAAACGATGTCATGGCGGTAATTTTCGAAAATGTTGCCGCGGTGACCGTTTTGGAAAACGTTGTCATGGCACAAAATTCAGAAATTCTGTCGTGGCATGAAATTATAGCTCCTCGTCCCGCGCCATCTACACCTTCTCCTCGTCGAGGTCCTCCGTGTATGGTTGCCATCATCACCTGTAACTTGTAGGCTATCTCTATGAAATTTTAATTAATGCAGCAATATCATGGCTCCATCCATCATGCATGATGTGACACGTAGGTCACTTAACATTACAACATATAACCATCTCATACATAAACTCATTATGATGACGAAGGCTATACCACATCATATGCATACCCTGCAAGGTTAGACATCCTCTAATCGGTTTTAGCAAAATTTTAGTTTTGTGGTTAGCTAGTTTCAACAATTAATACTAGCTACCTACGTCCACAACATAGGCGATGATTCTTGATGCTAGATTAAGTTTTGGGGTGTGTGAAACAAGAAAATTAATTAAAAATCTCTTGACCCACACTAAACTTCATCAGTACATGTGACCCCCTAGAAGATCGTCCATTTTAGGTACCCGCTTGTGTATGCTACTGTTCACTATTATCAACTATGGTGAAGCCCAAGGAACCGTTAGCAGATCGTCAACATCTAGAGCTGATCGATTGTCAGAACCATGTGAAAAGCTACACCATGCCGTTGATGAATTGAACCGAAGCAACACTCAAGGGAAGCATAAAAAGAACATCAACCCTCACAATCACATGTGATCTAGATCGCAACCTGCACCTAATCATAAAATCACTCATAATGCCACTGTTGGGAAATGTAGTAGAAAGCAATAAATTTTGCACCTGCGATCACCCAACATCAATATGAAGATGCATTGCAGGTTGCGATCACCATCGTTACCATCACCGAGTTGCAGCGAAATAATAACGTTTCAGTGTAGATCGTACTTGGAGTCCCTTGAACCTTTGATGAACGATACCTCGTACAGCCCACGATTGATCCCTCGAACCAAAGACTGAAAGCATGACCTCTCTATGTGGTTTCAAGCATGCAACCTTCACGATCCGGGAGCGCTTCGCCATCCAGAGCTAATCATTTCCGGAGAGTTAGAGGGAGGAGATAGAACCACATTGGGCTTCTAACTATGAGGACAAGAGGATTAGCCAAGCTCTGATTAGTCAAGTAGGACCAACTAGAACATGAACTAGAAGAACTAGAGGAGGCTCCAAAAACTTTATATTTCAAGAGACGAAAATCCTCTAGTATATATGGGTTGGAGGGGAGGGAGAGGGCAGCCACCAAGGGGGAAAGAGTCCCCCTTGGTGCACTGGCCCAGGGGAGGAGTCCCACTCTCTCCCCTAGTAGGACCCCCCCCCCCCAAGGAAAGGGGGGCGCCACCTCCACTTGGGCCCTTGTGGCCCAAGTTGCCTTCCACCTCTTGGCATTTTAAGGCCCGTTGATATTTAAATTAAATATAAAATGCTCTAAATACCTATAGACCGTTATATATATATATATATATATATATATATATATATATATATATATTAACATCTCCGAAAACATTTTCCACCTATCGGTAATACCCTGTATTATCCGATACTCCCTGTTGTCTCTCTATATGTGGTGCACATGCTTTTTCGAAAGTAAAGTAGGAACATTAGCTGACCAATTAAATGTTATCTGTTTTAGTAATCAGCATGATATCAGATTCGTATTTGAGCAACAAGTTTGGAATTATGAGTGGCACGTTGTTTAGCTTGATGGATTCAGGAGCAGTGCTAAGCAGGTACGATGATGGTACTGTATATAAAGGCATGTCTGCATGCAAGTCGTGTGACTTTTGTCATTTGGGTCAGCCGACCATTTCAGGCGGTTGGATGAAGATCCTACGTCTTCTAACCCTTCTTCTTCCTCGTCTCTGATTCTTCCCATACAGAACACCGCACGGGCCGCCAACTGGACCACCGCCGCACCGCCTGTGTTCCTCTGCCACCCCCACCCCCACCCCACCCCCACCCACGTCGAGTTTACTTTGTTCAGCGAGGACCCACCACCGCCCCCCATAGCCACCGATCCCACTCGAGCCCCTTCCTTCACACTGGCAAACTCTGGTGAGTTCTGAAAAATCGACAGACCCAATTTTGAAATTTAGTCTACTGTGATTTAACTAGTGTGGAATATAAAAGGGGAAAACCATAAGCATTGCGAGTATAGTATTGAGCGTGCCATGGCGGATCTGAAGATGCAAACCGGACAAAGGCAACTTCGCAACCAATGTTTGCTTTCAACTAGCAAGTAAGTGATGGACAAGAAATCAGAGTAAAGCAGTGGCGATCTATTTTCTTGCCGCGATAAATAAGTTGAGCAGATATGAAAGAGTACCGCCTCTAGTGTGGCACCGTGTATGCATCTGCTGAGAATTTGATGGTGCTGCGGGAGCGATGGCTGTCGACGGCGTGGAAGCAGATCTAGGAGGGTAGATGGTGCCAGCGGGGCGTGGTGGACGAGACAGTCGTAGGAGCAGCGCCGGCAAGGTCGACGACGGCGGGGATGAAGCGAGAGGATGGGATGCAAGGATCCCGGTCCGAAGCCGTGGATGCGAGAGGTCAATCTCTTGTAATGGATGACGACATCGGGGTATCAGCTCCGGCATGGTGGAGGAGGACAGCGGTGGATGGGGTGGCAGACGGAGGAGGCTGGGGTGGAGAGCGTGTTTTGGCGCCCACGGAGTACGAATGGGGAAATGGAGGGAGAGAGGAAGGGGGAACCATGTCTTCAGGGCGCGCTTGTCTCAAATGCGAGGAAATTTACAAACTTAGCCCCCGTTTCAAATTTCCTACATCACAGCAATATTAGTCGGTTGGGGATAGGACGGTAATCTCGCATACACCGAATATTTGCTGACGAGAGTTTATTTTTGGCGCCCATCATGTATGAATCGGGGAGGGAGTCAATTTTGGCTGAGGAGACACTGTGTTTTGGCGCCCACCGTGTATGAATCCGGGCGAGAGGCGGTTATGTTACGTTTGAGTGAAATTACAAACCTACCCCTATCAAAACCTATAGAAATCGAGCCGATAGGCTTTGCGTGGCAGGGATAGGCAGTAGTAATTTCCATCTCGCAGATTTTGGTTTCGGGTGGTTACTGCGACTTTCCCCGCTTCGTTCAAATTTTGCAGAGTGCACGTTTTCCATGCCAACTCAATTCGAATCCCGTTTATATTCTAATTTTTTTCGGGCAGGATCGATTTTCGATAGGAATAAAATTCTATATACATCATTTTATATATATACTTTCAAAAGCACAACAAAGAATTCTGCTCCTTTATATGTATAATATGATTTACAAATACAATGATCTCAAAAATTATAAGGTTGAATTCAAAAAAAATAAACAAAATTATGTTCTACTAAAATGTATGGATCAGTAATATCTACATATTAAATAACATAGATGCGCATGAATTCATATGAGTATGCATGTTTGATAGATCAATTTTAGTTTTGAGCGGTTACTGTTACTTTCCCCGCTTCGTTCAAATTTTGCAGAGTGCACGTTTACCGTGCCAACTCAATTCAAATCCTGTTTGTATTCTATTTTTGTTCGGGCATGATCCATTTTCGATTGGAATAAAATTCTATATACAACTTATATATATATATATATATATATATATATATATATACTTTCAAAAGCACAACACCCTTTATACATAAATATGGTTTACCAATGGCATGATCTCAGATTCATAAGGCCGTAGCCATCAATTTGGATTTTCAAATATTTGAAACCACTTTATAATGAAATCCAATGTATGCATTCCTCACTAACTGTCTCCAATTAATGTGTGTTTCATGTGGTTTTTTTTTTACTTTTCAAACATGTATAATGTGTTTCACACACGCAACATATAGTGTAATCCCGTTTAGACATTAATTGCATATAAACCATGCATTGTTTCTAATTAAAGAATCTATCGATCACCAATATTGATAAACTATATAACGTTACACGTGTCCCCAAATTCAAATGAATATGCATGTTTGATACACCAATTTTCCTTATGATATTATCGTTGTTGTGATCTTCAGTTTAAATATTTGAATCCTCTTTAATCTAGATATTCGTCTCATATAGCTATCACTCATGCTTATATAGGTGTATCTCTCTAGAACTATACGCGTTCATCGTCTCTCGGGTATCTCTCATGCTACATGTATGTCGACAATGATCTTTTATCTTCGTAACACACTGACGGTACTCTCTCCCTCGACCTTCATTACACTATCTCTCTCTAAGTATATCTCGCTCCCTGCTATGTGTCTCTAACTATGATTGTCCATGTGGAATCTCTTTCACTCACACAAACACAAAACTTTGTCTCCCGGGGTCTCATTTCTCTCTACTATTCCCCTATGTGCCACTCGCACACCCCCTCTCACACAGAGATGTATTTCGCTCCTTAGGTATGAGAAGCTACGGCTCTTCCTCTTAAATATCTCTTTCTCACACACAAACACAAACTCTATCTCCCAGGGTCTGATATTTCTCCACCGTTCTCTTGTATGTCGCTCACACACACTCTCTCTCCCTAGAGATATCATGCGTTCCCTCATATGTCTCTCAAGAGACCACTCTCGTTGTGAAACATCTTTCTCTCTCGCAGACACAAAACTCCGTCTCTCGGGATCTCATTTCTCTCTGATATTTGTTTGTATGTGACTCACATGCACCCTCTCTCTATCTCTCTCACACCCACACACATAACTCAGCCTTCTGATCCACTCGAGTCCTATCTGTAACGCACACTAGCTAGCATCTTTATCTTTCTATTTATCTGTTTCTCCATCAACCTTCTTTCTTGCCCTCACTCTTGCTTCCTATCACGCACACTCATATGTTTCTCTCTACATACAGCCAAGTGCCCTCTTCTTATCTTTCTCTCACACACACATAACTTCACCCTCTAAACCACCCGGCTGTCATCTCCAACACTCAAACTAGCGGATGTCCCTCTAGCTGGCATCTCCATATCTGTATCTATCTGTAGTTTCTCCGTCAACATTTCTTTCTCGCACGCTGTCTTGCTTCCTATCACCTAAACTATATATGTCTCTCCATACATGCATTTATAGGTTGATCTCTTTTGCACAATTGTTGTGTCTCACTCCCTCTGCTCGCCGTAGATGCATGCTCCGGCCCACGCCACTATCTCTTAAAGACAAAAACACATGCTCAATTGTCGGGCCTTCTTCCCTGCACTCTCACATGCATGCATATTGTCATACCGATCCGTCTCTCCCATGTCGTTGATCTTATGACTTATGTCTTCTTTCTTATCTCGATCATGCGCGTGCGCAGACACACACACATCCCACATATACATGTATACCTCGCGCACATGCACGTTCAAGGTCTCTATGTCTAATTACCCTCAACCCTAACGCCGCATCGAACCGTTCTCTTCTTGTGTGCACATAACTTCCGCCTGGATGGGTAAAACACACACTCACACTTAACAATCTCCTTCTAGCTACCCCTCTCACTCTTCCCCTATATCCCCGAAACCAATAAGACCATCCCTTCGTTTAATTCCTGCCTACATGCACCATCCATATAGTAGTCTTCCTTGGTGTCTCTCGAACAAACACGTTCTCTCGATGTCGACTCCTCTCACGCGCACACACCTTCTCTTCCCTCCCTACGGGCCTTTTCTCTCTCGCACCCCATCGTTGGTGGCCTCTATCATACACATCACCTCTCTATGATGAAGCCACGCACACTTAAATTACATTCGCCACCGAGGACCCCGCGTCACACACACACACACACACACACACTAAGACTCCATCTCTCTCTCTCTCTCACACACACACACAGCCTTGTATGTGCCAAGCACCCACCCACCCAGCCACACACACACACACTAAGACTCCATCTCACACACACATGCTCTAGGCAGAGCATTTGTTCCTATCACCCTTTATCCAACCTTACCCGTATGATAAACAATCACCTTAATTTACTTGTATAACATGGACAAATTCCACTTTACTTTAGTAGTTAGCAAACTTATCATCTCTACCCTTATAAAAAACCGAGTTGGTGATGATGGTGTGCCTGCCATCTTGTAATATAGACCGTCCGATCTATATCTGATGGATAGAAAGCAAACTATGATAATTTTACAAAAGATACCCACACCTCTCTCCACATCCTTATCTCACAACCTCATTACTGAGCAATTAAAGAAGGAAGTCTCTAGAACAATCTAGCATGGTGGCCGCTGCCGCCTGCCGACGCCGTCCATCCCCATGCCTCCGCCCAGTCTGACCACCAGTCACCACCACGCTCCACTCCTCCTCACATTATCTCTCATCTTTCATTTTTTTGATGACATTCTTGAGATACCAGTTTTCCGATAAAATTCTTGAGATATCATAAGTTTTTACACATGGGATTACTCCTGCATGGGTCAATCAAAACAAGTGTTTTGTAAAAAAAATGCATATTGATTTCCCATGCAATGCACGAGCATCTTGCTTGTAATTATATAACGCAAATCACGAGCAGGAAGTGACATTTTTTTACACAACCATGTTAACATGGCCACGTAAATCACTAGCTAAAGTATAATACCATTATACTTATTTCCCGATGCAAAAGGTTGAGTACATGTCCGAAGACTAGAGTCGCACACATGCACTCTGTCTCTCAGAATCTCTCACACACACACACACACACACCAGTTACGTGACGCCCACTTAAGCAGACACATAAGTTACAATTTGTGCACCCGCGGGTACACATGATGGTGCACATTTAATTAAGAAGTACGGCAAACCCAAATAGTAGATGCATTCATTCCCCTCCCACCGCCTCTTCTCTAGTCGCCGTCGCCCGATAGCAATGGCCCGGCTGAAGGTAACAACATACGCCATACTCCCCCCCGGAGCGGCGCTTTAATCTGGAAATTTTAGTGGTCATGCATGCATCTTTTTGTGCTAGCACTCCTATATATGGGTTGACCGGTCACTTCCCGCGGACGTGCGTGGGCGGTGGAAGAGGAAGGAGAAGGGAAGCAGGCTGTGGAGTAACATTTGTATCACAATTTCTTAGGAAACTGAGTGCAATAATTGAGTAGTTTTGCAAACTACCAGTACTACACCTGAAACGGTTCAAAACCAATACTCCCTTGCCAGCGCGCGCTTCCTGCGTGAAACGGTCAGCATCGCCCTAGAGCGTTAGTGCCGCATTAATGCCCGGCCAGAGCGGAGGAAACCTCTCATTGGCGCCGGCTTTGAAGTAGCGCGACGACCGAGAGAGTGCCGCTTCCCGGTGCATGCGACTGCTCCGCGTCGAGGCTGGCCATAGGCCCTATTTGGATCCATGGGTTAGAGTTAGTTTGAGCTAGTTGAGGCTCAAATATCCCTAAAGTATCCAAGCATGAGGGTTAAATTGGAGCAAGTTGCACCAAACCCACCAAAAAAATATCCCACCCAAGAGGTGCTAATTGGCGATAGTTCTCATTGGGCCCACTGAAAAATCATTTTTCTCTCTCCATCAAGTGCATTTATTGTCAATCTAACCCTGTCACCCAAACACATCTTTGGCTATAGTTAGTTCAGGGTTAGTCATGAGTTAGTCTAACCTCTAGCTAAGTTAGAGTATCCAAACATGAGCAGTATAGGACATGCAAGTTGCTCAAAGCATACAGTCAAATTTGTACGTGAAAGGATCTTCTGTTTTTGAAAATGGAATGTGGAAGGATCTTCGAATGATATAATTTTCAAATTATATAAAATCTTATCAATAGTCAAAGGCATCCTCGAAGAATACATTAGGCCCCATATAAAATCTTATCAATAGTCAAAACCAAGTGTTCTAAACAAGAAACTGGACCCACTCACGGCACGGCACGCCTGTCTCATTTGGTCAGTCGGTCAAAGTGCTTCCTCTTCTTGTCATAACAATAGAGTACAATACTATTTTTTAGAATGCCCTTGGCATGTCGCTAACATGTGATGAGTTAACCGACCTCAATAGACGGAATAAATGACAGCCCGCCGCACTTTGAGAGAGACGAGGAGCGGGAAGCGATACGGGTTGCTGGATTACTAGAGCTAGGTGTCGCACGGAAGCCAAGAAATATGGTGATAGCGTGGGTTAGCCATGTACTAGTATGATGTAACTACACTGGGCTGCCGTGTTTCGTACTCTTCCAGTCCACTATGGAGATGATTGGTTGATTTTATATCGCTGAATAATATAAAATATTATGAGTGCAGACACTCCACCACGAGGTTCCTTGCTCCTTCTCGGTCGTCGGGAATATGTTCTTCCACTCTTTTTTTACGTGAGCTTTGTTCATCCTTTTGCCAACACGCGAGACATCTAGCATCAAGGTGCATGTGTCATGCAAGGATCGCTCCATCTATATGAAGAACACGTGGGACTGGAACTATGAGATGGACATGTACCCAGGAGTGGATGTACGAACCTGAGTAATGTAGCGCAGTAAGTGAAGTAGAAAGGCACAAATAGTATGAACATGCATGGCATATAGGCATTTATCTCTTACTACGTACCACTAAATGTTGTACGTGCAATGCACGATGATGTTATGGAGTACATGCCTAAGTACCTACTACTACTATATTAATTGGAGGCACATATTAGCTTTTATATTTGTTTACATGTATGCCTCGAGACCTTCCAACTAGACGTGTCTTTCTCTCCGGGTCGCACTTTGTATCGTTCATACCACTAGTACTACTACGTGTGGTCTCCGACCCAGAAGTGGAAGAAGTGGAGACGCTCTACCATGTTGTTCATGTCCCACTCCTTTCGCTGATGAGTGGGACATCCAGCACGTGCCGTGTTTGGCACTCTTCGTCGTAAGAGTTGAAATGCTATCATTCATCAGAAGTAAAAAATAAATATAAATCAACAGTGATACTATACCACGCGGTTTCCTTGCTCCTCGATATCGGAAAGAATACTTCTGTTCTCCAACATGTGGGATATCGACCATCCTGGTCTACTTGCCATGCACGCAGAACTCCAAGGGGGAGTCACCCCGGTCGTCGTGCCGCAGTAATAATGACTAATGAGCCGTCAAATCACAAGCCCAACCTTTCCCACTGTGAAGTTGCTTGGACGAAGGAACCATCATGACTTCGTTGAATACCACTTCTTGAAGAAAACTACTGTACCAGCAACACTGCTAGCTAAAGTAGTTACTCCAACAGAGGCCTCCTTTCGTTCATAGGATAGGAATTTTATAGGAATATGAAAATCATAGGAAGTGAGATGACATGCATCTCAATTCCTATAGACAAAGAGATGCCATTTGATGCATAGGATAGGAATTTTTCCATTGAGTCTAGGCTAATGTACTGGTAATTTGCTCTAAAAACTATAGTAGTAACTAGTAGTACTGGTACATGCTCGTACTCAGACACACACACACACACACACACACACACACACACACACACACTAACTACTAGTACTACTACTTACATGCTGGCCAGACGCCGTCATTCTCCTTCTCGGCTTTGTCGGCGATACCCCACTGTCGGTGTCAAAACCGGCGGATCTCGGGTAGGGGGTCCCGAACTGTGCGTCTAGGCGGATGGTAACAGGAGACAAGGGACGCGATGTTTTTACCCAGGTTTGGGCCCTCTCGATGGAGGTAAAACCCTACTCCGACTTGATTGATATTGATGATATGGGTAGTACAAGAGTGGATCTACCACGAGATCAAGGAGGCTAAACCCTAGAAGCTAGCCTATGGTATGATTGTTGTAATGGTTGTTGTCCTACGGACTAAAAGCCTTCCGGTTTATATAGACACCGGAGAGGGCTAGGGTTACAAAGAGTCGGTTACAACGGTAGGAGATCTACATATCTGTATCGCCAAGCTTGCCTTCCATGCCAAGGAAAGTCCCATCCGGACACGGGACGGAGTCTTCAATCTTGTATATTCGTAGTCTTGGAGTCCGTGGACGATGATAGTCCGCTGTCCGGACACCCCTAGTCCAGACTCCTCGGTAGCCCACGAACTGGCTTCAATGACGATGAGTCCGGCGCGCATAATGTTCGGCATTGCAAGGCGGGTTCCTCCTCCGTATAATCCATAGAAGATTGTGAACACCAGGATAGTGTCCGACTCTACAAAATAAATTCCACATTCCACCGTAGAGAGAATATTATGTACACAAGCTCAATCTGCTGACATATTATGTATCGTGACGTCACACCACTACCAAGCCTTTACTTGAACCGTTTTTTATTATACCACCTCAGCGCATTTAGCGAAGCGGTTTCCTTGGCACGTTTTGTCAAAGCAGAGATCGTGTTCCCCTTATTCCGGGATTCTCATCAATACGGACGTGGGTAACCCAACCGCGCCATTGATGGTGGCGCTTGGGAGATAAGCGAGTTTTACCAGGCCGGTGGGGACGCATAGTCTTCGTCCACCTATATATAAGGGGATAAGGATCCGCCTTTTTACCTACGCCTTCTTCCTCCTTTGCTTATCCATCTCGCGCACTCTCGAGCTCCAGCGCCCAAGTCCGTGCGTCTCGCCTCGACCTTCTCCGACCATGTCCGGAGCGGGAGGCAAATGGCTGGCCTCCACCATTAAGGAGGAGCACATCGAAAAGCTGCGTGGCGCCGGATACCTCTCCAGCGACATCACAAGCACGGCTGCCGACAAGGGCAGCTCATCCCACCCCTGGCCCCATGAGAGGTCGTTTTCCTTCCCCACTTCCTCTGCGGACTGGGCTTTCCACTTCACCCTTTTGTCCGGGGCTCATGTTCTACTACGGCCTAGATTTCCATGATCCGCGCCAACTTCATCCTCAACATCTCGGCGTTTATCGTGGGTGTGCGAAACCTTCCTCAGCATCCAGCCCCACTTCCGCTTGTGGCTCAAGACCTTCAATGTCAAGCCGAAGGTAGTGAAGGGCACTCAAGCGGAGTGCGGAGGCGCCATGTTGGGCAAGATGCCCAACGTCCTCTGGTTCGAATGGGCCTTGGTGGAGTCCGTCAAGGGGTGGCAATCGGGGTGGTTCTACATCACCGAGCCGCGCGACCCTACGTGGGCGGCGGCCCCCGAGTTCAGATCTGGTATCCCTGTGCAGCTCACCTCCTGGAAAGAGAAGGGCTTGCTATGGGGTAGTTCGAAGGAGCCGACGGGACTCCAAGCCTGTATCCAGAAGCTGGTGAACAAGAAGCTCAGGCTTGTTAATGTGGTCCAAGTCATGCTCGTCCGCCGGATTCTCCCATGCCAAGAACGGGCATTCAACCTGTGGGAGTTTGATCCGGCACAGCACCAGGCGTTGAGAGGGCTCTTCGACACGACGTACGAAGGCGCCTGGAGGGTGCTGTTTAAGGGCGCCAAAGCCCTCGCATCCGCGACGGAAGATCGCGGATTTCACTCGTAGCGTCCAGCTGACGAGGTAAGTGATTCTACCCCTTTACGGGAGACTTGTTGTTAATAGTTCGACCCTAAGCGGGTTTCAATCTCCCTTTTCCTTTGACAGGACTGGATGAAGAAGGCCGAGTAGCTCAACTGCCCCGGCTCCCATGCCAGAAAACCCAGTGGATGCCTGTCTAGCGGGGCTACTGGTTCCGGCACCACACGTGGTGCCGGAGAAGAAGGCCAAGAAGGTGGCCACGGGTACTCGAAAGAGTTCCCGTTTTCAGGTGTCCGACGACTCCGAGGCGGATTCCTCCCCCGAAGACGAGGAGGAAACAGAGGACTCTCTCCCAGAGGAGGGAGAGAGGAAGAGGAAGGCCTCCCCAACAGGGGAGGCCGAAGGGTCCAAGAGGGGAAGAACTATTCCCCCGGACAGCTCCGCCAACGCCAACGTTGGCGAAGAAGAGTGGCCCTCGAGGTCCAGGCCTCCGGCAAGATCGTAAGTATCCTGATTCTGAATTATCTGTAATTTCTTTTGTGTCACATAGTGTCCTTCTAATGCCGCATACTGCCTGCAGTCCGGCCGATGATGATCTCCCCGCTTCGTCGAGCGGGTCGTTGGCTCCGTCGGATGTGGATTCCATTCCGACGCCTCCACCCTCGCGCCGATGAGGGCGCCGAGGTGGGATCCCAGAAGGGACCCATCGGGAGGAGGCTCGGGGCGCCGCAAGGCAGCCTCTGGACTTTGCGCGGACTCAAGCGAGAACCCGCATGGTTCGGAGTCCGGCAGCGCCCTTCGCAAGAAGGGCAAGACCGTGACGCCGGTGGCCCTGTCCAACCGGGGCGCCGGACAACTTGTTGGGCGCTCAAAGGCGCTTCCATCGAGGAAGAACACCGCACTACCATGAGTGCGGTGATTGAAAGGTTCGGCTTCGCCAAGAGCGGGCTGACCGAAGCTTGCCGCAGCCTTCTAACGAGCTTTGAGGTAAGAAGTTAAAATTATGTAATGTAATACCGCATAGACAAGAGCCTCGATGCTCGGTTCGTGTTCGGAAAGAAAAGCCGGACCGAGGATCTAAAACGATATCTGCAGGTTGCTAAAAATTATGTCAATATGGGTTTGCAGGCTGCGCCGCTGACCTCTGCCGACCGATCATGGAGGTCGGTGTTTTGAAGCAGGACCTCGGCGGTCGAGCAAGAGCTCGGCCGTGCCAAGAAGCAGCTCGAGGACAAAGAAGGTGAGTAACACCACTTTGAATAGTTACCTTCTGTAAAAGGATTTAGCTTGCAATAAAATAACAAGGATAACGTGGAGTGCTGCAGGGCCACAAACGAGATGGCAACCCTGAAGGAGGCTGTGTCCGCGGCCGAACGCAATGCGGCCGCGGAACGGGCAGAGCGAGAGAAATAGGAGGCGCAAGTGGCGGAAGTGCAGCAAGAGCTCCAGGCTCTCATGGAGAAGCATGAGAGTTTGGAGCGCGACTCAAGGACTCGAGAGTCCGAGCTTGCCTCGGCTCTCGAAAGTGCCAAAGCCGCCAAGGCCGAGGCCCATAAGGCCCTTCAGGAGGTTGAGGATGTGAAGAAAATAGCGGCGGGTAAGGCATTTTTCATGCAAAGCAAGCATGTTAATGTAAACTACGACACTTACCCGGTCGGAGCTCTCGAGGCGTTTGCGGATCTGCCTCGCGATGTATCCGATCTGCCGCATTCTACCGTGGCAGGAGGGAGCTCAACGTAGAAGGTCTTCGGTCTCGATGACGCCGAGGCCGGCCTTCAGTGCCCCTAGCGACCAGTGAAGCAGCTAGTCGAGCTCCACAAGGTAGCCGAGCAGGCCATGAAGGGCCTCATAGTCCGTGTGGCTCGAGAGGCCATGCACAGGAGCTACTTCGACCTCGTCGGCGGCTGGTGGATCGTGCCCTCAGGTGGAGGTCATCAAGTGCTCCGCCAGTATTGAAGGCGCTCGTCGGGCCCTTGCCCGCGCAAAGGTGCACTGGGCAGGCTGGATGCGGAGAGGCTTATCAGCGACGCGCGCCAGCGGCAAGGAGTATCGTCGCCGAGATGTACTATAAGACTGTCTGAAGGGTGCCCGCAAGATTGCGGATGAGTGCCCCGAGATGTAATTATTGAGTAGACTCGCTATGTATTATCTTGTGCGCTGAAAACTTTGTTCATATCGCTAAGCAACGCTTGTTTGATTTAAAATATTACCTTCAGGCGGCCGTTTATAAAATCGAGAGATGGCAAGTCGTCGGCTTCACCCCCAAGCCACGAGTCTTTGGGTGTTCGGGATAAACTTGAGCACTCTTGTTCCCATCTTTGGGTCCATCTAGGAGGTGCTCAACACAACTAACAAGGCAACCGGACTTATAATGCTTGAACACTCTCACTTAGCCATAGAATTCTATAATTTTAAATTTCGTGAAGCCCCTAGTATTCGGAAGACCGAGTTCGGGCGCTATCCATGCCTTGGCCGGACATTATCCGATTCTTCGCAGAAGCGGCATAAGTCTTTAAGGACTCGAAAAGACCTCTCGAACAGCGACCAGTCTCGCCTTATCATGACAAATCGGTTTTAGCTTTCTCCTTTGAGGCGCCGCCCAGCTCAACAGGGCGCAATCGCAGTGGTTCTCCCAATGCCACCTTAGCCGATGAGCGGGCGTAAGGTACCAAAACGTGGGAGCCGGCAAACCCAACTATTGACCCAAGACATGATTCGGAGCCGATTCATATAATGCTATAAGTTCGGGGTGCCGCACTTGTGAAAGTGTTCGGACTTATCACACCATAATGCGGGGAACATAAGCCCCTCGTGTATTCGGCCGTACCAAAATATACGGGTGCAAGATGTCATTTAGTGAACATATATGTAAAGTAATGCAATTACAGGCAAAAAGTGCTGCAGTATTTATTCAAGGAATTCTGCTATGAGTGCGGAATGATACAAATAGTGCGGTAAGCAAGGGATTGGACTAATTAAACATGTCCCCCTCCAGGGGTGGGCTGCGGACTGGTGTATATAATCAAATTTAATGCTCGTAATGGAGACCACCTGAGTGTTCGTCGCAGCCTTTTTCTCTCCCTGGCTGTTGCATCGTGAGCTCGGCGGGTTTGCCGCCGGACAGGGCCTCTGGTGAACGGAGTCCTGTGTATACAAAGAAAGAAAAATAAAAAATAAAAAGGAGCGACACACTTGTGAGCCCTTGGTGTGGTCGAGCCGAACTCTGGGTCTGTTGTGGTCGTGCCCCTCCCCCTGGGCCCATGGTATCTCCAGAGCATAATGATGTATGCGGAGGGTTGGTCTTGCAATCATGCGAGGGCTGGGGTTGGGGCCGCATTGCTCTGGCGATGCTCGGGCGTGCTGTGGTCTTGGTTGATGTTGCTCGGGCGTTTGTCCGTGTCCGGCCGTTTAACGGCGAACTCGAAAATTGTCTTAAAAGGCTGCTCAGATTTCGCCTTACGAGAGCCGTAGATGTTCCTCCGTTCGGAGGGAGTGTTCCGTATTTCCGTTGACCGTGATGACTCCACGAGGGCCTAGCATCTTGAGCTTGAGGTATGCATAATGCGGCACGCGTTGAACTTTCTTGAACGCGGTTCGTCCGAAAGCAGAGCGTGATAGCCGCCGCGAACGGGACTATGTCGAAGATTAACTGCCGCTCGAAAATTATCCGGGATCAAAGACCACTTCGGTGTGGTGAGCTGCATAATTGGCTTCAACACCTGGTATGATGCCTTTGAAGGTCGTCTTTGTAGGTTTAATCCTTGAGGGTCTATGCCCATCTTTCGCCTTTGTATCCCGATAAAGCAGGTTCGGCTCTCGCCGCCGTCCATCAGGACTCTCGTGAGGTGAAATCCATCGACGATTGGGTCTAAAACCAATGCGGCGAATCCGCCATGGCGGATACTGGTTGGATGGTCTCTTCGATCGAAAGTGATCGGGCAAGAGGACCATGGATTGAACTTAAGGCGATCGCTCCATCGCATATACGTCCCTTAGTGCACTTCCGCTCCCTCTTGGGTATATGGGTTGCGTATATCATGTTTACCGTCCACACTTGTGGGGGAAACCCTTCATCCTCTCATCGTTCGGGCGGTCGGGTCTCTTCCTCGCCGTCATTGTGCAGCCCTTGTCGTTGTTTTCGCAATTAACTTGCTTGCCTCTTAAATACCCAACAATCTCTGTTGGTGTGGTTAGCTGGCTTTTCGGGGTGCCATGTATCCGCATGAGCGGTCGAGTATTCGGTCCAAATTGGGCGGACCGGAGTGGTTCTTTTGAATGGCTTCTTCCGTTGACGGGTTTAGAGCCTCGAATCCGGCGTTGACCGTCAGATCCTCCTCGTAAATCGCCGTTAATGCGGCGTTTATTTTTGCTTCGACGCGACCTGCCATTGTGGTCCTTAGTATCCGAACTACCAACATTTTTGCTGAGGTTGTTGCTGCGAGCTAGCCAGCTATCCTCTCCCGCACAGAAGCGGGTCATTAATGATGTGAGGGCTGCCATGGATTTCGGCTTATCCTGTCCTAGGTGCCGGGCTAGCCACTCGTCGCGGATGTTATGTTTGAAGGCTGCGAGGGCCTCTGCAACCGGACAGTCGACGATTTGATTTTTCTTTGTTAAGAACCGTGTCCAGAATTGCCTGGCCGATTCGTCTGGCTGCTGGATTATGTGGCTTATGTCATCGGCGTCTGGTGGTCGCACATATGTGCCCTGGAAGTTGTCGATGAATGCGGCTTCCAGGTCTTCCCAACACCCAATTGACTCTGCGGGCAGGCTGTTAAGCCAATGCCGAGCTGGTCCTTTAAGCTTGAGCGGGAGATATTTGATGGCGTGGAGATCGTCGCCACGGGCCATATGGATGTGAAGGAGATAATCTTCGATCCAAACCGCGGGGTCTGTTGTGCCATCGTAGGATTCAATGTTTACGGGTTTAAACCCTTCAGGGATTTGATGATCCATTACTTCGTCGGTGAAGCATAGCGGGTGTCTTGGCGCCTCGATTGAGCAATATCACGACATAGCTCAAGGGGCGTTATGCTGTGTTTGGCCCGGCCGGAGTTTATGTATCCGGCTCGACGGTATTCGTCGTGGGTCGGGGGCGCCCGTGATCCATAGATAGATCTGGATTGTCTTGCCTTACCCTCAATATATCCCGCAAGTCCGCGCGTTCCCCGTAACCGTACTCTTCGAGCGATGCCGGGTGCGGTCTTGATCGAAGGCCCGATGCCTCTCTTCGCGACCACGGGTGGTCGGTCGGCCGTACAGCGCTGGTGATGAAGGTATGTATGCTTCCTCTTCTAATCGGGGGAGCAACTTGCGTTTTGGGTAGCTCTTAGAGGGGCGTTCGAGTTCATACTCTTCGGCCGCGAGGACCTCGGTCCATCTGTTGGCCAGCAGGTCTTGATCAGCTTGAAGCTGCTGCTGTTTTTTCTTTAGGCTATTTTCTGTGGCCATTAGCCTGCGTTTGAAACGCTCTTGTTCGACGGGATCCTCGGGCACGACGAATTCATCGTCGTTGAGGCTTGCCTCGTCTCCGGAGGGAGGTATGTAATTATCATCCTCGACCTCTTCGTCTGCCGCTCTCTCGTGAGGGCTTGCTTCTACATCCTCCTGCGCTGAATCTTGCAGGAGGGGATTGTCTTCGGCACTCTCTGGGGTGTTATTATCCCCTGTGCCGGAATCTCCGTTCTTGCTGTGGCCGGATTTAGAGCGGCGCCGCTGACGCCGGCGCTTGGGCTGTTTCTTTGAGGAATCTGCCTCCGCTGCTTTTTTGCCGTCCCCATCTTTTGGGGTGTCCACCATGTATATATCGTATGACGAGGTGGTCTTCCAGTGCCCTGTAGGCGCTGGTTCTTGATCGTCTCCGGCATCGTCGTCCATACCGTCGATGTCCTCGGAGTCGAAGTCTAGCATGTCGGTTAGATCGCCGGCGATGGCTACAAAGTGGGTGGTGGGTGGGGTTTGAATTTCTTCGTCGTCCGCATCCCAACCATCCCGGCCATAGTCCGGCCAGGGCTCTCCGGATAGCGAGAGATGCTTTAGCGAATTTACGATGTCGCCAAAGGGTGAGTGCTGAAAGATGTCCGCAGCGGTGAACTCCATGATCGGCGCCCAATCGGATTCGATTGGCAGGGGCGCAAGAGGTTCGGAGTCTGGCAGGGAGTCCGGCACCTCAGAGTCACGAGCTTTATAGGGGACAAGGTCAGTGTTCGGCTCCATCGCCGTGGATGTTGCAGCTCTCGAGGCGGTGTCCAGCCACTCGTCCTCGATCTGCGCGATCGGCTCCGAACTACGGGTCGGTGCGGATTCATGTGCGGCCTCCAAGGCACTGTCCGGTGGCAGAGCTAGATCGTGCCCATCACGACAGTGCGGCACGCTCGGCTGCGGATCGGATCCATCGAAGATCAAGTCTTCGCGGATGTCCGCCGTGAAGTTTAGGCTTCCAAATCTGACCTGACGGCCAGGGGCGTAGCTTTCGATCTGCTCCAGATGGCCAAGTGAATTAGCCCACAGTGCGAAGCCGCCGAATACGAAGATTTGTCTGGGGAGAAAAGTCTCACCCTGGACGGCGTTATTGTTGATTGAAGAAGCCATCGAGCCTATCGGTGACGACACAGAGGAACTCTCAATGAAAGCACCAATGTCAATGTCAAAACCGGCGGATCTCGGGTAGGGGGTCCCGAACTGTGCGTCTAGGCGGATGGTAACAGGAGACAAGGGACACGATGTTTTTACCCAGGTTCGGGCCCTCTCGATGGAGGTAAAACCCTACTCTTGCTTGATTGATATTGATGATATGGGTAGTACAAGAGTGGATCTACCACGAGATCAAGGAGGCTAAACCCTAGAAGCTAGCCTATGGTATGATTGTTGTAATGGTTGTTGTCCTACGGACTAAAAGCCTTCCAGTTTATATAGACACCGGAGAGGGCTAGGGTTACACAGAGTCGGTTACAATAGTAGGAGATCTACATATTCGTATCGCCAAGCTTGCCTTCCACGCCAAGGAAAGTCCCATCCGGACACGGGACGGAGTCTTCAATCTTGTATCTTCGTAGTCTTGGAGTCCGGCGGACGATGATAGTCCGGCTGTCCGGACACCCCCTAGTCCAGGACTCCCTCACCCACCGTGCTTGGATCTCCGCCGACCTCTGCGCAGCAGCGCATGCGTCCTCTTATTTCTTGCGGATGCGGGCCTCTCTTTTCTTGAGTGTTTTCTGACTTTTCCTCTCCCTCTGTGTGGCTTTGGCCGCCTCTTGCTCTACCGCCCATTCGGCCTTGGCAGCTTCAAATTCCACCCACATAGGTGTGAGGTTGCCAGCAGCGATGAACTCGGCACGACGGGATGCCATCGCTTCCGTACCATTTCTTGTGCGGTCGTGGGTGGTGAGGAGCTCGGCGCTGCGGGATGCCATCGCTTCCTTACCGGTTAGTGTGCGGCGCGGTGGCATGAACGACGCTTGGTGAGAGCTCTGGGGTGGAGTGGCCGGACAACCGTATAGTGCATTGGTTTGTCAAGAGCTCAAGGACAGATGATGAAGGAAATCTGGATTCCCCTTCAACCTTGGTCATTTATTACCGAGTAAAATGCAATGGCGGTCATCGAACTTGTCTTGATAGCTCACTTTGATCTTGGTATATGAGATATGGTGATTATACGGTCACTGGCTTAGCATATAGCTCCGTATTTGTCTGGTTGACTAGTCAAACAGTCCGCATGTGCCTCATCAACTCGTGTTCTTTATCTATCTATGCGGGCCTACCTGTCAGTGGAGAAAGAAATAAAAGCCAATATTATGCGTATGTGGGGAATCCAACCACAGACTCGTCGCTGCAACGTACACTTGTCAGCCAAATGAAAATGAAATACTCTGCGTCAGACACTCACGCTCATGCTGTCAAACCATGCTAATGCATGCACATCGCCCTCTCAATCAAAGTCCTGCTCATTACGCAATGCAAACGACGAGCCCATCACCTGCGTGCCCCGGTGGTGCCTGACATTACTGTTAGACGTTTGTGGAGGCCTACGCGAACGCCGAGCATGTATTCACCTGGCTCACTACCAACAGTCATACTCGGGAGCGCCTTGCTCATGTACATCGTCCTTCACAACGACAATCTATAAAACAGCCTAGCTAGAGAGGGTACTATGGTACAGAGTATGTACTATTGTGAGCGACCGATCATAGTGCCACTGCACACGAGTGTGTGTCTGATCGTTTGTCCATTATTCATAACTTATGCATGGTTGTGTGGTGCCTAATGGTGGTCGTCGAAGGCTAGCTGGCGACAAGAGCGGTTGCATGGACGCCTGTTGTCAATACATGTCGCACACGCTTCAAAGGCTCATCTTCCATGAGTTCACATTTTACCACCACGCCAGTGTCTGACCGCCATGGCCTACCAAAACCCCTTCCATCGCTAGTGCGCTTCCCTCCTGAAACGGTCACTGTCTCTCCAGAATGTCAATGCCGCATTCACCGGATTTAACTTCAGGTGCAGTTGGTGTGTCACTGACATCCGGGCCAGATGCCCGTTGGGCCCACATGTCAGTAACCCAACACACCTGCAGTTAAGTCAGTGAAGCAGCGTCCGCATTCATGCCTGATGGACCTACTCCGGTGCCAGCCATCCATCCGTCTGCCGTGGCTTATTGCCATTCTCCCGCTATATTAACTTGAGCCCAAGCTCCCAGCCATAGCCAAAGACCCACACTCATTCTCCTCTGGTCCCTTCCTTCTGTCGGCGCCACTCCAACCATGGCCTCCTGGCACTCCAAAGCTCTCTTGGACATACTGTCACGGGAGCAGACAAAGGACATCGGCGGCTCCGCTCCGGGCGCGCTCCAAAGCTCTCTTCGATGTACTGTCGCGGGAGCAGATGAAGGAGATCGCCAGCAGCCCCCGGCCGCCCTCCGCAGCCACAACCATGAAGCCGGCGCGCGTGCGCGGGCCCAGCCAGCAGCAAGGAAGAGTAGTACATGGTAGGTCACCGACACTCTAGTCCCAGGAAGGCCACCGCTACTCCACTCAGTCAACGCCAAGCTTGGTGGGGTAAACATCGGTGGCCGATTAGCCGCTTGACGGCGACGTGGTGGCAAGAATCTTCATAACCTTGTGCTCCGGAGGAGCTTAACGAGGCGGATGATGAGGAGGCAAAGGCAATGGCCGGCTTTCTCGGGTTCATGGCCGGACATGGTGGTCGGATGCCGGTGATCGTTTAGATTAGGTTTACAGTAGGTTTTAGTACGCTTTGTGCGAAATATGTAATGAATTTCATCCAGTTTGTAGGAAAAGTTTGGAAATGTAATGAATTTCATCTGGTTAATTTGAAATTTGCTTTGTTTGCACGAATTTCGTCCGGTTAGTTCATATAGTTGTCGAAAAATATGCGGGCAGCATCGGATGGCATCCATTAGTGTCCTCGGACAGATGCCGATGTAAATTTGTGGGCCAGCGCTGGAGATTCCCTAACTATCATGCTATAATCGCTAACAGTGCTCCATTATTTGGCAGGGAACAATCATCCCTCGATCAAAATCAGATCCACCATGTTTCGCACTCCTCCCAGGTAAGAGCGTAAACTCTTTCTTACATAAAAATGGAGCAAGTGGATGGCACTGTAGCACGTCATATCACTCAAACTAGCCCGCCTAATGAGCGGGAAAGCACCGCCCTCGTCATTTTGTTCTGGATTTCTATCGATCAATTGCACAAAAATGTTACACTTTGCAAGTTCTAAAGGAAAAGGTGGCACACTTACGACTCGTATGCGTCGCACCCCTGACAGCCCGGCTCGCACGCCGCTCACCAGAGGGGACACGCATTGTCTTGCAATTTACTAACATGTGGGACTGCAATTGAATAAACCATCGATAGCCGAAATCTAATCGCTTGACGGGCGTCGGCTGAGAAGAGAGAGACGGGTGAGGGAGAAGAGATTGCCCGCCCGCCGCTCACGGACTCCAAGAAATATATGGTGATAATGTGAGGTGGGTCATGCGGGAGTCTGGACCGCTTCCAAGCCCGCTTCTAACCGCCCTGGCCCACCAGAAACCCCCCCCCCACCACCACCTCCCCACACGCGCTCCCCCTCAGATGCCAGCTGCCTGTTGCATGCATCCATAGCAAGTAGTACCACTAAAATACTGGGCTATAAGCCCGCTTATGTGAAGGAGAGAGAGACATTGACAAAGTCAAGGAGTGGGCTCTGCAAGAGCCCGTCTACACGAGCTCCTAGGTATAAAAAACTAATTCTAAAAAAAGAGGTATAAAAAACAATTGTGTCTAAAAAAAGAAAGGTAAAAAACATTTGAGAGGAAATAGATAGAGAGAAAGTGAGAAAAAGTTGTAACCTTATAGTCAACAGTATAGTAGTATTACATGAGGAAAGAGGGAGTGGTGCACATGCCAAGTTCACTGGGCTGCCGTGTTTCACACTCCTCCGTCATAATAGTGGAGATAATAGCTTTCATCAAAAATAAACAATGAGTACTCGTTGCTCGTCCTCTATATCGGAAAGAATACTTTCATTCGCTGACATATGGGACGTCGACCATCCTGGTCCACCTGCCATGCACAAAATTATCCTGGTCCACCCTAGTTGTATCGCAGGCCCAACCTTTCCCACTGTAAGTTGGTCAGACCAAGGAACCATCATGACTTCGTTGAATTCCGCTTCTTCAAGAAAACTTACTGTACCCACAATACAGCTACCACACGCGAAGACTGGACAGCACTGTACCACGTCAAATCACTGAAACCCACTAGGCCAAACTAGCCCACCTAGGTCATCTATTTTGGAACGGAGGGAGTACGTCTCTGTAGTGCTATGATTTTGTGTTGTACATCTCTGTACTTCTGCTACGAATTTCCTACCCTATGAACCAAATGAGGCTTGAATGTATCTGTGTCGACTATTGTCTGATGGATCGCTAAGCCTACAATCTTAGGAGCCTGGGCTATTGGCCGATCGACGACGGATAAGTATAAGCGTACCACGAGCTCATCAACCCCAATTTTTCTCTTCGGTGAGTGTTTTGCAAGTACTATAGCTTGCACAGTAGCTAGCCTACTAATACCAAGAATCATCAAACAAGCCCTGCTGATATGATAAACAGTTCAAATTTACATCTAAGCATGCCATATATTACATCAACGGTAATGATAACCCCCGAACGTTTGGGAGTTAATCATGGCAACCTGAACACTTTTATATGGTAACTTTAGTTTGCGTGAGATTAGGGAAACATGGCAATTTTCAGATGAAAAAACGAAAAAGGACAAAGTTGCCATCCCCTATCAACTAAAGTTGCCATCCCTACGAACTAATATTGCCGTGTCAAAACATTCGGGATGAACTGCTCAAATCCCGAACGTTCGGGAGTTATTGGATTCCTACATCAAAAGCTGGTGAGGATACATATGTTTCCATAAATCGGAGAGGGTTCGCATGATTCACTATCAAACAAAAGTAGCAATTACCGCCCACACAAGACAGTGCACTAGCCCTAAGATGGTTTGATAACATGCATCGCTCTGGTAATTAAACACAGAGCAATGCAAACTACCCTGAAGGATTAGCGCGACCAACTATTTCTTGTCATCGATCTCTTGGGCAATTACCACATCACGGACAATGGCATGGGAATCGATCTCTGGGGCGATGTCCACAGGACTGACCGTGACATCGGAATCAATCTCTGGGGTGATGTCCATAGGATGGACAACGGCATCGGAATCGATCTCTGGGGCAATGTCAACAGGACGAACCGCGACATCGAAAATGATCTCTGGGGCGTTGTCCACAGGACGGGCTGCGACATCAGAATCATCGAGGATGTCCATGGGCACCTGCACAACCCTAACATATTAGCAATCACATTACAAATAATCAAAAACCACAACTATGGTAAGCCATTATTTTTTACCTTGTGCAGCTCACCGAGAGATCCCATACCTCCGGGGGCCATCTCCTCATCCTCGATGGGGGCCATCACCTTGCCAAGGCAATACTACTTCTCCACGGTGACTATCTCCTCAAACTCGGCCTTGAGCCTCGCATAGGTGGCCATTAGAGTTTCTGGGGTAGGCACGATGGGGCCCTTCCTGTTCTTCCAACTTTCTTTGAGGAGTTTGTCCGCCAACGTCATCAACTCTTTGGCCAGTGCTTGTTTCTTGGAGTTCTTCATCTCCATATATGGGTTGGCCCGCCAAAATGGTCAACTCTTTGGTCAGTGCTTGCTTCCTGGAGATCGCTGTCTCCAGTGGGTTGTCCGCCGGCAACTCTTTGCCTAGTGCTCCAGGATCCATCAATGAACTGACAAACAAAAACCAATCAAAAAGGAAACCACAATCGCAATGAAAACGGGAAAAGAATAGGCTGTGAGAATCGGTCGGTGCTTCGCAAAAAGAAGATTCTTGGAATGAAAATATAGCAGCATCACTGATTCGCCCACCTTTCCTTCGTCAGTACAGAAGAAAAATGGCAAAAATGAGTAGCCTGGAGTGAGGTTTTCTTCAAGAAAGGGGAGAAAGGGCTTCAACGAGAATTCCGGTGAAATGATGGTTGCTTCGTCCAGTCCAACTTCGAGGCCACTTTACCACTGCTGGTAAAGGTGTGGGTTTTGTGATATGACGGGTCATGACGGCCACACTGGGTTGACCGATGAGTCTCGACTGTAGCACCTCACTGTGATTTGGTGGATGGCACGTGGGCCCGGATGCTTTGATGTCCTGCATGCAGATAGAGCGGCTAGTCATATAGGAGTGCTCAATATTGTGCACCGTGACCAAGGCGGAGAGGAAAAAGAGAGAACTACGTAATTAATGCATGAGTTTAATTAGGGTAGTTTTGTAAAGTACGAGATACATTCCTCCAATCACAAAATTCCTTGGTTGATGAGATTTGAGATTTGAGCCCTATAAACCGGAAGGGAGGGAGTACTGCACGCGGTGTAGTCTAGTCACTTGTTGAAATCTCTAGAATGGCAAATACCCCTATCCGGTTTATAGGGCTATACTAGCAAGTACTACTACTAAAATAGTGGGCTCAAATAGCAATTTTGTCTCATGCAAGAGCCTGGCTATATGCGTGCTCCAAGGCACCACACCATGCCCCACCCCTACACAAAGACCGTCAGGTGAGTGTTCATAACTACCATGTTCGGGTTCCCCTTGGCTCTTCGCCTCTTCGAGAAGACGAACAATGATGTTACTACTACTTCTACAGTATCGAATCCACTGCTGCATGTCCGTCCACCGCGTGCGGGAGGGATAACATGTAGTGAAAGCTTCTCCTAGTCCTGCCAGCCACCATGCTCATGCGCGAGGGACGGATGCAGCTTCATTGACTTACTGCTCCTGCCTTTGCATCTATGACAGGTGGGCCCAACAGGTGGGTGTCCCACCTATCATGCTGACAAAGGCAGGTGTAGTTAAGGCACCGGAGATCAGTCCGTGAGGGAGAGGGTGTTGTAGTTATCAAACTTCTTGGTCTTGTACGAGTTGACGCGACACATCAAAGCATTGCACTCAATATATTTCAATAATTTGCATTTACTGATGCATTAATTACGCAACACATCAAAGCACTGCACTCAATATAAGTCTTTTTAGACATTTCAAATGGACTACAACATACGGATGTATGTAGACATATTTTAGAGTGTAGATTCACTCATTTTGCTTCATATGTAGTCACTTGTTGCAATCTCTAAAAAGACTTATATTTGGAAATGGAGGGAGTACAACGCATGCATGCATGCCGTGACTTTCCTTTTGATACTTGCATGTGTTGATTTTATGCAACTTGCCAAATTTTGACTATAAAATTAACTAACCAAATGTTCATGCATGTCACAAAAAATTACGGGCTGTTTGGATTGTGACTATGTTTGTCTTATGTTGCCGCATTATTTTTCCCACACTTGCCACACTTGCCTAACTTGAGTTGCTCAAATTGTTGGACACACTTTGGCTTGCCTAAGGGAATCTTGCCACACATTTTGTGTCTATGACATGTGGCGTTCACTGCTAATAAAAAAATTCTTGTCTTAGGTGTGTCAAATAAAAAAGACTTATATTTAGGAACGAAGGGAGTAGAAAATATAAATAATAACGCATGTTGGGGTAGCCCACGTTTCCAATAATTTTAGCCGTGGGCTTGTTCACAATTTTTATGAGGGGGTGGTTGTTCATTTAATGGAGGGACTTGTACTAGACTTGAACGATACAATGTGCGACCTGGCACACCGTAACACCACTTGGAATAAGCGGGTAGGTATCTCAAAAAACAATCAACAACTAAAAAAACGATGACCTGGCACGTAGTACACAATATTAAACGATTGTTTTGATGGAGTGAAAAAGGAAAACTACCCCATACATATATATAGGCCAGAGCCTCCGCGCTTGCTTGCTAGGGTTGCTCTATTCACACACTCTCATCCTCTCTAGATCTAAACAATATAGCGGTGGTAACACTGTATTGGTCCCTTCAAAAACACTGTCTTTCTATCCTCACCGCTGGTTACAGATCTGGACGTATCCCCCTCTGCCGGTGAAGGGGAGGAGGGGCAGCATTTAGGCCGTCATCGACAACGAGGGAGGAGACCCACTGCCGGCAGCACCGTTATCTCTGGCCGAGCGCCGGCGCGGGAGGTCCTTCGATCCCTTCGTCATTGCCCTAGTGTGGACGGATCCGGCCTCCCGCTGCCCACCTATCCACATCCCGACGAACTTTAGGTATATCTTCCTTCGAAACCACCTTAGCTCTACTTCCCCAGCTCGCTACGTCGCTGCATGTGCATCATTTTCTACCTCTCAGCCCCTCTTGATCGGATGGTCCAACGTCACCTATTTTTCTTCTTCTATTGTTAGAGGTAAAGCTACTTCATGGAGTCGAATCTTGTACTTGGTTCAAACAAGAAATAAAGTGGGGGTGGGGGAATTTAGTATGTACATCGTACTTGGTACAGACAGGAAGGAAAGGGGGTGAAAGTAGTACAGATTGGTCATCCAACCGGTCTCTTGGTCGAAAAGGGAAATATAGGGGTAACGCTGTACACAGTGGTATGACCAGGACTAGATTTGTTATCCACACATAGGAGTAGGTGGCTAGAGTGAACAAAAATGGGACCAACCCAGATATGTTTCTTGGATGTTTGTTTCTCGGGGTAACAAACTATGAATCACCACTTTAAGCCCCTGTTTAGGTACATGGTGCTGGACTGCTGGTGCACCCACTGTCCCATGCCCTTATACCAAATATTTTGCTGTTCTTAATCTAATGCCCCTGGTAAAATGAAGCCATGCCACTGTTATAAGCCATGACAAGTTTAGCAAAAAAAAATTGCCTGTAATTGTTTGAGACTCTGACTGTTTCCTCTGTAGCTTTTTGTGCAAACAGGGATATCCATTTCACCTGGTTGTTGTTGTGACCTTTTGGTGCACTGCAGAAAACACTTCTAAAATGAATTGAATTTTGTGCTATTTAACTGGAATGTCAGAATGGAACAGTTGGTTCATTTCAGTGGAACTACACAAAGGGAGATCTGTGTTCCAATCCTCATCATCCATATTGGCACCATAACCTTCCTTTAGGTAAGAATGATATTTAATGCATGTGTTCATCTCTATTTTGCGACTGCCATGAGAAAATAATGCTATGTTTTCCTAGTACACTTGTACTCCCTCACTAAAAAACCAATTCTGAAATAGAAGGCCAATCATGTACTTGGTTTCACCAACTGGTGAGGAGAAAGAGAAACAGAGCATGAAGAGGAAGAAGAAGAAGAATAAACAGTGCCAAGGTGATATTGTTGAAGCCAGAGGCCTCAGCCAAGGCCATTCAAGGGCTCCGGCAACGACTACCTTACATGTGAGACGATCCTCCAGGGAGCCCTTCCACTTCTGCTGTCTCAATTAATTAGGAGTACTTAAGTACCACTAATTTATTGTTGCCTAATTTTCCTGTCAAAGTTAAACAAATCTTTAGTAGCACCCTATGCTGAATCATGTACATGTGTATGTTTGTCTATGGAGGTGAATCATGTGGTGGAGCAGGGAGGGAATATTATTAGTGTCATGACATAATAGTGTTATTGTTTTGTATGTCAATTTATTGCCATTGGTTCAATGAGGCAATGTTTTGTGTATTGTCCATCATGAATTTGATGCTACTGTTAGAGTAATATGCTAATGTCTTTCTATCCTTTCTCACTAAGCTAATGAAGGTTTCACCTTGTTCCTACTTGTGCAAACAGGGATCATGTTGTGCCAATCATACATTTTAGTGGAACTACGCAAGACGATACAATGAACTGTATCCCAGCCGAAGGCTTTAACTCGTCAAGTTCTTGATAATCTTTCGATATAATCTCAACACTGGTAAACAAGAGTGATTTCAACCATACATTTGAGGTGCACAAAAATATATACTATTGAGTGCTTCCAGTGAGTGCTTTATCATCTCTTATGGGACTACATGAATAAGCTTTTTTCCTCAGGTTGGTACGGGCCTAAGGCCTTCATCCATATTAGTTTGTTGTCATCTCTATTTATATCGTGCTACTATCATGAGAAACTCCTTTATCTTTGCACGTTAAAGTTTTGCAACCTATTATACAATGCTTTGAGTGTTGAGCTAATTGGCACTAATTAAATAAACTAATATCTCTCTTTAAGCAAGACTACTATGTTGCTAACTTTACCCATTAAGATAATGAGGGTGCTTCTATTTGTTAGTGCATGTTTCATCAACTAGTCCCACTATTACAGTAATCTCACTCTCTCAATATATGTGCCAACAAGGATGCTCGATTTTGGTGGAACTGCACAAAAACTTTGGGTGCTTCATTGCCTTGACAGCTTCCGTCCTTTCCTGTCAGTCGCTAATCTAGGCTTGCTTCCTTCCTTTGCTATCAGTCGCTTCGCTTATCTCGGCTTCCAGTCAAAGGAAATAGTAATTGATATTCTACCTCACACAGGTTGGTACTGGTCTCTATCCTGATTATTGTGCTTGTCATGTATTGGTAATTTGGTATTGTGCTACCGTTTGCCGATTTTATAAAGGAGTAACTTGGAGCCTGAACTTGCAGGCAAATCATTGCATTGGGTGATTTCAGTAGAACTGCATAAAAAGATCAGATGGACAAATACTTATGCTGCTGCTATGTGCTCCAAATTTCACTCAAACAAGCATCGATGTTGACAGAAGAAGTGCCTATATTCATTCGAGTATCAACCGGCGTCAAAGTATTAGGAGAGTGAACGCCAAAAATATTGCTTGGCGCATAGCCCAGAAAAACACAGTCCAGTCTTTGGTCCCAACTTGTGCCTTTTGGTTATCGGCAGATATGGTAGCAAACTGTATGGCATGGAGTCTAAAGATTCCGCATGTTGGTTGACGCATATTCATCGGCACTTAATCGATGCACTTGCGTCGCCGGATGCTCCATTTCAGTTGAACTGCACAAAAAATTTGGGTGGTTCATTTTCTCAACCGCCTCCTTTCTTGTCTGCAATGTAGAATTTTGGCGAGCTACAGGACCAAGATGAGCCAGTAAACTAGTTGGATGAAAGTAGTGGCCAAGTTGCTAAAACCTCCCTCGGCACAATGCCACTATTTGAGGATAAACCTACAAGCAAAGTTCAGATTGTCTGTGTTGCCTCTTATGTACTTGAAAGTTTACTCGCACAAGCATTAATTTTAGCAAGAAGTACCTCTGACTGAACACCATTTACCAGTCTGTACCCTAGGTAATTAAATTTCGTCCATGGATCATATTGGCTGTGATCTCAATCATTTGGATGCATAAACATACTGAACATGTGTATATCTGAATCTTGTCGTGTGATCTATCAATCATTTGGATGCATAAACATGCTGAACTTGTGTATATATGAATCTTTTAGTTGTTGATTGTGAATGTTGGCTATGAATATGAACGTGTCCTGTGAACCTGAGTTTGATACGAATGTTTACCTTCTCTGTTGTACTTGTGTGTGAACTTGTTAGTATGCCTACTGCGGGATATGTGACGTGTGCGAGAAGAATTTCACCTGCTATGTTACGGTAGCAACGGCGCATTAGATCTTTTTAATCTTTTTGCTCTGTCTTCCCCCCTCCCCCGCTCAACCCCTGCCATATTGTTTTCGGCCTCAAAACAAACATAGTAGTGCGTTGTTTGGGGGGCTTGATGAAAAATCGAGTGCTGGTTTCTGTAGGTTGGCCCGCCTAGCAAATGGGTTGCTGGTCCACCACGGACTGGGAGGCTAAAAATACAAGTTGTATGGTGCAGAGGCAAGTAAAAACGCCATCAAGAGCCATCCACTGAAGAAAAAAATCGCTCTTGATGTGCTTCTTCAGTCATGCCGCCGGCCCCCTCTTTAATCCAGTTCGCTCGGGGATCTAGCTGGTATCATTTTTTTCCAGAGGGCGAATAAGTATCAGCTAGGCCTAGGTTTTGTTTTTTAACATTCGTAGCCCATGACATACGGAGACAGTGGTTTCAACTTATTTTTTGAGGTCCATACTAGCCTATGGGCTTTTTCTTAAAGATCGGCAACCCAATGTATTTTTTCATAAAATGCAGGTCTCTATTCTATTTATCTATATATAAGAATAATAATGTTGTGTCCAATTTATGTTTTGCCTTCTAACCACATTATATATATTTATATTATAACTATTATCGTATATTTTATAGAGACTTATATATACATTATAAAAACATCCCACGTGTTATCAACTTATAAAAGTAATGTTTAACAGAAGTTGTCAAGGAAAATCCTGGTTGTTTTTGATTCACACGCAAGGAAATCCCGGTGATTGCGTACAAAAGCTTGCGAAGATTTTAAGGACCAATGTAATAATAACGCGCCCATTTTTATTTTCAGCAATAACTCGCTAATTTGTTAATTTTATATATATATAATGTGCCTCTCCGGTTTATTTTTTGATATTAATTGCTCCTTCTAACATAACATTACATATAGAACGGGCCCAGCTAATTCGTGTATTTCAAGGAAGTGCAAATGGGCTAGGATTTCTTAGAAAATATAAATGGGCCGCATTGACGTGAAATTATTTGTTCACCCAGCCCAGCAAATGGACTGTACATTCTAGAAAATATGGGTTAAATAGATGCCACATTTTTGCAGGCTGACATGTGGGCCAATAGGTCAAAGCCTACGCAGGGCGTTGTAAACTTGGTCACCAAATGATTATGACATCCACAACCATTGGATTTATATCGAACAGCCGGCATGCACCTTCAACCTCTCATCTTCTTCCTCCAGCATCACTGGGACTGCCTGGTCCGGCCTCCGGTGGCTAGCGGCTCTGCTTAGCACGCATCTCTGCAAAGCGCTACCCCACCACCGGCCGGGCTATCCCTCCACCCCTCCACACCTCATGTTATTCTCCACCGACTGCAGCCCCACGCCGCACCAGAACTAGTTATAACCCTTCTCCTCCTCTCAATCTGTGACTCCACTATCGCGTCTTCCCATCTCCGAGTCGTTCCTGTCCAGGGCCTCGCCGTCTTCCAGCGCCTCGCTGCGCTCGGTGCGGCGTGGTCAACAAACGAGAGTCATCGGAAGAGGAATGTACGTGGAGAGCCTGACGGCTGGGACCCATGAGGTCCATGGTCGCATGCAAGGAAAGTTCCTCCTTATTAAGCTGGAAAAAAATGTTTCCTCCCCCTGACAGCTGGGACCCACCGGCTGTATCTTCGCACGGAAGGAAGTGCCTCCTTGTTATGCGAAAAAAATTATTCCTCCAGTTGACAGCAGGGACCCGTCAGATTTGGTGGCTGACTTGTGGGCCTACTAAGCGGACGTGTACGTAGGGATTTGTCAACTTAATCAACAAATGATTCTAGCAGCTGGACCGTTGGATGATAATGCAACAGCCGTGCTCCTTCTTCAACCTATGCTCTTGCTCCTGTCTCCCGTGGGCGGCACCGCGGCTGTGCTGCCGCGCACCTGAACTAGTCAAGTTTCCCACTCCTCTCCATCTGCGACTACAATGCCGCGTCTTCCCCATCTCCGGGTCATTCCAGTCTGGGGCCTCGCCGTTGTCCACCGGCCTTGATGCGCTCGGCACAGTGTGGTCAACGTGGTCAACAACCGAGAGTCATCGGAAGATGACTGTACATGAGAGGCTGACAGTGGGGATGCACCATGCCCATGGACGCATGCATGCAACAGAATGCGGCATGGTCAATGTGGTTAAGGAACGACTTCCATCGGAAGAGTACTGTACGTGGAGAGGCTGACAGCTGGGTCCACGGCCACAGCAAGGAAGTGCCTCCTTATTACGTGGAAAATAATGATTCATCCACCTGACAGCAGGGACCCACCAGACGGGCCACCGTATTTCATGAAAAAAATGTTCCCCCTGACTACTGGGACCCACCAGCTACATCTTCGCAGGCAAGGAAGTGCCTCCATATTATGGGCAAAAAAATGATTCGCTTCCCTGACTGTTGGGACCCACCCGCAACATCTTCGCACGCAAGGAAGTGCTTGACAGTCGGGACCCACCTGGTCTAAGCGTACATAGCATTATCATTCTGGTCACGAACGTGTAGTACATACTGGTCGATGTAGAGGCGCGCACGTGTCGTAGTAGAGGCGTGCACGTAGCATGTACACGTACGTGGCGACCAGGGTGCAAGAAACAATATACGGCCACGTACGTACATACGGGCGGGGTCTCGAACGCCTACTCGCGCATACGTATGGCTAGGGCTAGTGTACATGGCTGGTTCGGAACGGAGAAACTGCATCGTCGTGTTCATGGGGAGCCAACTGGCTTGGTCGGAACAGAATACGTCGTCGTGTTCATCGGGAGGGCTTGGACGGAACAGCCAATGGAAACGAGGCCTGGCGTACAGCAGAACGAAGGAAATGGCCTTGTGTTCGACCGACCACGATCGAAATGGGATCCTGTTCATCGGAAGGGGTCTGGCGTACCGCAAAACCGAGGAAACGGACTTCTGTTGGACCTCCTACGGTCGAAACGGGGTGTCGGTGTCAAAACCGGCAGATCTCGGGTAGGGGGTCCCGAACTGTGCATCTAAGGTCGATGGTAACAGGAGATGTGGGACACGATGTTTACCCAGGTTTGGGCCCTCTCTACGGAGGTAATACCCTACTTCATGCTTGATTGATCTTGATGAATATGAGTATTACAAGAGTTGATCTACCACGAGATCGTAATGGCTAAAACCCTAGAAGTCTAGCCTATGAGATTATGATTGTCCCCTATGGACTAAACCCTCCGGTTTATATAGACATCGGAGGGGGCTAGGGTCCTACAAAGTCGGTTGTAGAGAAAGGAACCTACATATCCGAATCGCCAAGCTTGCCTTCCATGCAAAGGAGAGTCCCATCCGGACACGGGAAGAAGTCTTTTGTCTTGTATCTACATAGCCCAACAGTCTGGCCCATGCATATAGTTTGGCTGTCCGAGGACCCCTTAATCCAGGACTCCGTCAGTAGCCCCCGAACCAGGCTTCAATGACGAGGTGTCCGGCATGCAGATTGTCTTCGGCATTGCAAGGCGGGTTCCTTCTCCGATTTCTTCACAGTCCCTAACGTAAAGAGCAGTATCCGGCTTTTCAATTTAATGTTGCGCTTATCGGCTTCTGCACCTTCGTGATTTCAGCTTCCATGTGTCGAGCGAATACGAGAGGTCGGGGAACTTTTACACATACCACCCTAACCATGTGAGAAAATTGTCTATTTAAAGAGACGGGGATCTTCAGATCCAATCCACACCATCTCCCCCAAACGAGTAATCCTCGGAGCTCGCCCGCAGAAACCACCCCAACATGGCTAGCGCTCCCAGCTCTTCCTCCCGCCCCCACGGCCCCAAAAAGGGTGATTGGGAAAAGTGCTTTGTATCCCATAACCAACTGGTGAAGTTACAGATACAAAGGATCCCCCACCCCCACCCCCGCAGATCTAGTCCCGCTTGAGCCGGATTGGCTTCCTTCAACAAAGGAGAGCAAAGGAGAATTTCCCCAACCCATCTAGGGGGAGCGAGTATGCTTTGTTCCATACTTGTTGAGAGGTGTCGGATTTCCAATCCATCCATTCCTCCGAGGTCTACTAGAGTATTATGGCCTCCAACTTCACAATTTCACTCCTGCCTCCATCCTGCATATTGCGGGTTACGTTGCTCTTTGCGAGCTATTCCTGGGTTGCGAGGCCCATTTTGAGTTATGGAAGAAGCTATTCTGCCTAGTCCCTCGTAATCAAGAGGGGTCAATATTTCAAGTGGGCGCCGCCGAAATATGGCGTATCGCCGGGACCGGATATCTGTCCGGCACGCCGAAGAAGACATCCAAAGAATGGCCTTCCAAATGGTTCTATATCGAGGACGTCTCCCTTCCCGACCCAGTCCGAATGGGTCTTCTTGAATTTTCAAGTGCTCCATTGAAGAAACGCCTCATCTGGCATCCCCGGAGCCCCAGGGAGGGAGATAGCACGGAAGTCCATCAATTGATGAGCAAGATAAAGATGCTCGCCCAATCCAGATTGTCAGTAGTCGAGGTTATGGCGATATCCATAATGCGGGGGGTCCAGCCACTCCAATACCGAGGGTGCCCTATGTGGCACTTCAACGGAGAGGATGACGCCACCCGCTGCGGTCGAAAGGGTCTGGACACCCCCGCCGCTTTGGCGAAAATACTGTCCGGATTGTACAAAGGGGAGAAAGAGGAGTTTATCCGCATTAAGCCTAGAGATGGATTTTCCATGTACAACCCTCTCAGTGGGGTGAGTTTCCATCCCACTACTCAATTTACTCACTGAGTCAGTTTCCATAGATATTAATCCGTCCATTTGAAACAGGAATGGCGGAAGATCACTAAGGAGTTCCACAGTCCCGCACCACAGCCAGAGGACCACAACCGGGCCCTTGACCCCGGATTCATAGAATATCCAGATATATTCGTGGAGCTTGGGGAAGGAGTGTTCTACCAGGCGAGTTATGATGGCACAGAAGTGCCCATCATCGCTGACTATCCTGGCCTTCTCCATGCGTCGCATGTAAGTAATCAGGAGACTTATCCTTCGAAAGAATTTCCTCATTTTGCCTCACTCTACACACTATCTCGTGCTCAAAAGGGGAGGCGATCGGCGCCATGCTGCACCTGAGGCGACTCGCAAGAAAGCGGCGCCTACGTTGGGCAGGCCTTCGAAGAGGAAGGCAAATAGAAACATGGCCGAGCCTTCATCAAAGAGGTATGGCTTTAAATATGCTCCATGGCTGTCACTTTGGAGTATGATGCTATCCATTGTGTCTTATCAGGAAAAACATTCACCGGACTATGTCCGAGGATCCTGCTGGTGATGTGTCTGTCGGCGTTCTGGGAACGAGGGTCCCTGTGCTTGCTCGCTGGCTGCAAGCGTGGCTCAACCAAAGGCCCAAAGATGGCCTGCCTTCATCAAGAACACTCAAGACCCTCACGAGGGGCCAAGCCTCGCAGGGCGGACGCTGCAAGGGCTCTTCAGGGGTGGCCTCACCGGGCAGGCTCGCGAGGAGGCGGAGAGATCAAGGCAAGGGGTACCTCGCGAGGTGCCCATGATGCAAGCCATGACGATCGAGACCAGGCGGGCGCCAGCCTGCGTAGTGTCCTCGTTTCCTCTTTGGTGCAAAGGGGACAAGTGCAGGCGCGGATTACCGAGGCATCAGGAAAAGGTTTCCTTATTGGTGCAACAAGACCAAGACCAGCAGAGCGGCAGGACGGAGGTCACCGTGGAGCCCAGGACGGCGTCATCACCAACACCTTTGGAAGTCGAAGACCACCTTTAGTCAGGATAGCTTGTACTAGCTATTCCCTTTCAAAATGGCCGTTGTTGGATCCCTTCCCGCTCAATATTTGGGAAGAGGACCAGGCCCTCTATAAATAGGGGTAGCCACCACAGCAGAAGGGATGATCTGATCTAGAGCCAATGGAGACGGACCGACTCCTCTCCAAGCACACCACAAAAGGACACCTCTCCTCGCGAGGCTGTTCTTCCTCTGTACTGTTCATCATCAGCCCAAGAGGCAATCCACCACACCACACACTGGATTAGGGTATTACACCACAACGGTGGCCCAAACCAGTATAAACCTCGTGTCTCTTGTGTTGTTCATCGATCTAGCTTAGAAGCGCGGCGAGGTTGTGGGCGTGTTTCGGTAGGGAGAAGATCTTCGTGCGCACCCCAGAGTTCGAACTTTAAGGGTTTTGCCAGAACCCGATATCCGACATTTGGCGCGCCAGGTAGGGGTGCGCCGAAATCTTCTTTCCGCTGATCTGCGTCCCATCGCTTCGTCGCGTCCATGGCAGACGCTCGCCGAGCTCGCGCCGAGCGCCGGGCTGCTCTCATCGCCCACGTCACCCAGACGGCTCCCGCCGGCGGGCCTCTCCATCGTTTTCTGTCGCCTGCCACCAACGCCGCCACCGGCCCGACGGGGAACGAGCAGCAAGCATCTTCACTGCACCCCTCGGTGCAGCGGGAAGGCCGCACCGCCACTCCGTCGCCGACTCCAACTGGTTCGTCATCTCACGCTCGTCGCGCCCCCACGGACTTGCAGGCCGCGTTGCTCCTGGCACGTGAACTCCTGCACTACCGCCCCGTCGATGTCCTCTGCGAGGAGTGGCTCGCTCGCATCACCGAGCTCGTCAGCACCGCAGGGGGCTCTCCCGCGCCGTCTCTCTCGCTGCCTCGCCCTCCGTCATGCATGGGCGACGCAGCTCAGGGAGCGCCTCCGCCACCTCCTCCCCAAGAAGGCGCCTGCTCCAAGGCGCGAGCCTCGGGCGTGACTCCATCAGATCCAGCGCCAGCTGCAAGAAAGAAGCTACCAAGAAATCCCTCGGCCTCAAGAAGGTGCTCCCGTGATCCTTGCACTGGCACGACAAGACCACGTCCCTGCACCAGCACGCCAAGACCCCGGGCTGCCACTGGCGATGGTGCGCGGGAACCATCAAGAGCAAGCCCCGCGTCTGCAAAGGGATCCGGTGGCCACAGCAGGTTCCGTGCCTTCACCACCGAGCTGCGTAGTGTTGCCTGGCCCGGCAAGTTCAAGCCGGACCTGCCTCCTCGCTATGACGGTACTGCTGACCTCGCGGAGTTCCTGCAGCTCTACGAGCTGGGCATCGAGGCAGCCAATAGAGATGAAAAGGTCATGGCGAACTGGTTTCCCATGGCGCTCAAGGACGGTGCCCGCACCTGGCTCCTAAATCTGCCTCCCGGCTCGATCTCCTCCTCGACGAGATGTAGCCGTTTATCGCTAACTTCTGTGGCACTCGCGACCGCCCGCCCCGCCAAGGGTGACTTGTGCCGCATCAAGCAGCAGCCTGGAGAGACCCTGCAGAAAGACATCCAATACTTCAACAGCGCCCGCCTCAAGATCCCCAAGGTGACGGATGAGGCCATCATCTCAGCGTTCTCTGATGGCGTCCACGACGCCAAAATGAAGGAGCAGCTTGCCATCCACGAGGACCTGTGCACATCCCTGAAGCTGTTCATCCTAGCGACCAAGTGCGCAAGAGCTAAGGAAGGACGCCTCTCCTCCTCGAGCTTCCAGTTGCCGACCCAGAAGAGAAGAAAACCAAGGCCAAGGATGAGAAGCGCAAAGGAGCAGACGTGCTTGCAGCAGAACCAGACACGAAGCATGGCAGGGACTAGCCGGAGTCGTCCAAGTGCAGCCGACCGTTCTGCACCTACCACAACCTCCACACCCACAACACCAACGAGTGCCAGGAGCTTAGTGCCATTCGAGAAGGACGCTTCGGTCAACGCCCCGAGCGCAATGACCGGGGCTACAGCCGAGGAGGAGGACGAGGCGGAGGACGATGGGACGACCGAGGCCCTCGCTAGGAGTGGCATGACCGACCTCGTGAAGATCGCTGGTAGGACCAGCCTCGCGAGGGAGCTTGGACGGATCAGCCTCGTGAGGATCGCCCGCAGGGCAACGCAGGCCTTCCTCCTCTGCCGCCATGGCCAAGAAGGAACGACGACCACCACCAGGACGAAGGGTCTGGGGGCTTCCAGGAGCCACGTGCTATCGCTTGCATCTTGGGAGGTGCCCTGGCCCTAGCTTCTCAACGCATCTTCAAGCAGTTTGCTCGCGAGGTGAATGCACTCCTCCCCAAGCTCGAGGCCACGCGCCCGCTCAGGTGGTCCAAGTGCGCCATCACTTTCCGCTCAGCAGATCAACTCAAGTGTGCGGCTACCGCTGGCATCCTCCCGATGCTTTGTTCCCCAGTCATCAGCAATGTGCAAGTTACTAGGACCCTCATTGATGGTGGCGCAGGGCTCAACGTCTTGTCCGTCGAGATGTTTAACAACCTTCAAGTGCCAGATGATCAACTTCAGCCTACCAAGTCTTTCTCAAGAGTTACTGACGGCTCCACTACCCCAATAGGGCAGGTCCTCCTCCCTGTCACTTTCGGGCAACACAACAACTACCGCATCGAGCTCATCGACTTCGACCTCGCCCACATCCGCCTGCCCTACAATGCCATCCTTTGGTATCCAGCCCTGGCCAAATTCATGGCAGTGACCCACCATGGCTACAACGTCCTCAAGATGCCTGGAAGCGGCGGAATCATCACAGTCCCCTACAAATAGAAGGATGCGGTGTGCTCCCTCGAGCATGCCTTCCAAGCTGCATTAATCGAGGACCCAGACAGCAAGGGCGAGAACCCTCCTGAGGCAGTCCCCAAGAAGAAGAAGACATCGCCCAGCTCAAGGCATCAGGAGGTTGGCATCTTAGGAGGTGTCACATCAGGATCCGTGCCCATGCAAGGGGCGCCTCCTTCCATCGCATAGGAAGGCGCGCCCGGCGCCGTCCTCGGGCAGGGCTCGGGGGCTCTCTTCTGGAGGGCCTCAGACTTTGCCAAGATCACGAGGGAGGCGCTCGGGCACCATTTGGAGGCGTTCTTCGCGGCATGTTTCCCTCAGGAAAGCATGGGGCAAGGAAAGCCCAACCCTTGGGAGTTCATCACCAAGGCCACTCAGGAGCTTCATGAAGCAAGAGTCATACGCAGCGATCGCCGTTTGCCTGGCGTAGCTCCCCATCCAGGCGAGGATGGTGGGCTGCGCGTATGCATCGATGTCCCAGGGCTCAACCAAGCCGCATCTCAGGAGCGCCTCTGGCCCTCGCGCTTGGGACGTTACGAGGGTCCGCCGCACAGCTATGTTCGCATGCCTTTCGGCCTGCCGAACATGGCTGTCACCCACCAACGCCATCTGCGGAGCATTCTGGCGGCTCAGGCGGCCAGGCATCACGCGGTCCTGGCATAGATGGAGTCCTCGAGGAACCGCCTGGATCCCCAAAGCCTCCCGAGGCTCAGGGCTCCGGTGGCTCGTGAGGGTTGGCCTCTCCGCTGCGCACCTTCAACTACTCCAACACCCCCTCTACAACGATACCAGGTGACATCTTCCAAGTTCATTTCAGCTGGGAGCGCCCTCAGGGCTGCATCATTCCCAGACCACACGGGTCCGCTCCTGCGGCATGTATCCCTTTTGCTTAAGTCTTAAGTTTACCTTGCTGGGGCGCCCCTCAGGCTGCATCATCCCCAAGCTGCTCGGGCCTCACCCAGTGGCATGTATCTCTCTTGCATCTATCTAAGCTGATTTGCCTTTTGTGCTTAACCTGCCTATGATTATCATCTGTCTCCTGCCACAGGCCCCCTCACCCTCATGCAAATCGCTATGACAGGGGGGGCCTCGAGCATCGCGACTCAGAGCTCTATCGGCAGCTCCAGCCTCACCCCTAGCCTCGTCCACGATATCGCGACCTGGCATACCAGTGGCGGCTGAGCTCGCTTGAGGGCCGAGACCTGAGGCCGTAGAGCATTTGCATCTAACCATCTCGCAGGAACACACAACCGTCCAAGGCTCAATACCAGGCGCAACCCGCCTTGAGGTAGGGCCTCGTGAGTCCTGCTACTGCTCACGAGTGCCCTGACACACCTCGCCTAGCCTCTGCTGCAAGGCACGGTCGTATGGGCAGACACGCCTGGGGCTCCTCCCGAGGGCCCCTCCCACATACCAGTGGAAGCACCATGCTCATGCGCTGGCCGACGACATCGCTTTGAGCGGCTATGCCCGCACACATACGGAAGCGCTTATGCTCCGCTACCGGTGATAATAATCGAGGGCGCACACGGTCAGACAACATAAGGGAGCCCAAAGCTCAGTGTCCGGCCTCATCGCAATACCTCCCCTTGGGAGCGTCACGCGAGGGGGCTGGACACGGGAGCTGCGCCAGGGTCACGCCCGAACGCACGCCACCCAGCCAGGTCCCACGGACCTGGTCATCGCACGCCTCTCCCTGAGCGGAGCCAAGGTATGAAGATCGTCTGAACGTCAAGGGGGACTCCTGAGCATCGCGAGTCAGGAGCCTAACTGGTCACGTAGCCCCTCACTCCTTAGTTCCACGAGACTAATGGCAGTTGAGGTATGCGCGGGGCCAGGCCCTGACGATGTAGAACGACAGATCCACCCCTACATTCCCTCCCTATTTGATGTTTGCATGTCAAGGGGAACTCCTGAGCATCGCGACTCAGGAGCCTAACTTGTCACGTAGCCCCTCACTCCTTGGTCCCGTCCTAGTGATCCGGTCGAGGCTAACGGCGGTTGAGGTATGCACGGGGCCAGGCTCTGCCGACGTAAAACACAAAGCAAATAGGAAGGAAACTGCAAGATTTCGAAGTAAATCCAGAAGCAAATATTACAAACCATAATTGTCTTCACAATACCAAACGCAAGTTTAAACGCCTCCACGGGGCATGGTGCACATTGCAGGAGTTGAAACAGGAAAGAAGCCGTGAGAAGATGACCCTTGGACAACACCGTCATTCGCCAGGGGCTCCGCCTCCATGATGGTGTCGCCCTCGCTAGCTCCACCTCCCGAGGCCACGGGATCAGCAGCATCTGTCGTGGGCACAGTGGCAAAGGTGCGGAACTTCACCAACAAGGCTTCCACCTGGCCCTTCACAGCCTCAGTAGCAGCGGCAAAGCGCTCGTGGTCCACGGGCTCCAGCAGCTCGTCGAGATTGGCGCCAGGGTCGCGAAGGTAGACGTGGCTGAAGACGCGCATCAGCGCTGCAGAAGAAAGGACGCGAGCTTCAACCTCAGCCATGGGGATGACGCCCGTCACAACTTCCTCAAGCGCCTCGACCAAGAAGGGAAGCAGCTAGGTGGGGCCGTCCTTGGCACTAGCCAGCGGCTTCTCCAAGCCGCCCTCATAGAGCGTCTTAATTGCCTTGCGAGATCACTCCTCAAGGTGCATGAAGGCCAAGCGGTCCTCGGCCAGGACCTTCGCCTTGGCGTC
Source organism: Aegilops speltoides (assembly GCA_021437245.1). Classification (NCBI taxonomy): domain Eukaryota; kingdom Viridiplantae; phylum Streptophyta; class Magnoliopsida; order Poales; family Poaceae; genus Aegilops; species Aegilops speltoides. Next base: position 204,533,850 of record CM038145.1, on the reverse strand, counting down.
CAGCTCGGCCCTCTCCGTCTTCAGCTTCTTCTCCAGCGTCTCCAGCCGGCTGTGCTCTGTAGCCTGCAACTCCGACAGCCACGCCAGCTCAGTGTCGCGGTCCCTGACAGCGTCCTCCTGAGCCTTCATCTTCTCCTCCTTCGCCTGGCGGTCATGGACTTCTTTGGCGAGCTCATCGTGCAAGCCCTGCAGCTCAGCCTCCAGCGCCTTGCAGCGGTCCTGGGCGACCATGGCATCCTTCAGTGCCACATCACGAGCGGCCACGGCCTAGGTGGCGGCTTGCTTCTCCTCCTCAGAAGCTGCCGCGGCCCGACTCAGCGCCGCTCGGACAGAGGTATTAGAGTGAACCCAGCCGGAGATCAGCTCCAAGCGCCCGGCTACCAGGTGGGAGTTGGCTCCCTAGAGGTCTTCTCGCAGCTGGCCCAGCTCGGTAAGGGCATGGTCCAAGAAGGCGGAGGAGGCAGAAGAATCCGGAACCAGCGGCGCAGTGGGAGGAGGCGGCAGCGTAACCACGGCTCGGAAGGCTGGGGGCTCCTGAGCCTTGGGTACCTCTGCAACAACATCAGGCGCCGGCACCCCCAGAGCCAGCAGGGCCATGGGGGCTGGCACCCCGCCAGAGCACTGCTCCGGGCCTCATGACGACGATCGGGCAGGGGAGGTGTGAACTTCGCCGGCTCCCCTTCCCACGGATGAAGGCGCGGCCACGAAAGATGAGTCTGCCCCAGGCGGAGCCATCGTGTCCTCCTTCTTCTTCTTTGCCGCAAGCGGCGGCCTACCCAATTGATGGAGAACGTCAAGCCCCAGCAGCAAAAACAAGAACAAGACGGAGTTCGAGCACTTATTGGTCAATCACGGCATAGGCCATCGACCTCTTGCCGAGCTTAAATCCCAAGAGCCTCTTTGTCCGGTGTGCAGCCTCGAGAGGTCCAGGAGCGGAAGAGGGCACACCAGAAGGGCTGGAGACGGCTTCAGGCGGTGCCTTGGCAGGAGTAGCCCCTCGGGAGACCAGCGCCGACCTGCCTTTCTTTGGGATCACGGGCGAGTCCTCTTCCTCTCGCGCGGCGTCGGCCTCGTCATCGTACGGCAAGGTGCGAAGGATGTTGGCCCTGCGCCGGGGGGAGGTCTCCTCCGTCCCCTTAGTGGTCGCCTCCGAGTCGCCCTCCTCTTCTTCGTCATCTTCCTCTCCTCCCCCGCGTGAGTCACCTGAAGACACTTCCACTGGCGTCGTCGCCCCCTGGGCCACGGGAGGTACCGCCAGCACTAGGCCACGCCCATCGAAGGTGGGCATGGCATCCACCACCTTTTCCCAGTCGTCATGGAGGAACATGGGGGCAGGGGTGCCCTCCAAGCCTTCCAGGTCGTCTCCAACCAAGAGGCGAAGAGCTGAAGCCAGCCCGTTGTCAGCCAGGGCCACCGGATTCAGTAGGAGCTTGTCGTCTACACCCCCAAGCCTCCACAATGGGTACGAGTGCGCCTGGAGCAGGGCCACCCGCTGCGTTAAGAACTCCCTCAGGATGTCGCCCCCGTCAGCTTCACCGCCTTCACGTAACCCGGCTTCAAGTCGGCATTCATCCTCTCCAACACCAGCTTCTCCCGGTCGTCAGTAAGCTTCGCGCGAGACCACCCCTCGTCAGACTGGGGAGACTCCGTTGGCAACGCCAACTGGGAGTGTATGCATCTGGCATCCATCATGACCCATTTGCTCCGGAAGTTGTCGGCCCTCTTCCCGTTGTTCGAGATTGCATTGGCCTTGGAGTACACAACAAAGTTGGCGCATGCCAAGGTGTGCGCGCCATTGATTCGGAGGGAGAAGAAGTGGCGCAACAAAGCCACAGACGGCATCACCCCAATATGCGCCTTGCAGTAGTAGGCGAAAATCAACAAAAGGAGAACGGAGTTGGGATGGATATGAAGGGCCTGCAGCCTGTAATGGCGGAGGACGGCGTAGAAGAACTCGGAGAAGGGAGGAACCAGGCCGGCGACGATGGTGTTCATGAAGAAGGGGTAGAAGGTGCTCCCCTTAGCCTCCGGCTTGGCGGAGCCAGCCCGGAGTTTGGTCTCCCCCATCTCGCTGCTCTCCACCGCCGTCATCAGGCGCGCAGCGGCGAGGTTCTTCTCTGACATATTGGGGGCGTCCAGGGCCGGCACATACCAAGCCGGCAATGCGTCGACCTTGGCCTTGCGGGGCGGCATCGCTCGCTGAAGGGGAAGGAATGGAGCGGATCTGGAGATTTCGGAAGCAAGGGAGCAAGGAAGGGGATCTGGAACAAGGTGAAGGAGAGCAATGAGGGCAAGCCTTACCCAGGCCAGCCTTTTTGTCAGTCGAGCAGTTGCCGAGGCAGCGTGGGGAAGCGGAGACGCCCATGTCCAATCAATCGCCATGCGGCAACCAAGACTGCAGGCTGTTGGGGCCTGTGGCGCTCCACACTTGCCCTTTGGCTTCGTAGCTAAGCCAAGTCCGAGCACGCCTTGGGCCCAGGGGCTACTGTCGGCGTTCTGGGAACGGGGGTCCCCAGACTTGCTCGCCATGCCTACAACAGTGGTTTCAACCAAAGGCTCAAAGACGCCCATCTTCATGAACAAACACTCAAGACCCTCGCGGGGCGGACGATGCAAGGCCTCATCAGGGGCGGCCTCACCAGGCAGGCTCGCGAGGAGGCGGAGAGATCAAGGCAAGGGGTACCTCGTGAGGTGCCCATGATGCAAGCCATGACGACCGAGACCAGGCGGGGGCGCCAGGCTTCGCAGTGTCATCGTTTCCTATTTGGTGCAAAGGGGGCAAGCGCAGGCGCGGAGTACCGAGGCATCAGGCAAAGGTTTCCTTATCGGTGCAACAAGACCAAGACCAGCAGAGTGGCAGGACGGAGGTCACCACAGAGCCCAGGACGGCGTCATCACCAGCACCTTTGGCAGTCGAAGACCACCTTTAGTCAGGATAACTTGTACTAGCTATCCCCTTTCAAAATGGCTATTGTTGGATCCCTTCCCGCTCAATATTTGGGAAGAGGACCAGGGCCTCTATAAATAGGGCTAGCCACCACAGCAGAAGGGTTGATCTGGTCTAGAGCCAACGGAGACGGGTCGAGTCCTCTCCAAGCACACCACACAAGAACACCTCTCCTCGCGAGGCTGTTCTTCCTCTGTACTGTTCATCATTAGCCCAAGAGGCAATCCACCACACCACACACTGGATTAGGGTATTACACGACAACGGTGGCCCGAACCAGTATAAACCTCATGTCTCTTGTGTTTCAGCCTAGCTTAGAACCGCAGCGAGGTTGTGGGCGTGTTTTGGTAGGGAGAAGATCTTCGTGCGCCCCCTAGAGTTCGAACCTTAAGGGTTTTGCTGGAACCCGATATCCGATAGCGTCCACTAGTCAGATTCCGGACCCTGTCTCAAGGACTGAGGCTAACGTGAAAGTGACACCAGATTGTCCTTCTGCGGAGGATTCGGATAAGGTATCCATCACAAATTCGGAAGTGGAAAGTGCCATGAGTCATCGGCGTCGGTGGGCCGCTCTTCGCGACCCCGGGTTTTCAGAAGAGGCTTTCAATGCCTTCAACTCACGTGATGCGTACATCTGAGCTGCTCGCGATGGGCTTGCCAGAGCCACTGACTAATATTTGAAGGATATGCGGGTAAGTTCACACTTGCACAATTCTGATAATTATATACCAGTAGCCCCGGAGACTTGAAGCAGTTTGAAGCAACTGATTTGAGGATCGTTGTATATCTAGGTGCTCACAGAGAAGAAGAACCTGTTGTCTCTGGAGCTGGAAAATTGTCGAACCCAGCTAGCCACTGCTACCGCCGAACTGGAGAAAGCCAAGAAGGCAGCGTCTGGTAATGATACCCTCCCTCGAGAAAACACAATCAAATGTCAGGATTATTAATACGGGTGCATATCTTATGACATAGTCATCAGATCATCCGAGAGAGGTACCGGAAGTCGCACAGGCGGGGGGTCCAGAAGCTCAAAGGCAATTGGCCGTGGGCGAACGTATACTGACACGGGTCAGGGAGGAGAAGAAAAAACTCCAAGATTCCCACACCAAGCTGGGCGAAGAGCTAAAAGATGTGCGGGCCCAACTGGCTAACTCCGTGAAGGAGAATAAGAAGCTACGATGTGGCATTTTTAGTATGTGTTCAAACTGTAAGTGCATCTAGTGCCCCTTAGTGATTTTGGTGTATTGAAGACTTATAGGTTAAGTAACTCATGCGTTTGTGAGTGTACACAGGTCTATAAGTCTATGAGGAGTTTGATATTTACGGAGAAAGTCGACCCCTAAAAATGAAGTTCTTCAATCAAGACTTTGATATTCTCAAGACTTTCAAGACTTTGAAAGTGAAGAAATTGGTGTGACCATGAAGACTTGATATTCATTCGAGGAATATGAAGCGTGAAGACTTTTGTTTTCGTAGTTTCATTTTCTTTTCTTGAGTCATAGGAAACACCGCATCGTTAAAGGGGTCGAGGAAATACTAAGGAAAAATTTCCATGTGATGCTCAACTCAAAATCTCTACACCTACCAATCCCTTCGAGTGAAGCCATTGAAATCTCATACAGCCTCACCAAATTCTTCAAAGGATGAGACGCAGCTCTTCCGTCATCGATGACTTTGCTCGATCGAGGAGTTAGGAATTCGCCAGGCGAATTGCCTACACAAAGGAGGAACATGATAGCCCCGAGGACTTTGAAAGTCAAATTTCCGACTGCTGTCAGTGTTGCTACCATGACCAAAATATCTTATCCACCTAACGGTCATATCATTGAAGGGCATTTATGTCTTATCATGTCGGGCTGCTCCCTAGGCTATAAATAGCCGCCTTCAACCACTAGTTGGTTGGCTGCTCCGAGAGAACTTGACACTTGTCATTTGAGAGCAACCCATCCTCCGAGGACTTTGAGCTAAAATCATCAAGTGAGGAAAATCCCAAAACCAAATCCATTAAAACCCCAAGTGATTGAGCATCATCAAGAAATTGATCCCGCGTGGATCCGACGCTTGTTACCTTTGAAGACCGTGCTTCTTCCAGACGGTTAGGCGTTAAGGTCTAGAGCATCCAAGAGGAATTGTGGATCGCCGAGTGACCAAGTCTGTGAAGGTTTGAAGTCACCAAGACTTACCACGAGTGATTGGACGAGGCATGCGTGGTCTTAGTTCAAGGAGAATACGGTGAGGATCGGGTGTCCCGAAGTTGCGCTCGAGATCGGGTGTCCGGACTGTGTGTCCTCGAGTTTAAATACTCACCGCTTCCAACCAGACGCATAACCGAGACAGCAGCTTGAACTGGTTTACCAAATCATTGTCTTCACCAACCGACGGGTTCTATTTCCTCAACTCATCCATTTCTCATTCTCAGGTTGCATGTTGTTCATATCTCTGTTTGAAGACTTTGATCAAGACTTTCACAAATTCCTCGCCCAATTTCTTCACCGCTTTGTCTTCATCTTGTTATCCCGTGTTTACGCTTCCCGACTCTGCTCTAGTCTTCATTTCATCATGCCGACTATGTGTGTAATCTGTTATGTTTACCTCGAGTACATATTCCGCAGAAATAGTTCTTCGCTAAGGAATTTCTCACCGCAAATTCCTCAAGAAGAATTTCATAAAATCGCCTATTCACCCCCTCTAGTCGATATAACGACTTTCAATTGGTATCGAGCAAGGTACTCCCTTGTTCGGTGATTTTGGTTTAACCACCGAGTTCTAGTTATGTCGACCGCAGTATGATCAAGGTCTCGGCGGGTGTCCTACCTTTGATGGAACGGACTACCCCTACTGGAAGAACAAGATGCGAATGCATCTTGAGGCAATTGATAATGATCTCTGGTATGTTGTGGAAAATGGTGTCCCCGCTGTCACTGAAACACTGACCGCTACCGATGTGAAGAGATTCAAACAACTCGACTCTCAAGCCGAAGAATATCATCTGTGGCCATCTGAGCAAAGGACAGTATGGAAGAGTGAGTGCTTTGGAAACTGCCAAGCTTATCTGGGATAGGCTGTCCAAAGTAAATGAAGGAGTCTCAACTCAGCGTGACTCTCGAGTTGATGTTCTTCGGAATCTCTTCAACCGCTTCAAAAGACTCGACAACGAAAATGTCCAACAAACCTTCGATCGCCTCACTGACATTTCAAATGAGCTTCAAGCCCTCGTGCCATCGACATCATCGATCATGAAGTTGTGAAGAAACCGCTAAGATCGCTTGATTCCTCATTTGATACTCGGGACTCATGATACAAGAGCGCGCCGACTACAAGTCACTTGATCCTCGCCGATATCCTCGAAAGGCTTAACACTCACGAAGTTCCAAATTTTGTCAAAAGAGAGATCTCTATGGCTCAAACTATGGCAAACCACGTGCCTCAAGGCTAAGGTTGTGTCTCGACTCAATGTGAGGATTCGGTAGTAGCCTTGGTGATCCCAAGAATCGAGCCAGATCTAGCTCTCCTTGTGAAGAAATTCCGAAATTCACAAGACGTGGTCGCTGGAAAACCCTCAAGGGGAAGTGATTCTTCATCCAAAGGACTACAAGAGAAGACTTTGCCACAAATGCAAGAAGCCTGGTCACTATATTCAAGATTGTCCTCGGGAAAAGGAAATGAAGAAGAAGAAATACAAGGACTACAATTCGATGAAATGAAGAAGAAGAAGAAATCATCAAAATCTTCGCTTCAAAACCATCAAAGTCTTCATCTCACAAGAAGGGCAGCTCCAAGAAAGCTCTGCATTCATTGGCAAGGAAATGGACTCAAGTTGAATCTGAGGAAAATGATGAAGAGGAGGAGTCCAAGAATCTGAGTCCGTGTGGCGAAGTCCGCCGCTGCTACAGCTTTCGCAAGAAGTCCATCTTCAACATCAAGAAACTGATTCCACCAACAAGCCCGATGAAGATAATGATGGCTACGCCCCACCTATTGCTTCATGGCAAAAGCAGCTAAGGTACTCAAATACAACTCCTCCGATTCTAGTGAAAATGAATCGATGAGGATCTTAAGCCTAGCTACTCTAAACTTGCTAAAATTGCTGTGAAACAACAACGGCTCTTGAAAAGGTTCAAAACATGCTAGATAAAAGTGATGATATGTTGGGTGAAGAAATGGATCGCACTAAAGCCCCGATCGAAAATCTTCAGAGACTTCAGCCTAAGTATGATAACCTTCAAGGTCATCATAACTCCTCTTGTCTCGATCATGAGAAACTTTCTTATGAATTTCTTCAAGAAAAGCAAGACAATGAGAAGCTTTCTTGAAGCTATTCAAAGAAAGGCAGATCTTGAAAAGCTAAGAGTATGTTATGAAGATCTTCGTAGGAGCGCGATTCATTACTAGCTCAACAAATCAGCGCTTCTCGTGAAGAATTTGTTCCTCCATGCTTAAAGTGCATTGAACGTGAATCGCTAATTCTTCACCAATGTTCAAATGCTTCAAATGTTACAAATTCTTCATCTGCCTCGCTATCACTAATTCCTCATCCGAGGACTTTGCTAGTATCATCGACAATGCAGGTTGAAGGAATTGTACATGACAGCATGTACAAAAGCCTCAAAGGGCATCGACACTTTGTGATGTGCTCAAAAGCAGATCCTCAACCAAACCCTAGGAAAGAGGGTATTGCCTTTGAGAGGAAACTCAATGCCGATGGAACATATTGGAAACCCGAGCAAGATCCCAAAACCTCATGGGTTGCTGCAAAGGACCTCCAGCTGATCCATCTAACTTATCCGCTTTACATGTGAATCTCCTCATTCTTCCGATGAGTCATTTGACTCCAACTATAAACTGCTCAAAAATCGAATGGTGAAGTATTTGCTAGATATGTTGGCACTAATCGCAGAACGGTTCCCTATGAAGAAAATCTGGTTCCCAAAAGCTGTGTTGAAAGTCTTCGTGAATGTCCTCATGACACCACCAAGGAAGAACAGAACCCCAGATCAAATTCTTCATATGGACCAAACTCTTCATATGGATCCAAATCCTCATATGGACCAAATTCTTCACGAGGATCAAATTCTCAACTGGATCAAAGTCCTCATATGATTATTATCATGCTAACAAATCTGTCTCGCAGGTAAAGCTAAGGGCTATGAATATGTGCATTATTCTTCAAACCATTATGTTCATAAGTCCTCAAGAATTACTCGCTTATTCATATGCTTACCCTAACCCTCCTATGCTAAGCTTAAATGGTTTGGCATCTTTGCCACCTTTCTCACATGGTGCTCGCAGGATGATGAACTCTTTGCCACCCTCCGATGTGGGTGGTGAAGAAAAGAACTAATCTCTTCTCGCAGGTCAGTCTCTAGACGTTTCTAACGCTCAAGAATTTGCCGGGACCTCGAAAAAAATGCTCGAAGGACGCAGCGAATCATGATGAAATGAACTTTCATTTCACACGCCCTCATATCGCTATATCTGCTATATCGCTTGATGAAATTCATCTCGATGAACTTGATATCATATTCTTCACCGATGAAGCATATGAGATTGTAAGTTACACTAATTCATCTGCAGGATGATCAACCCAAAACCACTGAATGGGTCCTTGATAGTGGATGTACAAATCACATGACTGGTGACAAGAATCTATTGATGGATGCTCCTTTATCACCATCACCTCAAGCATATCATATTTGCCGACAAAGGCAAAAGTCGTATTGGGTCTTGGTAAGGTTGCTATCTCTAAGGATAAGCACATGGACAAAGTCATGCTTGTTGAATCCTTAGGATACAATCTCATGTCAGTCTCAATGCTTTGTGATCTTGATATGGTTGTTGTCTTTGGCAAATATCGCTGTGTTGTGATTATGGAAGTCGACAATTCCAAAGTCTTCAAGGCTTTAGGAGAGGAGATCAGATATTGTTGATTTCTCTACAGACCACAACCAGCCATGTGTCTACTTGCAAAAGCTTCGTATATTGGCTATGGCATCGACGACTTGGTCATGCAGCATGAGGAATTTGAACACGCTATGAAAGAAGAAGCATGTCATTGGCATTGAGAATGTCAAATTCTCAAGGATCACTTATGCGGAGCATGTGAAGCCGAAAATGACCAAGGCCAAGCATCCAAATAAGACTATCATGACCACTACCCGTCCATTCAATTGCTTCACATGGACCTCTTCGACCTAATCATTATTCAGCAATACTAATGATGCATCTCTATATGGTTTTGTCATTGTTGATGATTATTCTCGATATACATGGGTACACATTGTTACTTACAAACATGAAGTGCGGAAGTCTTCAAACGATTTTCCTCGAGGGCTTCAACCAACTTTGGTGTGAAGATCAAGCATATCGGTGACAATGGAACCGAGTTCAAGAATTCTGGTCTTGATGCCTATCTTGATGAACTTGGTATTACTCATGAATTATCTCGCCCCTTATACTCCTCAAAGAAATGGCGCCGTGGAGCGCAAGAACAGTAACTCTTGTTGAGATGGCTCACACTATGCTTGATGAATACAAAACGCCTCAAAGCTTTTTGGATTGATGCAATTGATATCGCTCGCCACATCATCAACAGAGTATATCTTCACAAATTCTTCAAGAAGACTGCATATGAACTCCTCAACGACAAGAAACCCAATGTGAGTTATTTCAAAGTCTTCGTGCTAAATGTTGGATTAGAGATCCTCACCACAACTCTAAATTTGCACCAAAAGCACATGAAGGTTTTATGCTTGGTTACGAAGGACTCAGACACCTACAGTAGTCTTCAACATTGTTCTTCACAAGATTGTCGACATCAGAGATGTGCGGTTCGATGAAACTAATGGCTCGCAAAGAGAGCACCTACCTTCTGTGTTAGATGAACCAGCACCGAGGATGCTATCAAGCTCAAGGCAACCGAGGATGTCATTCCTCATCAAGAATCATGAAGAATTCATTCCTGCTCGTGAAGAACGCCGAGCTGATGCACCAAGAACATGATGAGGAAAATGGTGTCAAGAAAATGCTGATCAAAATCCTCAACGACAACCCACTCATCCACGTGTTGCAAAAGAAGTGCAAGTGGAGAAGATCATCGATGACATCAGCGCACCAGTCCTCTCACCCGCCAAAAGCTTCACACTTATCTAACTTTTGTGGGCACTATGCTTTTGTCTCTATCTCAGAGCCCACTAAGGTAGATGAAGCATTTCGAGCCGGAGTGGATTCAGGCTATGCAAGAAGAATTACATCGCTTCGAGCTGAACAATGTCCGGAATTGGTCAATCGCCTGCATCCTCGCAAGCATAATATCATTGGCACAAAGTGGATCTACCGCAACAAGCAAGATGAAAATGGCCTTGTGGTGAGGAATAAGGCACGACTAGTAGCTCAAGGCTACACACAGTTCAAGGAATTGATTTCGATGAAACTTTTGCACCTGTTGCTAGACTTGAGGCTATTCGATTTTACTTGCCTATGCTAACCATCATGATATCATCTTATATCAAATGGATGTGAAAAGTGCATTCCTCAATGGTAAGCTTGAGGAAGAAGTATATGTTGCTCAACCCCTGTGTTTTGAAGATCCCAAGAATCTCGACAAAGTCTTCAGACTAAATAAGGCTCTCTATGGCCTCAAGCAAGCCCCTCGGCGTGGTATGACACATCAAGGAATTCTTCGTGAAGAATGGCTTCACACCCGTTCACTTGACCCTACTCTATTTACTAAATCATATGATGGTGAACTGCTTGTGTGCCAAATATATGTTGATGATATTATCTTTGGCTGTACTAACCAACGATATAGTGATGAATTTGCCTATATGATGAGTGAAGAATATCAAATGTCTATGATGGGAGAGTTGAAATTCTTCTTAGGTCTTCAAATTTGTCAAGAGCGAATGGCATATTCATATCTCAGAGAAATACCTCAAAGATGTACCGAGGAAATTCGCATGCAAGATCGATGAAAATGGTATCTATGCAATCGATGAAAATGGTACTTCGATCACAAGGTATACCGCCCATGATTGGTTCTTTATTGTACTTATGTGCATCTAGGCCAGATATAATGCTTAGTGTTTGCATGTGTGCCCGATTTCAAGCTGCACCAAGGAATCACACCATAAGGCTGTGAAGCATATTCTTCGATATCTAGCTCACACACCAACACTAGGATTATGGTACCCCAAGGGCTCGCTTTTGATCTCATTGATATTCTCGACTCGACTATGCCGGTGATCGTGGGACCGCAAGTCAACATCCGCACTTGTCATTTCTGACGATCTTTGGTCCGTTGGTCCTCAAGAAACAGAACTGTGTATCACCGCTTCATCGCCAAGCTGAATACATTGCTGCTGGCTCATGCTGTGCTCAACTGCTTTGGATGAAGCAAACCTCAAGGACTATGGCGCTAACGTGAAGAATGTGCCTCTCCTCTCGCGACAATGAGAGTGCCATCAAGATTGCTCACAACCCAGCTTCAGACTCAAGACTAAGCACATCCAGATTCGCCATCATTTTCTTCGTGATCATGTGTTGAAGGGTGACATCTCCATCGAGCATGTGAAGATCAAGAACAGTGGCTGATATCTTCACCAAGCCCTTGGATGAGAAGAGATTTAGCAAGTTGCGTGTGAGCTAAATATCTTAGAATCTTCGAATGTTCTTTGAAAAGGACACACATCCTAACCCTTATGCATAATTGATGACTTAGATGTGCAACACATGAAGAAACGTTGTTCCTCAATCAATGAAGAATAACACTCTAAGTGTGAAGAAATCAATGAAGAATTTGATTCTCAGAACCCTACGACAATTGTACGCGGTGTCTGAAATCATCATTCTTATACGGGGCTACGCTACCACAAAAGTTGAAAATCTTCAATTTGAGTTTTTCCTCATTTTGAAATTCCTCGCTTTTCAAATTCTTCAACTTTGCAAAATCTTCAGATTTCCGCTGCCTTTCTTCATTGGCTATATATATATATATATATGAGTTTATGTCCTCTACAAGATTCACTTATTGCTAATTCTTCAAATTGCGATTTCGCTAAGTGAATGTGATCGACCCTTCCCTCTATGCTATACTCAATCCAATCTATTCACAAATTCTTCATGTGCTTTCGATTGAAACTGCTCAAAGTCTTCACTGGTCCTTGACAAATCAAGAAATTGCGAATCTAAACTTTTAAACAAATCTTATCCAAATTTTCGGTTTTACCGCTCAAACCGCTCCGCATCCCACGATGTATTAGTTTAATCACCCACGATCTTACACGATCTCATCTCGACAAGACGTGGGTGACACACGTCGCGGAAGGAGAAAGGGCAGGGCATGTTCGTCCAAAATCTTCGGCTAACAGTTTTTCACCGTGGCTATAAATACCCCTTTACCCTCCTCACTTCATTTACTCCGCCGATCGCTGTCTCGCCGAGCTCTCTCAAACCCTAGCGCCGCCGCTACTCCATCGCCGCCGGTGAGGAAAAGCTTCACCGCCTCGACCTCATCGCCATCGTATTTCACGCCGTCGCGGAAATCTTCACTCCGCCGCCAGAGCTGTCTCCCTCTGCCAAGTTAGGGCGTGGAGATCTAACGTGATTTAACTTCTCTACAGTTCATCTCTGTTCGTCGTGTTCTTCAGTTCGGGTAATTAAAAGTCACTTTTATTACTCGCTGATTCTCAAATCTTTCAAAATCTTCAAAGGTGTTTTTACTCTTCAAAATCTTCACATATGAACACCTCACACACTATATGTTCTTGATTTATCTCCTAAGCATTCATTTCTTCAAGATTCCTCAATTGTGCGGATTTTCAATCAGACAACTCGAACCTAAGACGTAAACGCTTAGTGAAATTCCTCAAGGCTCAACTGGTCAAATTCTCAAAACTTGCTTCTTTTGAAAAATCTTCCGAGAACGATATGACCTCTCCAAATTCCTCGCACCTACACTCTGCTCACAGTGTACTCATGTCCGCCGCTGAATCACTAGGTTCTCATCAACTTAACTCATTTGCAGCGTTCCTTGAAGAAAAACTGCATACTTCTTCAGAGTGCTCTATTGTTCAAATTCTCACCAAGAAAATGGCGTAAGGCAAGAGACCGAAGGGAGGAAAGAAACCGAAGTCATGACTGCTTTTGAAATTCCCGAGGAAATATACAAAGACTATTGCACACCGATGAATCCAAGTTTGGCAAGGAGACTAAGAACCAGCGAAAGTGCGATACAGAGAATAGAAAGGAGATGGGCACGAGAATGGCGAGAATACCGCTATGTCACTCCTAAGTACATGAGGAAATTCGCTGAACCCTCCATGCCCAAGAGCTCCTTTGGCACTGCCAAATCGCAGATCCCACTAGCATCAAGAGTGGTGAAGACTTTCCTCAAGAATGGTCCAGCGCCAAGCCAAATTGGCAAGACAGCCAAGGAGGCAAGGAGGAAATTCAATGAGGATTCTCTGCTGCTGCTGCTTGAGCCCTCGGTCAAGCCGAGGAAATCAATGCCAAAGAAGCTCTGCACGCAAGCCAAGTGCTTCACCGTCACGCCCTCACGGCCCAGCCTCACCAGCGCTCACTCACGGCAAATTCTCGATCGCTGCTGCTCATGCAAAATCCTCAAGAGCTCCTCCAAGTCCTCAACACTGTGCATCTTGCTACTTGTCAAAGGACTCAGGGTTTCTCAATTGCTTCGTGTTTCAAAGAAGTTCCTCACCGCACCAATGTCCTCAACAGCCCCACTCACTGAAGACAAAGCAACCGCTGGACGCGGTCCTCGCCAAGTCCAAAGAAGAAACAGTTGCATTCAACGCTCCTCTCGATGATGAAGCCTCGATGAAGAACTTGAAGAAATCATCGAGACAGATCGACCAAGGCCGCTAGAGCCAAAAGAACAAGTGTGCTCTCGCTTTTGGATCCAAGAAGATCCTTGACTTCATTGACTGTGGCATCGATCCACACACTCCTCTTCCGGATCTGCCATCGACTCTGGTCAAAGTCATATGTCAACCATTTCATCTCTCAAGAGAAATGGAAATTTGAAAAGGCTCGTGAATTGAAGAGAGCAAAAGCCGAAAGGAGAAGCTTCGAGGAAAAACATCATCAACTTGACTTCAAGAACTTCTTAAAGCTCAATCAAATCCAAGCACTCAGCAAGGATTTTGATGCTTACAATGCCGACCGGCAAGGAGCCAAGGTGAGATTCGCCACTCGACGAAGAAAATGTCAACTGCTGCAGCTCCATCGCAACAAGAAAATCCTCAGTCAAGAATCTGCTCACCGCCGAAGAACATGCCAAGATCGCTGATGACTTTCAGCGTCTTGATGAAAACACAAGTTCCGTGGCTGATGACTCCATTCCAACCGCCGAAGAAATTCCTGTGGCATCCACTAGTGGTGCGCTCAAGAATCAAGGAAACAGGCAACCGCACTAGCCAGCTCAAGAAACTGTACCACAATCCTCAGCTCCTCCTCGCGCCAACACCAACTCCAATTCTTCCTTCGCCTATGAAGTGAAGAAGACAAAGGCTGCAGAACGAGATGCAAGAAAGAAAAGGAAGGCATCACCAAGGCCAAATTCTTCGGATGCAAGAAAATGAAGCCAATGACCAGCTCGATTGAAAATCCTATCGATGCCATTCCCATTTCCTCCATGTCATCCAAGGAAATTGTTCCTTTGGAGAAGAATACACGATCCCAAGCGGATCGATGAAGAAAATCAATCTGTTGCTACTTCGTAACAGCTTGATGAAGAAATTGAAGTGGAAGCTTTCCTTCAACTCCTGCTGCTTCCTCACTGCGTGCCTCAACATACCAAGAGGCAGGTGTTGAGGAAATTGAAAAGAAGATGAAGACGTGATATTGGGTGCACTACACCTGTGATGAACGATGACTTTGGGAAAGTCAAGACCCCAATACTCCTCTCTTCACTCCGCTTCAACAAGTTCCTCACCACCGGCTACTACTGCTCAAATGGGCTCAAGAAACTCATCCCACATCATCTGTCAACGAAGAGATTCCAGCCACTAGCGCCAAGAACCCATCGCGATCCTCAAACCGCACAAGGAGAGGAACCAGAAATTCTCACCAAGAACTTGAGCTCGCGATTCCAGAGGTTGTGCTGCAAATCACCGATATTCCTCTGCCCAAGCCAAAGAATCCGCTTCAAGCAAGCAAAATTCAAGGCTGAAGACTTCTTTTCCGAGCACGTGTTCTTCATCGCATAACTTATGACTCGCTCGAATGAGGAAAAGACGCTCGACTCCAACACAAGCAAACTTCTATTCCTCGCTATTTGACAAGGACAAGATCTTCACCATGAGCATATTCCTCATGTGGATATGGAATCACCGCCGTGCTTCGAGCCAAGATTCGTGTTCTTCACGATGCGAGGCTGCTGAATTTCGTGACCGATATATGTGATCGAATGAAGAACTCATTCTTCGCTTCTATGCCACCGCACATCACCGGAGATGTCAAGACATCAACTCATGGGTTCTGGATTGATGACCGAAAATACTCACTACAAGGCACCAAAGAATCGAATTGCTTCGTGTCCTTCCTCTTGATCCTCCCCATGAATCGCTCGTTGCCTCTACAATGAACGTGAGCTGTCCGATCACTTTATGCAAGTGCTTATGAAGCCATTGAAGCCAGGCCAAGCCCTCGAACCAAATTCTCGTCAAGGATTTGTCAGATGTGCCTCGACCGTGTATAGAATCTTGACGAAGACAATGAGTCCAATCAAAGGCCACGACTCAAATGACGAAGACGTCGCTGGCATCATGAAGAACATGCTTTTCAATATCATTCATGGCGCTCCCGCCAACTTCCATGATTTCTTCATGAGGACTCGCCAATATTGCAATGTCACCTTTTGAGCTGAAGCCATATGCGCCTTTGGATCATGAGATTCATAAGGGCAAGATCTTCACCAACTATAAGGTCGACACTCAACCATGGCAGCTTCCTCGCCGCCCATTGAAGTCCTCGCCACCAATTTCATCATCCGATGACAAGGGCAAGGCAGCAGCTGTAATTGATGAAGGCACTCGCCCATTGATGGTCGGTTTAGCAAAGCTGCATCTTACTCCACCAATGACGATTCTCGCTACGCATGACACCGCCGCAAATACCTCAACCAAGCAACAGCCTCAAGCCACAAAGACCTGTGGTGATGACCGATCGTGAGTTACTCCTCGCCTTCATCAAGGTTGATCGCAATCGAAATGGGTCAAGCGCCAATTTGCTGCAATTCTTCACAATATGACCTCAACGATAATGCAAAGGAAGAAAACCAAGACTACCTTCATGAAACCCTCAACCGCACTGGCTGTTCTAATCATGTCTATTCCATGGAAGAATTGAAGACTATGGGTCTTCGTGAAGCTTATGACCGGTCTGCACCACCTCAAGAAATTCAAGAGAGTCAAAGTTCCTGATTTGGTGGCTGCTCTTATTCTTCATCGCGCTAAACCGATGAATATGAAGATTTGGAAGACATCGCGGCAGCCCTACTTCAACAACCAACCCGATAACGCCGGGCGCCTCCATCAACTTGAATATCTTCAGGGTGTTAGTCCTCGCCGATCCTTTTGGTCATTTGATGACAAAGGGGAGAAATCTGAGTTAGTCTTCGCCGGTTTATACTATGGGCGTTTTTATTAAGTTACAACTCTCGCTCTTCCAAACTTTTATTGATCGAGTTGTAATCTTAAACCGATGGTGCCTCGATACTTTTGAACGGTGCATTGTGCCGACTTTGCACTCGTGCTCGATACTTTTGATCGTGCTTCGATGCTCGATTTTGATACGTGTTATGCTCGATGCTTTTGAAGCACTAAGCTCAATGTGATATTTGAGCTCGATACTTTTGATGTGCTATTCTCGCATGCTTATTCCTCGTTAAATATCATTGCACGCATGTCAATCTCATCAGCACCATATTTCATCATGCATTTCAAATTCTTCATAGTATATATATCAAATGCGCGTATGAATTACAAGATATAGGGGAGTTCTCCATGATTCAATTCTTCAAATGTGCATTGCCTCAAAAGCAAATTCCTCATTATGCACATATTCAGGGGAGTTCTTCTATATCTTGCAATCAAATTCCTCAATATCAGATTTACACCTCATATGTTTATCCCCGTTGAAAACTTAACCTATGTTGTCATCAATCACCAAAAAGGGGGAGATTGTAAGTGCATCTAGTGCCCCTTAGTGATTTTGGTGTATTGAAGACTTATAGGTTAAGTAACTGATGCGTTTGTGAGTGTACACAGTGTCTATAAGTCTATGAGGAGTTTGATATTTACAGAGAAAGTCGAATTCTAAAAATGAAGTTCTTCAATCAAGACTTTGATATTCTGAAGACTTTCTGAAGACTTTGAAAGTGAAGAAATTGGTGTGACCATGAAGACTTGATATTCATTCGAGGAATATGAAGCGTGAAGACTTTTGTTTTCGTAGTTTCATTTTCTCTTTCTTGAGTCATAGGAAACACCGTGATCGTTAAAGGGGTCGAGGAAATACTAAGGAAAAATTTCCATGTGATGCTCAACTCAAAATCCTACACCTACCAATCCTTCGAGTGAAGCCATTGAAATCTCATACGCTTCACCAAATTCTTCAAAGGATGAGACGCAGTTCTTCCGTCATCGATGACTTTGTTCGATCGAGGAGTTAGGAATTCGCCAAAGGCGAATTGCCTACACAAGGAGGAACATGATAGCCCCGAGGACTTTGAAAGTCAAATTTCCGACCGTCAGGTCATACTACCCATGGACCAAAATATCTTATCCACCTAACGGTCATATCATTGAAGGGCATTTATGTCTTATCATGTCGGCTGCTCCTAGGCTATAAATAGTCGCCTCTACAACCACTAGTTGGTTGGCTGCTCCGAGAGAACTTGACACTTGTCATTTGAGAGCAACCCATCCTCCGAGGACTTTGAGCAAAATCATCAAGTGAGGAAAATCCCAAAACCAAACCCATTAAAACCCCAAGTGATTGAGCATCATCAAGAAATTGATCCTGCGTGATCCGACGCTTGTTACCTTTGAAGACTGTGCTTCTTCCAGACGGTTAGGCGCCAAGGTCTAGAGCATCCAAGAGGAATTGTGGATCGCCGAGTGACCAAGTCTGTGAAGGTTTGAAGTCACCAAGACTTACCACGAGTGATTGGACGAGGCCTCGTGGTCTTAGTTCAAGGAGAATACGGTGAGGACTGGGTGTCCTGAGTTGCGCTCGAGACTGGGTGTCCGGACTGTGTGTCCTCGAGTTTAAATACTCACCGCCCAACCAGACGCATAACCGAGACAGCAGTTGAACTGGTTTACCAAATCATTGTCTTCACCAACTGACCGGTTCTATTTCCTCAACTCATCCATTTCTCATTCTGTGTTGCATGTTGTTCATATCTGTGCTTGAAGACTTTGATCAAGACTTTCACAAATTCCTCGCTCAATTTCTTCACCGCTTTGTCTTCATCTTGTTATCCTGTGTTTACGCTTCTCGTACTCGCTCTAGTCTTCATTTCATCATGCCGACTATGTGTGTAATCTGTTATGTTTACCTCTCGAGTACATATTCCGCAGAAATAGTTCTTCGCTAAGGAATTTCCTCACCGGCAAATTCCTCAGTGAAGAATTTCATAAAAATTGCCTATTCACCCCCCCTCTAGTCGATATAACGCACTTTCACAAACTTACTTTCACATAGTATGGCAAGGAAAGGAACTGACAGAGTTATGTCTGTAGGTATGCTGACCAGCCATCCCGAAGAGGAGATGTCCGGATCTTCGGACGATCTGCTACAAGAGTTATTGCAAATGCACGAGAGGGCTCGGGAGGGGATGCAAATCATTGCCAAGGCCTTATGGCCATCCGACTCCCCTCCAGGAAGTATGGAGGGGCTTGTACAACTATTCAAGGGAGCGTGGCGGTGCTTCCGATTATGGAAGATATTGGCCTGTCGTGAAGGTGCGCGAGAGGCCTGGGCCATGGTGCAAACTCGGTATACCAAGCTCGACCCAAATCCCATGGCCCGGGTTGGACCTTTAGGGTCAAATGGAAAATTAATTCCTGTTAGTTTGGTATATGACCAGGTACAAGTAGCCGCCAAGTATTCCCAGCAGGATTGTAGACTAGATAGCCTGTTGGATGGCATAGAGGAAGAAGTTTTTGAGTCCAAGTGACTATGTACTTCAATTGACAAATTTGTCCCTAGCTGGATTGTAAAACGATTTTCATGGCAGACCTTTTCGCTTCGAGCTCTGGACCTGAAGGTGCGGAGTGTTTCCGATTACCCGCTCGATAAGATATATCGGGGTACGCGTGGAAATCAGGTGTAGGGGTCATAGTTGCTTGAACAGACAAGTATTCGGCTAGCTATGTTATATTACATTTTTTATCGTAAGAAACATCTTCCAGAGAGAATAGTTCCGTTAAGGGTTCCTTTCCCTGGGTCAGCATGCGTTAATCGTGCATGTCCGAACTGTGTTTGAAAAAAATCACAGCATACATAACATCTGGGGGTTCATAATGTGACAAGTAAAAAATATTTTTAGTCTAGCGACCGAATATTCCCTTAAGAACGCTAGCTTTCGGCTTCACCCAGTCTGAGGTACACATCCGGATGACCCGGCAGTAACAATCGCAGAGGTGCTCCCTTTATGCCCTAGCCGAACTAATGGGAACGTAGGGCCTAAGCATAGAAGCCAGGCAACCCAGCTTGGCCAAAACTTAAGTCATATTGATGCATATAATGGCGAAGAAAAGGTACATATGCAGAAAAGACACATATTTGGTGAGCTAGATGCTCGGAAAATAATAATAATAATAAGCTTCTGTATAGGAAGCCCCCAGGTATAATTGACGTACATATTTGAGAATATGTGTGCGTCGTAGCGTCTTAGCCGCACGAGAGCTTTTATGGCTTGAAAAAAAAGAGATGTGAAAAGAGAGGAAAATAAATAATGGAAACAAAAAGGGAAAAAGGAGACGAACGAAGAGTCTGGCACTAGGCATAGAATCTTCGGAGTCTGGCCGCGTTCCATGGGTTCGGCTCTAGGCGGTTGTCTGATGCATCACGTAGGTGGTACGCTCCTCCGGTGAGAACTTCGTCAATGATGAAGGGACCCTCACACTTGGGCTTGTGTTTGCCCTTTTTCTTCTCTGGCAAGCATAGAACGAGTTCACCAACATTACAAGTCTTGGCCCGTACTTCTCTGCTTTGATATATGCGGGCCTATTGTTGATAGAATGCGGAACGGGCTTTTGCGACGTCGTGCTCCTCTTCCAGGGCATCTAGGTTGTCCTGTCGATCAAGATCGGCCTCTCTCTCTCTTCATACATGCGCACTCGAGGTGAGTCATGAATAATGTCGCAGGGTAACACAGCCTTTGCGCCATACACCATGAAAAAAAGGTGTATATCTGGTAGAACGATTGGGCGTGGTCCGCAGCCCCCAGAGTACGGAGTCGATCTCCTCGACCCAGTGCTTGTCTGATTCTTTCAAAGACCGCACTAGTCTGGGTTTAATGCCGCTCATAATAAGACCATTGGCTCGTTCGACTTGACCGCTAGTTTGTGGGTGATAGATGGAGGCGTAATCAAGCTTAATGCCCAGATTAGCACACTAGGTTTTTACCTCATCGGCTGTGAAATTGGAGCCGTTGTCGGTGATGATGCTGTGTGGAACACCATAATGGTGCACAATACCAGATATAAAGTCTATCACTGGTCCGGCTTCGGCCGTTTTAACTGGTTTAGCTTCTATCCACTTAGTGAATTTATCCACCATGACCAACAGATATTTTTTCTTATGGCTTCCTCCTTAAGGGGTCTGACCATATCAAGCCCCAGACCGCAAAAGGCCAAGTGATGGGGATTGTTTGTAGAGCGGTGGGTGGCATATGGCTTTGGTTGGCGAAAATTTGGCATTCGACGCAATGTTGGACAAGGTCCTGTGCGTCTGCTCGGGCCGTCAGCCAATAGAAACTGGTACGGAAGGCCTTGCTTACAAGGGCCCGAGCCGCGTCGTGGTGACCGCTAAGACCGGCATGAATTTCAGCCAAGAGCTGCTGCCCTTCTTCCTCGGAGATACATCTTTGAAGTACTCCGGTAGCGATTTTCTTTTAGAGTTCTACCTCGTGAACCATGTAGGCTTTAGAGCGCCGCACAATGCAGCGTGCCTCATTCTGATCCTCAGGGAGTTCTCGCCTATTAAGGTAGGCTAAGAAGGGTTCAGTCCATGGGGCAATGACTGCCATGATGAGATGGGCCGACGGTGTAATTTTGGTGGATGAGCCCTCGGTGATGTAGGTGTGTTCAGAGTCTGGGGTTGTAGTCGGGTCTGGATTGTTGTTGCACCATAGATGACTTGAAAAGCCTTTCCAGAAAGATGTTAGGTGGGACAGGGTCGCGCTTGGCGCCGATGCGAGCAAGGATGTCCGCCGCGAGATTACTTTCTCGACCCACATGGTGAAACTCGAGCCCCTCGAACCGAGATGACATTTTGAGGACGGCATTAGGGTAAGTCGCCATCTTTGGATTTTGGCATCAAAGTCTCCATTTATTTGAAATATTGCGAGGTTTGAATCCCCATGCACTTCTAGGCGTTGTATGCCCATGGAGACTGCCATCCGAAGACCATGCAATAGGTCCTCGTATTCGGCTGCATTGTTGGAGTCTGTGAATAATATTTGGAGAACATACTGAACTGTATCTCTAGTAGGGGAGGTGAGGACAACGCCTGCCCCTAGGACAACCAGCATTTTGGAGCCGTTGAAGTGCATGACCCAATTGGAATATGTGCTGTACTCTTTAGGGAGTTTGGCCTCTGTCCATTCGGTGACGAAGTCGGCCAGTACTTGAGATTTAATGGCCCAACGCGGTTCTTATGTTATGTCGAATGGGAGGAGCTTAATGGCCCACTTAGCAATCCAGCCCGTGGCATCGCGATTGTTTATTATGTCATTGCATGGTACCTCGGAGGCCACCGTTATTGAGCATTCTTGAAAGTAGTGTCGTAGCTTCCGGGATGCCATGAAGACCGCGTATGCTATTTTTTGGTAATGAGGGTACCAGGATTTGCATGGTGTGAGGACAGTGGATACATAGTATACCGGCTTCTGAAGCGGGAATTTGTGTCCGTCCTCCTCTCGTTCGACAACGAGCACCGCAATTACGACTTGGTGTGTGGCCGATATGTATAATAACATTGGTTCATCGACATTTGGTGCGGCCAGGATTGGGTTGCGTGCTAGAAGAGCCTTTATTTCTTCCAATCTGGCCGTTGCCGCATCCGTCCACTCGAAGTGATCGGTGCGTCGGAGAAGGCGATAGAGTGGCAATGCCTTTTCTCCTAATCTGGAGATAAAGTGCTTAAAGCTGCCACACATCCAGATAGTTTTTGGACCTGTTTGAGGTCTGTTGGCGTAGCCAACTATGACAAAGCTCGGATTTTAGCTGGGTTCGCCTCAATTCCCCTATTGGAAACGATGAAGCCCAGCAGTTTTCCAGCGGGAACGCTGAAAACACACTTTTCCGGATTGTGCTTGATGTTGTATGTTCGGAGGTTGTCGAATGTGAGACGCAGATCATCTATTAATGACTCGACGTGCCTAGTTTTGATGACTACGTCATCCATGTATGCTTCAACTGTCTTGCCGATTTGTTTCTCCAGGCATGTTTGAATCATGCGTTTATAGGTGGCACTGGCGTTTTTGAGCCCGAAAGGCATAGTGTTGAAGCAGAAAGGCCCGTATGGGGTGATAAATGCCGCTGCGGCTTGATCGAACTCCTTCATCTTGATTTGATGGTATCCGGAGTATGCGTCGAGGAAACACAATGAGTCGTGTCCTGCGGTAGCGTTGATAATCTGGTCGGTGCGGGGGAGGGGGAAGGGATCCTTAGGGCAGGCCTTGTTGAGGTCTTTGAAATCGACACATAGGCGCCAGGATTTATCCTTCTTTGGTACCATCACCAGGTTTGCTAGCCTGTACGGGTGTTTTATTTCTCTGATGAATTCGGCCTCGAGTAACTTGGCTAGCTCCTCCCCCATGGCTTGTCGTTTGGGTTCAGAAAAGCGCCGCAATGTTTGCTTGACCGGCTTATATCCCTTCAGTATGTTTAGGTTGTGTTCGGCCAGCCTGCGTGGGATCCCTGGCATATCCCTCGTGTCCGCCAAAGAATATGTCCCAGCGCTTATGTGGAACGCTCAGAGTCTTGGCGTCGACCGTGGGGTCTAGTTGTGCCCCGATGGATGCTGTCTTCGTGGAGTCCATTGGGTGGACTTGGAATTTGACTATTTTGTCTGCTGGTTTAAAGGAGGTGGATTTGGGTCGCTTATCGAGGATCACGTCGTCCCTATACACCATGGAGCGCAACGCGGTTAATTCTTCGGCCGCGAGGGCTTCAGACAACGCCTCGAGAGCCAAGGTTGCGGTTTCGTTTTCGGCGCGGAGTGATATGTCCGGATCGCTGGCAAGAGTGATGATACCATTGGGCCCGGGCATCTTGAGCTTCATGTACCCGTAATGGGGTATAACTTGGAAGCTTGCAAATGCGTCTCGCCCTAATAAGGCGTGATATCCACTGTTGAAAGGGGCCACTTGAAAGGTTATCTCTTCGGACCGATAATTCTTCGGCGTGCCAAATACCACATCGAGTGTGATTTTTCCCGCACATCGCGCCTCCCGATTGGGAATAATTCCTTCGAAGGTCGTGCTACTTTGCTCAATGTGGCTCCTGTCTATTTCCATTTTGTGGAGAGTTTCCTCGTAAATGAGGTTTAGTCTGCTGCCGCCGTCCATGAGCACTTTGGTAAGCCGAAAGCCGTCCACGATAGGGCTGAAGACCAATGTGGCTAGTGCCCGGACTGTTCTGAATTTTGGTTCGTCACTAGCATTAAAAGTTATGGCCGTGTCGTTCCAGGGGTTTATTGCTGTGAGTTAGCAGACTTCGGCGAGGCTGCGGAATGCCCTTTTACGCCTATTGTTTGAGGCGAAAGTCTCGAAGACTGTCAACACTGTGGTCGTTGGGATGTTGTTCTGCGGTATTTTTGGTGAGGAGATCCTCGCCGCTCTTGACCAGTTGCCGGAGTATCCAACATGCTCTAAGGCTATGGGTTGGTACGGTATCTGGTGTTGTGTGTATTTTGCATGGCCTATCGAGCCATCCCTCCAGAACGGTTCCGCAACCCTTAATGGGCTTGGATTTTGTTTCTTATTGGATCCGGCGGCTGACGAGGGTTGTCGGTGTCAAAACCGGCGGATCTCGGGTAGGCGGTCCCGAACTGTGCGTCTAGGCGGATGGTAACAGGAGACAAGGGACACGATGTTTTTACCCAGGTTCGGGTCCTCTCGATGGAGGTAAAACCCTACTCCTGCTTGATTGATATTGATGATATGGGTAGTACAAGAGTGGATCTACCACGAGATCAAGGAGGCTAAACCCTAGAAGCTAGCCTATGATATGATTGTTGTTCTGTCCTATGGACTAAAACCCTCCGGTTTATATAGACACCGGAGAGGGCTAGGGTCACACAGAGTCGGTTACAATGGTAGGAGAACTACATATCCAGACGCCAAGCTTACCTTCCACGCCAAGGAAAGTCCCATCCGGACATGGGACTAAGTCTTCAATCTTGTATCTTCATAGTCTTGGAGTCCGCCAATGATGATAGTTCGGCTATCCTGACACCCCTAGTCCGGACTCCTTAGTAGCACTAACCAGGCTTCAATGATGACGAGCCCGGCGCGATATTGTCTTCGCATTGCAAGGCGGGTTCCTCCTCCTAATAATTTATAGAAGATTGTGAACACCAGATAGTGTCCGCTCGCAAAATAAATTCCACATACCACCCTAGAGAGAATAATATTTACACAAGTTCAATCTGCCGACGATTTTGTGGCGTGACGTCACACCACAACCAAGCCTTTACTCAATCGCTTTTATTATACCACCTCGGTAGCGTTTAGCGGCGGTTTCTTGGCACGCCTTGTCAAAGCAGTAGATCGTGTTCCCTTTATTCTGGATTCTCATCAATACGGACGTGGTAACCCAATCGCGCTTCGCTACCACGCCTCCATCGGCTAGCGAGTTCCAAATAATCACGGGACGGCTCTTGGTATTCTCCTCTTTATAATGAGACCAAGGCCTGCCTTTTCTTCAATCCTCAATCGAATCCGCCCCGCCCGAGTTCCAACACCTGTGGCTCTAGATTCGCACTTTGACCTTCAACAATATCCGCCCACCTCTGGGTCGGTGGATGCCTCCTCCGTCACGGAAGAGGACGTGCTAAAGCCGAGAGACGCCAGTACTTAACCTACGAGATTTCGTGATAGGTTGCCTGCCCAAGGGCAAGTCATTCCTACTCCCGAGCCTGGCAAGAGTGTCGTGTTCGTGTCTCACCTCCGCCGGGTTTAGGCTTCCCGATGGATCCCTTTGTGAGGGGGCTCATGTTTTACTATGGGCTGGAATTCCACGACTTGGCTCCGAGTCCATCCTCCACATCTCATCATTTATTGTCGTCATGGGTTTTCCTCCGCACTACCCTCACTTCGGTTTGTGGCTCAAAACCTTCAACGTGGAGCCAAGATGATTGAGGGGCGCCAGCAGAGGCGGCGGGGCGATTATAAGCAAGAGGGCCGATGCTCTGGGCCCGAGGGCTCTTTTCAGAGGAGCTCGGCCAGGCAACAGGAGTGGTTCTATATCACCGCCTCCTGGGGCAGAGGCGAGGCCGCCACCCGCCTTCGCCGGGCCCTCCACAACGGCCGACGCTATGGGTCAACAAAGGGCTCGACTGGGGCCGCCCAAGGACGCACCTCTATTGCGGGCCGGATTTGAGACCTCCAAGAGAGGGAGATCAATCTGGTTGTAGTGACGCAGTTATGCTGATTCGGCGTCTTCGCCTCAAAACGCCGCCCTCCGCCTGTGGGAATTCAATCCGAGGGACCACGAGCTCTCCAACACTTCATGGGTACGACACCCATGGAGATGTACAAACCGTTCTTTGGATCACAAGAGATGTGTCCGACTTGACCAAGGACGCCGGCTTAAGCCGCAATCGCCTTGATACTCAAGTAAGTAGTTCTGTCCGACATATCGCCCATTTATTTATCATGGATTTGCCTTTTAACCAGCTATCCCTTGGACAGGAGTGGATAGCGCAAGCAAAACTGATACGGTGTCCGGCCCCCCTCCCTGAGGCCACGCCGGATCCTGTGTTAATCAAAATGTTGAAGGTAGCACCTTCAGAGGAGGGTGAAGGGGGGAACAGGGAAACTACCACATCTGCTAAGGAGGCTCTCAGCAAGGGGGGAATCAAGAATCGCTCCCTCCAGGGGGAGAAGAGGACCGCTTCCGAAGACCCGGAGGCCAAGGCCTCAAAGCGGGGAAAGAAATCTGCACCGGAAGGTCCTGTGCCGGGAGGAATCCCGGCCGCACAGTCTCCCCAAAGGAGTCAGCTCTCCAGCGAGCCGTAAGTAGAAAAAAGGGGAGTTTTGTAATAAGGGACATCCCTATTTTATTTCTAAGGATAACCGAAGTTTTTACCTTGTAGTTTGGATCTCAGCCCTTCTCAGCAGAGCTCATCCTTGGGGGACCTTCGTCCGGAGATGATGGAGAGCGAAACGCCTCCATCAGCCGCCCCGTCAGGCGGGGCGGGCGACCCTGAGGTGTCGTCACAGAGGGTCTCCCCGAGTCTGGCGGGGCTGGGGAGTTTGGCACCCACTGGAGTACGGCCGGTGGAGCTGCAGGATCTGCTCGAGAGGGCATCTATCTCAGAAGATCACCGCACATTAATGAGTACGGTGATTGAAAGGATCTCATCCGCCGAGGGCGGGTTGCATGAGGCCGTCGGAAGTTTACTGACGGGGTTTGAGGTACACAAAAAATGACATACCTTTTGACAGTTTTGCACATAGAGTGCGCCCTGTATAGATAGTAGCCCCCGAGACTCGGTATGTTGTCGAAAGCGACAGCGCGTCGAGGATAATAATCTCGCTTATAAATGTCGCCTTTCCTATGCAGTGGCGGAACGCTCGGTGGCTAGTCGGATCGATAGAGTTGCCGAGCTGAAGCGGCAACTCGACGCTATGGATGCGACATCGCGATGGTCAATAAATGACTTGATGAGTCACAAGGTAGGTGGTTTCTCCGCGTCACCGGTAAGGGAGCTGATGCCCACTCCTTACAACATGTATGCTTGATGCGAGATGGTGCCGCTGCTGTGGAAGACCTTGAGCAGAGCTTGCTTGAGCCAAGGAGCAAGCCGTGGGGTGATGCAACTGCCTCAAGGCGCGGAGGAGCTAAAAGTCGAAAAGGCTGCTCATCGCCAAGCAGGGAGGAGATGGCCGAATGGCCGCAAGCTAAAGATGCTACCAACCTCTATGAGGTTCTTGAAAGAGAACGCCAAGCGAGCAAGAGGACTCAAGAAGGCCACCACCGGCCAAGGATGCCCGCTCGCAATGCGGCTATAAAGGAGGAACTGCGTCAAAGCCGAGATATTGCGTTGGAAAGCCCTTTCGCTGCGAGGGAAGTTCACGGATCCGGCATGCTCAGTTGGGCTGTTGCCAGGTGCGGAGGATCCTTATCTGAATTTGGCGGCGAAAAGGGCGGCGCAATGCTGCACTTCCGCCGTATGATCACGAAATGGAAGAGCTTTTTTGGTCTCAATTCCATAGTCCGGAGCATCCACTTCCGTTGACCGATTGGTTGGCTGAGTGGGCTGAGCTGAATAGATTGTCCGGATTTGCCATGACGGATGTGGTGGCTCATCTGTGGCCGAAAAGGCCCAAGCCGAAGAGTTATTTTGGCTTATTGCAGCAATTCCTTGGGGCGGTGCCGCATATCAAGGCGATGAAGCGGTCGGCATGCATAGAGGGTGCACGGATGGCTACCGCCCGTGTTAAGACATACTGGGCGGAGATGGATGCCACCGATCTTGCATCCCGGGGTTCGGACAAAAGCCGATTACCCGCCGAGCACTATTTTGAGGAAGTCTGCAGGCGCTTGCTTAATAGAGTCGCAGGTTTCAAAAATGTTATGTTGAAATGACATGTATGATTTGTGAAACCATATTTATAATGTAACGGCTTTTATACTTGTGCGCCAAGTATTGAAATATCTCCCGTGGCTGTCATAATGTATATGTATGTTTAACTCGAAAGATGGCAGTCTTTGGCTTTCAGCCCCACGCACATGGTGCGGGGTGTTTGCAAAAAACGATTTTCACACTTAATCCAACGCCTTGGTCCTTTGAAGGAGGTGATAGCATAGCAAACTAGGCAACCGGACTATAATGCTTTATCACTTTCACTTAGCCATAGGAGCTCGATGGTGGGGCCACGATATAGCCCCTAGAGGCACCGCGCCTCCTAACTCGGGCGCGTGTGCTCGACCGAAGCGGTCCTTCGTCAAAGTGGAGGAATTCTAAACATTCCAAAGAGTCGATCGAGTGGTTGACCACCTCTCGCTATATCATGACAGCTGGCCGGCTTTCATCGAGGTGCTCGCCGCGGCAACCGCACAATCGCAGAGTTCTCCGGTGCCGCGTTAGCCCATGATACGGAACGAAGGCAGCAAAACATAGGAGCCGGGCAAACCCAACATTTGACCAAAGACATGATTCGGAGCTGATGCATATAAGGCCTAACTCGAGACGCCGAACACTCCCTGAGGTATTCGGTCTTTATGATAACGGGCAGAACAATGCCCTAAGCCCCTAGTGTCTAGGTACGGGCGAGAAGTTCTGACGCGGCCGATGCCAAAATGACAGCCTCCTCCTCGGTTATGGTAGGAAACCGGGGGATGTGTATCAACAAGAGACAGTAAGAAAGGTTTACGCAGGTCTTAATCAAAAGAATCCTTGCAACGGTCCTCGCTGCACGCCTGCTACTTGGTCTCCGTTGTGTTGTATCCTCGGACGGGTGTAGCACGTGGTTCATCCGTAAAAGAGAAGAACTTAGTTTGGAAAAAATATCGTGCAAAAAATGTATTTAAGACAGAGTATGATTTGGAAGATGAATAAAGTTGAGCTTTATTGGCTCTCATTGTTCATACGTGCAACCCCTTGTAAAGAGGTATGCGGCTGGGAAGCCCCTTGTTTATTTATACCGGACTCGCCTAACCGTGTCCGAGGTCTGAATGACCTGTTTTTAGGGGCTTTGATCAGCAGGGCCGGATTAGTGTGTGGCTGTCAAGGCAGTCTCACGTTTTCCGTGGTCGAGGAACACTCGGAGTTACCCTTTAATGAGATTACGCCGCGTGGACTGGGCATTTTAAGTGTAAGAGACGCGTAATGCGGTATCGCGTTAAAGTGGGCGAAAGCTTCACGTCCCAGTAGTGCTTGATGGCTACTTTTGAATGGGGCGATATGGAAGATCAGCTTTTTGCGACGGAAGTTGTCGGATGAACCAAACACAACCTCTAGTAGTACAGAGCCTGCATAATTGGCATAAAGGCTCAAGGCCACTCCTTTGAAGGAAGTGCTGCTATGGCGAATTTTTGTAGGGTCTATCCCCATTCTGCGGATGGTGTCCTGGTATAGCAGGTTTATATCACTGCCGCCATCCATTAGGACTTGTGTGAATTGTAGTTCGTCGATTATGGGATCCAATATCAAAGCAGTCCCTCCTGCGTTTCGAATACTTCTGGAGTAATCATGATGGTCGAAAGTAATTGGTTTTGACATCCAATTTCGACTCATTGGGTGGATAAAGGCGGCGCTGCGGCTTTAGCAGTGCCGCACTATTTTTCCTTGTTATCACATGAAGTGAGTTCACTATTTTGACTTATAGTGGGAAAGTCTTCGCTTTTTCCGGCGTCTGCTTGTGGGGTTCGCCATCGCCTTCGCTTGGTGTGTCGAGCCCTTGTGTTCGGCGTTAAGTCGGCCGGATCGCTTGAAGACCCAACAATCTCTGTGGGTGTGGTTTGCGTGCTTCCGGGGATATTGTGGATTTGACATATCCTATCCAAGATTTTGTTTAGGTTGGATAGCTCGTCACCGTTGTCCTTAAGAGGCGTGTTTTGTTATTCGCCGAGAGTTTTTGAACCCGGCGTTGACCGCCGTGTTATTTGGGCCATTTTCCTTATTCCGCGCCGATCTTTTCTGCGCCGTGATTTCCCATTTCCATCCCCGACCTCGGATGTACTCGGGTTGTCAGTGCTGCATCTTGCCAGCCAACTATCTTCCCCGCCCAAAAGCGGGTCATGAGGCTTGTTAGCGCCATTGTTCTTGGTTTTTCCTGGCCGAGGTGTCTCGGCGCAGCCATTCGCCCTCGACGTTATGTTTAAAGGTTGCTAAGGCTTCACGCCCGCATACCGACTATTTGGTTCTTTTTGGTGAGGAACCTGTTCCGGAATTTGCGTGCCGACTCTCGGGCTGTTGAGTTATGTGACTTAAATCGCTCAGATCCGAGGGCTAACATAAGTTCCTCAAAATTTGCTCGAAACGCATCCTCGAGCTCTTCCCACTTCCGATGGTATTTTCTCGGGAGGCTTTGAGCCAATGCCGAGCTGGCCCTTTGAGCTTGAGGGGTAGGTATTTTATGGCGTGAGATCGCCTCCTCTAGCCATATGTATGTGTAGGATATTATCCTCAATCCGCACTCGGTCTCATTGTTCCACATATGCCTCTATGTTTACGGGTTTGAATCCCACCGAAATTTATGATCCAAGACTCATTGGTCAAACATAGTGGGTGTCGGCGCCCTATATTTAGGTGTGCCGTTATCTTCTAACACTCGCGTGTTGTGTTGCTTCTCGAGCCTTCTTTTTGGCCCATAGATGGACCCGACCGGGCCATCCTTTTATGCGAGGATCCTTATGTGGATCATGTGTCGCTTGTATGCGGCACCGCTTGCGCTTCTTAGCTCATCATCCGGTCGCCTATCCGCTAGGCGGCCTCTTTGTTTTTGACCGTGGGGCTCTACGGCCTCCTCACAATTCGAGCAACAACTTGCGCTTCGGTAGCTTTTTGCTTGGTGACTATCGCCAGATTTATCTGCGGTCTTGAGTACTTCGCTCCATCTCATTCTGAGTACGTCTTCCGCTGTTTTGAGCTTCCGCTTCTGCTTCTTCAAACTTCTTGTAGTGGCGACGAGCCTTTTGTGAAGGTTCTTATGTTCCGGTGATGTGTCCGACGTGAGATCATCTGGACTGTTGTTTTCGCCGGGGATGGGTTGCTCGTCCAATTCATCTTGTTCGATGGTTGCTTGCGGCATGTTCGCTGCCCATCGGTTCGCCCTGCTTCTACGGCTGGGTCGAGATGGGTGCTGTTGTTATCGAGGGGATTTCGGCGGCGCTATGCGCCGCTTTTGGTTGTTTTTCGGGGGAATTATCCTTCGCCACGTCCCGTTGTTCCTTGTTATCGCTTCCTTTTGGTGTATCCACCATGTACACGTCGTGAGTTGAGGTGGCTTTCTAGTGCCCAGTAGGCACTGGTTCTTGGTCGTCTCCGGCATCGTCGTCCATACCGTCGATGTCTTCGGAGTCGAAGTCTAGCACGTCGGTTAGGTCATCGAGAATGGCTACAAAGTGGGTGGTGGGTGGGCTTTGAATTTCTTCGTCGTCCGCATACCAACCGTTCTGACCGCAGACCGGCCAGGGCTCTCCTGATAACGAGAGATATTTTAGCGAATTCGTGGATGTCGCCAAAGGTGAGTGTTGAAAGATGTCCGCAGCGGTGAACTCCATGATCGGCGCCTAATCGGATTCCATTGAGGGGCGCGGAGGTTCGGAGTCCGGCGAGGAGTCCGCACCTCGAGTCACGAAGCTTCACAAGGGACAAGGTCAAGATTCTGCTTCCATCGCCAGAGAGGTTGCAACCCCGAGGCGATGTCTAGCCACCCGCCCTCGACCAGCAAGCAATGGCCCGAATTGAGGGTCGGAGCGACTCGCAAAGGCCTCCGTGGCACCTTTGTCCGCAGCAGAGCTAAATCATGCCCATCGTGATAAAGGCGCGGCGCGCTCGGTTGTGGCTCGAGTCCATCAAGATCAAGCCTTCGCGGATGTC
The DNA here is from genome assembly GCA_021437245.1 of Aegilops speltoides. NCBI lineage: Eukaryota > Viridiplantae > Streptophyta > Magnoliopsida > Poales > Poaceae > Aegilops > Aegilops speltoides. The sequence continues at coordinate 204,501,878 of CM038145.1, read as the reverse complement.
ACCGTGAAGTTCAGATTTCCAACCGACCGACGGCCAGGGCGAAGCTTTCGATCTGCTCCAGATGGCTGCGAATTGGCTGCGCAGCAAAGCCGCCAATATCGAAGATCCGTCTGGGAGAAAAGTCTCACCGACTCGCGCTGTTGTTGTTGATGATCGAAGGAGCCATCGAGCCTATCGGTGACGACACGGAGGAACTCTCAATGAAAGCACCAATGTCGGTGTCAAACCGCGGATCTCGGTAGGGGGTCCCAAATCAGCGTCTAGCCGGATGGTAACAGAGACAAGGGACACGATGTTTTTACCTAGGTTCGGGCCCTCTCGATGGAGGTAAAACCCTACTCCTGCTTGATTTATATTGATGATATGGGTAGTACAAGAGAGGATCTACCACGAGATCAAGCAGGCTAAACCCTAGAAGCTAGCCTATGGTATGATTGTTGTTCTATCCTATGGACTAAAACCCTCCGGTTTATATAGACACCGGAGAGGGCTAGTGTCGGTGTCAAACCGCGGATCTCGGGTAGGGGTCCCGAATCATGCGTCTAGGCGGATGGTAACAGGAGACGAGGGACACGATGTTTTACCCTGTGTTCGGCCCTCTCGATGGAGGTAAAACCCTACGCCCCGCTTGATTAATATTGATGATATGGGTAGTACAAGAGTAGATCTACCACGAGATCAAGGAGGCTAAACCCTAGAAGCTAGCCTATGGTATGATTGTTGTAATGTATGTTGTCCCCACGGATTAAAGCCCTCCGGTTTATATAGACACCGGAGGAGGCTAGGGTTACACAGAGTCGGTTACAATGGTAGGAGATCTACATATCCAGATTGCCAAGCTTGCCTTCCACGCCAAGGAAAGTACCATCCGGACACGAGCCGAGTCTTCAATCTTCTATCTTCGTAGTCTTGGAGTCCGGTGGATAATGATAGTCCGGCTGTCCGGACACCCCTAGTCCAGACTCCTCAAGAGTCTCAACCAGTCTTCAATGACGATAAGTCCGGCGTGCATAATATTCGCATTGCAAGGCGGGTTCCTCCTTGAATAATCCAGAGAAGATAATGAACACCGTGATAGTGTCCGCTCGCAAAAATAATTTCCACATTCCACCGTAGAGAGAATAAAGTATACACTAGCTCAATCTGCCGACGATTAGGCGGCGTGACATCACACCGTAACCAAGCCTTTGTTTGAATCTATACCACCTCAAAGACGCTTAGCGAAGCAGTTTCTTGGCACGCCTTGTCGAGCAGAGATCATGTTCCCTTATTCCGGATCCTCATCAATACGGACGGGGTAACCCAACCGCACCATTGATGGTGGCGCTTGGGGATAAGCGAAGTTTTACCAGGCCGGTGGGGACGATAGTTTTCGTCCGCCTATATATAAGGGATAAGGATTTACCTTCTCACCCACGCCTTCTTCCTCCTTTGCTTATCCATCTCCGCAAGACTCAAGCTCCAACGCCTAAGCTTGCGCATGATCTCGCCGACCTTCTCCGAATATGTCCGGAGCGGAGGTAAATGGTTAGCCTCCACCGCCAAGGAGGAGGACATCACCAAGCTGCGCGACGCCGGATACCTTTCAAATGATATTAAGATCGGCTGCCCGACGAGGGGCAGCTCATCCCTACCCCCGAGCCTCATGAGAGGGTCGCCTTCCTTCCCCACTTCCTCCGCTGGATCGGGCTTTCCGCCCATCCATTTGTCCGGGGCTCATGTTTTACTACGGCCTGATTTCCACGATCCGCGCCAACTTCATCCTCAACATCTCGGCGTTTATCGTCATGTGTGAGGCCTTCCTCTGCATCCGCCCCACTTCGCCTCAGGGCTCAAGACCTTCAACGCCAGCCGAAGGTTGTGAAGGGCACGCAAGCGAATGCGGAGGCGCCATGTTGGGCAATTGCCCAACGCCCCTTGGCTAGAAGGGACCTTCGTGGACTCCGCCAAGGGGTGGCAATCGGGTGGTTCTACATCACCGAGCCGCAAGAAGCCCACATGGGCGGCGGCCCCGAAGTTTAGATCTGGAATCCCCACGCAGCTCACCTCCCGGAAAGAGAAGGGCTTGTAGTAGGGCAATCCGTGGAGGTGACGGGACTCGAGCCTGCATCAAGAAGATGGTAAGCAATAGGCTCCGCTTGTCGACGTGGTCCAAGTCATGCTCCTCCCGGATTCTCCCATGCCAAGAACGGGCATTCAATTTGTGGAGTTCAATCCGAACAGCACCAGCGCTAAGCGGCTCTTCGATACAACATACTGAAAGGCGCTGGAGGGTGCTGTTCAAGGGCGCCAAGCCCGCATCCGCGACGGAAGATCATGGATTCCGCCGCAGATGTCCAACCGACGAGGTAAGTGATTCAACCTCATTACGGGACACTTGTGATAATTAGATTGACTCTAGTGAGGTTTCATTCGCCTCTTCCTTTGACAGAATGGATGGAGAAGGCCAAGCTGCTCATCAGCCCGGCCCCATGCCGAAGACCAGTGAACGCCCGCTAATGGGCTATCGGTTCGACACCGCACGTGGTGCCGGAGAAGAAGGCCAAGAAGGTGGCCACGGGACTCGAAAGAGTTCTCGAATCAAAGGCGTCGATGACGCATTTAGGATCGACGAGGAGGAGTATTCTCTCCGGAGGAGGAGAGAAGAAGAGGAAGGCTTCCCAATCGGGAGGCCAAGGGTCCAAGAGGGGAGAACTATCCTCGGATAGTTTCGCCAACATCAACGTTGGCGAGGATGAGTGGCCCCCAAGGCCGAGCGTTCGCAAGATCGTAAGTATCCGGATCATTCATACGCCGCACTTTTTATGTCATGCAAGATCCTTCTAACACCGCATTCTCGCCCGTAGTCCGTTGATGACGATCTCCCGACTCGATGAGCGGTCGTTGGCCTCGCCGGACGTAAATTCCGTCCCGACCGCCTCTACCCCACGCCACGACGAGGACGCCGAGGTGGGATCCCAAGAGGGATCCATCGGGAGGAGGCTCCAGAGGCGCCGCCAGCGACCTCCGGACTTTGCGCTGACTCTACATCGAACCCGCAGTGGTTCCAGAGTCCGCAAGCGCCCTTCAAAGAAGGGCAGACTGTGGACGCCGGCGGCCTCCGCCCAACCGGAGGTGCCGATAACTCTGTTGGAGGCGCTTAAAGGCGCTCCATCGAGGAAGAACACAGCACTATCATGAGTGGGGTGATTGAGAAGGTCCAGCTCGCTAAGAGCGGGCCGACTAAAGCTCGCAGCAGCCTTCTAACAAAGCTTTGAGGTAAGAAGTTAAAATTATGTAATGTAATACCGCATAGACAAGAGCCTCGATGCTTAGTTCGTGTTCGAAAGAAAAGCCGGACCGAGGATCTAACAAGATATACGCAGGTTGCCTAAAATATGTCAATATGGGTTTGCAGGCTGCGCTGCTGACCTCCGCCGCATTAACGGCGGAGGTCGAGGTGTCAAGAAGGATCTCGAGCGGTCCGAGCAAGAGCTCGCCATGCCAAGAGGCAGCTCGAGGAAAAAGAAGGTGAGTAACACCACTTTAAATAAGTACCTTATGTAAAAGGGTTTCAAGCTGCAAATAAAATTAACAAGGATAATATGTGTATTGCAGGGCCACTAACGAGGTGGCAGCCACGAAGGATGCTGTGTCCGCGGCCAAACGCAGTGCGGCCGCGGAATGGGCTGAGCGAGAAAAGCAAGAGGCACGGGTGGCGGAAGTTCGACAAGAGCTCCAGGCTCTCATGGAAAAGCATGAGAGTTTGGAGCGTGACTCCAAGACTCGAGAGTCCGAGCTTGCCTCGGCTCTCGAAAGTGCCAAATCCGCCAAGACCGAGGCCCGTAAGTCCCTTCAGGAGGTTGAGGACATAAAGAATATAGCGGCGGGTAAGGCATTTTTCATGCAAAGCACGCATGTTAATGTGAATTACCTGATACTTACCCGCATTCGGAGCTCTCCAGGGGCGTTTGCAGATCTGCCACGTAGTGCATCTGATGCCGCCGCATTCTATCGTGGGCGAGGAGGGAGCTCGACGGAGAAGGTCTTCGTCTCGAGATTCGAGGCCGGCCATCCGGTGCCCCCAAGCGACCAGCTGAAGCAGCTGATCGAACTCCACAAGGTAGCTGAGGAGGCCATGAAGGGCCTCATAGTCCGGCTATGGCCTAGACAGGCCATGCCTGGGAGCTACTTTGGCCTCGTGCGGCGGCTGGTGGATGCATGCCCGTGCTGGATGTAGTCAGCGCTCACTTTGATTGAAGGCGCTGCGGGCCCTTGCCCGCATAAAGGTGCAATGGGGCAAACTGGATGCGAGAAGCTTCACGGACCCACCGCCACCGGCAAGGAGCATCGCACGCCGGAGCGGTATTATAAAGTTGTCCTGAAGGGAGCTCGCGATATTGCGTATGAGTGCTCCCAAATGTAATCTTTGAGTGAACTCGCTGTGTATTTATCCTGTGCGCTGAAAACTTCGTTCATATGCGCTATTAGCAACACTTGTTTAATTTAAAATATTACCTTCTGTGCGGCCGTTTGTTAAATCTGAGAGATGGCAAGTCGTTGGCTTCAGCCCCCAAGCCACAAATGCTGGGGTGTTCGGGATAAACTTGAGCACTCTTGTTCCCATTTTTGGGTCCATCTAGGGAGGCGCTCAACACGACGAACAAGGCAACCGGACTTATAATGCTTGAACACTCTCACTTAGCCATAGAATTCTATAATTTTAAATTTTGGCGAAGCCCCTGGTATTCGGAAGACCGAATCCGGGGCGCTATCCATGCCTTCATCGGACATTATCCGGAACTTCGCTCGAAGCGGCGTGAGTCTTTAAGGACCCGAAAGAACCTCTCGAACAGCGACCAGTCTCTCGCCTTATCATGCCAGTCAGTTTTAGCTTTGTCCACTGAGGCGTTAACCCGGCTCAACCGGGGCGCAATCGCAGTGGTTCTCCCAGTGCCACCTTAGCCGACAGAACGGAACGTAAGGCACCAAAACGTGGGAGCCGGGAAAAACCCAACTATTGACCCAAGACATGATTCGGAGCCGATTCATATAATGTTATAAGTTCGGGGTGCCGCACTTGTGAAAGTGTTCGGACTTTATCACGCCATAATTTGGGGAACAGAAGCCCCTGGCGTATTCGGCCGTACCAAAATATACGTGTGCAAGATGTCATATAATGAACATATATATAAAAGATAACGCAATTGCAATAAAAAGGTGCTGCATTATTTTTGAAAGAAAGTCTGCTAGTAGAGCGGACTGATACAAATAGTGCGGTAAGCAAGCGATTTTTGGACTCAATAAACATGTCCCCCTCCAGGGATGAGCTGCAGACTTGGTGTATATAATCGAATTTAATGCTCATAATTGAGACCACCTGAATGTTCGTCGCGGCCTTCGTTAGTCCCTGACTATTGCATCTTGAGTTCGGCAGGTTCGCCACCGGACAGGGCTTCTGGTTAACAGAGTCATGTGTACATAAAAGAAGAAGGAAAATCAAAAAAGAAGGGGGGCACACTTGTGAGCCCCTGGTGTGGTCAAGCCGCACTCTGGGTCCATTGTGATCGTGCCCCTTTCCCTGCGCCCATGGTATCTCCAAAGCGTAATGATGTACGCGAGTGTTGTTCTTGCGATCATGCGCTGGCGAGGTTGGGGTCGCATTGCTATCGCGCTTCGATCGCGCCAGTGGTCTTGGTTGGCATTGCTCGGGCGCTTTGCTGTGTCCGCCTTTAACTTCCGGACTTGAGAATTGCCTTAGAAGGCTGCTCAGACTTCACCGCGAGAGTCATTGTATGTTCCTCCGTTCGGAGGAGCGCCCCGTATTCCCATTGACCGTGATGACTCCACGAGGGCCTGGCATCTTGAGCTTTAGGTATGCATAATGCGGCACCGCGTTGAATTTTGCAAACGCGGTTCGTCCGAGCAGAGTGTGATAGCCGCTGCAAAACGGGACTATGTCGAAGATTAATTCTTCGCTCCGGAAGTTATCCGGGGATCCGAAGACCACTTCCAGTGTGACCGAGCCTGTACAGTTGGTCTCCACTCCTAGGATGACACCTTTAAAGGTTGTCTTTGTAGGTTTAATCCTTGATGGGTCTATGCCCATTTTGCGCACTGTATCCTGGTAAAGCAGGTTCAGGCTACTACCGCCGCCCATCAGACTCTTGTGAGGTGAAATCCATCGACGATTGGGTCTAAAACCAATGCGCGAATCCGCCATGGCGTATGTTGGTCGGATGGTCTCTTCGATCGAAAGTGATCGGACAAGAGGACCATGGATTGAACTTTGGGGCGACGCTCCATCGCATAGACGCCCCCGAAAGCGTGTTTCCTCTCCCTCTTGGGTATGTGGGTCGCGATATCATATTCACCGTCCGCACTTGTGGGGGAAACCCTTCGTCCTCTCGTTGTTCGGGCGGTCGGGTCTCCTCCTCATCGTCATTGTTTAGCCCCTTGTCATTGTTTTCGCAATTAACTTGCGGCCTGCTTGAACACCCAGCAATCTCTATTGGTGTGGTTGGCTGGCTTTTCGGAGGTGCCATGTATCCGCATAAGCGGTCGAGTATTCGGTCCAGATTGGACGGACCCGAGTGGTTCTTTTGAATGGCTTCTTCCACGACGGGTTTAGAGCCTCGGAATCCGCATTGATTGCCAGATCCTCCTTATCGCCGCCATTTATGCGGCGCTTTGTTTTGTTTTGACGTGACTCGCCGTTGTTGTCCTTTGTATCCGGACCGCCAGAATTTTTACGGAGGTTGTTGCTACGGGCTAGCCAGTTGTCCTCTCCCGCGCAAAAGCGGGTCATTAACGATGTTAGGGCTGCCATAGATTTCGGCTTTTCCTGCCCCAGGGGCCGGGCTAGCCATTCGTCCCGGATGTTATGTTTGAAGGCTCCAAGGGCCTCTGCATCCGGATGGTCGACGATTTGGTTTTTCTTTGTCAAGAACCGTGTCCGTAATTGTCCGCCGATTCGTCTGCTGCTGAATAATGTGGCTTAGGTCATCGGCGCTCGGTGGTCGCACATATGTGCCCCGAAGTTGTCGAGAATGCGGCTTCCGTGTCCTCCCAAAGACCCAATTGACTCTGCGGGCAAGCTGTTTAGCCAATGCCGAGCTGGTACTTTAAGCTTGAGTGGGAGATACTTGATGGCATGTAGATTGCCGCCATGGGCCATGTGAATGTGGAGAAGATAGTCTTCAATCCAAACCGCTGGGTCTGTTGTGCCATCGTAAGATTCAATGTTTACGGGTTTAAACCCTTCGGGATATGATGATCCATTACTTCGCGGTGAAGCATAGAGGGTGTCGGCGCCTCAGATTGAGCAATATCGCAACGCAGCTCAAGAGAGCGTTGTTCGCTGTGTTCGCCCGGCGGTGTTATTATGTCCGCGCGACGGTATTCGTCGTGGGTCGAGGGCGCCCACGTGATCCGTAGATGGATCTGGATTGCCTTGCCTTGTCCTCCAATATGTCTCGCAAGTCCGCGCGTTCCTCTTGGCTTCAGACTTTTGGAGCGATGCCGGGTACGGTCTTGGCTGGGGCCCGATGCCTCTCCGTCACGACCACGGGGTGGTCGGTCAGCCATGTCGTCTTGCCGGTGACGAAGGTATGTATGCTTCCTCCTCTAATCGGGAGCAGCTTGCGTCTTAGGTAACTTTTGGAGGGCATTTGAGTTTATACTCTTGACGCGAGGACCTCGGTCCATCGATCGGCCAGCAGGTCTTGATCAGCTTGGAGCTGTTGCTGCTTTTCTTTAGGCTGTTTGCCGTGGCGATAAGCCCGCGCTTGAAGCGCTCTTGTTCGACGGGATCCTCGTGTGCGACGAATTCATCATCGTTGAGGCTTGCTTCGTCTTGAGAGGAGGCATATAGTTATCATCCTCAACCCCTTCGGCCCGCCGCCTCTCGTGAGGGCTTGCTTCATCCTCCTCGCTGAGTCTTGCCGGAGGGATTGTCTTCGCACTCTCCTGAGTATTATTGTCTCCGTGCGGAATCTCCATTCTTGTTGTGGCGGATTTAGAGCGGCGCCACGACGTCGGTGTTTGGGCTGCTTCTTCAGAGAATCTGCCTCATTTTTTCGCCGTCCCCTCGCTTTTCGGGTGTCCACCATATATATGTCGATGACGAGGTGGTCTTCGAAGGCCTGTGGCGCTGGTTCTCGCTCGCTCCATCATCGTTGTCCATGGCGTCGATGTCGTCAGAGTCGAAGTCTAGCATGTCGGTTAAATCATCGACATTGGCTACAAAGTGGGTGGTGGGTGGGCTCTGAATTTCTTCGTCGTCCGTGCCCCAACCATCCTGGCCATAGTCCGGCCAGGACTCTCCTGATAGCGAGAGATGCTTTAGTGAATTCAAGATATCGCCAAAAGGCGAGTGTTGGAAAATGTCCGCGGCGGTGAATTCCATAACCGGCGCCCAATCCGGATCGATTGGTAGGGGCGCGGGAGGTTCGGAGTCCGGCGAGGAGTTTGGCGCCTCGGAATCACGGGCTTTGCAGGGGACAAGATCAGTGTTCGGCTCCATCGTCGTGGGTGTTGAAGCCCCCGCGGCGGCGTCTATCCACCGGCCCTCGATCTGGCCGATCGGCTCCGGGCTAATGGCCGAAGCGGATCCGAGTGCGGCCGCCAAGGCACTGTTCGGCGGCAGAGCTAGATCGTGCCCATCGTCATAGTCGCGCGCTTGCTTGGCGTGGCTCGAGTCCGTCGAAGATCAAGTCTCCGCGACATCGACCGTGAAGTTTAAGCTTCGAATCGACCGACGGCGGGGCGTAGCTTCGATCTGCTCCGGATGGCCAAGTGAATTGCCCGCATGCGAAACGCCAATATCTGAAGATCTGTCCGGGAGAAAAGTCTCGCCGGACATCGTTGTTGGTTGAAGATGCCATCAAGCCTATCGGTGACGACACGAGGAACTCTCAATGAAAGCACCAATGTCGATGTCAAAACCGGCGGATCTCGGGTAGGGGTCTCGAATCGTGCGTCTAGGTGGATGGTAACAGGAGACGAGGGACACGATGTTTTTACCTGTTTCGGCCCTCTCGATGGAGGTAAAACCCTACGTCCTGCTTGATTAATATTGATGATATGGGTAGTACAAGAGTAGATCTACCACGAGATCAAGGAGGCTAAACCCTAGAAGCTAGCCTATGGTATGATTGTTGTAATGTATGTTGTCCTACAGACTAAAGCCCTCTGGTTTATATAGACACCGGAGGAGGCTAGGGTTACACAGAGTCGGTTACAATGGTAGGAGATCTACATATCCGTATTGCCAAGCTTGCCTTCCACGCCAAGGAAAGTACCATCCGGACACGAGCCGGAGTCTTCAATCTTCTATCTTCGTAGTCTTGGAGTCCGGCGGATAATGATAGTCCGGTTGTCCGGACACCCCCTAGTCCAGGACTCCCTCAGCTAGGGTTACACAGAGTCGGTTACAATGGTAGGAGATCTACATATCCATATCGCCAAGCTTGCCTTCCACGCCAAGGAAAGTCCCATCCGGACACGGGACGAAGTCTTCAATCTTGTATCTTCATAGTCTTGGAGTCCGGCCGATGATGATAGTTCGGCTATCCGGACACCCCCTAGTCCGGGACTCCCTCAAGGGTGCATCATTTTTGTCCGGATGAGGGGTTGAGTGGAAACCGGTGGCTCCCAAGAGGCTGCCTGAGTTTTCCAGGCGCTTTCCATTGTGCAGTACTTCTGTACTATGGTTGCCAAGTCAGCAAAGTGTGATACATGATGGCGGTTGATTGCATTGAGGATTCCCTCGTCCATGCAATTTTTGCAGAATAATGAGATTGCGTCTTCATCGCGGCAGTCTTTGATCTTGTCCTTGACAAGGAGGAATCTGGCCCAAAAGTGATGTACCGTTTCTTGGGACTGCTGTCTGATTTGGGTAAGATCGCTTGTATTTGGGTAGGTGGTTGCATTTAAGTCCGAATCCTGACCCAATCTGGGATCTGGAATTTGAGAAACTTCCGAGCTTAACAGTTCGGGCTCCGGGATATCAACCAATTTTTCAGGCCCACAGTCTGACTCTAGGTTCGGAGTACGGGGCACGTCTTCCCGCGGGCGGGTACCCGGCTCTGTAATCTCAGAAATCCGAACATAGTTCGTCCTCAATATAGAGGAAGAGTTGTCGTATTGCTCCTCCACTACCGCTATCTGATGGGTGATTGGCGGAGATTCAATTTCTCTGTGATCGGGTTTAAGCCCAATCCGATCGACTCCCAAGGCGGCGATGCAATCCAGGAGTTCATTTAAAGATGACAACTCTGTTGGATCCATCTGTTCAGAGTATTCTGAGCTGACGCGGAGGCGATTTTTGATGACCCGAGAAGTCATCGTCGGCCCGACGGCCGAACGGGCGGTCATAGTGAACGCCCAGCCGGATAGTTTGACCTGAGGCCAGGGCTCCTCCGCAGGTGATGTTGTCCTTGATAACAAGGAGATCCATCAAGCCTATCTTCGACGTCATAGCGGAACTCTCAAAGAAAGCACCAATGTCGGTGTCAAAACCGGTGGATCTCGGGTAGGGGGTCTCGAACTGTGCGTTTAAGGTCGATGGTAACAGGAGACGGGGGACACGATGTTTACCCAGGTTCGGGCCCTCTCTATGGAGGTAATACCCTACTTCCTGCTTGATTGATCTTGATGAATATGAGTACTACAAGAGTTGATCTACCACAAGATCGTAATGGCTAACACCCTAGAAGTCTAGCCTATGAGATTATGATTGTCCCCTATGGACTAAACCCTCCGGTTTATATAGACACCGGAGGGGGCTAGGGTTGTACAAAGTTGGTTACAGAGAAAGGAATCTACATATCCGAATCGCCAAGATTGCCTTCCACGCAAAGGAGAGTCCCATCCGGACATGGGAAGAAGTCTTCTGTCTTGTATATTCATAGCCCAACAGTCCGACCCATGCATATAGTCCGGCTGTCCGAGGACCCCTTAATCCAAGACTCCCTCACGGGGTCCTGTTGATCGGGAGGGGTGTGGCATACTGCAAAACAGAGGAAACAGACTTGTGTTGGAGCGCTACAGTCGAAACAGGGGTCTTGTTCATTGGGAGGGGTGTGGCGTACCACAAAACGGGACTCCATGAGATACTGTTCATCTCCACCATCGACCTCCTCCAGCCTCCACGGGCTACTGTTCACCCAACGTCGACCTCCTCCAGCCTCCACCTGTGATTGTTCATCCATGGGCTCCTGTTCATCCAGCCTCCACGGCGCGCTCCTCCACTAGGTACTGTTCAACCAGCCCTCTCCATCGGGTCCTGTTCAACCACCCCTCCACGGGCGACTGTTCATCCAGCCCTCCACCGGCTACTGTTCAACCATCCCTCCACCGGCTACTGTTCAACCTTCCCTCCATAGGGTCCTGTTCATCCGGCCCTCCACGGGGTCCTGTTCATCCACGCCCAACCGGCTCGATCGATCGTGGTCCTGTTCATCCAGCGGCAACACCACGGGGTCCTGTTCATCCAACCCCCACCGGGAACTGTTCATCCAAACCCCCCCAGCAACACTAACTGTTCATCAGCAAAGATTGATCGACTTTAGTTAGCAGCGATGGCGAAGAATCGCTCGATCGCTGGGGTTCAAGATCTTGCATAGCATGCGGTCTGTCGCCGAGTTGATTAGACAACACCTTGCTCGGGTTCAGTTAGAGCCCAACGCCTCGCACCCACGCGCATACGTGTACGAGAGAAATGCGCATCACTCGGCCCCCACACCACCCACCGTAACAGGGAACTCCCTAAAATTTTCCTTGCCCTCGCTTGTACCACAGTTTTTCCCGTCATGGACGGCCCGAAGAATGTCATGCAACTGCGTCTCCGGCCGACCCAGGACGAAAAGCCCATTTTCTGTCATGATTTTTTGTCATAGAAGTAGGAGCACACCACATCTATGATGATACCGGGTTTGTCACAATTATCATCATAGAAGTGTCATAAGTATGACAATTTTTTTTCATTCGGCCCAAAATGTCATGAATGTGTTTTTTTTTGTAGTGAAGGGGAATAATCGAGCATCACCTGAAGGTATGCCCAAACATGCGCCTGGTGAAGCAGAAGGCCCGTCGACAGTCCACCAAGAAGCAGCCATTCATTGTCCAAGAAACCCGCAAGCTGCAGGATGTTGGAGTCATCCGAGAGGTCCGGTACCCGGAATGGCTGGCAAACCCAGTCATCGTCCCCAAGAAAGGAGGGAAGGAGCGCATGTGTGTCGACTTCACCAACCTCAACAAGGCTTGCCCTCAGGATCCCTTCCCGCTTTCGCGCATCAACCAGATCATCGACTCCACCGCCGAGTGCGACCTGTTGTGCTTCTTGGACGCTTTCTCGGGCTACCACCAGATCAAGATGGTCGTGCAAGATGTGGAGAAGACAGCGTTCCTGACCCCCCTGCGGGGTGTACTGCTACACATGCATGCCTTTTGGGCTGCGCAATGTTGGGGCTACCTTCCAGCGGCTGATGCACATCGCCCTGGGCTGGCAGCTTGGGAGAAATGCCGATGCCTCTGTTGACGACATAGTGGTGAAGTCTCGGAAGGCGAAGACCCTGATCGAGGATCTGAAGGAAACGTTTGCCAGCTTGCGCAAGGTGGATTTGCAGCTCAATCCTGAGAAGTGCGTGTTCGGTGTTCCCTCTGGCAAGCTGCTAGGTTTCCTAGTGTCGCACAAAGGATTCAAGGCCAATCCGGAGAAAGGTCAAGGCAATAGAAGACATGAGCTCCCCACAGACGCTTGATACGTCTCCAACGTATCTATAATTTTTTATTGTTCCATGCTATTATATTACCCCTTTTTGGATGTTTATGGGCTTTATTTTACACATTTATTATCATTTTTGGGACTAACCTACTAACCGGAGGCCCGGCCCATATTGTTGTTTTTTGCCTATTTCAGTATTTCGAAGAAAAGGAATATCAAACGGAGGCCAAACAGAATGAAACCTTCGAGAGTGTGATTTTTGGAACGAACGTGATCCAGAGGACTTGGAGTGCAAGCCAAGAAGCTGCCGAGGGTCCCACGAGATAGGAGGGCACCCCCCTATAGGGCGCGCCCCCTGTCTCATGGGCCCCTCGGGCGGCCACCGACGTACTTCTTCCTCCTATATATACCTACGTACCCCGAAAACATCCAGGAGCAGGACGAAACACAATTTCCACCACAGTAACCTTCTGTGTTCGCGAGATCTCATCTTGGAGCCTTCGTCGGCACTCTGCCGGAGGGGGAATCGACCACGGGGGGCCCTCTACATCTACATCCTTGCCCCTCCGATGAGTTGTGAGTAGTTTACCATGGACCTACGGGTCCATAGTTATTAGCTAGATGGCTTCTTCTCTCTTTTTGGATCTCAATACAATGTTCTCCCCCTCTCTTGTGGAGATCTATTCGATGTAAACTCGTTTTGCGGTGTGTTTGTCGAGATCCGATGAATTGTGGGTTTATGATCAAGTTTATCTATGAACAATATTTGAATCTTCTCTGAATTCTTTTATGTATGATTGAGTTATCTTTGCAAGTCTCTTCGAATTATCAGTTTGGTTTGGCCTACTAGATTGATCTTTCTTGCCATGGAAGAAGTGCTTAGCTTTGGGTTCAATCTTGCGGTGTCCTTACCCAGAGACAGAAAGGGTTGCAAGGCATGTATTGTATTGTTGCCATCGAGGATAACAAGATGGGGTTTATATCATATTGGTTGAGTTTATCCCTCTACATCATGTCATCTTGCTTAATGTGTTACTCTGTTCTTATGAACTTAATACTCTCGATGCAGGCAGGAGTCGGTCGATGTGTGGAGTAATAGTAGTAGATGCAGGCAGGAGTCGGTCTACTTGTTATGGACGTGATGCCTATATACATGATCATGCCTAGATAATCTCATAACTATGCGCTTTTCTATCAATTGCTCGACAAGAATTTGTTCACCCACCGTAATACTTATGCTATCTTGAGAGAAGCCACTAGTGAAACCTATGGCCCCCGGGTCTATCTCTTATCATATTTGCTTCCAATCTACTTTTATTTGCATCTTTACTTTTTGCATCTATATTATAAAATACCAAAAATATATTTATCTTATCTTACTATCTTTATTAGATCTCACTTTAGCAAGTGGCCGTGAAGGGATTGACAACCCCTTTATTACTTTGGTTGCGAGTTCTCAGTTTGTTTGTGTAGGTGCATGGGACTTTTGAGGAGCCTCCTACTGGATTGATACCTTGGTTCTCAAAAACTGAGGGAAATACTTACGCTACTATCGCTGCATCACCCTCTCCTCTTCGAGGAAAACCAACGCAAGCTCAAGACGTAGCAACGCTCGAGGAGATGCAGAAGCTGGCGGGCTGTGTAACCTCACTAGGGTGCTTCATCTCCAAGCTAGGGGAACACTCCCTCCCATTCTTCATGCTGATGAAAAAGAAGGGGCCGTTCGAGTGGACCCCTGCTGGTGCGGCCTTTCAAGACCTCAAGAGAAACCTGACCAGCCCGTCGGTGATGGTGGCACCGTGCCCCCTCGAGCCCCTAGTGCTCTGTTTGGCTGCCACCCCTCACTCTACCAGCGTCGCTCTAGTGGAACTAAGAGAAGAGCAGACGATCAAGGACCCTCATCAGGGCGCCCGGTCATGAGGCAAAGCACATCAGCCTCAGGATGGTGCTCCTGAGGCCTCAGCTGATACGACGACCGACATCCCTCCCCGGACTCAAACTGACCCTTCAGTCGGAGGGGCTCCTAAGGCTGAGGCTCGCGAGGCCTCCGTCGGCGTGGCAGGTGATGGGACCCCCGAAGGCCAACATCCTCAAGAGACACAAGACCTCACCAACACCTCCTCCCTAGTCGAGCACCCGGTCTACTTCGTTAGCATGATGCTACGGGAGGAACATGCGCGCTACCCCATGCCCAAAAAGCTCTTGCTCGCACTCCTCATTACCTCATGAAAGTTGCATCACTACTTCCAAGGCCACCCCATCAAGGTCGTCTCAGCCTACCCGCTGGAGAGGGTGCTCCAGAGCCCTAATGCCGCCGGGCAGGTTGCAGATTGGAACATCGAGCTCCAGGCGTTCCAGCTCGAGTTCCACACCACCAGGGTCATCAAGGGTGCGGCCCTCACAGATTTCATGGCGGAATGGACTGGCATCCCTGACCGCGGGATATGCGAGGACCGCTCCCTCTTTCTTGGAGACGAGGCGCCAGATGGATGGATCGTGTACTTTGACGACGCGTTCTCACGCCAAGGCGCGGGGGCTAGGGCCATCCTCATCTCACCCGCCAAGGACAAGCTCTACTACGCGGTACAACTCTGTTTTCAGCAGGGCGAAAAGGTATCCAACAACATCGCAGAGTATGAAGGCTTGCTCGCCGGCCTCAGGGCTACGGCGGCGTTGGGGGTGAAGCGTCTCACCATCAAGGGTGATTCCCAGCTCCTTATCAACTTCTCCAACAAAGAGTACACACCCAAGGACGAGCACATGGAGGCATACCTGGAAGAAGTGCGCAAGATGGAGAACGGTTCCTAGGCTTGGAGCTGCAGCACGTGCCTCAAGGAACAAACAACGAGGCGGACGACATCGCCAAGAGAGCACCCCGAAGGCTACCTCAGGAGCCAGGGGTGTTTGAGGAACAGCTCTTCAAGCCGTCGGCAGCTCCCCCCACCACAGCACCACCTCAGGAGGACCTACCCCAAGCACCAGTAGTTGGCGCCCCAGCATGCGGCCCTCCCTCAGGGGCCCATCTATTCCTCGCGCTCGAGCCTCAGGAGGGGTACTGGACTGAGGAGTTCAAGACGTACCTACTTCAGGGGACCCTGCCGGAGAAGTAGGAGGATGCCGAACGTGTGGCTTGTCAGGCCACCGCGTACTGCATCCATGACTGTGAGTTGTACCGCAAAAGGCCCAATGACATTTCCTTATGATGCATCTCTAGGGAGCAGGGGCTCGAGCTGCTAGTAGACATACAAGGTGGGGACTGTGGACACCACTCTTCATCACGCACCCTCGTGGGCAAGGTGTTCCATAGTGGGTTCTATTGGCCCATTGCACTCAACGATGCCACTGAGCTGGTGCGCTCCTGCGAAGCATGCCAGTTACACGCAAAGCAAATCCACCAGCCTGCGCAAGGCCTCCAGACTATCCCGCTCACATGGTCGTTCGTGGTCTGGGGGTTGGATATCTTGGGGCCATTTCCCCGAGCGCTAGGGGGCTACCGCTACCTTTACGTCGCGATCGACAAGTTCACCAAGTGGGCGGAGGTAGAAGCCGTCCGCACCATCCCAGCTGGATCAGCCGTCAAGTTCATCAAAGGCCTCGTCAGCTTGTTTGCGGTCCCTAACCGCATCATCGCCGACAATGGCTCCCAATTCACTAACAACCTTTTCAAAACATATTGTGCTAACCTTGGAACGCAGATATGCTACGCCTCAGTGGCACACCCCAGGAGCAACGACCAGGCTGAGCGCGCGCCGAAGTCTTGAGGGGCCTCAAGGCAAGGACCTTCAAGAAGAAGCTCGAGGCCTGCGGTAGGGGCTGGCTCGACGAGCTCCAGTCCGTGTTGTGGTCCATCCGCACCACCGCAACCAAGCCAACGGGAGAGACGCCATTCTTCCTCATCTACGGAGCAAAAGTGGTTCTCCCACACGAGGTCAAGCATCGCTCCACGCGTGTCCTGGTGTTCGACGAGGCACGTCAGGACGCCACACGGGGATGGATCTCATGCTGGGGGAGGAATGCCGCCGTCAAGCCTCGCTCGGAGCAGCAAGGTACCAACAGGCGTTGCGGCGGTACCACTGCCTCATCATCCACTCCAAGACGTTGGAGGTGGGCGACCTCATCCCGAGGCGGGTGCTGTCGGTGTCAAAACCGGTAGATCTCGGGTAGAGAGGCCCAAGATGTGCGTATGAGGATCAATAGTAACAATGGAGAAGGGACACAATATTTACCTAGGTTTGGGCCCTCTTAATGGAGGTAAAACCCTACTCCTGCTTGATTATATTCGAGGGTATAGGGGTTACAAGAGTTGATCTACCATGAGATCGATTCGGCTAACCCTTGATAGCTAGCCTAGCAATGTTATAATCCTTCCTCTGATCTACCCCCCGGTTTATATAGACACCGGAGGGGCTTAGGATTGTACAAAGTCGGTTTTACAGAAAGGAATAGTATATCCAGACACCTATACTTGCCATCCACACATGTGAGAGTCCCCACCGGACACGAGGGATAATGTTCCATCTTGTATGTTGACGGCCCACCAGTCCGGCCCACATCAATAGACAGGACGCCCGAGGATCCCCTAATCAAGGACTCCCACTGTAGCCCCTGAACCGGTTTTCAATGATGATATATTCGGCATCCAGATTGTCTTAGACATTGCAAGGCGGGTTCTTTGAAGAATACACGCCTACTTTTCCTCTGTAAGAGAATAATATCCGGCTTTTCACCATAAACACAACCCTTAGCCGCGAAGGCAGGATACATAAAAAATGAGAACAACGTCTTTTACGGACAACTCTTTCCACGAAGCGTTAGACTCGACCCTTCGTCATTTTGAACCGTTTTCAAGCCCCGTGTACTGTGCTTCGAGGTTACGCCTCGTTGGCACGTCCTGTCAAAAAAGAGATCGTGCCCACTTAATACGGGATTGCATATCAATGACATTTGGGTAATCCAACTGTTTGCGGCGAACACATCCATCGGGAATAGGCAAGATTCAAGGCACGAGTGGGGGCGGTTGGTATTTTCACTGCCTTTAAGAAGGCTAGGGACCCCCACTTTCCTCCCCAGCCTTCACATCTCCTCGGGCTTCTAATCTCCCAAGCTCTTCTGTGCTCGCAAAGTCTCCGTCTTTCTCACCACCACCACTACCTACTCCAACCATGGCCAGAGCTAGCTCCAAGGGCAAGTGAGAGGCCTCCTCCATGACGGAGGAGAACACAGCAGATCAGTGTGGGGTACCTCGCCGCCAAAATCAAGCACCGGCTTCCCTCTGAAGGTCAAATCCTTCCCACTCCGGAGCCCGGCGAATGGGTTGTCTTCCTTCCCCATTTCCTTAGAGGGTTAGGTTTCCCACTCCACCCATTTGTCCGCGGACTTATGTACTACTATGGGCTTGATTTCCATGATCTAGCCCCAAACTCCTTTCTCCACATATCGGCATTCATAGTCGTGTGTGAGGCCCTCCTCCGCATCCAGCCACACTTCGGCTTATGGCTCAAGGTCTTCAATGTGAAGCTGAAGTTGGTCGACGGGTAGCACGCGAACTGCGGCAGGCCTATGGTTAGCAAGCTGTCGAACACCACTTGGCCCAAGGGGGCCTTTGTGGAGACCGTGAAGATCTGGCAACAAGAGTGGTTCTGCATCACCGAGCCACGCCGCCCCAACTAGGCGGCCATTCTGGAGTTCAAATCCGGACCCCCATGAGGCTCACTTCCTGGAATGAGAAGGGCATCGACTGGGGGTCCTAGGCGGAGGTGCTGGCGCTGCGAACGCACATCACCAACGAGGTGGGAAAGAGCGTTGGTCTAGCCAATGTGATACAGATCATGCTTTTCCGCTGCATTCTCCCCTGCCAGCGTCGGGCTTCCCCCATGTGGGAATTCAAGCCGGAGGATTCGTGGACGCTGGAGCACTTCTTCGGTGCTACGCATGGAGGGATGTGGAAGCTTCTTTTCAAGGCACATAAGAGCAGTTGGCCCATGGAGCGGAAACACCTTAGGAAACAGACCGCAAACTCAAAATCTCAAACGTCAAATGCCAAATGGTGGTAGTGGAATGCGGTGGTGGTTTTGTGGAAGCTCAATGGGATTGAAGAAGTGCAATGATGGGTTATGCGAGTCAGAGTTGAAGTCACCGTCCCTAAATATTCATAACGCCTTAGGAGACAAACCCACAACTCAAACAAGCTCAAAGAAAATTGGGTTAAATTGGGGTGGCGGAAGTGTATGGTGGGCAAGCTTATGCAGAAGTTATGGTGGTGATTGATGAACAAGTAACTGTTGGGTAACGTAGTAATTTCAAAAAAATTCCTACGCACACGCAAGATCATGGTGATGCATAGCAACGAGAGGGAAGAGTGTTGTCTACGTACCCTCGTAGACCGAAGCGGAAGCGATCACAACGTAGAGGAAGTAGTCGTACGTTCTCCTCGCGATCCAACCGATCCCAGCGCCGTTACTCCGGCGCCTCCGAGTTCTTGACACACGTACAGCTCGGTGGCGCGCCTCGGGCTCCAATCCAAGAGAGCTTGGGAGGAGAGTTCCGTTAGCACGACGGCGTGGTGACGATCTTGATGTTCTACCGACGCAGGGCTTCGCCTAAGCACCGCTACGATATGACCGAGGTGGATTATGGTGGAGGGGGGCACCGCACACGGCTAAGGAACGATCTCAAGGATCAACTTGTGTGTTCTAGGTGCCCCCTGCCCCCGTATATAAAGGAGCAAGGGGGGGTGCGGCCGGCCCTAGGAGGAGGCGCGCCGGAGGAGTCCTACTCCCCCCCCCCCCTTTTCCTAGTTGGATTAGGACTTGGGGGGAGGGAAAGAGGGAAGGGGGGCGCCGCCCCCCCTCTCCTTGTCCTATTCAGACTAGGGGGGAGGGGGCACGCGGCCTGCCCTGGCCGGCCCTTCCTCTTCTCCCTCATGGCCCACTAAGGCCCATTAACCCCCGGGAGGGTTCCGATAACCCCCCGGTTTCACCCTGAACCATTCCGAACTCCAAACATAGGCTTCCAATATATCAATCTTTATGTCTCGACCATTTCGAGACTCCTCGTCATGTCTGTGATCACATCCGAGACTCCGAACTTCTTCGGTACATCAAAATACACAAACTCATAATATAACCGCCATCGAAACCTTAAGCGTGCGGACCCTACGGTTCGAGAACAATGTAGACATGACCGAGACACGTCTCCGGTCAATAACCAATAGCGGGACCTGGATGCCCATATTGGCTCCTACATATTCTCGAAGATCTTTATCGGTCGGACCGCATAACAACATACGTTGTTCCCTTTGTCATCGGTATGTTACTTGCCCGAGATTCGATCGTCGGTATCCAATACCTAGTTCAATCTCGTTCGCAAGTCTCTTTACTCGTTCCGTAATACATCATCTCGCAACTAACTCATTGGTTACAATGCTTGCAAGGCTTAAGTGATGTGCATTACCGAGAGGGCCCAGAGATACCTCTCCAGAGCAATCGGAGTGACAAATCCTAATCTCGAAATCGCCAACCCAACATCCGCCTTTGGAGACACTGTAGTACTCCTTTATAATCACCCAGTTATGTTGTGACGTTTGGTAGTACCCAAAGTGTTCCTCCGCAAGCGGAGTTGCATAATCTCATAGTTATAGGAACATGTATAAGTCATGAAGGAAGCAATAGCAACATACTAAGCGATCGTGTGCTAAGCTAACGGAATGGGTCATGTCAATCAGATCATTCAACTAATGATGTGACCTTGTTAATCAAATAACAACTCCTTGTTTATGGTTAGGAAACATAACCATCTTTGATTAACAAGCTAGTCAAGTAGAGGCATACTAGTGACACTCTGTTTGTCTATATATTCACACATGTATTATGTTTCCAGTTAATACAATTCTAGCATGAATAATAAACATTTATCATGATATGAGGAAATAAATAATAACTTTATTATTGCCTCTAGGGCATATTTCCTTCAGTCTCCCACTTGCACTAGAGTCAATAATCTAGATCACATCACCATGTGATTAACATTGATAGTTCACATCATCATGTGATTAACACCCATAGTTCACATCGCCATGTGACCAACTCCCAAAAGGTTTTACTAGATTCAGTAATCTAGTTCACATCGCTATGTGATTAACACCCAAAGAGTACTAAGGTGTGATCATGTTTTGCTTGTGAGAGAATCTTAGTCAACGGGTCTTTCACATTCAGAGCCGTATGTATTTTGCAATTTTCTATGTCTACAATGCTCTATACGGAGCTACTCTAGCTAATTGCTCCCACTTTCAATATGTATCTAGATTGAGACTTAGAGTCATCCAGATCGGTGTCAAAACTTGCATCGACGTAACCCTTTACGACGAACCTTTTTGTCACCTCCATAATCGAGAAACATATCCTTATTCCACTAAGGATAATTTTGACCAATGTCCGGTGATCTACTCCTAGATCACTATTGTACTCCCCTGCCAAACCAGTGTAGGGTATACAATAGATCTGGTACACAGCATGGCATACTTTATAGAACCTATGGCCAAGGCATAGGGAATGACTTTCATTCTCTTTCTATCTTCTGCCGTGGTCGGGTTTTGAGTCTTACTCAATTTCACACCTTGTAACACAGGCAAGTGACTGTTCCATTTTGAACCACTTCAAAATCTTGTCAAGGTATGTACTCATTGAAAAAACTTATCAAGTGTCTTGATCTATCTCTATAGATCTTGATGCTCAATATGTAAGCAGCTTCACCGAGGTCTTTCTTTGAAAAACTTCTTTCAAACACTCCTTTATGCTTTGCAGAATAATTCTACATTATTTCCGATCTACAATATGTCATTCACATATACTTATCAGAAATGTTGTAGTGCTCCCACTCACTTTCTAGTAAATACAGGCTTCACCATAAGTTTGTACAAAACTATATGCTTTGATCAACTCATCAAAGCGTATATTCCAACTCCGAGATGCTTGCACCAGTCCATAGATGGATCGCTGGAGCTTGCACACTTTGTTAGCTCCCTGGATCGAAAAACCTTCGGTTGCATCATATACAACTCTTCCTCCGTAAATCCATTCAGAATGCAGTCTTTACATCCATTTGCCAAATTTCATAATCATAAAAGCGGCAATTGCTAACATGATTCGGACATACTTAAGCATCGCTACTGGTGAGAAGGTCTCATCGTAGTCAATCCCTTGAACTTGTCGAAAACCCTTTGCGACAAGTCGAGCTTTGTAAACGATAACATTACCGTCGTCGTCGGTCTTCTTCTTGAAGATCCATTTGTTTTCTATTGCTTGCCGACCCTCGGGCAAGTCAACCAAAGTCCATACTTTGTTTTCATACATGGATCCCATCTCGATTTCATGGCCTCAAGCCATTTTGCGAATCTGGGCTCACCATCGCTTCTTCATAGTTCGTGGGTTCATCATGATCTAGTAGCATGACTTCGAACAGGATTACCGTACCACTCAGTGCGGATCTTACTCTGGTTGATCTACGAGGTTACAGTAGTAACTTGATCTGAAGTTTCATGATCAACATCATCAACTTCCTCACTATTTGGTGTAGATGTCTCGAAACCGGTTTCTTCGACAAACTACTTTCAAATAAGGGAGAAGGTACAATTACCTCATCAAGTTCTACTTTCCTCCCACTCACTTCTTTCGAGAGAAACTCCTTCTCTAGAAAGGATCCATTTATTAGCAACGAATGTTTTGCCTTCGGATCTGTGATAGAAGGTGTACCCAACAATTTCCTTTGGGTATTCTATGAAGATGCACTTCTCCGATTTGGGTTTTGAGCTTATCAGGATGAAACTTTTTCACATAAGCATCGCAGCCCCAAACTTTAAGAAACGACAACTTTGGTTTCTTGCTAAACCACAGTTCATATAGTGTCGTCTCAACGGATTTAGATGGTGCCCTATTTAACGTGAATGCAGTTGTCTCTAATGCATGATCCCAAAACGACATTGGTAAATCGGTAAGAAACATCATAGATTGTACTATATCCAATAAAGTACGGTTAT
Source organism: Aegilops speltoides (assembly GCA_021437245.1). NCBI lineage: Eukaryota > Viridiplantae > Streptophyta > Magnoliopsida > Poales > Poaceae > Aegilops > Aegilops speltoides. Next base: position 204,479,139 of record CM038145.1, on the reverse strand, counting down.
GACGTTCGGACACACCATTATGATCTGGTGTTCCAGGTGGCATGAATTTGTGAAACTATTCCACATTGTTTTAATTGAAGACCAAACTGGTAACTTAAATAATTGTCCCATGATCAAATCGTAGAAACCTTATTTTCTTGTCACGATGATTTTTCCACTTCACTCTGAAATTCTTTGAATCCTTTCAACTATTTCGGACTTATGTTTCATCAAGTAGATATACCCATATCTGCTCAAATCATCTGTGAAGGTCGAAAATAACGATACCCGCCATGAGCCTTAACACTCATTGGATCGCATACATCGATGTATTATTTCCAACAAGTTAGTTCCTCGCTCCTTTGTTCGGAGAAGGAGTCTTAGTCATCTTGCCCATGAGGCATGGTTCGCAAGCATCAAGTGATTCATAATCAAGTGATTCCAAAATCCCATCAGCATGGAGTTTCTTCATGCGCTTTACACCAATATGACATAAACGGCAGTGCCACAAGTAAGTTGCCCTATCATTATTAACTTTGCATCTTTTGGTTTCAATATTATGAATATGTGTATCACTACGATCGAGATCCAATGAACCATTTTCATTGGGTGTGTAACCATATAAGGTTTTATTTATGTAAACAGAACAACAGTTTATTCTCTTACTTAAATGAATAACCGTATTGCAATAAACACGATCAAATCATATTCATGCTCAACGCAAACACCAAATAACATTTATTTAGGTTCAACACTAATCCCGAAAGTATAGGGAGTGTGCGATGATGATCATATCAATCTTGAAACTACTTTCAACACACATCGTCACTTCACCCTTAACTAGTTTCATTTATTCTGCAACTCCGTTTGAGTTACTACTCTTAGCAACCGAACCAGTACCAAATACCGAAGGGTTGCTATAAACACTAGTAAAGTACACATCAATAACATGTATATCAAATATACCTTTGTTCACTTTGCCATCCCGCTTATCCACCAAATATTGAGGGCATTTCCGCTTCTAGTGACCATTTCCTTTGCGATTATAAGCACTCGGTTTCAGGCTTTGGAGCTTCTTCATGGGAGTGACAACTTGCTTGTCTTTCCACTTGAAGTTCCCTTTCTTTCCTTTGCCCTTTTCTTGAAACTAGTGGTCTTGTCAATCATCAACACTTGATGCTCTTTCTTGATTTCTACATTCGTCGATTTCAACATCACGAAGAACTCGGGAATCATTTTCATCATCCCTTGCATACTATAGTTCATCACGAAGTTCTACTAACTTGGTGATGGTGACTAGAGAATTTCATCAATCACTATCTTATCTGGAAGATTAACTCCCACTTGATTCAGCGATTGTAGTACCCGGACAATCTGCACATGCTCACTAGTTGAGCGATTCTCCTCCATCTTTTAGCTATAGAACTTGTTGAAGACTTCATATCTCTTAACTCGGTATTTGCTTGAAATATTAACTTCAACTCTGGAACATCTCATATGGTCCATGACGTTCAAAACGTCTTTGAAGTCCCGATTCTAAGCTGTTAAGCATGGTGCACTTAAACTATCAAGTAGTCATCATATTGAGCTAGCCAAACGTTCATAACGTTTTGCATCCGCTCTGCAATAGGTCCGTCACCTAGCGGTACATTAAGGACATAATTCTTACGTGCAGCAATGAGGATAAACCTCCGATCACGGATCGAATCCGCATCATTGCTACTAACATTTTAAACACAATTTTCTCTAGGAACATATCAAAAAACAAACATATGAAAGCAACAACGCGAGCTATTGATCTACAACATAATTTGCAAAATACTACCAGACTAAGTTCATGATAAATTTAAGTTCAATTAATCATATTTTAAGAACTCCCACTTAGATGACATCTCTCTAGTCATCTAAGTGATCACGTGATCCAAATCAACTAAACCATAACCGATCATCACGTGAGATGGAGTAGTTTTCAATGGTGAACATCTTATGTTGATCATATCTACTATATGATTCACGTTCGACCTTTCGGTCTCCGTGTTCGAGGCCATATCTCGCATATGCTAGGCTCGTCAAGTATAACTTGAGTATTCTGCGTGTGCAAAACTGGCTTGCACCCGTTGTAGATGGACGTGAGCTTATCACACCCGATCATCACGTGGTGTCTCGGCACGACGAACTTTGCAACGGTGCATACTCGGGAGAACACTACTTGATAATTTTAGTGAGAGATCATCTTAAAATGCTACCGTCAATCAAAGCAAGATAAGATGCATAAAGGATAAACATCACATGCAATCAATATAAGTGATATGATATGGCCATCATCATCTTGTGCTTGTGATCTCCATCTCCGAAGCACCGTCGTGATCACCATCGTCACCGGCGCGACACCTTGATCTTCATCGTAGCATCGTTGTCGTCTACGCCATCTATTGCTTCTACGACTATCGCTACCGCTTAGTGATAAACTAAAGCAATTACAGGGCGTTTGCATTTCATACAATAAGCGACAACCATATGGCTCCAGCCGATTGCCGATAACCGGTTACAAAACATGATCATCTCATACAATAAAATATAGCATCATGTCTTGACCATATCACATCACAACATGCCTGCAAAAACAAGTTAGGCGTCCTCTACTTTGTTGTTGCAAATTTTACGTGGCTGCTACGGGCTTAAGCAAGAACCAATCTCACCTCGCATCAAAACCACAGCGATACTTCGTCAAATAGACTCCGTTTAACCTTCTCAAGGACCGGGCGTAGCCATACTCAGTTCAACTAAAGTGAGAGAGACAGACACCCGCCATCACCTTTAAGCAATGAGTGCTCGTGGCGGTGAAACCAGTCTCGCATAAGCGTCTGCGTAATGTCGGTCCGGCCGCTTCATCTCACAATACCGCTGAACCAAAGTATGACATCTTTGGTAGGTAGTATGACTTGTATCGCCCACAACTCACTTGTGTTCTACTCGTGCAAAACATCAAACCATAAAAAAACCTGGCTTGGATGCCACTGTTGGGGAACGTAGTAATTTCAAAAAGTTCCCTACGCACACGCAAGATCATGGTGATGCATAGCAACGAGAGGGAAGAGTGTTGTCTCGTACCCTCGTGAACCGAGCGAAGCGATCTGGCGTAGAGGAAGTAGTCGTCGTTCTCCTCGCGATCCAACCGATCCCAGCGCCGTTACTCCGGCGCCTCGAGTTCTTGACACACGTACAGCTCGGTGGCGCTCCTCGGGCTCCAATCCAGTGAGAGCTTCGAGGAGGAGAGTTCCGTTAACACGACGGCGTGGTGGCGATCTTGATGTTCTACTGGACGCAGGCTTCGCCTAAGCACCGCTTCGATATGACCGAGGTGGATTATGGTGGAGGGGCACCGCACACGCTAAGGAGCGATCTCAAGGATCAACTTGTGTCTTCTAGGGTGCCCCCTGCCTCGTATATAAAGGAGCAAGGGGGTGCGGCCGGCCCTAGGAGGAGGCGGGAGGAGTCCTACTCCCACCGAGTAGGACTCCCCCTAGTTGGATTAGGACTTGGGGAGGAAATAGGGAAGGGCGCCGCCCCCTCTCCTTGTCCTATTCGGACTAGGGGAGGCGCGTGCCTGCCCCCGGCCGGCCCTTCCTCTTCTCCCTCATGGCCCACTAAGGCCCATTAACCCCGGGAGGTTCCAGTAACCCCGGTTTCACGGAACCATTCGAACTCCAAACATAGGCTTCCAATATATCAATCTTTATGTCTCGACCATTTCGAGACTCCTCGTCATGTCCGTGATCACATCCGGGACTCGAACTTCTTGGTACATCAAAATACACAAACTCATAATATAACCGTCATCGAAACCTTAAGCGTGCATGGACCCTACGGTTCGAGAACAATGTAGACATGACCGAGACACGTCTCGGTCAATAACCAATAGCGGGACCTGGATGCCCATATTGGCTCCTACATATTCTACGAAAATCTTTATCGGTCGGACCGCATAACAACATCGTTGTTCCCTTTGTCATCGGTATGTTACTTGCCGAGATTCGATCGTCGGTATCCAATACCTAGTTCAATCTCATTACCGGCAAGTCTCTTTACTCGTTCCGTAATACATCATCTCGCAACTAACTCATTAGTTACAATGCTTGCAAGGCTTAAGTGATGTGCATTATCGAGAGGGCCCAGAGATACCTCTCCGACAATCGGAGTGACAAATCCTAATCTTGAAATACGCCAACACAACATCTGCCTTTGGAGACACCTGTAGTACTCCTTTATAATCACCCTGTTATGTTGTGACGTTTGGTAGTACCCAAAGTGTTCCTCTGGCAAACGGAAGTTGCATAATCTCATAGTTATAGGAACATGTATAAGTCATGAAGGAAGCAATAGCAACATACTAAACGATCGTGTGCTAAGCTAACGGAATGGGTCATGTCAATCAGATCATTCAACTAATGATGTGACCTTGTTAATCAAATAACAACTCCTTGTTTATGGTTAGGAAACATAACCATCTTTGATTAACAAGCTAGTCAAGTAGAGGCATACTAGTGACACTCTGTTTGTCTATATATTCACACATGTATTATGTTTCGGGTTAATACAATTCTAGCATGAATAATAAACATTTATCATGATATAAGGAAATAAATAATAATTTTATTATTTCCTCTAGGGCATATTTCCTTCAGTAACTGTCCCTAAGTAGCCGAAACACCATAGGAGACTCGACTCACTACTCAAGCAACTACAAACGATATGGGGATCAAAATGGGTTAGGTTGCGGGAGTCGTTGGTGGTAATAAGGATGATATGGTGAAGGCCCTAGGCAAAGATGCCAAAATTCCAATGTTTGATGGAGTCAAATGATGCTGGAAGTGTTTTTGTGGAAAGGAGGATGTCAATAGCTACAAAACGAGCCAAAGAACGTCAAAATCCGAGTCCGGATGAATTATTTATGGCCGAAACAAAAATCAGCGGAAGTTAGTTTTTTTTTTCCAGGTAACGGACGGATGTCCGGTGGCTGGGCGCGGGACGGACGTGCGAAAAAGGCCGGAATCCGTGATTTCGGTTCTGTTGAGTGGTTCCGGTCGTCCGGTAAAGGTCAGACGTCTGGTGCTCCGGACATCCATAAAGTGTCGGTCGTCTGGTGGATCGGGGTCAACACGGGATTTGAGATCCAGAACGCGATTTTGGGCGGAAATTGGGGATTCTGGGGTCAAATTGAGAAGATTTCGTGGATGGAAAGTGGGAAAACTTGTGGAGATGCTAGATCCACTCAAAACAAAGCAAATCCATGGATCAAATTCAACAAAATATCATCCAAACCAACAATTCACAAAAAACATTTGGGGCTATTTTTGGTGGGGATTTTCCGATTTAGGACGAAATCAACAAAATTAGGCTAGAAAAAGAGGGATAGGGACTCAAAAAACATTATCAACCATGGCTCATGATACCAAGATGATATAGGGTGGAACCCTAGGGACCGATCATTTATGATGAGGGGGATTCCCAAAGAACACAATGAACACACGAGGGAAAAGGAGAGGAAACACTCAAATCAACGAGAAACGGTTACACATGTGCTAGATCCACATACACACGGAGAGATACGCTATTCAAATCGAACAAAGGACGATACAAACGGTAGCTAGTTCATCCCAATCCGTGAGGAGTTGAGGCCTTGAATCCGAGATGGATCTTCCCAAATAGGGGTCTTGATTCCCCTATGGGATCTTCTCCAAAGGAGGTCTTGAACTCCAATGAAGTGGTCTCTCTCTCTCTCAACAATAGAGTAGAGTAGGTAGGAGCAAAGCTCACATACAAATGAATTATCACTTTGCTAACCCTAGAAAGGAGAGGGAGGTCTATTTATGGTCTAAGCCACGAAAGGGGTAAGCGGGAAAGGGATACAAGGCCAAAGGCCCAACTGTGCACTGGCAGGCGTCGGACGTCCGAGGGACGTCTGTCGTCCGGTGGCTCGCGGGGTCTGGACGTCCAGAGGGTGTCGGACTTCCGACGTTTCTTCTCTGTACAGGTGTCGCCGGATTTCCGGTATCGATCGGTCGTGTGGTGGTTGTAGTGTGTCGGACGTCCGGCGTCTCGTCGGTCGTCCGGCCGCTGTAGCATGCACCGGTTGCGGTTCTCCTGGCTGAGCTGGGCGTAGTCGCGTCGGACGTCCCGTGGATCATCGAACGTCCGGTGATCGTCGGACGTCCGGTGGTTGTAGCTTTGGTGCAGCTCCGTCTTCTTCTGTCTTCGCTTCCACGCTTCCCTCGCCGATGGTGTAGGTGTTCCTTGCCGCTTGCACTCCTCGTCGTCGTCCGTTAAGCTCCGGCAATACCTATGTATGCACACGAGAGAAATGTCAAGTAGTATATCTTCCTCGATTGGGTTAAGTGAGCACGTGTAAAGAAGATGATTTACCTTTATATATATGTGAAGTAGAGGTCGTACATGTCACTTGTCAAATAGACTCTTGACATGATGATGTCCGTAGGATGCTCCGCATCAGACAGCCTCATGGACCAACGTCAAGTGACTCGAGGCACCTCTAACCCGTAAACACCGTCAGGCACCAAGCCGTTGCCATGATCGACCTTCGATGCTTCTCCTCTCGGATCTACTCCCTCCGTTCGGAATTACTTGTCTCGGAAATGGGTGTATCTAGAACTAAAATACATCTAGATACATCCATTTTCGCGACAAGTAATTCCGAACGGAGGGAGTACTTAGGTGACGGCAGCTACCCACCAGCTTCCGGTGACCTTGGCGTAGGACATCTTCATGTATTTTCCTCATACTTGGGCTTCACAAGGTGTGGGCTCTTGTTTCTTTTGGGCATATGCTTAGGTAGTACTAGTAGCAGTAATGCTAACAAAAGGACACACCCTGGCTAAGATTTGGAAACATTCTCACACGGAAAACATTAGGAGATTAGGATTCGGAGGATGGAAGAAAAATACCAAGGAAGAAGATACAAGTATTATGGTTTAAAATTTTACATAATGGCATCTATAGGGTACGCGGAGTTTTGGATCTAGGGAGCGTACCCTCACTGGTGAATAGTTATTAAAAACAAATAGGAAATAAATTTAAAATTCAGATTTTTTGTAAATGTTCATGTTAGTGTACCAGTGTGCTTGCCATTCTTCATGGAAACCGGATAGCAGTACTTCGTCGATGAAAAAACAAAATTAAGTATACAATTTGAAGGTGAGATTTGTTATTTGACTTTTAAATTTTTTTGCAGACATCCACATGCTTAAGCTTTTCCCCTAAAAGTTTGCTGGTAGCATTTGGGTGTGACAACGACCACATCGTATTTTTTTATAAAACAAATTGACCTTGGCAAAATACATTTTTGACGTGCATGAGCATATACTCCCTAGAGCCAAAAGCAATATCCGCATCTATAGGTGTGATGCAAATTTGAGTGGTATTTTTTCAAAGAGAAAAGTTGTAGTAGCATTTCTCTAAGTCGGAGGCGGCATAATTGTAATGTCATTTATCTAATTAACCGATGAGAAAGACTACTCCAGAAATATGACGAATGTAAAGAGCACAAACAGCTACGTAGTACTTTGATAAACAACAACCTCAAAGTAGCATAGCTCATGCGACAGAGATAACATCTGCCCTGGGATCCAAATAAAGCGAGTCATGGATGCAAAATGAGAGCGCAGCAGTACTACAGTAGTTCGTTTTTTGTTCCTGCCAAAATGGCAGAAAACTCTAATTCTAACTGATGCTAATTGTGTTGATAAAAAGAAAAGAGCAAGGCAATCTGTCAGACAAAAAATTACATAATGACTGAAACAATCTACAACAGTTTGCACCACATTGGACTTACCAGATATTTTGCAGGCCAGTCTTGTAATGTGAAATCAACGTTTTGTGTTTGTTGTGCAACAAAAACGAAACAAAGTAGGCTACTCACTCTCCTCACTTAACGAAATCAGCACTGTATATTGTTCCAAACAAAACATGGTAGGCTACCAAACTGAATAGTCTACGTTACTTTCCTGTTTAAAGCAGAGTGTAAACAACTTGGGTTATTGTCAGCTAGTACTAACCATTTTGACAACTGACAGGTGCAGCAACAGTCCAAAGCATAATAGTACAAACAAGAACTTGCGGTTTCCCATCATTTGAACCATCTGATCTGATCACCAAACCGGCCTACATTTCTGCTTACAAATTTCAGTGAGACTTTCATTTCCATTGCCCTAATTTACAATTCTCTGTCGGCTAAATTCACATTTTGTCAATCAAGTGTAGTAGTATCAATTTTACAACAACAACACAGTAATACACACAGTTAAGGCACCTCACCAGTACAACCTGACCGGCGGCACCGTGAAGCCTTGGGCCTCGTCAAGGAACGGCACCATCTCCGGCCGCGCCTGGAGGTCGCCGTAGAAATCGTACTCCGCTTGGTAGTCGTGCAGGTCCAGTTCCTTCTTCTGGTTGGTGTGATAATGGTGCTTGGCCCCTGCCGGCTTGCCGAACCCGAATAGGCTCAGTTCCTCGCACACCCCCAGCGCCATTACCACCGCCTGCATACCTGAGGAATAGTGGAAGTACCTCTCGTCGTGCTTCCGGGTCCAGTTGCTCGCCGGAGCACCCGTGTCGGACACGAATCGCCGGATCGAGTAGTACTTGGCAATGCGCGCCGAGAGCGCGTCCAGGCGCGCGTCGGTGACGAGGAGCGGGAATGGGGAGGCGTGGGTGGCGGTTGCGTTGCAGATAAGGGCGTCCAGGAGGTGCGCGGGCTGGCAGATGTACATGGCCATGGGCACGGTGGGGCCATACGGGTGGCACCCGCACCCTGCGGCGGTGGCGGCACTGCGGGACGCGCAGAGGTGGAGGATGTTGGAGTTGACGAAGGAGAGCGAGGTTTTGGCGCCGACGTCGGCGACGAAGCCGGCCACGCGTGCGTTGTTGAGGCGGATGACGAGCTCGTGCGCGTCGATCTGCGGTCCGCGGCCGGAGCCGAGGAGCGCGCCGCTATTCCCGACGACCGCACAGGTCGGGAAGCGCCGCCCGAGGACGCCGGCGAGCTCGCTCATGACGCTGGCCACATTACCGGTTCCGCCCCGGCGGCGGCGGTGGTGGGCGAGGAGGAAGGAGTGGAGGGACGTGCGGAAGGACGCGAGCAGGGATTCGTCCGAGGGGAGTGCCTCGGCGGGGATGCGGAGGCGGGACACGGTCCTCGGCCTGGGCGGGCCGCGGGCGGTGCGGGCGAACGGGAGGCGGAGGTAGAGGAGGCGCTGGCGGTTGCCAAGGCTGGGGAACGTGGATATCGAGCCATTCACGAGCAGTGCAGCTGCGTCGGCGAGGACTTGCTCGGATCCCACACCTTCCACCGCGGCGAGGCGACGAAGGAGCGGGTCCCCGGCCGCGGGACGAAGCGGCGGCTGCAGGGGGGGGAGGTGGCGGCGGAGGGAGAGGGAGAGGAGGGAAAGCAAGGCGAGTACAAGGACCGGCGGGAGGTGGCGGGGCTTCATCTCCGGCGGTGCGGGCGGTGAGATCCCGCGGCCATTAGTAGGTGCCGCGTGACTCGAGGGGTGGAGGGTGAGTCGCCGACGTGAGAGAGTGTCAGTGGGGTGGGGGAGAAGTCAGAGCAGCTGGGGGCCTGGGGCCGAGTGGTGCGAGGCAGCTCCAGTAGTTCGAACGAGGTGACCGAATCGTGGGGCCGGATCGCCTTGGGGCATACGTGTCAGTGGTGGGTTGCTTGGATAGTTTGTTAGTTCGGTGGGCAGTTCGGGTGCGCTGCATTCAAACGTCCCAAAAGTAGGGTAAGTAAGGTGTGAGTCGTGTTAGCAGCCGTAGAACTGGCCAATAAGGTCCAGTTCTTTTGGCCGATTCTTCCAGAATCTCGAGAATCAACTCTCCATCCAGCTTCTTTCAGAATCTTGAATCCATATATTTTTTACAATCTTATCTAATTAGGATGTAAACAATTAAGATTGTAAAAGAAATACGGGTACAAGATTCTGAGAGAAGCTGGGTGAAGGGTTGATTTTTAAGATTCTGGGAGAATTGGCCAAAAGAACTGGGCCTAAGGAGGGGATCAAAGGGAACATCTTAATCGATCCACGTAATTAAGAAGGCTCTTCTCCTCGCAAACAATACTCGCGTGGCTGCAGCCGGTGAGCAGCGCCCGTTGATTCATTTGGGGTTTGTTTCTGTGAAGATTAGTTATGCGGTGATAGGTTAGAACATCCTTAGCAGATCCCGCAGCCCCAGCCGCTATAATAACCGCCGTTTTAAGGTGCCGGGCCGAAAAATCAGCCAAAGCGCCGCATGTGAAGTTTTCACAGCCTGATTCTTAGTTTCCCCTACCGCTAGAAAATTTTGACGGAGCGGAAGTTTCAGCTCGCACACTTCATGCCGCCGCCGCAGCATCTCGTCGTCGATTCTTGCTGGCCCCGCGACCCCGTGCCGTCGAGTAGTTCCGCCACCCCTTCCCGCATCTTTTCCACTAGTTTGGGAGCTCACGGATGGCCGTTCCATCCCGCGGGCGCGTGGCTGCCTCCGCCGCCATTGATCCGTCGTGGAGCTTTGCACGGGGCCTCATTGCGGTCGGAAGACGTTGCTCCGGGCGCGATTAAGCCATGGATTCATGCTCGCAGCCCCCGCGCCCGCCGGCGCCGCGTGTTTGAGGCCTCGCGGCCTGGGAAAGAAGGGGTAGTGGATTCGCTACCGGTCATCGGTAGGGGCGGAGCAGCGCGTTCTTGTGGCCAAAGGTAATTTCTCTAGTGGTTTCGTACATTTTAATTTTAGGAGAAGGGTGATATGTAGATTAAATTGAGGATTATTATTTTTAGATGGATAATGATTGGAGTTCATCGGAGTCGGATGATTCTGACATAGAGGATATGCTTTTCGACGAAAATGTTGAGCACCTCGTGTTGTTGCATCTCGTCCAAGAATTTGAGGCCGGTAAGAAGAGAAAGCGTCGAGGATCGACATTTGGCCGTCTTTGCATTCCAGGCAACCGAGCTCTCAGTCATTCCATGCTCATGAAAGATTACTTCGCCGAGGTACCGCCCTATCCGGTTCACCTCTTTCTTAGGATACATCGAATGCTTAGATCTCTTTTTCTTTGCACTGTGGAAGCTTGTAAGCAAAACTCTTGTTTTTTCACTCACCGGAGGAATGCCGCCGGTTTGCTTGGGTTTAGTTCATACCAAAGGATATCATTGGCAATGAGAGTGCTAGCATATGGCATTCTGGCTGACTACACTAATGAGTATCTTCACATTGGGGAAGATACCACACTCAAATGCCCGTGTGTGTTTGCCAAGGGTTCGATCCGGGTTTTTGGTCCCTAGTATCTCCGACCTCCTAATGAGGACACAAAGAAGTTGATGACGATGAATGAAGCAAGAGGTAGGTTGGGTTGTGCATGCTTGGAAGTGTGGATTGCATGAATTGGAGGTGAAAGAATTTCCCTACGGCTTGGCATGGGCAGTACACGCGGTTCTCGGCCTCGGCAGGTGATACGCGTCCAACGTATCTATAATTTTTTATTGTTCCATGCTATTATGGTATCAATCTTGGATGTTTTATATGCATTTACAAGCAATTATATATCATTTTTGGGACTAACCTATTAACTTACTGCCTAGTGCCAGTTGTTGTTTTTGCCAGTTTTTGATTTTTCAGAATATCAGTACCAAACGAGGTCCAAATGCCACAAAACATTTTGGAGATTTTTTTCTAGACAAAAGAGAAACTAGAAGCTTCAAGAGAGGGTCAGGAGACGAAGGAGGTCGCCACGAGCCACCAGGGCACGCCATGGTGCCTCGTGGGCTCACCTTTGCTCCGTTTGACCTAATTTCGCCTCTATAAATTCTCTAAAATCGGGAAACCAATAGAGAGCCATCCAAAATACTTTCTCCATCGCCGCAAGTTTCTTTACCACGAGATCCCATCTGGAGGCCTTTTCCGGCACTCTGGCGGAGGTGCTTCTTTGTTCTAGGCAGCGCCTCCCCACCCAACAAGAACCAGGGCGGACGGCTCTGTCGAGAAGAAAATGATGCAGGGCAAGGTCGGACCCGCTCACCGGCTTGCCAGACGATATGCTGCGGGAGATTCTGGCCAGCCTCCTGGCCAACTGCGGCGCCGTCTGCTGGTCTTGGCTTAGCCTCGCGTCTGACCCCAGGTTCCTCCTCAACCACCATAGCCGCCAGCCGGCGCTCCCCGTAATCAAGTCCTGCGAACTCGCCGCCGACAGGGTCAGCATCCAGCCCGCGTCAACGTCGTCCTCCTCCGGTCCGCGGATCTCGTCCTCGGCAGGAACCACATCTGCAATCCGGTCACGTGCCAGTGGGCTACCCTCCGCCGGGACGGGAAGCTTGTTGACAACATCGTCAGCCTCTTCCTGCACCAACCTTCAAACAAGTACCGCGTTGTACTGGACAAGATCATACCTTCCTTTGCTTGTGCACTGTCCAGAAGAGCACCAAGTCCTCACCGTAGGAACCAACAAATCAAGGCGCGTTGATTGTTCGCCGATCAGTTAGACGTGACTATACTCCGCCGGCGTGCCGGTCCTTCTCAATGGCGGCCTGCACATGCACTCGAATGGTGTCCACCACAGGATCGTGGTTTTCGACACGGTGGCGGAGACGTTCCAGTACATGCGGCCACTGTATGTGAACCCCCGTCATACTTAAGTGCCTTGGAAGTTTGCCTGAAAAGTGTCTTCAATGGCTTCCTAGGTACCAATGAAATGAGGAGGCAGGTTGTTAAGCCAATGCCGAGCCGGCCCTTTAGCTTGAGCGGCAAGTATTTGATGGCATGGAGGTCATCTCCATTGGCCATCTGTATGTGGAGAAGGAAATCTTCAATCCGTACTGCTGGGTCTGTAGTGCCATCATATGATTTTATATTGATGGGCTTAAACCCTTCTGGAAACTGGTGTTTCATTACCCTATCTATAAAATAGATGGAGTCAGCTGGACCTTGGAATCGGGTGGTATCCCGTCGGAGGTCGGGGGAGAGCCGTGAGTAGGCTTGATCTCGGGCGCAGCTATTCCTGTCCAACCAGGCGTCGTAGACGTCCGACCCAGCGGGCACGCGTCCTCTTGATCCGTAGATGGACCTAGGAGGCGCCCTATTTGCCTCAATGTGATGTTGAATGTCGTGAGGGTCTAGGTAGTCTACGGGGTCCTTGCCATAACAGGTGTGGAGTCGGTCGAGTGTTGAGATTTCCCCGCATTGGCCTATCCCGGCCTCTAGGGGGGCGGTCAGGCTCATTGACGGCTAGTTCTTCATGGAACTCTAGCAGCAGACACCTACGTGGGTATGATTTCGGTGCCCTATGGCGTTGATCTTCGAGATCTTGTTCGGCCGAGAGTACTTTGACCCACTTTTCGTTCAGCACATCTATGTTGGCTTGCAGCTGCTGCTGCTTGCGTTTCATGCTTCGAGAGGTGGCGACGAGGCGCCGTCGAAAGCGTTCTTGTTCAAAAGGGTCTTCGGGGACAATGTAGTCCTCGGTGCCAAGGCTCTCTTCTTCCTTGGACTCCAGCATGTAATTATCGTTGACCCTTCAAAGAGGTCATCGGGATCTAAGTTCTCAAGGTTTCATTTGAGACTTTATTCTGCACTTGGGAGGCTTGAAAGCGAGTTCAGGGTTATCGGTGTCACCGACTATTGTGTCGCCGTTATCAGTGGTGACGTTGTTGCCGCTGGGCTCCCCGTTATTGCCCCTTCTGCGTCTGTGCTAACGCCTTAGAGGGAATCTGGGGGTGTCAACCATATATACATCATAAGTGCATGTCGCAGTCCACCTACCAATGTTTACCAGAGGCGAAGTGTTTTTTGTGGGGCCATCGACATCTTCATCCATGTTTGTGTCCTCATCGTAGTCTAGCATGTCGGTTAAGTCATCAACTGTGTCGACTAGGTGGGTGGGACGTAAATCTCGTTCGTCAGCTTTAAGTCCGATCTGGTCATAAACTGAAGTCTTGCCATCCGAGATAGACATGCTCTGGATACGGTCAAGCATCTCATTGAGGTGGGATAGTTCTTCGGAATTCATGGCTTGGCTATAGGCAGGGCTGACTAAAAGTGTGCCCAGTGTATAGCTTGTTGTGTTTTCAGCATGAAGGAGATCTGAGAGTGATCCTAGATCCTGCGCCGAGGTCGACTCTAAACCCGATGTAGCCTCAGAGGTGGGGGTCAAATCTATGTCCTGGCCCGACATCCTCGAAGGAGATCGGTTCCAGAGTCGAGCCTCCGGAGTCGGACATGTCCTCAATCCGGCCGGGCGTCTAGCCTGACAGGACGAGTTCGCCGTGAGAATCTGCGGTATACTCTATGCCGCCAAAGGTCACGATCTGACCTGGGGTGTAGTTTTCGATGGAGGCCATATGGCCAGTCGAGTCGGCATAGAAGATCATGCTGCCGAACACAAAAGGTTGGCCAGGGGCATAAAGCTCTCGCAGCAATTAACACATTTGATCTACAGATGATCCATTAATCCTTTTATTGATCTCATAGCGAAACTCTTAATGAAAGCAGCAGTATTTGGTGTGAAAACTGGCAGACCTCAGGGTAGGGGGTCCCGAGCTACGGATCTTAGACAGATGGTAACATGAACAGGAGACGGTGTTTTACCCAGGTTCGATCCTCTTGATGGAGGTAAAAACCTAAGTCCTGCTCTTGTTTATATTGATATAGATGTATCAAGTACATAGTTGATCTACCTCGAGATCGTAAGATGTGGTCTAACTCTAGGGCTAAGTGAATGAGATTGCGTTGATGTCCCCTCTACAAGCTAAAACCTTTGGCTTATATACACGCCAGGTAGGGCATCTAGGATTACAAGGTCGGTATCTAGGCGATGAGGTGGTAGGAGAAGTCTTAGAGTATATGACAAGTCGTTGACAGGCGCAATCTTGATCACGTCGTGCAACTTCTGAAGTCCATCTTGATAAGAATAAGGGCCCACCAGCCCAATCCGAGGAGCATGGACCGGCTAGGTTAGTACCCCCTAGTCCAGGACACCGTCAACAGGGGATGAACTATTCGAATTGTAAAAAATGGAAATTAGACGTTGAAGCCAAAAATCACAAGTCGTGCTTAATTACGGAAAAATGCTTGTCGTTGTTACGTACCGTAAAAACATCAAAAGTCTCCTTCAGCACGATGGTGAAGCACCTACCGTTTTGCAGATGAGGCATCCCGTCGCACATACCCCGATCTCCGCAATAGTCACACCCAGGGATCCTATCGTGGTCAGACATTTCCTGTATTCATAGGCAAAGATTAAAAATTGATGGCCAACAACAGGAACTCAACACACATATCATTATTATTCATCACGCGTTGACTATTGGTCTATCGAGTCTTTCCTTGAAAACTCTCATCTCACGTGGTGTATATGGTGGGCACTCCCTCTGACATATTCGACCGTCGGTGATGGTCGCTCCTCCCTTCGTTCCCGAGTGCATTACATCAAAATGTCTAGCACACAGGAACAAAGGAGAAGCGACCCCCACGAGAAAAATCGAGATTCTTCCTCTCTGACATTTTGCGATCGTCAGTGATGATCGCTCCTCCATTCATTCAAAGTTACACCAAAATGTCTAGCACCTTCGAATGAACAAGAAGCGACCCCCACGACAACAGTCGGGATTCTTCCTCTCTCATATTTCGACAGTATATGGTGGACTCTCCCTCACAGATATTTTGACCGTTGGTGATAGTCGCTTCCCCTCCTCCTCTCGTGCATTACCAAGGTATATCACTGGAAGAAGGAAAGGAAGCGGCCCCTATGACAACAGTCGGCATCCTTCCTTCCAGAGTAGACTAAAAGTCACATAAGGAGCCCCGACAGAATGACAGTCAACCCGTTACATATATCAAGTAATTACATAAAAATTACCTACGGATTGCCGGAGTGTTATTTAATTCCTGTTCCAGCAAATCACGGGCATTCGACATTTCCTACTTTATAACACAAGTCATGCTGAAATCCACGAAAAATTCCAGCATGACCTTTGCTAAAATAGGACATATGGAGCGCCTGAAATTTGCCGAAACTAAAATTAATCAACATTCTGACAAAACATAGGCCACTCGGAGTTTCGCCGCAAACAATAAAAGCCAATATATCACTTGGGTAAGCACATACACATGCTACTACTACATAGTACTACTCCACATATCAAAGTAACAAAAAGACCATCTTAATTTACTTTACTCACTGGACGACTATCGAGGATACCGGTGATCTTCTAGGTGTCGTCAAGCGGCACGTCGGTGATCTTCCCTGCACATAAATAAAATAAATATGTGAGTTGTGCTTGATTCCAAATAGCAACCTATGAGAATATCCAATTTGATTCCAAATAAAATTTCTACTTTACACCCTAGAAAAATGCCCTGATTTTTTACCTACTTTCTGCAATAAGTTTATAGTTCCACAATATAACTTAGAGTTTGATTGCTGAAATATATTTGAAAATATACTATGAACCCTAGAAAAATGCCCTAATTTCATAATATAACAAGTACATGACATTTTTTAAAATTCTACCAACTAAATATAGTAAACTACAACTATAATATAGAAACTATAAACTACTTTAGTAAACTACAAACTAAGATTAATTTAGTTAAATGAGGGAGCTAGGAGGGAGGAGGGAGGAGGGCCGGTGGCGGCTGGAGGAGGAGGGAGAAGGGTCGGCGACGCCGGGAGGAAGGAGAGAGGATGAGGAGGGAGGAGGGTCGACGACAGCTAGAGGAGGAGGAGGGTCGACGACAGCTAGAGGAGGAGGAGGGTCGGCGGCGGCTGGAGGAGGAGGAGGAGGGAGAAGAAGGCGATGGCGGCTGTGGCTGGGCGTGCTCACCTAGGGCTCGGGGGACGACGAGGCAGGGGAGGAACTCGCGGAGGGCTCCGGGGCTCGGAGTACGGCGACAATGCAGCGATGGCGGGAGGAGCACACCGAAAATGCGGCGACAGTGAGAGAGGGAGAGTGAGTGAGTGAGGAGAGGAAGAGTTAGGGAGCCGAGGAAGAGGATAACCTACCAGTAGCAGCAGCGTGTCCTGTAAAGCGCGCTACTACTATACGTAGCCTGGTGGGTATGATGGCCACCACATAGCAGTAATGCGGTTTGGCACACCCGCGCTACTGCTAAACGGATAGCAGTAGCGCGTTCCAAAGGCCCGCGCTACTGTAAAGTAGTAGTAGCGCGGGCGTCAGACCCGCGATACTGTTAAGCCTCCACCTATAAGATTTTCTCTAGTGGTGAGGGACAAACCGGAGAAGGAAGAGCCATCATAATCTAGTGGAGAGAGGAAATAACAGTGTTAAAGATGGGAAGATGGCTCGACCCCGAGAGAGAGAGAGAGTTCTGTTCGCGGGTCAAGCGGTAACATAATGTCAAACGAAATAACATAGTAGAGATGAATTATTTAGATATTATAGGTAACACGAATCTTCAACTTGAATCACTACTTGAAACACAAGGTTTGTTACATATTCTGCAAATAAAGGATAACAAAGCCATGACTTCTTTTGGCCATGACTTATTTTATATCATTATTATGAATTAAATATTTTTCATTTTTGTCCTTTATATAAGGTATTATCATATTGATGTAAAAAGGTTCTTACCACTTGAACATTTTAGATATTAGATTGCAAAAAAAATCGGCCTCCTTCATATGCAGCCGCCGCCTTCTCTCGAAAAAAGCTTAGGGTTCCTCTGCCTCCTACCAGCGTTGTCGCTGGTTCACCTCGTCTTCGGTGGTTATAGGGTCATGGTTGCGCGATGGATCTCGGCTTTTGCCAGCGGAGGGCTTTCTTTTTAGATATTACTTTGAGTTATGTTATAGGGTTTGCGTTTTGATCAGCAAGGCGAGGCGGCGGCGGCTCTCTGAAAATGGAATCATGTTCTTCCGGCCTAGCCCTATCCTGGTGATGCGTCTAGTATCTTCGGAGGCCGTCTGGAGGCGTGTCTCTGGCGGATCTCGTAGGATTCGGTCGGCGGTTGTCTTTGGTGGATCTATTCGGAATTCGGATCGAGTATACGTTCATGTGTCTTCACGTTGGATCCTTCTGATTTACGCGACTTCGTCGGCGGCGATTGCTGTTCTAGTGCGCTGGTTCTATGAGCCCTTAGCACGACCACTTCTTAACTATCTATTACAACAAGTTTTGTTTGGCACCGGCAAAGGGAGGGGTGATGAGCCGATGACGACGGCGTGCCTTCGGCTCGTTTCAATACTTGTAGTCGTCGCTAGATGTTCTACGAGTCCGAAGAAAGATTTGTATTTACACGTGTGAGATTACCATTTAACCACGAACGAGTACAAGAGTTAAGAGTATTCGATACCGATCCAATACCATTCAACATCGAGTTAAATGCTTCAGGCCTGAGCCCCCGCTCCCGCTGGATTGTTACAATCCGGGTTAGAAGCGAGACTGGCGATCCACACCTGGTCGGCCACCACCGGCTGGTCGTCGTCGTTCCGGTGCCACGTCCACAGCGCGTGTGTCGCATTCACCACCTGCAGCCTGCCGTGCCCGAAGCTCGCTTCCCGGAACACCGACGTCTTGGGCTGTGGGTCGATATACTCGTCTGCCAACCCTTCCCGGTTCCCGCCGTCTCCGATGGTCACGTACACCGGCCCGCACTGGTCCTCCATGCCGCCGTAGACGCGCGTGAACCTCTCGTACGCGTGCACGTGCCCCGCGAACACCGCGTCCACGCGCGCCGCGCGGAGCAGCGCCTCCATGGCGTCCCGCATGTCGTCGCCCTCACCCTGGTGCGCCTCGTTGCTGTTGTACCACGGCGCGTGCACCAGCGCCACCACGAACGGCGTCTTGGCGCGGTCGATCCTGGCGAGGTCGCCCCGCAGCCACTCGTGCTGCGCCGTGCCGGCCTCGAAGCCCGCGTACGAGCCTAGCATGATGACATGCACCATGCCGCCCGCGACGTCAAAGGAGTAGTAGAGGTTCGACCCCGACGGGGAGTCGCCGGCGTCGTACGGCATGCGCCACCGCGCGTTGTAGGCCTTGAAGGCACGCGGCTCGAGGAGCGGGATCCTCTCGATCTCGTGGTTGCCCTCGGTCACCATCCACGGCCGCGCGCTAGCCAGCGGCTCGACGAGCCGGCCGTACGAGTCCCAGCGCGGCTGGAGGAAATCGGCGTACGACAGGTCGCCGGGGAGGAGGAGCATGTCGTAGTCGGCGGCCGCGATGTGCTGCAGCGTGCTCTTGGTCCAGCCGGTCTGTCCGAGGTCACCTGCAGGACGCCCACCGACGCATGAATGAAACTACCAGAGACCGAAATAAATAAGGCGAAACTGAAGAGCATTTGATGTGATGTGATGCGATGCAGTACCGACGATGACGAAGGTGAAGGGGAGGCTGGCCGGCGGCGTCCGGAAGGAGAACTCGCGCGACGGGTCGGAGCTGCAGCGGTAGTAGTACGTGGTGCTGGGTTTCAGTGGGCCGACGACGGCGTCGTGGATGTTCCCCGAGTGGTAGAGGGCTAGGTACGAGTAGCTCGTGGTGGTTCCTGTCGCTGAGAATGGGTACTGGCCTGAGGTCGTGCCGTACTCCACGACTGCCGGTGCATCGTCTTCGGTGATCCATGTCACCCTCATCTCGTCATGGCCAACAATCGATATATGGACCTGAAAGTAGTAAACAAAAAGTATTGGCAAGCTAGGCATTTCGAAAAATGGAATTCTTGTTTGCTCAAACATCGCAACCGGTCGGTACAGTCAATACATGCAAAATCAGTCAGGGTCTGCTTTCAGTTTTTTGGGTACAATTATATGGTTTATGTCGAAGAGAAATTTATATGGTTTTTATACTTCGGTCTATATGGTTTTATACATAGATACAGTTCGGTTTGGTAATAACCATTTACTTTCGGTTTGGTTTCGGTAATGACAAAACTAACCAAAGTTGATGCGAATTTTGAGCAAACACATCACTCCACGTGTAAATACATGATATATATCATAATGAAAAAAACAATTAGAAAGGAATATAGAAGGGACATTGGATAAGCAGTCAAACTAATCATATAACTGAAGCACTAAATGAGCTAGAAAGTACTCCTTCCGTCCGAAAATTCTTGTCTTAGATTTGTCTCCGTATCTAGACAAATCTAAGACAAAAAATTTGGATGAAGGGAGTATTGTACAATAGCATCTCATTACGCTTTTGAACCCAAAAAATCTCAACAACAACAACAAAGCCTTTAGTCCCAAACAAGTTGGGGTAGGCTAGAGGTGAAACCCATAAGATCTCGCAACCAACTCATGGCTCTGGCACATGGATAGCAAGCTTCCACGCATCCCTGTCCATAGCTAGCTCTTTGTCGATACTCCAATCCTTCAGATCTCTCTTAACGGACTCCTCCCCTGTCAAATTCGGTCGACCCCGCCCTCTCTTGACATTCTCCGCACGTTTTAGCCGTCCGCTATGCACTGGAGCTTCTGGAGGCATGCGCTGAATATGCCCAAACCATCTCGCATTTATGTTGGACAAGCTTCTCCTCGATTGGTGCTACCCCAACTCTATCTCAGTATATCATCATTTCGACTCAATCCTTCCTCGTGTGACCACACATCCATCTCAACATCGCATCTCCGCCACACCTAAGCTGTTGAACATGTCGCCTTTTAGTCGGCCACACACCGCGCCATACAACATTGCGGGTCGAACCGCCGTCTGTAGAACTTGCCTTTTAGCTTTTGTGGCACTCTCTTGTCACAGAGAATGCGAAGCTTGGCGCCACTTCATCCATCCGGCTTTGATTCGATGGTTCACATCTTCATCAATACCCCCATCCTTCTGCAACATTGACCCCAAATACCGAAAGGTGTCATTCCGAGGTACCACCTGGCCATCAAGGCTAACCTCCTCCTCCTCACACCTAGTAGTACTGAAACCGCACATCATGTACTCGGTTTTAGTTCTACTAAGCCTAAAC
This sequence comes from Aegilops speltoides, assembly GCA_021437245.1. NCBI lineage: Eukaryota > Viridiplantae > Streptophyta > Magnoliopsida > Poales > Poaceae > Aegilops > Aegilops speltoides. Next base: position 204,458,187 of record CM038145.1, on the reverse strand, counting down.
CCTTTCGATTCCAAGGTTTGTCTCCAAAAAATCTCAATTTCGATTAATTTGGTTTAATGAAATGGTTTTTGGTTTCTAACCGACAAAACCGAAATAATGGTTTTCATATTTCAGAATTGAAACTGGAACCTAAAAAACCGAAAATATTGGTTCAGTTTGATTTTTTAGTCTGGTTTTTGGTTTTATGATCGATTTTGCACATCCTGAAAAATCAGGCATCAAGATAGCTAGATCTAGATGCACACAACCCAACACGTCTTGCATAGATGCCGGTTTAGTCTTCAGATCGGCTCTACAGCCACCTAAGTTTTGTTAATCTTTTGCTCATGTTAATTAGCTATTGTTGCAGAAAAAATAATCCAAGTAGTTTCTATGTGATCACCAATTCTAAAAAATAATCGCTCTGTCCCTAAATATAAGTCTAGAAAGAAAGACTTGTATTTAGGAATGGAGGGAATAATTGACTTGTTTTCTTTTTACTCCATGCACTAATACAATCTCACTCAGTTCTAGAATGAACGTAAATAGTAGAAATGGCTAATCCACCTCCTTCTAAAGGGATCTTCAGAAACAAAACAAAGACCTGGGCAATCAATTTGCTAGTCATCCGAAAAGAAAATCTTGAAGTCCACGATCCTGTATGCTGATTCTTTATATAGAAATTAGATAATCCCTCTGTAAACTAATATAATAGCATTTAAATTACTAAAATAGTGATCTAAACGTTCTTATATTAGTTCACGGAGGGAGTACCTTTCAACAAGAGATTATGTGCATGTACAAACTTTTGTTGCAACTTTGAGTAACATGCAACTGAGTCGACTTATAATAGCGATTTTCTAGTTGACTATAAATAGAAAATCCTCCTTACTGAGCATACATTATGCACCGGTTTTGTTCTTTAATGACGAACTAAACTATTCCTTAAGACTACATGGCAGCAACTTATGTTGAATGCAGGGCCCTGGTTGAATGTTATATATTATATATGCTTGGCATATTCAGTTTACCTGTGCACGTCGGGAATACAGGAGTACTATAGCGATGAACCATTTGTCTTTCTATTTGAAACGGACAATGAGCAATTATCATGACTACGAGTAGTATACGTGAAGAAGTAGTAGCCACGTCAAGGTGACAATGACCAAATTAGGCAAGTTTGATATGCTTGCTTCTAGTGCAAAATAAGAAGCCGAGCAGCTTGTTCCGTTCGCTTTCTTGAGCGATTGACAGTAAGCAAATGCTCTAAGCGATCCTTGCTGGCCTCCTCGTGTGATTCCAGTCATGCTGTTGGTCCAAGATACCAGTATCCAAGAAGCATAATCCATTGCCACCTTTCACTGAACTTTCTAGTATGGTTCAAAAAATAACTTACTTCCTAGTGTTCTATTTTAGAGAAATTGCCTACTATTGTTATCCATGGACCGATGGACGATGGACACCATGATCACAACGAATGCCACGCTCTAGCACATAAAGCAAGAAGTATTTTCTTTTTGAAACAAAGGCAAAAGTTTTGCCTTATCGATTAATTAAGAAGAAGAGAGTTGCGTGGTTAATTTACGGAAAACCGGGCAGAAAAAAGATGAAGCATGAAGTATGATTCTGGTATAATCATACCGTTGCACCAAATCACCTTTTCTTTCACCCCATGTACTGATTTGAGTTCGGCAAAAGAAGCCAAGGGCAAACCACCCAAAACATATATTCACGGTGTGGAAAATGAAAGGGAAATGCACTAATGCATACTGGATTTCATTTTCCAGGAACCGAAAGCTCGAAACAACTTCCATACAAGAACGACAACCGGGAAAGCATATACCTGCGTCGGCGTCTGACCGCCGGCGTCCTTGGGCACGGAGAGCGTCGTCCTCGGCCCGGGCCGGACGTAGGGCGAGGTGACGGCGAGCGAGGTAGACAGCATGGACAAGACGAAGGCGGCGAGAACGATGAGAGCCAACGCTGTGCTCCCCGTTGCCATGGTCCAGAGAACGGAAGCAAACTGGAGAGAGGAACAAGAGGGCCCGAGGGTTAATATAAGTATATAGTGTAGTAGAGAATAACCAGGTATAGTAGAGCCAGGACACGCCGCTGAATCGCATGATTTAGTGGGCAACCACAACGGAAGTCAGTTTAAATTGGATGTGTTTCGGGTCTGAAATCTGACTTTTGGACGTTGGCGCCTGTCAGCTTCGGCGGTGACTTGGGCTACTTGTTTTCGTTTCCTGCACACGTAGACGAGGGACGTCGTCGACCGCGGCTATGGTTGAGCGATGGGAAGCAAGCCGACGTGTGAGAGCCATGCTCCGCAGGTCCAGGGGCGGTTTGCGCGTTCGCTGAAGTTTGCAATTTGGCCTCGGCGGTCCGGAAGATGGTGAGCGAGGTGATGTTTACCCTAGCACGGTGCTACCGGCCTCCGTCGACAGGTGATGTAAAATCTGCCCTGTCTTTATATTCTGTGGTCCCAATTTGAGGCAGCCCTAAAAAACACCTCTATGTGCTGTAAATATACATATACAGCTCACGTGCGGCTGACGGAAAACCGCAGTGCGCACAGGCCCAACCGCCATGCTGAACATTTTCGTGCGTGAGGCCAACTTCAACGGGACCCCAAACGGATGTCTACTTTGTCTGGATCTCGTTGGTTTGGGGGTGGCAATGAGGCCGTGTCTGACCGGATTCGTGGATGCGGCTGACGGACGCCCAATGTGCGGCCGCATTTTGACCGCATCTTGTTCGTTCACCAGCACGGTAGATAAAATAAAAATGATGCATATGAAATGGTTCAAATCAAACATAACTCCCAAATAGTCTTTATAATCCAATTGAAATTTGTTTGCATGACAAGAAAACAATATCAAATAATCTTAGAATCCAATCAAAATTTGTTTACATGACAAGAAATTAAACTCATAAATATATTGGTTGCCAATGTGAGTCCACACGTGCTCAACCAAGTCATCCTGCAGCTGGACATGAGTATGCCAATGACGCAACTCTCGATGAAACTCGACAAACTGTTCAAAGGTTGCAGGAGGTGGATGCTCAGACTCAACACTTTCACCCTGAAAAGCAAACTCTTGGTCGTAGATGCTATCATTGCGCTCATCCTCCACGATCATGTTGTGCATGATCACACAAGCAGTCAACACCTCCCAAAGCTTCTTCGTGCTTCATGTCAGTGCTGGGTTACGAACGATACCTCACCGAGACTGAAGCACACCGAAAGCACGCTCCACATCCTTCCTAGCACTCTCTTGCATTTGGGCAAACCTTTGTCTCTTCTCTCCTTTCGGATTGGGTATGGTCTTCACAAGAGTGGACCACTGAGGATAGATGTTATCAGCTAGATAATATCACTTGTTGTAATGGTGGTCATTGACCTCAAAGTTGACCTCCGGGCAGTGCCCTTTCGCAAGCCTTGCAAACACTGAAGACCGCTGAAGAACACTAATATCATTATGAGAACCAGCCATGCCAAAGAAAGAATGCCATATCCATAGATCTTGTGAAGCCACAACTTCTAGTATAACAGTGGCACCTTTCACATGCCCCTTGTACTGCCCCTGCCAAGAAAATGGACAGTTTTTCCACTTCCATTGCATATAATCTATACTACCAAGCATGTCCGGAAAGCCCCTCTCGGCATTGATCGCCAACAACCTCTCTGTATCAGCGACATTTGGCTCTCTGAGGTACTCCGGGCCGAACACTTCCACCACGGCCATGCAAAAACTATACAAGGAGAGGAGACATGTGAACTCACTCATACGAACACACTCATCCACAATATCATCAGGAATTCCATATGCAAGCATGCGGATAGCTGCAGTGCATTTCAGGTATGAAGAGAAACCAAGCTTACCTAGGGCACCCTCTTTGCAGTCAAAGTATGGGTCATGCACGTCCACTCCCTCGAGAATACGATTCAACACATGCCTTCTCATTCGGAACCGTCGATGAAATTGATGTGGCCTAAAGAGTGCACCATCCTTAAAGTAACTGACATAGAGAAGGGTATGGCCTTTCTCCCTATTGCGGTCCAAGGCCGGAGCATGGTCAGGGATTGATCCCCTGTATCGAGGCCGCTTCCTAGTGATGTGTTCATGTACAACCAACGCAACCGCCGGCTCATCATCATCCGAGGATGAATCATCCGATGAGCAAATGAAATCGTGAAAGAAAAATTCATCACCACTATCCACTGTACCTTGTGAGAAATCCGTCGAACGCCTTGCGGTCTGATACATCTCCAACGTATCTATAATTTTTGATTGTTCCATGCTATTATATTATCTGTTTTGGATGTTTTATATGCATTAATATACTATTTTATATTATTTTTGGTACTAACCTACTAACCTAGAGCCCAGTGCCAGTTTCTGTTTTTTCCTTGTTTTTGAGCTTCGCAGAAAAGTATAATACCAAACGGAGTCCAAACGGAATAAAACTTCACGATGATTTTTCTTGGACCAGAAGACACCCAGAAGAATTGGAGTGCAAGTTAGAAGAGCCAAGAGGCGACAACAAGGGTGGAGGGCACGCCCAGGGGGGTATGGTGCGCCCCCTACCTTGTGGGCCCCTCGGTGACCCCTTGACCTAAATCTTCCTCCTATATATTCACATATATCCCCAAACCACCAGAAGCATCCACGAAAACACTTCTCCACCGCCGCAAGCTTCTGTTCCCGTGAGATCCCATCTTGGGGCATTTTTCGGCATCCTGCTGGAGGGGGATTCAATCACGGAGGGCATCTACATCAACTCTATTACCCTTTCGATGAAGTAAGATTAGTTTACCTCAGACCTACGGGTCCATAACTAGTAGCTAGATGGCTTCTTCTCTCTCTTTGATTCTCAATACCATATTCTCCTCGATGTTCTTGGAGATCCATCCCATGTAATCTTCTTTTGCGGTGTGTTTGTCGAGATCCGATGAATTGTGGATTTATGACCAGCTTATCTATGAATATTATTTGAATCTTACCTGGATTCTTATATGCATGATTTGATATCTTTGTATTTCTCTTCGAATCATCGGTTTGGTTTGGCCAACTAGATTGGTTTTTCTTACAATGAGAGAGGTGCTTAGCTTTGGGTTCAATCTTGCGTGATTTCACCCCGTGACAAAGTAGGGGTAGCGAGAAACATATTGAATTGTTGCGATCAAGGATAAAAAGATGGGATTTACATCATATTGCTTGAGTTTATTCCTCTACATCATGTCATCTTACTTAAGGCATTACTCTGTTCTTTATGAACTTAATACTCTAGATGCATGCTGGATAGCGGTCGATGTGTGGAGTAATGGTAGTAGATGCAGGCAGGAGTCGGTCTACTTGACACAGACGTGATGCCTATATTTCATGATCATTGCCTGGGATATCGTCATAACTTTGCGCTTTTTTATCAATTTCTTGACACTAATTTCTTCACCCACCGTATTATTTGCCTTCAAGAGAGAAGCCTCTAGTGAAACCTATGGCCCCCGGGTCTATTTTCCATCATATTAGTTTTCGATCTACTATTTTGCAGTCTTCACTTTCATATCTATACACCAAAAAAATCCAAAAATATTTTATCTTTTGTTTACCTATCTCTATCAGATCTCACCTTTGCAAGTGACCGTGAAGGGATTGACAAACCCTTTATCGCATTGGGTGAAAGTGTTTGATTGTTTGTGCAAGTATTGGTGATTTGCGCGTTCTTCTGCTACTGGATTGATACCTTGGTTATCAACTGAGGGAAATACTTATCTCTACTTTGCTGCATCACCCTTTTCTCTTCAAGGGAAAAACCAACACAAGCTCAAGAAGTAGCATGAAGAATTTCTGGTGCCGTTGCTGGGGAGATCTACGCCAAGTCAAGACATACCAAGAACCCATCATAAAACACTCATCTCTTGCATTACATTATTCGCCATTTGCCTCACGTTTTCCTCTCCCCCACTTCTAAAACGATTTTCGAAAATATTTGCCCTTTTCTTCCCTCTTCTTTCATCTTTTCGTTTGCTTTTGTGCGCTCATTCGTTCGATTGCCTTGATGGCTCAACCTAAGAGCTTTGACCCTTACTTTAAAAGGCTGGAAGAAATTGAAAATAATACTAGGAGTTTCATGACTCTACAATTTGAGCACAATAGTTTCTTTAGGAACGAGCTCAAGGAGCAGAAAACTTTTATGGAGTATATGAATAAAGAGCTCGATGATATGTCCAAAGAATTTTATGGTCTTGAATCTTAATTTTGCTCGTCTTGAAAATTTAGTTGGCCAAATTTCCGATAAACAAACTACTTTGGTCAATAAGATGGCCGCTAAGCCGGAGTTTCGTGAAAACAATGATGAAGATCTTCAAGTGATTGATGTGACTCCTATTGAATCTTTGTTTTCTAAAATAAATCTTGATAAAAATGGGACTGGAGATGAGTCAACTTTAGTTAGAAGGCGTCCCAATGATTCAGAGTTTATAGATCTTGATGCAAAAATTGATAAAACTAGGATTGGAGAGGTCAAAACTTTAGGTAGCAATGAACCCACTCTTTTGGATTTCAAGGAATTTATTTATGATAATTGTTTTTTGATAGATCGTATTTCCTTGTTGCAATCCATGTTGAATTATCCTCATGCTTATAAACAAAATAAAGCTTTTACTAAACATATTGTTGATGCTATGATGAGATCTTTTGAAGAAAAGCTTGAATTGGAAGTTTCTATCCCTAGAAAACTTTATGATGAGTGGGAACCTACTATTAAGGTTAAAGATTATGAGTGCTATGCTTTGTGTGATTTGGGTGCTAGCGTTCCCACGATTCCAAAAACTTTATGTGATGTGTTAGGTTTCCATGAATTTGATGTTTGCTCTTTAAATTTGCATCTTGCGGATTCCACTGTTAAAAACCTATGGGAAGGATTAATGATGTTCACATTGTCACAAATAGGAAGTATGTGCACGTAGATTTCATTGTTCTTGATATAGATTGCAATCCTACATGTCCTATTATTCTTGGTAGACATTTCCTTAGAACGATTGGTGCAATTTTTGATATGAAAGAAGGAAACATTAGATTTCAATTTCCATTAAGGAAGGGCATGGAACACTTTCCTAGAAATAAAATTAAGTTTCCATATGAATCTATTATGAGAGCTACTTATGGATTGCATACCAAAGATGACAATACCAAGATATATGTTTTATGCCTAGCTGTGGGCGTTAAACAATAGCGCTTGTTGGGAGGCAACCCAATTTTATTTTTGTGTTTTTTGTTTTGCTACTGTTCTTGAATAAAATGCACATTATTACCTCTTTAGTAATTATGTTTTGGTGTTTCAATTAGTGTTTGTGTCAAGTAAGACCTTTGGAATAGCTTACGGTGATAGTTGATTTGATCTTGCCAAAAAATAGAAACTTTTGCGCCCAATAATATAATTTTAAAAAATCACAGAAATGTGCTTTGGATATAAATATTTTACACAAGATTGACATACAAACTGCCAAGGTTGTCCTAATTTTTTGGAATTTTTGGAGTTACGGAAGTATTCGAAGTTAACAGATTGCTACAGACCGTTCTGTTTTTGACAGATTCTATTTTCTATGTGTTGTTTGCTTATTTGATGACTCTATGTGTAGTATCGGGGGGGGGGGGGATGAACCATGGATAAGTTGGAATCACTACAAAAATAGACATATCCGTGACATTTTGGGCCAAACAATTTTTTTTTCTGTCATGCTTATGACACTTCTATGACGATAATTGTGACAAAATCCGGTATCATCATAGATGTGGTGGGCTCCTACTTCTATGACAAAAAATCATGACAAAAAATGGGCTTTTCGTCCTAGGCAGGTCAGAGACGCAGCTGCATGACATTCTTTTGGCCGTTCAAGACGGAAAAAACCGTGGTAGAAGCAAGGGCGAGGAAAATATCGAGGAATTTTCGGTTACGGTGGATGGTCGGGGGCCGAGCGATGCGCGTTTCTCTCGTACATGTACGCGCGTGGGTGCGAGGCGTTGGGCTCTAGCTGAACCCGAGCGAGGCGTTAGCCATCTTGAACCCGGCGATTACCTTTGTAGGCTACGTTCTTGAACCCGAGCGATCGATCGATGGTCGTTAATCGAACTGATCGGCGATTCGCCCGCTCTCGCTGCTACACAAGCCGATCGAACCTGCTGGCTCTTGATGAATAGTGAACGTTGTTGGGGGGTGGTGGATGAACAGTTCCCGGTGGGGGGGTGGATGAACATGACCCCGTGATTGTAGAGGTCGTTGCCGCTAGATGAATAGGACCCCGATCGAGCCGGTTGGGGGTGGATGAACAGGACCCCGTGGAGGGCAAGTTGAATAGTAGCCGGTGGAGGGCTGGATGAATAGTAGCCCGTGGAGGGGTGGTTGAACAGGGCCCCGTGGAGGGGGCTGGTTGAACAGTGGCCGGTGGAGGAGCAGTGGAGGCTGGATGAACAGGAGCCCGTGGATGAAGAGTCGCAGGTGGAGGCTGGAGGAGGTCAACGGTGGATGAACAGTACCCCGTGGAGGCTGGAGGAGGTCGATGGTGGAGATGAACAGTATCACGTGGAGTCCCATTTTGCAGTACGCCACACCCCTCCCGATGAAAAGGACCCCCATTTCATCCGTAGCACTCCAACACAAGTTCGTTTCTTCTGTTTTGTGGCACGCCACACCCCTCCCGATCAACAGGACCCCATTTCGACCGTAGGAGGTCCATGAGAAGTCTGTTTCCTCTGTTTTGCGGTATGCCAGACCCCTCTAGATGAACAGGTTCCCGTTTCGACCGTGGCCGGTCGAACACAAGGCCGTTTCCTCCATTCTGCGGTACGCCAGGCCTCATTTCGATCGGCTGTTCTGTCCAAGCCGGTTGGCTCCCGATGAACACGACGTATTTCGTTGCCTCCCGATGAACACGACGCATTCCGTTGCCTCCCGATGAACACGACGCATTCCGTTGCCTCCCGATGAACACGACGCATTCCGTTGCCTCCCCATGAACACGACGATGCAGTTTCTCCGTTCTGACCCAGCCATGTACACAAGCCCTGGCCGTACGTATGCGCGAGTAGGCATTCAAGACCCCGCCTTTATGTACATACATGGCTGTATTTACTTTCTTGCACCCTTACCGCTGTACGTACGTGTACACGATATTAACGGGACTGCGTGACATGCTACGTGCGCGCCTCTACTGCGACACGTGCCTTCCTTACACGGCCATGGTTCATCGCTGCAGCCTGTAGACAGACCGATCGTATGTACGTACACGTTCGCGACCAGAATGACAAAACTACGAACGCTTTGACCAGGTGGGTTCCGACCGTCAGGAACTTCTTTGCATTCGAAGATGTAGCTGGTGGGTCCCAACAGTCAGGGGGAGAAAACATTATTTTTCAGGTAAAAAGGATGCAGTTGCATGCATGCGTCCATGGGTGTGGTGCGTCCCCACTGTCAGCCTCTCACGTACAGTCATCTTTCGATGACTCTTGTTTGTTGACCATGTTGACCACACTGTGCCGAGCATACCAAGGCCGATGGATGATGGCGAGACCCTAGACTGGAACGACCCGGAGATGGGGAAGACGCGGCAGTGGAGTCGCAGATGGAGAGGAGTGGGAAACTTGGTGGTTGGTCTTGGCAAAGACCGCTTCCCACGGGAGACAGGAGCAAGAACAGAGGTTGAAGAAGGAGCACGGCTGTTGGATTAACATCCAACGGTCCAGCTGCTAGAATCATTTGTTGATTAAGTTGACAAAGCCCTGCGTACACGTCTGCATAGTAGGCCCACAAGTCAGTCACCAAATCTATTGGGTCCCAGCTGTCATCGGGAGGAATAGTTTTTTCACATAACAAGGAGGCACTTCCTTCCGTGCGAAGATACAGCCGGTGGGTCCCAACTGTCAGGGTGAGGAAACAACTTAATGAGGAACTTTCCTTGTGTGTGACCATGGGCTCGTGGGTCCCAGTCGTCAGGCTCTCCACGTACACTCCTCTTCCGACGACTCTCATTTGTTGACCACGCCGCGCCGAGCGCACCGAGGCGATGGATGATGGTGGGGCCCCAGACTGGAACGACCCGAAGATGGGGAAGACGCGGCAGTGGAGTCGCAGACAGAGAGGAGTGGGAAACTTGACTGGTTCGGGTGCAGGGTGGGCCTACACTCGACAGGGAATAACAGGAGGTGCGGAGTGGAGGGATGGCCTGGCCATCGGCAGGGTAGCGTTTCGCTGTGAGGCGCGCAAAACAACGCCGCTGGACGCCGGAGGCTGGAGCAGGCGGTCCCGGCAGCACTGGGGGAAGAAAACGAGAGATTGAAGAAGAATGTCGACCGTTGGATGTAAATCCAACGCCTTGCTTAGGCTTCGACCTACTGGCCCACATGTCAGCCAATCCATTTGTTTTTTAGTCCATTTGGTGGGCTAGGTGAAACAATGATGTAGCATCTATGCAGCCCGTTTATATATATGGTAGAATTTAAAGCCCATTTGCATTTTTCTCGAAATCCGCGGACTTGTTGGGCTGGGTGAAAATATCATGTTGGGCTGGACTGATTATAAAAACATAAACACATGATTGCACGTCTATTACTGCATTGGTCAGTAAAATCTTTGCAAGCTTATGTATGCAATCACTAGGAGTTAACTTGCCAAGTTATATATAAACAATTATTATTATTATTTTGTAAGAAGTTTCAATTTATGAAATAAAATATCATTTTAATTTGATGAGTTAATAGCACGTGGGGTATTATTATTTTTTAGGCTAGACATGGGACAGTTGAGTTGGTTCTAGGGAAAAGTACTAGGAGAAAACTCAGTTTACGTCAAAAAGAAAGTGGGAGAAAAATCATAGGATTAATGAAAACGAAAAATAAAGGAAGTGGGAAGGTCTATAAAATGGTTGGACGAACGACATGTTTAACGGAACCTTATGTTGTTTCTATTATATATATATATATATATATATATATATATATATATATATATATATATATATATATATATATATATAGGAAAAACATAGATTCAGGTTTGCATTCTTATAGAAAAATAGAACTGAGCTGTGCGTCGTCTTGAAAAAACAAATATAACTTGGGCTGCTGATGTTATATACAAGCTAGGTTGGGAGGCCCAAAGGCCGCTTGATACCTGCTGGATCCGAAAAACATTGAAACATGTTGTGGGCTGCCCATGTTAAACAACAAAACCTAGGCCATGGACCTGGTGGGCCCGGGACTGTCAGCCTCTCGATGAACAGTTGTCTCCTGATTCCTCTTATTTTGCTGACCATGTTGGGAACGACAGACGGCGGCGCCGCGGCAAGAGCACCAAGGCGGAGGACGACGTCGAGACCTCGGACCAAACCGGAGCGGGGGAAGACGCAAGCGGAGGGGAGTATGAGGGTTGACTTGTTCGGGTGTAGGGTGGGCCGGTGGAGCTGCCACCGTTGGACAATGTGTGGGAGTAGAGGGATGGCCTGGCAAACGCCATAGGCTATGATGGCCAGCCGCTGTATAGGAAGAGGATGAAAGATTGATCAAAATAAAGAAATACAAATGGATAGGTGGTTGGTCCCATATGTCTGTGTACGAGACCTACTGGGTCCACCTGAGAAGGGGTATATGTTGGGAGGAAGGAGATTCAAAGCACGACAGCTGAGTGAACTAGTTTTTTTAAACGAACGAGTGAACTAGTTACATACATAAGCAAATAGCCACTATAAAAAGCAAACAGGTTAATGGGTTCTTAGAAGAAATATTTCGGACAAAACAAATAATTATGACACATAGGCTAATGCATGAAACACTCAGATGATAAAGGTACTTATAAATAGATAAAGTACAACATCTAGACCTTCATGGCATGCTTGATCATGACGCTGCGCCTGTCCGTGTACTCGTCGGTTACAGGAAGCAGACACGCCCTCATGTCAAAGATCCGCCTGTACATGTCGTAGCATGCGTATGCATCCTTGGCCGTGTAGGTTATGTAGTCTAGATTTAGAGGTACCTCCCACGTGTTCAGGTCCTTGGTATCATTGTCTTCTTTCACGTTGGCATAGCAGGAGTCGATGATGGTCTCGGCGAGGTCAACCACGGAGTCCTTCTCCTGTCCGTTGTCGATGATCTTGTATTGCTTCTGGATGTCGACAAGCTTGTTGCACCCGATGGCCGAATCGTCGCGTTCTTCCTTCTCTCCACCTTAGTGAAGGTGCAGTCGGCGCTGTCGATGAAACGGGTGAATGCTCCAGAACCTCTAATGGCCCTACAGCAGTGGTACATGAGACCCTCGTCCCACACGCATGCATGGGCGACCACAATCCGCTGGTCCCTGTCAGGAGACGAATGGATGGGCACAAGGTCTAGTCATGTGACCTTGTGCTTTCTCGTCCTGTAGGTACTGCTTGAACTCAGCGAGGCAGAGCTTCACCAGCCCGGATCGTTGGTGTACATCACATTCAAGTTGGTGCAGCCATGGGACTTAACGGCAAACTCAAAGGTGAACTCCTTGCTGAAGTCCATATCCAGCAGGCACACCCCTCGGATCGCCATTGGAGTCTCTTCAAGTGAACGAGTGGATCGGCGGCAGCAGCAGTTCGTTTTTCAGCTCTTGGGGAATTGGATTCAATAGTAAATTGAGTGTGTACATGCAACAACAGTTATTACCCCTCCCTCGCCCGTTGCACGCCCGATAGAACATGCACCCTCGGCGCATTCAAACGCCTCCATTAAGAAACCTATTCCGGCCACACGTCGGTTCACGAGAGGGTCTGTATTGGTACTGTAATAACAAGTGTTAGTGGTCACTTTACTTAAATTTAATTAGCTTTAATAGAAATTAATTCATAAAACAAGCAATGAATTGGCTCATTCTATCAGTGCCACAGGATCAACATGCACAACAATTAGAATTATTATTCTCAGGACACACACGATCAACACATTTGCCGCACTTTCACACAGATAATACTACCAAGTTTGAACTATTTGTTATGGTTGCTGTCCTCTGCATCATCATGCCGTGTTTCCCAGCTTGCAAGATTCAGAACCAACAAATAAGATTCAAATAATAAGTACATCAAAGATGCCTACACATCTCATTGATTCCCAGCTTGCAAGATTCAAAACCAACAAATAAGATTCAAATAATAAGTATACCAAAGATGCCTACACATCTCATTGATTCCCAGCTTGCAAGATTCAGAACCAACCCATTAGAGCGTTTTGATAAACTGAATATCGGGATTAAATCCATCTTGGCTAGCCGTGTCATACAACCCAAGAACTTGGTGAATGCTCTTGACCATCACAACATTTGTAATTGAGTATTCTTGTTTGCACAGATAAGAAAGAGCATGATTACTATAATAGTGGTACTAGTTGAAGCAAACTTTATTTCCAAAACGAGAAAAGATTGCGATAGAATAGCTTTATTCAAAAAAATAGAACATTAGCACAGTATGACAGAGCACAATCATGTTGATAAAGGACAATACTGACCGGTGTGAGGGGCCCTATGCCACCATGACTCGATGTGGTGAACCTTCAAATCCACTCAGATGAGGCTAGCCTGGAGTTCCATGATTCAATTCATGCGCCTTTTTCTGCAGTTCACCTGAAATGAAGCACAGATTGCAGCATTCAGCTAGCAAGAAGTACTTGCTCTCGTGAGCTGGCAGGTTCTTCTTTAGTAGTTGCACTAAAATTCAGCAACATTAAGGTTGGCTGTCCTGCTCATGTAAGGTGCAACTATAATTTGCTTATCCTTTGTGCAGTTCCACTAAAATAAAGTGCCACTATGGTGACAGTGACGGGCACCTTTCAAAAGTAATGAAATATTGCACGAGATTACCAGCAGAATTTGATGGAGATTTTGGAAACTCCAATCACCATTTTGTCCAGTTCCACCAAAATTAAGAGATGTTGCCCACGTGACATTTTAGTTGAACCGCACAAGACACTCATTCCAAAAAGTGTTTTGTGCAATTCACCAAAAGGTCACAATAGCAACATGGTGAAATGGATATCCCTATCTGCACAAAAAGATAGAAAGTAAGCAGTTGCTAGTCAATAAGAATAAACGAAACATACACGAAATGAAAAGAAGCATCTTAATTATATTCATGGCAATCACGCAAGGACAGTAGAAATTTAAAATGTCAGCAATGCTTCATGTTATCGGAAGCATTACGATCAACTATGACACTCGTCAAATATGGGATTACTTTAATGGTGGCATTGCTTGTTTACTAGATACAGTAAATCAACAACAGCTAAAGAGTTGGTTTAAGGGTATGGGACCGTGGGGACACTAGGTCACTCAGTAGCGTAAAGAAGCAACTTACTTATCACACTGAGAAAAACAACAGGAGTACCATTTGTAACACAGTTTAATTGCATCATATCACTCGAGGCATTAGATTAACAATAACACTAGTTAGACATGTCCTTAAGGTAACAGTGTGATCGCTTCATTTTACATGCGCCCTTACATTAACAACAACAAAAGGTTGGTATAACGACATGCGATAGTGGACGCATAAGCACAATGTACCTACAAGGAGGCATAAAGTGGGGATGTCGAGTTTGTTCATGCTCTGTGAGGGCAGCAAATCTAATCGTGGAGACCTTTCACTATGTGAGGGCAGCAAATCTAATTCTGGAGACCTTTTACTATGTGAGGGCAGCAAATCTAATCCTGGAGACTATTTACTATGTGAGGGCAGCAAAATCCCGGAGATCTTTTACTATGTGAGGGCAACAAATCTAATCCTGGACATACTCTGTTGACTTGTCCACCAGCCACCACTTTCTATCCTTTTTTCAACCAATAATAGATCTGTTCCTTATCCAGTTTGTACCGAGTTTTCCCATTATTTCCCTTTTCAACCAAGAGACCGGTTGGGTATCCGGTCTCTACTAATTTCCCCCTGTTATTTCCTCTTTGAATCAAGTCCTAGATTCTAGCTACGACTTCCCCCTTCTTCGTTGTTTGAACCAAGTCCTAGATTCGAATGCATGAAGTAGCTTTACCTCTAATAATACTAATAATTTAGGTGGATTTGGAAGAGCTGATGGAAGTAGAAAAAGATGCACATGCAGACACGTGGGGAGCTGGGGCAGTAGAGCAAGGCCGCTTCCAAAGAACTTGTACCTAAGGGTCGTTGGTATGTCGGCGGCGGTAGGTTCGATCTGCGCACAATACAGCAGGGAGGAAGAAGGGTCGGAGGACCTCCCGAGTCGGCGCTGTGTCAGAGAGAATGGCACGGACAGGATCGGGCCCCGCCGATAGTTGTAGGTTTCCTCCCTCGTCAGCGATGACTGCATGAATGATGCACCTTTTAGTCCTCTACACACACCGGCTGAAGGGATCCGGTCGGATCTGTGACCAGCGGTGAGTAGAGAGAAAATGTCGCTACCGCTGTCTTGTTTAGATCTGGAGAGGATGAGAGAATGAAGAGAGCAACCCTAGTAATGCAAGCGCTCAGGCCCCTGCGTACATATATCTTCCCAATGCACTTTAAAGTATTTTCTCTCATCACACGGTAATCAAGACCAATAGCATTCTATACATAGTCTTCTTAATTTCTACATGCACTTAGCTCATTGGAGGTTGGGTAATTAAAGACAAGAGAGACGGTGGCTTTTATCTTCCCAATGCATTTCTTACTCCACTCCATAATTTGTCCTATAATTTCTAGTGTACACTTTTCACCAGACGGAGGGAGTAGTGGAGTAATTATCTTTTTCTCTCCACAACAAGCGTTTCAATTTGTGTACGTGGCATTAAATAAAATAAACTCTCTATTTAAGGTGACTAACTACATGACTCCTACTTACTACTAATAGTAGTATTGTTCACTTGTGCTCACCGGGCCTCCATTCATTGAACAACCCCACGGGTGAATAAACATATAGTACTAGTATTTATATAGAACGAACAAGCTCGAACTATTTTCGCATAGTTAAAAGTTGAGGGCGGGGCTTTTCCTGGGCAATATGCGCGGCAGTTTTTGTGTAGGTGGTTTGACACAGAGGCGAGCAGGGTTAGGAAGTAGCGGATTCAACTTACTTACTGCTGGAAAGGTCGGGCTGTGCGATTTGATGGCGCGTTACTGCTGGAAAGACTTGTGATATGACTACTTACTATAGTCATGAATTACTGGCGCTATGACCGGGGTAATGCCCCTCTTTCATTCCCGCACTCTAATCTGGTGCATGACATGTCGACCCGGATGCTGGCTCTCCCACATGTCGGCGAAGTACGTAGTAAGAAGGAGCAAAGAATCATGCGGTATATACTAGTACTACTACTCACGTCGAAGGAGTGCGAACCACGGCATCCTAGTGAACCAGTAGTGTGAACCACGGTAGCCCAGTGAACCAGCAGTAGAAAACAATGTGGTGATATGGCCATAAAAAACAATGTGCTACGGTCCAGACTGTAGCATGTACAATACTACTCCTCTTTGTTTGGATCCCTAAGTTAGAGCTAGTTTGGGTTGAAATAGCCTCAAATTATTCAAACAGGAGGGGTTAGTTTGAGCTAGTTTGCTCTAACCCAGCTAAAAAAACTAGCCCGGTGGAGAGGTACTAATTGGGTTAGTTCTCCTCGGGCCCACTAAAAGAGAACTAAAAAATCTCCCCTGCCCGCACCAGATCGCTCCCTCCCCCCCCCCCCGCACGACTCCTCTCTGTTCCCCATCGGGCCGCCAGCCCAAGTGCCGCTCCGCCGCTCGCCCTCTCTCTCCTACGACCGCCCTCTCCCTCTGCCCTCCGTCACCCTCCTCCGGCCGCCCTCCCCCTCCGACCTTCGAAGCTCACTCCGCTCCCCCTTCATCGGTCGTTTTTCTCCCTCTCTTGTTGTAGGACCTTGAGGTATGTCTAGAGGGGGGGTGATTAGACTACTTGACCAATTAAAAACTTAACCTTTTCCCAGTTTTAGAGTTTGGCAGATTTTAGCTATCTTGGGACAAGTCAAGCAATCATCACACAATTCAAGCAAGCATGCAAAGAGTATATAGGCAGCGGAAATTAAAGCATGCAACTTGCAAGAAAGTAAAGGGAAGGGTTTGGAGGATTCAAACGCAATTGGAGACACGGATGTTTTTGGCGTGGTTCCGATAGGTGGTGTTATCGTACATCCACGTTGATGGAGACTTCAACCCACGAAGGGGAACGGTTGCACGAGTCCACGGAGGGCTCCACCCACTAAGGGTCCACGAAGAAGCAACCTTGTCTATCCCACCATGGTCGTCGCCCACGAAGGACTTGCCTCACTAGCGGTAGATCTTCACGAAGTAGGCGATCTCCTTGCCCTTACAAACTCCTTGGTTCAACTCCACAATCTTGTCGGAGGCTCCCAAGTGACACCTAGCCAATCTAGGAGACACCACTCTCCAAGAAGTAACAAATGGTGCGTTGATGATGAACTCCTTGCTCTTGTGCTTCAAATGATAGCCTCCCCAACACTCAACTCTCTCTCATAGGTTTTGGATCTGGTGGAAAGAAGATTTGAGTGGAAAGCAACTTGGGGAAGGCTAGAGATCAAGATTCTTATGGTAGGAATGGAATATCCCTCAACACATGAGTAGGTGGTTCTCTCTCAGAAATGGTAATTTGGAAGTGTAGGTTCAGTCTGATGGCTCTCTCCATGAATGAAGAGGAGGTGGAGGGGTATATATAGCCTCCACACAAAATCTAACCGTTACACACAATTTACCAAACTCGGTGGGACCGATTCAACAGACTCGGTCGAACCGATTTAGTAAACCTAGTGACCGTTAGGATTTTCGGTGGGACCGACATGCAACTCGGTAATACCGATTTGATTAGGGTTAGGGCATAACGTAATCTCGGTAAGACCAATTACACAAACTCGGTGAGACCAATTTTGGTAATGAGCTTTCCAGAGAGTTGGTCAAGTAAACTCGGTGGGAACGATTTGCTCTTTTCGGTGAGACCGAAATGTTACAAAAGGGAAACAGAGAGTTTACATTGCAATCTCGGTGGGACCGATCGCTCACTTTGGTTAGACCGAAACGTTACGAAGGGAAACAGAGAGATTACAATCCCATCTCGGTGAGACCGAGATCCCTATCGGTAGGACCGATTTGCCTAGGGTTTGTGGCAGTGGCTATGACATTAGAACTCGGTGGCGCCGGATAGAAAGAATCGGTGTGACCGATTTTGGCTTTAGGTTTAGGTCATTTGTGGATGTGAGAAAGTAGTTGAGGGTTTTTGGAGCATATCACCAAGCACACGACGCAAGAGGCTCATTAAGCAACACCTCATCCCTCCTTGATAGTATTGGCTTTTCCTATAGACTCAATGTGATCTTGGATCACTAAAATGTAAAATGAAGAGTCTTGAGCTTTTGAGCTTGAGCCAATCCTTTGTCATTAGTATTTTGAGGGATCCACTTTCATCATCCATGCCATGCCATTCATTGAGCTTTCCTGAAATAATAGTCTTGGAATAGCATTAGCTTAATGAGCTATATGTTGTTATGAATTACCAAAACCACCTAGGGATATTTGCACTTTCAATCTCCCCCTTTTTGGTAATTGATGACAACATATAGATCAAAGCTTCGACAAATGATAATAAGATTGGAAAACATCGTCGCTTTGAGAAGTATATGATAAGCAAGAGCTCCCCCTAAATTTGTGCATAGTTTAAGATTTGATTTGGACTGCAAATGCACAAGGAATTAGGCTCATGGGTTACTCTTCCATGTCACATACATCTTGGTGGAGCACTCAAAATGATAAAGATTGAATACATGCACTCATCATCAAGCAAAGTGAATAAGCACATATGGATAGGTAAGATAATATAATCAAACATGCATAAGTGTAGCTTATGATCAAACACATGATCATCAATGTCTCACAAAAACAGCATAGTATCTCAAGCAATCAAAAGCAAACAAAGTTTAACCACCAAAGCAAGAGAGAAAAAAAGCAACACTCTCTCTCGAAGCCTATGATCTATACATTTTTTATCCTCCTTTGGAAACAAGTTACCAAAAAGTTCATAGAAAATGCATAGTGCTAGATCGACTCTCAGGCTTGATATTCAGGTGGTGGTGTCCGGAGAACTCCAAGAACGAAGGCTTCAGTTGAAGTAGAGGGAGCTGGAGGAGTTGGTGCTGGAGCTGGTTGCACTGGAGCTGTAGGAGCTGTAGCTAGTGCAGATGATGTGGCTCGTGTCTGCATCACGAACCTTTGGGTGACCTCTGAGCTCTAGGCACTCTAGCAAATACATTAGTGGTAGTCTTGCCCTTCCTCTCCTCGCATGTCATCCTCAGAGCTGCTCCACAACCCGATCAATCTCGCCACTTTGACATCTAGATCATAGAATTTTTGTTCCATGATTCTTTCCAAGCTCTTCTGATTTTGAGTGAGGGTGACCAATCCCTTTTCAATCCTTAGTGTTGATGCTATCAAGTAACCAAGCTGCTCCTGCTTGTTCTTCAAAAAGTACTCAGATGCCTCCTCTTGAGTTGGCATCTTGGCAGCCTTCTCTTTCCTTGCCTTCTCCTTCTTCTCTTGAGCTTGTACTAATGATGGTTCATTCTCATTCATGACAACCTGATTGTGCTCAAAGTCTGGATAGAGAGGAAAATGTTCCTTATCCAACAGATAATGGTGCACAGTTAGGGGGAACACTTTCTTGAAATTTTAATGAGGGATCATCTTATTTACTACTGTCGTTCTAAGCAAATAAGATGCATAAACATGATAAACATCACATGCAATCAAAAAGTGACATGATATGGCCAATATCATATTGCTCCTTTTGATCTCCATCTTCGGGGCTCCATGATCAGCATCGTCACCGGCATGACACCATGATCTCCATCATCATGATCTCCATCATCGTGTCTTCATGAAGTTGTCTCGCCAACTATTACTTCTACTACTATGGCCAACGGTTTAGCAATAAAGTAAAGTAATTATATGGCGTTGTTCAATGACACGCAGGTCATACAATAAATAAAGACAACTCCTGTGGCTCCTGCCGGTTGTCATACTCATCGACATGCAAGTCGTGATTCCTATTACAAGAACATGATCAATCTCATACATCACATATCATTCATCACATTCTTCTTGGCCATATCACATCACATAGCATACCCTGCAAAACGAGTTAGACGTCCTCTAATTGTTGTTTGCATGTTTTACGTGGCTCCTATGGGTTTCTAGCAAGAACGTTTCTTACCTACACAAAAACCACAACGTGATATGTCAATTGCTATTTACCCTTCATAAGGATCCTTTTCATCGAATCCGATCCGACTAAAGTGGGAGAGACTGGCACCCGCTAGCCACCTTATGCAACAAGTGCATGTCAGTCGGTGGAACTGTCTCACGTAAGTGTACGTGTAAGGTCGGTCCGGGCCGCTTCATCCCGTAATGCCGCCAATCAAGATTGGACTAGTAACGGTAAGCATATTG
This sequence comes from Aegilops speltoides, assembly GCA_021437245.1. Taxonomy (NCBI): domain Eukaryota; kingdom Viridiplantae; phylum Streptophyta; class Magnoliopsida; order Poales; family Poaceae; genus Aegilops; species Aegilops speltoides. The sequence continues at coordinate 204,437,720 of CM038145.1, read as the reverse complement.
AACAAAATCAACGCCCACAACTACTTTGTGTTCTACTCGTGCAAAGAATCTACGCAATAGACCTAGCTCATGATGCCACTGTTGGGGAGCGTGCGAAATTCAAAAAATTCCTCGTGTCACCAAGACCTATCTATGGAGAAACCAGCAACGAGGGAAGGAGAGTGCATCTACATACCCTTGTAGATCGCTAAGCGAAGCGTTCAAGAGAACGGGGTTGAAGGAGTCGTACTCGTCGTGATCCAAATCACCGGAGATCCTAGTGCGAGCAGACGGCACCTCCGCGTTCAACACACGTACAGCCCGGTGGCGTCTCCCATTCCTTGATCCAGCAAGGAGAGAGGAGAGGTTAAGGAAGACTCCATCCAGCAGCAGCACAACGGCGTGGTGGTGGTGGAGGCGTGGCAATCTGCAGGCTTCGCCAAGCACCGCGAGAGAGGAGGAGTACTTGGGAGAGGGGGAGGGCTGCGCCAGAACTTGGGGTTCGGCTGCCCTCCCACCCCTCCACTATTTATAGGTGGGGGGGGGGAGAGGGACCGGCCCCCTTAGATCCCATCTAGGGTTGGGGGCGGTAGCCAAGGGGGGAGGAGTGCCTCCCAACTCAAGTGGAGGCCCTCCCCCTTAGGGTTTCCCCTTTTCCCATGCGCATGGGCCTTGGGGGGGGGGCTGGTGCCCCTGGCCCATTATGGCTAGGGCGCCCCCCCTACAGCCCATGCTACTGTATTGGACGTGGTGGAATAATTTCCGGACCTCCGGACCCCTCCGGAAGCTTCCCAGTACAATACCAGAAAAACCCGAACTTTTCCCGAAACCCGAACAACAACTTTCCATATATAAATCTTTACCTCCGGACCATTCCGAAACTCCTCGTGACGTCCGGGATCTCATCCGAGACTCCAAACAACATTCGGTAACCACATACAAACTTCCTTTATAACCCTAGCATCATCGAACCTTAAGTGTGTAGACCCTACGGGTTCGGGATTCAATAATCCATTCATTTTAGGTGCAAGACCATTGAAGGTATTATTCAAATAAACAGAGTAACCATTATTCTCCTTAAATGAATAACCATATTGCGATAGACATAATCCAATCATGTCTATGCTCAACACAAACACCAAATAACAATTATTTAGGTTTAACACCAATCTCGATGGTAGAGCGAGCGTGCGATGCTTGATCACATCAAGCTTGGAAACACTTCCAACACATATCGTCAGCTCGCCTTTAGCTAGTCTCCGTTTATTCCGTAGCTTTTATTTCGAGTTACTAACACTTAGCAACCGAACCGATATCTAATACCCTGGTGCTACTAGGAGTACTAGTAAAGTACACATTAACATAATGTATATCCAATATACTTCTATCGACCTTGCCAACCTTCTCATCTACCAAGTATCTAGGGTAATTCGCTTCGAAGGATCGTTCCTTATTATAGAAGCACTTAGTCTCGGGTTTGGGTTCAACCTCGGGTTTCTCCACTAGAGCAGCAGCTGATTTGTCGTTTCATGAAGTATCCCTTCTTGCCCTTGCCCTTCCTAAAACTAGTGGTTTCACTAATCATCAACAATTGATGCTCCTTCTTGATTTCTACTTTCGCGGTCTCAAACATCGCGAATATCTCAAAGATCATCATATCTATCCCTGATATGTTATAGTTCATCACGAAGCTCTAGCAGCTTGGTGGCAATGACTTTGGAGAAACATCACTATCTCATCTGGAAGATTAACTCCCACTCGATTCAAGTGATTGTGGTACTCAGACAATCTGAGCACAAGCTCAATGATTGAGCTTTTCTCCTTTAGTTTGCAGGCTAAGAGACTCGTCGGAGGTCTTATACCTCTTGACGTGGGCACGAGCCTGAAATCCCAATTTCAGCCCTCAAAAACATCTCATATGTTCCGCGACGTTTGGAAAAAACGTCTTTGGTGCCTCAACTCTAAACCGTTTAACCGAACTATCACGTAGTTATCAAAAGCGTGTATGTCCGATGTTCGCAACATCCACAAACGACGTTTGGGGTTCAAACATGTGGCGGTGCATTATGGACATAAGCTTTCTCGTCCGCATAATCGCTACTATCACAAAGGAACTAAAGCGCGAGCTTCGACATAATTTGCAAAGATCTTTTGACTATGTTCGGGATAATTAAGTTCATCTTATGAACTCCCACTCGAATAGACATCCTCTAGTCATCTAAGTGATTACATGATCCGAGTCAACTAGGCCGTGTCCGATCATCATGTGAGACGGACTAGTCATCATCGGTGAACATCTTCATGTTGATTGTATCTACTATACGACTCATGCTCGACCTTTCGGTCTCTTGTGTTCTTAGGCCATGTCTGTACATGCTCGGCTCGTCAAGTCAACCTAAGTGTTTCGCGTGTGTAAATCTGGCTTACACCCGTTGTATGTGAACGTAAGAATCTATCACACCCGATCATCACGTGGTGCTTCGAAACGACAAACTTTCGCAACGGTGCACAGTTAGGGGGAACACTTTCTTGAAATTTTAATGAGGGATCATCTTATTTACTACCGTCATTCTAAGCAAATAAGATGCATAAACATGATAAACATCACATGCAATCAAAAAGTGACATGATATGGCCAATATCATATTGCTCCTTTTGATCTCCATCTTCGGGGCTCCATGATCAGCATCGTCACCGCCATGACACCATGATCTCCATCATCATGATCTCCATCATCGTGTCTTCATTAAGTTGTCTCGCCAACTATTACTTATACTACTATGGATAACGGTTTAGCAATAAAGTAAAGTAATTATATGGCGTTGTTCAATGACACGCAGGTCATACAATAAATAAAGACAACTCCTATGGCTCCTGCCGGTTGTCATACTCATCGACATGCAAGTCGTGATTCCTATTACAAGAACATGATCAATCTCATACATCACATATCATTGATCACATTCTTCTTGGCCATATCACATCACATAGCATACCCTGCAAAAACAAGTTAGACGTCCTCTAATTGTTGTTTGCATGTTTTACGTGGCTGCTATGGGTTTCTAGCAAAACGTTTCTTACCTACGCAAAAACCACAACGTGATATGTCAATTGATATTTACCCTTCATAAGGACCCTTTTCATCGAATCCGATCCGACTAAAGTGGGAGGCGGCACCCGCTAGCCACCTTATGCAACAAGTGCATGTCGATTCGGTGGAACTCCGCCTCACGTAAGTGTACGTGTAAGGTCGGTCCGGCCGCTTCATCCCGAATGCCGCCAATCAAGATTGGACTAGTAACGGTAAGCATATTGAACAAAATTAACGCCCACAACTACTTTGCGTTCTACTCGTGCAAAGAATCTACGAATAGACCTAGCTCATGATGCCACTTTGTTGGGGAGCGTGGCGAAATTCAAAAATTTCCTACCGTCACCAAGATCTATCTATGGAGAAACCAGCAACGAGGGAAGGAGAGTGCATCTACATACCCTTGTAGATCGCTAAGCGGAAGCGTTCAAGAGAACGGGGTTGAAGGAGTCGTACTCGTCGTGATCCAAATCACCGGAGATCCTAGTGCCGAACGGACGGCACCTCCGTGTTCAACACACGTACAGCCCAGTGACGTCTCCCATGCCTTGATCCAGCAAGGAGAGAGGGAGAGGTTAAGGAAGACTCCATCCAGTAGCAGCACAATAGCATGGTGGTGGTGGAGGAGCGTGGCAATCCTGCAGGGCTTCGCCAAGCACCGTGAGAGAGGAGGAGTACTTGGGAGAGGGGGAGGGCTGCGCCAGAACTTGGGGTTCGGCTGCCCTCCCACCCCTCCACTATTTATAGGTGGGGAAGAGGGGTCCGGCCCCCTTAGATCCCATCTAGGGTTGGGGCGGCGGCAAGGGGGAGGAGCCTCCCAAGTCAAGTGGAGGCCCTCCCCCTTAGGGTTTCCCCTTTTCCCATGCGCATGGGCCTTGGGGGGGCTGGTGCCCCTGGCCCATTAAGGCTAGGGCGCCCCCCTACAGCCCATGCTACTGTATTGGACGTGGTGGAACAATTTCCGGACCTCCGGACCCCTCCGGAATCCTCCGGAACCTTCTGGAAGCTTCTTGGTACAATACCGGAAAAACCCAAACTTTTCCCGGAACCCGAACAACAACTTTCCATATATAAATCTTTACCTACGGAGCATTCCGGAACTCCTCGTGACATCCGGAATCTCATCCGGGACTCTGAACAACATTCGGTAACCACATACTAACTTCCTTTATAACCCTAGCGTCATCGAACCTTAAGTGTGTAGACCCTACGGGTTCGGGAACCATGCAGACATGACCGAGACGTTCTCCGGCCAATAACCAACAGCGGGATCTGGATACCCATGTTGGCTCCCACATGTTCCACGATGATCTCATCGGATGAACCATGATGTCAAGGACTCAATCGATCCCGTATACAATTCCCTTTGTCTAGCGGTATAGTACTTGCCCGAGATTCGATCGTCGGTATACCGATACCTTGTTCAATCTCGTTACCGGCAAGTCTCTTTACTCATTCCGTAACACATCATCCCGCGATCAACTCTTTGATCACATTGTGCACATTATGATGATGTCCTACCGAGTGGGCCCAGAGATACCTCTCCGTTTACCGGAGTGACAAATCCCAGTCTCGATTCGTGCCAACCCAATAGAAACTTTCGGAGATACCATAGTGCACCTTTATAGCCACCCGATTCGTTGTGACGTTTGGTACACCCAAAGCATTCCTAAGGTATCTGGGAGTTGCACAATCTCATGGTCTAAGGAAATGATACTTGACATTAGAAAAGCTTTAGCATACGAACTACGATCTTTGTGCTAGGCTTAGGATTGGGTCTTGTCCATCACATCATTCTCCTAATGATGTGATCCCATTATCAACGACATCCAATGTCCATGGTCAGGAAACTGTAACCATCTATTGATCAACGAGCTAGTCAATTAGAGGCTTACTAGGGACATGGTGTTGTCTATGTATCCACGCATGTATCTGAGTTTCCTATCAATACAATTATAGCATGGATAATAAACGATTATCATGAACAAGGAAATATAGTAATAATAACTAATTTATTATTGCCTCTAGGGCATATTTCCAACAACTTGGGCAACAAAGTGTGCCTTAAGATCCAGTTGATTGTTGGCAGCCCTGACAGAAGAAAGTGGACTGACCCAAACTTATGTGTCTCAATAGCTTTGTCTGGGATCTCCTTGTACATGTGTGCCATGGAATTGTGGTCCATCTTCTTCTTGGCATAGACATCCAAGTCATCTTCACTCTCCTTTGGGGCATTGATCAGTTTTGCCCATTCCTCAATAGTTGGTGGTACCTTGTACCTTGGACATCAAACTATCCTCCCATCTGGATAGAAGTGTGTTGTGGAGTAGAATTGCATAATGAGTTCATCATTCCGGTTGGTGAGCTTCGCCCAACAAAATCTGCAACTCCACAAGCAAAAAACTATCTTGCACTCGTGATAGTGTTCCTCATTTTCTTTTATGTAGGTCCAGTCGACCGACCTCATATCACACACTATGGGCTTCTTGTCCAACAAGATTGTCTCATAGAAGTCCTGTTGTTCCTTTGTATGGAACACCGTAATCAACAAAGATCCTTCTCCTTGTGGCATATGGATCTGCCATCCTCCATAGCTTCAACCCTGAGTCTCTTCTGATGTTCATGTCCTCAGCCACAGGATGGGCATCATTATGGTCTGGTATCTTGGGCTCGAGCTTTCTCAAGACTTGTCCTTCTTCATCTTCCTCATCAGCAACTTCAGGCATTGGGGCCTTGTTCTTCTCAGCAGCTGGAATACTCCTGGTATTCCTCCTTGGTGCAAGCTTGGGCTTGGAGGCAGCTTTGGGTGCTTCTTTGGGCTTTGATGTTGCAGCCCCTGACTTAATAGCATCACCCATAAGCTTTTGTGCCTTGGGTGCTGGTGCAACAACCTCTTCTTCCTCTTCAGAGCCTCTCCTCATTGAGGGATTTCCAAGAACCTGGGCAGTAGTGGTTCTGGCTCTCTTCTTCTTCTTATCTTGAGCAGCAGCTTCATCTTCTGATTCAATGGTAAACTTCATAGTTTCTCCAGTGGGAACTTTCTTGGGTTTGGAAGTTGTGACTCTCTTTGCAGGTGCCTCTTTGGGTTCAGACTTTTCAGGCACATGAGTAGATCCTCTGACCTTCAGCATAGGTGTCCTCTTGGCAGGAACCTTCCTATTGGGTCCAGGTTTGGTATTCTTTGCTGAGGCATACTCCTTTTTGAGCACTACCTTCTTGGAGGTATCCTCATCCTCTTCTGCTCTATAATCCTCATCCTCAGAATCTGAGGTTCTCTTCTTCCTTGTCCTACTGGCAGCTTTAGGCAGATTGCTTGGGGTGCTCCTGCTGCCTTATCTGAAGTGCTAGAGGGACTAGTGCCCTCACTCATGTGATTGTGCTCTTCTGACCTGTTCTGACTATCACTTTGGTCTGACATGCTGCAAATCACTGACTGCTGACCCTGTGAAGAGTTATAGATGAGATAGAGTGGATGAGCATCACAAAATGCAGAGATTTTTGCAAAAGAATGATTCAAAAATTCAGTTTTCGTTTTCCACACAAAGCATTTCAGATCAACCGATTTTCCAACTCGGTGATACCGAAGCAGTTTTGGAACCTAAACTGATGAACTCGGTTGGACCGAGTCATAGTTCGGTGGCACCAAGACTGCTAGGGTTTCACAAAGTCCTAAAATTGGTCTCACTGATTAGCAATTCTCGGTCAGACCGAGAGTTACTAGTGCAATGGCGTTAGCCAAATCGGTGGGACCGAGTTTTTTTTAACTCGGTGGGTCTGAGATGGTTTCGGCGGAAACCTAACCCTAAATTTTCAAATCTCATCTAATCTAAGGATTGCATTGACTGGATAGGAGTGTTTCAATCGTGGCAAGAATCATTAAGAACACAATGTGCTAGGAATCAGACGAGGATAACACTATGATCGAGTCCATACCCTAGCTAGGCGATGAACTCGCTATGGCGGGAACGGCGGGGGTGAAATCCGTTGACGGCAGCGGAGACCAGCGACAGGAGGCGGCTGGCACTGAGAAGACGATCTGGAGACCCTGATGGCAGAGCGAGCTATTGCGCGGGCGAAGTGGTTCGGAGAAATTTCCAAATTTTTGCCCAGGAGTATATATAGCCCGACCCTGTCGGTGTGACCGAGTGGAACAACTCGGTGGCACCGAGATGCATAACTGCATGTCTGATTCTGACACCTCGGTGTGACTGAAAAGTTCAAATCGGTTGCACCGAGATTGAAAACCTAGATCGACTTAGTGATCTCGGTAGGACCGAAATGGAGGAATCGGTCAGACCGAGAGTCACAAAGAAGTTTTGGAAGTTTAAGTCTATGACGAATCGGGGACTCCGAGTGCTCCTCACATAGAGTGGTTCGAATCTGACTTGATCAAATTTTGTGATGTAGCATGAATAGAGTTTGAGACAAGAAAAGCATAGATAGCTAGAGAAGGTTCTTAGGCATTCTTGTCCATCCACTTGGCAAAAAGAAAAAGAAGCCAATCACTCAAAACAACAAGTGGATGTCCTTGAATGAGTAAAATATGCACCAACATGCTCACACAATAAGATGGCAAATGAAATATGTGGCAAAACATGCACAACCAATTCTAGCATCTATCAAACAATTGGCGATTAGTAGGTCATCTATTGACTTAGGAGTCAAATGAAAACATTTGATCATAGGTCATACTCATCGTTTAAGCTCAAGTGGGGTTACCACTTTTACATAATGCATTGATGTGTTCACACCATTAGAGTTGCTTTGACTCAATTCTTAGAGTTAAGCTCCCCCTAGATGTGAGATCCCTTTTTAGAGGGATGAACTAACCTTGGGTTTTGTCGATGATGACTTCACGTAGGTGTTGAAGATGTGGATGCTCAATGTTGATGTAGATCATTTGGAGCAATCCTTTGGAGTGAGTTGCACTTTCAACTTACCTACATGGGTTAGTCCCACAAGGAATAAACAAGAATATCCATAGACATAGAGTGATGCACACACAAGATAATGTCCATGAAATCATTAGGTTACCTTGTCCCTTGCCTTACCAACATGAGGGTTTGTGACTCCTTGAAGTAGTGCAAGATGTGGAAGTTGATTGCACTTGTTCTTAACATAATGATATGAGTGAAGAATGTTGGCGGAGTCACCCTCAAGAACTCTCTAGTTCTTCTTCTTCGGGATCCACATCATCTTGATGGGAATCCTTGGAGTTGTAGTTGTACTTGATGAAGTAGAACTTGACGTAGTCTTGGGAACCCACTTGACTGAGACCTTAGCTGCTTCTTCAAATGCATCAATCTCTTCTTGAAGCTTGTCCTTGCCTTTGTTTTTGTGGTCTTGTGGTGGAAGATCATCTTGTGCTTGTGTCCCTTTGAAGGAAGTAGGATCATACTTCTCTTGTTGAGGAACAAACTTCGTCTTGGGGTATTGATCTTCTTCCCACTCAACTCCACTGGCATTGAACTTTCGTTCAAAACCAATACCTTAATTCTTCCGGTGCCTTCCTTGCTTGCGTACAATTTCCTCGAATTGCTTACTCCCGGCAAGGCTCTTGTAAACACCTTTCTCTATAATTCCCCTCAATAAGCTATTTTCTTGCTCAAGTGTAACTTGGCTAAGAGAATCATTAGTGGAATCAAGAGAACTACTAGAAGCAACAATATTGGATTTGACATTATTACTTTTACTACTAGAGGAAGGATCTTTCTTGTACTTGTTACTAGACATGACTTGAGGCATGTAAGTAGATAAGAGTAAACGCTTGGCAATGTAAGAAGAACTTTTCTTACGGAGATCATCATTGATTGCTTTTAAGAACTCATGCTCTTACTCAAGATTGAGCTTTTCAAAGCGTAACTTCTCATGGGCCCTTAAAAGTTCTCGATGATCTTCGAAGATAGTTTCATGAGCCAACTTAAGAGTGTTTAGTTCTTTAGTTAGAAGCTCAATCTTCTCCTTATCATTGTCATTCGTTTTATCTTGATTAGCATGATTAATTGACGTTTCATCATAGTATTCATCACTAGAGTTGTCAACAAGTAAATCATCATCCACAAGTAAGTCATCTTCATAACTATTGAAATCAACATACTCAGGATGTGTTACCTTTGGACCTTTGGCCATGAAGCATCTTCCAATTCCTTCATTTGGTGAATCAAATATGTCATAGGAGTTGGTTGACACAAGTGCTAGACCGGCAACACCTTCATCTTGAGTATATTCGGAGTCAGAGTGATAGCTTCTTTCAGAGTAATTGTCGGAGTCGGAGCCGGATACCCATTCACCAACATGAGCTTGATGTCTTCGTTTTGTGTAGCTCCTTGATAACTTGTCCTTCCTTTCCGAATCCTTGCTTCTCCGTGAGGGTCTTCGTTCATAACGATCATCTCTACTCCTCCTCTCTCTTGGTGGTGATTCTTCTCTTTTGCCTCTTCTTCTTGGAGAATCTTCTCTTCTTTTGTAGGGTGTCGTACACTCATTGGAATAGTGTCCGGGTCTCCCACAATTGTAGCAATTTCGCTCTCGACTAGAAGAGCTTTTGTCATTGTAAGACCTTGACTTGGAGCTTCTTTCCTTGCTTCTACTCTTGTAGAATTTGTTGAAGTTCTTCACCATTAAGCTCAATTCTTCATTGAAGGTTTGTTTCTCACTTGATGATGTGGGGGCTTCACTTGAGACTTTGTAAGCACCACTTGACTTGTTGTGAAGTTCCTCCTTATCCTTAAGTGACATCTCATGAGCAACAATTCTTCCAATGACTTCCGTTGGCTTGAGATCTTTGTAGTTTGGCATCATTTGGATCAATGTGCACACGGTATCATACTTTCCATCCAATGCTCTTAGGATCTTCTTGATGATGAATCTGTCGATCATCTCTTCACTCCCTAAGCCGGCAATCTCATTTGTGATAAGTGCAAGCCTAGAGTACATTTCAGCGACACTTTCACCATCCTTCATTTTAAACTTGTCAAGCTGACTTTGGAGCAGAGTCGGTACCTTGATGCATATCAATCAAAGTATCCCAAATTTCCTTTGCATTCTCAAGACGGCTGATTTTGTTGAATTCTTTGGGGCACAATCCATTGAAGATGATATCACAAGCTTGAGCGTTGTACTGCAGCATCTTCAATTCTTCCGCATTAGCTTCACGGTTCGGCTCTCTCCCATCAAAGAATTCACCTTGCAAGCTAATACAAATAATTGCCCAAACGGCGGGGTTATGTCCAAGAATATGCATTTTCATCTTATGCTTCCAACTAGCAAAATTAGTACCATCAAAGTAAGGACCTCTACGGTGATAATTTCCCTCACTAGACGCCATACTCTCCTAGGTTGTGAAACCAAGGCCATGACCACCAAAAGCTATGGAAATCAAAGCAAATGGAGACCAAAGCTCTGATACCACTTGTAGGACCTTGAAGTATGTCTAGAGGGGGGGTGATTAGACTATTTGACCAATTAAAAACTTAACCTTTTCCTAGTTTTAGAGTTTGGCAGATTTTAGCTATCTTGGGACAAGTCAAGCAATCATCACACAATTAAAGCAAGCATGCAAAGAGTATATAGGCAGCGGAAATTAAATCATGCAACTTGCAAGAAACTAAAGGGAAGGGTTCGGAGGATTCAAACACAATTGGAGACACGGATGTTTTTGGCGTGGTTCTGCTAGGTGGTGCTATCGTACATCCACGTTGATGGAGAATTCAACCCACGAAGGGTAACGGTTGCGCGAGTCCACAGAGGGCTCCACCCACGAAGGGTCCACGAAGAAGCAACCTTGTCTATCCCACCATGGCCGTCGCCTACGAAGGACTTGCCTCATTAGCGGTAGATCTTCACGAAGTAGGCGATCTCCTTGCCTTTACAAACTCCTTGGTTCAACTCCACAATCTTGTCGGAGGTTCCCAAGTGACACCTAGCCAATCTAGGAGACACCAGTCTCCAAGAAGTAACAAATGGTGCGTTGATGATGAACTCCTTGCTCTTGTGCTTCAAATGTTAGTCTCCCCAACACTCAACTCTCTCTCATAGGTTTTGGATCTGGTGGAAAGAAGATTTGAGTGGAAAGCAACTTGGGGAAGGCTAGAGATCAAGATTCTTATGGTAGGAATGGAATATCTTGGCCTCAACACATGAGTAGGTGGTTCTCTCTCAGAAATGGTAAGTTGGAAGTGTACGTTCAGTCTGATGGCTCTCTCCACGAATGAAGAGGAGGTGGAGGGGTATATATAGCCTCCACACAAAATCTAACCGTTACACACAATTTACCAAACTCGGTGGGACCGATTCAACAGACTCGGTCGGACCGATTTAGTAAACCTAGTGACCGTTAGGATTTTTGGTGGGACCGACATGCAACTCGGGAAGACCGATTTGATTAGGGTTAGGGCATAACGTAATCTCGGTAAGACCAATTACACAAACTCGGTGAGACCGATTTTGGTAATAAGCTTTCTAGAGAGTTGGTCAGGTAAACTCGGTGGGACCGATTTGCTCTTTTCGGTGAGACCGAAATGTTACAAAAGGGAAACAGAGAGTTTACATTGCAATCTCGGTGGGACCGATCGCTCACTTTGGTTAGACCGAAACATTACGAAGGGAAATAGAGAGATTACAATCCCATCTCGGTGAGACCGAGATCCCTATCGGTAGGACCGATTTGCCTAGGGTTTGTGGCAGTGGCTATGACATTAGAACTCGGTGGCGCCGGATAGAAAGAATCGGTGTGACCGATTTTGGCTTTAGGTTTAGGTCATTTGTGGATGTGAGAAAGTAGTTGAGGGTTTTTGGAGCATATCACCAAGCACACGACGCAAGAGGCTCATTAAGCAACACCTCATCCCTCCTTGATAGTATTGGCTTTTCCTATAGACTCAATGTGATCTTGGATCACTAAAATGTAAAATGAAGAGTCTTGAGCTTTTGAGCTTGAGCCAATCCTTTGTCATTAGTATTTTGAGGGATCCACTTTCATCATCCATGCCATGCCATTCATTGAGCTTTCCTGAAATAGTAGTCTTGGAATAGCATTAGCTCAATGAGCTACATGTTGTTATGAATTACCAAAACCACCTAGGGATAGTTGCACTTTCACTTGTGCGCGGTGGTGGCGCATCTACCAGGGAGGTCGCGAGAGGGGTGAGTTTGTTCGTTCCTTCTCTTTCTCACAGCCATATCATTGATCTTGCTCGCTCTAGCGCTAATTCTGATTTGGAAAAGTAGATCCTGATTAAACTTGGCATAGATTTGTGGTACACGCATGGAATTGTTTGATGCTGCTTGAGGAGGTAATAAATCTTTCTAGAGGCCCAAAGATTCAGTTCACCTTTCTAGGTATTTCAGTTTCTGACTTGCATTATTTCTAGAGGCCCGAAGATCCAGTTCACCTTTCTAGGTATTTCAGTTTCAGGCTTGCATTATTTCTAGAGGCCCAAAGATTTAGTTCGCAGTCGTTGGCAAGTGGCTGTGCTACCCATGCCGGTGTCGACCTCAACTCGCAAGAGCCGGCGTCGGATCGGTTCCCGGGGCTTGGGATCTACAGAGCCTTGCTCCAGAGCGATGATGACGAGCTCCTCCCTGGGTGCGTGAGGGGCTCCGGGCTCCCTCCCTATCGTGAATGACTTCCGTGATGAGTTAGCTCATGCTTTGTTTCATGGAGTGTATTTTTTGTGAAGCTTGATTGACGAAGTAAAATTTGTATGGACAAAGTAAAATTTAACATGTTTTGCATGCTTTTTTGTGAAGATGGTTCATTTATGTAAATTTGGAGCGGGAGGAGGCCCACAAGAGCCGGCCACACCAAATCCAGCAGGAAATAGGGTCCAAAGTAGTCAAATGATTGAGAAAGAGCATTTATTGTCAATCTAACCCTGCCATCCATACACCTCTTTGGTTTTAGAGTTAGTTCAGGGTTAGAATCTAACTCTAACCTCTAACTGAGTTAGAGTTCTCCTCGTCTCGGTTCATCACCATCATACTTTCCCCATTCATGTTTTTTCAGTATCCTACGAATCAAAGAGGCCCTTAGACTGGTTTAGGTCCGGTGGTTTTTTATGAACGTGTTATGTCCAAAATTTAATGAACATGCTTTGATTTCAATGAAAATAATATGGTTTCATGTAGTAATTCATTTATTTATTTATTCTTCTGCGGGGGGGTTTGCATGTAATTCATGAGGTCTGAAATGTAAAGTACCCCAACATATGCTCCGAGTCGTGCATGCACTACGACCCAGATGCTCTATGTCCCACATGTCGGTGAAAGGGAGCACGTGGAAATAGCCTAGGAGTACATATAGGAGGATAAATGCGTGAAAAAATATGTACTGTGAAGCGTAGCTACGGTTCGAAAAGGAGACCTAAAGTGATGACAGGTATAGGTCGCACGCACCCAACTAGTGATACTAGACATACGACTACTTTTTACCTTAAAAAGAGGTATGAGTGCTCAGTACTCCTATTCTATCAACACGAGTCCCATCTGACAACAGCATCCATGCTACAGCTAGCTCTTCTCCCTCGTTTCTCTCTTTTAATTCTAAACTAAGCCGACGCCCGGTGGGCGGGGTGGGGATTTGCCGATGGTCGGTTTGCTCAACTGCGGCCCCACCTCATAGTGAAAACGTTACGATTGGAATAAAAATGCCATATACTCCATCCGTTACTAAATATAAGCCTTTCTAGATATTTCAAATGGAATACAACATACGGATGTACGTAGACATATTTTAGAGTGTAGATTAACTCATTTTGCTCCATATGTAATCACTTGCTGGAATCTCTAGAAAGACTTATATTTGGGAACAGAGGGAGTACTATACTAATAAAACATTAAGCCCACGAGGCGATGCATGCTGGGTACAGGAGGCAAGAAGAAGAGATGCATCCATCGACGATGTCCACCTCCTCGACTCGGGGCGCCGGCCCATCGAACAACTGCTAAGTAGCAGCGGCTTTCGTGGCCAGGTCGACGTGCTTCTAAACAATGGCGTCCAAATATTCCAGCCGCTGGAAGAAGGCCAATGTCTTTCTATCCTTGCTGGCCTTGAAGTGGCCTATGTAGATGATTTCCTCAGAGATGCGGATGTGCAGGTCGACGGTTTATTGCATGGCGATACGCTACGCGGTGAGCGCGGCCTCGAGGAGCACATTCTTCGTCACAACCTCCGGCACCTGCAGGGCCACCAGGGCTTGAAAGAGTTCGTCACCATGGAGGCCGATGAGGGTGGCAGGCAATGAGGAGCCTGGGCGCCCGGGCTGGAGCAGTACGACAAGGTCATCCGCGCGCTTCTTGACGGCGGTGAACTTGCGGATGGAGTGGACCATCAGGTCGTCCATGCGAGAGGCGAAGCCGGCGTCGGCGAGGGCTACGACACCGGCGGTCGCCAGCACCACCTAGAAATGCTGCGTGGTGCGGGGCCGCAGGCCGGCGTCTTGGATGATTTGGCACAACTGACTGTCGCTCGCGTCCATTGCCTCCATAGGTGCTTGTGGCTTCTGTTTACTTGGTCTTGGATTGGAGTGAGAACTGTTGCACAGAGACTAGGAGTAGACGGATTGGAGTGGTGGGGCGCCTTTATATGAGAGTCCATACTCTGTTGTATTCACATTGTGCTGGCTCTATTCTGCTTCTCCAATTAATTCCCTCTGCATGCTAATTGAGGATGCATCATTGACCGTTCAATGTCTTGGGAACCGCTACCCTCTCCCTCCTTTGAATTCAAGCACCTATGGAGGCGACTGTCGCTCGCGTCTATCGTGTGTCAGGAGACGTTCCCGTCAACGACGAGGTGCCTATGGTGACTTCATAAATTTCAAGATGATATGCTGGCTCAATCTTTCGGAGGTGCTCATAGGGGTAGGGTGTGCGTGTGTGCATTCATAGGGGTGAGTGTATGCACATGTATATGAGTGCTTGCATCTATACTGTGTTCAAAAAAGAAACGTAAATGTGTGTCAGAAAGAGACTAGTCAGTACTAGTATACTCAGTATTGTGCACGCGACCAAGGCGGAGAGGAAAACGAGAGAACTACGTATTTATTTACGGTGTAGATTCACTCATTTTGCTCCATATGTACTCCGTCTCGATGTAGTCTAGTCACTTGTTGAAATCTCTAGAAAGGCAAATACTCCTTTCTGGTTTACAGGGCTATACTAGCAAGTACTACAATAGTGGGCTCACATAGCAATTTTGTCTCATCCAAGAGCCTAGCTATATGCATGCTCCAAGGTTCGCAACTGCCATGTTCGGGTTGCGCTTGGCTCTTCGCCTCTTCGAGAAGACGACAATGATGTTATAAGGAGAAGCTTTAGCTATTTTTGAATACTACTACTTCTACAGTATCGAATTCACTGCTGCATGTCCGTCCACCGCGTGAGGGAGGGATAGCTTGTTGTAGTATAAGCAAAAGTCTGTCCTTGTCTGCGAGCCACCGCGCGCATGGGCGAGGGAGAAGGCGTGTAGTAGTAAAATCAAGCTTCTCCTCATTGTTCGAGTTAACGCGACACATCATAGCACTGGCCCCACATGGTTTCCTCCAAACTTGGCTGAAAAACCCGCAATGTACAATATATTTGCTGCAACCTCTAACATTTACCCCCACCACAAATTAAAATATATATTCCTGTCTTGACCAGATGAGCGTGCACACTACAATCACCAGGATGACAGGTAGGGCCAGAAGATTATTTTAATCAAAAGAAAAGCTTCGACACGGCCTCATAGCGTGGAGCCGACTTGCTTACAGGGACGGTACACGCTATCCTAGACTACTCTACACATGAAACTGCCACACGAGCGTCCGGGGTGGCTTGGCTCTTCGCCTCTTTGGGAAGTTGAACAATGATGAAGTACTACTGCAGTGGAGGAGTACTACAGTATGCTTTTGGCCATCTAACACTGAATGAACTGCTGCATGTCCACCGTGTGCGGGAGGGAGAGCATGTAGCAAAAGCTTCTCCTAGTCCTGCCAGCCACCACGCTCATGGGCAAGGGAGGGATGCAGCTTCGTTGACTTACTGCTCCTGCCTTCACGTGTATGACAGGTGGGCCTAAGAGCATCTCCAGCCATTCGGCCCCCCAGGGCGCCGAAAAATAGCGTCCTGGGGGCGAGCCGGCGCTAGTTCGGCCCCTGGGGTTCGGTTCGTTCCCAGTCGCACGCCCACGGTCGCCATGGGTTCGGCAAAGTTTGCCTTGTTTTTTTTTTCAAACTGGGCGAGTTTTGCATGAACTCCACCATTTTTCGTCCAAATTTGTACAAAAGCGAAAAATATGCGTGAACTAACTTAATACGAAATTAAAACGCCTAGCTAGTGCCGCCACCGTCGCCACCGCCGCCTTCTACATGCCGAGAAGCATGTAGAAGCGGGTGTAGTCGCCGCCGCCGCCGTCGTCGTCGTCGTCGCGCGCCTCGCCCGCGGCGTCACTGCTGCACCCCTCACCCGGGTCGCCGACAGCGCATGGCGGCCCGGCCTCGACCTCGTCGTTGCTGTTGATGACGATGACACCGCCTTCCTCGGTGCGGTGATGCTCCTCGGCGCGGCTGCGGGCCTGGGTTTCAAGGTAAGCCCGACGCTGCTGGCGCACCTGCTCGCGGACGTAGTCCTCCCTCACCCATTTGAGGGCGGACTCGTCGTCGGGTGCCACCATGCCGGCGTGCTCCGGCTTCACGGGGGCCGTGTGCGGCTCGGGCTTAGGTCGGACAAGGCGAAGGGAGCGCCTCGTCAAGGGCGCCGCTCCGCGCGCGACACCTGAGCGGTGTCTCCTCCGGCTCGGACTTGACGGGGCGGATGGCCAGCTAGTCGGAGCCCGACGAGGAGGACGACCCTGGCTCCATTCGTCGCGGTATCCACAAACTACCGCGGCGGCAAGAGAAGGAGGGACGCGCCGGGTACTCCAGCCGCGGCACGTTGCCGATATCGATGTGGTCGAGAACAACGTCGAGTGTGCGGTTGGGGATGCCCCACCACTCACGCTGTCCTTCGGAGTTGAGGCGGCCGCGGGGGATGATGCTGTTGGTGGAGGCGATCTGCTCCTCGCGGCGGGCCTAAAAGTACAGCGTCCATAGCGTTTCGCTGTTGGGCGCGTACCTCGGCTCGTTCCGCTGCTCCTCCATCAGCGACGAGCGTATGCGGCGATCTCCGCCCATCGTGAGGCTCCTTCGGGAACCGGTGGCACAGGGACGCTGCTGGCGCTCAATCTCCACGCCCCCGGCACGCACATGTCAGGCGGCGTCGGGTACTCTGCCTCGTACAGAAGGCGTGCCTCCGGCTCCGGGAGGTGTCGACGGCCGAAGCCGTTCGCTGCTGCGCCATCGCCTGGGTATCTCTCGGCCATTTCGCTCGTCGGCGGTGGAAGGCAGTGGGGGAGAGCTCGTTAGTGGGAAGAGGGCTTTCACGGGAGAGAGAGGGGGAGGGTGTGGTGCTCACCGGCGAGGAGGGGCGCCTTTTATAGCCGGAGCGGGGGTGGCGGTGGGCGGCATGCGGGCGGACGCGTGGCGCATGTGAGCGGACACACGTCGGCGGTGTCTTCAGTGCGCCGCCCGTGAGCATCAATGGAGACTGACTGGCGCGGCAGCCCGACAGCCTTCGCATTGATTCCCATGGGAACCGAGGCGACGAGGTCGATGAAGCAGCCATCTCGCTGATGCGGCGGGCTCGCGGCTGCTTCGTGCCAAAAATGCTCGCCCCGGCGCCCCCGAGTGCCAGCCGGCGCGTTGGGTTCGGCCTGGCTCCGCCGGCGCTGATTTCGGCCCAAGCCGGCGAAAAACGGGCTCCTGGGGGTGCGGCTGGGCTGATTTTTCGGCGCCGGTGGAAAGAAAACATTTGGGGAGGCCGTTCTGGGGGCGCGGATGGAGATGCTCCCGTGTGTCAGGAGATGTTCCCGTCGACGACGAGGTGCCTATGGTGACTTCATAAATTTCAAGATGATATGCCGGCTCAGTCTTGCGGAGGTGCTCATAGGGGTAGGGTGTGCGCGTGTGCATTCATAGGGGTGAGTGTATGCGCGTGTTGTTCGTGCTAAGTTAGTACTGCTATCATCACTGTTACATGATACATCTCCAACGTATCTATAATTTTTTATTGTTCCATGCTATTATATTACCCGTTTTGGATGTTTATGGGCTTTACTCGACACTTTTATATCATTTTTGGGACTAACCTACTAACCGGAGGCCTAGGCCGAATTGCTATTTTTTTTGCCTATTTCAGTGTTTCGAAGAAAAGGAATATCAAACGGAGTCCAAACGGAATGAAACCTTCGGGGGCTATCTTTTCGGAACAAACGCAATCCAGGAGACTTGGAGTGGATGTCAAGCAGCAAACGAGGCGGCCACGAGGGTGCCCGGTGTGCCCTAAGGGTGTGGGGGCGCCCCCACCCTCGTGGGCCCCTCGTGGCTCAACTGACATACTTCTTCCTCCTATATATATCCACGTACCATGAAAACATCTAGGAGCACCACGAAAAACTATTTCCACCACCGCAAACTTCTGTATCCGCGAGATCCCATCTTGGAGCCTTCGCCGGCGCTTCGTCGGAGGGGGGATCGACCACGGAGAGCCTCTACATCATCTCCAGGGCCTCTCCGATGAGTTGTGAGTAGTTTACCACAGACCTTCGGGTCCATAGTTATTAGCTAGATGGCTTCTTCTCTCTCTTTGAATCTCAATACAAAGTTCTCCTCGATCTTCTTGGAGATCTATTCGATGTAAGTCTTTTTGCGGTGTGTTTGTCGAGATCCGATGAATTGTGGGTTTATGATCAAGTTTATCTATGAGAAATATTTAAATCTCCTCTGAATTCTTTAATGTATGATTGGTTATCTTTGCAAGTCTCTTCGAATTATGAGTTTGGTCTGGCCTACTAGATTGATCTTTCTTGCAATGGGAGAAGTGCTTAGCTTTGGGTTCAATCTTGCGGTGTCCTTTCCCAGTGACAGCAGGGGAAGGAAGGCATGTATTGTATTGTTGCCATCGAGGATAAAAAGATGGGGTTTATATCATATTGCATGAGTTTATCCCTCCACATCATGTCATCTTTCTTAATGCATTACTCTGTTCTTCATGAACTTAATACTCTAGATGCAAGCA
Source organism: Aegilops speltoides (assembly GCA_021437245.1). Taxonomy (NCBI): domain Eukaryota; kingdom Viridiplantae; phylum Streptophyta; class Magnoliopsida; order Poales; family Poaceae; genus Aegilops; species Aegilops speltoides. Next base: position 204,418,555 of record CM038145.1, on the reverse strand, counting down.
GGAGTCGGTCGATGTGTGGAGTAATAGTAGTAGATGCAGAATCGTTTCGATCTACTTGTCACGGATGTGATGCCTATATACATGATCATGCCTAGATATTCTCATAACTATGCACTTTTCTGTCAATTGCTCGACAGTAATTTGTTCACCCACCGTAATACTTATGCTATCTTGAGAGAAGCCACTAGTGAAACCTATGGCCCCCTGGTCTATCTTTTATCATATAAGTTTCCCATCTACTTTTGTTTGCATCTTTTATTTTCCAATCTATATAATAAAAACACCAATAATATTTATCTTATCTTATTATCTCTATCAGATCTCACTTTCGCAAGTTAGCGTGAAGGGATTGACAACCCCTTTATCGTGTTGGTTGCGAGGTTCTTGTTTGTTTGTGTAGGTGCGTGGGACTTTTGAGGAGCCTCCTACTGGATTGATACCTTGGTTCTGAAAAACTGAGGGAAATACTTACGCTACTTTGCTGCATCACCCTTTCCTCTTCAAGGGAAAACCAACGCAGTGCTCAAGAGGTAGCATTACACTTCCTACAAAACTACTGCTATCACTGTTACTGTTACTATTACTTCCGCTACTATTATCAAAACTATCATATTACTTTGCTACTGATCACCTTGCTGCAGATAATTAATCTCCAGGTGTGGTTGAATTGATAACTCAGCTGCTAATACCTTCAAATATTCTTTGGCTCCCCTTGTGTCGAATCTATAAATTTGGGTTGAATACTCTACCCTCGAAAACTATTGCCATCCCCTATACTTGTGGGTTATCAAGACCTTTTTCTCGCGCCGTTACAGGGGAGCATAGCTATATTTGTTGAGTCACTTGGGATTATTATCAATTTATCACTATGAAGAATCTGAAGGATGCTAAGACTAAGATTTTTCCCACTAGTACGAGGGGATGCTACTTCTACTATGGATAATGCTTATGATGATGCTAGTACTTGATAATGATGATATGCCACTTGGTGATTTTCTTGATAAACAAATTGGTAGAGTAATACAACATGATGTTGTTGAATCTGATGATGAGCTTGAAACTAAAACTCCTGAAACACCTGCTAGAACTAGCCTTCCTAGATATGAATTGCCTAAGGTACCGGAAGGTTATGTTATAAAGAAAAATCTCTGAATGCAAGAATGAAATATGATCCCAAGTTTGCTACTTCACCCATCTTTATTGATGATAAGGATTATGAATTCTCTGTCGACCCAGAGTTAATTAGTTTGGTTAATCTGATCCTTTTCATGGTTATGAAACTGAAACTGTTGTGCCACATCTTACTAAGTTGAATGATATAGCCACCCTTTTTACTCATGATGAGAAGACTCGCTACTACTTTATTTTTAAATTATTTCCTTCCTCATTTAAGGGTGCTGCTAAAGCTTGGGACAATACTCTTGTTCTTGATTGTGTGCGTAGTCCCCGGGATATGATTTATTTCTTCTCTGAAAAGTATTTCCCTACTCATAAGAAACAAGCTACTCTATGGGAAATATTTAACTTTGTGCAAACTAAAGAAGAGACTCTCCCACAAGCTTGGGTGAGGCTTTGCCAATTACTTAATGTTTTGCCTGATCATCCTCTTAAGAAAAATGAAATACTTGATATCTTCTATAATGGACTAACCGATGCTTCTAGGGATTTCCTAGATAGTTGTGCTGGTTGTGTTTTCAGGGAACGAGCTGTTGGGCAAGCTGAAGAATTATTGAATAACATATTGAAAAATTATGATGATTGGACTCTTCCTGAACAACCGGCTAGACCCACTCTGAAGAAGAGGGGTATATTATATCTTAGTCCTAAAGATATGCAAGAGGCAAAGAAATCTATGAAGGAAAAAGGTATTAAAGCTGAGGATGTTAAAAATTTACCTCCTATAGAAGAAATACATGGGCTTAATACACCACCACTGCCTAAGGTGGTAGAGGTAAATTCTCGAATGAAGTTCAGTGATAATTAAAATCCTCACAATATGCATCCTAGCCAATGTCTTTATGAGTTTGAAAACTACATTAGAAAACAAGATCACTTCAATGCAAATGTTATGAAACAACTGAAATATAATTCTGATATGATTGCTCGCTTGAGTGACTTGTTACTTAGACTCTCAAATGATGTTAGAGGTGTTGGAAAGCATGCTTCTATGGTTCAAACTCAGTTAGAACAAGTTGCTAAATCTCAAAGAGAGTTGCTAAATCAAATGAATAATAATAAACATGACTTTGTTGTTAGAGTTGCAACTAGAGGAGGTAAAATGACTCAGGAACCACTTTATCCTGAGGGACACCCAAAAAGAATAGAACAAGATTCACAAAGAGTTAACACTGATGCACCTAGTCCTTCAAGAAAGAAAAAGAAGAAGAAAATGATAGGACTTTGCATGCTTCTAGTGAACCTGGAATAGAAAACCCTCCTGACAATGATAATGAAACTTCTATCTTTGATGTTGAAACTTAGTCTAGTAATGAACACTCACCTTCTGATAATGAACAAGATAATGATGATGTTCATGAAGAAGCTCAAACAAATAATAAGGAACCAGACAATGATGTTGAGATAGAACCACCTGTTGATCTTGATAATCCACAACCTAAAAATAAAAGATATGATAGAAGAGACTTTGTGGCTAGAAAACACGGTAAAGAAAGAGAACCGTGGGTTCAAAAACCTATGCCCTTTCCACCTAAGTCAACTAAAAAGAAAGATGATGAAGAATTTGAACGCTTTGCTGAAATGCTGATGCCAATCTTTTTGCGTACTGGTTTGACTGATATCTTGAAAATGCCTCATTATGCAAAGTTTATGAAAGACATCATCACTAACAAGAGAAAAATACCGGAAGCTGAAATTTCCACTATGCTTGCTAATATACTTTTAAAGATGGAGTACCTGAAAAACTTGGAGATTCGGGAATACCAACTATACCTTGCTCCATCAAAAAGAATTATGTGAAAACTGCTTTGCGTGATTTAGGAGCTGGTGTTAGTGTTTGCCTTTCTATTTATATAAAAGACTTGATTTGAGTAAACTCAAACCTACTGAAATATATTTGCAAATGTTGATAAATCAACTGCCATACCTATCGGTATTTATGAGGATGTGCCCGTTGTCGTTGCTAATGTTACTATTCTGACTGACTTTGTTATACTTGAGATGCCCAAGGACGACAACACATCGATTATCCTTGGTAGACCCTTCTTGAATACTGCAGGGGCTGTTATTGATTGCAACAAAAGCAAGGTCACTTTTCATATCAATGGTAATGAGCATACGGTGCACTTTCCGAAGAAACGATTCCAAGTGAATGGTATTAATGTTATTGAAAAATCTCTGACAATCACTATTGAAAGTTTTCAAATACCCCTGCCTAGTGTTAAAAAGAAATACGAGATGCTTATTGTACGGGACATTCATATCCACATTGAGGTAACTTAGTGATTTACGAAAGTTCTTCGGTTTCATGCTAATCGATAGTGGTTGTTAACAAGACTTGATCAACCTTATTAATGGATCATTTTTGGGCGGTATGAAGTTGATGAATTTAGTAAGCACTACCTTCGGTCCCTACTTTTAGTTTTCTGTTTTTATTAGTTAAATGAAATAAAATGCCATGTTTTGTCTGTTTTCTGAATTTCCCGTGCAATAAAAAATGACCCAAAAATAAAAGTTCTCAGAATGCCCTGAAAATTTAATACGATTTTTTTTGAATATTTCTGAATTTCTGGTGAAAATAATATCAGAGGGAGGTGCACTAGGTGGGCACGACCCACCTGGGCACGCCAGGACCCCCAGCTGCGCCTTGGTGAGTTGCAGTGCCCACATGGGCCCCCTCACTTATCCCTTCACACCACATCATCACTTACCTCCAGAAATAAATTCTCCATTGCTCTCTCTCTGATGTTCTTGCTCTCAAACCTGCGGATTTCGATCTCTTTGCTCGAAGCTCGTTTCTTAAACTATTTCGGGGGATTGTTGCTTGGTATGAGACCCCACCGTTTTTCCAATTAGTTTTGTTTTAGTGGTTTTTATTTTGAATAATTAGCTACTCTAGGTGCTGCTATAGATGAGCTTTCATGTTGAATTCTTAGAGTTCTAAGTAGTTTGAATGCTTGCTATGGCCTCTATGTATCCCTGTGAGTAGTTGCTATCAATTTTGTAAAGTTTTGTTGGTAAATTTTTGTCACTCCAAATTATTTTCTTCAGAAAATTGTACGTGAACATGATGAACCTTTTTGGAAGGAGTTCTTCAAGGAGGCGATCATCGGGGGCATCTTCTAGTGACAGCTCCATTCGCCAGTCATATGTTGAACCAAGTGAAAGTTCCACACAAGATGCCGCCACCAAAACATGCTTATGGCCTTGTGACGAGTATATGATGCGTGTGGGCATTAAGGAGGAATTTGAGCAATATGTTCACAATGCCGGTCTCCGTCCCTACATTTCAGATAAATGCGAACAACACCACATTCTCATTGAATCATTTGTTAAAGGATTTAAATTCCATCCTCGTGAGTCTAGGGTGTCGTTTATGCTTTATGATAATCCATTTACCATATCACTAGAGAGATTTGCTCAACATTGCAAAATACCATTCTTGGGTTCGCTTGATGAACCGCCAAGGGCTGAGTACAAATCATTCTTAACTAGTCTTTGCTACAGTGAGACAAGAGGAGTGACACATGGTAGAATAAAGAGCATTCATTTTCCTGCAATTCAGTACTTTGCATTATTTAATGGGAAATATATAGTAGGCAAGCAAGACTGCAGTACACTTTGTGCTCCAGACTTGAGCCTCATACGCACCGCTCTCACCGGTGAAAGGAATTATAACCTGGGAGCAATTGCTGCACACAGACTTCAGCATAATGCTAACAGTGGCTATTTCTATGGTGGAATATATGCCACGCGTTTAGCACGAGGGCTGGGTGTTTCACCTTTGCCCTTTGATCCTATCCTACCCACAAAGTATTTAGATTTTGAGACCTTAAAAGATCATAAGATCCTTAAAGGAAAAAAATTCATGACTTCACTTACAACCTGTTGTTTAACCAAACATCTACTGTGCACACATATTTGCCCGCGCCTGCTCTTTTTGGCTATCACAACGAAGATATTTTGTTCTTGGGAGCGAGGCCCGAGCTCACAACGCAGCAGTGGAGGCAGCACGGCAGACCGAGGCATTTGCACCGAGAGCCTCCGTGAGCTACCACGCCAACTACTATCCAGGGTACTGACTGCTTACCAAGTTAGGCCAAAAGCCTAGGCTTGGGGGAGTATGTGTTTCCCACCGACATTACATTCATGTCCACTCATTCCATTTTTCGGTGTTCACACTTTTTGATTGTATCATCCATGCTTAATTTTATTTTCTCACTTTCTTCTTGTGTGTTTGAAAAACTTGAGAGAAAACAAAAAAAAATAGTTGTAGTTAGTCTACTTTCTAGGAATGCTTAGTTGTAGTACTAAAAATAAAACCCAAAAAATATTTCCTAGTTCTTCTTTTGCTTGTTGGGAGATTTCCCGTGTAAATAGTTTTCCTCGTTTTTGCTTTTCCCTTTTATTTCCTTGTTCAAGAAAACCAAAAACTCCAAAAATATTTCAGTGTGTTTCTCTGAATTTCTTTCCTTTTTATTCGAGTTGTACCGAGGAGAAGACCACGATGAAAATGTTGAGTGGCTCTCATATGAATAACTGTTGATCTAATAAAGAGCGCATTTTACCTTGTCTCCTGTTGAATAAAATGTTTGCAAATTCCAGCTTAGTCCACGGAACTCTTGCACTATTATTATTTCCATATCGTTCGGTCGTGCAAGTGAAAGGCAATAATGACGACATTCGATGAGCTGGTCGTGGCAGAGAGAAACGGATATGAACTCGACTTGTTCTGTTTGTGTAAATATGTTTAACCTAGTATCCATGATTCAGTCCATTGTGATTAAACATGTTTGCAATGACAATTAGGTATTATATTTTCTCATGCCATGCATAATTAACTAGGAGTGGATAATGATTTATCTTGGATATGAACATTGCATTAAAATGATTGTGATATAGTATGACGATATGGTATCCTCCTCTGAATGTTCGAGTGGCTTGAGTTGGCACATGTTCATACATGTAGTTGAATCAAAACCAACAAAGCCTCTATGATATTTATGTTCATGGTGTTCATATCCTACTCATGCTAGTGTCCAATGTTAGTTATGCATAATGCATGTTTATGACCGTCGTTGCTCTCTAGCTGGCCGCTTCTCAATATAAATGCTAGAATTCGCCTGTACTAAGTGGGAATTCTGCTTGTACATTAAAAATCATGAACCCAAAGTTATTCCAGATGAGTCCACCATACCTACCTATATGCGGTATTACCTGCCGTCCTAAGTAAATTTGCATGTGCTACCTCTAAAAACTTCTAAATAAATATCCTTTTTGTGTACCTGGATCGTTCATGGAACGACAGGAGGTGGTTGGCATCTTACATGCTAAGTGGGTTATTCTTAGTTCGAGTGTTTATTCACTCACCATCGCACGAGAAAAGGGTGATAATAGGGATGCCCAGTCCCAAACTGCAAAAAGAAAAAGCTTACAAATAATCAAACAAAAACTCCCAATGGAGTCAAAACCTTTACTTTTATCGCTTGGGAACTTCCACTAGCGTGCTTAGCATGGAAGATATTGATAACTGATAGTCGTGAAGTAAATGAGAAGGGTGCATGTCTCAAAATATCATTTACCTCTGTTCTAAAAAAATTGAGCTCTGGCACCTCTGCAAATCACTTCTTCCCTCTGCAAAGGGACTATCTATTTACTTTTATGTTGTGTCATCGCCTTCTAAAACAAGCGCCAGAACCTGAGAGCACTGTTGTCATGACTTATGCATTGTGTGTAGCTAATGTTGGGTGCATCATGACTGGATCTTTTCTACCATGAATTACAATGCTTAGTCGCTGCTTGAACTTTGGGGGTGCTCTGCATTTATGTTTCATGGTCTCAGAATGGGCTAGGGAGATACCACTATTGTCATATTATATCATGGTTGTTTTGACAACGTGTTGCCGTTTGAGATATCTAATTATTGCTCGCTAGCTAATTATGTCATTGATATGGAGTGCGGCTAATCTGCACCCGGGCTCAGCTGTACCCACGCTTAGAAAAAAATTCAAAAAAATACTAGAAAAATTCAAAAAATTCCAATTTTTTTTGTGGTGGTAGAAAATTTGACGCGGGAGGTGCGCCCCAAAATTCAACTCATTTGAGCATCTGAGCAGCTCTCGGCAAAAAAGACAAAATCAGGGTCTGTAAAAATGTTTAGTGTTCACGCACTGTTTTGACCCGATTTGTCTTTTTTGCCGAGAGCTACTCAGATGTGCAAATAAGTTGAATTTTGGGGCGCTCCTCACGAGTCAAATTATCTACCACCACAAAAAAATTGGAATTTTTTGAATTTTTCTAGTATTTGTTTTGATTTTTTTGCTGAGAGGGAGCAGATGAGCCCGGGCACCGTTTTCAGTTTTCGATTGATATGAGTTAATATAATCTTTAAGAGCTATTGTTGGCATGGTTAGTTATAATGTTGGCTGTTTAAGCCTATTTATGCAAACAAGAGCAAAAGAGTTTGTAAATTTTTTTCTTTTTCACTTTAAGTTTATCAACTGAATTACTTGAGGACAAGCAAAGGTTTAAGCTTGGGGAGTTGATACGTCTCTAACGTATCTACTTTTGCTAACACTTTTCCTCTTGTTTTGAACTCTAATTTGCATGATTTGAATGAAACTAACCCTAGACTGATGCTGTTTTCAGTAAAACTACCATGGTGTTAATTTTGTGCAGAAATAAAAGTTCTCGGAATGGAACGAAACTTTGCAAGGATTTTTTATACAATAAATAAGAACTTCTGGAGCCAAGATCCACCGAAGAGGGGCACCTGGGTGGGTACAGCCCACCAGGGTGTGCCCCCCTCTCCTGGCGGCCTAGGTGGGTTGTCCCCACCTGGTGGCCCCGCAGACCCTAAAACTGAATCTATAAAATCCATGTTTTCCATGAAAAAAATCAGGGAAAAACAATTATCATGATCCATGAGACGGAGCCGCCGTCACCTCCTGTTCTTCATCGAGAAGCCACATCTGGAGTCCGTTTGGGGCTCCGAAGAGGGCGATCTTCATTCTTCGTCGTCACGAACCCTTCTCCATCGCCAATTCCATGATGCTCCCCACCGGGAGTGAGTAATTCCTTCGTAGGCTCACTGGTCGGTGAGGAGTTGGATGTGATTCATCATGTAATTGAGTTAGTTTTGTTAGGGCTTGATCCCCAGTATTCACTATGTTCTTAGATTGATGTTGCTATGACTTTGCCATGCTTAATTCTTGTCAATTTGGGCCCGGGTGCCATGATTTCATATCTGAACCATTTATGTTATCACCATTATATCCATGTTTTAGATTCGATGTTGCAAGTTATAGTCACATACTACGTGTTATGATACGGCAACCCCGGAGTGACAATAGTCGGGAGTTTACTTGGCACTTTATTGAAACAAAAGCTATAGAACATGATTAATACAGTAGCTTAATCATGTGAACATGTAAAAAATAGTAGGTGTAAATATTGGGTTGTCCCCCGATAAATGCTTTTCTTTAAAGCCTTTTTAGCTAGGCATGATAATTTTCAATAATGCTCACATAAAAGATAAGAATTGAAACACAAAGAGAGCATCATGAAACATATGTGGCAAGCACATTTAAGTCTAATCCACTTCCTGTGCATAGGGATTTTGTGAGCAAACAACTTATGGGAGCAAGAATCAACTAGCATAGGAAGGTAAAACAAGCATAACTTCAAGATTTTCAGCACATAGAGAGGAAACTTGATATTATTGCAACCCCTACAAGCATATATTCCTCCCTCATAATAATTTTCAGTAGCATCATGAATGAATTCAACAATATAACCATCACATAAATCATTCTTTTCATGATCTACAAGCATAGAAATTTTATTACTCTCCACATAAGCAAATCTATTCTCATCAGTAGTAGTGGGAGCAAACTCAACAAAATGACTATCATGGGAGGCATAATCCAATTGAAAATTAAAATCATGATGACAAGTTTCATGTTTATCATTATTCTTTATAGCATACATGTCACCACAATAATCATTATAGATAGCAACTTTATTCTCATAATCAATTGGAACCTCTTCCGAAATAGTGGATTTCTCACTAAATAAAGTCATGACCTTTCCAAATCCACTTCCATCAATATAATCATCATAAATAGGAGGCATGCTATCAGCATAATAAATTTGCTCATCAAAACTTGGGGAATAAAAATATCATCTTCATCAAACATAGCATCCCCAAGCTTGTGGCTTTTCATATCATTAGCATCATGGATATTTATATACTAACAACATTGCAATCATGCTCATCATACAAAGATTTTATGCCAAACATTTTAATGCATTATTCTTCTAACACTTTGGCACAATTATCGGAATCCTTATTTTCATGAAAGACATTATAAAGATGAAGCATATGAGGCAACCTCAATTCCATTTTTTGAAGTTTTCTTTTATAGACTAAACTAGTGATAAAACAAGAAACTAAAAGATTCGATTGCAAGATCTAAAGATATACCTTCAAGTACTAACCTCCCCGTCAACAGCGCCACGAGGTGTTAGTGCTGCTTACCTAGCCTCCCCGGCAACGGCACCAGAAAAGAGCTAGATGTCTACTACGCAACCTTCTTCTTGTAGGATCATGTTGGGCCTCCAAGCGCAGAGTTCTGTAGGATAGTAGCAAATTTCCCTCAAGTGGATGACCTAAGGTTTATCAATCCGTGGGAGGCATAGGATGAAAATGGTCTCTCTAAAACAACCCTGCAACCAAATAACAAAGAGTTTCTTGTGTCCCCAACACACCCAATACAATGGTAAATTGTATAGGTGCACTAGTTCGGCAAAGAGATGGTGATACAAGTACAATATGGATAGTAGATATAGGTTTTTGTAATCTAAAAATATAAAAACGGTAAGGTAACTAGTAACAAAAGTGAGCAAAAACGGTATTGCAATGCTTCGAAATAAGGCCTAGGGCTCATACCTTCGCTAGTGCAAGTTCTCTAAACAATGATATCATAATTTGATCATATGACAATCCCTCAACATGGAGTAAAGAGTCACTCCAAAGTTACTAATAGCGGAGAACAAACGAAGAGATTATTGTAGGGTACGAAACCACCTCAAAGTATGTTACCTTGTTATTCCACTCAAGTGGTATAGGCGAGGTGGCAAAGACCAAATGGTGGTCATCATCATCAACTCGATGGAACCATGTGGGGGTGCATCATATTCCACCATGGCTATCATCTTGTCCATACGAAGGACGAAGTCGTCGCGGATCGGCACGTCATCATATATGGGACCTAGCACCAAAGAAGAAGACACAATAGAGGCAGAGGTTAAGTCGTTAGAAATCATAGTGGTCTCACATGCCCTATCAACTACCTCACTCTCTCTATGTGGTGGTGGCTCACTCACTCCCTCAAGGTAGGTGCACTCAATGTCTCATATGGTGGAGTCACTCAAATCACTCAAGTGGTGGTGTTGGTGGCTCTCCTCACATGGGAATCGTGGCAACTCATCATATATGGGACTAGTGGTGAAGTCACTCTCACTCTCAATATGGTGGCACAAGTCACTCAAGTCATCATACGTCGCCGTGGTCGAAGGGAAAATCCCATGCTCAACCATCTCGTCGTCGTCGCCGTGGATGAAGGCCGAAGATGGCACATCATCGCTCTCGTCATGGATGAAGGCCGAAGATGGCACAACATCACTCTCATCATGGATGAAGGCCGATGTAGGCGTACTCATCATAAGTAGGCGAAGATGTTGTACGTCCAAAGGCGAAGATGCCTTGAGAACACTTGGCGAAGATGCCGAAGTGGTGGTAGTAGTCGTAGCTTGCTCGTGGTGGTGCTCGTCTCTCGGTCTTCTCTTGTGCTCGTGTTCGTTTTCTTGATGGCGCCGCGTGGTACTTGCATCTTGTGTCCGCTCCGAAGACTGGCGACTTGAGCATCTCTGCCTTGAAGATGACAAAGAGGAAGAAGACTTGTAGTTGGCCCACACATGTCGAATGTCATCCAATTGTGCATCCAACTTGGTGTTGATGTAGTACCTTGTTCGTGCTTTGCTTTGGTGAATGTCGACGGTGAGTCGCTCAATGCCTCGCATTGCTCCTTATGGTCCAAAGATGGGCATTTTGGTGATGTATTTGTTCACGCCGTCGTTGTCGTGGAAGACCGGAGATGAAATGCCTTGCCTATCCATCACAAGACTCGAGAAAATGTGAGTGGAAGAAAGGAAATAACTAGACCAATGTACCTTATCCAATGTTGAAGATGGATCAATGATCACTCAAGAATGTATCAAGGAAATAGCACAATTGGTACCGGATCTTGTCAATTCTAACACCTACACAAGTAAGGCTTATGGTGGAGCTCGGTGAGGATAGTGGCACAAAAATTTGATGCAAAATGTTGGCAAGAGTCAATAATGTTGGAAAAGATTCACAAATTTGCAAGTGAAACAAGTAGACCAATAGCAATGGGTGGCACACGGAAACACACACACGGATAGATAAATGGGGTCGTGCAACCAAGAAATGAGCACAAAATGTGGAATCCACGAAAAACACTCGTGTTGCACAACTCAAGAGAGACGCTAGCACGATTGCTCAATAGGTGGATACGACACTTGTGCACAACCTATAGGATGCAAAATGTATGAGCTTTCGATCCCAAGTATGTTATGTGTATGATGTTCCCGATGCTCTTCTCAAGATGATCCAAGATGATCGGATATGACAATCTTATGTGCAATGTGGTATGATGCTATGGCTCTTGCTCACAAGCTCTTTGCTCTCTTTTTGCTTCAAAGCTTTTTTTATTTTTTTTTATTTTTTTTGATATGGCCACATATGCAAAATGCACAAACCAAGATAGCAATTGTGTATATGCGCGAACAATCTTATGACACAAGGGATGATATGATGATACCAATATGATATGGTATGTATGCAATGGAAGGTACGGATCACTAATGTGCACAAGTAACGTTGCAGGCAATACTCAATGGCTAGTCTCGATAGGCAAGTGATGCAAAATGGGCTAAAGGGTTAACAATGTTGGCTAAAGGGTTAACAATGTAATGGCAATAATGTACAATGATGGGATACCACGATACCAAGATGATATAGAGGTTACCGTTCTTGCTTACGGTTAGGGTGTCAAATTGGTGAAGTGGTCGATGTCGAATCCTTGACGAAGGTGAGCGGCGGTGTTGACGATGTCGAACCGTTCCTAGATAGCCGAAACACCCTAGGAAACAAAAAAACGCAAACTCAAAATCTCAAAGGAAAATGTCAAATGGTGGTAGCGGAATGCGTTGGTGGTTCCGGAGTTAGCAACATGGAAGTGGTGGTGGTGGTTGATGATGAAGTGACTGTCCCTAAGTAGCTGAAACACCTTAGGAGGCGCAAGTCACCACTCAACCAACCACAAATGCTATGTGGAACTAAATGGGTTAAGTTGCGGAAAGCGATGGTGGTATGACGGATGATATGGTGGATGACCTATGCAAACATGCCAAAATGCCAAATTTTTGATGGGGTCAAATGGTTTTGGAATCTATCTAGATGGATGGGCGATGTCAATAGCTACTCAACGAGCTAAAGAACGTCAAAATCGGACTCCGGGAGCAAAAGTTATGGCCGAAACGGTTTTTGTCGGTGAGCTGATTCGGGGAGGTGCGGGTGCCCGGGGGTGGAAGGTGCGGGCACCCGGGGTGGTCAGGGGGTTTGGGCGGAGAAGATGGCCTGGGGGTCCGGGTGCCCGGGGGTAAGGGGTGCGGGCACCCGGGGTGGTCAGCGGGCTTGCACGGCGGGTCCGGGTGCCCGGGGGTCATGGATTTGGGCTGAAAATCGTGGGAAAATGGAAGAAATTGGTGGGTTTCGTCAAGGGAAAGGTCGAGATGGATGGGGGGAATGCTAAATCCACTTGAAACCAAGCAAATTCATGGATCAAATCCACCAAAATCTCATCAAACCAACAAATCACAAAAAAAAAATTGAGGCTATTTTTGGTGGGGAATTTTCGAAATTGGGGAGGAACACAACAAAATTAGGCTAGAGAACAAGATGGGGGGCTTCAATTTTGTGAGAAACCATGGCTCATGATACCAAGATGTTGTAGGGTGGAACCCTATATGGAGATCTTTCATGAATTGGAGGGGAAATCCCCAAGAACACGAAGAACACAAGAGACGAAAACACTCAAATTGACTAGATCCAATCACACATATGCTAGATCCAAGAACACACAAGAGGTCACAATGATTCAAGGACAACAAAGGAAAGATACAAGGTACTAGTTCATCCCAATTCTATGAGGAGAGAGGTCTTGATGATCCTATGATGAGGATCCTTCCCAAGATGGGGGCCTGATATCCATTAGGGATCTTCTCCTAGGAGGTCTTGATCTCCTAGAGGGGTGGGCACAAAGAGCAAAGCTCTCTAATGTCTCTCATATACTTTGCTATCCTCTAAATGAGCAGGTGGGAGGTAATTATAGTCTAGGGACGAAATAGAGGGAGAGGGGGATACAAAGGTCCAAAATGACCCTGAAAACGCACACAATTCGGAGTAGTCCGGGCACCCGGGATCAAGTGGCCCAGGCACCCGGAGGTGGGCGCGGCTGTAGTTTGCCGGGCACCCGGGGTTGAGGGCCCGGGCACTCGGACCAGTCAGGGGCACCGGCCTTGGCGCGTGGAGGAGGGCCGGGCACCCGAGGGGGTGAGAGCCAGCACCCGGCGAGCCGGTGGTCAAGGCGGGTAGGCTGGCACCCGGGTTGAGGGCCCGGCACCGGGGCGAGCTGGGCGCGTCCAAAGAGGGTCGGGCACCGTGTCCATAGGTCGTGCACTCGGCCCACACAGGGGCGCCGCACCAGGGGGGCCGGGCACCCGGCGGGGAGAGGGTCGGGCACTCGGGCCAGCCAGGGAGGCCGCGGCCTCGGCGGTTGGAGGTGGCCGGGCACCCGGGGCCTTTGGTGGCCGGGCACCCGGAGTGGTCTGTGCCCTCCGTTGCTCCAATCTTCTCGTTCCCTCGCTGCTCTTCCTTCTCCCTGGTTGCTTGAATCTCCGTCCTCGTGTCCTCCCGGTCATCTCCTTGGTACCTAACAAGGCACAACGTTTCTATTTGAGGTAGAACCCGATTCTCATGTGAATTCGAATGGATTGAAGAGGAAGGAGTCAACCTCGGTTTTGGTGGCACGTGTGTGTGCGCTTGTCATCGGCTTCTCTGTCCTTGTGGTGGTGGTGTGACATCCATGGTGATGGTCGAGGGATGCTCCGCATCAATCGGCAACTATGAAAGAAGAATTAAGATAAGTCTAACCATAGCATGAAACATATGGATCCAAATCAGCCCCTAACGGAGTAGTGCATAAACTAGGGTTTAAGCTTTTGTCACTCTTGCAACCCCTCATCTACTTACTAATCCCACAATGCCTCCCCTAGGCCTAAACATGGTAATGTGTCATGTAGCCAACGTTCACACGACACCACTAGAGGAACAACAACATAACACATCATTAAAATATTGAACGAAAACCGACTTCACATTATAACTTATAACAAGGCTCCTCCCATGTCCTCAAGAACAGACGGAACTACTCACAAATCATATTCATGTTCATGATCAAAGGAGAAATATATATGATTAACAATCCGAACATATGATCTTCCACTAATTAAATCAACTAGCATCAACTTCAAAACATAATCAACACTACTAGCAACCCACGAGTACCAATCCGAGCTTTGAGACAAAGATCGGATACAAGAGATGAACTAGAGTTTGAAGATGAGATGGTGCTGAAGATATTGATGGAGATGAGTCCTCCCACGATGAGAGGCGCGTTGGTGATGACGGTTGCTTCGATTTTCCCCTCCCGGAGGAAAGTATCCCCGCGGAATCACTCCACCAGAGAGAAAAAATGCTCCTGCCCAGGTTCCGTCTCGAGACGGCGCCTCGTCCTGAAAGTCTTTTGTTTCTAGGTCAAAGGGCTTCATACACGAGAATATGGGCCATGGAGGCCTGCTATGGGCCCCACAAGCTCATAGGGCGCGCCCTAGGGGGGTGGGCGCGCCCGTGAGCTTGTGGCTCGCAAGTGGGTCCCCACGAGTAGTTTTTTCTTCTAGTATTTCTTATATATTTCAAAATATATCTCCGTAAATTTTCAGGTCATTTGGAGCTCTGGAGAATAGCTATCTCTGAGGTAGCTCTTTTTAGGTTAGAATTCCAGCTGCCGGCAATCTTCCTCTTGTGATGAAACTTGCGATTTAAGAGAGAAAAGGCATTAGAATTGCATCTAAAGTGAAATATAACTTTAAACAATATAAATAACAGTAGGAAAAATATGATGCAAAATGGACGTATCATCGCTTCGCTCGGTCACACAGAGCACGCCTAGCACCAATCTGAGCTCGGTCTTGAGCTCCAACCCTACGCGCACCACACACCCGAGCATAGTAGCCGCCACGGCTCGTCGCTGACACCATTTCCATCGTTGTCTGAATGTATATGTTGCATGGTTGGATGTGTCTCACTCTAATCTTTCTTTTGCACCACACACATGGCCTCTTAGTTGTTAGGGACGCCGATCCGGCACACCTCTGAAAGAACATATGGTGCCCCAATGTCTGGTTTTGGTAATTGATGACATTCTCTATGGACTAATGGTTGCCTTGAGTTATATGTGAAGGGTTTGTCCATAGGCATTTCTTGAAGTCCATGTGTTGGGTTCAAGGAGTTTATGAGTGACCAAGGTGCTATTCAAGGAATTATCCAAAGTTTAGTCAGAGAGAAGACATGATACAAGGTTGATCAAGACTAAGTCAAGGAGTGAATCAAGTTGATCAACACACAAAGCGTACAAGATGTACCGAGAGGGATCAAGTGATCCCATGGTATGATAAGCATTGTCCATTACGCTTTGTGTACTAACCCATGGTCTATGTGAGAGTTTTTTGTGGGGTTGGGTATGTTTCCATGGTTGTGCATCAAAAGAAAGATATCATATAACCCATGGAGGATAACATCAAGTGGTGATGGTCATCAAGGTTGCAGTGTGCAAGTTCAAGTGGAGCATCACGAAGAGATCGTGCTTGAAGCTTGGCGTCCTTTGTGGTGAAAATGGACTTGTGAAGATGAGCCAAAGAGTAGCTCACCAATAGTGGAGTATGGGGAGCAATCAACTAGTCTTCATCGAGCCAACTCAATCAAGAAAGGTGGTCCAACTTGGGGAAGTCAATATCGTCATCATCAAGCTCAAGTGGACTATGTGCAAGGCAAAGGTTTGCCCTTGATAGGCTTTATATTTTACCAGTCTCAAGGTGGTAGTTGGGAGAGTAGGTTATATGATCATTTGCCGTACTATCAAGGGGGGCTCTCAAGTTAGTAGCTTCATCATATCGTTCGTAGAGAGCTCAAACCATTGCATCCTTGCATCATCTTTCTTGTTCTTGTTTGGTTTTTCTCTGCGTGAGTTTTAGAGCTTCTGGTCATCTTCATGACAAGCTCGATGTCATCGAAAACGGAGTTCACGTATGCATCTTCTATGATGTTTTCAGTGTTGGAGTTTTTGCCGGTTCATCACCGGTAGAGGCTTCACTCCTCTATATCTTAGGCACACCCCCTGCCTCTTCTTACTATAACCAACAAGCTTGAGTTTCCGGTGTTGGATAGTTCTTGCCGCCCTCTATCCAACAAGCTTGAGTTTGCTCAATTCGGAGCTCATTTGCAGAAGTTATGGCAGTTCTGGTTTTCTTGTACCCATCTGTTGCTGTGCTTGTGAGCTGGAAGCCACAAGCGGTAGTACCGCTCTAGTTAGTGGTAGTACCGCTTGTAAGCGGTAGTACCGCTGTCCAGTACCGCGGCTACTGCCGCTGCTTATGGGAACTCGGCTTTCGTGTCGGGTTTGCGCGGAAGTGCAACAGTAGTGCGAAGCGGCAGTACCGCCTCTAAGCGGTAGTACCGCTCGCTACTACCGATGCACTGCCGCTCCCTCCAGGTATCGATGCACTCTCTCAGTGGAAGTGAAGCGGCAGTGGAGAGTAGCACTACTTCCTATAAGCGGTAGTACCGCTCAAGTGGGCGGTAGTACCATGGTAGCAGTTCTATTGCTCCTCCCTTGTTCCTGCTCTGCTTCTGAGTAACCCCGAGCTGCAACCCCAGCGGTACTACTGCTGGGGCGACCGGTAGTACCACTCTGGCTACACTACCGCCTCGTGGCTTCGTGCCATTGCAATATTTTTGGGTTACTACCGCCTGAGTGGAAGTACTGTTCTATTGAGCGGTAGTACCGCTCTGTGCGGGCTGGAAGCAAGGTAACAGTTGGATCTTCCCCCTCCTATAAAAGGGGGTCTTCTTCCCCATTGAACCTTATCCTTTGAGCTCGTGTTCTTCCCCCATTGTTGACCTTCTTCGAGCTTGCCATCTCTCAATCCCCCCAATGATTCTTGCTAGTTCTTGAGGGAAAAGAGAGATGAGATCTAGATCTACGTTTCCACCAATCACTTTCTCCTCTATGTGAGGGAACCTCTTGGATCTAGATCTTGGAGTTCTTCGTGTTCTCTTCTTCGTTCTTCTTCTCATTTTCCTCCCTAACATTAGTTGCTTTGGTGGGATTTGGGAGAGAAGGACTTGGGCACTCCGTGTATCCTTGCCATTGCATTTGGTGCATCGGTTTGAGTTCTCCACAGTGATACGTGGAAGTGAAGTTGAGTAGCTTGTTACTCTTGGGTGCTTGGTACCCTAGAGCTTGTTCCTCTTTGGTGCTTGGGCGCCCTAGACGGTTGGTGGTGCTTCGGAGCTCAATCATTGTGGTGTAAAGCTCCGGGCAAGTGTTGGGGTCTCCAATTAGGTTGTGGAGATTGCCTCAAACATTTTGACGGGTACCGGTGACCGCCCCCAAGGGTTGCTAAAGTGTACGGGTTCGGTGACCACCCCCAAGGGTTGCCATTTGTACGGCTTCGATGATCACCCTCAAGGGTCCCTTAGTGGAATCACGACATCTTGCATTATGCGAGGGCGTGAGTAGATTATGGTGGCCCTGGTGGCTTTTCGGGGAGCATTGGGCCTCCACACCGATCCAAACGAAGATTAGCATCCGCAAGGGTGTGAACTTCGTGATATATCGTCGTCTCCGCGTGCCTCGGTTATCTCTTACCCGATCCCTTTACTTATGCACTTTATTTTGTGATAGCCATATTGTTTCATGTCATATATCTTGCTATCACTTAGTGTTTATATTGCTTAGCATAAGTTGTTGGTGCACGTAGGTGAGCCTAGTTGTTTTAGGTTTTGTGCTTGACAAATTAAACGCTAGTTTTATTTCACATTTGTTCAAGCCTAAACCATAATTATTTTAAAGCGCATATACACCCCCCCTCCCCCCCCCCTCTAGGCGACATCCACGATCTTTCAACCTCCGACTTTGGTTTAGCTCACCGTCGGCGCGCAGCTTCACGGATGTGAGTGTCGCCACCATTTGAACCCCCACTGTCCGATTTGTTTGTGGCCTGGGTTAAACTCAATTTGGACCATGCCTCATACGAGTCGGTTCGTTCATAGCCCAAGTGGCTATCCTTTTCAATTAGATTCTAGGTGACGTCGATTCGAGTCCCATTCTACACAGGTTAGGTGCCCTTTTTCTGCGTTTAGTGAGACACTAACCAATAGGCCCTCGAGCCATAGCTGATAATGCACATGTGGCATGACGGCCCCTCCCGTGAGTGGCTATAGCTACTTTTGTTTTTCTTTGATTTTTTATTTTCTCTTTTATTTTCATAGATTGGAAAATAAAAAAATTCAAAAAAAATGGCAAGAGTTTCAAAATTTTGTTCACATTAAAAAAACTCTTCATGTTTTAAAAAATGATTGGAATTTCAAAAAGGTTTATTTTTTCCAAAAAAAATCAGAATTACAAAATTTCAAATTGCTCACGTTTTCCAAATTTGATTATTTTATAAAATGTTCAAAGTTCTTCACAATATTCAAGAAGTCTTCGAAAGTTCTAGAAAATTTGTAATTAGAAAATTCTTCATATTTTATAAAAAAAATTGTCAGTTTTTTCAGAAATTCTTTCTACCTTTCAAAATATGTTTAGGAACTTGCATTTTCATGTTTTCATAAAAATATCATTTTGTTTTCAAAATTTTGCCCACAATATTTTTAACGTGCTATAGTAAACATGCATAGTACATTAGCCCAGTTGAACTACCCCTATATGCATCGCGCCCCTATTGGACGCTTGTTGGACGCAACGAGCGGTAAATCCTATTCGCCGCATTTTACGGTAGATCGCTGCTGTTTTGCACAGAGCAAACTACCTGACCCGACTGTGTTGGGCCGGTCCATTGGTAGAAACGCCCGGTTTGGGGAACCTTCTAGAAGGTTCCTAAATTGGATTTAATTTTTTCAGCTGTTTTCTTTTACTAATCTTTTTGGTTTTCTTTCGGGTTTTCCTATTTTCTTTTTGAAATTTTGAAATTTTCAAAAATTGATTGTGACTTTACAAAAATTAAAACTTTCAGAAAAGGTTCTTAAAATTGAAAAAAATACATTTCAATTTGTTTTTGCAAAATCAAACAATGTTTGTGTTTCATTGTTTTGGCAATTTCAATAGTTGTATGTGTTTTCAAAAAATGTTCTTAATTTCAAAGAATGTTTTTGTTTCCAATATTTCACAAATTCGAAAAATGTTCATACTTTAAAAAATCATTCAAATTTCAACAAATATTTTCATTTCCAAAATATCAAAAAATTGTTCACAAATTCAAAATATATTTGCATATTCAGAAACAAATCAGGAAATTTTAAAAATTTGTTGGCGTTTTCCAAAATAATCATTTTATAACATTTGAAATTGAAAAAAAAGGAAAAACAGTTTGCTACAGTATTATGGCTCGCTTCTGTGAACCGGTGCTACAGTGCATGCCTGCGTGCGTCACTGGCTCCAATTGGCCAACTAATAGAGTTGTGCTCCTATGCGAAGCATACCTTTTGGACGCACCACACGTGAGAGCTATATCTGGCTTATAGCGAGATGGAAGGAGTTCCATGAAGGATTTTCCTCTCCCTTGTTTCTGGGCTGGCCCCTTTTTGGTGTGTTTTTACGGTCACTGGCTTCTCGTCGCTCGATCGTGTGTTGTTCGTTGGTTTTGATCCGGTCTTCTTCTTCTTTTTTCTTTGTTTCTTTATGGTTTTCTTTAGTTTTTTCGGTTTCTTCATTTTTCACTGGTTTTGTTCATTTTGTATCGGTTTTTACTTGGTTTCCCCCTTCGTTTTACTTTGTTTGTTTCTCCATTTTTTGTTTTTTCTTTTCTTTCCCATTTTCTTTATTTTCTTTTATTCTCTTTGTTTCCTTCTTAGTTTTCATTCATTTCTCTATGTTCCTTTATTGGTTTTCATTGTTTCCATTCTTTTTGCACTTTTTTCTTTGTTTTTTGTTTCTTTGTCAAATTTCATTGATTTGTTTCTTTCTCTTTGCATTGGAATAGGAACAAATGTTTTATGCATCTAGGAAAAATTAGCACAACAAATGTGTATGCATCTTGGAAAAATTGGCATGAACATTTGTAGTTGTTGAACATTCTCTCAAATACATTATAACAACTTTTTTCAAATATATATTTTGATGTCAACTTTTTGTCATACACATTCTACATTTTTCGTATACATCATTAAAAAATTATATGCACGCCTTTATGAAAACATATATTTTTATGTCTACCTTTTCCATACGCATTGTATATCTTTTGTATACATCAAGAATATTTTTAAATATAGGTTTAATATTTTTTAAATACATGATTAACATTTGGAAACATATATATATATATATATATATATATATATATATATATATATATATTTCCAAACACGTTGTCCTGAGCCCTGATTTTGTCCGTCGCACGATCGATCGATTCAATTGCGGATCCACTCAACGCAATCAATTCGTCGAACAAATCGTACCCATCTCGTGTATTCTCCTGTGGCAGCGTGACAGGTCGAGCGATGCTGGGGCAGCAAGGGCGACGCGCTTATGGTGCATCAAAGGTTGGATGTGAGGTAACAATTCATCCTCTCTTCCTAAGCCTACGTCATATCTCTCCTCTCGGCCATCTCTCTTGGAATGGCATGCGGCGGCGGCGGCGGTGACACAAGAACACAGAGCGGCTCATCGAGGAGCACGGGGAGGCAGATTGAGGTGCATAGGGCTCGCATGGCGCGTGCGTGCTGTTGATTCATAAATGTGTGTGCTTGATTGTTGAGGTAAAAATTAGCATAACAAATGTGTATGCATCTAGGAAAAAATAGCATGTAATAATTTTGACAAATATGTTAATTGTCGGGTTTTTGGCCGTCCTCCCAGCATCGTCCTCCCGCTATTATTTGTGTCGTGGAGGCACGGGCTGAACGCACCAGCACGGTCGTGGTCTGAAACTCTGAATTGTTCACCCACCTGGCGATATTCCTCTCCCTCTAGGTCTTTGCTTCCTTGTTTTGTGCTTGTTAGGTTCTTGATGAAATTCCTATACATACTTCCATGTAGGAGGTCAAACAAGAAAATGAAGATTAATTGATTAAGATTCATTTGAACGGATGTGTCTTCTTGTAGTAAACCAACTACAGAGTGTAGTATACATGTTTGTTATGATGAAAGGTCGTGCAAGTTGATCCGAAGGAGCAAGAAGACTTTGACCTAGAGCAGAAAGACCTTCTACAAGAGAGTTTGGAGTCACGTAAATAGAGATGCGTTTCAGTTCCAGTTTGAACATGAAGGTACCAATGTATGTCCTTGAAGGTTCAAATTATGGAGGGGCTATGGAGTAGGAGTGGAGAATAAATTGTAGATGAAGAGGGTGGTAATGCTGCTGGTGGCAGCGATAAGGTGCGCGTTAAGGTAACTAAAGCTTTCAACATTGTGAGTCCATGTGGTGATACCCTTAATTTTGTGATTATTATATTGCCAATGCTTTTGCTCGCTTTGAGAGTTATTTTAATGAAGTTTGAAAATCACAGTTTGTCGGATCAAGGACGTGATCTATTTTATGTGACTTATCTGAATGGTGTTGATTGTATTAAACTGTTAATTTGGATTGACTTAGGTCAAGCTCAGGAAGTTTGTGCTCGCAATAGTTGCTTGTTTCCATTGTGTGCAGGTTCCAGTGAGTGCGGCGGTAGTCAACAACAAGGATGGTTGGCATAAGGCTTGAAGAGCTAAGATGTGACCATGGACGCTGTGCGGGATCGTGCGGCTCAAAGCAACGCACAAGTTTTGGACAAGGACTATATGGAGGCAAACGAGAAGACCATGTCAAGTGAAGGTTATTTTGTGTTTTGGGCTTGGCCCATTCGGTGGGAACCATGGCCCATTCAATGGCGGTGGAAGGCTGATCCAGCCTTATATGTGAGCTTCTAGGTTTTCCCTTGGGGGCACGAACAGAGCAGCCGCCGC
Organism: Aegilops speltoides; assembly: GCA_021437245.1. Lineage (NCBI taxonomy): Eukaryota > Viridiplantae > Streptophyta > Magnoliopsida > Poales > Poaceae > Aegilops > Aegilops speltoides. Next base: position 204,395,951 of record CM038145.1, on the reverse strand, counting down.
TACGAGGAGAAAAACAGAGCAGCCGCCGCACATTTGAGATAGAGCTTCCTGTGTGGGATTTAGCCTATGTGAGAGAGGCTTGTAACTCCAGAAATCTGAGAAATAAATCCTCAAATTGTTCCCAGCGTTACTATTGTCGAGGTCTGTTGTTTGTCCTTGCAAATCTTGTTTTTCTGCTGTACTAATTTTGTCCCTGTGATTCCTTGGCTATAATGGGGTTTCCGTGATGGAAAATCATGTCTAAATTCATGTGCATCCATCCCTAGCTTTGAATCTGGTTGTTATTCATTTATTCATGGGTTCTTGAGGATGGCGCAGGAGTTTATCTTTCGTGATTTATTTTGTGCGAGTTCATACTGAGTTCTTCCCCTGTTTTTGATTCAATTTGAGGTCGCAGTAGTTTCTAGGGAAGTTCTTGTATGCGTGGTGGAAGGGAAGAGCACATGCTGTTCTCTGTCTCGCCGCCGGGAGCGACCGTCTTAGGATTCAGTTTATCCTCTTCTAGCTGTTGTGTGACTTCCAAATAGCAGAATTGGTTTGTGCAATTTTGCAGAGGTAAAATCGGGGTTTCAGTTTGTGGTAGTCTTGCAGCTCTATGCGCTACAGGTGACTAGAGTTCCTGACAAGTGAAATCAGCTCCAGGCAGTTTAGTTCTTCTCCATTGAAAAAGTATTCTGCTAGTACGTGCATGTTAAGTACTAGTGTCTTGCGCTAGTGCGTGTTACTCTTTTGGGTTAAGTAGCTCCCATTTGATTAGCCTATAACCTTGCCGTGTAACCTCTTGGTCTAATTAAGCACTAATTTTTCCAGTACACTTTTCCGGTGCTTATTATTCTTTGAGCTCTCAAGTCAAGATTTGAGAATTGTTGGACTAGTTCCAGTCTGTTTTGACAGGCATATTTTGTTTCCGCTGCGTATTCCTCTATTCCGAGCATCATAGTTTTTCCTTAACTATCGTGCAAAATTTAAGAGGTTAAAATTTTCAAGGTCGTCATTCAACCCCCCTTCTGACTCCCGGCATTCGATCCTACAATTGGTATCAGAGCCCGGTCGGCTCATCTGTAGCCTTAATCAGCTCTTGAGCCATGGAGTCATTTGCGAACCCGTCGCGTCCTCCGCTGTTCTCTGGGAGTGACTGGCCGTTTTGGAAATCTCGGATGAAAACATTTCTTGAAGCTCAAAGCTATGCAATATGGCAAATTGTTGTGCGAGATTTTGCAATACCTGCTCGTGTTGGTCCTGAGAATATAGTTGATGTTGAAAATAATTCCAAAGCTATTAACATTCTCTTGTCAGGTTTGGATAGGAGAGAGCATGAGCGTGTTGCACACCTAGACACAGCCCACAAAATTTGGTCCACTTTCATCACTTACCACGAGGGCACTAGTGAGATTAAGACAGCTCGTCAAGACATTTACAAAGCCGAGTACAACAAATTTGAGCAGTTACCTGGTGAGTCTCTAGAGGACATGTTTGGTAGGTTTGAGGTCATAGTTGGGAAACTGAGGGGTGTTGGGGTTGTGTACACTGATTCTGAGAAAGCTAGACACATCCTAAACTCTCTTGACCCAATCTATGAGATGAGAAAGATCGCGATTCAAGAGTCCCATAAACCTGATGAGCTCACTGTAGACATGTTGTTCTCCAAGCTTAAAACTCACCAAATAGCCAGTGAAGGTAGAAACCCACCTAGGAACAGGACTCTTGCACTAGTTGGTAGTGAATGCCAAATTGCACATGGTCCCTCTAGTGTTTCTGAGTCTGGCAGTGGTCTTTCTTCTGGTTTTTCATTTGCTTGTTTGGTTTCAGTCTCTGATGAACAACTTGAATCTTTGCCTGAGGATGATCTTGCTCTTTTTGTCCGCCGTTTTTCCTGAGCTTATAAAAACGTGAGAGAAAGGAAAGGCAAACACACAAAAATCTGTTTTGAGTGTGGTTTGCAGGGGTACTACAGGTCTGATTGTCCAAATTTCAAAGATTATGGTGAAAATAGTGGTGGCAAGAACAACTACAGCAAGAAGAAGTCGTTCCCTCGTCATGAAACCAAGTTCCGGCCAAAGGCTGAGAAGCATCTTCAAAAGATGGTCGCTGCAATCGCTTCGGGTCTACAATCTGCAGTAGATTTAAGCGACATCGACTCTGACCAGAGTGGTGAGGATGATCCTCCTTCTCCCAAAGGGAAGGATACAAAGAAGAAGGCGGCTGATCGGCTCACCGGCATGTGTTTTATGGCTCATGAGGTTGATGAGGAGAACGACAACACGGATGAGGTACAAATGTCTTATGATGAATTATATGTTGAGTATGTGAAAGTTGAAAATCTGTTTTTAACGCAAGCAAAAGTCCTTAAAAAATGCACGCACACCTTAAATGATAATCTTGCTCAAATTGATTCTCTCACACTAGAAATAACTACTCTGAAGGATGCTACTGCTAGTGTGCCTTCTCATGATATTGATGATTGTGCTGGATGTGATGTGTTGCGTGCTGAATTAGAACTTGCTAGGAATACTCATGCTAGTATGTCACAACTGCTTGAATCTGCTAGAAATGAACTTGCTGATGTTAAATTGAGCCCTTGCTCCCTTTGTGTTGAAAATACACCTATGTCTGTTCCTAAAGTTGCAGACTGTGCCTGCCCAAACTGTGACAAATTAAATGCTAGAATTAAGAATCTCAAACAGACACTTTTTGATGCAGAGAATCCTCCCTCTTGTTTGAAGTGCAAATACTTTGATGATAGAGTTAAAAAGTTGAATCAAATGATCCTAGATGTGCGTGCTCCTGGAAATTGTGTAAATTGACCTAAACTCGAAGAAGAAGTTGAGGAACTAGGAGCTCATCTCAGTGAAATCTATAAGAAATATGATCTTGTTAAAGCTTCAAATTCAAAGAAACCTACTGATTCTTGTGATGCTTCTTCTAGTTCTGTTACTACTTGTACTTTCTGTACCATACTTGAGAATGATCTTGTTGCTATGCATGAAGCATTTCGGGTCAGGTTTGGCAAGGGTGTAGCAAATCCTGTGAGTGTAGATTGTGTCTCTTGTGAGGGATTAAAACTTGAGATTCAGGCCTACAAGGATAGATATGGGAGAGCTGTGAGGGTGTCCTCCTTAAAAGAGTGTTTTATCGTGTGCTTCCTATGCAAAAGAAGTAGCTTACCTCAAGACGACCCTAGAAAAGCTCTCAAGTGGTGAGAAAAGATTAAACATGATTTTAGACAAGTCAAAGGTGAGTAAAGGTCTAGGTCTTGGTTTTGACTTCGTGGAAGATTCTAGGAACAACCCTCCAGAACCCATAGGCATTCGAAGTGATGGAGCTATCTTGGTCCGTGAGGATGAGAGAGCGACAGTTTTTCAGTCTGGGGGACTTTTGCCCACGAGTCCAAATGACAAGGGTACTTCTCCTTCTACTGGTTCTCGTGCTGAAAAAGAGAGAATAGTTTACCAGTGCACCTATTGCCACAAGTCTAGACACCTTGCTGAGTTTTGCTTCAAAAAACTTAGAGATGAACGTAGATCTCGTGTTCGTGCACTTAGGGGCATGCAACGACAGGCTCGTGCGCTGCATGTTTCTAACACACATGGTCAGAGTGAGTACCTGCATAGCTCCGGTAGGAGAGACTATTTTAAATCCAACAAGACCGCTTCCAGAGCCCGTTTTACTAGGGGTAGAGGTCAACAAAGTTGTAGGTATCAAGATGGCCTTGCATTGCATGCTAATAACACATGTATTTCTGCTCCTGCAAAGGGAGTGACCCAGTACTGGATTAAAAAATGTTTACTTACTAATCCCAGTACTGAGTCACTTCGTTGTCGCTCTTTTGTGTAGGTTGGTTGTGAGGGTTTGGCGAACAAGTGGCTTATTGACTCTGGGTGTTCACGCCACATGACTGGTGATACTAAATGGTTCACCTCCCTCTGCAAAGCGTCTGGTGATGAAAAGATCACTTTTGGGAATGATGCACAGGGTTGCATTGTGGCCAAAGGAACAGTCCGAGTCAACGAGAACTGTCTTCTCAAGGATGTAGCCCTTGTAAGTAAGTTGAGTTATAATTTGATTTCAGTTTCACAACTTCTTGATGAGGGTTTTGAGGTTCGTTTCAAGAAATCTACTTCTCGTGTGCTTGACTCTACTGGTGATCTTGTCTTTGGTATTTCTCGTGTTGGTAAAATCTTTGGTGCTGATTTTGGAGTGCTTTTGTCATCTGGTCCACGATGTTTTGTCGCCTCTTTGAACATGAGTGAGTTTCAGTTGTGGCATCGTCGTTTGGGGCATGTTGGTTTTGACCACCTGATGCGAATTGGCAGCCTTGATCTTTTGCGAGGTTTGCCTAAGCTCAAAGCCTCCAAGGATATTGTGTGTGCCCCATGCCGACATGGAAAGCAAGTCTCTGCTTCTCACCCTCCAATCAATCTGGTGAACACAACCAGACCCGCCCAATTGCTACATATGGACACAGTTGGTCCATCTCGGGTCCGGTCAGCTGGTGGGAAGTGGTACGTGCTTGTCATCGTAGATGATTTTTCTCGATACTCTTGGGTTTTCTTTATGGAGCATAAATCTGACGCATTCAATCATTTTCATGATTTGGCTTTAAGGCTATTCAATGTATTTCCTGGTGAGATGAAAACTGTTCGTAGTGATAATGGTTTGGAGTTCAAAAATTCTTCCTTTGCTGATTTCCTTGTCGAGAGAGGAATTGAGCACCAATTTTCGTCTCCTCGCACGCCTCAACAAAATGGTGTTGTGGAAAGGAAAAATAGAACTCTTTTGGAGATGGCAAGGACCATGCTCGATGAATTTGGCACACCGCGGCGTTATTGGGCTGAAGCCATTAGTGCAGCTTGCTATGTGTCAAATCGTGTTTTTCTGCGGAGTTCTTTGAAAGTGACCTCTTATGAGTTGAGATTTGGTAGAAAGCCTAATATTTCTCATTTGCGGGTGTTTGGTTGCAAGTGTTTTATCCTAAAGAAGGGCCGTCTCGACAAGTTTGAGTCGCGCACTTCTGATGGTATCTTTCTTGGTTACCCTGCTCACATGAAGGGCTATCGTGTTTTAAATTTAGAATCTAACCTTGTGGTAGAGACTTGCGATGTAACTTTTGATGAGGCTAGCCCAGCTAGACCCGAGTTTTCAGGTACGCCACAAGTTTCTGAAACCTTATTCATTGAAGAAGATAATGAGGATGGTGTGGGACAAGCCCCCATATCTCTTGCACCTGGCGCAGAACCTGCTACCACTTCTGTGCCAGTGGAAGATGGCCCTGTACCTAGTACTTCATCTACAACATCCATACCCTCAACATCGATGGCTCCTGATCCTACCTCCACTTCAGCTGAGGCAGAGGCTACCACGACTACTTCCTCACCTGCTTCTGACGTCCTTCAGGGATCTCTACGTCTTCATCATGCTCACCCACCAGATCTGATCATCGGCAACATCTCTGAGCGTACATTGCGCTCCAGGTCCACTCATTTCTCAGACTTTGCACATACTGCATTTGTTGCATCTTTTGAGCCCCGAGATGTTAGCCATGCATTAGAAGATGAAAACTGGATTAGGGCAATGCATGAGGAGTTAGAAAACTTTGAGAGGAACAAGGTCTGGCAACTTGTAAAACCCCCGTTTGACCAGAGTATAAATGTCATTGGAACCAAGTGGGTTTTCAAAAATAAACAGGGAGAGGACGGCCAAGTTGTTCGCAACAAGGCTCGCTTAGTTGCTCAAGGTTATTCTCAAATTCAGGGTTTTGATTTTGACGAGACCTTTGCACCTGTTGCACGGTTGGAGGCGATACGTATTTTACTTGCTTACTCTGCTTCCAAGGGTTTTAAGTTATTTCAAATGGATGTCAAAAGTGCTTTTCTAAATGGTTTCATTGATGAAGAAGTTTATGTAAAACAGCCCCCTGGTTTTGAAAATGACAAGCTCCCAAACCATGTCTATAAATTGCAGAAAGCTCTTTATGGTCTTAAGCAAGCCCCTAGAGCTTGGTATGATAGACACAAAGGGTTTTTAATCAAGAAAGGTTTTAAAATGGGTGAAGCTGATAAGACCTTGTTCACTCTTAGGCATCATAATGAACTACTCTTAGTGCAAATTTACGTAGATGATATCATCTTTGGTGGCTCGTCTAATGCTCTTTGTGCTAAGTTTTCCAAAGACATGAGTGATGAATTTGAGATGTCCATGATGGGTGAGTTGTCCTTCTTTCTTGGACTGCAAATCAAGCAAACAAAGCAGGGCACCTTTGTATATCAAGGCAAGTACACGAAGGACATGTTAAAGAAGTTTGGGATGAGCGATTCCAAGCCACTCCATACCCCAATGTCCACTGCCACAATACTTGATGTAGATGAAAATGGTGAGGTAGTGGACCAGCGAGAATACAGAAGCATGATTGGCTCACTACTGTACTTAACTGCAACGAGGCCAGACATACAATTTGCAGTGTGCCTGTGTGCTAGTTTTCAGGCTTCCCCAAGAGACTCCCACAAGCAAGCCGTCAAACACATTTTAAGGTACCTCCAAGGAACACCTGATTTTGGCCTATGGTTTTCTAGTTCTTCTGGTTTAGGAGTTAGGGGGTTCGCAGATTCAGACTTTGGTGGGTGTAGAATAGACCGCAAGAGCACTTCTGGCACTTGTCACTTTCTAGGTACTAACCTTATTTCTTGGTCTTCTAGGAAGCAATCTAGTGTAGCACAGAGCACAGCCGAGGCAGAGTATGTAGCAGCTGCGAGCAGTGTAGTCAGATTCTTTGGATCTCATCTACTTTACAGGATTTTGGGATTTTCATTTCTTATGTTCCACTTTTCTGCGATAACACTAGTGCGATAAGTATTGCTAAGAATCCAGTCCAACACTCTAGAACTAAACACATTGAACTGCGCTACCACTTCATAAGAGACCATGTGGAGAAAGGTGATATAGAGCTCCTGTATGTTGATACTGAGCATCAGCTTGCTGATATTTTTACCAAACCTTTGGATGTTAGTCGTTTTGCTTCTTTGTGGGGAGATTTGGGGGTCGTCGGCCCCTATGGGATCTTGTGAAGGGCGAGTTTGTGTTTTTTTCTTTTGTTCATATGTATCATATTGCACCTTGCATCATATGTAAGATACCTTTGAGCTTTGATGATTCTTTTGTTGAAGAAATGTTCATAATAAAGTTGCTCTTGGCCATGTTATGCTTATTGTCTAGCTCATCCTGTCATGGTTTGCCATATATGGATAACCCTTTGCATGCTAGTTTTAATTGGAAATGAAGTTGAACTAAATAAACATGTTGACCATATGATGAGTTCTATGCTAGTTGATCACCTTGACTTGAGAATCTACTTGTGCTTTGTATTGCAACTCTGATCTATGTTCTGGCTAGCTAGTTTGGACTCCATTTGATATCACACCTGGAACCACTAGAGACTTGTTTTGCTTAGACCTATGTGGCTCGGGTCGGATATGGTCTACTGTCTTGTCAAGTCCCTAGTCTTGCTTTCATGAGTTATTTTTTATCTGCATTTTTTGTGAAGAATCACTCAAGATACCTGCTCGTGCAGGAGGTGGTATTTTGCTTATGCCTATTCCATACTTTCTTAATCAAACCACTCAAGGTACCTGCTCGTGCAGGAGGTGGTACTTTGCTTGTGACTTAACATAAAATCAAAATCAAATCACTCAAGGTACCTGCTCGTGCAGGAGGTGGTACTTTGCTTGTGTCTTTTCATAAAATCAAAATAAAATCACTCGAGGTACCTGCTCGTGCAGGAGGTGGTACTTTGCTTGTGCCTTTTTATAAAATTTCTAAGTGCATCATTTTGTGCTGACTTAATTACTCAAGGTGCCTGCTCGTGCAGGAGGTGGCACTTTGCTTGTGAGATGGTCAGCACAGCGAGAAGGTTCCATTTTTGATCGGGTGTGCCTCCTAGTCATTGCTTAGCGCTAGGTTGCAATGCCTTGCAACATTTAGTCTCTTTTCCATGTGTTTGCCTACATAAGAACTCATCATGTGTGAAAACTGAAGTTACTAAGAACTTGAATGTCTTGCTGCATCTAGCTCAAGGATTTTCTCTATATGTCTTAGTATGACTAGATGAGCTCTTACTTATCATGGCCTAGTAGCATTTCTATCTCATGTGCTTCAACTAAATAATCTTCAATGCTCGTACAATTGCATAAATTCCACTTCATGCATACATGCTCTACCTTGATGTTTTCTCATTTGCATACATTGAGGGGGAGGGATCTCCCTTGATGCTTATAGTGCCAAAGGGGGAGAAATAGGACAGTGCATATGTTACAAATTGAGTTTCAGTATGTACACAAGTTGAGGGGGAGTCAGGGGGAGCCATTGATATTAAAAAAAATTCTCCTGGTTCTTTCCCTTGTGAACTTGTGAAAACAAGGTTGATTTCTCTCTGATGAGTTTTTGTTGAAAGTGAAGCTTTGGATCCGGGTGTTAGCTTCACTCTCCACTTTGTCCACTTGGTCATGTCTACAATTTTTCTTCTTCTTTGGGACCAAGTGTGTTTTTGCAACTTTCCTTCTCTCTGTTAAAACTAAAACTCTAATTTTTCTTGCTGAGAGTTGGGTTGGCAATATAAACATCAAGGGGGAGATTGTGAGTCCATGTGGTGATACCCTTAATTTTGTGATGATTATATTGCCAATGCTTTTGCTCGCTTTGAGAGTTATTTTAATGAAGTTTGAAAATCACAGTTTGTCGGATCAAGGACGTGATCTATTTTATGTGACTTATCTGGATGGTGTTGATTGTATTAAACTGTTAATTTGGATTGACTTAGGTCAAGCTCAGGAAGTTTGTGCTCGCAATAGTTGCTTGTTTCCATTGTGTGCAGGTTCCAGTGAGTGTGGCGGTAGTCGACAACGAGGATGGTTGGCATAAGGCTTGAAGAGCTAAGATGTGACCATGGACACTGTGCGGGATCGTGCGGCTCAAAGCAACGCACAAGTTTTGGACAAGGACTATATGGAGGCAAACGAGAAGACCATGTCAAGTGAAGGTTATTTTGTGTTTTGGGCTTGGCCCATTCGGTGGGAACCATGGCCCATTCAATGGCGGTGGAAGGCTGATCCAGCCTTATATGTGAGCTTCTAGGTTTTCCCTTGGGGGCACGAACAGAGCAGCCGCCGCTACGAGGAGAAAAACAGAGCAGCCGCCGCACATTTGAGATAGAGCTTCCTGTGTGGGATTTAGCCTATGTGAGAGAGGCTTGTAACCCCAGAAATCTGAGAAATAAATCCTCAAATTGTTCCCAGCCTTACTATTGTCGAGGTCTGCTGTTTGTCCTTGCAAATCTCGTTTTTCTGCTGTACTAATTTTGTCCCTGTGATTCCTTGGCTATAATGGGGTTTCCGTGATGGAAAATCATGTCTAAATTCATATGCATCCATCCCTAGCTTTGAATCTGGTTGTTATTCATTTATTCATGGGTTCTTGAGGATGGCGCAGGAGTTTATCTTTCGTGATTTATTTTGTGCGAGTTCATACTGAGTTCTTCCCCTGTTTTTGATTCAATTTGAGGTTGCAGTAGTTTCTAGGGAAGTTCTTGTATGCGTGGTGGAAGGGAAGAGCACCTGCTGTTCTCTGTCTCGCCGCCGGGAGCGACCGTCTTAGGATTCAGTTTATCCTCTTCTAGCTGTTGTGTGACTTCCAAATAGCAGAATTGGTTTGTGCAATTTTGCAGAGGTAAAATCGGGGTTTCAGTTTGTGGTAGTCTTGCAGCTCTATGCGCTACAGGTGACTAGAGTTCCTGACAAGTGAAATCAGCTCCAGGCAGTTTAGTTCTTCTCCATTGAAAAAGTATTCTGCTAGTACGTGCATGTTAAGTACTAGTGTCTTGCGCTAGTGCGTGTTACTCTTTTGGGTTAAGTAGCTCCCATTTGATTAGCCTATAACCTTGCCGTGTAACCTCTTGGTCTAATTAAGCACTAATTTTTCCAGTACACTTTTCCGGTGCTTATTATTCTTTGAGCTCTCAAGTCAAGATTTGAGAATTGTTGGACTAGTTCCAGTCTGTTTTGACAGGCATATTTTGTTTCCGCTGCGTATTCCTCTATTCCGAGCATCATAGTTTTTCCTTAACTATCGTGCAAAATTTAAGAGGTTAAATTTTTCAAGGTCGTCATTCAACCCCCCTTCTGACTCCCGGCATTCGATCCTACAAACATTACATACTGGTGTAAGGTAGTTTAGTTTATTAACTCCTCTACGAGACTTTATTGTGTTCAACATTTCTTTTATTTCTTCGACTGTACGCTAGATTGGAAGAACTGGAACCTTTCTGACTGCATTTTTAATGATGCAATGGTTAGAAACTTTTGATTTGCTTGGATCTACTTCCTCAGATTAATTGATGCTTCATGCTCAAGAGTAATGGTCTAAACTTTATCGTGTAACAAGCTCCAGCTGCGCGCATATGTAAGTGGTTACGGTATCTTTCCATACTGTTGCAGATTTTGATTGTTATATTTGCTGCTAGTTTGATTGCTACTATCTACTATACGTGCTTGTTGTTTGGCGCATGGAGTCATCCAAGAGATATTTGCTCTCTGTGTTTCCAATTAATTTCAAAGCGGATGATAAAATACAATTTGCTCCTTGATTTACCTAGCTCATCCTTAATTCATAGGAAGTTTCCAATAGGATTAGCTTTGTCGTACAAACTCACTTGTATTTTTCATGTTTTTTGCAGGGTATCTTCAAAGTTCATGCTCCAGATATAAATAAGATTGACCAAGATAGCAAATAGGTAGCAAAAAATGCAGAGAAATTGACCTTTGTTGCTTATCTTCAAGTAAGCAGTATTAGTTAGGCCCTGATATGGACATGGTCGAAAGGTTTTGGTCCTCCTTTGGGAGACTTGGTCTTCTGCTTATGTTTGTGTTTGCTATTGGTGATGTGAATTTGAGCAAATACCCCATAGCATTTTCACTGAGTTTGGATAAAAGTGTACATTAATATGATTTATACGATTTTTTTGTGGTCATAATATGTATTTTCTCAAATAGTATTACATGACATGGCTTCCACATGCTCAATTAATGGGAGCATTCTTTTTTCTTGGCGGCTCCTGGTGTGAAGCAACAAATTTGTATAACATATTTATTTATTTATGTACAAACATATTTAAGTTCGTTTGTGCATATTAATATTAGGTTGAAATTTGAATAAGAAATTGTTTCTCAGTACGTACTTTTAACATCTAGCATTTGTACATACAAGACTACTGATAGTGTTCTTCATCATGTCAAGCACGAATGCTAGTGGTGCAAGCCTTATTCATTGAAATGGAGTTGATGTAGGTTGATAAGAAGCAAGGCCTTCTCATAGTTGAGGAAGTTGATGTTCAACCAGTGGAAAAGATTAGTAGGGGAATTCCGGCGATGCCATGGAATAGTCTCTATAGTTTTTGGCGGCTTATAAAGCAGAGGTATCATGACTTATTTTACGATATTAGGTTCCACTATGATATTGACGATGATAGATTAGTAAAATATGTATTCTTATAACTATAGTTTCCTCCTGAGATTTATGTTCTTTAATAATATATGCCACCATCCGTTTGACATCTAATATATACGATCTTCAATTAAATCATACTATTTTTCATTATAGTTTTTCTCCATTTATAGCTTGGTAGCATTATTCCCTATTAGAACATATATGCCCCGTAGCAACGCATGGGCATTTATCTAGTGAAAGAAAAAGAAGCGCTAGAGGACTGTGGTCCATGCTGAACCGGTCCATTCTTGCAGCTGCTCAAAAAAGAAAGTCTCAAGAGCATCTCCAACTGGCGCGCAACCGTGCGGCACGGTAAATCATTTTTACAATGCCAGAATAGCCTTTTTAGGGCGCAGGAGAGCGCTTGCTCCAGCAGGCGCTACAAAATCCAGCGCGCGCACGATGCAACACATACCAAAAATACGAAACAACAGATAGATTTTTATTCATAACATAGTTCAGTGCCAACATCACAAGCTAGTCCATACGATACAAATAAACCTAGATAAAAACAATACTATGATGCAAATATAGTAAATAAAACGCGTCGACGATAAACTAGATAAAACTACTTCTCGTTGTCGTCCTCCTCGGTGGTGTAGTCCGACGACAAAAATGCATCCTCCCATCGAGGATCATTGTCGTCCCAGGTCGACGCAGGTCCCAGTTCGCACTGAGCTTCCGCGAGTGCCTTCCGTTCACGCCTGTCTGCCCGTTCCGCGGCTCTCTCCGCCCTCCTCTGCGCCCAGAACTCATTCTCGAGGGCGACATCCTACTGGCAGCGCTCGCGCCACACCACCATGGCGTCCTCATCCGCCTCGGCGATGGGGAGGTGGCGCTCCCGCCTCTACTGGATGCGGCGGTCCTCCCTGGTGATTAGTCGCGGGGGAGAGGCGAGGTCTTGCGCCTACTGGCGCGTCCACACATCAAAGAAGCTCATTTTCGACAGTGGCCTCCGCAGGCACCACTTCGCCGTGTCGTACGCGTGGGCAACCTCGTGGGCGGTCTCGAACATGCTGAGCACAAGGTGGGTATCACCGGAGTGGATCTCCGCGTAGTAAGTGCCGGAGCAGCGGGCACGGACGCCGTGGTAGCCGGAGCTGCTCCGGGGGCGCGGCGGCATGGCTGTGGTGGGGCAGCAGCTGGCCATCTGCAGAGGCGGGAAAGAAGGAAGGAGAGGCACGGAACGGCGATTGGCGAGCGCCCCCGCGCAAGTTTTATAGAGCGCGCTGGACGCCGCGCATCAAAACTGCCGCGCGTGTTGCCACTTTTTCGCGCGTGCAGTTTTTTTAACACGGCGGACTTTTCCGCGTCTGCTGGAGCGCGCGAACCTGCCTCGCGCGGGAAAAATCGTGTTATTTTCCAGGCGCCATATAGCATCTCCAACAGCCGCGCTATATAAGCATCGCGCTGAAAAATTAGTGCTTTTAGCGCGCGCTACCGCTCCGGGAGCTCCAGCGGAGGCGCAAAAACCGCCCGCGCGGCATATCTAGTTCAGCCGCCGGCCGAAACGCCATCGCGCGCCACTTATTTGCTGCACCCGCTCCCGCAGGTTGGACTCTCGAGCGCTGGCTCGCAACTCCACCTACCCATCCAGCCACTGGCGCCGCCGCCGCCGCCGCCACCCCATTTCTTCCGACGACCGTTCCGGTGCTTCCCCGGTCTATCCCCGCGCGGCAGCGGTTTCCACCGTATCCCTCTAGTCACCGCCTCCTCGCGCGCGGTAGTCCTCCGACGAACAGCACCCAGCCGCCCGTTGCCACTTGGCGCCCGCAAGGTGTTCGACAAAATGCCCGCAAGGTATGTATTGCTTCCAACTTCACATTTGTATTAGTGCATGTGGTTTGTAGTTTTTTATAGCCTAGTTTTGAATATTGTAGATGAGTTCGTCGTATGATTCTTCCGAAGAAGAATTTGATATGGAAGAGGAGGAGGATCTTGCAATGATCCTAGTTATGCACATCAATAAAAAACCGAAGCACGGTGATTCGGTTATGGGTCGGCAGAAAATTTGGGGGGATATGATCGATACCCACAACAGATTGATGAGGCACTATTTTGTGGATAATCCCACATACCCCGAGTCATACTTTTGTCGCTAATTTAGGATGGGCACCGAGTTGTTCGGGCGCATTGCAGGGAAACTAGCGAGCCATGACCGTTTTTTTCAGCAGAGGAGGAGTGCCGTCAGAGAGCTCGGGAATAGCACCTTTCAGAAGGTGACAACCGCTTTGCGTCGGCATCCCCGCTGATCTAATTGATGATCACTTGGGCATGGGTGAGAGTCAAGCCATCATATGTGTCAAGCACTTCGCAGTTGGAATTGTGCAAGTGTTTGGCCCGGAGTACTTGAGATCTCCCCATGCTGAAGACGCCGCAAGGCTATTGGAGATGAACAAAGCAAGCGGGTTCCCAGATATGCTTGGCTCAATAGATTGCATGCATTGGAGTTGGAAAAATTGTCCAAAGGCATGGCATGGGCAATTTCACGGCAAAAAAGGGTTTCACTATAATCCTTGAAGCGGTGGCCTATCAAGAGACTTGCATTTCGCATGCTTTTTTGGAATGCCTGGATATTTGAATGACATCAACGTTGTTAACCAGTCACAACTGATGAATAAGATTGCAAATGGTAAACTGCCACTGGTGCAGTTTATAGCTAATGGCCGTACATACAACTATGGCTATGTAGCGACCAGACCTCAAACAGTCTGATCTCTATGCATTATTGTCATCCCTGAAGCGGTAATGCTGACATGCACAGTACTCGAGGATTTATAACAGAGTAGCAATCACACACTTATTACATTGAATGTCTCAAAAGAGAACTTATTACAATAATATGGCTTAAGGCCATCTAAAAATCGATAACAGCGGAAGGCTTGGAAGATAAAGTTAGTCCATCAACTCCAACGGCATCACTGAGTGAAAGATAACGACCTATGGCACCTTACTCATTGTCTGAAAAGTCTGCAACATGAACGTTGCAGCCCAAAACGGGTCAACACATGGAATATGCTGGCAATGTAACACATAGAATAATGAACAGAATAAATGCTATCACTACATGCATATATGGCTGGTGGAAAGCTCCATGGTTACAGTTTTGCATAAAGCCAATTTTTCCCTACAACAAAGGAATAAATTTTATTTAACTATCATGGTAGTTGTTAAACATTGAGAAGGTTCCTCCAACTCAATCCCAATTAAGCATCATCATTAAACCCAATCAAATTATATTAAGAGTGATGAGATAAACATGATAATCCAAGAACTAGATACTCAAAATGTCCATAACCGGGGACACGGCTAACCATGATTAGTTTGTACACTCTGCAAACGTTTGCACACTTTTCCCCACAAGACTCGTATACATCCATGGTCGGAGATTCGAGACACAGTCTTTTTGAAACATGAACTCTTTACTTTGGGTGGACAGTTACACCTACTTTCCCCTACATCTGCTAGCCCACCACTGAAAGAGGTCATGCAACATACTCAACTATGCTAGAGCCCATAATAGCTTGTGGCTGCACACGAAGTTTCTAGCATGAATAATCTTATGATCCCTTTGAGCCTGGGTGGCGGACCGTAGGATGATCACACGGATACTCAAGACAACATTGGATTCTCCAGGTGCCCTGACAACCATTGGGTACTCCAGGGTGCCACAAGCAATCCACCCAGATGTGTGTTTAAGTAGCCACCTTAAGTTACCCATTAATGAAACTCCCACATTTGTCATGAATCACTCGAACCAAACCACATCTACAAGCATAGCATAACAATATAAGCATTACGTAAAAGTAACTCCCAAAGTTTGATAGTAATCAGGGTAATAGGTTCTACCTCATCATCTACTTCCCAGAACCCACATGTTAAACAGATCCTAACCATGCAATTGTTTGAGGGTTGATCTAATGCAATAAAATTGGGTGGTAAAGAGGTATGATCAAAGTGTTACTTGCCTTGCTGATGATCCGTGAAACCTAGAGACTCGTAGTAGCACGCTTCGCACTCCGGGTACTCTATCGCAAACAAAACAATAACATACAATAAGCACTCAACTGGAAGCATGGGTAAAATTCAAATAAAAGATCTAACCAAAAAGTTCAACTTAAGAACTCCGATGTGCAAAAACAATCAAATCAAACGAAGTAACGAAACTCAAACTGCGAAAGAAACAAAATCCGTTTACTAATATGGACTAAAGTCAAATTTTACAGTACTAAAATCTTGTTCAAGTTGATTAAACAGAAAGAAGGCTTCGAGATGAAGATCTGGGCGCTTGAATCACCTGATTCCGATAAGCGAGCGAAAAGACAAACTAAAACGAAAATCAGGGCAGAAATCGTGATCGAAAATAATCGCGAAAAAACCCTGGAAAAAGAAAAACTGATGAACAGGCTAACGAACGAACGTTCGCTGTCTGCGGCTAACGGATGAACATCGTTCGCTAAAACGAACGTACAGATGAACGTCCGCTATTTAGCTAAACCTAAAAAAATAAAACTGTTCTAATAAAAAAAGCATCTAGGTTTTCGAATAAAAACCAAACGGTTTTTGAAACAAAACTGACAGCTACCTCGGCAAGCGTGACGGCGGCGGCGGCGGGCAACTCCGGCGAGGGCGGCGGCCCCGCGGCGGTGGTCGGGTCGGCGGCGACGGGCGGCGGCGAGGTCGGCGTCCGGCGATGAGAGAGCAAGGCAAATGATGGCGCGACGCGGCTAGGGTTAGGGTTAGGGTTCGGGGTGGCGAGGTGGGCTGGCGCCGGGGGCTGGGCCGCGGCTTATAAAGCCGACCGGGCGAAGTGTTCGGGTCGGACACGGCCCGTTAAGTCGGTTGACTTTTTTAAAAAAATAATTCCATCGCGCAGAATTTATTTGGGCCTCTAATGCAATTTTGAAAAACGCAATATTTTCCTAATTCAAATAAAATAGCTATAAAACTCCGAATAAAATTCTTATTTGATTTTAATATTTAACCTCCAATATTTATTTATTTTGGGGAAGTCATTTTATCCCCTCTCTTTTATTTTTCATATTGGAAATATTCGAAGAGACACTACAAGAAATATGTCAACTTGTGACCACTATTGGTCACTGAATGGTCAATGTTTTCAATTTGTGACCTTTTTGTGACCAAAAACATAAGGTCAAAAGCTGGCCGTCGTTAACTGACTATAGCGACCTTTCTTCTGGAATGGTCGTAGACATTTATGACCAAAATATGTCTATTGTGGCGTTTTGGTCACTAGCAACCTCCCCAGGCCACGTAGGCATCCAGCGTGGCAAGCTGATGTGGCACAAGATTCAGCCCGGTCTAATTCGGTGTTTATATGGGCCGAGCCCATTAATTCAGCCCATTTATATTTTTTTCATCTGAATTTTTTGTCAGCTTCATGGACCAAGCCCAACATTGCAGCCTTTTTATTTTTGGCCCATGGCCTTTTTGTCTCAACAGTTTCATTTTTTTCTTTTTTTCTAAATTGGGTTCACTAGTCAGGTGGGTCCCCCATTGTCAGGTTCTAGTACTGGGTCCTAGCCATCAGGGCAATATTCTTCATTTTTTATTTCACGTAAATAAATTGGTATTTAAATTGGCACACAGAAAACACACGAAATACTTGAAATATTATCAACCATCAAAGTGCTACATCATATAACACACATACAAATGTGATCAGCATCAAGTTTACAATCAGATAACAAGCTCCACAATAAGAGCAGTTTACATCAAGGTTAGTCAGATGAAATTCTATGCACGACTCACTAGGCGACCATAGTCGACTAGGCCACCTTCGCTACACTAGAACAGCAATAGAACTATCATCATGCCTTCGGTCGTCGCCCTGTTACATGAATCAGAAGAGAAGAATTAAAACACTAGAGCCAATATATTATGAACAAGCATATTATATAAATATATTATGAGGTTCAAAAAAGTTTTATTGTAAACGCATAGTTCTGGTCAACAACACTAACAATTTCAGATCAGATTCTAGAACTACCACTAGGAATTCAGTAAACTGACAGTTTGAGATCCAGTTCAAAATGTTTTAGATCAATTTCAGATCAGATTCTGGAACTACCACTAGGAATTCAGTAAACTGTATGGAGGTTCAAAATGTTTTATACTATAATAAACAGTTTTATTGATTAATGATATTTCTGGTTCAACAAACAGTTTAAGATCCAGTTCTACATAGGGTACTGTGTCAAGATCGCAACTCATGTTCATGCTTGCTAGTATGTGTCAAGAGAAACCTTGAACCTGAAAGCTCAGGCTGCTGCTTATTTTGTTACTGTGTGGTAAGTACTACTAAGATCAAAATGCATTCAAGGGAGCATAAAAGCCATCCCCATTTGAAGCATGTATAGTCTACAGAGATACTAACAGGTGAACCGACAGGCCCTAGAAATTGGCTAACTACTTCTACTATATAATATGCAGTCTACAGAGATACTAACTACTTCTCTTGATAATCACAGGTCTCAAATACTAAATAAATCAAAGGTGTATGATGGAAATACAACAAAATAGTCCAGTTAAATTTGTGCTACTGCTGCTGTTATAAAACTACTAAAACTACTCATGCAACAATTAGCATGAGATACAAGCAGCACTAAGCACCAAGATTACTACACCAAGTCAAATTTAAGCTACTGAAAAATGGTGGAAGATTCATGACAAGAATAACAGTAGCAGAAGCTTCATGTGCTAAAATAATGAAGCTTCATGTGCAAAATTACTCAAGCTTTATGTGCAAAATTAACTGTAGGTGCTGAAGCTATTCCAAAATTATCACAAAATTTAAGCTATCATCCTGCTGCAAAAATAGCCACCGTCCAGGCCCCCGTCATCCGCCAGCCGCCAAGCTCCAGCCCTCCAAATGTGACCACAAGGGCCTCTGACAACATCATGAGAATACCAAGGACCGCAACATCCGTAACAACAAAGTTCAGCACAATAAAATAGAGCAACAGATCCATGCTATCAGACTGAGAGTCTATCATACTAACAACACATGCTATCTTCATGCCCTATCATAACAGTTCATAATAAGTATGAAATGCAAGAATACATAATATTGCAATTTATTCTGCTATAGCCTATCATGTTCAAACAGTGGCTCCCAAGCTGGTTAGCGAAAACACATAGATTTGGTTCCAGTTATTGAGAATAAGCTATCGGGCAGGGTACAGACACCTCTAAGAGACAAATAAATACAGGATTAAATAGAACACCTAGCTATCAGTACTAACTAGTCAGCTAGCAAGAGTATCGCCAGGAACCCCATCTGATTCACCACAGCATACTGCCATTCCCAGCGACCAAACCAATTTATCGAAATGCAAAGTCTTAAACAGAAGGCAAGACTTGACAACAAGACTGCATTGACGGATCACCTTAATCCTAAGTTCCTTACAGGACACCCATGTGAATTCTATATCACAGCTCTGCATCGTGACAATACGAACACAAGCAACAACCGGAGGCACATAGTCAGAAAAGGCCCCTGTTTATGCATCTCGTGCACCCTCGTAACTTTACACCGTGACGCACCGCCATTCCCAGCAACCTAACCAATTCATCGAAACTCCGCACCATTGAACCATAACACGGGGGGTCATCAACATAATAACTAGAGCAACAGATCACCTTATCGGTGGCCAGCAAGAGGGCGCCCATGAAGGTGAGCTGAGCTCTCCCGTGCGTGTGATGGTTGCAGGCAGGAGGTCGTTCATGTGGGGGAGGGGATAGAACGCAAATCCTCCAGACGGGTGCTGGTGGTTGGCGTTGGAAGAGGTCGTCGGGTGCCTCGTGCGTTCAGGCGACAACAGCAACCTTGGTGAGCCGCCATCACCAGCGTGCATGGACCTATGCCCATCAGCCGCGCGAGCGCGCTGGAGGACGCAGCCAGATCGAGGGCTTGACGACGACCTGTGTGAGGAAGAAAAACAAATCGGGCATGTGTGAGCAACATCCAGATCGAATTGAAAGGAGAAGAGAAGAGGGCGAGAGAAGACCTTGTTGATGAGTTCCATGGTGTCGAGCGTGCGTGACGAGGGCGCGGATCTGGAAGCAACGCGGCGGATCTGCACCCTTCGCCGCCGAGGCCCTACACGCGCGCAAAAACAACGTACACCCGTTAGCCTCCACCACCATACCGCCGCATGCAGATTCGAGGGGCGTGAGGCGCCGCTCACCTTGGAGAAGGGCACGGTGTAGAGGAGCGCCATGCCCAGCGCCGCCACGGGCCAAGAAGATGGCGACACCGGCCAATCCCAGCCGCCATCGCTAGTCGACTTCCTCTCCTCCTCTGCGTCTGCGTGCAGTGGCGAGAGTCCAGTCCCCATCCGGGCGAGGCTGGCGACGGGAAGCTGTGGCGGCGTCGATCTGGATCGGATCGAGATCTAAGGGAGGGAGAGGATGGCGGCTGTGGGTGTGCGAGATTCGGGAGAGTGAGTGGAAGGGGAGCCGGAGGAGGTGGGGATCCGGCTTATGGAGGAGAGCGAGTGGAGGGGGACGGCGGTGTTGGGCGGAATCGATGGGGGCGGCGGCTCATGGAGGAGAGCGAGTGGAGGAGGGCGCGGCTAGGGTTTGGACGAGTGGAGAGGGAGCTGCGCTGATTCGGGAGGGGGATGAGAGGGATGAGAGGGATGAGGGGTGGGGGAAGAGGGCCGCCGTCAGATCCGGGCCTATCCAACGGTGGTCGGGCATGATCCGCGTGAGGTGCTCATGGACCAATCAGAATGCAATAAAGGCCTTGATGACTTTATGACCATATAAATAGGTCGTAATTGATTAAAAATAAGTTTTTTTTGCTGGAGAAAAGCATTTTTCATTGTTGAGATATAAAAAATAGTTTTGTTGTGACGAACCTACCAACTCTATGTATTAGACCAAATTTTATGTATAATTGACCAAATGATTTTATGTAAAATGCTTTTGATCCATGAAAAAAACATTTTCCATTTTTTGAGTGCCTAAAATGAGCTTTTTTGTGAAGAACCTACCAAATATTTTTTGCAAAAATTGTACCAAACCAATTTTCTAAAATACTAGGCCATATTTAATATACAATTGATCAAATGGTTGGGTGTCAAAAAATTTGATCCACCTCTGGTGAAAAAGACAAATTCCCGCCGATTCAGCAGGAAGCGGGTCAAATTTGAACCAGAGCTGCCTCATAGTTTGCTCTTTATTTTCTCCAAAAATCATTTCTAGTTACATAAGTACCTATTTAATCAGAGAAACATCAAAAGTTTTGCAAGATTCAACCACTAGCTAGGAACGGTCATTCCCGCTGTTTTGACCGCATTTTGAAACGGGCATAAAAAATTGAAAAAAATCAAAAAATTGGGAAACCTTCGCATTGTGTCATTATATGTGGCCAAGTTCCCAGGAAAAATAACAAACTTGTAATATGGCAATTATTTTAAAAAAGTGTTCTCAGAAACGAGCTATCCCGTGTGGAGATCAATGGCTTTCAAGCCAAATGATCCATCTTATGGCCACATTCATGGCATAGTTTGTTCGAATGATCTCATATTATGCACAATGGTGCATATTGGAATGACAAACAACGTTGCTTAAGGGAGTTTTCATTTTCTTTGGACGACAAATTCATTTTCCATTTTTCGAGTGCCCGAAATGAGGTTTTTTTGTGAAGGAACTACCATATATTTGTTGCAAAATTGGACCAAACCAATTTTATAAAATACTAGGCCATATTTTATGCACAATTGACAAAATAGTTGGGTGTCAAAAGTTTTGATCCACCTCTGGTGAAAAAGACAAATTCCCGCCGATCCAGTAGGAAGTGGGTCAAATTTGAACTGCGGCTGCCTTATAGTTTGATCTTTATTTTTTTCCAAAAATCATTTCTAGTTACATAAGTACCAATTTAATCATAAATACATGGTTTGGTGGCGATACATCGAGGTTTGGACGGTGGCCGAGGGCCCCAACTCTAGAGCGCGTAAACTCAAGATGCTCGCCAAGGGTCACATGCGTGACCGTATGCGTTGCCATGTGTTCTGGGTGGCCTAGGCATGTCGTGGGTTGGGCACTCCCTAGGTAGGTGCTAGGAAGAAAATCACAACATAAGATTCTCACGAGGAGACCGATCGATGCTCAAACATGAATAAGCAGCCAAGTGTTTGATTAGTGGTACGGGAAATGCACATGGATAATGGGCGTGAGTTTTGGCTGAGGATGATACTAAGAAGACCGTCTTCACAAAATTTCAGCTCAAAAGAAGGAGCCTAGGTGGTACTTGCTTTGCAAAGTACCACACTGGACATAAATACGAATGTTGAAGCTGGGCTCAAAATAATGAATGGATTGAGCTAGAATTTGGTGGAGGATGGTTATTTGGGTAGAGGAAAGCACTCTAGAAAATGGATACCATTTAGACATGCCAAAATGGTACTTCCTTCACAAAGTGCTGCTCTGAACACAATATGAAAATGAATATTGTTGAGTTATTTTTTAACTAGGCAAGGAAGGTTTTTGACATATTTGATGAAGATATGATCCAAACAATTTATGAGAATTTTTTTGGGAATTTTTGGAATAACAGAAATATAGGTTGCTTCACAACCTAGGGTAAAAATTGACACATGGACATGACACATAAGCAAAACTGATGAGATGGCGCCTAGTCATCACAACCCACCATAATCTACAAGGCTATGACCATCTATATTGGTCGTTAACAACTAGAAATAAGGCAGCGGACCAGCACTGTTTGCTTTATGACCATTTCGTGTAAGGAAATTGTGACCTCTCTGACCAAAATGATCGCAATGGTTTAGGGTTTGGAGCCCCCCGAACAGCTTTTGACCAATTGGTCTCAAATGGTCATAGATCTATGACCAATTCTTCCAGGGTCACTGACAGAAGGTCACTAGTTGACATATTTCTTGTAATGAGAAAAATAATTAAAATCAAACGATCCTATTTTCAAAATTTGAGAAAACTCAAATATGAAAATAACGAAATCCCCAACTCTCTCCGTGGGTCCTTGAGTTGTGTAGAATCTCTAGGATCAACCCAAAATGCAGTAAAATATGATATGCAATGATGATCTAATGTATAACATTTCAAATTAAAAATTTGGGATGTTACAGGCTACTATCTTGCGGATGGCATCTATCCAAAGTGGCAAACATTTGTGTAGCCGTTGAAAAAACCGGAAGATAAAAAATATCTTGATTTCCACAATGCTTAGGTGGCGGCTAGAAAAGATGTGGATAGAGCTTTTGGGATTTTGCAAGCCCAATTTGCTATTGTGAGAGGACGGACTAGATTTTGGGATCAAAAGATGCTTTGGTACATAATGCACACTTGTGTGATCATGTACAACATGATCATCGAGAATGAGTGTGACCAAGATGTAGACTACTCTCACTATGAGCTCTTGGGACATCCCGTGCGAGTGCGGCGGAGGGCTGAAAGGGTAGCCCGTTTTGTTACCTCCTATCATTCCATTCGACGTCCTGCGGCGCATGATGATCTTCAGAAGGATCTCATTGAGGAGTGGTGGGCTTGGAATGACCGCCAAAGAGCATCATGATTTGTGCGTTTGATGTTGTATTGTTGAACTATTTGTTGTATTGATGAAAGATACTATTTGTTTGAGTTGTAATACATTGAACTATTTATTGTTGATTTATTTTGTTTTTGTTTGATCTTCTTGCTTGTGTTTGAAGCACATATGTTGTTTGTGTGAGAGCGCGCGCTGCATTTTAGCGCGCCTGCTGGAGCTACGCGCGCTGCATTTCATCAGTTCATCTATATGTGCTGGAACTAATCAAATTTGTCTACAACTGAAAAACAGAACTCATCTATGTAATATATAAACATGGCATCTCCCTTTCCATTTCCTGTCAAAGTCAGACAAACAAAGAAATTTAACTAGAATCGGTCGAAGGGAGTTTGAGGTTAGTACCTCTCTCGCAGTCTCCCAGTCTGTTCGCCTGAGTGGACTGGGCATCGTGGCCCGTGGGTGACTCGTCGGCTCCGGCAAGCAGTAGCAAGGCCAGGGCGACTGCCAGCTGGGCGCGCTGCTGCCACAGGCGTTAGGGCGATTCCTCCTGGTGGCCGGCGAGGCGACACCGCAACGGCGAAGCAAGGAAGCAGGTAGCAGGTGGCGAATCAGAATCGAGCCAGACAAGGGTTGTGCGACCGCCTCGTGTGGTGCGATGAGCCTGTGCGCTGTGTGTGTTGTGCGTTCGGCCTTCTTTCTCCCCCAACTGCTCTTTTTGCCTTGCTGGGCTTCTTTCCCACTAGCCCATGTCTTACTAATCCTATTTCATGCAGACAGGCCCAAAATCCCAGGATGGGCCGCGGCCCACCCTGTCCACCCTGTGGCTCCGACAGTGACCAGCGCCGCGCGCCGCGCCAAACGAGACGATCGATGCACTGCAAACTGGTTTTTAGCGCGTCGCGTTTTGGACGGTTGTTGGAGATTCTCTTAGAGATGCTCAAGTGAGAGCGTGAGACGTAGTCACGCCCCGCAATGCGCGTCAGGTAGGAGTTCTCGCAACTTTTTTTTGAGGGGTAGGAGTTCTCGCAACTAGCGTCCAAGAGAAGAGCTCTCGGTACTGGGTATAGGTGTCCAAACGGGCCGGGATAGCTGGGCCGGCCCGGTAGCACGGCCGGCACGTGCTAAACGGGCCAAGCCCGGCACGCGGCACGCCAAGGGCCATGCCTGGGCCTAAAGGCCGAGCACGCGGGCCGGCAAGGCACGGCCCGATTATCTTTTTTTATGTATCCTAATGTGGCCCAACAGGTAAAAATAGGCTAAAAACGCCATGTGCGCAAAATAGGAGGCAGATTAGCGGGCCTAGCATGCCGGTGGGTCGGCCCGATTAGCATATGGGCGTGCACGGCTGCAAGTTGCAAAGACGCGGGTAAGCACGGCATGGCCCGTATAATAATTGTGCCTTGGTGGGCCGGGCCGTGCCAGGCACGATTAGGATGGGCCGTGCCGTGCCGGGCCGGGCTGGCCCGTTTGGCCAGCTATAGTACTTTTTTTTAGACAATCTCGCGAAACTTTATTAACCCGTCACAATGTTTACAGGGACGAAAACAAGATCTCCCGGCTGGCCTAACCACACATGTCGGCCAACCGCGAGGGAGAGAGAATGTTTCGCAAGATTGTGAGCTTCATAATTTGTGCTCCTAAATTCATGTACTATGTTGCAAGTAATAAAATTAGAAGAGTATTCCGAAATCTCTCGAAGAACAGCTCCATAAGTAGCTAGCTTGCCGTGATGCAACTCGTCGACAACCACCTTGCAATCCGATGCAACCTATATATCTCTCGCATTTAGATCGTCCGCCAACAAGAGAGCTTCCCTTATAGCTAGGGCTTCCAGCGTTTGAGGCTCTGTAATATGCTTGAACACAATGGCCGAAGCCCCCAAAAAGTTGCCCTGTTGATCTCTTCAGATCGCTCCCACAGAACCATGCTTCCTCCTCACAGCCACTGCTCCGTCAACATTGATCTTGACACAACCTTGTATTGGCGGCACCCATGTTGCACTCCGCCTGACTCTCGTTGGTGCTACATTCGTCTCCCTTTTGTTAACTATCTCCAACTCTGAAAGATACTTACTAATGAAAGCCGTCGTAGCATGTGGAGATTGAAATATATCCTCATGAATATCCTTTCTTCTTGCAGCCCAAATTGCCCACATAGTTACCACAACACGAGTGAAGTCATGAGTATCTAGTATTTCATGTATGGCAAATAACCAATCCTTTGCGTCTTCCTCTTGGTGTGTGATGATTTTCTCGACCAACTCCTCTGGTGCGAGAGCCCAAACGCTTCTTGAGAGAGCGCAAGAGAGGAGTGCATGTCTCCATGTGTCCCTAGCCCCACACAAGCAACAAGTATCTGTCTCGGCCATATGGCGATGATGGAGCACTTCTCCGCTGGGCATAGAATGTCTGGCAAGTCTCCATAGGAACATACGGAGTTTCAAGGGCACCTAGATATGCCATATGGTACTCCACAGGCTGCTGTTATGTCCCGCAGATGAGTCGTCGGCCTCGTTCCACCACCCCTCTCTACTCATCTTCGTACGCAGTATCATTCTATATGCAGACCGTACGGTGAAACTGCCAGTTGGTTCTTCATGCCAAGCCCAAAAGTCCGGCTGCTCACAAGATACATCTTGGTATTTTAGGATCTCCTCTACATCGATCGGGATAAAAACTGAGCGAACCAGTTCCTCGTTCCATTGTGCTGTGGTGGCATCAATCAAATCATTGACCCGCCGAGGAGGGTTTTGCACTAGGGAAGTGATAGGCATTTTGAAACTATCACGGGGGATCCAGTTTTGTAACCATATGTCCGTGCTGCCTCCATCCCCAATTCTCCTGATAATTCCTTGAGCTAGTATCTCCCTTCCATCTAATATCGCTCGCCATATCTGAGATGGCCGAGCACCCAATTCTGCCTCCAATAAAGTGCTATTCGGGAAGTAAACAGCCTTCAAAATTTGAGCACTGAGGGATCGTTCATCATTCAATATTCTCCAGGCTTGCCGCGCCAGCAAAGCTAGATTAAAGATCTCCAAATCACGAAAACCAAGTCCACCCTCTGTTTAGGTTGTATCATAGTGTCCCAAGCAACCCACGCTGGTTTTCGCTTGCCTTGCTTACTCCCCCACCAAAATTGCCTAATGATGGCCGATATGCTGTCACAAAGCCCTCTAGGGAGCCTGAAGCATGACATAGAGTAGACCGGGATTACTGCAAGAATCGCCTTGATCAAAACTTCTTTACCGGCCGCAGAGAGTAACTTTTCCATCCAACCTTTAACCTTCTCCCACACCGGTCTCTCAAGTACTTGAATGTTCCATTCTTTGAGTGTCCCACGTCGGTTAGCATGCCCAAATAACGCCGCTTAAGGATTCATTATGAACACGCAAGGAGGTTTTTATTGCTTCCCTCATAGAGCCTGGACAGCCGCGACTGAAGAAGATGGATGACTTGTCATGATTGATACGTTGCCCGAAGCTCGACAATATGTTTCCAACAGTTTGACATCGCAATCGACCCTCAACATTAGCCTTAAAAAGCAGCAGCTATCATCTCGCAAACAAAAGGTGGTTTATAGTTGGGGCGGTTGGGGCCACCTTAATACCGCAATTGATGATCGTGTCTTTGGATTTCGTGGAGGCACGAAAGGCCCTCTCGCGCAATCAAGAATAAGTAGGGGAAATTGGGTCTCCTGTCGGATGCCTCGGTTGGTTTGAAAGAATCAAGCTTCGACCATTAAAAAGAATGAAAAGGACATCAAGAAACCATACTCATAACAGTATTAATCCATCGATGAGAGAAGCCAATCTTGATCATAATAGCCCTCAAGTAAGCCCACTCCAACCTGTCATAAGCCTTCATCATATCCAATTTGAGGGCACAATAACTGTTAGTCTTTGCTTTAGATCTCTTCATGAAATGCAGGCACTCATAAGCACATATGATATTATCAGTGATAAGCCTCCCCGGAACAAAAGCAGACTGTTCACCCGAAATAATGTCTGGTAGAACTAGTTTCAGTCTGTTGGCCACCACTTTAGAGGCAATTTTATACACAACATTGCATAAGCTTATGGGCCTAAACTGAGACAGAAGAGTGGGGTTTATTACCTTTGGTATAAGAACAAGGACAGTGTCATTTATACCTTCTGGGCTCTCTTCTCCATGCACTATCTTCAGAACCACCCTTGTTACATCATCCCCATAAATATCCCAATGGTGCTGATAAAAATGTGCCGGAAAACCATCTGGCCCCGGTGCCTTTGTCGGGAACATTTGGAATAGTGTTGTTTTCACCTCCTCCTTGGTATATTCTGCATTCAACATTGCATTCATCTCCTCAGACACTTTCCTGGGCACGTGAGCAAGCACAACGTCCATCCCCTGGACCTCCTCGGAAGTATATAGCTTTTGATAAAAATCATTTACCCTGGCTTTGAGCTCATCTGGATCTACTACAATCGCTCCCCACCGAATTGTGTAGCGCTTTAATCATATTTTTCTTCCTCCTCAAACTTGCTCGGAGATGAAAGAATTTTGTATTCTTATCACCCGCCGTGAGCCAATCTATCCTCGCCCTCTGGCGCCACATTATCTCCTCGCGGTGATACATCTCAATGAGACGTTCGTTTATTTTGAGTTCCACATGTGACGGCCTCGTCCGCAAAGGATCGGACCGAAGTTCTTCTAGCATTTTCTTTAGCTGCTTGATCTCCTTCCTCACGCTTCCGAATGTGTCTTTACTCCATCTGTCAAGTCCCTTGGACAAGTTTTCAATTTTAAGTCGTATCTCTTCAACCGAGTTACAGGGGGTTTCGTTACTCCAGCTTTGAACCAACAAATCTCTCAGACCTGCGTGTGTCTCCCACATGGTCTCATATCTGAACTCCCTTTTTGCCCTTTCGCCTCTACCTCTGCCAAAATCCAAAAGCAACGCCATATGGTCCGATGAAGCCGCAACCTCGTGTGTTATAGAGGCTAACGGGAATCTTGCCAACCAATCTGAGTTTACCAGCGCTCTGTCAAGACGGCATCAAGTAAACGAGCCACCAGTAACTTTCTTCTCAAACGTCCAGAAACAACCCTTATAGCCCAAATCAAGCAACATGCAAACATCAACCGTGTCTCTAAATGCCTGGATTTGAGCATTACTGCGCTCTCCTACACCTTCATGCTCACTTGGACGCAGCACTTCATTGAAATCGCCTATACATAACCATGGGAGGCCACTTAAAGTACTGATATTTTTAAGTACTGTCCAGGTCTGGTGTCTAAGATGGGTCTGCGCCTCCCCATACACACACGTCATCCGCCATGGGTCCTCCCCCTGTTCTGAAACTGAAGCATCAAGATGATAACACGAATAACCGAGTATCTCAACTTTTATTGCATTGTTCCAAAATAAGCCAATTCCACCACTTCTTCCCTGACTATCAACAGCATAGCAATTATCATATCCTATCGAACTAGCCATAGCTTCTACCCTTCGACCATCTATCTGTGTCTCAACAATACAAAGTAGGGTAGGGGTAAACTTCCTCGCGAAATCGCGAAGCTCTACAAAGTAGGGCAGTTCAAGAGGAAGTTTACCCGCGCCACGACAGTTCCAGCATAGTGCATTCATTGGGCTCGGCAGCGCTCCTCGAAGGAGCCCGCCAAAGTAGTGACGATGTTGCCATTACCGCCACAATTCTCCAAATCATCAACCACTGCATCTGTGTTTTTCTTGGCTCTCTTTTGGTCTTGCTTGCTGCTGGGACCCTGTGGTATAGGCGCCGAAGAAGTGAGCGCTAACCTCTCCCCCGAACCAGAGCTGTTTGCTTCGATCGTCGAGTGCTTCACATGTTGTGCCCTCTTTCTGTTGTTCTCAGCATCATCCATGACCGCGTCAAGATCAGAGCTCACGTTGTTTCTCCCATCATTACCATCATCCTGCTCCGATCGGGGGTTTGATCCACGGCCACCTCGGCCACCCCGACGTCCTCCTCTTCTTCCACGGCCCCCTCCTGGGCCTTGTCCTATTCTCATGACCCACGAGGCCCTAAGATCCTTGAAGATCAAAGCTGACGGAGGGTGTATACCATTGCCATGCTCCTTGTACTGGTGACCCAACATGCCGCAGACCGCACACCAATCCGGAAGTTTTTCATACTTGATCCTGTATATCTGGCGCTTCCCCTCCCTTATCATTGAAACTGCGTTCTTCAGAGGCTTATCAACATTAATCAGGACCCAAACTCGATGGAAGTTGCCTACAAAGTCTTGCGATTGGGGTTCGGCGTAGATGACCTCGCCAACCTTTGCTGCTAAAGAAGGAACCAAATGAGCATATAATGGAGGTACATCATGAATCTGCACCCAGATTTCTATAGTGTCAAGTTGCACCGTGTGGCTTTGTCAATCCATCATACGGCTTGAGGATTACAAAGATCTCCTCGGAAGTGCAGGTAGTCCTCGTTACTCTTTCCCAATCCCCAAGCAGAAAAACCGACCGTAGAGATTATCCTCTAGGGGCTTAAACTGAGCTTCTTGGGCAAGATCCCACGCTGCTCTCATGTTTTGAAGAACCAATCTCGGTCAGATGTCTTTGGCGAGTGAACCGGCTATCCAAATACATACCGACCGAACCTCCTTCTCATCAAAAATCACGTCGTCGAGATCCTCCTCCCGAAGACCTAGCTCCTCCATAAGAGCCGTCACATCATCAGTATCCCTTGATCCACTCGGACGAGATCCCAAAGCCCCGCCCGATGCCATGAAGTTGTCGAACCCTAACCCGATCAGATCGTCTCGGGCTTTTGCAGAAACCCTAGGTCCTCCCCCTTCCTTGCCCGCCTCAGGCCGAAGAGCGTACCCCCCAAACGAGAGAGGGCATGAGATTACGGCGGAGATAGGGAAAAAGTTCTCAACGGCGGCGACCGAGATCGCCCCGAAAGGATGAAAACCCTAGCGTGAGGGAAAAAGCTCCCCAGCCTTCGATTTCGTGCATGCCAGCTATAGTACTGGGCTTAGGGGCAAGGAGAACGGGCCTCGGAACATCGTGGAAGGTGGGAAAACGGGCCACCGGAGGGCAGCAGGGGAAGGCTCGGGGGCCCGTATCCTCAGGGGTCGACGACGGCCATCCCGTCGACCTCGCTCCCGGCGGCAGGATGCCAGCCGAAGCCTCCAACCTGCGGGGCCGACTTGGGATCTCACCTTCGCCGTGTGATCGCTCGCGGGTTCTCCTTGCCCCGCGATCGTTTCTGCCGACAAGTGCAGCGGTAGTGGGTGACATGGTGAGGATTCGCTCGGCACTCCCCTCTCATCAGATTCAAGTCGTAGGATTCTCCATTGCCTCACTTGTATCGTCTAGCTCCCCTTGCCGGTGTGGTGGCTGCGCGCCACTTTTAATGTGGTTATCATCTTATTCCAGCAACAATAGCAAAATTTGTTCCACAAAATGTTCTGTTCAATGTCGGTAGCAACTTTTTTCGAATATGTCGGTAGCAACTTGCCTTCTGCTGATTTGCTCACAAGGTGCACGTGTGGTGCCCCTGTGCTTTCCGGTGGCTGCTCTAGAGAAATTGCGGATCTGGCATACGAAAGGAATGTATACCTGTAGGTGTCGTGTGGACTGTATGTTAGGGGAGGTGGGGAAATGATTAGTGGGTTTAGTCTAATCCATTTTATGGATTGGTGAATTGAGATAAAAAGTGCGATAAGGGTAGGGATATATAGTGACAGGGATCAGAAATGGAGAAAACACCACTATTGTTGAGGGAACATTTATAGCCTGTACATATATGTAGCTGCTCATTATGCTTGCACTAACATCAAAAAGAAATAATAGGACAAAAGACAAAACAGCTAGGATATGGCATGTGGAATCCAAATCATTATGTTTCCATGCAACCTATTTGTGTAAATCTCCTTGTAGCCTTTCTACATCATGATAGTTCGCACGCATCGAACAGAACACACCATCATTGGAAAGTGCAGATTCTGGTTGTTTGTACCTAAAACATTTGAATATCTAAAAATATTAGTATGTGATATTGTCAAGTGCAACATTTTTTGTACCTGCAATTCTTTCTGCCATGGATTCAGTGGATAAAATCTGAACGACTTGCAGTGTAAATCAGAAAACTTAGCTCGCCTTGTTTGATGTTTACTTCAAAAATATTTTGTTCTCGTGCAGAGAATTGTGTGTGCTCTTCTTGAACTTTGTAGACGCTGTTGAAGTATATATGTGGATTGCCTAGCCCCTTTCCATCAGTTCGCACTTTTGGTTGCGTTGCCTAGTGCATGAAGCTTAACATGGTATCAGGGTGTCAGGTCTTGAGTTCAAGTCCTGGCTTTCGTGGTTTATCCAAAAATTGTTGCTGCCCCCCTCTGTGTCCACGTATAATAGGCCTCTTGAGCCATACCTCTGAGTCTATTCACGTGTTGACGTCCCGCGTCACACGTGAGAGGGGGTGTTGAAGTGTATATGTGGATTGCCTAGCCCTTTCCATTAGTTCGGAGTTTTGATTGCGTTCCCTAGTGCATGAAGCTTAACAGACGCCTCATTTTGAACCAAAATTTGAGCTCATCCTCTCCTTCTTATGCAGAAAACATGTAAATGTTTCTTTTTACCTGTAGTCTTTTGTGGTGATCAATGAAACAAGTCCTCTTGGATCATGTCTGTTTTGTTTTGGGATAAAACACTAAACTTGCTAAACTTGTTTTATTAATTGGAAAAAAATCTTGTGAGATTGGTACGTGCTGGTATACTTTGATTCTTTTTCTGAATGTCATGGTCTAAGCTTGATGCTATAATAAATGGTCAACTTAAAGCCAACAGTGTGAAAATGTTCTGCACAATTTGTCGCCGCTTTTAGATACTAACTAGAGATGTCATGTGACTGCCAACTACCATTGCTGGTAGGGTGAAACTTGTCATGCCAACAAATTATTTTAACACAAACCTTTTGTATATATAACTGTGATTCCATTTGATACTCGGGAGGATTATCTTCTTGAAAATAAAAGAATACCTAGGATGAACCATGTATATTTTCAAATAAGAATTAAGCACCCAAATCCAAGTCGAAGAGGAACCTAATCCATCCGATGGAGTTTACACCCACGGCTCACACCAACTGAGCTAGGACTGCCTGCAAAGATCATCTTATTGACACACATGATTCGTATTGATGTGATCCTAGGATTAGACTTTGTAATTTTATTTAGTTAAGATAGCTGAGATTGGAAGAGCCTTGTTCACTGTTAAACGTCGAACTTCTTACATGGGTGAATAGAGAAAATGCATACTGCTTGTTTGATAGTCCCAAAATATAAATATTTGGAAGATAAATTCAGAATTGATCGTGGATCATACTCTATTTTGTTTGATGTGAAGATATTTGCATCACATACTAGTCACTAGCAGTTCTATTGACTTTCATTTAGTTCCCAAAACTCCAAAACTGTTCATTTCTATGTTATTTTCCCCTCATTTTATTTGCCTGCATGTTTTCCTACATTAATTGTCCAAATAGGTCGAGTTTACCATCGTGAGCAAATGGTACGTCCTGATCTACCTCCTCCGCTTGAAAGTTCCAAACCATGTCTTATTCATTTGCCAAGGTCTACCTGCCTATTTTTTATCAATTGGGTTCAGGATGAATTGGCCCAAATAATAATAATGAACTGGTTGGCTGGTTGCTCTAATGGATCCTTCGACATGTGCCAGGTCAGGCTTGATCTGAACTGCCAGGCCGTTAAAATGCCTCCTACCTTGTATGGCTTGGACTCAGCAAAATGTCAAATAGATAAAAGACTAACCTGATTATATGATTAGGTACCGAACTGTGAGCTGAGCCATTATGTTGTAAGGGCACACAATTGGTTAATGTGCTACAAATAATGAATGTGTACAAGGTACTACCATA
Organism: Aegilops speltoides; assembly: GCA_021437245.1. Classification (NCBI taxonomy): domain Eukaryota; kingdom Viridiplantae; phylum Streptophyta; class Magnoliopsida; order Poales; family Poaceae; genus Aegilops; species Aegilops speltoides. Next base: position 204,362,949 of record CM038145.1, on the reverse strand, counting down.
TTTCTAGAGGATGGGGGAAAGAGGGTCAGTTTACAGCTAAATTTGAGTAAATTATTAATATGCAATGTGTATCAAATGGATATTGTTTTGTTGCTGGGTGTAAGAACATGATGAAGGCAAAATAGGGTGGGGGGTGGGGTTCCCACTGCGTACTTTTAGCATTTCTAGTGGGTGATCCTCTAGATCATGGATATCTCCATGCCTCTCTGAATATAGTGGCAGTGCAATACAGTTAGGAGGGTTTTCATTGTTCTATGAGGTGACACAACAATATCTAACAAAGTTCTGTTACAGGAGATTGCTTGTCAGAAAAGCCGAAAAGGTGCACATAACATGGAACCAGCATGCGACATACAGTAGATAAAGCCTTTTTGCCAGTTAGGATTGTCTACTTGACCCTGGATTTCGTGATAAGTGGCTAATACACGACTTGGAACCACAAACATGGACCACTTGCTGCACTGGCATTTGTCAACATGATTATCAATCTTACTGCTTACAAAACAATCTAATTCTAATACAATCTTCAAAATGCATTTGATTTATTTGTAGATCCATGAGGAAGTAATGTGGCAAGGAAGCATTGGTTCACGAGCAAGTAATGTAGCAGACGAGTATCCACTTCGAAAAGAAGATTGGAACTCCATAGGCCTTTATTTGTCATAACTGGGACAACGAGAGCTGGATTTTCAGCGCCTCCTGGCAGCAGTCTCTCTCTGACAGTTGAAGTAGACAGCTGCCACAGGGAGGCCGAGGTCATTCTCCGCAGCAAACTGGCGGGTGTTGAAATGATCCCTGAAGGAAGGCACAGTTACAGTCTGCCTTCGCTTCTGCTTGAAGAGCACAAAAATGAACCTGTGGATGCCTATGTTCGGCTTTGGGCTCTCATAGCTTATAACTTCCCGTCCTGCAGTTGGAAAGTTGGATGTTTATTTATCAAAATGCAGAACATGGAATAGACCAATTCAAATCTGTTCGAAAGGACCTACCAAAAGAAGCATCTGTTGTCCCAGGTATATCAGTAACAATCCTGTAAGCGTGACATATATGACAAAATGGCTCCCATTAGAAGTCTTCAGAAAACAGTCTTCATATAAAGGCAATATGGAGATGTGCTGCTATCTAGCAACATATACTAATTTCTAGTTGATCAGTGGCCCCCCAGCAGAAAGAAATGTGCAGAAGAAAGATTACCAGTGAAGGTGCTCCCTTAGATATGGATCACTTGGCCCTGGCACATCAGGGTCTGTCATAACCTGAAATATGAATAATTCTGGCCATTAGGAATTAAAAACAAGTATATAATACTCAAGAGTTGGATATGGAGTTCCCGGATTGAATTAAATGCACTTACCAGTGTGAACAAGGATCGCAAGTCACCCCCTTGGACCTCTACTCGTGGTTTAGATACAACCGCTGATGGGTAGAGCTCATGGCCATTGAAGACAAGCTTGTTGGAGTTATAGGTCGTTACCATCTTCACACATGGGTTAAATGTATCAAGAACTTCTCCAATCACCCGCCCCACAATAAGAGGTTCCACAGACCTAGACATGGTTGGAAGGGGAGGGAGGTATTTTGGTCTTGCACGGTAAATGCTCTGTCTGGTTGTTGCGAAGCTAATATACTTCGATGTGCCTTGAGCTGCTTATTGGGCATTGCTAGAGTATGAGCATCTATTTATAGTGGCAAGAACGCTGCTTCTTCAAGTGTGAGACATGAGTAGTATGTGTGTTCTTTTTTAGTTGGGTATGCGTGGAAAGAACTGAAAAGGCCACACAGAGGATCTAACCACTTTTTCCAAGACAGCCAACCAAAGGCCTTGTTTCTTCTCGAACAGTTGCACACAGAATCTGTACAAGTAATACTTCATGTGTCTTCTTTTAAGTTCTAGGGACAATAACTATTTTTACAAGAATCATGAGGTATCAATGGTGATAAGTACAAATGTGCACACTTGTTTTATCTTCATTTGTTGGTACATCTCTTCAGTTCTTCTGTTTGGTATTGATATTAATATACTAGATAAAATAATAATATATTTGTCTTGATTGAAATGAAAAATTAATAATTAAAGCTGATGGTTTACCACTGTTGAGTTCTCTGAAAAGGTATTAAATCACTACCTCCATGTTATTTCTTTTGGAAACATTAGACACCTTCATGCAAGTGGGTCGCTGACTATCTTACGTTTGTACTCAACAGTTTTTTTTTTTAATTTTTGCAAGAGTATCAGCAGATTGTGCTGCTTAGTTTTGCACATTGTTATTTTGCCATCTATCATTAGTATTTCCAAAATGTTATCGAAGGAACATTTCGCAAATTTGCAGTCACATTGCACTACATCTGTTTTTTTTGGAGAGCACACCAAAAATACCTTAGTCACAAAAATACATCTAGATGCAATTGTTTGCAGCAAGGCAAGGAAGTAGGCCCTTGTGGAGAAAATGGAAAAGGAAGGGAACAAAACACTTTGGAATGATGCTTTTTCTAAACTATCAATTCATTTTTGCATACTTGATTTGATGTTTACAGAAATTTCTGGTCTGGCTTTCTGATATTCCGCTCTCTAAGTATTATTTTTGAGTTATCTAGTGGAGACAAACATGCGGCACTGCCCACGTGGAAGCCTCTTCACCCTCAAATGCTCGTCTTTGCAGCGTTGGTTGTTTAGGTAAGCCTCATTTAACTGTTTCTTTTTCTGTTAAGGAAAAGAAAAGTTTGTTGTTGAGTTTAATTGCTGCTGGAATTAGAATCTTTCCTAAAACTGGCGATACCAACAGCATTACCATTATTAGCTGTTTATTCTCTTCTTTGGAGTAGTAAGGGAACACACCATGGAAGAGAATAAAGCAATGGAATGCTGTGCAGCCACCACTTCATTGTGTAGGGTGCTCTCTAGTGCCGAGATGTCATTTCAATGATAAAATTGCCAGTCATCTTGGTTGAGGCATTAAAATTGTATTTTTCTACATTTCCATAAGTAGTGGAGCCAAGTACAGCTTTATGTTACTATGTTCTGGTCTAGCTAGTGCCATCATGCCTGCTTGACATTTGTGCAGGGAGTAGTGGAGTCAAGTACAGCGTGTGAAATTTTTCCGCTCCGTTCTGATTCCATGTTGGTTTCTCGACACCTAGGCCTACCTCAAGTAGTGGAATCGAATAGCTATTCCAACCAGTGTAATCGTTTTCTCTCCATGAGCAGCATATTTTTTTTTGGTAGATGCATCATGGCCACTGGTTCTGGTTAGTTGTTTTCCCACTTCTAATTATTTTCACTGAATTTCATGCTATTCTTCATCGAAAAAGGATTACTTGAAAAATGGCTATCATATACCCATTTGCATGCAAGGAAAAACAATACTGAGCACCTGCCAAAGTTCATAGAGACCTACGCCGTACAAGTTTTGTTTGGTATGCTGACAGACAGGACAGCAAGCAGAAGCACTTGGACAAGTTGCGATTGGAGATTGTGGAGTCCAAGTCGATGAAGAGAAGATGGTGCACAGAGAGTCCAAAACTCTAGGGAAAAGTAGGAGAATATTATAGGGAAAATAAATTTGGAAATCCCATTGTTTATTATTCTTGCAGGAAACAGATTGTACCACTCCCTTCATTCCACAATGTAGTGCGCCCGCGCTTCCTGAGATCCAAGTTTGACCGTAAATTTAACCAATAAGACCGATTGCGGCGGGGACAAAAATTATATCATTGAATTCATATTGAAAATACGAATTCAGTGGTATAACTTTGCCCCCGCCGCGGTCGGTCTCGGTAGTTATATTTACGGTCAAACTTGAATCTCGGGAAACGCGGGCGCACTACATTGTGGAATGGAGGGAGTATTAGGTAAGGTCTAACTAAGGAGCCTAATTGTGTTAGGAAAGGTCAAGGGCTTAAGCATCCACTTTATAAGGATGCGATGCATGTATCTTGTATTAAATCAGTGAAGAAGAAAGGTCTCCTCCACTAACTAGCCCTAGTTTCGCCATACAGTAGATTTTTTTTTCCAAAGGAGCCGACGCTCTATATTAATCAAACACCAACACTACAAAAATCCCTAAAAGAAAAGGAAAAATACAATCCATTCCTTGAGGAACCATCCATCCTCTCCTTCGTGCACATTCCAATGGCGTGCCAGTAACCGATCTCTGTGGGGAAAGTGCTGACTATGTTGATCCAAAAGGATCCATGGCTCGGAGAAGAAGATGACACTGGGTCGATGATATCTAAATGTCCACCTAAATCGACGGAATATCTGTATCTATGTCGTTGTTGCTGTAGTAGCACTGACCCGACGATGACACAGCCAACTCCCCTTTTTGGCACAAAGATAAATGTAAACCTATCCACCTGATTTCATCGATAGATCCGATGGCGCGCACACTGTCAAAGCGGGAGAAGACGGCGGAGGAGACCTTATTGAACGCGGGAGAAGACGGCGGAGGAGACCTTATTGAACACTACGACCACCACCATTGGAAGGGCCGAAGCTTTGGATGACGAGGACCTACATGTCCACTCAATCTCGTCGCTGATCCATCGACACACATACCTACGGGGCTGGAGAAGAAGCCGAAGGGACCATTATTGAACACCGCCGCCCGAAAGACCAAATTGACGAACAAACAGAGACCTATCTAATGCCCCAAGAAAGGAAACTACAACTCTCATTAGATGTTCATAATTGCGCCACACATATTAAGGTCATTAGATGTTTGCAACTATACCTGCAGAAGTCACATGCATATATGATCATGTAGATTTACATATATGTATGCCCACGAAAAGATAGGCATTATTTTTGAAAAAGACACCCAAAGGGATATTATAGTTGAAATTTATCAAGAAAAACAGTAAATGATGCAATGAAAAGACAACAAGATACAAACCGACAAGCAAAAAATAAAGTTACATAGAAGACCATAGTGGCCATCTTTTTCTTAGATTGTGCGACGCCCGCCGGAGCAGGAAAACTGCACTGCAACAACGTTCGAATGGACACCTACAAACGCCCTTGCTATGCTAGACTTTAAAGACCGCAATAGCTACTCAGATTTGTTAAGCGTTGAAGTATTATCGGTAGGGGCATCAACACACGGAACATTGGCTTGCAATCCTTCACGACCATGCCACAGGGTTGGAGAAACCTGGTCATGCCGCAGAACAACTCAAAAAAAGATGTCGAAGTGGCTGCACTAAGATTAAGCCAACTGCTTGCCTTGATTAATACACTGACTGCCAAGATCTGAATAGAGGCAACAAATCTAGCAACACCGACTGTCTTGGTCGATGCGAAATTAGACGCCGTCCGTCGAGATAGGGAGAGGCTACACACCTTATGCCAACGCGCCATCACTGGCCTTGTTGATGCAACGAAGGAAATAATAACTTACTAAAACTAGGGAAAACAGAAGGGGCGGGTCCTCACTCGGCTTGCCGTAGACGAACCGCGGAATGAAAGAGAGGAGGGAGATTGGGGCGGCAGTAATTATTGGCTTCCATGCAGATGGAGATGTTTTCTGTTTGCTGTCATAAACGTTACCCGACACCTTTTGGATTGCTTGAGCTAAAAGGAGCCGCCCATCAATCTTCCGTCCCTCACTCAACATGGAGAGTGGTAAGCAACACATGAATGCACATTGGTGGGAGGATCATTATGGGCCAACTTGGGGAGGCAAGGGGATACTCAGATGATGACAGCGAGACTAGAGAGGGAGGATATCTTGTTCCACAGAATCTCCATGGGTCAATGTGTCACCTCTTGATTGAGTATGAGTCAGCACCCAAGCACTCAAGATATCAGCAACTGCCTCTGCCTGGGGTTGACAAAGGGCAGTGAGGCTAGTTCCGTGTGAATGTGAATTTGGTTCGTGGATGGGATGGTCAATGGCCAAGAGTCATCAAAGTATTTATTTTTTACCCCCACTTGACGGCAAGCCAAGCCAACGATCAGTTGAAATGTCAATATATGTTCATCTCCTGTAGCAATTTATATGACTGAAAAATTACCATGGCATAGTCCTGTCGTTGTAGGTTCCCAAACTTGTAGAGAAATGTGCTTTTTTCTTGACCGTTTTTTTTTTTGCGATGGTAAAAGAGTTTTATTTCATATTCATAGGGTTACAATCGAGCGGTAAAAGTTCCCGACAACAGACGAAATACTGTAGTTCACTGGGCACTGTCTTTTCTTTTTCATCAACAGTTGCTTAGCCTGAAAGGAGCATGTGGTCTACAGTTTGAAAGATTCTTCTCAGTACCCACTTGCACAAGTTGCAGCCCAAGAACGCAAGGATGCGAGCAAAGGTCATGGAAGAGGGCAGTAGTAGTACGTGGTTACTAGGCATGAATATGATCATGTGGTTTTGAAATTTATGATATCAACCGCGCGCACGCCTCTGAACTTACCACTGTTTTACGTCCACTGGGCTGAGCAATGACCAAGAGTCGTACATATATCACGACAATTGTGTGATAGCATCTCCATTATCCAACAACTTGCTACCCAACGTCCTTTTCTTCTTTCTTATAAAGGGACTACGCTGGCAAGAGCAGTCCTGAACAATTTTTCAGTTAAAGATAAACAAAATTCTGCACATGCTGAGGCTGAGCAAAGGGGGAAAAAAGGCCCAAAGCTAACAGCTAAAACCAACTATGCAAGCCACGCAGAAATGACAGCAAAGTTGATGTCCAATCCTGACCAAGTGCTTTGCGAGAAGCGTTGGGCCAAGTCATCAGCACACCTTTGTTGCGGGAAACCTTGGGGTAGTGGCGCTTCCACCAATTCCATAGGGGTGTCTAAAAAACAAAAAACAAAAAAAAATCCATAGGGCAGAGATAAGCACTGTCAAAGAAAGTTCACAAACCCCGGTACAGCTGAGGTCTGAAGACATCCCAGAGCCGGAACCAGCAGGCAAAACCTGCTGAACAGATGAACCATGTACAAGGATATATTCCGCAGATTCCGAGAGAGTACATAAGAGCAATTCAAACAGATCCTTGACAAGTTTTAGAGTAAGATTTCACTTTTCCTCCTCTGAACTATACCTGACTGATCCCTTAAAAGCGTTAAAGCAGTAAAAATTATCCTTCTCGGCCGCTCTGACTCTTATTTTTACTCAGTCGCCAATTCATGGAGTAAAAAAGATTCCCCTATCCCTCCGCACCCACCCCACCCCACGTCGCACCCACTCCGGCGCCCCCCTACTTGCCTCTGTCGGCACCACGCGCCACCGCCGACCCCCGTAACACCTGCCGCGCTCCTCCCCACCTCGATTTGTTCGGTTCTCGTTGCCGGCAGGGCCTAAATCTGTAGATCAACGACCGTCAACGCCGTCATCGGAATATACAAACTCACTCGCCGGCGCCGACGCGTTTTGGATGGATTCGACGGGGACCGGACCACGCAACCCCCTCGACCGCTCTGCACGACCTCTCGGTATGTCCTCCTCCTCTTGGCGCTCGCATGTCACACGTTGGCTGACTATCGGTACATCCACGTCCCACCGTCGGCCTGGCTCAACACTCGCCCAACAGGTTGACGGCTCGCCGCTGCCGGTCATCAAGTGTGACCACTGCCCACGACACGTGTTCCACGGGGTTTCAAGCACGCCGAAACATCCCGGATGGGTGTCCTACAAGTGTGAAAAGGACGGAGTGAGTGCCATTTTGTACAAGTGTTCTTTGGATTCGTCGCAGTTTGAAACTCATTGTTTGCGTTTGTAGGATGGACGCAAGTTTTGGTATTGGGAAGAAGAGTAGATTGATCTATTGATAGCGAGAAATTTGCTAAATATTCATTCGCTACTTGCTAGAGATGAGACTAGAGAGGACGCAATGTCCAAGTACGAGGAGGCGAAGAAGAAAAAGGTATACAAGTTCGAGAAGCCAATGGAGAAAACAATAATATGGGCAATGAAGCCATAGGAAAAAGCATTAATCGGATTAGTAGGAGCAGCTAGGGAAGTTGTTTTTCTATTAAAGTGTGCAATTTTTCTTTTAAAATTGGTGAAGTACGTGGCCAAGATGTCGTTTAATCAAATAGTATAATAGTGAAGTTTATGTCAATGGCCAAAAAGGAAAAAAAATGGCAAAATAATATTTTTACTCCTCTAAGTTTAAGGGGTCGGTCAAAACCGCCTTTTTTAGAGGAGCAAATATGATCCTCTAAATGATACTCGACCATATCTTCTTCTAAATTTGAGGGGATCAGTTAGAGATACTCTAACCAACATGGAGCCTCAACCCACCCGCAAGCATTCGGACATAGCCATTTGGACGCGGGTTGCCATACAACACAGTACCTCATCGGTCCGTGGACCCGTTCATACGTTTGTTTTCCTGCAAACCAGAGGGGTTTTTCTAGCGTCCGGACCGCTTTCATGTACGTATCTGACACCTCGGACCATCCCAAAAACCTTTCTTCTGCCCCTTCCGTATGAAGCGGTTGTTGTGCATTCATGTCAGTCAGCGCTGCTACTCCCGTCGAAGTTGTTGGATTCGTCGAAGAGGAAAGGTGATGTGGCATAGCAGCATAAGTATTTCCCTTATTAAGAACCAAGGTTTATCAAACTAGTAGGAGTCACCAAGCTAACAATATAGACATCACCTGGACACAAACACAATACAAATGCTTGCACCCAACTTGGAAGGGGGTTGTCAGGCCCCTTGTCTTGCTAGTTATAATACTAAGAGCAAATAGATAGTGATAGTAGCAAAACGACAAAAGGTACAGGAAAATAAAATAGCAAATTTTGTTAGAGTTTTCTATTGATCGATAATGGACCCATGGTCATAGGTTCACTAGTGGCATCTGAAGGAAATATGCCCTAGAGGCAATAATAAAGTTATTATTTATTTCCTTATTTCATGATAAATGTTTATCATTCATGCTAGAATTGTATTAACCGGAAACATGATACATGTGTGAATGCATAAACAAACAACATGTCACTAGTATGCCTCTACTAGACTAGCTTGTTAATCAAAGATGGTTATGTTTCCTAACCATGAACAAGGAGTTGTTATTTGGTTAACAAGGTCACATCATTAGTAGAATGATCTGATTGACATGACCCATTCCATTAGCTTAGCACACGATCGTTTAGTATGTTGCTACTGCTTTTATCCATGACTTATACATGTTCCTGTAACTATGAGATTATGCAACTCCGTTTACGGAGGAACACTTTGGTGCTACCAAACGTCACAACGAATCGGGTGATTATAAAGGAGTACTGCAGTGTCTCCAAAGGCGGATGTTGGGTTGGCGTATTTGAGATTAGGTTTTGTCACTCCGATTGTCGGTGAGGTATCTCTGGGCCCTCTCGGTAATGCACATCATCAAGCCTTGCAAGCACTACAACTAAATGAGTTAGTTGTGAGATGATGTATTACGGAACGAGTAAAGAGACTTGCCGTAACGAGATTGAACTAGGTATTGGATACCGACGATCGAATCTCGGCAAGTAACATACCGATGACAAAGGGAACAACGTATGTTGTTATGCGGTCTGACCGATAAAGATCTTCGTAGAATATGTAGGAACCAATATGGGCATCCAGGTCCCGCTGTTGGTTATTGACCGTGAATAGTTCTAGGTCATGTCTACATTATTCTCGAACCGTAGGGTCCGCACGCTTAAGGTTACGATGACAGTTATTATGAGTTTATGTATTTTGATGTACCAAGGAGTTCGAGTCCGGATGTGATCACGGACATGACGAGGAGTCTCGGAATGGTCGAGACATAAAGATTGATATATTGGAAGCCTATGTTTGGAGTTCGGAATGGTTCCGGGCAAAAACGGGAATTTACCGGAGTACCGGGAGGTTACCGGAACCCCCCGGGAGGTAAATGGGCCTCGATGGGCCCTAGTGGAAAGGAGAAGGGCAGCCCTAGGAGGCGCGCCTCCCCCTTCCCTAGTCCTACTAGGACTAGGAGAAGGGGCCGCCCTCTCTCTTTCCTCCCGGAATCCTAGTCCAACTAGGATTGGGGAATCCTACTCCCGGAGGAGTAGGACTCCTGTATGCGCCTCCTTTGGCCGCCCCCTCCCCCGGCTCCTTTATATCGGGGCAGGGGGCACCTTGGAACACACAAGTTGATCGTGAGATCGTTCCTTAGCCGTGTCGGTGCCCCCTCCACCATATTCCACCTCGGTTATACCGTCATGAAGCTTAAGCGAAGCCTGTGCCGTGAAACATCAAGATCGTCCCACGCCGTCGTCTTGACGGAACTCTCCCTCGACACTCGGCTGGATCGAGTACGAGGGACGTCATCGAGCTGTCGTGTGTCAAGAACTCGGGGCGTCGAATGTAACGGCGCCGGATCGGTCGGATCGCGAGGAGAACGTCGACTACTTCCTCTACGTTGTGATCGCTTCGCTTGGGTCTCGAGGGCGTAGACAACACTCTCCCTCTCGTTGCTATGCATCACCATGATCTTGCGTGTGCGTGGGAAAATTTTGAAATTACTACGTTCCCCAACAAAGGCATCCGAGCCTAGGTTTTTCTATGGTTTGATGTTTTGCACGAGTAGAACACAAGTGAGTTGTGGGCGATACAAGTCATACTACCTACCAAAGATGTCATACTTTGGTTCAGCGGTATTGTGAGATGAAGCGGCCCGACCGACATTACGCGTGACGCTTACGCGAGACTGGTTTCACCGCTGCGAGCACTCGTTGCTTAAAGGTGACCGGTGGGTGCTGTCTCTCTCACTTTAGTTGAACTGAAAAGTGGCTACGCCCGGTCCTTGAGAAGGTTAAAACGAGTCTATTTGACGAAGTATCGTTGTGGTTTTGATGCGTAGGTGAGACTGGTTCTTGCTTAAGCCCGTAGCAGCCACGTAAAATTTGCAACAACAAAGTAGAGGACGTCTAACTTGTTTTTGCAGGGCATGTTGTGATGTGATATGGTCAAGACGTGATGCTATATTTTATTGTATGAGATGATCATGTTTTGTAACCGAAGTTATCGGCAACTGGCTGGAGCCATATGGTTGTCGCTTTATTGTATGCAATGCAATCGCTCTGTAATGCTTTACTTTATCACTAAGCGAGAGCGATAGTCGAGAAGCATAAGTTTGGCGAGACGACAACGATGCTACGATGGAGATCAAGGTGTCGCGCCGGTGACGATGGTGATCATGGTGGTGCTGCAAGATGGAGATCATGAAGCACAAGATGATGATGACCATATCATATCACTTATATTGATTTGCATGTGATGTTTATCCTTTTATGCATCTTATCTTGCTTTGATTGACGGTAGCATTATAAGATGATCTCTCACTAAATTATCAAGAAGTGTTCTCCCAGTATGCACCGTTGCCAAAGTTCGTCGTGCCCGGACACCACGTGATGATCGGGTGTGATAAGCTCTCGTCCATCTACAACGGTGCAAGCCGTTTTGCACACGCAGAATACTCGGGTTATACTTGACGAGCCTAGCATATGCAGATATGGCCTCGAACACGGAGACCGAAAGGTCGGCGTGAATCATATAGTAGATATGATCAACATAAGATGTTCACCATTGAAAACTACTCCATTTCACGTGATGATCGGTTATGGTTTAGTTGATTTGGATCACGTGATCACTTAGATGACTAGAGGATGTCTTTCTAAGTGGGAGTTCTTTAGTAATATGATTAATCGAACTTAAATTTATCATGAACTTAGTACCGATAGTATCTTGCTTGTTTATGTTTGATTGTAGATAGATGGCTCGTCTTTGTTGTTCCGTTGAATTTTAATGCGTTCCTTGAGAAAGCAAAGTTGAAAGATGATGGTAGCAATTACACGGATTGGGTCCGTAACGAGGATCATCCTCATTGCTGCACGTAAGAGTTACGTCTGGATGCACCGCTAGGTGACAGAACTTCTTCTTTGAGCAACGCCGGATGTTATGAGCGTCTGGCGAGCAAAGTGATGACTACTCTATAGTTCGATGTGCCATGCTTTACGGCTTAGAACGGGACTTCAACGACGTTTTGAGCGTCATGGAGCATATGAGATGTTCCAGAGTTGAAGTTAATATTCCAACAGAATGCCCGGATTGAGAGATATGAAGTCTCCAATAAGTTCTATAGCTGCAAGATGGAGGAGAACAGTTACATTAGTGAACATATACTCGTAATGTCCGGGTACTACAATCACTTGACACAATTGGGAGTTAATCTTCCGGATGATTGTGTCATTGATGAATTCTCCAATCACGCCACCAAGCTACAAAGGCTTCGTGATGAACTATAATATGCAAGGGTTAGTAAAGACTATGCAGAGCTCTTCGCAATGCTAAAGGCTGCGGAGGTAGAAATCAAGAAGGAGCATCAAGTGTTGATGGTCAATAAGACCACTAGTTTCAAGAAGAAAGGCAAAGGGAAGAAGAAGGAATCTCAAGAAGAACAGCAAGCAAGTTCTTTGCTCAGAGAAGAAACCCAAGTCGGCCCTAAACCTGAAACCCGAGTGCTTCTACCGCAAGCGGTCGTCACTTTGGAAGCGGAACTGCCCCAAGTATTTGGCGGATAAGAAGGATGGCAAGGTGAACAAAGGTATATGTGATATACATGTTATTGATGTGTACCTTACTAGAGCTCGCAGAGCACTGGTATTTGATAATGGTTACATTGCTAATATTTGCAACTCGAAGCAGGGACTACGGATTGCGAACAACGGCAAAGGACGAGGTGACGATGCGCGTGGGAAATGGTTCCAAAGTCGATGTGATCGCGGTCGACACGCTACCTCTACATCTACCTTCGGGATTAGTTTTAGACCTAAATAATTGTTATTTGGTGCTGCGTTGAGCATGAACATTATATCTGGATCTTGTTTGATGCGAGACGGTTATTCATTTAAATCGAGAGAATAATGGTTGTTCTATTTATATGAGTAATATCTTTTATGGTCATGCACCCTTGAGGAGTGGTCTATTTTTGATGAATCTCGATAGTAGTGATACACATATTCATAATGTTGAAACCAAAAGATGCAGAGTTGATAACGAAAGTGCAACTTATTTGTGGCACTGCCGTTTAGGTCATATCGGTGTAAAGCGCATGAAGAAACTCCATACTGATGGACTTTTGGAGTCACTTGATTATGAATCACTTGGCACTTGCGAACCGTGCCTCATGGGCAAGATGACTAGAACACCGTTCTCCGGTACTATGGAGAGAGCAACGTTTGTTGGAAATCATACATACGAGATGTATGTGGTCCGATGAATGTTGAGGCTCGTGGCGGATATCGTTATTTTCTCACCTTCACAGATGACTTAAGCGGATATGGGTATATCTACTTAATGAAACATAAGTCTGAAACGTTTGAAAAGTTCAAAGAATTTCAGAGTGAAGTTGAAAATCATCGTAACAAGAAAATTAAGTTTCTACGATCGATCGTGGAGGTGAATATTTGAGTTCTGAGTTTGGTCTACATTTGAAACAATGCGGAATAGTTTAGCAACTCACGCCACCGGAACACCACAACGTAATGGTGTGTCCGAACGTCGAATCGTACTTTACTAGATATGGTACGATCTATGATGTCTCTTCTGATTTACCGCTATCGTTTTGGGGTTATGCTCTAGAGACGGCCGCATTCACACTGAATAGAACACCGTCAAAATCCGTTGAGACGACACCTTATGAACTGTGGTTTAGCAAGAAACCAAAGTTGTCGTTTCTTAAAGTTTGGGGATGCGATGCTTATGTGAAAAAGCTTCAACCCGATAAGCTCGAACCCAAATCGAGAAATGTGTCTTAATAGGATACCCAAAGGAAATAGTTGGGTACACCTTCTATCACAGATCCGAAGGCAAGACATTTGTTGCTAAGAATGGATCCTTTCTAGAGAAGGAGTTTCTCTCGAAAGAAGTGAGTGGGAGGAAAGTGGAACTTGATGAGGTAATAGTACCTTCTCCCTTACTTGAAAGTAGTTCGTCGCAGAAACCAGTTTCTGAGACACCTACGCCAAGTAGTGAGGAAGTTGATGATGTTGATCATGAAACTTCAGATCAAGTTACTCTGAGAACCTCGTAGATCAACGAGTAAGATCCGCACTGAGTGGTACGGTAATCCTGTTACGGAAGTCATGCTACTAGATCATGATGAACCTCACGAACTATGAAGAAGCGATGGTGAGCCCAGATTCGCAAAATGGCTTGAGGCCATGAAATCGAGATGGGATCCATGTATGAAAACAAAGTATGGACTTTGGTTGACTTGCCGAGGGTAGGCAAGCAATAGAAAACAAGTGGATCTTCAAGAAGAAGACTGACGCTGACGGTAATATTACTGTCTATAAAGCTCGACTTGTCGCAAAAGGTTTTCGGCAAGTTCAAGGGATTGACTACGATGAGACCTTCTCACCCGTAGCGATGCTTAAGTCCGTCCGAATCATGTTAGCAATTGCCGCATTTTATGATTATGAAATTTGGCAAATGGATGTAAAGACGCATTCTGAATGGATTTACGGAAGAAGAGTTGTATATGATGCAACGAAAGGTTTTATCGATCCAAAGGGAGCTAACAAAGTGTGCAAGCTCCAATGATCCATATATGGACTGGTGCAAGCATCTCGGAGTTGGAATAAACGCTTTGATAGTGTGATCAAAGCATTTGGGTTTGTCTGACTTTTGAGAAGCTTTGTATTTACAAGAAAGTGAGTGGGAGCTCAGTAGCATTTCGATATTATATGTAGATGACATATTGCTAATCGGAAATGATATAGAATTCTGGATAGCATAAAGGGATACTTGAATAAGAGTTTTTCAATGAAAGACCTCGGTGAAGCTGCTTACATATTGGGCATTAAGATCTATAGAGATAGATCAAGACGCTTAATTGGACTTTCACAAAGCACATACCTTGACAAAGTTTTGAAGAAGTTCAAAATGGATCAAGCAAAGAAAGGGTTCTTGCACGTGTTACAAGGTGTGAAGTTGAGTCGGACTCAATGCCCGACCACTGCGAAGATAGAGAGAAATGAAAGATGTTCCTATGCTTCACCATAGGCTCTATCATGTATGCAATCTTGTGTACGGACTGATGTGTGCCTTGCTATAAGCCTAGCAGGAAGGTACCAAAGTAATCCAGAGTGGATCATCGGACAGCGGTCAAGAACATCTGAAATACGAAAAGGACTAAGGATATGTTTCTCGATATGGAGGTGACAAAGAGCTCATCGTGGCAGTTACGTTGATGCAAGCTTTGACACCGATCCGGACGATTCTAAATCGCAGACCGGATACGTATTTACACTAAACGGAGGAGCCGTCGGTTGGTGCGTTCTAAACAAAGCGTCGTGGCGGGATCTACATGTGAAGCGGAATACATAGCAGCTTCGAAGCAGCTAATGAAGGAGTGCGGATGAAGGAGTTCATATCCGATCTAGGTGTCATACCTAGCGCGGGTCCAATGAAAATCTTCTGTGACAATCTCGGAGCTATTGCCTTAGCGAAGGAATCCAGATTTCACAAGAGGACCAAGCACATCAAGAGACGCTTCAATTCCATCCGGGACTTAGTCGGACCGAGACATAGAGATTTGCAAGATACATACGGATCTGAATGTTGCGAGACCGTTGACTAAACCTCTTCCACGAGCAAAACATGATCGGCACCAAGACTCCATGGGTGTTAGAATCATTACTGTGTAATCTAGATTATTGACTCTAGTGCAAGTGGGAGATCAAGGAAATATGCCCTAGAGGCAATAATAAAGTTATTATTTATTTCCTTATTTCATGATAAATGTTTATCATTCATGCTAGAATTGTATTAACCGGAAACATGATACATGTGTGAATGCATAAACAAACAACATGTCACTAGTATGCCTCTACTAGACTAGCTTGTTAATCAAAGATGGTTATGTTTCCTAACCATGAACAAGGAGTTGTTATTTGGTTAACAAGGTCACATCATTAGTAGAATGATCGATTGACATGACCCATTCCATTAGCTTAGCACACGATCGTTTAGTATGTTGCTACTGCTTTTATCCATGACTTATACATGTTCTGTAACTATGAGATTATGCAACTCCGTTTACGGAGGAACACTTTGGGTGCTACCAAACGTCACAACGCAATGGCGGGTGATTATAAAGGAGTACTGCAGTGTCTCCAAAGGCGGATGTTGGGTTGGCGTATTTGAGATTAGGTTTTGTCACTCCGATTGTCGGTGAGGTATCTCTGGGCCCTCTCGGTAATGCACATCATCAAGCCTTGCAAGCACTACAACTAAATGAGTTAGTTGTGAGATGATGTATTACGGAACGAGTAAAGAGACTTGCGTAACGAGATTGAACTAGGTATTGGATACCGACGATCGAATCTCGGGCAAGTAACATACCGATGACAAAGGAACAACGTATGTTGTTATGCGGTCCGACCGATAAAGATCTTCGTAGAATATGTAGGAACCAATATGGGCATCCAGGTCCCGCTGTTGGTTATTGACCGTGAATAGTTCTAGGTCATGTCTACATTATTCTCGAACCGTAGGGTCCGCACGCTTAAGGTTACGATGATGCTTATTATGAGTTTATGTATTTTGATGTACCAAGGAGTTCGAGTCCGGATGTGATCACGGACATGACGAGGAGTCTCGGAATGGTCGAGACATAAAGATTGATATATTGGAAGCCTATGTTTGGAGTTCGAATGGTTCCGGCAAAACGGAATTTATTGAGAGTACCGGAGGTTACCGGAACCCCGGGAGGTAAATGGGCCTCGATGGGCCCTAGTGGAAAGGAGAAGGGCAGCCCTAGGAGGCGCGCCCCCCCTTCCCTAGTCCTACTAGGACTAGGAGAAGGGGCCCCCTCTCTCTCTTTCCCCCAGGAATCCTAGTCCAACTAGGATTGGGGGAATCCTACTCCCGAGGAGTAGGACTCCCAGTAGCGCCTCCTTTGGCCGGCCCCCTCCCCCCTGCTCCTTTATATCACGGGGCAGGGGGCACCTTGAACACACAAGTTGATCGTGAGATCGTTCCTTAGCCGTGTCGGTGCCCCTCCACCATATTCCACCTCGGTTATACTGTCATGAAGCTTAGGCGAAGCCTGCTGCCAGTGAAACATCAAGATCGTCCCACGCCGTC
The DNA here is from genome assembly GCA_021437245.1 of Aegilops speltoides. Taxonomy (NCBI): domain Eukaryota; kingdom Viridiplantae; phylum Streptophyta; class Magnoliopsida; order Poales; family Poaceae; genus Aegilops; species Aegilops speltoides. Next base: position 204,345,849 of record CM038145.1, on the reverse strand, counting down.
GTCTTGTGGAACTCTCCTCGACACTCGGCTGGATCGAGTCGAGGGACGTCATCGAGCTGTACGTGTGTCAAGAACTCGGGGCGTCGGATTAACGGCGCGGGATCGGTCGGATCGCGAGGAGAACGTCGACTACTTCCTCTACGTTGTGATCGCTTCGCTTGGTCTCACGAGGGTGCGTAGACAACACTCTCCCTCTCGTTGCTATGCATCACCATGATCTTGCGTGTGCGTAGGAAATTTTTTGAAATTACTACGTTCCCCAACAGCATCTATCTCGAAATCAGACAATGGCATGAACAAATTACTATTCAGAAATTGACAGAATAGAGGCAATTTATAACTATGATCATTCATGGTGTAATCTCACATAGGCATTACGTCCGTGATAATTAGACTGTTAATCCAACTGCATCTACTACTATTACTCTACCCCAAGACCGCTATCCAACATCCATCTCGAATTATTTAGTTTGCAAGAAAAAGAGTAACACAATAAGCAAGATAAAATTATGTAGACAAGAAGAAATCTAGCAATAAGAGTAAACCCCGTCGTTTTATCTTTAGTGGCAACAATACAAATATGTGTCTTGTCCCCTTCTGTCACTAGGATATAGAAATCATCGCAAGATTGAACCCACTACCATGCACCAATCCCTCTGATGCACTACCGATTTATCTTGGCCAGAGAAGACAAATAGATCAGAAAGCATACATAGCTATTTAATTATGCAGCAAAGAAACTTCAAAAGATTCAATATAAATCAATGAACAAACTGATCATAAATCCACAATTCATCGGATCCCAATTGACACACCACAAGAATTACATCGAATTGATCTCAGAAGAGAACATGGTATTGCAGATCCAAAAGAGAAAGAGAGAAAGCCATCTAACTACTACTATAGACCTGTAGGTCCAAAAGGAACTACTCATACACCATCATGGAGGCAACAAGGTTGATAAAGATGGCGACCCCAATGTATTTGTGACGCCCGGATAATTAAGCTATAGTAACCTCACCCTAATGATGCCATGTCATCACCTTTTTTACTAAGCCAACTGTCACTTGATTAAAATTCAAGTCAATTTCAAAATCAAATAACAAGTCAAATTATTATTTCTTCAAACTATAAAACTAAAAGGTTCAAATTTTAGTATAATTTCCCTTTGATCATTTGTCATGTTGAATCCAATATCATTTGGCTCGCCGATTAATCTCTAGTAAAATATAAAGTGGTCCAATTGCAACAAAGGTAACCTTTTCAAAATAAAACAAATATTTATGCAAAACTTTATGTGCCACTCCATAATATTGTGCTTGAATTTTGTGCCAAATTTTAAGTTAAACTAAATTCATTTGCTATAGCAATTAAATAGAAAACAATGGTAGAAAAAAAGGAAAAAGGGAGGACCTAATCTACTGGACCTCCTGGCCCTTCAAGCAAAACAGGCCCATCCACCCTCAGTTTCCCCTTCCTCCTGCTATACGAAGCAGAGGGGATCGTGGAGGCCATCCGTGGCTCCCCGACTAGGTGCCGGCCATCCACGGCCTCCCCCTCGCCTATTTATCCCCGACGACCTCCCTCCCCGCCGAACCCTAGATCCCTACCTTCCCTTCCCTCGCGCGCCCCCTTCCCCTCTGTCATCATCGCCATTGCCGCCCGAGGGCGCCGCACCCGACGCCACCATCGCCGGAGACCGCCGCCGTTGAGCTTCCCCGACTCCTTCCCTAGCTTGATTTTGCTCAACTACAGGGCCCCAGTGAGGCCCTCCTCCTCCGTTCTCCCCCTCTGTTCCTTGCTCAAGACGCCCGCTGCCCCCCCGCTCGTTGGCCGTCGCCCGCCGTTCGCCTCGCCCAGCCCGCCGTGCCAACCGCCCGATCGCCGCTGCCGCTTGCCTCGCGCCCTGCTGCTTGTCAACGCTAGCCACGCTTCGCCGCCCGCCGCCGGCTCGCCGCTCCCTCCTTGTGACCCACGCCCTCTGTCGCGCCCTTGCGCATTGCCCGCGAGCCCGCTGCGCCGCACGCCTCGCCCGCTTCCTCCTCTTGTTGCTCCCGCCTCACGCCGCACGCCGCCGCCGACCACGCTTGCGCTGCGCTTCCGTCCGCTCAACCTCGCTGCTTTGCCGCCGCCGCGCAACCCTCCCACATCAGATTTGTTTGCTTTCTGGTGGCTACCGCCGCCGCCGTCGCGATGTCGCCCGTCGCCCATTGTCCTACACGGGGTCATGCTGAGGCCGCCGGACCTCTCCCTTTGCTGATTGCCCACCTCACCACCGCCGCGGTGCCCTCTGCATGCCAGGCTCGGCCTCCGCCAGCGGCACCTGCACAGACGCTCGGTTCCGCCTGCGCCCCCCCCCATTAGCCTGTCGCCTACTAAGCCCCGCCCACCCACCGAGGCCCACACCCTGCCTATTAAAAAAAGTTTAAAAATATATATACATAGTTAATATAATTATTTAATTAGTTAATTAACTTAAATAATTAATCTTAATTAGCCTAATCAGCTAGTTTAGTTAATTAAACTATTAGACTAATACTAATTAGAGTATGACACGGGCCCACACCCTGTTGACCAGTCACCTGTCAGCCCCTGGGTACACTTCTGTGTACCCTGTGCTGGGTGCATCTAGCATTTTAGCTTTTTTTTGAATTAAATTAAATTCTAGAATATTGTTAAAACTTTGAAAAATCATAGAAAATTATTCGTAGCTCGGATGAAAATACTTTGTACATGAAAGTTGCTCAGAATGACGAGACAAGTCCGAATACGCTCTCCGTTCATATGTCACATGCCCCTAGCATAGCGAACATGCAATCGTCCCCCTCCGTTTCATCTGTCGGAAAATGCCAAACTTCGGGAAAACTTCCCGGATGTTATTCCCCTTCGCCGGTATCGTGTAACACTGCGTTAGAACACCCCTAGCACTGCTTATTGTCTTTTCATGCATAATATTGCACTTGTTTGTACTGTATTTATTGTTTCTTCCCCCTCTTCTCTCTGGTAGACCACGAGACCGCTGCTGATGCCCCTATGATCGACGACATCGACGATGACCCTCCTTCCATTTCAGTAGAGCTTCGAGGCAAGCCCCCCCTTTGATCGTCCTGATATCGCCCATTTCATTCTCTCTCTTGCTTGCAATAGATTTTGCTACTGTACTTGTTTGCTCCTATTCTGATGCATAGCCTACTTTTGTACCTACTGTTGTACCTTACCTGCTTATCCTAAACTGCTTAGTATAGGTTGGTTAGTGATCCATCAGTGACCCCCACCTTGTCCTTGTTGGCCCTGCTTCATCATCAACGACTCGAGCAATGTGATCGACGACCAGAGCCCGACACCTCACATCACATCACACCCCCTTTGTTGCTCGACTCTGCAGATGTACTATCGAGTGCCGAGGGCGATACCTCGTAACGCACTCCTGATGTTAACTCTGTAGTGTAGCTATTCGGTCGTGGTCATCGAGGGTGATTTCTCCTGCACCACTCCCGATACGACTCTGTCGTGCAACACCTCAAGTGTGAACCTCGAGGGTGATTCCTCCTACGTTCACCTTGATGATTACATCGAGTGGAATCCACCATGGGTGATTCCTCGGGGTTTCCCCCTTGATGTTTGGACACACGGTTACCTTGACTTTACTTGAGACCTTTGCGAAAGTCGGCGGGCCCGGAGAGCACCCGCAAGATAATTACGTGGCATGGCCGGGCATTCTGGGCCCTTGCTGTAAGTCCACGAGATGGGGCGACGGGGTCACATTATCGTGAGTCTTTGCTCATCTCCTCAAGCCCCTAATACACTAATGGTTTGGGTATTTGTTCTGAGTTGGCCTCTGGCCTTTATGCACTAGCCATCACGCGAGAATAGTTATGGGCCTCGACGTCGTAGTATCAGCCGAAGCTTTGTCAGACATCCAGTTCAGCACTGCGGCACGGCTGGGCTGGCACCATCCTGTAGTGGTGGAGCCTGGATCCGCCCTACACGCAACGACCCAGAGTGCAACGGGCGATGGACCCAAGACCCCGGAGTGCTTAGGATGTAGACTGGCTGGGACCTCTCTGCTGAGCCTAGGTAGGGCTGCGACGTGTTGATCTTCCGAGGCCGGGCATTGACTCAGAAAAGTGTGTCTGGCCAGAGCAATCAAGCATGTTGGGTAACGTGGTGCACCCATGCAGGGAAGTTTATCTATTAATAGTTGTGTCCATGATTACGAACGTTCATACTTGTATCCTGATCTATTACAACTAGAAATAGATACTTGAGATATGTGGCCCCAGGATTGCTTTCTCGCAGGGAGTCGAGGAAGGATCTCTGGGAATTAATACTACAACATGTTTGTTAAAATATAAGCTGCTATTCTATACTCTTCTGAATGCTACAAGATGCTTGGAGCTGCTTGAAGATGCTAGTCTTCGATAGGCTAGGCCTTCCACTCTATTATGGCATTCTGTAGTTCAGTCCACTGATACAACCCTTCCATTTGATATCAATGCATACTTAGTATAGATTTGATGCTTGCGAGTACTTTGGATGAGTACTCACGGTTCCTTTGCTACCCCTTTTCCCCCTTCTTTCTTCTTTTTGGTTGTTGCGACCAGATGGTGGATCCCTGGAGCCAGATGCCACCGCCGACGGATACTAACACATGGAGGCCGCCGAAGACCAGGAGTAGTTAGGAGGTCCCAAGCAGGAGGCCTTGCCTCTTCGATCGTGGTTGCTTTTGTGCTAGCCTTCTTAAGGCAGTCTTGTTTAACTTAGGTCTGTACTCAGATATTATTGCTACCACTAACTCTTGTGTATCGAGCTATGTATTCGAGCCCTCGAGGCCCCTGGCTTGTAATATAAAGCTTGTATTATTTCAATTTGTGTCTAGAGTTGTATTGTGATATCTTCCCATGAGTCCCTGATCTTGATCATACACATTTGCGTGTATGATTAGTGTATGTTCGAATCGGGGGAGTCACAAGTTGGTATCAGAGCCGACTGCCTGTAGGATCCCCCTTTCCAACTCCTTGGCCGAAGTTGAGTCTAGTCTTTGAAAACTATTTTACTAACATGGCTGTGTGGTTACGGGCCCACGTCGCCATTGGGTGGTATTATGATCTTTTACTCCTCGTCTATACTCTGGGACTCTGACCTCTCTTCTATTCGGGTTAAACGATTTTGTTAACTTTAACTCTAGGTTCTCTAAATACTTTCTCCCGGAGAGCCCTTTCATTCCAAATGATGGCCTGCTTCACCCGAAGATTCCAAAGAAGATACCCTTCAGTATTTTCCCGAGACTTTTGTGCTCGTCGCTTTTACACTTCCCTACCTCCAATATATCCTTACAGATAACTTCTTACACTTGTCGTTCATACAATCATTCCCAGCTGCTCTTGTTATAACAAGATACATCAAATTATTCTCTGACTTGTGAGAATCCCCTGCGTCACTGCCCTGCGATTCTTTGCCACATAAATACATATATGGATAATTCCTCACACTTATCGAGGATTTGTTCATTCCTAGTTGATCAAGTGATTCACAAGATACTTTGAAATATTATCCGATCTTCCGATAATCCTCTCCAACTATTGCTCTGCAAATACTTGTCTGCTTGCATTATGGATACTTTCCATATGTCTGGCAATATTCAGTAGTATCCTTTGTCATCTTTATTTTGAACATTTGATGCGATGTGTTTGTGAATGCTTGCAATCATCAATCACAGTTCGAATTGTTCTCTTCGGCTCAGACATCACCCCGGACATGAGCTGGTGTTCGACAAATCAAACCTTGATTGATTGTCGATCTATGTCTATTCAACTTACTTGTCTTTGATCAGAGCATCTGCTTCTGATCCCCCGATTTGGAATTTGTAATTCCGTTAGATTTGAGCTTTGAATTAGTCGGTTGTTTCTATAATCTTATCTCCTTGCATTCTTTCTTCTTCTAGGTGAGTACCGATACTCAGATCAGACCCCTTGTGGACCACAAGGTCCTTTGTTGGATCTTATCTGACAATGTCCTTCATATTCAATCACCTTGTGAGCCTTTCCTCAGATACATAATGCCTTTGGTATATTGTATCCTCTACTTCCTAAACCATGATTTACTTTCGAGCTTGAGTTACTTATTCTAAAGTTTGTGGTATATGTTCCTAAGATGCCCCGATGGGTTGAATCTATGTCTTCCCTAAATCCGCGTGAACTCGAAAGTTATGTGGGTTATATCTACGAGTGTTTCTTTGGATAAATTTTCAGTTCTACAACTTCGTCGAACACAAGAAGTAAATGGAAGGTTGTGCATTGATGAAGTGGGAGTCGACCTTGAGCCTTTGCGTTCATGTCCATGGACCCGACGTGGAACTTTTCATGGAAGCTTCTTGTTATAATAATAATAATCCCCTTGTGATAAGTTAATCTTGTATCTATGTTTGGTCCTTTGCAACCGTGGTTCCGGCCATATTTTTCTTCTTTGATACTATTTCTCGGACAAGTTAAAGTACTTGTGTTCTGCAGATATTTTCATTTGTCCAACCTCTATTCGGTCCTACCTTCGAGTATTACCCTATGGTATCTCGAGAATATCACGGAACTACATAACTACTTATGAGTTCTTCATCAACTATTATTTCTCGCCGATTCCAATTTTCCACGTGTTCTGAGTTGTTAGACACTCGAGAACACCAATAACTGATTCGAGTCTACACTTTCCTTTCCATTGTTTTGTCTGACCTTTATCGTAACCTAACATATCTGAGCAGTGATTATTCCCTGCTTGTGTAAACATCTTGGTGTATAAACTCTGTCAGTAAGACCTTCTTACATTGTTGATGGAATTTCGGTAGCCACCGATGGACGAAAACTTTGCCTGTTGGTCCGCCTCGTCTTAATGAGCAGGAAAATGGTTCTCTTCGCCTCTCGCCCTTGGTACCAACGTGTTGCCGACATAGCTAACAGTTTATGCCCTGACATGCCTTGCTATCAGTGCCCTTCCTACTTTTAACCCACATGGTGGGCCCATAACCTACAATTCCACAAGATCGAAACCTGACTCTCCTGTACATCCCTGTTTTCCAAATTTGTTCCTTGCACTTGCCTTCGTATGTAAATCACAAGCCACCTTCCTAGTGATCTATTCTGGTATCAGATGCAATACTTATCCCCATTGCTCTGAACCCCTTTCACCCTCTGTTTCAGGCAACCCTACCCGGTTGAAGCTTCTTATTGCACCTCCTTACCTTGCTCTCAATGACTTTCTTGAATTTCAACTTGAGAGATGCCTCTATGCCACGTTCACTGATTTAGCCCCCATGTACCTATCTTGTGTTGAGATCCGTCCTTCCCGAGTCTTTCCCCCCTACTCCACCCCTTAAATCTCGGGTCGAGATTTCTTGTAGTGGAGGAGAATTGTGACGCTCGGATAATTAAGCTACAGTAACCTCCCCTAATGATGCCATGTCATCACCTTTTTACTAAGCCAATTGTCACTTGATTAAAATTCAAGTCAATTTCAGAATCAAATAACAAGTCAAATTATTATTTCTTCAAACTATAAAACTAAAATGTTTGAATTTTAGTATAATTTCTCCTGATCATTTGTCATGTTGAATCCAACATCATTTGGCTCTCTGATTAATCTCTAGTAAAATATAAAGTGGTCCAATTGCAACAAACGTAACCTTTTCAAAATAAAATAAATATTTATGTGTTTCCAATTGGCTCAAAACTTTATGTGCCACTCCATAATATTGTGCTTGAATTTTGTGCCAAATTTCAAGTTAAACTAAATTCATTTGCTATAGCAACTAAATAGAAAACAATGGTAGAAAAAAGGAAAAAGAGGAGGACCTAATCTACTGGACCCTCTTGGCCCTTCAAGCAAAACAGGCCCAGCCCACCCTCAGTTTCCCCTTCCTCCTGCTACAGGAAGAGGGGGGATCGTGGAGGTCATCCGTGGCTCCCCGGCCAGGTCTCGGCCATCCACGGCCTCCCCCTCGCCTATTTATCCCCGGCGACCTCCCTCCCCGCGGAACCCTAGATCCCTACCTTCCCTTCCCTCATGCGGCCCCTTCCCCTCTGTCATTGTCACCATTGCCGCCCGAGGACGCCGCACCCGACGCCACCATCGACGGAGACCACCGCCGTCGAGCTTCCCCGACTCCTCCCCGAGCTTGCTTTTGCTCAACTACAAGGCCCCGGTGAGCCCCCCCTCCGTTCTCCCCTCTGTTCCCCACTGTCCCCCCATTCGCCTAGCCAGCCCTGCCGTGCCAACCGCCCGACCACGCGCGCCTGGCCTGCCTCGCGCCCCCTGCTGCTTGTTTGCGGTTGCCCCGCTCGCCGCCCGCCACTGAGTGCTGCCGCTTAGTTGCCTGCGGCCCACTCCCTTCACGTCGCACCCTTGCACGTGCCCGCCTATGCGTGCTGGCCGCGAGCCCGCCTGCGCACGGCCTCGCCCCGCATGCCTTTCTCTTGTTGCTGCCGCCTCCGCCTGCTTGCGCGCCATCGCCGACCGCGTGTACGCCTGCGCCACCCAGTACCGCTCAACCTCACTGTTGTCGCCGCCACAAGAACCCTCCTATCGTCGTGCTTTTGTTTGCTTTCGGGTGGCTACCGCCGGCCGCCCATGCACGCCTCACGCCACATTGTCCCGCCCCAGGGGCGCGCTTTGCATGTTGGGCCTCCCCCTTTGCTACTTGCCCCACCCCTGCCTCTGGTCGCCGGTGCCCTATCGCGTCGGGCTCAGCCTCCGTCTGGGCGGCACCCGCACCACGTGCCTGGGTCTGCCCCGCCGGCGCCCCATTAGCCTGTCTCCCGCTAAGCCCCCCGACCCACTGACCAGGGGGGCCCACACCCCTGCCTATTAAAAAAGTTTAAAAATATATATACATAATTAATATAATTAATTAGTTAGTTAATTAACTTAATTAGCCCAATCACTTAGTTTAGTTAATTAAACTATTAGACTAAGACTAATTAGAGTATGACAGGGGGCCCACCCCTTGTTGACCAGTCAAATGTTGACTGGTCAATTGGGACCCCCTGGGTACACTTCTGTGTACCCTGTGTTGGGTGCATCTAGCATTTTAGCTTTTTTGAATTAAATTAAATTCTAGAATATTGCTAAAACTTTGAAGATCATAGAAAAATATCCGTAGCTCGGATGAAAATACTTTGTACATGAAAGTTGCTTAGAATGACGAGACGAATCCAAATACGCTCTCCGTTCATCTGTCACATGCCCCTAGCATAGCGAACATGCAACCGCCCCCCTTTGTTTCATTTGTCCGAAAATGCCAAACTTTGGGAAAACTTTCCCGGATGTTATTCCCCTTCGCCGGTATCGTGTAACATTGCGTTAGAACACCCCTAGCAGTGATTATTGTCTTGTCATGCATAATATTACACTTGTTTGCATTGTATTTATTGTTTCTTCCCCCTCTTCTCTCCTGTAGACACCGAGACCGCTGCTGATGCCCCTATGATCGACGATATCAACGATGATCCTCCTTCCGTTTCAGTAGAGCTTCCAGGCAAGCCCCCCCTTTGATCATCCCGACATCGCCCATTTCATCCTCTCTCTTGCTTGCATTAGATTTTGCTACTGTAATTGTTTGCTCCTATTCTGATGCATAGCCTACTTTTGTACCTGCTATTGTACCTTACTCGCTTATCCTAAACTGCTTAGTATAGGTTGGTTAGTGATCCATCAGTGACCCCACCTTGTCCTTGTTGGCCCTGCTTCATCATCGACGACTCGAGCAACGTGATCGACGACCAGAGACCAACACCTCAAATCACATCACATCCCCTTTGTTGCTCGACTCTGCAGAGGAACTATCGAGTGCCGAGAGTGATACCTCATAACGCACTTCTGATGATAACTCTGTAGTTTAGCTACTCAGTCGTGGTCATCGAGGGTGATTCCTCCTGCACCACTCCCGATACAACTCTGTCGTGCAGCACCTCAAGTGTGAACCTCGAGGGTGATTCCTCCTACGTTCACCTTGATGATTACATCGAGTGGATCCACTGAGGGTGATTCCCCGTGGTTTCCCCCTTGATGTTTGCTACGTCTTGAGCTTGCGTTGGTTTTCCTCGAAGAGGAGAGGTTGATGCAGCAAGTGTAGCGTAAGTATTTCCCTCAGTTTTGAGAACCAAGGTATCAATCCAGTAGGAGGCTCCTCAAAAGTCCCACGCACCTATGCAAACAAACTGAGAACTCGCAACTAACGAAATAAAGGGGTTGTCAATCCCTTCACGGCCACTTGCGAAAGTGAGATCTAATAAAGATAGTATGATATGATAAATATATTTTTGGTATTTTATAATATAGATGCAAAAAGTAAAGATGCAAATAAAAGTAGATTGAAAGCAAATATGATAAGAGATAGACCCGGGGGCCATAGGTTTCACTAGTGGCTTCTCTCAAGATAGCATAAGTATTACGGTGGGTGAACAAATTACTGTCGAGCAATTGATAGAAAAGCGCATAGTTATGAGATTATCTAGGCATGATCATGTATATAGGCATCACGTCTATAACAAGTAGACCGACTCCTGCCTGCATCTACTACTATTACTCCACACATCGACCGACTCCTGCCTGCATCTAGAGTATTAAGCAAGATGACATGATGTAGAGGGATAAACTCATGCAATATGATATAATACCCATCTTGTTATCCTCGATGGCAACAATACAATACGTGCCTTGCAGCCCTTTTTGTCACTGGGTAAGGACACCGCAAGATTGAACCCAAAGCTAAACACTTCTCCCATGGCAAGAAAGACCAATCTAGTAGGCCAAACCAAACTGATAATTCGAAGAGACTTGCAAAGATAACTCAATCAAACATAAAAGAATTCAGAGAAGATTCAAATATTATTCATAGATAAACTTGATCATAATCCCACAATTCATCGGATCTCGACAAACACACTACAAAAAGAGTTTACATCGAATAGATCTCCACAAGAGAGGGGAGAACATTGTATTGAGATCCAAAAAGAGAGAAGAAGCCATCTAGCTAATAACTATGGACCCGTAGGTCTGTGGTAAACTACTCACAACTCATCGGAGGGGCAAGGATGTTGATGTAGAGGCCCTCTGTGGTTGATTCCCCCTCCGGCAGAGTGCCGGCGAAGGCCCCAAGATGGGATCTCACGGATACAGAAGGTTACGGCGGTGGAAACTGTGTTTTGTGGTGCCCCTCGATGTTTTCGGGGTACGTAGGTATATATAGGAGGAAGAAGTACGTCGGTGGCCGCCCGAAGGGCCCACGAGACAGGGGGCACGCCCTACGGGGGGGGGGGCTCCTATCTCGTGGCTTCCTCGGAAGCTTCTTGACTTGCACTCCAAGCTCTCTGGATCACGTTCGTTTCAAAAATCACGCTCCCGAAAGTTTCATTCCGTTTGGACTCCGTTTGATATTCCTTTTTTTCGAAATACTGAAATAGGCAAAAAAAACAGCAATATGGGATGGGCCTCTAGTTAGTAGGTTAGTCCCAAAAATGATATAAATGTGTAAAATAAAGCCCATAAACATCCAAAAGGGGTAATATAATAGCATGGAACAATAAAAAATTATAGATACGTTGGAGACGTATCAAGCATCCCCAAGCTTAATTCCTGCTCATCCTCGAGTAGGTAAATGATAAAAAAAGAAATTTTTGATGTGGAATGCTACCTAGCATAATTCATAATTAATTTTCTTTATTGTGGCATGAATGTTCAGATCCAAATGAATACACAATAAAATTTCATATTGACATAAGAAATAGTAATACTTCAAGCATACTAATCAAAGTAATCATGTCTTCTCAAAATAACATGGCTAAAGAAAGTTATCCCTACAAAACCATATAGTCTGGCTGTTGCTCTATCTTCATCACACAAAGTATTTAATCATGAAAAACCCCGATGACAAGCCAAGCAATTGTTTCATACTTTAATAATCTCAAACTTTTTCAACTTTCACGCAATACATGAGCGTGAGCCATGGACATAACACTATATGTGGAATAGAATGGTGGTTGTGGAGAAGACAAAAAAGAAAGAAGATAGTCTCACATCAACTAGGCGTATCAACGGGCTATGGAGATGCCCATTAATAGATATCAATGTGAGTGAGTAGGGATTGCCATGCAACAGATGCCCTAGAACTATAAATATATGAAAGCTCAACAAAAGAAACTAAGTGGGGTGCATCCAACTTGCTTGCTCACAAAGACCTAGGGCACTTTTGAGGAAGCCCATCTTTGGAATATACAAGCCAAGTTCTATAATGAAAAATTCCCACTAGTATATGAAGGTGACAACATATGAGACTCTCTATCATGAAGGTCATGGTGCTATTTTGAAGCACAAGTGTGGAAAAAGGGATAGTAGCATTGTCCCTTCTCTCTTTTTCTCTCATTTTATTTTTTTATTTTTTTCTTTTTTTTTCTTTTTTTCTTTGGCCTTCTCCTTTTTTTTCTTTTTGGCCTTTCTTTTTTTTCTTTTTGTAAAGTCCGAAGTCCCATCCCGACTTGTGGGGGAATCATAGTCTTCATCATCCTTTCCTCACTAGGACAATGCTCGAATAATGAAGATCATCACACTTTTATGGATTTACAACTCAAAGCTAGAACAAGATATGACTCTATATGAATGCCTCCGGTGGTGTACCGGGATATGCAATGAATCAAGAGAGACATGTATGAAAATTATGAAGGTGGCTTTGCCACAAATACAATGTCAACTACATGATCATGCAAAAAGCAATATGACAAAAGTAATGCGTGTCATATGAACGGAACGGTGGAAATTTGCATGGCAATATATCTCGGAATGGCTATGGAAATGCCATAATAGGTAGGTATGGTGGCTGTTTTGAGGAAGGTAAATGGTGGGTGTATGGTACCGATGAGAGTTGCACGGTACAATTGAGGCTAGCAATGGTGGAAAGATGAAGGAGTGCGTATAATCCATGGACTCAACATTAATCAAAAGAACTCATATACTTGTTGCAAAAATTTAGAAGTCATCAAAAACCAAAGCACTACGCGCATGCTCCTAGGGGGATAGATTGGTAGGAAAAGACCATCGCTCGTCCCCGACCGCCACTCATAAGGAAGACAATCAATCAATAAAATTGTGCTCCAACTTCATCACAAAGCGGTTCACCATACGTGCATGCTACGGGAATCACAAACTTCAACACAAGCATTCTTTAAATTCATAATCACCCAACTAGCATGACTTTAATATCACTACCTCCATATCTCAAAACAATTATCAAGCATCAAGTTGATCATAGCATCCAATTCACTTTCTATGATAATTTTTATTATACCCAACTTGGATACTCATCATTCTAGGACCAACTTTAAGATCATAGCAAATACCATGCTGTTCTAAAAGACTCTCAAAATGATATAAGTGAAGCATGAGAGATTAGCAATTTCTCAAAAATTAAGACACCGCCGTGCTCTAAAAGATATAAGTGAAGCACTAGAGCAAAAACTATCAAGCTCAAAAGATATAAGTGAAGCACATAGAGTATTCTAGCAAATTCTAATCAAATAGGCTTCTCCCAAAAGGTGTGTACAGCAAGGATGATTGTGGTAAACTAAAAAGTAAATACTAATATAATATACGACGCTCCAAGCAAAACACATATCATGTGGCGAGTAAAAATATAGCTCAAGTAAAGTTACCAATGAGCGAAGATTTAAAGAGGATGCCTTCCGGGCATCCCCAAGCTTAAACTTTGGCTATCCTTGAATATCTTGGGGTGCCATGGGCGTCCCCAAGCTTAGGCTCTTGCCACTCCTTATTCCATAGTCCATAAAAGCTTTACCCAAAACTTGAAAACTTCACAACACAAAACTCAACAGGAAATCTTATAAGCTCCGTTAGTGAAAGAAAACAAAACCACCACATAAGGTACTGCAATGAACTCATTATTTATTTATTTTGGTGTTAAACCTACTGTATTCCAACTTCTTTATGGTTTATAAACTAATTTACTAGCCATAGATGCATTGAAATAAGCAAACAACACACGAAAAACAGAATCTGTCAAAAACAGAACAGTCTGTAGCAATCTGTAACTAACGCAAACTTCTGGAACTCTAAAAATCCTACAAAAATAGGAAGTCCTGGAAAATTTGTCTATTGAACAGCAGAAAAAATAATCAACGCAAAAGCACGTTCATGTGATTTAACAAAATTATATTCGTGTGCGCAAAGTTTCTGTTTTTCAGCAGAATCAAATCAACTATCATCATAGGTTATCCTATAGGTTCTACTTGGCACAAACACTAATTAAAAGATAAAAACACATCTAACCAGAAGGTAGATGCAAGATTTATTACTAAACAGGAGCAAAAACAAAAAACATAAATAAAATTGGGTTGCCTCCCAACTAGCGCTATCGTTTAACGCCCCTAGCTAGGCATAAAAGCAAGGATAGATCTAACGAGTGTCATCTTTGGAACTAAATTCATAAGTTGCACACATGATAGATTCATAAGGTAATTTGACTTTCTTTTTTTGAAAGTGCTCCATGCTTTTATTTAAGGGGAATTGGAATCTAATGTTCCCTTCCTTCATATCAATAATCGCACCAATCATTCTAAGGAACGGTCTACCAAGAATAATAGGGCAAGAAAGATTGCAATCTATATCAAGAACGATAAAATCTACGGGCACCAAATTTCTATTTGCAACAGTAAAAACATCATTGATCCTTCCTATAGGCTTTTTAATGGTGGAATCCGCAAGGTGCAAATTTAAAGAGCAATCATCAAGATCATGGAAACCTAGAATATCACATAAAGTTTTCAGAATCATGGAAACACTAGCACCCAAATCACACAAAGCAAAACACTCATAATCTTTAATTCTAATATTTATAGTAGGTTCCCACTCATCATTAAGTTTCCTAGGTATAGAAACTTCCAAATTAAGTTTTTCATCATAAGATTGCATCAATGCATCAACAATATGTTTGGTAAAAGCTTTATTTTGACTATAAGCATGAGGAGAATTAACAACGGATTGCAGCAAGGAAATACAACCTTTTAAATAGCAATTATCATAATCAAATTCCTTGAAATCCGAGATAGTAGGTTCAATATTATTAGAAGTTGAGGATTCTCCAATCTCACTTTTACCAAATTTAGCATTAAGATCTAAAGACTCCGAATTCTTGGGACGCCTTCTAGGCAAAGTTGATTCATCATCAGTCCCATAATCATCAAAATTCATATTGCAAAGCATAGATCTAATCGGAGACGCATCAATAACTTTAAGATCCTCATCATTATTCTCACGGAAACTAGAAGAACACGCTTTTATAAAGCTATCTTTCTTCGCACGCAATCTAGCGGTTCTTTCCTTGCACTCGTCAATGGAAATTCTCATTACTTTGAGAGACTCATTCATATCATGCTTAGGAGGAGAAGATCTAATTTTAAGAGAATCAACATCAAGCGAAAGTCTATCAACGTTCCTAGCCAAATCATCAACTTTGAGCAATTTTTCTTCAAGCAAAGCATTAAAATTCTTTTGAGAAATCATAAATTCTTTCACGCTATTCTCAAAATCAGAGGGAATCTTATTAAAATTACCATAAGAATTATTGTAGGAATTTCCATAATTATTAGAGGAATTACTAGGGAACGGTCTAGCATTAAAATTTCCTCTATAAGCATTATTTCCAAAACTATTTACCAACAAAATTCACATCCATAGATTCATTATTATTCTCAATCAAGGAAGACAAAGGCATACCATCGGGATCAAGAGGAGTATTTTTAGTAGCAAACATCTTCATAAGTTCATCCATCTTTCCACTCAAAGCATTGATTTCTTCTATAGCATGCACTTTTTACTAGAAGATCTTTCGGTGTGCCATTGAGAATAATTAGCCATAATATTATCAAGTAATTTTGTAGCATCTCCTAATGTAATTTCCATAAACGTGCCTCCCGCGGCTGAATCTAAGAGATTTCTAGAAGCAAAGTTCAAACCGGCATAAAATTTTTGTATGATCATCCATAAATTCAAACCATGAGTAGGGCAATTGCGAAGCATCAATTTCATTCTTTCCCAAGATTGGGAAACATGCTCATGATCAAGTTGTTTAAAATTCATAATATCATGCCTAAGAGTGATGATCTTAGCGGGAGGAAAATACTTAGAGATAAAAGCAGCTTTGCACTTGTTCCAAGAATCAATACTATTTTTAGGCAAAGACGAAAACCAAACTTTAGCACGATCTCTAAGTGAAAACGGAAATAAATTCAATTTGACAATGTTGTTATCTGTATCTTTCTTCTTTTTCATATCACACAAATAAACAAAATTGTTTAGATGAGCAGCGGCATCTTCACTAGGAAGGTCGGCAAATTGATCTTTCATAACAAGATTCAGCAAAGCGGTATTGATTTCACAAGACTCAACATCATTAAGAGGAGCAATCAGAGTACTAAGGAAATCATTATTATTGGTATTCGAGAAATCACACAATTTGGTATTATCTTGCGCCATGGCAACAAGTAATCCAACACACAAGCAAACAGAAAAACGGCAAGCGAAAAGAGAGGAGGAGATTGGGAAAGAGAGGGCGAATAAAACGGCAAGGGTGAAGTGGGGGAGAGGAAAACGAGAGGCAAATGGCAAATAATGTAAATGCGAGGGATATGGGTTTGTGATGGGTACTTGGTATGTCTTGAATTGAGCGAAGACCTCCCCGGCAACGATGCCAGAAATCGCACGTTGGCGGGAGGTCGAATCTTGACTTGACTTGGTGGAAGCCTCCCCGGCAACGGCGCCAGAAATCCTTCTTGCTACGTCTTGAGATTGCGTTGGTTTTCCTCGAAGAGGAGAGGGTGATGCAACAAGTGTAGCGTAAGTATTTCCCTCAGTTTTGAGAACCAAGGTATCAATCCAGTAGGAGGCTCCTCAAAAGTCCCACGCACCTACACAAACAAACTGAGAACTCGCAACCAACGCAATAAAGGGGTTGTCAATCCCTTCACGGCCACTTGCAAAAGTGAGATCTAATAAAGATAGTATGATAAGATAAATATATTTTTGGTATTTTATAATATAGATGCAAAAAGTAAAGATGCAAATAAAAGTAGATTGAAAGTAAATATGATAAGAGATAGACCCAGGGGCCATAGGTTTCACTAGTGGCTTCTCTCAAGATAGCATAAGTATTACGGTGGGTGAACAAATTACCATCGAGCAATTGATAGAAAAGCGCATAGTTATGAGATTATCTAGGCATGATCATGTATATAGGCATCACGTCCATAACAAGTAGACCGACTCCTGCCTGCATCTACTACTATTACTCCACACATCGACCGACTCCTGCCTGCATCTAGAGTATTAAGTTCATAAGAACAGAGTAACGCATTAAGCAAGATGACATGATGTAGAGGGATAAACTCATGCAATATGATATAAACCCCATCTTGTTATCCTCGATGGCAACAATACAATACGTGCCTTGCAACCCTTTTAAATCCTTTGGTAAGGACACATAAGATTGAACCCAAAGCTAACCACTTCTCCCATGGCAAGAAAGACCAATCTAGTAGGCGAAACCAAACTGATAATTCGAAGAGACTTGCAAAGATAACTCAACCATACATAAAATAATTCAGAGAAGATTCAAATATTATTCATAGATAACTTGATCATAAACCCAAAATTCATCGGATCTTGACAAACACACCGCAAAAAGAGTTTACATCGAATAGATCTCCACAAGAGAGGGGGAGAACATTGTATTGAGATCCAAAAAGAGAGAAGAAGCCATCTAGCTAATAACTATGGACCCGTAGGTCTGTGGTAAATTACTCACAACTCATCGGAGGGGCAAGGATGTTGGTGTAGAGGCCCTCCATGGTTGATTCCCCCTCCGGCAGAGTGCCGGCGAAGGGTCCAAGATGGGATCACGCGGATACAGAAGGTTACGATGGTGGAAATTGTGTTTCGTGGTGCCCCTCGATGTTTTCGGGGTACGTAGGTATATATAGGAGGAAGAAGTACGTCGGTGGCCGCTCGAGGGGCCCACGAGACAGGGGCGCGCCCTACAGGGGGGCAGCCTCCTATCTCGTGGCTTCCTCAGAAGCTTCTTGACTTGCACTCCAAGCTCTTCGGATCATGTTCGTTCCAAAAATCACGCTCCCGAAAGTTTCATTCCGTTTGGACTGCGTTTGATATTCCTTTTCTTCGAAATACTGAAATAGGCAAAAAAATAGCAATATGGGCTAGGCCTTCGGTTAGTAGGTTAGTCCCAAAATGATATAAATGTGTAAAATAAAGCCCATAAACATCCAAAAGGGGTAATATAATAGCATGGAACAATCAAAAATTATAGATACGTTGGAGACGTATCAATGTTTGGACACATGATTACCTTGACTTTACTTGAGACCTTTGTGGAAGTCGGGCGGGCCCGGAGAGCACCCGCAAGATAATTACATGGCACGACCGGGCATTCCGGGCCCTTGCCGTAAGTCCACGATACGGGGCAACGGGGTCACGTTATCATGAGTCTCTGCTCGTCTCCGCAAGCCCCTAATACACTAATGGTTTGGGTTTTTGTTCTGAGTTGGCCTTTGGCCTTTACGCACTAACCACCACGCGAGAATAGTTATGGGCCTCGACATCGTAGTATCAGCCGAAGCTTTGTCAGACGTCTAGTTCAGCATTGCGGCACGACTAGGCCGGCACCATCTTGTAGCGGTGGAGCCTGGATCCGCCCTGCATGCAACGACCCGGAGTGCAACAGGCGATGGGCCCAAGACCCCGGAGTGCTTAGGATGTAGACCGACAGGGACCTCTCTACTGAGCCTAGGTAGGGCTGCGACGTGTTGATCTTCCGAGGCCGGGCATTGACTCAGAAAAGTGTGTCCGGCCAGAGAAATCAAGCGTGTTGGGTAACATGCTGCAACCCTGCAGGGAAGATTATCTATTAATAGTAGTGTCCACGATAACAGACGCTCAGACTTGTATCCTGATCTATTACAACTAGAAATGGATACTTGAGATATGTGGCCCCGGGATTGCTTTCTCGCAGGGAGTCGAGGAAGGATCTCTGGGCACTAATACTACAACATGCTTGTTAAAATATAAACTGCTATTCTATACTCTTCTGAATTCTGCAAGATGCTTAGAGCTGCTTGATGCTAGTGTTCTATAGGCTAGGCCTTCCCCTCTATTCTGGTATTCTGTAGTTCAGTCCACAGATACAACCCTTCCATTTGATACCAATGCATACTTAGTATAGATTTGATGCTTGCGAGTACTTTGGATGAGTACTCACAGTTGCTTTGCTACCCCTTTTCCCCCTTCTTTCTTCTTTCCAGTTGTAGCGACCAGATGGTGGATCCCCGGAGTCGGACCACCGCCGATGAATACTAACACATGGAGGCCGCCGAAGACCATGAGTAGTTAGGAGGTCCCAGGCAGGAGGCCTTGCCTCTTCGATCATGGTTGCTTTTGTGCTAGCCTTCTTAAGGCATTCTTGTTTAACTTAGGTCTGTACTCAGATATTGTTGCTTCCGCTGACTCTTGTGTATCGAGCTATGTATTCAAGCACTCGAGGCCCCTAGCTTGTAATATAAGGCTTGTATTATTTCAGTTTGTGTCTAGAGTTGTGTTGTGATATCTTCCCGTGAGTCCCTGATCTTGATCGTACACATTTGCGTGTATGATTAGTGTATGTTCGAATCGAGGGCGTCATGGGTTTCCCCCTCCGGCAGAACTCCGGAACATGGCTCTAGGCGGGATCGCTTCAGAACAAACACTAGTACAATCCAAGGAATACGTTTCTGTTCGTATGTACATTCCACATAGTCAATCCAAGGAATACATTTCCGTTAGTATGTACATCCCACACAGTTAATCCAAGAAGTACGTTTCGGTTCGTATATACATCCCACACTGTCACTCCAAGGAAAATGTTTCCGTTCGTAGGTACATCACACACAATTTTCCCCATTAAATTGTTTGTGATAGTGTTGTCATTGCACATGATATTAACAATTTTATTGTTTGCGCTATTGAATGCATATCACGCAGTGCGTAGAAGAAACTGTGTGCCAAAGGTTATCCATCACACACACTTTTTAAGTGGTAAACGTTTGCGCAAGGTTGCCTAACACAAACAATTTTCAAGAGGATGTCGTGTGTGATTGTTCATTGATCCAACACGGTTTATTCCTATAAACTATGTGCATTGCCTAAGGTCATCACCCATGGTGTTTTCTCAATAACCGTTTGCAATAGAAAAACCCAACTAGCAGGCTAATTGGCCATTAGCAGGCTAACTGCAATCTAATTGACATTTCATATTAAGCACACAATATATTTCATTTCCATATTAAGGAAGCAGGATTTCATAATTGAAATACATCAGAGTACAACATCATATAACTTCAGCACTCAGCTACCCCATTACACAACTGGATCAGCACCAAGTTTCACATGCAACATCTATAACATCTTGAAATCAGCATCATAGACGGTACATAGACAGACGAATCTCATCTGGAAAATAGCCGAAGCGGAAGGTGAATACTGAGCCTTCATTGACGTTGAAGGTCTTTGCAACTTTAGGCCAGTGCATGTGGATGATTGATACGTCTCCAACGTATCTATAACTTTTGATGTATTCATGCCATGTTTATAATATTTCTACATGATTTTGGTATGATTTGGTTAGAACTGACCCAGACTGACGCTGTTTTCAGCAAAACTACCATGGTGTTGTTTTTTGTGCAGAAATAGAAGTTCTCGGAATGCGCTAAAAATCAACGGAGATTTTTTTGGAAAATATAAAAAATACTAGAACGAAAAATTATTAGAGCGGAGTCCGTGGCCCCCACGAGGATGGAGGGTGCCCCCACCTCCCTAGGGCGTGCCCCTGTGCCTCGTGGACTCTTCGTGGGGCCCCCTGACTTGTTCTTGATGCCAACCTCTCCTATAAATCCCCAAACCTCCAGAAAATAACCTAGATCGGGAGTTCCGTGGCCGCAAGCCTCTGTAGCCACCAAAAACCAATCGGGACCCTGTTCCGGCACCCTGCCGGTGGGGGAATCATCATCGGTGGCCATCTTCATCATCCCGACGCTCTCCCTGATGAGGAGGGTGTAGTTCACCCTCGGGGATGAGGGTATGTACCAGTAGCTATGTGTTTGATCTCTCTCTCTCTCTCTCTCTCTCTCTCTCTCTCTCTCTCTCGTGTTCTTGATTTGACACGATCTTGATGTACCGCGAGGTTTGCTATTATAGTTGGATCTTATGATTCTTCTCCCCCTCTACTCTCTTGTAATGGATTGAGTTTTCCCTTTGAAGTTATCTTATTGGATTGAGTCTTTAAGGATTTGAGAACACTTGATGTATGTCTTGCGTGGGATACCCGTGGTGACAATGGGGTATTCTATTGATTCAGTTGATGTATGTTTTGGTGATCAACTTGCGGGTTCCGTGACCTTGGGAATCTATGCATAGGGGTTTGCACACATTTTCGTCTTGACTCTCCGGTAGAAACTTTGGGGCACTCTTTGAAGTTGTTTGTGTTGGTTGAATAGATGAATCTGAGATTGTGTGATGCATATCGTATAATCATACCCACGGATACTTGAGGTGACATTGGAGTATCTAGGTGGCATTAGGGTTTTGGTTGATTTGTGTCTTAAGGTGTTATTTTACAATGAACTCTAGGGCTGTTTGTGACGCTTATAAGAATAGCCCAATGGATTGATCGGAAAGAATAACTTTGAGGTGGTTCCGTACCCTACCATAATCTCTTTGTTTGTTCTCCGCTATTAGTGACTTTGGAGTGACTCTTTGTTGCATGTTGAGGGATAGTTATATGATCCAATTATGTTATTATTGTTGAGAGAACTGGCACTAGTGAAAGTATGTACCCCAAGCCTTGTTTCGAAGCATTGCAATACTGTTTTTGCTCACTTTTATCATTAGTTACCTCGCTGTTTTTATATTTTCAGATTACAAAAACCTATATGTACCATCCGTATTGCACTTGTATGACCATCTCTTCACCGAACTAGTGCACCTATACAATTTACCATTGTATTGGGTGTGTTGGGGACACAAGAGACTCTTTGTTATTTGGTTGCAGGGTTGTTTGAGAGAGACCATCTTCATCCTACGCCTCCCACAGATTGATAAACCTTAGGTCATCCACTTGAGGAAATTTGCTACTGTCCTACAAACCTCTGCACTTGGAGGCCCAACAATGTCTAGAAGAAGAAGGTTGTGTAGTAGACATCAATGATCGACCATCCATCCTTCGTCCTCTTCAGGAACACTTCAATATTGAACTGTGGGTGTTGTATGTAAACCTTCCTCGCCTCCTGACCATACATGTGGTTTGAGAGGTAATCATCAGTGAACTGCTTTGGAAAGGCCTAAAAACAAGGATGTGCATAAATATCTTCTCTATATTGGAAATGGGGCAAAGGGATAAAAAAAGGCAAGGTATAATAGTTAGTATCATCTTGTAGTGAACTGATGTCTTCTTCATTGTGCAGACAATGATCTTATTGTTTTTTGTCGCTAATTTCTTTATCCTAACAATCTTTCGGAGTTTCTTGACTTGATTGATATTCATGGACAACTCATTTCCCCATATGCAAAAAGGGTCGAATAGTGGGTCAAAACCTCTAACAGCAGGACCTACATGTGCAAGACCAAATTGTTAAAAACCTAAATATTAGAATGGTTGATGCAGTTGCACAATAATGTGCTATTAGACAAAGGACCATGCATGTGCAAACCTCCATCATAAACCTCAGTGCTTCTCATTGTTTGCATGCAACACATATAATGTAGTTAGTCATCAGGTTAAGTGAGGGTTCGCATGCTATCAGTAAAATATGTTGATGAAAAATAAGCACATTGCAAATTCATCAGATTAATTCAAGCCACATGGAAAAACCATTTATCCAAACCAACCATGATTAAGAACAAGGAAATATAGCGGTTGTATATGTTTCTCATGTATTAAGTGCAGCCAAACTCAATTTATTCCTCACATGCACAACAATAGAAAATTTTACCCACGACAATTGGACACCGCATTGCAGAATTGAACCAAGTAGTTAACTAAACACCACAACAAATGAACCAAACATTAACTCAACACCACATTGCACAATATAACATACTCCTAATATAAGATCAGACAGTTAACCAAACCAAGCATGCTTAACAACTTGGAAATATAGCAATTGTATTTGTTTCTCATGTATTTAGTACAACCAAATTCGATTTATTTCTCACATGGTATACAATAACAAAATGCACCCACAATTTGAACATCGCATTGCAGAATTGAACTAAACACTTAACTAAACACCACAACAAATGAACCAAACGTTAAATGAGCACCACATTGCAAAATGTATAACATACTAGAAGATCAGACAGTTAACCAAACCAAGCATGCTTGACAACTTGGAAATATAGCAATTGTATTTGTTTCTCATGTATTTCGTAAAGATAAATTCAATTTATTTCTTGCATGGAAGATAATACAAAATTGCAGCCTGAAGAATTGAACATCACATTTGCAGAATTGAACCAAACAGTTAACTGAAGACGACAACTAATTAACCAAACAGTTAATAAGTGAGCACCACATTGCACGACATATAGAACATATACACTAGAGCAATAGATTGCATGGTAAAAGTAGATAGCAGAATTCACTAGAATTTGTTGAGGAAAGGTAGGAGCAGCACATGGAACGGGTAAATCGAGCATGCTTAACCGGCGTGGCTAGCAAACTGAATGTGGGTCCTTATAGTGAGCTAATAAGACAAGCTACTCCTCATCGTCGGAGATATTGATGCTGATTGGCTCCTTGGACATGGAAGCGGGCGAGGCCTCCACATCGTGGGTGCCCTCGTTGTAGTGGTGAGTTGCATGAGCCACTCCGGGCACCAACCTACTGGCTCTCGAGTTGATGTAAGCACATGCACACTGAGAAAACACCTCGTAGTCTTTATTGAAGGTGCCAAGGGTGGCCTCGAGAAAACGCCACGAACTGTTGTTTAAAGCAGCCAACTGCATTGCGGCGTCGGCGCGCGAGGCGTCGACGGTGCCCTTGATGACAAGGTGCTCCTCCAAGATCTGGGGGTCGGCACGAATGGCAGCCATCACAGCCTCATCCACGCGTGCTGACGCGGTTTGCTTCTCCGCTACCAAATGCTCCTTGAGCTCCTGGCTATACTGCGTGAACCATGGCTTAGGGTGGCGCTTATTTGGTGGAGGGGTTGGTGATTTGGGTGGAAGGTGTCGCGCCGGCGATCGGGGCATGTGGGATGTGCAAGGAGGAGGAGGATGGGGGTCGGGTGTGGATTACCTGTCTGGATAGACGTGGTCGAGCAGTGTGAAGGAGGGTTGCCGGCGAGGAGGCGGCGCTGCAAGCAAGGAGTGAAGGTTTCAACTTGGAAAGGAAGGCGGAAATAGGGGAAATGTGTCTTTTGGTAAGGGGGAGGGGCGGGGAGGTAGATATTTCCGCATAAGCCAATTTTTTTGAATCCATGCAGCGAAAAAAATTGGCGCACAAAGTATCATCAGACACAGTCCCTTATTCAACACTGTGTACAATATGTGAACATCACAAACTATTCAGATAGCTTAACCCGTGTATGATGAGTTTGAACATCAAAAATTTTGGTTCGAATTTCCTTAGTTATAGTGATCGTCCACGTCATTGCATAATTTGGGTACACAAAGGAGACTACAGCTCACCCATAGTTCTTAATCGAGCAAGTTCAGGAATTAGATAGAGCTAGCTGACCTAAAAATTACTCTAACAAATTAAAGACTGGCGCTCTTATAATTAAACAAAACAAAGAGTACTACTCCAGCTGGTGCTTGTCGATCTTCGCCACCTCCTCCATGTCCAGCTTGCGCCCGGAGATGTCCTGGGGAAGGGGCTCCATGGCATACATCGCACCATACTCGGCAAGCATCTCGCCGTCTGCATTCGCCATCTCTTTGCAAAAGGCCACCACATGATGGGCATGGGTGGCCGCGATCTGGGCTTGGACGGGCACCATCCTGGCAAGGTATACCGCGGAGGAACGGGCGGCCTCTCGAACGCTCTCGACAATTGCCAACTCTTCGGCCATGGGTTGCCGACCGTTGTCGGAGAAGCTTCGTTCGATTTGTGCGTTGACCGCCAGGAGCTAGGCGCGGGGGGCCTCGACATGGTCATGGGCGGCCTCCATCAGGGCTAAGGCCACCACTGTAGAACCGACAGCTGTTGTGCCGCTCTCGCTAGTTGCTATCCCCGACGCAGATGTTGCTGCCGCCACCTGAGAAGCAACAGCGGCTGTTTGGGCTTCCTTGGCCGCCCGGTCGCAGATTGCAGCCGCGCTCAAGCAGCTTGTTAGCACGCACATGGCGGATGCCGCCGCACTCCCGCCAGAGTGGGCCACCGAAGTTGCCGTCACGTCACGGGTCCACGTCCACATCTTTCACAGGCGATGATTGAACAGTGAAATGATATTTGGGGAGCGAGCTAGTGTGATTGACACGCCTGCTGTGGACTATAGCCGACACACCTTCTCGCATAAGCCATATGCGTACTATACTCCAACGGTGCTCCAAGATATTTTGTACTGCATCTCTCACAGTTGGTGATAATAAACTGTGTGCGATCTGCTTGATTTTTGTCTTGATTTGAATTACATAATGGGGTCACAGCAGCAAAGGACGGTGTTTGAATTGCTAGAAGTTTTACTTGTAGTGAACATGAAACTATAGGTGTATCGTCAAAAAAATTTGGAATTATTCAGGGTTCGTTTGGACATTTTTTTACATTAACTTGGTTTTCTAGGCATTTCAGGTGCACAATTAAAAATTAAACTACATGCACATGCTCCAATGCACCAAAATGGGTTGGAAAATCATATATGTGTCCATGGGTTGATGCTTATGTTCCATGCAAGAAATGGGGATGAATTTCAAACACCACGACACCGTGGCTCTCCGACAAAAGTTGAGATACATGGTTTTAAAATTCTATTAAATCAAAAATACGTCTGAAATTCATGAAACTTGACATGATATCATTGAACGACATCAACATGCGGTGGTAAAAATATTGTCCCATTTGGGGCAGGTTTGGGTATAAGCTTCTCACGAACCAGATCTTCTCATAACATGCGTGATGGTTTCAGTAGGGAACGTGCCATGTTTGTGGATGAAACAATATCCTTGCCTCTTCTTGCTTTCAAAACTTTTCTAGTGTCAACATAGAACAACATGAGTGTTGTGTCAATTTTGGGGATTTTTTGGGGTTCACTTGGACATTTTTATACATTAACTGAGTTTTCTATGCATTTACGTGCATAACTCAAAACTGAATTACATGCACACGCTGCAGTGCATATAAATGGTTTGAAATTTCAAATGTGTGTCCTTGGCTACATGCTTAGGTCCCATGCAAGAAATGGGAATGAATGTCAAACACCTTGCCACCGTCGCTCGGCCACAAACATTGAGATACATGGTTTTTAAATTCTATTAAATCCAAAGCTCAGTTGAAATTCATGAAACTTGGCATGCTATCATGGAACGGCATCAACATGCTGTGGTAAATTTTTTGTCCCATTTGGGACAGGTTTGGGTATAAGTTTCTCAGATACCAGAGCTTCTGACAACAAGCCTCATGGTTCCGGTAGAGAATGTGCCTCCTTGGTGGACGAAACAATATTCGTTGTCTCTTCCTGTTTTCAATTTTTCCTAGTGGCAACATAGAGCAACATGAGTGTCGTGTTAAAATTTGCAATTTCGGGGTTCGTTTGGACATTTATATGCATTAACTGAGTTTCTAGGCATTTTATGTGCATAATTCAAATTTCAACTACATGCACATGCTCCAGTGCAAAAAAAATGGGTTGACATATCAAATGTGTGTCCTTGGGTGCATGCTTAGGTCCCATGCAAGAAATGGGAATGAATTTCAAACACCAGGTAACTGTTGATTGCCGGCAAAAGTTGAGATACTTTGTTTTTAAATTCTAGTAAATCCAAAACTTGTCTGAATTTCATGAAACTTGGCATGCTATCATGGAATGGCACCCGACATGCTGTGGTAAATTTTTTGTCCCATTTGGGGTAGGTTTGGGTATAAGCTTCTCACAAACCAGAGCTTCACACAACAAGCCTAATAGTTTCGGTAGGGAATGTGCCACCTTTGTGGATGAAACAATATCCGTTGCCTATTCTTGCTTTAATTTTTTTTCTAGTGTCAACATAGAACAACAAGAGTGTTGTGTCAAATTTTGTGCTTTTTCAGGGTTCGCTTGGACATTTTCATACATTAACTGAGTTTTCTATGCATTTATGTGCATAATTCAAAATTGAACCACATGCACATGCTCCAGTGCATATAAATGGGTTAAAATTTCAAATGTGTGTCCTTGGGTGCATGCTTAGGTCCCATGCAAGAACTGGGAATGAATTTCAAACACCAGGGCACTGTTGATTGCCGACAAAACATTGAGATAATTTGTTATTAAATTCTAGTAAATTCAAAACTCGTCTGAAATTCATGAAACCTGGCATGCTATCATGGAATGGCACGCGACATGCTGTGGTAATTTTTGTCCCATTTGGGGCAGGTTTGGGTATAAGTTTCTCACATACCAGAGCTTCTGACAACAAGCCTCATGGTTCCGGTAGAGAATGTGCCTCCTTGGTGGACGAAACAATATTCGTTGTCTCTTCCTGTTTTCAATTTTTCCTAGTGGCAACATAGAGCAATAGGTGTGTGATACGTCTCCAACGTATCTATAATTTTTTATTGTTCCATGCTATTATATTATCTATTTTGGATGTTTTATATGCATTATTATGCTATTTTATATTATTTTTGGGACTAACCTATTAACCTAGATCCCAGTGCCAGTTCTAGTTTTTTCCTTGTTTCAGAGTTTTGCAGAAAAGGAATACCAAATGGAGTCCAAACGGAATAAAAACTTCGCGATGATTTTTCTTGGACCAGAAGACAACCAGAAGACTTGGAGATGAAGTCGGAGAAGCCATGAGGCGGCCACAAGGACGGAGGGCGCGCCCAGGGGGTAGGGCGTGCCCCCACCCTTGTGGGTCCCTTGTGCACCCACTGGCCTAATTTCTTCGCCTATATATTCCCATATATCCCCAGACCAATAGGGGGAGCCACAAAAACACTTTTCCACCGCCGCAACCTTCTGTACCTGTGAGATCCCATCTAGGGGCCTTTTCCGTCGTCCTGCCAGAGGGGGATTCGATCACGAAGGGCTTCTACATCAACACTATTGCCCTTTTGATGAAGCGTGAGTAGTTTACCACAGACCTACGGGTCCATAGCTAGTAGCTAGATGGCTTCTTCTCTCTCTTTGATTCTCAATACCATGTTCTCCTCGATGTTCTTGGAAATCTATTCGATGTAATACATTTTTGCGGTGTGTTTGCCGAGATCCGATGAATTGTGGGTTGATGATCAGCTTATCTATGAATATTATTTGAATCTCCTCTGAATTCTTTTATGCATGATTTGATATCTTTGTACTTCTCTTCGAACTATCGTTTTGGTTTGGCCAACTAGATTGGTTTTTCTTTCAATGGGAGAAGTGCTTAGCTTTGGGTTCAGTCTTGCGGTGTCCTTTCCAAGTGACAGTAGGGGCAGAAAGGCACGTATTGTATTGTTGCCATCGAGGATAAAAAGATGGGTGATACATCCATTTTGCATCATGTTTTCCTACTGTTATTTATGATGTTTTCATGCATAATAATGCTTTTTGGAGTAATTCTAATGCCTTTTCTCTCATAATATGCGAGGTACACACAAAGAGGGAGAATTCCGGCAGCTGGAAATCTGGACCTGGAAAAGCTATGTCAGGCCACCTATTCCGCACAACTCCAAACAAGCTGAAACTTCACGAGGATTTTTTATGGAATAAATGAGAAATATTGGAGCAAATAAGTACCGGAGGGGCCACCCTGGTGAGCACAAGACACCAGCCCAGGTGCGCCCTGGTGGGTTGTGCTCATCCAGGCCCACCTCCGGTGCCCATCTTCTGGTATATAAGTCATTTTGACCTAGAAAAAAAATAAGGAGAGGACTTTTAGGATGGAGCCCCGCCGTCTCGAGGCGGAACTTGGGCAGGAGCCCTTCGGCGGAGTGATTCCACCGGGGGAACTTCCCTCCCGAAGGGGGAAATCATCGTCATCATCATGACCATCAACTCTCCCATCTTAGGGAGGGCAATCTCCATCAACATATTCAACAACACCATCTCATCTCAAATCCTAGTTCATCTCTTGTGTTCAATCTTGTTACCGGGACTATAGATTTGTGCTTGTGGGTGACTAGTAGTGTTGAGTACAACTTGTAGTTGATTACTATATGGTTTATTTGATGGAAGATTATATGTTTAGATCCATTATGCTATTTAATACCCCTCTGATCTTGAGCATGATTATCATTTGTGAGTAGTTACTTTTGTTCTTGAGGTCACAGGAGAAATCATGTTGCAAGTAATCATGTGAACTTGATGTGTGTTTGATATTTTGATAGTATGTATGTTGTGATTCCCTCAGTGGTGTCATGTGAAAAGTAGCGTAAGTATTACCCTCAGTTTTGAGAACCAAGGTATCAATCCAGTAGGAGAAAACACACAAGTCACCGAATACCTGCACAAACAATCAACAACTTGCACCCAACGCGATAAAGGGGTTGTCAATCCCTTCACGATCACTTGCAAAAGTGAGATCTGATAGAGATAGATAAACGGTAAAGTAAATATTTTTGGTATTTCTGTTTTATAGATTGGAAAGTAAAGATTGCAAAATAGTAGATCGGAAACTAGCAAGATGTAAATGAGATTTAATAATATGGAAAAGAGACCCAGGGGCCATAGGTTTCACTAGTGGCTTCTCTCGAGATAGAAAATATTACAGTGGGTAAATGAATTACTGCCGAGCAATTGATAGAAAATTGCATAGTTATGACGATATCTAAGGCAGTGATCATGAACATAGTCATCACGTCTGTGTCAAGTAGACCGACTCCTGCCTGCATCTACTACTATTACTCCACACATCGACCGCTATCAAGCATGCATCTAGAGTATTAAGTTCATAAAGAACAGAGTAACGCATTAAGCAAGATGACATTATGTAGAGGAATTAACTCAAGCAATATGATGAAAACCCCATCTTTTATCCTCGATGGCCACAATACAACATGTGCCTTGCTGCCCCTACTGTCACTTGGAAAGGACACCGCAAGATGGAACCCAAAGCTAAGCACTTCTCCCATTGCAAGAAAGATCAATCTAGTAGGCCAAACTAAACCGATAGTTAGAAGAGATTTGCATATCAAATCATGCATATAAGAATTCAGAGAAGAACCAAATAATATTCATAGATAATCTTGATCATAAATCCACAATTCATCGGATCTCGGAAAACACACATCAAAAGAGTATTACATCGGATAGATCTCCAAGAACAGCAAGGAGAACATGCTATTGAGAATCAAAGAGAGAGAAGAAGCCATCTAGCTAATAACTATGGACCTGAAGGTCTATGGTAAACTAGTCACACTTCATCGAAGAGGTAATGGTGTTGATGTAGAAGCCCTTCGTGATCGAATCCCCCTCCGGCAGGACGCTGAAAAAGGTCGATCTCACGGGTACAGAAGGTTGCGGCGGTGGAAAAGTGGTTTCGTGGCTCTCCTGGATGTTTTCAGGGTATAAGAGTATATATATAGGTGAAGGAACTAGGTCAGGGGAGCTACGAGGGGCCCACGAGGGTGGGGGCGCGCCCTCCTGCCTCGTGGCCGCCTCGTTGCTTCTCCGACTTCATCTCCAAGTCTTCTAGTTTGCTTTCGGTCCAAGAAAGATCATCGCGAAGGTTTCATTCCGTTTGGACTCTGTTTGGTATTCCTTTTCTGCAAAACTCTAAAATAGGCAAAAAAACAAAAACTGGCACTGGGCCCTCGGTTAATAGGTTAGTCCCAAAAATAATATAAATTAGCATGTAAATGCCTATTAAACATCCAAAACAGATAATATAATAGCATGGAACAACAAAAATTTATAGATACGTTGGAGATGTATCACCTTGCTGCACATTTGCTACTATTATCGTTACTTGCTTGTTACAAATTATCTAGCTATCAAACTACTCTGTTACTTATAATTCCAGAACTTGCAGACATTACCTTGCTGAAAACCACTTGTCATTTCCTTCTGCTCCTCGTTGGGTTCGACGCTCTTACTTATCGAAAAGAGCTACAATTGATCCCCTATACTTGTGGGTCATCAATGGGGTTTTCATCATATTGCTTGAGTTAATTCCTCTACATCATGTCATCTTGCTTAATGCGTTACTCCGTTCTTTATGAACTTAAGACTCTAGATGCATGCTGGATAGTGGTCGATGTGTAGAGTAATAGTAGTAGATGCAGGATCGTTTCGGTCTACTTGACACGGCCGTGATGCCTATATTCATGGTCATTGCCTTAGATATCATCATAACTTTGCGCTTTTGTATCAATTGCTTGGTAGCAATTTGTTCACCCACTTTAATATTTTCTGTCTTGAGAGAAGCCTCTAGTGAAACCTATGGCTCCCGGGTTTATTTCCCATCATATAAGTTTCTGATCTACAATATTAGTTTCCGATCTACTCCTTTTGCAATCTTTTACTTTCCAATCTATAAACCAAAAACATTTACTTTACTGTTTATCTATCTCTATCAGATCTCACTTTTGCGAGTAACCGTGAAGGGATTGACAACCACTTTATCACGTTGGGTGCAAGTTTATTTGATTGTTTGTGCAGGTATTCGGTGACTTGTGTGTTGTCTCCTACTAGATTGATACCTTGGTTCTCAAACTGAGGGAAATACCTACTCTACTTTGCCGCATCACCCTTTCCTCTTCAAGGGAAAAACCAACGCAAGCTCAAGAGGTAGCAGTGTGTCATGTTAAAATTTGCAATTTCGGGGTTCGTCTGGACATTTTTATACATTAACTGAGTTTTCTAGGCATTTTATGTGCATAATTCAAATTTGAACTACACGCACATGCTCCTGTGCAGAAAAATGGGTTGACATATCAAATATGTGTCCTTGGGTGCATGCTTAGGTCCCATGCAAGTAATGCGAATGAATTTCAAACACCAGGGCACTGTTGATAGTGGGCAAAAAATTGACATAATTTTTTTTTAAATTCTGGTAAATCCAAAACTTGTCTGAAATTCATGAAACTTGGCATGCTATCATGGAACGACATCAACATGTTGTGGTAAATTTTGTTGGGAAATATAGCATGAAATTTCAAAAAAAAATCCAACGCTCACGCAAGATCTATCTAGGAGATGCATAGCAACAAGAGGGGGAGAGTGCGTCCACATACCCTCGTATACCAAAAGCGGAAGCGGTTGTTAACACAGTTGATGTAGTCGAACTTCTTCTCGTTCCAACCGATCAAGCACCGAACGTACGACACCTCCGAGTTCTGCACACATTCAGTTAGATGACGTCCCTCGAACTCTTGATCCAGCAAAGTGTCGAGGGAGAGTTCCGGCAGCACGACAGCATGGTGATGGTGATGGTGAAGTGATCCGCGTAGGGCTTTGCCTGAGCACTACGTGAATATGACCGGAGGTGTAAACTATGGAGGGGGGGGGGGCGCCGCACACGGCTAACAATGTTTGATGTGTGTTCTAGGCGCCCCCTCCTCAAGTATATAAAGGGGGGAGGGGGAGAGAGGCAGCCCTAGGCGCGCCCAAGTAGGAGGAATCCTACCTGGGCTCCTAGTCTAGTCCGGCCTTCCCACTTTCCTCTTACCAGAAGGGGGAGAAGGGAAGAGAGGGGGGAGGAGAAGGAAATAGGGGTGCGCCGCCCCCTCCTACTAACTCTATTCGGCCTCCTTGCTTGGGGGGGGGGGAGCCACCCCTATGAGGGCTGGTGTGTTTCCTCCTAAGGCCCATATGGCCCATATCTTCCCTCGGGGGGTTTTGGTACCCCCCCCGGTACTCCGATATGTACTTGATACATTCCGGAACACTTCCGGTGTCTGAATACTATCATCCAATATATCAATCTTTACCTCTCGACCATTTCGAGACTCCTCGTCATGTCCTTGATCTCATCCGGGACTCCGAACAACATTCGGTCACCAAATCACATAACTCATATAATACAAATCGTCATCAAACGTTAAGTGTGCGTACCCTACGGGTTCGAGAACTATGTAGACATGATCGGGACTCCTCTCTGGTCAATAACCAATAGCGGAACCTGGATGCTCATATTGGCTCCCACATATTCTACGAAGACCTTTATCGGTCGAACCGTTATGACAACATCGTTATTCCCTTTATCATCGGTATGTTACTTGCCCGAGATTCGATCGTCGGTATCTCCATACCTAGTTCAATCTCGTTACCGGCAAGTCTCTTTACTCGTTCCGCAATGCATCATCCCGCAACTAACTCATTAGTCACATTGCTTGCAAGGCTTATTATGATGTGCATTATCGAGAGGGCCCATGTCGGATATCGGGTTCCGGCAAAACCCTTAAGGCTCGAACTCTGGGGTGCGCGCGAAGATCTTCTCCCTACCAATCCAGGCCCCAAAGCCTCGTCGCAAATCTAAGCTACACGATGAACAACAAAAAGGACACCAAGTTTATACTAGTTCGGGCCACCGTTGTGGTGTAAAACCCTACTCTAGTGTGTGGTGTGGTGGATTGCCTCTGGGTTGATGATGAACAATATAGAGGAAGAACAGCCTCGCGAGGGGTGTTCTTGAGCTAGTGCGCTTGGGATGGATTCGATCAGCTCTAGATGACCCCTCGCTACTGTGGTGGTGGCTATCTCTATTTATAGGGGCCCTAGTCCTCTTCCCAAATATTGAGCGGGAAGGGAGCCAACAATGGCCATTTTGAAGGGGGGCAGCTAGTACAAGTTATCCTGACTAAAGTTGGTCTTCGACTACCAAAGGCACTGGCGATGACGCCGTCTTGGGCTCCACGGTGACCTCCGTCCTACCGCTCTGCTGGTCTTGGTCTCGTTGCACCAATATGGAAACCTTTGCTTGATGCCTATGTACTCCGCGCCTGCGCTTGCCCCCTTTGCACCAAAGAGGAAACAAGGACACTGCACAGGCTGGCACCCGCCTGGTCTTGATTGCCATGGCTTGCGTCACGAGCACCTCGCGAGGTACTCCTTGCCTTGATCTCTCCGCCTCCTCGCGAGCCTGCCTGATGAGGCCGCCCCTGAGGAAGCCTTGCGTCATCCGCCTCGCGAGGCTTGGCCCCTCGCGAGGGTCTTGAGCTTGAGTTGATGAAGACGGGCCGTACTGGGCCTCTGCCTGAGCCACGCCGCAAGCCGCAGGCAGGCAAGTCTAGGGACCCCCGTTCCCAGAACGCCGACAGTAGCCCCCGGGCCCAAGGCGCGCTCGAAGTTGGCTTAGCAGCGAAGCCAAAGGGCAAGTGTGGAGCACCGCGGGCCCCAACAGCCGGCGGCCTTGGTCACCGCGTGGCAGTTGATTGGACATGGGTGTCTCCGCTTCCCCATGCTGCCTCGGCAACTGCCCGGCTGACAAAAGGCTGGCCTGGGTTAGGCTTACCTTCATTGCTCTCATTCGCCTTGCTTCAGATCCCCTTTCTTGCTCTTGCTCTCTTGCTTCCAAAATCTCCAGATCTGCCTCATTCTTCCTCCTCCAGCGAGCGATGGCGCCCCGCAAGGCCGCGGCCGAGGCTCCACCGACTTGGTACTCACTGGCCTTGGACCCCCCAAACATGACGGAGAAGAATCTCGCCTCTACGCGCCTAATGACGGTGGCGCAAGGCAACGAGATGAGGGAGACCGTGCTCCGAGCCGGCTCCGCCACGCCAAAGGCTAAGGGGAGCACCTTTTACCCCTTCTTCATGAGCACCATCATCGCCAGCCTGGTGCCTCCCTTCTCCGAGTTCTTCTACGCCGTCCTCCGCCATTACAGGTTACAGGCCCTTCATCTCCATCTGATACGTCTTCAACGTATCTATAATTTTTGATTGTTCCATGCTATTATATTACTCGTTTTGGATGTTTATGGGCTTTACTTTACACATTTATATCATTTTTGGGACTAACCTACTAACCGGAGGCCCAGCCCGTATTGCTGTTTTTTTTGCCTATTTCAGTATTTCAAAGAAAAGGAATATCAAACAGAGTCCAAACGGAATGAAACCTTTGGGAGCATGATTTTTGGAACGAACGTGATCCAGAGGACTTGGAGTGCAAGCCAAGAAGCAGCCGAGGCGGCCACGAGGGTGGAGGGCGCGCCCCCTATCTCGTGGGCCCCTCGGGCAGCCACCGACCTACTCTTCCTCCTATATATACCCACGTACCCAGCAAACATCCAGGGAGCCAACGAAAAACAATTTCCACCGCCGTAACCTTCTGTATCCGCGAGATCCCATCTTGGAGCCTTCGTCGGCGCTCCGCCGAAGGGGAATCGACCACGGAGGGCTTCTACATCAACACCATAGCCTCTCTAATGAGTTGTGAGTAGTTTACCACAGACCTTCGGGTCCATAGTTATTAGCTAGATGGCTTCTTCTCTCTTTTTGGATCTCAATACCATGTTCTCCCCCTCTCTTGTGGAGATATATTCGATCTAACTCTTTTTGCGGTGTGTTTGTCGAGATCCGATGAATTGTGGATTTATGATTAAGTTTATCTATGAGAAATATTTGAATCTCCTCTGAATTATTTTATGTATGATTGAGTTATCTTTGCAAGTCTCTTAGAATTATCAGTTTGGTTTGACCTACTAGATTGATCTTTCTTGCCATGGGAGAAGTGCTTAGCTTTGGGTTCAATCTTGCGGTGTCCTTACCCAGTGACAATAAGGGTTGCAAGGCACGTATTGTATTGTTGCCATCGAGGATAAAAAGGTGGGGTTTATATCATATTGCATGAGTTTATCCCTCTACATTATGTCATCTTTCTTAATGCGTTACTCTATTCTTTTGAACTTAATACTCTAGATGCATGCTGGATAGCGGTCGATGTGTGGAGTAATAGTAGTAGATCCAGGCAGGTGTCGGTATACTTGTGACGGACGTGATGCCTATATACACGATCATGCCTAGATAATCTCATAATTATTCGCTTTTCTATCAATTGCTCGATAGTAATTTGTTCACCCACCGTAATACTTATGCTATCTTGAGAGAAGACACTAGTGTAACCTATGGGCCTGGGTATATCTTTTATCATATAAAGCTTTCAATCTACTTTTATTTGCATCTTTACTTTTCCTATCTATATTATAAAATACCAAAAATATATTTATCTTATCATACTATCTCTATCAGATCTCACTTTTGCAAGTGGCCGTGAAGGGATTGACAACCCCTTTATTGCGTTGGTTGCGAGTTCTTTGTTTGTTTGTGTAGGTGCGTGGGACTTTTGAGGAGCCTCCTACTGGATTGATACCTTGGTTCTAAAAAACTGAGGGAAATACTTATGCTACTATTGCTGCATCACCCTTACAAGGAAAACCAACGCAAGCTCAAGACGTAGCAATAAGGATTTCTGGCGCCGTTGCCGGGGAGGTCTTCGCTCAAGTCAAGACATACCAAGTACCCATCACAAACTCATCTCCCTCGCATTTACTTTATTTGCATTTGCCTCTCGTTTTCCTCTCCCCCACTTCGCCCTTGCTGTTTTATTCGCCCTCTCTTTCCCAATCTCCCTCTCTCTCTTGCTTGTGTGCCTGTTTGTCCTTATGGCTTTGCCTAAGAGTTCCGACCTCCTTCATAGAAGGTTGGAAGAGATTGAATCAAATATTAGAAGCTTTATGACTTTGCAATTTGAGCATAATAATTTCTTCAGAAAAGAGCTTAAAGAACAAAAAGGTTTTTTGGGGTTTATGAATAAGGAGCTTGATGATATGTCTAAAGAATTTTATGGTTTGAACTCTCAAATTACCCGGCTTGAAAATTCTGTAGCCAAAAATTCTGATAAGCAAGCTACCTTAGTCAATAAGATGGCTGCCAAACCAGAAAAGTTAGGTGAAAATAATGATGAAGATCTTAAAGTTATTGATGTGTCCCCTATTAGATCTTTGTTTTGCAATATGAATCTTAATAATAATGGGACTGGAGATGAGTCAACTTTAGTTAGAAGGCGTCCCAATAATTCAGAGTTTTTAGATCTTGATGCTAAATTTGGTAAAAGTGGGATTGGAGAGGTCATGACTTTAAATAGCATTGAACCCACTATCTCAGATTTCAAGGAATTTGATTATGATAATTGTTCATTATAAGGTTGTATTTCCTTGTTGCAATCCGTTGTTAATTCTCCTCATGGTTATAGTCAAAATAAAGCTTTTACCAAACATATCGTTGATGCCTTGATGCAATCTTATGATGAAAACTTAATTTGGAAGTTTCTATACCTAGGAAACTTAATGATGAGTGGGAACCTACTATAAAGATTAAAATTAAAGATCATGAGTGTTTTGCTTGGTGTGATTTGGGTGCTAGTGTTTCCACGATTCCGAAAACTTTATGTGATATTCTAGGTTTCCATGATTTTGATGATTGCTCTTTAAATTTGCACCTTGCAGATTCCACCATTAAAAAGCCTATGGGAACGATCAATGATGCTCTCATTGTTGCAAATAGAAATTTGGTTCCCATAGATTTTATCGTTCTTGATATAGATTGCAATCTTTCTTGCCCTATTATTCTTGGTAGACCTTTCCTTAGAATGATTGGCGCGATTATTGATATGAAGGAAGGGAATATTAGATTCCAATTTCCATTAAGGAAAGGCATGGAGCACTTTCCAAGAAAGAAAATTAAATTACCTTATGAATCTATCAGGCGAGCTACTTATGAATTGAGTGCCAAAGATGGCACTACTTAGATCTATCTTCACTTTTATGCCTAGCTAGGGGCGTTAAACGATAGTGCTAGTTGGGAGGCAACCCAATTTTATTTTGTGTTTTTTTGCTTTTGTTTCTGTTTAGTAATAAATTTTGCTTCTGCCTTCTGTTTAGATGTGTTTTTATGTTTTACTTAGTGTTTGTGCCAAGAAGAACCTATAGGATAACCTATGGTGATAGTTGATTTGATTCTGCTGAAAAACAGAAACTTTGCGTGCACGAAATTAGTTTTGTTAAGTCACGGAGACGTGCTTTTGCGTTGATTTTTTTTTGCTGAAGATCAATAGAAACATTTTCTAGGACTTCCTATTTTGGTAGGATTTTTAGAATTTCAGAAGTTTGCGTTAATTACAAATTGCTACAGACTGTTCTGTTTTTGACAGATTCTGTTTTTCGTGTGTTGTTTGGTTATTTTGATGCATCTATGGCTAGTATTAAGTGGTATGAACCATAGAGAACTTGGAATACAGTAGGTTTAACACCAATATAAATAAAGAATGAGTTTGTTACAGTACCTTATGTGGTGGTTTTGTTTTCTTTCACTAACAGAGCTTATGAGATTTCCTGTCGAGTTTTGTGTTGTGAAGTTTTCAAGTTTTGGGTAAAGATTTGATGGACTATGGAATAAGGAGTGGCAAAAGCCTAAGCTTGGGGATGCCCCCGGAAGGCATCCCCTCTTTTGTTTTCATTGACCAGTAACTTTAGTTGGAGCTATATTTTTATTTGCCACATGATATGTGTTTTGCTTGGAGCGTCGTGTATGATATTAGTATTTGCTTTTTAGTTTTCCACAATCATCCTTGCTATACACACCTTTTGGGAGAAGCCCACTTGATTGAAATCTATTAGAATACTCTATGTGCTTCACTTATATCTTTTGACCTAGATAGTTTTTGCTCTAGTGCTTCACTTATATCTTTTAGAGCACGGCGGTGGCTTAATTTTGTAGAATTTTCTAGTCTCTCATGCCTCACTTATATTATTTTGAGAGTCTCTTAGAACAGCATGGTATTTGCTATGGTATAAAATTGGTCCTAGAATGGTAGGCATCCAAGTTGGGTATAATAAAAACTATCATAGGAAGTGAATTGCATGCTATGATCAATTTGATACTTGATAATTGTTTTGAGATATGGAGGTAGTGATATTAAAGTCATGCTAGTTGGGCGATTATGAATTTAAAGAATGCTTGTGTAGAAGTTTGTTATTCCCGTAGCATGCACGTCTGGTGAACTGCTTTGTGATGAAGTTGGAGCACAATTTTATTTATTGAGTCTTCCTTATGAGTGGCGGTCGGGGACGAGCGATGGTCTTTTCCTACCAATCTATCCCCCTAGGAGCATGCACGTAATACTTTGTTTTTGATGACTTGTAGATTTTTGCAATAAGTGTATGAGTTCCTTTGACTAATGTTTACTCCATGGATTATACGCACTCTCACCCTTCCACCATTGCTAGCCTCTCTTGTGCCGCGCAACTTTCGCCGGTACCATACACCCACCATATACCTTCCTCAAAACAGCCACCATAACTACCTATTATGGCATTTCCATAGCCATTCCGAGATATATTGCCATGCAACTTTCCACCGTTCCGTTTATATGACACGCATCATCACTGTCATATTGCTCTTTGCATGATCATGAAGTCGACATCGTATTTGTGGCAAGGCCACCTTCATAATTTTCATACATGTCACTCTTGATTCATTGCATATCCCGGTACACCGCCAGAGGCATTCATATAGAGTCATATCTTGTTCTAAGTTTTGAGTTGTAATACTTTAGTTGTAAGTAAATAAAAGTGTGATGATCTCCATTATTAGAGCATTGTCCCAGTGAGGAAAGGATGATGGAGACTATGATTCCCCCACAAGTCGGGATGAGACTTCGGACTTTACAAAAGAAAAAAAAAGAAAGGCCAAAAAAAGAAAGGCCAAAGAAAAAAAGAAAAAAAAGAAAAGAAGAAGAAGAAAAAAGAATAAAGAAAAAATTGAGAGAAAAAGACAAAAGGGACAATGCTACTATCCTTTTACCACACTTGTGCTTCAAAGTAGCACCATGATCTTCATGATAGAGAGTCTCCTATGTTGTCACTTTCATATACTAGTGGGAATTTTTCATTATAGAACTTGGCTTGTATATTCCAATGATGGGCTTCCTCAAAATGCCCTAGGTCTTCGTGAGCAAGCAAGTTGGATGCACACCCACTTAGTTTCTTTTGTTGAGCTTTCATACATTTATAGCTCTAGTGCATCCGTTGCATGGCAATCCCTACTCACTCACATTGATATCTATTAATGGGCATCTCCATAGCCGTTAATACGCCTAGTTGATGTGAGACTATCTTCTCCTTTTGTCTTCTCCACAACCACCATTCTATTCCACATATAGTGCTATGTCCATGGCTCACGCTCATGTATTGCGTGAAAGTTGAAAAAGTTTGAGATTACTAAAGTATGAAACAATTGCTTGGCTTGTCATCGGGGTTGTGCATGATTAAATACTTTGTGTGATGAAGATAGAGCAACAGCCAGACTATATGATTTTGTAGGGATAACTTTCTTTAGCCATGTTATTTTGAGAAGACATGATTGCTTTGATTAGTATGCTTGAAGTATTACTATTTCTTATGTCAATATGAACTTTTATTTTGAATCATTTGGATCTGAACATTCATGCCACAATAAAGAAAATTACATTGAGAAATATGCTAGGTAGCATTCCACATCAAAAATTCTGTTTTTATCATTTACCTACTCGAGGACAAGCAGGAATTAAGCTTGGGGATGCTTGATACGTCTCCAACGTATCCATAATTTTTGATTGTTCCCTGCTATTATATTACCCGTTTTGGATGTTTATGGGCTTTACTTTACACATTTATATCATTTTTGGGACTGACCTACTAACCGAGGCCCAGCCCGTATTGTTTTTTTTGCCTATTTCAGTGTTTTGAAGAAAAGGAATATCAAACGAGGTCCAAACAGAATGAAACCTTTGGGAGTGTGATTTTTGGAATGAACATGATCCAGAGGACTTGGAGTGCAAGCCAAGAAGCAGCCGAGGCGGCCACAAGGGTGGAGGGCGCGCCCACCCCTACAGGGCGCGCCCCCTATCTCGTGGGGCCCTCGAGAGGCCACCGACCTACTTCTTCCTCCTATATATACACACATACCCCAAAAACATCCAGGGAGCCAATGAAAAACAATGTCCACCGCCGTAACCTTCTGTATCCGCGAGATCCCATCTTCGAGCCTTCGCCGGCGCTTCACCGGAGGGGGAATGGACCATGGAGGGCTTCTACATCAACACCATAGCCTCTCCGATGAGTTGTGAGTAGTTTACCACAGACCTTCGGGTCCATAGTTATTAGCTAGATGGCTTCTTCTGTCTTTTTGGATCTCAATACCATGTTCTCCCCCTCTCTTGTGGAGATCTATTCGATGTAACTCTTTTTGCGGTGTGTTTGTCGAGATCCGATGAATTGTGGGTTTATGATCAAGTTTATCTATGAGAAATATTTGAATCTCCTCTGAATTCTTTTATGTATGATTGAGTTATCTTTGCAAGTCTCTTAGAATTATCAGTTTGGTTTGGCCTACAAGATTGATCTTTCTTGCCATGGGAGAAGTGCTTAGCTTTGGTTTCAATCTTGCGGTGTCCTTACCCAGTGACAATAAGGGTTGCAAGGCACGTATTGTATTGTTGCCATCGAGGATAAAAAGGTGGGGTTTATATCATATTGCATGAGTTTATCCCTCTACATCATGTCATCTTTCTTAATGCGTTACTCTGTTCTTATGAACTTAATACTCTAGATGCATACTGGATAGCGGTCGATGTGTGGAGTAATAGTAGTAGATGCAGGCAGGAGTCGGTCTACTTGTGACGGACGTGATGCCTATATACATGATCATGCCTAGATAATCTCATAATTATTCGCTTTTCTATCAATTGCTCGACAGTAATTTGTTCACCAACCGTAATACTTATGCTATCTTGAGAGAAGACACTAGTGAAACCTATGGCCCCCGGGTATATCTTTTATCATATAAAGCTTTCAATCTACTTTTATTTGCATCTTTACTTTTCCTATCTATATTATAAAATACCAAAAATATATTTATCTTATCATACTATCTCTATCAGATCTCACTTTTGCAAGTGGCCGTGAAGGGATTGACAACCCCTTTATTGCGTTGGTTGCGAGTTCTTTGTTTGTTTGTGTAGGTGCGTGGGACTTTTGAGGAGCCTCCTACTGGATTGATACCTTGGTTCTCAAAAACTGAGGGAAATACTTACGCTACTATTGCTGCATCACCCTTTCCTCTTCAAGGAAAACTAACGCAAGCTCAAGACATAACACCATCCCAACTCCGTTCTCCTTCTGTCAATTTTCGGCTACTACTGTGAGGCGCACGTCGGGGTGATGCCTTCCGTGACCTTGCTGCGCCACTTCTTCTCCCTCCGGGCCACCAGCAGCCATACCTCAGCGTGCACTGGCTTTGTCGTGTACTCCAAAGCCAACGCGATCTCGAAGTCCGGGAAGAGGGTTGATGCTTCCGGGGTAAGTGGGTCTTGATGGACGCCAGATGCACCCACTCTCGGTTGGTGCTGCCCACGGAGCAGCCCCAGGCTGACGAGGCGTGGTCTCGCGTGAAGCTTGATGATCGACGGGCGAAGCTGGTGCTGGAGAAGGTGAACGCTGACCTGAGGCCGGGCAACATGAAGGCGGCGAAGCTGACCGGGG
Organism: Aegilops speltoides; assembly: GCA_021437245.1. Lineage (NCBI taxonomy): Eukaryota > Viridiplantae > Streptophyta > Magnoliopsida > Poales > Poaceae > Aegilops > Aegilops speltoides. The sequence goes on along the minus strand of CM038145.1, from coordinate 204,303,114 downwards.
CCACGCTCCTGAGGTAGTTCTTGGCATAGCGGGTGGCTCCACATCAGGCGCACTCGCGCCTATTGTGGAGGCTTGGAGACGCGGACGACGATCTCCGCCTAAGCTCGGAGGCCCTAGCTGATGAGGATCTGGCCACAGCTCTTCGCTTCCTGGTTGGAGAGGACGTGGAAGGCCTGGAGGGCGCTCCTGTCCCCTTGTTCCTTCGCGAAGACTGGCAACGGGTGGTGGACGCCATGCCCACCTTCAATGGGAGCGGCATGGTGCCGGAGTTGCCTCCTGAGGGCCAGGAGGCAGCGGCACCGTTGGAATTGTCTTCCGATGATTCCCGCGGAGGAGAGGAGGAAGACGAGGAAGAGGAGGAGTGCGACTCGGAGGCGACCACTGAGGGGACAGGGGAGACTTCCCCCTGGTGCAGGGCCAACATCCTCCGCACCCTGCCGGACGATGACGAGGCCGATGCCAGGCGAGGGGGAGAGGATCCGCCCGTGATCCCGATGAAGGACAGGTCGGGGCTGATCTCCCGAGGGGCTACTCCGGCCCCGGCACTGCTCGAAGCTAGCTCCAGCCCTTCTGGTGCGCCTTCCTCTGCCTTTGGACCTCCCGAGGTGCGCCCCGCAAGAGGCTCTGGGGATTTAAGCTCGGCAGGAGGCCGCCGGAACATGCCGCGATTGACCAGTAAGTACTCGAACTCCGCTTTGCTCTTATTTTTGCTGTCAGGGCTTGACGTACTCCATTACTTGGGTAGGTTGCCTCCTGCGGCGAAGAGGCTGAAGGGGGACATAGTGGCTCCGCTTGGGGGCAAGCTCACCCGTTGTGGCTGCGCCTTTGTCTGGTGGGAAGGGGAGGCAGTGGAGCTCGCACCTCCCCTGCCCGGTCATCCTCGCGAGGCCAGGGGAGTGCCCTGGCGGGGTGCTAGCCCCCGTGGTCCCACTAACTCTGGAGGCGCCGGTGCTTGAGGCGGTTGCTGAGGTCGCCAAGGCTCAGGAGCTGCCGGTCTCCCAAGCCGTGATCATGCTGCCGTCTTCTCCTCCTTCTCCATTGGTTCCTGACTCCTCTATCTCCTCCGCCGCCTTGGACCGTGCCGCTGCCGAGCTAGGCCGGCTGCAAGAAGACCTCCAGGGCGCCAACCCTCGCCTGGTTGCTGGGCACCTGGAGCTGATCTCTGGCTGGATTCGCTATGACACCTCCGCCTGAGCAGCGCTGAGCCAGGCTATGGCAGCTTCCGAGGAGGAAAAGCAAGTCACCACCTAGGCCACAGCCGCCCGTGACGCGACGCTGAAGGATGCTTTGGTCGTCCAGGACCATTGCAAGGCAATGGAGGACGAGCTGCGGGGTTTGCGGGATGAGCTCGCCAAAGAGGTTCGCGACCGCCAGGCAAAGGAAGAAGAGATGAAGGCTCGGGAGGCCGCCATCGGGGACCGCAACACCGAGATGTCCGCTGATCGTAGCCGACTGAAGACACTGGAGCAGAAGCTGGAGGCAGAGAAGGCCGAGCTGGACGCCAAGGCGATGGTCTTGGCCGAGGACCATGTGGCCCTCACGGATCTTGAGGAGAGATCTCGCAAGGCGCTGAAGTTTCTTTACGACAATGGCCTGGAGAAGCCGCTGGCCGGAGCCAAGGACGGCCCCGCCAAGCTACTTCCCTTCCTGGTCGAAGCGCTTGAGGAGGTCGTGACCAGCATCGGCCCCATGACCGAGGTTGAAGCTCGCGTCCTTTCCTCCGCGGCGCTAATGCGGATCCTCAGCCACGTCTACCTCCGCGACCCTGGCGCCAACCTTGACGAGCTGTTGGAGCCTGTGGACGCCGAGCGCTCCACCGCTGCTGCTGAGGCCGTGAAGGGCCGAGCAGAAGCCCTGCTGGTGAAGTTCCGTGCCTTCGCCACTGCGCCCAAGGCAGGTACTGCTTGTTCCGCGGTGTCGGGAGGTGGAGCTGGCAAGCACAACTCCGCCATGGAGGCGGGGCTCCTGGCAAATGACGGCGCTGCTCAAGGGTGATCTCCTCGCGGCTTCTTTCCTGTTTCAACTCCAGCAACATGCACCGTGCCTCGTGGAGACGTTTAAACTTGTGTTTGGTATCGCGAGGACAATTTATGGTTTGTAATATTTGCTTCTGAATTTGCAAGATTTTGCAGTTTCCTTCCTATTTGCTTTGTGTTCCACATCGGCAGGGCCCGGCCTCGCGCATACCTCAATAGCCGCTAGCCTTGCGGAACTAAGGAGTGAGGGGCTACGTGACTAGTTAGGCTCCTGAGTCGTGATGCTCAGGAGTTCCCCATGACGCTCAAACGGTCTTCATACCTTGGCTCCACTCGGGGAGGGGCACGCGACGACCAGGTCCGAGGGACCTGGCTGGGTGGCGTGCGCTCGGGCGTGACCCGGCCGCAGCCCCCGTGTCCAGCCCCCTCGCGTGGCTCTCCCGAGGGGAGGCGTTGCGATGAGGCCAGACACTGAGCTCTGGGCTCCCTGAGGTTGATACAGCCGTGGGCTGCCCTCAGTTGTTTATCACCAGCGCGGAGCATAGCGCTTCCGTATGTGTACGGGCATAGCCGCTCCTCGGTAGTGTCGTCAGCCAGCGCAGAGCATGGTGCTTCCACTGGTACGTGGGAGGCCCCCCCCCCTCTGAGAGGAGCCCCTGGGGTGTGTACAGCCCTACCCTGACACGGGGCCGGCACGGTAGGGCTGGACGAGGTGTATCTGGGCACTCGTGAGCCAGCGCGGGACTCACGAGGCCCTACCTCAAGGCGGGTTGTGCCTAATCTTGAGCCTTGGGTGGCTGAGTGTTCTCGCAAGGTGGTTAAATACAAATGCTCTACGTCCTCAGGTCCCAGCCCTCGAGCGAGCTCAGCCGCCGCTGGTATGCTAGGTCGCGATGCCGTGGACAAGGCCAGGGGGTGAGGGCTGGAGAGCCAGTAAGAGCCCCTGAGTCGCGATGCTCAGGCGCCCCCCCTTTTAACGTGCAAGCAATGTGCATGAGGGAAAAAAGGGGCTGCGGTAGGCGGGAGATGATAATCATAGGTAGGTTAAGCATGAAAGGTGAATCAACTTAGATAGATGCAGAAAGGATACATGCCACGGGGTCAGGCCCGCGCGGCTTGGGGATGATGCAGCCCGAGGGGCGCCCCCAGCAAGGTAAACTAAAGACATAAGCAAAATGGATACATGCCGCAGGGACAGACCCACGCGACCTGGGAATAATGCAGCCCTGAGGGCGCTCCCAGCTGAAACAAACTTGAAAGATGTCACCTGATACCATTGTAGAGCGAGTGTCGGAGTAGCTGACGATGCGCGATGAAGAAGCCGATCCTCACGAGCCGTCGGAGCCCTGAGCCTCGGGAGGCTCTGGGGGTCCGGGCGGTTCCTCGAGGACCATCTCCATCTCTGCCGGGACCGCGTGGTGCCTGGCCTCCTGAGCTGCCAGAATGCTCTGCAGAAGACGCTGGTGAGCAGCAGCCGCGTTTGGCATGCTGAAAGGCATGCGAACATAGCTGTGTGGCGGACCCTTGCAGCTTCCCATGCACGAAGGCCAGAAGCGCTCCTGAGACGCGACTCAGCTGAGCCCTGGGTAGTCGATGCAGATGCGCAGCCCGCCATCCTCGCCTGGATGGGGAGCTACACCAGGTAGGCAGCGATCGCCGCGCATGGCTCTCGATTCTTGAAGCTCCTGAGTGGCCTTGGTGATGAATTCCTGAGGGTTGGGCCCTCCTTGCCCCATGCCTTCCTGTGGGAAACGTGCCGCGAAGGATGCCTCCAAGTGGTGCCCGAGCGCCTCCCTCGTGATCCTGGCAAAGTCTGAGGCCCTCCAGGAGAGAGCCCCCGAGCCCTGCCCGAGGAGGGCGCCAGGTGCGCCTTCCTATGCAACAGAGGGAGGCGCCCCTTGCACGGGCGCCGATCCTAACGCGACTCCTCCGGAGATGCCAACCTCCTAAGGCCTTGTGCTGGGTGATGTCTTCTTCTTCTTGGGAACTGCCTCGGGAGGGTTCCCGCTCTTGCTGTCTCGGTCCTTGACTGATGCAGCTTGGAAGGCACACTCGAGAGAGCACACCACATCCTTCTCTTCGCAGGGGACTGTGGTGATTCCGCCGCTTCCCGACATCTTGAGGACATTGTAAACATGGTGAGTTACCGCCATGAACTTGGCCAGGGCCGGATACCCAAGGATGCCATTGTATGGCAGGCGAATGTGGGCAACGTCGAAGTCGATGAGCTCGGTACGGTAGTTCTTGCGCTGTCCAAAGGTGACAAGGAGGCGAACCTGCCCTATCGGAGTGGTGGAGCCGTCAGTGACTCCTGAGAAAGGCTTGGTTGGCTGAAGTTGATCATAAGGCACTTGGAGGTTGTTGAACGTCTCAACGGACAGAACTTGAGTCCTGCGCCGCCATCGATGAGAGTCCTGGTAACTTGCACATTGCTGATGACTGGGGAACAAAGCATTGGGAGGACACCAGCCGTAGCCGCGCACTTGAGCTGATCTGCTGAGCTGAACGTGATGGCGCATGTGGACCACCTGAGAGGGTGCATGGCCTCGACCTTGGGGAGGACTGCATTCACCTCGCGAGCAAACTGCTTGAAGATGCGCTGAGTGGCTGGGGCTTGGGTACCGCCCAAGATGCAAGCGATAGCACGTGGCTCCTGGAAGCCCCCAGCCCCCTCGTCCTGGTGGTGGTCATCATTCCTCCTTGGCAGTGGTGGCAGAGGAGGAAGGCCTGCGTTGCCCTGCGGGAGATCTCCGCGAGGCTGATCCCTCCAAGCCCCCTTGCGAGGCTGGTCCTGCCAGCGATCCTCGCGAGGTCGGTCACGCCACTCCTGGCGAGGGCCTCGGTCATCCCATCGTCCTCCACCTCTTCCTCCTCCTCGGCCGTAGCCCCGGTCGTTGCGCTCGGGGCGTCGACCGATGTGTCCTTCTTGAACGGCTCTGAGATCCTGGCATTCATTGGTGTTGTGGGTGTAGAGGTTGTGGTAGGCGCAGAATCGGTTGCCCTTGGACGGCTCCAGCTGGTCCCTGCCGTGCTTCATGTCTGTTCTGCTGCGAGCATGGCTGCTCCTTTGCGCTTCACGTCCTTGGCCTTAGCTTTCTTCTCTTCTAGGTCAACAGCTGGAAGCTCGAGGAGGGAGAGGCACCCCTCCTCAGCTCTTGCGCACTTGGTCGCCCGGTTGAACAGCTCCAGGGATGTGCACAGATCCTCGTGGATGGCAAGCTCCTCCTTCATCTTGACGTCGCGGACGTCGTCAAAGAACGCTGAGATGATGGCCTCCTCGGTCACCTTGAGAATCTTGAAGCGAGCGCTGTTGAAGCATTGGATGTATTTCTGCAAGGTCTCTCCTTGCTATTGCTTGATGCGGCGCAGGTCACCCATGACTGGAGGACGGTCGCGAGTGCCCTGGAAGTTGGCGATGAAGCGGTTGCGCATCTCTTCCCAAGAGGAGATCGAGCCGGGAGGCAGGTTCAGGAGCCAGGTGCAGGCACCATCCTTGAGCGCCATGGGAAAACAATTCGCCATGACCTTTTCGTCCCCGTTGGCCGCCTCAATGCCCAGCTCGTAGAGCTGAGGGAACTCTGCGGGGTCGGCAGTGCCGTCGTAGTGAGGAGGCAGATCTGGCTTGAACTTGCCCGGCCAGGCGACACTACGTAGCTCGGTGGTGAAGGCGCGGCAGCCTGCAATGGCCACTGGAGCCCTTTGCAAATGCGGGGCTTGCTCTTGGAGATTCCCGTGCGTCAACGCCAGGGGCAGCGCGGGGTCTTGACGTGCTAATGCAGGGATGCGGTCTTGATGCACTGAAGTAGGGAGCACGCGAGCGCTTTCTTGGGGACGAGGGATTTCTTGCAGCTCCTTTCTTGTTGCGCTGGCGCTGGACACGGTGGGTGTCGGTGTCAAAACCGGCAGATCTCGGGTAGGGGGTCCCGAACTGTGCGTCTAGGCGGATGGTAACAGGAGACAAGGGACATGATGTTTTTACCCAGGTTCGGGCCCTCTCGATGGAGGTAAAACCCTACTCCTACTTGATTGATATCGACGATATGGGTAGTACAAGAGTGGATCTACCACGAGATCAAGGAGGCTAAACCCTAGAAGCTAGCCTATGGTATGATTGTTGTTGTTTTGTCCTACGGACTAAAACCCTCCGGTTTATATAGACACCGGAGAGGGCTAGGGTTACACAGAGTCGGTTACAATGGTAGGAGATCTACATATCCGTATTGGCAAGTGAAAGTGCAACTAATCCCCGGGTGGTTTTGGTAATTAATAACAACATATATATCATTGAACTAATAGCTACTTGAGAATCATTTCAGAGAGTTCAGTGTTATGGGTATGGCAAGGACTAAAGAAGTGGACCCCCCAAAATGCTAAGGCAAGCATTGGCAAAAGCTGAAGACTCCATTTTTGGTTTAGTGATCCAAGATCACATTGAGTCCATAGGAAAAGCCAATACTATTAAAAGGGGATGAGGTTATGATGATGATCTGGTTGCTCAAGTGCTTAGTGATACATCTCCTAAACTATCAACAACTTTCACTGCCATATACACTCATAAGTAGTCTCGGTCCCACCGATATTCCAAACTCAGTCACACCGAGATGAACCACCTCAGCCATAAGCCAAACCCTAGCAAACTCGGATTTTCCGATTCGAACTCGGTCTCACGAAACATGAGTTGCCAAGCTTCAGAACATTCATCATCAAATCGGTGTCACCGAGATGATGAAGTCGGTCCCACCGAAATTGGCATGCTCTTGTCATTGCACGAATCGGACTCACCGAGATTGTATTTTCGGTCCCACCGAAAATCCCAACGTTCACATTATTTGAACTATCGGTCTCACCGAGTTGTCAACTTCGGTCCCACCGAGATTGCTCAAATGTGTGTAACGGTTGGATTTTGTGTGGAGGCTATTTATACCCTCCACCCCTCTTCATTCGTGGAGAGAGCCATCGAAAGAACTACCACTCCTACCTTACATTTACGAGAAGAGAACTACCTACCCTTGTGTTGAGATCAAGTTGCTCCACTCCCACCATATGAAGCTTGATCTCTAGCCTTCCCAAGTTGCTTTCCACTCAATCCTTTCTTCCACCACAGCCAAATCGGTGAGGAGAGTTGAGTGTTGGGGAGATTATCATTTGAAGCACAAGAGCAAGGAGTTCATCATCATCTACAACATCTATTACCTTTTGGAGGTGGTGCCTCCTAGATTGGTTAGGTGTCGCTTGGGAGCCTCCGTCGAGATGTGGAGTTAAACCAAGAAGTTTGTAAGGGCAAGGAGATCGCCTACTTCGTGAAGATCTACCCCGAGTAAGGCTAGCCCTCCGTGGGCGTGAGCCATGATGGAATAGACAAGGTTGCTTCTTCGTGGACCCTTCGTGGGTGGAGCCCTCCGTGGACTCTCGCAGCCGTTACCCTCCGTGGGTTGAAGTCTCCATCAGCGTGGAAGTGCGATAGCACCACCTATCGGAACCACGAGAAAAATCACCGCGTCTCCAAAATTGCGTTTGCTCTTCTCCACCTCTCTTTACTACATGTGCAATTTACTTTCCGCTGCCTATACTCTAGAATTGCATGTGTAGGGTGATGCTTGACTTGATCATAATTGTGAATCTGCCAAAAACTGTTCTTTGTCAAAAGGCAGAATTTTATATTGTCAAGTAGTCTAATCACCCCCCCTCTAGACATACTTTCGATCCTACAAGTGGTATCAGAGCTTTGGTCTCCATTGTATTGGTTTCCATTGCATTGGACTCCATAAGCTTGGTTTCACAACCTAGGAGAGTATGGCGTCTAGTGAGGGTAATTTTCGTAGAGGTCCTTACTTTGATGGTACAAATTTTGCTAGTTGGAAGCATAAAATGAAAATGCATATTCTTTGTCATAACCCAGCCGCATGGGGCATTATTTGTGTTGGTATGCAAGGTGAATTCTTGAGGAAGGAAAAGTTCGGATCGCGGCTTCTAGCGGAAGAATTGCGGATGTTGCAAAACAATGCTCAAGCTTGTGACATTCTCTTCAATGCCTTGTGTCCCGAGGAGTTCAACAAAATCAGCCGTCTTGAGAATGCAAAAGAGATTTGGGATACTTTGGTTGAAATGCACGAAGGTACCGAGTCCGTGAAGGAATCAAAGCTAGATGTTCTTCAAGGTCAACTTGACAAGTTCAAGATGAAGGAAGGTGAAGGAGTCGCTGAAATGTACTCTAGGCTTGCTCTCATCACAAATGAGATTGCCGGCTTAGGAAGCGAAGAAATGACCGACCGATTCATCATCTAGAAGATTCTCAGAGCTTTGGATGGAAAGTATGACACCGTGTGCACTTTGATCCAAATGATGCCAAACTACAAGAATCTCAAGCCAACCGAAGTCATTGGAAGAATTGTTGCTCATGAGATGACACTTAAGGATAAGGAAGAGCTTCACAACAAGTCAAGTGGTGCTTACAAAGCTACAAGTGATGCTCCCACAACCTCAAGTGACAAGTTAGTTTCCAATGAAGAGATAAGCCTAATGGTCAAGAAATTCAACAAATTCTACAAGAATAGAGGCAAAGAAAGAAGCTCAAAGTCTAGATCATATGATGAAAAGAGATCTTCTAGTCGTGATCGAAACTGCTACAATTGTGGAAGACCTGGACACTACTCAAATGAGTGTACGGCTCCCCACAAGAGAAGAGAAGAATCTCCAAGAAGAAGAAGCTCAAGAGATGAGTCACCTCGGAAAGAGAGAAGGAGTAGAGATGATCGTTATGAACGAAGACCCTCTCGGAGAAGCAAGGATTCGGAGAGGAAAGACAAGTCATCAAGGAGCTACACAAGAAGAAAACATCAAGCTCATGTAGGTGAATGGGTCTCCGGCTCCGACTCCGACAATCAATCCGAAGGAAGCTATCACTCCAACTCCGACTACAGTCAAGATGAAGGTGTTGCCGGTCTTGCTCTCGTATCCTCCAACTCCAACTCCTCGACTTATTTGATTCACCAAATGAGGGAATTGGAAGATGCTTCATGGCTAAAGGCCCCAAGGTATCACACCTGAATTCATTGACTTGATAGTGATGAGGATGACTTGCTTGGTGAAGATGAGCTCTTACATGATAAATCCAATGAACCTAGTAACGATGAACATGCTAGTAGTCTTTATAGTCGAGAAGAGTCGAATGACAATGCTATGAAGGAGATTGAGCGTCTAACTAAAGAACTAAACACTCTTAAGTTAGCTCATGAAACAACTCAAGAAGATCATAGAGAGCTCCTAAGATCTCATGAGAAGCTACGCTTCGAGAAGCTCACTCTAGAGCAAGAACATGAGTTTCTAAAAGCAATCAATGACGATCTTTGAAAGAAGAGTTCTTCATATCTTGCCAAACGACTTCTCTTGTCTAATTTCTTGCCACCCATTAAGACTAAGCATGACAAGCATAAGAAAAATTCTTTCTCTAGTAGTAACAATAACCATGCTAAATCCAATGTTGGTTCTTCTAGTAGTTCTCTTGATTCCACTAACAATGTTTCAAGCCAAGTTACACTTGAGCAAGAAAATAGTTTATTGAAAGGTATCATAGAGAAAGGTGTCTACAAGAGCCTTGCCGGAAGCAAGAACTTTGAGGAAATTGTTCTTAAGCAAGGAAGGCACGGAAGAATCAAGGAATTGGTTTTGAGCGAAAGTTCAACGCCGAAGGTGTTGAATGGGAAGAAGGTCAATATCCTACTCCACAGTTTGTTCCTCAAAAGGAGAAGTATGATCCTACTTCTTCCAATGTGGAACAAGCTCAAGATGACCTTCCACCACAAGACCACAAGCTAAAAGGCAAGGACAAGCTTCAAGAGGAGATTGATGCATTTGTTGAAGCACCTCAAGCCATGGTCAAGTGGGTTCCCAAGGAAGCGTCAAGTTCTACTTCGTCAAGCTCAACTACAACCCCAAGGATTCCCATCAAGATGATGTGGATCTCAAGAAGAAGAACTAGAAAGTTCTTGAGGGTGACTCCGCCAACATACTTCACTCACATTCATTTTGGCAAAAACTTGTGCAATCAACTTCCACATCGTGCACTAGTTCATGGAGTCACAAACCCTCTTGTTGGTAAGTCAAGGGACAAGGTAATCATTGCTTTCATGGACATCATCTATTGTGAACTTCAATCTATGTCCATGGATATCCTTGTTTGTTCCTTGTGGGACTAACCCATGTAGGTATTGAAAGTGCCCAAATCCAAAGGATAGCTCCCAACTCTTGATGATCTCCATCAACATTGAGCATCCACATCTTCAACATCTACATGAAGTCTTCTCGACAACCCAAGGTTAGTTTGACCCTTTAAAGGGGTTCTCACATCTAGGGGAGCTTTGCTCTAAAAATTGAGCTAAAGCATCTTCAAATGATGTGAACACATCAATGCTTTATGTAAAAGTGGTAACCCCACTTGTGCTTAAGCGATGAGTATGACCTATGATCAAATGTTCTCATTTGGCTCCTAAGTCAATATACTCATATAAAGATGACCTAGTCATCGACAAATTGTGTGTTAGTAGCTAGAGTTTTGATTGTGCATGTTTGACACATATTTCATTTGCTATCTTATTGTGTGAGCATGTTGGATGCATGATTTTATCCATTCAAGGACATCCATTTGTTGTTTTGGTCGTTTTGATTTTTTGACCAAATGGATGGACAAGAATGCCTAAATACCTCCCTAGCTATCTATGCTTTCTTGTCTCAAATTCTATTCATGCTTACATCACAAACATTGAACAAGTCATTTTCGGACCCTCCGAGTGAGGAGCACTCAGAGCCACCGATCCGTCAAGGGCTAATTTCCAAAACCTTCTAATTGATTTCGGTCAGACCAACTCACTCAAACTCGGTCGAACCGAAAGCATTTAGACTGATCTAGGTTTTCACCTCGGTGAAACCGAGTTGTGATTTTCGGCGTGACCGAAGTGCATAACTGCCTAGCAGTTATCCATCTCGGTGCCACCGAGTTTTACAACTCGGTCCCACCGACAAAGGAAGGGTATATATACTCCGAGGGCAGCGCGTTGATTCCTCCTTCAAACGTTTACCCCACACCCTTTGCTGCCGCCGCCTTGGTCTCCGGATCATCGCCGTAAATGCGCAGGCGCCCTCGCCAGAGTCTCCGTCGCCGTCAGCGGGCATCTCCTCCGAGCCGTTGCCGCCGTAGAAAAACTCCACCAAGTTAGGGTGAGTTTTGATCCCACTCGTGCTCCCATCTCCGATTCAATGCACGTTTGGATTGCCTAGAATCTTGCCACGATTGAAATCCTCCTGTACACCAGATTAGTTCGTTTGAACTAGATTCGAGTAAAAGTTTTAGGGTTAGGTTTCCGCGGAACACATCTCGGTGAGACCGATTTTATAGTTTCGGTATGACCGATTTGGCCTATGGCCATTGCACTGCACCCTTCGGTCCAACCGAGTTGTGCAAAATCGGTGTGACCGAAATGAAAATTCTGTGAAACCCTAGTGTTTTTGGCAGGACCGAAACCCACTTCGGTCCAACCGAAAGTGGTGTGAAAGCTCCTGTTTTACACTTCGGATTCACCGAATCTTAAACTCGGTCGACCAAATGTCTTCGTGAAAACCTAATACTAGAATTTGAACTCATTTTTTGCAAAAACTTCGCATTTTGTGATGACTCTTCTTCTCTGCCTACACCTTATCTATTCACGGGTTGTCACCATGTCGGATGCCGGTGTGAATGAGAACAGGTCGAGACACCCATTGCGAGATATTCGAGGCGGGCACTAGTCCCGATCCTAGCAGCTCATCTAATGATGGTGAGAGGAGTACACCAAGTGGCTTGCCTCCTGCAGCCACGAGCTAGAAAGAAGAGGAATTCAGATGATGAAGATTCAGATTTTGTCGTTGAGGAAGAGGTGACCTCAAAGCCTAAGAGGAAGGTTGTTGCCAAAGAGCAACAAGGTCAACAAACTAAGAAGGGCACCAACAAAGTCAAGCGATCAACTGTTGCTAAGAAGCTGAATTTGGGAGAGGCAGCTGCAAGCAAAGTGAAGAAAACCTCCAAGAGAAAGAGGATAGTGCATGATGCAGCAGAAGAGGATGAGGATGAGGAAGCACCCCAGCCTCCTCCTCAGAAGCAGAAGCTCATGGGTGATGCCATTAAGGCTGGAGCCACATCAAAGCCCAAGAAATCTGCTCCAGCTAAGGCAGCTCCAAAGAAAGCTCGCCGCCAAGCCCAAGAAGACCGTCGAAACATTCTAGCGTCTGAAAAGAACAAGGATGATGTGCCACCAGCTGAGTCGACGATGAAGGACCAGTTTCTTTGAAACTTCGTCAAAACTGCCACTACATAATGATGCTCATCCTCAAGCCGAGGATATGATGGAAAGGAAAGATAGAGGTCTCGGGCTATGGAGACAAACTGACCCATATGCCGTGAGGAGAAGAACTGCTTTAGATCCCAGATTTCACACGGAGAACAACAGGGACTTCTATGAGACCGTCTTGATGGACAAGAAGCCCATAGTCGCAGACACAAGATATGTTATTTGGAAGTACATTGACAGCGAAGACCACAGATTTCTTTCCACATGTGCATGAAAGTTTCACTTGCATGTGGTGTTGCAGATTTTGTAGGTCGAAATTGACCAGGTTGGAGCGATGAGATGATAATGCAATTTTATGCCACAGCTCACTTCTACCCCGATGGAAAGATTGTATGGATGGTGAAGGTCAAAGATTTTCTTCTTCTGTTGAAGAATGGGCAGAAATTCTGAATGCTCGATTACTGCGAGAAGATGATATTGATGTATATGGAATTCCAAAGAAGAATCATGAATCCATGAAGAACATGTACAAAGAGGTTCCAGCAAAGGATTTGGGAATCTGGAAGCTCGACTCAGTCTACTATCTCCAGGCAGGCTTACCTACCACTAATACCATTCTGATGCATACCTTGATGCCCAAATCTGGAGATCATCGCATGGTCAGAGGATACTCTATCAACATGCTGCACATACTTGATGAAAGCACCTTTCAAGGTGATGGACTTGATGGTAGAGACCATTAAGAGGACTGCGGTGACTAGAAAAGGTCATGTGGATTTGCCCATGATTCAGATGCTTATCAATGCCAAGTTTGGCACGGGCACATTCTTGTTGGATAGAGAACATTTACCGTTGCAGCGAGCATGAAGACAATGTTGTTGTGATGAATGAGGAGGATCCGACATCTGTTGAAGGTCAAGCCAAGTTCGAAGCTGCTAAGAAAGCCAAAGTCGACAAGGAAGCGGCTGACAGCAGCTAAACCAAAGAGTTTGGAGAGCAAATTCTTGAAGCTACTCAAAGGATTGAACAACGCCTGGCCAGCATTATGCAGTCTCGGAGAGCCTAGAGAGGATTGTTGAGGACAAGATCCACGCTCTGGATGTGAAGTGGATCAAGTGCAAGTGACCGTCAACAAGCTTGAGGCGACATTGAGGAAGCAAAGCGGGAGAAGGAAGAGCTTATCGTGAGATGCAGGATGACTTAGTCCAGATTCTCATCAACAGATCGCTCCGGTTCCCACAGGACCCGATCACCTGCTATTCGATGGATGACACCAGGGACTACAGCTTGCAGACCTCCATAGTTCCAGCGATTGCTCCTACTCCAGCTCCAGCTCGGTGACCACTCCTCCAAAGCCAGACATCAGGTGAAGTCTTCGCCGATCTTTGTCATATCCACTCCGACATCAACCCAGGGCGGGAGCCGCCAGCAGAGTCCCCAGTGACGCTTAGCTCTATGCTTTTTCGAACTTTTTGGTAACTTGTTGCCAAAGGGGGAGAAATTGTATAGATCATAGGACTTCGAGAGAGAGAGTGCTGTTGTCGCTTTTGCTCTTTCATTCTTTTGCGGTTTCTTTGAGATACTTTTGGTTTTCGAGACATTCAGTGTGTTTGATACTCCGTTTGATTCTACCTTAATGAGTGCTTGGTCGTACTATGCTTTAATGTGTGCTTAATGCTTATCATATGCCATTCCTATCTCGTATGACCATTTACTCATGTCTTGGTGATTGGGTGCATGCTGTTCATTCTTATCATTTTGTGCGCTCCACCAAGATGTATGTGACATGGAAGAGTGACCCATGATCCTAATCGATTGTGCATTTGCATTCAAGCATAAATCTTAAATAATGCACAAATTTAGGGGGAGCTCTTGCTTATCACATACTTCTCAAAGCGACGATATTATTCATTGATTATATCCTTTGTCGAAGCTTTGATCTATATGTTGTCATCAATTACCAAAAAGGGGGAGATTGAAAGTGCAACTAATCCCCGGGTGGTTTTGGTAATTAATAACAACATATATATCATTGAACTAATAGTTACTTGAGAATCATTTGAGAGAGTTCATTGATATGGGTATGGCAAGGACTGAAGAAGTGGACCCCCAAAATGCTAAGGCAAGCATTGGCAAAAGCTCAAGACTCCATTTTGGTTTAGTGATCCAAGATCACATTGAGTCCATAGGAAAAGCCAATACTATTAAAGGGGATGAGGTTATGATGATGATCTGGTTGCTCAAGTGCTTAGTGATACATCTCCTAAACTATCAACAACTTTCAACGCCATATACACTCATAAGTAGTCTCGGTCCCACCGATATTCCAAACTCAGTCACACCGAGATGAACCACCTCAGCCATAAGCCAAACCCTAGCAAACTCGGATTTTCCGATTCAACTCGGTCTCACGAAACATGAGTTATAAGCTTCAGAACCTTCATCATCAAATCGGTGTCACCGAGATGATGAAGTCGGTCCCACCGAAATTGGCATGCTCTTGTCATTGCACGAATCGGACTCACCGAGATTGTATTTTCGGTCCCACGAAAATCCCAACGTTCACATTATTTGAACTATCGGTCTCACCGAGTTGTCAACTTCGTCCCACCGAGATTGCTCAAATGTGTGTAGCAGTTGGATTTTGTGTGGAGGCTATTTATACCCCTCCACCCCTCTTCATTCGTGGAGAGAGCCATCGAAAGAACTACCACTCCTACCTTACATTTCGAGAAGAGAACTACCTACCCTTGTGTTGAGATCAAGTTGCTCCACTCCCACCATATGAAGCTTGATCTCTAGCCTTCCCAAGTTGCTTTCCACTCAATCCTTTCTTCCACCACAGCCAAATCAGTGAGGAGAGTTGAGTGTTGGGGAGATTATCATTTGAAGCACAAGAGCAAGGAGTTCATCATCATCTACAACATCTATTACCATTTGGAGGGTGGTGCCTCCTAGATTGGTTAGGTGTCGCTTGGGAGCCTCCGTCGAGATGTGGAGTTGAACCAAGAAGTTTGTAAGGGCAAGGAGATCGCCTACTTCGTGAAGATCTACCCCGAGTAAGGCTAGCCCTCCGTGGGCGTAGGCCATGATGGAATAGACAAGGTTGCTTCTTCGTGGACCCTTCGTGGGTGGAGCCCTCCGTGGACTCTCGCAGCCGTTACCCTCCGTGGGTTGAAGTCTCCATCAACATGGAAGTGCGATAGCACCACCTATCGGAACCACGAGAAAAATCACCGCGTCTCCAAAATTGCGTTTGCTCATCTCCACCTCTCTTTACTACATGTGCAATTTACTTTCCGCTGCCTATACTCTAGAATTGCATGTGTAGGGTGATGCTTGACTTGATCATAATTGTGAATCTGCCAAAAACTGTTCTTTGTCAAAAGGCAGAATTTTTATATTGTCAAGTAGTCTAATCACCCCCCTCTAGACATACTTTCGATCCTACAACAAGCTTGCCTTCCAGGCCAAGGAAAGTCCCATCCGAACACGGGAGAGAGTCTTCAATCTTGTATCTTCATAGTCTTGGAGTCCGGCCGATGATGATAGTTCGTCTATCCGGACACCCCCTAGTCTAGGACTCCCTCAGTAGCCCATGAACCAGGCTTCAATGACGACGAGTCCGGCGCGCATATTGTCTTCGGCATTGCAAGGCGGGTTCCTCCTCCGAATAATTCATAGAAGATTGTGAACAGCAGATAGTGTCCGGCTCTGTAAAATAAATTCCACATACCACCGTAGAGAGAATAATATTTACACAAGTTCAATCTGCTGACGTATTTTGTGGCGTGACGTCACACCACTACCAAACCTTTACTCAAATCGTTTTTATTATACCACCTCAGCGCGTTTAGCGAAGCGGTTTCCTTGGCACGTCTTGTCGAAGCACAGATCGTGTTCCCCTTATTCCGGGATTCCCATCAATACGGACGTGGGTAACCCAACCACGCCATTGATTGCGGCGCTTGGGAGATAAGCGAGTTTTACCAGGCCGGTAGGGACGCATAGTTTAATCCGCCCATATATAAGGGGATAAGGATACACCCTTTTAACCTACGCCTTCTTCCTCCTTTGCTTATCCATCTCCACGCACTCGAGCTCCAGCACCCAAGTCCGCACATCTCACCTCGACCTTCTCCAGCCATGTCCGGAGCGGGAGGCAAGTGGATGGCCTCCTCCGTTATGGAGGGGCTCATCGAGAAGCTGCGCAACACCGGATATCTGTCCAGTGACATCGCGCATCGGCTGCCCGATGAGGGGCAGCTCATCCCCACCCCCAGGCCCCATGAGAGGGTGGTATTCCTTCCCCATTTCCTCTGCGGACTGGGCTTCCCACTCCACCCCTTTGTTCGGGGGCTCATGTACTACTACGGCCTGGACTTCCACGATCTGGCCCCAAATTTCATCCTCAATATCTCGGCGTTTATCGTCGTGTGTGAGGCCTTCCTCTGCATCCAGCCCCACTTCGGCTTGTGGCTAAAGACCTTCAATGTCAAGCCGAAGGTTGTGAAGGGCAGCCAAGCGGAGTGCGGAGGCGCCATGGTGGGCAAAATGCCCAACGTCACTTGGCTCAAGGGTGCCTTCGTGGAATCCATCAAAGGGTGGCAATCGGGGTGGTTCTACATCACCGAGCTGCGTGACCCTAAATGGGCAGCGACCCCAATTCAGATCTGCATCCCCATGCAGCTCACCTCTGAAAGAGAATTGCTTGCTTTGGGGTAGTTCGAGGAGCTGACCGACTCGATCTGTCTCCAGACCACAGTGAACAAGAAGCTCAAGCTTGTCAGCGTGATCCAGTCATGCTCGTCCACGGATTCTCCCCGCCAAACAACGGGACTTTAATTTGTGGGAGTTTGATCCGGCACAACACGGACCTTGGCGGGCTCTTGACACTCGTCTGAAGCTGCACGGAGGGTGCTGTTCAAGGGCGCCGAAGCTCCTGCATCCGCAACCGAAGATCACGGATTCAGCACGCAGCGCCCGGCTGGCGAGGTAAGCTACATTATCCTTTATGGGACACTCGCTTTTCATAGTTTGACTCTATGCAGGATCTAAACTCCCAATACCTTTAACAGGACTGGCAGAAGACGTCCGGACAGGTTAACTATCCGGCTCCCCTTCTAGAAGACCCATCAGACGCCCGTTTGACAGGGCTGCTGGTCCTGACACTTTACATAGTGCCGGAGAAGAAGGCCAAGAAGAAGGCCACGGGAACCCGAAGGAGTTCCCGGCGTCAGGTGGTATCGGACTCATCGTCCGATGACTCCGAGGCGGACTCCTCCCACAAGGACGAGGAGGAGAAGAAAGAGGCCTCTCCCCCAGCAGGGAGAGAGAAGAAGAGGAAGGCCTCCCCAACGAGGGAGGCCGAAGGGTCCAAGAAGGGAAGGACCCTTCCCCCGGACTGTTCCACCAACGTTGGCGACAGCAACGAGGAGTGGCCCTCAAGGGCCAAGCCCCTGGCGAGATCATAAGTATCCGGACTCCTAGATGATTTATAATTTTTCTTTTTCCCACACGATGTCTTTCTAATGCCGCATACAACATGTAGTCCGCCCAAGGACGATCTTCCCGCTTCGTCGAGCGGGTCGTTGGGCACGTCGGATATGGATTCTCTTCCGACCGCCTCCACCCCCGTGCCGCTGATGATGTCGAGGTGGAATCCAAAGAAGGGACCCATCAGGAGGAGGAGGCCCCGGAGGTGCCGCAGGGCAACCTCCCGGACTTTGCACCGGACTCCGCACCGGAACTGCGGTGGTTCGGAGTCCGGCAGCGCCCCTTCGTAAGAAGGGAAGATCGTGACACCGGCGGCCTCCGTCCAACGGGCGCCGATAACTTGGGGAGGCGCTCAACGGCGCTTCCATCGAAGAAAGAACACCGCCTTGTCATGAGTGCGGTGATTGAAAGGTTCACTCGCCAAGAGCGGGCTGACCGAAGCATGCAGCAACCTTCTAACGAGGCTTTGAGGTAAGAATTTTAAGATGTGTAATATAATACCGCATAGACAGTAGCCCACGATGCTCGGTTCGGTGTTTGGAAATAAAAGCGGACTGAGGATCTAAAAGATATCTGTGGAGTCTAAAAACATGTCAATATGGGATTGCAGGCTCTTGCTTGACCTCTGCCCGCCTTGGCTGGGAGGTCGATGCTTTGAAGCGAGCCTCGGCGGTCCGAGGCGAGCTCGGCCGTGCCAAGAAGCGGATCGAGGACAAGGAAGGTGAGTAACACCGTATTAAAGTTGTACCTTAAAGAAAAGGATTTGGTTGCAAGAGAAATAACAAGGATAGCGTGGGTACTACAGGGGCCACGAGCGAGTGGCGACCCTAAAGGAGGCGGTGTCATGACGAGCATAATCTGGCATGAGCGAGCCGAGCAAGAAAGCGAGGAGGCGGGTGGAGGAGGTACAGCAAGAGCTCCGGGCTCTCGTGGAAAAGCACGAGTTTGGGCGTGACTCAAACTTCGAGTCAGAGCTTGCGTCGGCTCTTGAGAGTGCGAAGCCGCTAAGGCCGAAGCCCACAAGGGCCTCCGAGGAAATAGAGCGTTGAAGAAAATAGCGGCGGGTAAGGCATTTTTCATTCAAAGCAAGCATGTGAATGTGAATTACCTATTACTTACTCAAATTGAGCTCTCGGGCGTTCGCAGATCTGCCTCGCGGCGTGTCCGATCTTGCCGCTTTCTACCGAGGAGGGCTCGGCGGAGAAGGTCTTCTAGTCTCGGTATCTTTGAGGCGGACATCAGTGCCCCTTAGCGACCAGTGAAGCAGCTGGTCGAGCTCCTAAGGTGGCGAACAGGCCATGAAGGGCCTCATAGTTGGTTGTGTCCCAAGGAGGCCATGCACAGGAGCTACTTCAGCTGGTCGCGGCGGCTAGTGGATCGTGTCCACAGGTTGAAGTCGTCAAGCACTCCGCTTTGCATTGAAGGTGCCCGTCGGGCCCTTGCCCATGCAAAGGTGCCTTTGAGGCAGGATGGATGCCGAGAAGCTTGTGACGAACATACGCCACGGCGAGCAAGGAGTGTCGCCGCCGAAATGTATTATAAGAGTGTCCTAAAGGGTGCCGCATGATTGCGGGTGAGTGCTCAAAAGATGTAATATTTGAGTAGACTCGCATTGTGTTATCTGTGTGCTGAAAACTTTGTTCATATCGCTAAGCAACGCTTATTAATTTAAAATATTACCTTACATGCGGCCGTTTATCAAATCGAGAGATGGCAAGTCGTCGGCTTCACCCCCATGCCACGAAGTCTTTGGGGTGTTCGGGATAAACTTGAGCGCTCTTGTTCCCATTTTTGGGTCCATCTAGGGAGGCGCTCAACACAACGAACTAGGCAACCGGACTTATAATGCTTGAACACTTTCACTTAGCCATAGAATTCTATAATTTTAAATTTCAGCGAAGCCCCTAGTGTTCGGAAGACCGAGTTCGGGGCACTATCCACGCCTGGGCCGGACAAAGCCGGTTCCTCGCTCTAAGCGGCATAAGTCTTTAGGTACTCGAAAAAAACTCTCGAACAGCGACCAGCTCTCGCCTTATCATGACGGTCAGTTTTAGCTTTACAAGACCGAGGCGCTCGCCCAGCTCAAGCTGGGGCACAATCGCGATGGTTCTCCCGGTCTGGCGTTAGCGATACAGCGGGCGTAAGGTACCAAAACATGGGGCAGGGCAAACCCAACTATTGACCCAAGACATGATTGAGCCGATGCATATAATGCTATAAGTTCGGGGTGCCGCACTTGTGAAAGTGTTCGGACTTATCACACCATAATGTGGGGAACTTAAGCCCCTGGTGTATTTAGCCGTACCAGAGTGTACGGATGCAACATGTGAACATATGTATAAGAAAGGAATGCAATTATAAG
The DNA here is from genome assembly GCA_021437245.1 of Aegilops speltoides. Lineage (NCBI taxonomy): Eukaryota > Viridiplantae > Streptophyta > Magnoliopsida > Poales > Poaceae > Aegilops > Aegilops speltoides. The sequence goes on along the minus strand of CM038145.1, from coordinate 204,282,961 downwards.
CAAAAAGCGATGCATAGTTTATTCAAGAAATACTGCCATGAATGCAGAACGATACAAATAGTGCAGTAAGCAAGGGATGGGACTATTAAACATGTCCCCCTCCAGGGGTAGGCTGCGGAATGGTGTATAAAACAGGTATAATGCTCGATATGGAGACCACCTGGATACTCGTCGTAGCTTTTCTCCTTCCCTGGCTGTTGCATCGTGAGTTCGGCAGGTCTGCTGCCGGACAGGGCCTCTGGTAAATGGAGTCCTGTTGATAAGAAGAAAAAAAGGAAAAAAAGATGACACACTTGGGAGCCCCTGGTGTGGTTGAGCCGCACTCTGGGCCTGTCGTGGTCGTGCGCCTCCCCCTATGCCCATGGTATCTCCAGAGCGTAATGATGTATGCGAAGGACCATTCTTGCAATTTTGCAAGGGTTGGGGTTGGGGCCGCATTGCTACGCGTGCTCGGAACGTGCCAGGTGGTCTTGTTGTATGTTACTTCGGGCGCGTTTAGCCATGTCCGGTCGCTTAACGGCCGGACTCGAGAATTGCCTTAAGAGGCTGCTTTGTACTTATGCCGCGAGAGCCGCTGTGTGTTCCTCCGTTCGGAGGGAGGCGTTGATGTTTCCGTTGACCGTGATGACTCCTCGAGGGCTTGACATCTTGAGCTTGAGGTATGCATAGTGCGGCACGCGTTGAACTTTAAACGCGCGGTCCGTCCGGCGAGCATGATAGCCGCTGCGAGCGGAACTATGTCAAGATTAACTCCTCGCCGGAAGTTATCCGGGATCCGAAGACCACTTCAAGTGTTCTTGAGCTGTCTGATTGGCCTCTACACCTAGTATGGCGCCTTTGAAGGTCCTCCTTGTGGGTTTAATCCTTGAGGGTCTATGCCCATCTTGCGCCTTTGTATCTGATAAAGCGAGTTGAGTTGCTGCCGCCGAATCCATCGGGACTCGGTGAGTGAAATCCATCGGCGATTGGGTCTAAAACCAATGCGGCGAATCCGCCCGTGGCAGATCTTGGTGGGGTGGTCCTTCGATCAAAATTGATCGGGCGGGGAGGACCATGGGTGGAACTTGGGCGGCTGGCTCCATCAGCGTATCGTCCACGAGTGCCGCTTCCACTCCCTCTTGGGTATGTGGGTTGCGTATATCATGTTCACCGTCCGCACTTGTGGGGGGAAACCCTTCTGTCCTCTATTGTTCGGCGGTCGTGTCTCTTCCTCGTCATCACTATGCAGCCCCTTGTCATTGTTTTCGGCAATTAGCTTGCTGCCTGCTTGAATACCCAACAGTCCCTGTTGGTGTGATTAGATGGCTTTTCGAAGTGCCGTGTATCCGCACGCAGCGGTCGAGTATTCGGTCCAAATTGGACGGACCCGGAGTAGTTCTTTTGAATGGCTTTTTCCGTTGACCGGGTTTAGAGCCTCTGAATCCGGCATTGACTATCGTATCCTCAGTGTTATCACCGTTAATGCGGCGTTTGTTCTTGTTGCGACGCGACCTGCCATTGTGGTCCTTGGTATCCGGACTGCGGAATTTTCTTTGAGGTTATTCTGCGGGCTAGCCAGCTGTCCTCCAGCATAAGCGGGTCATGAGTGATGTGAGGGCTGCCATGGATTTCGGCTTTTCCTATCCTAGGTGCCGGGCTAGCCACTCGTCGCGGATGTTATGTTTGAAGGCTGCAAGGGCCTCTGCATCCGGACAGTCGACGATTTGATTTTTCTTTGTTAAGAACCGTGTCGAGGTTGTTTGGCGATTAAATCGGCTGCTGAATTATGTGGCTTAGGTCATCGGCGTCTGGTGGTCGCACATATGTGCCCTGGAAGTTGTCAAGGAATGCGGCTTCCAGGTCCTCCCAACACCCAATTGATTCTGCTGGCAAGCTGTTAAGCCAATGCCGAGCTGGTCCTTTAAGCTTGAGTGGGAGGTATTTGATGGCGTGAAGATCATCGCCGCGGGCCTTGTGGATATGAAGGAGATAGTCTTCGATCCAAACCGCGGGGTCTGTTGTGCCATCGTAGGATTCAATATTCACGGGTTTAAACCCTTCGGGGATTTGATGATCCATTACTTCATCTGTGAAGCATAGTGGGTGTGTGGCGCCTCTATATTGGGCTATATCACGACGTAGCTCAAGAGGGCTTTGTCTACTGTGTTCGGCCCGGACGGAGTTGTTGTATCCGGCGCGACGGTCATCGTTGCGCATCGTGGGGCGCCCACGCGATCCGTAGATCGATCTTGATTGTCTTGCCTTATCCTCCAATATGTCTCGCAAGTCCGGCGCATTCCCCGTAACCGTACTTTTCGGCGGTGCGAGTGCGGTTCTAGTGGAGGGCCTAGAGGCCTCTCTGTCCCGGCCACGAGGTGGTCGGTTAGCCATATTGTGCGCTGGTGATGCAGTTTTATATGCCTCCTCCTCTAATCGGGGGAGCAGCTTGCGTTTGGGGTATCTTTTGGAGGGGCGTTCGAGTTCATGCTCTTGACCACAAGGACTTGATCCACACAGCCGCTAGCAGATCTTGATCAGCTCTAAGCTGTTGCTGCTTTTTCTTGAGGCCGTTCGCCGTGGCCATAAGCCTGCGTTTAAAAGCGCTCTTGTTAAGCGGGATCCTCGAGCACAGCAATTAAATCGTCGTCGAGGCTTGCCTCGTCTCCGAAGGAGGCACGTAATTATCGTCCTCTACCTCTTTGTGCCGCTCTCTCGCGAGGGCTGGCTTCTTCATCCTCTGTGCTGAATCTTTACGGAGGGTTGTCTTGACCTTGTAGGGGTGTTGTTGTCTCCGGTGCGGAATCTCCATTCTTCTTTGTGGTGGGATTTAGGCGGCGCCCGGCGCCCCAGCGCTTAGGCTGTTTTTGGAGGGATCCTCCTCCGCTGTTCCATCGCCATTCCCGTCCTTTGGGGTGTCCACCATGTATATGTCGTATGACGAGGTGGTCTTCGGTGCCACAGTGGCGCTGGTTCTTGAGTAAATCTCCGCATCGGCGTCCATACCGTCGATGTCTTCGGAGTCGTAGTCTAGTATGTCGGCTAGATCGTCGACAATGGCTACAAAGTGGGTGGTGGGTGGGCTTTGAATTTCTTCGTCGTCTACATCCCAACTGTCTTGACCGTGATCGGGCCAGGGCTCTCCTGATAGCGAGAGATACTTTAGCGAATTCAGAATGTCGCCGAAAGGTGAGTGTTGAAAGATGTCCGCACCAGTGAACTCCATGATCGGCGTCCAATCGGATTCGATTGGAGGCGAGGAGGTTCGGAGTCGGCGAGTCCGGCACCTCGAGTCACGAGCTTCACAAGGGACAAGGTCGATATTCGCTCCATCGCCGTGGGGTTTGCAGCCCCGGGCGGTGTCTAGCCACCCATCCTCGATCTGCGCAGTCGGCTCAGAATTAGGGATCAGAGTGGACTTGTATGCGGCCTCCAGGACACTATCTGGTAGCAGAGCTAAATCGTGCCCATCGTCACAGTGCGGCGCGCTCGGCTGTGGCTCGAATCCATCGAAGATCTAGTCTCCGCGGATGTCCGCCGTGAAGTTTAAACTTCCAAATCTGACCTGACGGCCAGGGGCGTAGCTTTCGATCTGGTCCAGATGGCCAAGCGAATTGGCCCACAGTGCAAAGCCGCCGAATACGAAGATCTGTCTGGGGAGAAAAGTCTAACCCTGGACTGCGTCGTTGGTGATGGTAGAAGGAGCCATCGGGCCTATATGCGACGGCACAGAGGAACTCTCAATGAAAGCACCAATGTCGGTGTCAAAACCGGCGGATCTCGGGTAGGGGGTCCCGAACTGTGCGTCTAGGCGGATGGTAACAGGAGACAAATGACACGATGTTTTTACCCAGGTTCGGGCCCTCTCGATGGAGGTAAAACCCTACTCCTTCTTGATTGATATTGATGATATGGGTAGTACAAGAGTGGATCTACCACGAGATCAAGGAGGCTAAACCCTAGAAGCTAGCCTATGGTATGATTGTTGTTGTTGTGTCCTGCGGACTAAAACCCTCCGGTTTATATAGACACCGGAGAGGGCTAGGGTTACACAGAGTCGGTTACAATAGTAGGAGATCTACATATCCGTATTGCCAAGCTTGCCTTCCACGCCAAGGAAACTCCCATCCGGACACGGGACGGAGTCTTCAATCTTGTATCTTCATAGTCTTGGAGTCCGGCCGATGATGATAGTTCGGCTATCCGGACACCCCCTAGTCCAGGACTCCCTCAGTGGGTCTCGCCCAGGGGCCGCGCGCCTTGGTGCCAGGGCACCTTCTTTGGGAGGAGGTGGCGGAGGCGCCTCCTGAGCTGCATCGCCCACACAGGACGGAGGGCGAGGCAGCGAGAGGGACGGCGCAGGAGAGCCCCCTGCGGCGCTGACGAGCTCGGTGATGCGAGCGAGCCACTCCTCGTATAGGTCGTCGACGGGGCGGTAGTGCAGGACTTCACGTGCTAGGAGCAACGCGGCCTGCACGTCCGTGGCAGCGCGACGAGCGTGAGACGAAGAGCCAGCTGTAGTTAGCAACGGAGTGGCGGTGCGGCCTTCCCACCGCACCGAGGGATGCAGCAACGACGCTTGCTGCTCGTTCCCCGCCAGGTCGGTGGCGGCGTTGGTGGCAGGCGACAAAGAATGACGAGGAGGCCCATCGACGGGAGCCGTCTGGGCGACGCGGGCGGTGAGAGCAGCCCGACGCTCGGCGAGTGTCCGCCATGGATGCGACGAAACGATGGAATGCAGAACCGCGGAAAGAGGATTTTGCCGCACCCCTACCTGGCGCGCCAAATGTTGGATATTGCATTCCAGCAAAACCCTTAAGGTTCAAACTCTGGGGTGTGCACGAAGATCTTCTCCCTACCGATCCACACCCCAAAGCCTCGTCGCGAATCTATGCTACACGATGAACAACACAAAGGACACCAAGTTTATACTAGTTCGTGCCACCGTTGTGGTGTAATACCCTACTCTAGTGTGTGGTGTGGTGGATTGCCTCTAGGCCTGAAGATGAATAGTACAAAGGAAGAACAGCCTCGCGAGGGGTGTTCTTGAGCTGGTGCGCTTGGGATGGATTCAATCAGCTCTAGATGATCCCTCCCTACTGTGGTGGTGGCTATCTCTATTTATAGGGGCCCTAGTCCTCTTCCCAAATATTGAGCGGGAAGGGAGCCAACAATGGCCATTTTGAAGGGGGACAGCCAGTACAAGTTATCCTGACTAAAGTTGGTCTTCGACTGCCAAAGGCACTGGCGATGACGCCGTCTTGGGCTCCATGGTGACCTCCGTCCTGCCGCTCTGCTGGTCTTGGTCTCGTTGCACTGATATGGTAACCTTTGTTTGATGCCTCGGTACTCCGCGCCTGCACTTGCCCCCTTTACACCAAAGAGGAAACAAGGACACTGCATAGGCTGGCGCCCGCCTGGCGCCCACCTGGTCTTGATCGTCATGGCTTGTGTCACGAGCACCTCGCGAGGTACTCCTTGCCTTGATCTCTCCGCCTCCTCGCGAGCCTGCCTGATGAGGCCGCCCCTGAGGAAGCCTTGCATTGTCCGCCCCGCGAGGCTTGGCCGCTCACGAGTGTCTTGAGCTTGAGTTGATGAAGACGGGCCGTACTGGGCCTCTGCTTGAGCCACGCCGTAGGCCGCAGGCAGGCAAGTCTGGGGACCCCCGTTCCCAGAATGCCGACAGTCCAGAGATACCTCTCCAATACTATGAGTGACAAATCCTAATCTCGATCTATGCCAACCCAACGAAACACCTTCGGAGATACCTGTAGAGCATCTTTATAATCACCCAGTTACGTTGTGACGTTTGATAGCACACAAGGCATTCTTTCGGTAGCCAGGAGTTGCAAAATCTCATAGTCAAAGGAATATGTATAAGTCATGAAGAAAGCAATAGCAATAAAACTTAACGATCATTATGCTAAGCTAACGGAAGGGTCTTGTCCATTACATCATTCTCCTAATGATGTGATCCCATTTCATCAAATGACAACACATGTCTATGGTTATGAAACTTAACCATCTTTGATTAACGAGCTAGTCTAGTAGAGGCTTACTAGGGATACTGTGTTTCGTCCATGTATCCACATATGCATCAAGTTTCCGGTTAATACAATTCTAGCATGAATAATAGACATTTATCATGATATAAGGAAATATAAATAACAACTTTATTAGTGCCTCTAGGGCATATTTCCTTCAGTCTCCCACTTGCACTAGAGTCAATAATCTAGTTCACATCGCCATGTGATTAAACATTAATAGTTCACATCGTCATGTGATTAACACCCATAGTTCACATCGCCATGTGACCAACACCCAAAGGGTTTACTAGACTCAATAATCTAGTTCACATCGCCATGTGATTAACACCCAAGAGTACTAAGATGTGATCATGTTTTACCTGTTAGAAAAGTTTAGTCAACGGGCCTGCCACATTCAGATCCGTGTGTATTTTGCAAATTTCTATGTATACAATGCTCTGCACGACTTTCACCCCTTTTGTTTGTTCTTGCAGCTGATCTGCTACAAACTTTGGTGAATAACATGCTGAGAAATGGAGAGATTACTATGCCTATTGAAACCCATGATAAGGATTTCCCAATTGTTCAGTATGTTGATGATACTCTTCTCATTGTGCCTGCTGTGGACTCACAACTCCTGGCTCTTAAGGACATGCTGCAGGATTTTCATGCCTCCACTGGACTCATAAGTCATGTATATTGCCAATAAATGTGGATGAGGCAGAAACTTTAAGATTGGCTGCTGTTTTTGGTTGTCAGGTTGGGGACCCTCCCTTTTACTTATCTTGGGCTTCCTGTGGGTACCACTAAACCAAGGATTCAGGATTTAATCCCAGTGGTGGATAGGGTTGAAAGAAGACTGTCTGCTAGTTCATGCCTTCTGAATCAAGGGGCTAGATTACAACTGCTTCAATCAGTTTTGTCTTCCTTGCCCATATAATTTCTTTGCAGTTTATATCTTCCAGCTGATATTATCAAGAAAATTGAAAGAATTATGAGACAGTTCTTATGGAGAGGCAACTCTGATACTCCCAGAACTCTGAGACAGTTCTTTGTAGGCCTAAAGATAAAGGTGGCATGGGGATTATTAACCTGAACATCCAGAACAGAGCCCTCCTTACCAAACATCTGTCTAAGTTTTATAACAAAACAGATATTCCTTGGGTGTCTCTCATTTGGAACACTTATTATGATGGAGTTGTGCCCCATGGAACAGTGTTGTGTGGTTCCTTTTGGTGGAGGGATATCATTAAACTTAATGAAGCTTTCAGGCTACACTGTGAGGTTACTATAAACATGGGAGACTCTGTTCTTTTCTGGTTTGATGCTTGGATCTTCTTGGGATCATCTGTGCCTCTCAGGGAGAGGTTTCCTAGACTATTCTCTTTCGCCATTGATGATAAGGTATCTGTAAGAGATGTTCTCAACACTCTGGATATGTCTGAGCTCTTCCATCTGCCCTTGTCACCAGAAGCAATGGAGGAAATGATCACTGTTCAGACTGGCCTGCTTGACATGAATATTGATGACAGTATCAATGATTCTTGGTCTTCGACACCAGGAAAAGGAAAATTTTCTGCCAAGAGCTACTATACAGTGATGCATGCCCATCTTCCAACTGATATGCCGGCCGAAGGGATTTTGGAAAGCAGATCAACAATGAAAATCAAGGTTTTTGCATGGTTAATGCTTAATGATAGGCTCAACACCAGAGATTTGCTGGTTAGGAGGCACTGGAGATCGCCTCAGGAGGACAACACTTGCCCCTTATGTCATGCTCAACCTATGAAGACAGAGATCATCTCTTCTTCACCTGTCAATTCAGCTCTAGGGTTTGGAACTATTTGCAAATTCAGTGGCTAACTGATCTGTCTCCATTAGAGTGCTCGATTGCTGCCAGGCAGAGCTTTGGTCAGCCTTTCTTCAAAGAGGTTGTTTATCTTGCTGCTTGGAATGTTTGGTTATTGAGGAATGGAAGAATCTTCAGAAATGAGAGGCATACCTTCGCAACATGGAGGAGGAATTTCATCCATGATATTACACTGCTATCACACAGATTCAAGCCTAGTCTAAAACCTTTGTTGTTGCATTGGATTAATTCTTTGCCCTAGTTGGCTCCTTGTAATTATGTAACCTAGCATGTATTTATGTACATAGGATCATAGGTAAGTAGTCTAAACTTTACTTACCAGAACCTTTTATGTTTTGTTGGTTGAGTTTTAATAAAATACTGTGGGGCTGTTGCCTCATAGTTCCCAGTCCAAAAAAAACAATGCTCTGCACGGAGCTACTCTAGCTAACTGCTCCCACTTTCAATATGTATCCAGCTTGAGACTCAAAGTCATCCGGATGAGTGGCAAAGCTTGCATCGACGTAACCCTTTACGGCGAACTCTTTATCACCTCCATAACTGAGAAATATTTCCTTAGTCCTCTAAGGATAACTTTGACCATTGTCTAGTGAACCACTCCTGGATCACTATCGTACCCCCTTGCCAAACTCATGGCAAGGTACAAAATAGGTCTGGTACACAGCATAGCATACTTTATAGAACCTATGGCTGAGGCATAGGGAATGACTTTCATTCTCTTTCTATTTTCCGCCGTGGTCGGGTTTGGAGTCTTACTCAACTTCACACCTTGCAACACGGACAAGAACCCTTTCTTTGACTGATCTATTTTGAACTTCTTCAAAATTTTGCCAAGGTATATACTTTGTGAAAGTCCTATTAAGCATCTAGATCTATCCCTATAGATCTTGATGCCCAATATACAAGCAACTTCACTGAGGTCTTTCATTGAAAAACTCTTATTCAAGTATCCTTTTATGCTATCCAGAAATTCTATATCATTTCCAATCAACAATATGTCATCCACATATAATATTAGAAATGCTATAGAGCTCCCACTCACTTTCTTGTAAATACAGGCTTCTCCAAAAGTCTGTATGAAACCATATGCTTTGATCACATTATCAAAGCGTATATTCCAACTCCGAGATGCTTGCACCAGTCCATAAATGGATCGCTGGAGCTTGCACACTTTGTTAGCACCTTTAGTATCGACAAGACCTTCTGGTTGCATCATATGCAACTATTCTTTAAGAAATCCATTAAGGAATGCAGTTTTGACGTCCATTTGCCAAATTTCATAATCATAAAAGCGGCAATTGCCAACATGATTTGGACAGACTTAAGCGTCGCTACGAGTGAGAAAATCTCATCATATTCAACACCTCGAACTTGTCAAAAACCTTTTGCGACAAGTCGAGCTTTGTAGAAAGTAACATTACCATCGGCGTCAGTCTTATTCTTGAAGATACATTTATTCTCTATGGCTTGCCGATCATCGGGCAAGTCAACCAAAGTCCATACTTCGTTCTCATACATGGATCCCATCTCAGATTTCATGGCCACAAGCCATTTTGCAGAATATGGGCTCATCATCGCTTCCTCATAGTTTGTAGGTTCGTCATGGTCTAGTAACATGACTTCCAGAACAGGATTACCGTACCACTCTGGTGCGGAACGTGCTCTAGTTGACCTACGAGGTTCGGTAGTAACTTGATCCGAAGTTTCATGATCATTATCATTAGCTTCCTCACTAGTTGGTGTAGGCATCACGGGAACGATTTTCTATGATGAGCTACTTTCCAATTCGAGAGAAGGTACAATTACCTCATCAAGTTCTACTTTCCTCCCACTCACTTCTTTCGAGAGAAACCCCTTCTCTAGAAAGGATCCATTCTTAGCAACAAAGATCTTGCCTTCGGATCTGTGCTAGAAGGTGTACCCAATAATTTCTTTTGGGTATCCTGTGAAGACACACTTTTCCGATTTGGGTTCAAGCTTATCAGGCTGAAGGTTTTTCGCATAAGCATCACAACCCCAAACTTTAAGAAACGAGAGCTTAGGTTTCTTGCCAAACCACAGTTCATACAATGTCGTCTCAACGGATTTGGATGGTGCCCTATTTAAAGTGATGCAGCTGTCTCTAATGCATAACCGCAAAACGGTAGTGGTAAATCGGTAAGAGACATCATAGATCGCATCATATCTAATAAAGTACGGTTACGACGTTCGGACACACCATTACATTGTGGTGTTCCAGGTGGCATGAGTTATGAAGCTATTCCACATTGTTCTAACTGAAGGCCAAACTCGTAACTCAAATATTCGCCTCCGCGATCAGATCATAGAAACTTTATTTTCTTGTTACGATGATTCTCCACTTCACTCTAAAATTCTTTGAACTTCTCAAATGTTTCAGACTTGTGTTTCATCAAGTAGATATATCCATATCTACTCAACTCATCTGTGAAGGTCAGAAAATAACGATACCCGCCGTGAGCCTCAACACTCATCGGACCGCATACATCGGTATGTATTATTTCCAATAACAATGGCTCACTCCATTGTTCCGGAGAACAGAGTCTTAGTCATCTTGCCCATGAGGCATGGTTCGCAAGTATCAAATGATTCATAATCAAGTGATTCCAAAAATCCATCTGCATGGAGTTTCTTCATGCGCTTTACACCAATATGACCTAAACGAGAGTGCCACAAGTATGTTGCACTATCATTATTAACTTTGCATCTTTTGGCATCAATATTATGAATATTTGTATCACTACGATCGAGATTCAATAAACCATTCACCTTGGGTGTATGACACAGAAGGTTTTATTCATGTAAATAGAACAACAATTATTCTCTGACTTAAATGAATAACTGTATTGCAATAAACATCATCTAATCATATTCATGCTTACCGCAAATACCAAATAACATTTATTTTAGGTTCAACACTAATCCCGAAGGTAGAGGGAGTGTGCGATGGTGATCATATCAACCTTGGAATCATTTCCAACACACATCGTTACCTCACCCTTAACTAGTCTCTGTTCATTCTGCAACTCCTGTTTCAAGTTACTAATCTTAGCAACTAAACCGGTATCAAATACCTAGGGGCTACTACGAACACTAGTAAGCTACACATCAATAATCTGTATATCAAATATACCTTTGTTCACTTTGCCATCCTTCTTATCCACCAAGTATTTGGGGTAGTTCCGCTTCCAGTGACCATTCCCTTTGCAGTAGAAGCACTCAGTTTCAGGCTTAGGCTCTAGCTTTGGGCTTCTTCATGGGAGTGGCAAGTTGTTTGCCATTCTTTTTGAAGTTCCCTTTCTATCCATTGCCCTTTTACTTGAAACTAGTGGTCTTGTCAACCATCAACACTTGATGCTCTTTCTTGATTTCTACCTTCGCCAATTTCAGCATCGCAAAGAGCTCGCGAATCATTTCGTCATCCCTTGCATATTGTAGTTCATCACGAAGTTCTGATAGCTTGGTGATAGTGACTAGAGAACTCTGTCAATCACTATCTTATCTGGAAGATTAACTCCCACTTGATTCAAGCGATTGTAGTACTCAGACATTCTGAATACATGCTCACTGGTTGAGCTATTCTCCTCCATCTTGTAGGCAAAGTACTTGGCAGAGGTCTCATACCTCTCGACATGGGCATGAGTTTGAAATACCAATTTCAACTCTTGGAACATCTTATATGCTCCGTGGTGTTCAAAACGTTTTTGAAGTCCCGGTTCTAAGCTGTAAAGCATGGCGCACTAAACTATCAAGTAGTTATCATATCGAGCTTGCTAAACGTTCATAACGTCTGCATCTGCTCTTGCAATAGGTCTGCCACCTAGCGGTGCATCAAGGACATAATTGTTCTGTGCAGCAATGAGGATAATCCTCAGATCACAGATATAGTCCACATCATCGCTACTATCATCTTCCACCTTATTTTTCTAGGAACATATCAAAAAACATACAGAGCTATAACGCGAGATATTGATCTACAACATAATTTGCAAATACTATTAGGACTAACTTCATGATAAGTTAAGTTCGATTAATCATATTACTTAAAAACTCCCACTTAGATAGACATCCCTCGAGTCATCTAAATGATCACGTGATCCAAATCAACTAAACCATGTCCGATCATCACGTGAGATGGAGTAGTTTTCAATGGTGAACATCTCAATGTCGATCATATCTACTATATGATTCACGCTCGACCTTTCGGTCTCCAGTGTTCCGAGGCCATGTCTGTACATGCTAGGCTCGTCAAGTTTAACCCGAGTATTCCGCATGTGCAAAACTGTCTTGCACCCGTTATATGTGAACGTAGAGCTTATCACACCCAATCATCACGTGGTGTCTCGGCACAACGAACTGTCGCAATGGTGCATACTCAGGGAGAACACTTATACCTTGAAATTTTAGTAAGGGGTCATCTTATAATGCTACTGTCGTACTAAGCAAAATAAGATGCATAAAAGATAAACATCACATGCAATCAAAATATGTGACATGATATGCCCATCGTCATCTTGTGCCTTTGATCTCCATCTCCAAAGCACTGTCATGATCTCCATCATCACCGGCTTGACACCTTGATCTCCATCGTAGTGTCGTGGTCATATTGCCAACTATTGCTTCTATAACTATCGCTAATGCATAGTGATAAAGTAAAGCAATTACATGGATTTTGCATTTCATACAATAAAGCGACAACCATAAGGCTCCTGCCAGTTGCCGATAACTTCTACAAAACATGATCATCTCATACAATAATGTATATCACATCATGTCTTGCCATATCACATTACAACATGCCCTGCACAAACAAGTTAGACTGTCGGCGTTCTGGGAATGGGGGTCCCCAGACTTGCCTGCCTGAGGCCTGCGGCGTGGCTCAAGTGGGGGCCCAGTGCAGCCCAGCTTCATCAGCTCAAGCTCAAGACCATCGCGAGGGGCCAAGCCTCGCAGGGCGGACGACAGGAAGCTTCCTCAGGAGCAGCCTCCCCAGGCAGGCTCGCGAGGAGGCGGAGAGATCAAGGCGGGGTACCTCCCGAGGAGCCCGTGATGCAAGCTATGACGATCGAAGACCAGGCGGGTGGCGGCCTGTGCAGTGTCCTTGTTTCCCCTTCGGTGCAAAGGCGGCAAGCACAGGCCAAGGCATCAGGCAAAGGTTACCGTTTCGGTGCAACAAGACCAAGACCAGCAGAACGGCAGGATGGAGGTCATCGTGGAGCCCAGGACAGCGTCATCGTCAGAGCCTTTGGTAGCCGAAGACCAACTTTAGTCAGGATAAGTGTACTAGATGTTCCCCTTCAAAATGGCCAATTGTTGGCGCCCTTCCTGCTCATTAATTGGGAAGAGGCCCAGGGCCTCCCTCTATAAATAGGGCTAGCCACCACAGGGTAGGGAGATCGAGCATCTATCTCAAGAGGACGCATAGACTAGAGAGAGGCGACTGAACTCACCCAAGCAGTTCATCGCACCAGCTCAAGAACAGCCCCTCGCAAGGCTGTTCTCCCTTTGTACTGTTCATCATCAACCCCTGAGGCAATCCACCACACCACACATTGGAGTAGGGTATTACACCACAATGGTGGCCTGAACCAGTATAAATCTCGTGTCCCTTGTGTGTTCATCTTTCTTGCTTAGATCCTTGTGAGACTTCGAGACGTGAGCTGGTGGGGGAAGGATCTCCGTGCGAACCATAGTGTTCAAACCTCAAGGGTCTGCCGGAACCCGAAATCCAACATTTGGCGCGCCAGGTAGGGGGTGCGCTAAAATCTCTCTTCCGCTAGTCGCGTGTGATCTTCCGCCGTGTCCATGGCTGATGCTTGCCGAGCTCACGCCGAGCGTCGGGCTGCTCTCGCCACCCGCGTCGCCCAGACGGCGCCCGTCGGATCGCCCTCGTCGTTCCCGTCGCTTTGCCGCCGCGCCGCCACCGCCCGGCGAAAACGAGCAGCAGGCCTCGTCCCTGCATCCTTCGGTGCGGCGCGATGGCCGCACCGCCACCCGTCGCCGACTCCAGCCGGTCCGTCGTCCCACGCCCGTCGTGCCCCCACGGACGCGTCGCCCGCTCCTACAGCTGATGCCGGCAAGGGGCCAGGGGGCTCCGAGCCTTGGCCCCTGCCTTGCGGCAGGTGTAGTGGCCGCTCAAGTTCAAGCCGAGATCTTTGTCGCTGGCGGCGCGACAGATCCGCCGCTTTCTCCGGCGTCGAGGAGGCTATCCTCAGGGCGAGGCGGCAACGAGGGTGATGGCCAACTGGTTTCCCATGGACCTCACCGGCGTTCCACGCATGTGGCTGCTCCACCTACCGACGGCTACTGTGACCTCTTGGGGGGAGCTGCACGACCTCTTCCTCGCCCATTACACCGTGCCAGCACCCCCGGTCGTCGCAGCTCTCCTAGGCGGCTCGCAGGCGCCGCCTTCGAGCCGCCACGTCAAGTCGTTCACCCGCCAGATCGGCGCCGCCTCCAAGCACTGAGAAACTCCCCCGGGTTGGGTGGCGCCCGAGGCCGATCTGACCTTCAACTTGGACGATCACCCCTCCAACCCCGCCGGTTCGGGTGCGCTACCGATGCTGTGCACCCCCACCATCTGCCAAGTGGCCGTCACCAGGACCCTCATCGACGGCGGAGCTGGCCTCAACGTGCTCTCTGCGGAGGCCTTTAGCCTCCTCCATGTGCCACTAGAGCGGCTTCAGCCCAGCAGGCCTTTCTCGGGTGTCGGAGTCGGTTCCACCGCCCCCTTGGGGCAGATTCGCCTCCCGGTGACCTTCGGCACCTACGACAACTTCCGCACAGAGCTGATCGACTTCGACATCGCCCCCATCTCCCCCCCCGTACAATGCCATCCTCGGCTACCCGAACTTGGCCCGGTTCATGGCAGCGACTCACCCGGCGTACAACCTCATGAAGATGCCCGGGAGTAGCGGCGTCCTCACCGTGTCAGGAGACACAAGAGATGCACTGCAGGCGCTCAAGCTTGCTTTCAAGACGGCCGCGGTGGCGCAGCCCGCTAGCTCTGATGCCCTTGAGCACAAGGGGGCTGCGCCGGCCAAGAAGAAGCAGCTATTCACCCAAGACAAGGCGGAAACCAAGCAGGTACCAGTCGACGAGGATGTGTCCACCAATGCCACCTTCACCATAGGCGCCAACCTCGAACCCGAGCAGGAAGAGGCCTTGGTGAAATCCTGCGCGTGAACAAGAAGGTATTCGCGTGGGAACCTGATCAGCTAGCAGGGGTCCCGAGGGGTGTGATTGAGCATCACCTCAATGTGTGCCCCAATGTACGCCCCGTGAAGCAGAAGGAGAGGCGGCAGTCCACTGAGAAACAAGCTTTCATCATCCAAGAGACCCGCAAGCTAGAGGTGGCAGGGGTTATTCGCGAGGTCTGCTACCCAGATTGGTTGGCTAACCTGGTGGTCGTGCCGAAAAAGGGAGGAAAGGAACGCATGTGTGTCGACTTCACCAACCTCAACAAGGCCTGCCTGCAGGATCCATTTCCGCTTCCTCGCATCGACCAGATCGTCGACTCCACCGCTGAGTGTGACCTGTTGTGCTTCCTAGATGCCTTCTCGGGCTATCACCAGATCAAGATGGAGGTAGAAGACATGGGAAAAACGGCTTTCCTGACCCCATGTGGAGTGTACTACTATACATGCATGCCATTTGGGTTGCACACCGCAGGCGCGACCTTTCAGCGGCTGATGCACATCGCCTTGGGCCGGCAGCTCGGGAGGAATGCTGAGGCTTACGTCGACGACATTGTGGTTAAGTCTCGGGAGGCAAAAACCCTGATACAGGACTTGGAAGAAACCTTCGCGAGCCTCAATGAGGTGGACCTGCGGCTTAACCCGGAGAAGTGCGTGTTTGGAGTCCCCTCGGGCAAGCTCCTGGGCTTCCTCGTATCCCACAGGGGCATCGAGGCCAACCCGAAGAAGGTCAAAGCAGTCGAAGACATGAGCCCGCCAAAGACCCTCAGAGAAATGCAGAAGCTCGCCGGGCGTGTGACCGCGCTAGGACGTTTCATCTCCAAGCTGGGGGAACGAGCACTACCCTTCTTCAAGCTGATGAAGAAGAAAGGCCCCTTTGAATGGACTGAAGAGGCCGACAAGGCGTTCCAGGATCTCAAGAGGTACCTAATCAGCCCTCCGGTGATGGTGGCTCCGCGTCCTCGGGAGCCCCTGGTGCTCTACCTTGCAGCCACCCCCTACTCCGCCAGCACAGCCCTGGTGGCGGTTAGGGAAGAGCGTCGGACCAAGACCGCAACAACCGTCCGGGTCAAAGCAAAGACAAGCCAAGAAGGCCTCACGGAGACCGCGACCGCAGCCGAAAAGGATCAGCCGTAGCAGGGGAGCACCCCCGGAGCAGAAGAGGCCCCTCCAAGCGACCAGACGCTGGGGGCTCCGTCGTCTCAGGAGGCGCCCCAACCTCCGGAGGATGCGAGCAGCGCCAGCGCTCTCAACCTCGTCGAGCACCCCGTGTACTTTGTCAGCATGGTGCTAAGGGACGCGAGGGCGTGGTACCCTATGCCTCAAAAACTCCTCCTCGCGCTATTGGTAGCCTCACGCAAGCTACGGTACTACTTCCAAGGCCATCCCATCAAGGCCGTCTCAGCATACCCCTTGGAAAGGGTACTCAGGAGCCCCAACTCGGCTGGAAGAGTCGCTGAGTGGAACATCGAACTGCAAGCATTTCGGCTAGAATTCAGCATGACCAGAGTCATCAAGGGGGCCGCACTTGCAGATTTTGTGGCAGAATGGGCAGAGGCGTCAGGCCTCGAGGCTGGCGAGGACCGATCACTTTCCCCGGGAAGCGAGGCACCGGACGGCTGGGTCATGTACTTCGACGGGGCGTTCTCCCGAGATGGCGCGGGGACCGGCGCAGTGCTCGTATCTCCCACTCAAGACAAGCTCTACTACACCGTACAAGTCTGTTTCCAGCATGGAGAAAAGGTCTCCAACAACATAGCAGAGTACGAAGGCATGATAGCAGGCCTGAAAGCCGCAGTCGCCTTGGGGGTAAAGCGCCACATCATCAAGGGCGATTCACAACTCCTCGTCAACTTCTCCAACAAGATATACGAGCCGAAGGACGAGCACATGGAAGCCTACCTTGCGGAGGTTCGCAGGATGGAGAAATAGTTATGGGGGCTGGAGTTGCAGCATGTGCCCCGCGGCACCAATCAAGAGGCTGATGACATCGCCAAGAGGGCATCCATACGGCTGCCTCAGGAGCCTGGCGTCTTCGAGGAGCGACTCTTCAAGCCCTCAGCAGCACCATCACTATCAAGCACGGCGCAACCTCGAGAAGAGCTCCCTCAACCGCCTGCCTCGGGAGCCCCGGTGTGCGGCCCGGCCTCAGGGGCACGCCTGCTCCTGGCGTTGGAGCCTCAGGAAGGATGCTGGATTGCAGAGCTCAGGAACTACTTGACGCGAGGGACACTGCTGGAGCAGGAGGAGGAAGCGGAGCGTGTGGCGCGGCAGGCCACGACCTACTGCATCAAGGATGGAGAGCTCTACCGAAGGCGACCAAATGACGTGTCCCTACGTTGCATTTTCAGAGAGCAAGGGAAGGAGCTACTGGCAGACATACACGGTGGAGACTGTGGGCATCACTCGTCATCACGGACCCTCGTTGGCAAGGCGTTCTGCAGCGGGTTCTATTGGCCCACAGCACTCAGCGACGCCATTGAGCTGGTGAGGGCTTGTGAGTCCTGCCAATTCCACGCCAAGCAGATCCACCAGCTGGCGGGGGGTCTGCAGACTATACCCCTCTCATGGTCGTTCACAGTTTGGGGACTGGACATTCTGGGCCCGTTCCCTTGGGCGCCACGGGGCTATCGCTACCTCTACGTTGCTGTGCACAAATTCACCAAGTGGGCTGAGGTGGAAGTTGTCCGCACCAACCCAGCGGGCTCCGCAGTCAAGTTCATCAAGGGCCTTGTGAGCCGATTTGGGGTGCCTAACCGCATCATCACCGACAACGGTTCGCAATTCACCAGTATTAGGTGCCGGACGCGGCTTTTTCATTTGCTTTCTGCAGTTGGCTTGTTCTTTCCTATTTGAAGTTTTATTGAAGCTGTCGCCATCTCTGGCTTGTGACCCTTTGTCTTTTTCACTCACTTGCCTCGGTTTACCCTCACGCAAGTCTTGCGAGGGAGGTGCGCGGGCACCCTCGCGAGTGTTTTTTGCCCCGGTCGTTTGAAGCTCTCCTATCCAAGTCCGCAGAGGGAGCACCCCTCCCAGTCCTTGCCCCACGAGGAACGCGATGCTAGCACAAGACCTGGGTTGGTCGCCCCCACAACCAAAACCGGAAGCTACCCCTCTTGACTAATCGTTGCAGGACATAAAGCGCACGGCGAGGCCTCGGCCTCAGGAGGCGAAGACCACGACAAGCCTCCCCGAGTTAAGTAACTCCCGCACACGGGCACACGGCATGAAAACGTAGCACAGAAATAGCGGAAACAACACGATAATTAATGGTAACAATTCAACACGCCCCTGCGGGGCCCTGCACTACTTTCTCTTTTTTTGCGCAGAAAAGGAAGAAAGGCAAAATAGGCATGACTTGCTCAGCACCAGCTCGCGGCGAGAGCTCATACTACCTCCGGAGCTCAGCCAGATTCCCTCCTCTCACTTCACCGGCGCGCGATGGCGGACTGACCCGCTACCTTCCCCCAGGCGGGCGCGACGACGCGGGGGCTGGTCGCGACCCCCACTGGAGGAGCTGCTGTCTGAAGGAGAGTCGCCGAAGCTTGGCAAGCCCCGAGCGCCGCTGCCCACGTGTCTGCCGCCATCTTCATCCTGATCAATGCCGGGGCTGGGCGCCCGGCCGCGGTCATCGTCTTCGGGGTAGCATCCAGCACGGCGACCGTCTTCCCCGAACACTCTCACGTAGAGGGTGGCATCACCGTCGAACTTGAAGTGCAGGGTGCACCGCCGGCCCAGGCCACGCGCACGGGCAAAAATTTGCCAGCCGCGGGTCAGGGCCAAACCCCCGGCGGCGGAGACCTCCAGTGAAGCCCAGGAGGCCCTGCTGCAGCAACCGTCCGCCTGAAGCTAGAGGCCGCCCGGAGCGCCGACCGAAAGTTCCCCTACAAAGAAGCGAGGAAGCTGGAGCTAGGTGCTGGTCGGGTCCGCCGACCACACGACGAACTCCGGCAGCACCTCCGCTGAGTGGAAGCGCGGCCTGGGGGGTCGCGCAGCCACGATGTGCCTCCCATCGATGACCGGGCGCTCATTGCCGCGCAGGGAGCCGCCTCCACGACCACGGGAAGCCACCACGGGGGACGCAGGATGCTTGCGGGGGCGGCCCCGGCCGCGCTTAGTCAGAGGAGAGTCAGGCCCTTCTTGACGAGCCTTTCCCTTCTCCGCGGTCGAGAACCTCTTCGGCGGAGCCATGGGGATGGCGAGCAGCCGGGATGAAGAAGAAGAGGAGTAGCAGGGGGAGATCAACTGGAAGGGCTCACGTTGTTCCGTACTTATAGCCGGAGGAGGCCAACCGCCGGCCTCCACGATCGTGGGTAATCCTGACCCATTTTCGCATGCAGCGACCTGTCAAGTTGAAAGCACAAGTGCTCCCTAGGTGGTTTTGGTAATTAATGTCAACATATCTCTTGTTGGACTAACACTTTTATCTAGTATGTTTCAGATAAGTTCAACAATGGAGTGGCATGGACTAAAGGATGTGGGAACTCCTTCAAGATGCTAAGGACAAAGGATTGGCTCAAGCTTCAAGCTCAAGACTCTTCATTTTACATTTTAGTGATCCAAGATCACATTGAGTCTATAGGAAAAGCAAATACTATCAAGAAGGGATGAGGTGTTGCTTAATGAGTTTCTTGCTCCACAATGCTTAGTGATATGCTCCAAAACCCTCAACCACTTTCCCACTTCCACACATATGACCTAAACCTAAAGTCAAACTCGGCCACACCAATTCATTCTATCCGGCGCCATCGAGTTCAGATGTCATAGCCACTGCCACAAACCCTAGACAAATCGATCTCACCGATAGGGATCTCGGTCTCACCGAGATGGGATTGTAATCTCTCTGTGTATGTCCATTACCAAAATCAGTCTCACCAAGTTTGAGAAATCGGTACTACCGAGATTACAATGCAAACTTCCTGGTTAACTCATTACCAAAATCGGTCCTACCGAGTTTGTGTAATCGGTCCAACCGAGTTTGCCTGACCAACTCTCTGGAAAGCTTATTACCAAAATTGGTCCTACCAAGTTTGTGTAATCCGTCTGACCGAGATTACATTATGCCCTAACCCTAACCATATCGGTCCTACCGAGTTGCATATCGGTCCCACCGAAAACCCTAACGGTCACTAGATTTACTAAATCGGTCCGACCGAGTTTGTTGATTCGGTCCCACCGAGTTTGGTAAATTGTGTGTAATGGTTAAATTTTGTGTGGAGGCTATATATACCCCTCCACCTCCTCTTCATTCGTGGAGAGAGCCATCAGACTGAACCTACACTTCCAAATACATTTTAGAGAGAGAACTACCTACTCATGTGTTGAGGCCAAGATATTCCATTCCTACCATATGAATCTTGATCTCTAGCCTTCCCCAAGTTGCTTTCCACTCAAATCTTCTTTCCACCAGATCCAAATCCCATGAGAGAGAGTTGAGTGTTGGGGAGACTATCATTTGAAGCACAAGAGCAAGGAGTTCATCATCAACGCACCATTTGTTACTTCTTGGAGAGTGATGTCTCCTAGATTGGCTAGGTGTCACTTGGGAGCCTCCGATAAGATTGTGGAGTTGAACCAAGGAGTTTGTAAGGGCAAGGAGATCGCCTACTTCGTGAAGATCTACCGCTAGTGAGGCAAGTCCTTCGTGGGCGACAGCCATGGTGGGATAGACAAGGTTGCTTCTTCGTGGACCCTTCGTGGGTGGAGCCCTCCGTGGACTCGCGCAACCGTTACCCTTCATGGGTTGAAGTCTCCATCAACGTGGATGTACGATAGCACCACCTATCGGAACCATGCCAAAACATCCGTGTCTCCAATTGCGTTTGAATCCTCTAAAACCCTTCCCTTTACATTCTTGCTAGTTGCATGCTTTACTTTTCGCTGCTCATATACTCTTTGCATGCTTGCTTGTTATGTATTGTGAATGTTAAACTTGTGCCTAAACTCCACTTAAACTTAAAGAACTTAAAAATTGCAACTTTGGTACTTAGTGTCTAATCACCCCCCCTATAGACACCTCTTCTCAAGGTCCTACAAGTGGTATCAGAGCCAGGTTTCCATTGCCTTGGTTTAATCACCATTGGAGGAAGATGGATGAGTCTACTTTGGGGAGTCTTAGACATAGAGTGCCTATTCTTGATGGAGAGTGTTTTCATGAGTGGAAAAATGAGATGCTTGTAATTTTCAATCAATATCATTTGAACAAGTACATTGCTAGCCCTTATGCACCAAATGTTGATCCTATGCATCCTACCCTTGATGAGTCTATTGACATGATCCACAATTTTAGAACTGCCGAACTTATCATTAGAGGATTGCCTAGAAACTTGATCGGATGTTTGCCTACTCTTAATTTTGCCTACACTATATGTAAATTCCTTGAGGAACACTTTCCAAATTATTCGTTGAAAAATCTAGATGAAATTCTCCATAAGTCTATTGCTTTGAGTAAGATGAATACTAGTGATCCTATGTTTGGTGATCTTCTATTTGAGCTTACAAACCTTATGCGTGCCAAAGGAGATGTTGGAATTATTAGTGATATTATTTCCGAAGCTATAAAAATTCATAAGCAAGATCATTGTCAAACTCACTCTAACGAATCACCCTCTCTAGGATTTGATCCACCACATGACGATGTTGAACATGGATACTATGATGAGGATGATGATAGTGACTTCGATCTTGATGATGCAATGAGAAACTTTGGTCTTATGGCAAATCTTCGGGGATATATGTCAGGAGGAAAGGAATGGGTTCTTGATAGTGGATGTACCGATCACATGACCGGAGATAAAGACATGTTTCGCGAGCTTGCTGAAAATGATAGTCCTCGAAAGTATGTCACTTTCGGTGACAACTCAAAGGGTAAGGTGGCTGGCCTCGGTAAGGTGGCCATATCACAAGATAGCTCCATACAAAATGTCATGCTCGTTGAATCTCTTGGATACAACTTACTTTCAGTATCTAGACTTGCTGATTTCGGTTTCAATGTCCTATTTACTGAAGTAGATTGCCAAGTGTTTTGTCGAGATAATCATAAAATGGTCTTTACCGGTGTGCGTAGAGGTGATCTATACATTGTTGATTTCACTAAAAAGGCTCAACCTAAAACTTGCTTCATTGCTAAATCCTCAAAAGGTTGGTTATGGTATAAACGACTAGGTCACGTTGGCATGAGAAACCTTGACAAGCTTATTAAAGGGAATCATATCCTTGGTGTTAACGATGTCATATTTGATAAGGATAGACTTTGTAGTGCTTGTCAAGCAGGTAAACAGGTTGGAGGAAGGCATCCCGTGAAGAACATCATGACCACAAGGAGGCCACTCGAGCTGCTTCACATGGATCTTTTTGGTCCCAACTCTTACAAGAGTCTCTGTGGAAATTCTTTTGGTCTAGTTATAGTTGATGATTTTTCAAGATTTATGTGGGTGTTCATTCTCGATGATAAATCACAGGTCGAAAAGATCTTCAAAAACTTCGCTAGGAAGGCCCGAAATCAATTTGAAGTGAAGATCAAGAAGGTTCGCCACCTATCGGAACCACGCCAAAACATCCGTGTCTCCAATTGCGTTTGAATCCTCCAAAACCCTTCCCTTTACATTCTTGCAAGTTGCATGCTTTACTTTCCGCTGCGCATATACTCTTTGCATGCTTGCTTGTTATGTATTGTGAATGTTAAACTTGTGCCTAAACTCCACTTAAACTTAAAGAACTTAAAAATTGCAACTTTGGTACTTAGTGTCTAATCACCCCCCCTCTAGACACCTCTTCTCAAGGTCCTACACAAGTCATGCGATTGCCCAGGCGTCGTGGGGAAGCGGAGATGCCCACGTCCAATCAATCGCCATGCGGCGCCCAAGGCCGCAGGCTATTGTGGCCCGCGACGCTTCTAACTTGCCCCTTCGCTTCTCTGCTAAGCCAAGTCCGGGCGCGCCTTGGGCCCGGGGGCTACTGTCGGCGTTCTGGGAATGGGGGTCCCCAGACTTGCCTGCCTGCGGCCTGCGGCATGGCTCAAGTGGGGGCCTAGTGCAGCCCAACTTCATCAGCTCAAGCTCAAGACCCTCACGAGGGGCCAAGCCTCACGGGGCGGACGATAGGAAGCTTCCTCAGGAGCAGCCTCCCCAGGCAGGCTCGCGAGGAGGCAGAGAGATCAAGGCGGTGTATCTCCCGAGGAGACCGTGAAGCAAGCCATGACGATCGAAGACCAGGTGGGCGCCAGGCGGGCGCCAGCCTGCGTAGTGTCCTTGTTTCCCCTTCGGTGCAAAGGGGGCAAGCACAGGCCAAGGCATCAAGCAAAGGTTACCGTTTCGGTGCAACAAGACGAAGACCAGCAGAACGGCAGGATGGAGGTCATCGTGGAGCACAGGACGGCGTCATCGTCACAGCCTTTGGCAGCCGAAGACCAACTTTAGTCAGGATAAGTGTACTAGATGTTCCCCTTCAAAATGGCCAATTGTTGGCGCCCTTCCCGCTCATTATTTGGGAAGAGGCCCAGGGCCTCCCTCTATAAATAGGGCTAGCCACCACAG
Source organism: Aegilops speltoides (assembly GCA_021437245.1). Taxonomy (NCBI): domain Eukaryota; kingdom Viridiplantae; phylum Streptophyta; class Magnoliopsida; order Poales; family Poaceae; genus Aegilops; species Aegilops speltoides. Next base: position 204,259,341 of record CM038145.1, on the reverse strand, counting down.
GGTAGGGAGATCGAGCATCTATCTCAAGAGGACGCATAGACTAGAGAGAGGCGACTGAACTCACCCAAGCAGTTCATCGCACCAGCTCAAGAACAGCCCCTCGCGAGGCTGTTCTCCCTTTGTACTGTTCATCATCAACCCCTGAGGCAATCCACCACATCACACACTGGAGTAGGGTATTACACCACAATGGTGGCCTGAACCAATATAAATCTTGTGTCCCTTGTGTGTTCATCTTTCTTGCTTATCCTTGTAAGACTTTGAGATGTGAGCTGGTAGGGGAAGGATCTTCGTGCGCACCCCAGTGTTCGAACCTCAAGGGTCTGTCAGAACCCGAAATCCGACATAGACGTCCTCTACTTTGTTGTCGCAAGTTTGACGTGGCTGCTACGGGCTTCTAGTAAGAACCGTTCTTACCTACGCATCAAAACCACAATGGTATTTTGTTAAGTTTGTGGTTTTAACCTTCAACAAGGACCGACCGCAGTCAAATTCGATTCAACTAAAGTTGGAGAAACATACACCCGCCAGCCACCTTTATGCAAACCTAGTTGCATGTTTGTCAGTGGAACCGGTCTCATGAACGTGGTCATGTAAGGTTGGTCCAGGCCACTTCATCCAACAATACCGTCGAATCAAAATAAGACGTTGGTGGTAAGCAGTATGACTATCACCTCCCACAACTCTTTGTGTTCTACTCGTGCATATCATTTACGCATAGACCTGGCTTGGATGCCACTGTTGGGAAACGTAGCATGCAATTTTAAAAAATTTCCTACGCTCATGCAAGATCTATCTAGGAGATTCATATTAACGAGGGGGGGGGGAGAGTGTCCACGTACCCTCGTAGACCGAAAGCAGAAGCGTTTGTTAACGCGGTCGATGTAGTCGAACTTCTCGTTCCGACCGAACAAGCACCGGACGTGCGGCACCTCCGAGTTCTGCACACATTCAATTCGATGACGTCCCTCAAACTCTTGATCTAGCAAAGTGTCGAGGGACAGTTCCTTCAGCATGACGGTGTGGTGACGGTGATGGGGAAGTGATCTGCACAGGGCTTCGCCTAAGCACTACGTGAATATGAATGGAGGCGTAAACTGTGGAGGGGGGAGGGGGTGGGGGGCACCGCACACGGCAAAAAATGTTTGATGTGTATTCTAGGTGCCCCCTCCTCACGTATATAAAGGAGGGAGGGGGAGAGGGGCAGCCCTAGGCATGCCCAAGTAGGAGGAATCCTACTTGGGCTCCTAGTCCAAGTCGGCCTCCCCCTTTCCTTTTACTGGAAGGGGGAGAAGGGAAGAAAGGGGGGAGAAGGAAAGAGGGGGGCACCGCCCCTCCTCCTAATCCTATTAGCCTCCTTCCTTGGAGTGGGAACCCATATGTGGGCTGGTGTGCTTCCTCCTAAGGCCCATATGGCCCATATCTTCCCCCGGGGGGTTACAGTAACTCTCCCGGTACTCCGATATGTACCCTATACATTCCGGAACACTTCCGATGTCCGAATACTATCATCCAATATATCAATCTTTACCTCTCGACCATTTCGAGACTCCTCGTCGTGTCCGTGATCTCATCCAGGACTCCGAACAACATTCGGTCACCAAATCACATAACTCATATAATACAAATCGTCATCGAACGTTAAGCGTGCAGACCCTATGTTTTCGAGAACTATGTAGACATGACCAAGACTCCTTTCCGGTCAATAACCAATAGCGGAACCTGGATGCTCATATTGGCTCCCACATATTCGACAAAGATCTTTATTGGTCGAACCGTTATGACAACATACATTATTCCCTTTGTCATCGGCATGTTACTTGCCCGAGTTTTGATCGGCGGTATCTCCATACCTAGTTCAATCTCATTACCGGCAAGTCTCTTTACTCATTCCGTAATGCATCATCCCACAACTAAATCATTAGTCACATTTATTGCTAGGCTTATTATGATGTGCATTACCGAGAGGGCCCAGAGATACCTCTCCAATACTCGGAGTGACAAATCCTAATCTCGGTCTATGCCAACCCAACAAAACACCTTCGGAGATACCTACAGAGCATCTTTATAATCACCCAGTTATGTTGTGATTTTTGATAGCACACAAGGCATTCCTCTGGTATCCGGGAGTTGCATAATCCCATAGTCAAAGGAATATGTATAAGTCATGAAGAAAGCAATAGCAATAAAACTTAACGATCATTATGCTAAGCTAACGGATGGGTCTTGTCCATCACATGATTCTCCTAATGATGTGATCCCGTTTCATCAAATGACAACACATGTCTATGGTTAGGAAACTTAACCATCTTTGATTAACGAGCTAGTCTAGTAGAGCCTTACTAGGGACACTGTGTTTTGTCCATGTATCCACACATATATCAAATTTCCAGTTAATACAATTCTAGCATGAATAATAGACATTTATCATGGTATAAGGAAATATAAATAACAACTTTATCATTGCCTCTAGGGCATATTTCCTTCAAAAAATGTATCCCATTTGGAGCAGGTTTGGGTATAAGCTTCTAACATACCAGAGCTTCTGACAACAAGCCTTATGGTTCCGGTAGGGAATGTGCCTCCTTGGTGAATGAAACGATATTTGTTGCCTCTTCCTGTTTTCATGTTTTTCCTAGTGGCAACATAGAGCAATAAGAGTGTCGTGTTAAAATTTGCAATTTCGGGGTTCGTTTGGACATTTTTATATATTAACTGAGTTTTCTAGCCATTTTATGTGCATAATTCAAATTTGAACTACACGCACATGCTCTAGTGCAGAAAAATCGGTTGACATATCAATGTGTGTCTTTTGGTGCGTGCTTAGGTCCCATGCAAGAAATGGGAATTAATTTCAAACACTAGGGCACTATCGATTGCCGGCAAAATGTTGAGATACTTTGGTTTTAAATTCTAGTATATCCAAAACTCGTCTAAAATTCATGAAACTTGGCATGCTATCATGGAATGGCACCCGACATGCTGTGGTATTTTTTGTGTCCATGTTGATAGAAGGCGCACTCAAATAACAACCAACAAAGGCATTTTGAAACAAATAGCTGCCACTTTAACATCTCAAACGTTTCTACAATTAAAATCAGATGTGTTCTGTTAACCATTCACGTGACACCACGCATCACACTTTTAATGGATAGGAGGTTCCGTGCGGACTGCTGCTTGACTGAACGGAAGCCAAGGGAAAATGTGCCGAGCAGGATTTGTGCAGCTCTTGATCGCAAACATTTTAGATAGAACACCCGTATGCAAACAGACAGCTTCCCTAGTAAGCCAAGGGAAAATGTGCCGAGCAGGATTTGTGCAGCTCTTCATCGCAAACATTTTAAATAGAACACCCATATGCAAAGTGATACCTATGGTCTTCCCAGTAAGCCAAGGGAAAATTCGTCGCGTAGGATTTGTGCATCTCTTTAACGCAACCGGTTTAGATTGAATACGGTATGCAAAGCGAGACTTTGGCGCTAAGCCAAGAGAAAATGTGGCACGCAGGATTTGTACATCCCTTCAAAGTAAATGGTTTTTTGGGATGACCCGTGTGCAACCACGTATAGACAATTTGGTAAGATTTGCAGCTGTCATATTGGTTATATTGCCATTTGTCAAACTGGAAAGATTGACATTTGTTGATCTAGTAAACTTGCCCTTTGTCAACCTTGTAACACCACCATTTGTCAACATATGCAGCTGAAAATCACTAGAACTATCTAATTTTTGCAACTAAAATTCAGTAATTAAGCATATATTTCATTCATAGATTAAGCAATCGTTCTTTATACAAACAGTTCAACTCGATAGCTGAACCGACCAAACTATTCCCCAATTGTTGCCAACCACGTACTGAAATAGCTAGTTCAACTATATATACTAGCTAATTTTAAGTACATTGTATAGTTCAACCACATCTATAGTTAGAAACTAAACAAAATAGCCCCTGAATACTACTACTACGGAGGGGCTTTGTACTACTTCTGGCAGCCTCTCCTCTATTGAGCGCGCTTAGTAAGAGGCATAGGAGGAGGAGCCTACCAACGAGCTGGACCACTGCAATACGGTGCCTCCCGCTGCCGCACCTTTAGTGACGCTCACCTCGAACGCCCTCTGCTGCTCCAGACGACCCCTCTCCAAGTGGCAGGACTCCTTGTAGTCCTCCTGATTCCTCGCCTCTGGGTGGCGTGTGCTGCTGCCATGACGGCGGTAAGGCTCTTTGCATGCTTGACGAGGCGCTCCTCCTTTTCCCGCGGGAACCTGATGTAGCGCGTAAGGTTGCTGACGCACGTGCGGGCCTCCACCTCCACCTCCCGCCTTCGGGCGGCAGTGGCGGAGCGGGTGATGAGCCCAATGGTTGACGGTGGGCTAGCGGCCATGACAGCTGACGATGGGATGGCAGCCACGGCAAGCAATGATGGGGTGGCAGCCACGACCACCACCTCCCGCCTTCGGGCCATGGTGGCGGAGCGGGTGATGGCTACGGTGGCCGACCGTGGGGTGGCGGCCACGATGGCCACCTCCCGCCTTCGGGCCATGGCGGCGGAGCGGGCGATGGCCCTAGCTTCTTGCGGTGGTGTGGCGGCCATGGCAGCACACGGTGGGGCCGTGGCAATGATGACCGGCAACAGCTGCTGACGGGCAGCGGCGGCGGAGCATGTGGTGGGTGTTCGATGCACACCCAACATGGACGCCACATGCAGTACACTATGCCGGGGACTGCGCCGCCGCCGCGGTGTAGCCTCCCAGCTAGAGCTATCCTCTGATGACGGCGGAGTGGCAGAGCGACGATGACGGACCGGTGCCATTGGCGATTGTGGGAGAAGCAGATGAGATAAGCTACTAGGAGGGAGGGGAAAATGCCACGCAGGACTCGCCGGTCGTGAGGGTTTATATAGTAGGCCGGTAAGCATTTGGATTTTGGGGGATTTCACCGAGTCAGGGGGGAAGCTTGCGCGGGAACCTGCGCGGTTGCGCGGGAACGGGCTCACCACTGTTTGGCCAAAAGAACGCCCCCGCATAGTACTCAAGCTTGCGCTCGAAGCCGTCTGCGGCAACGGGGTGACAAGACATGCGAAAGGAGGATGAAAGGACACGTACACATACGGTTAATAAAAAAACATTTGTGATTTAATTACCTACTACCTCCGTCCTGGTTTATAAGTTGTCTATGTATTTTTGTGCCAAATTTTGACTAGAGATTTAACTAATAAAATACGAATGCATGTCACCAAAGATTATATCATTGGATTCGTATTTGAACATAATTACCAATTATATAATTTTTATAACATGCATTAACATTTTGTTGGTTAAATTTATGGTCAAAATATGGCACAGAATATAAAGGGAACTAATAGACCAAGACGGAGGTAGTAGCACATGGCCGCTCTCTACGCAGCATCGCAACTGCCGGCCGACTTGTAGACGACCATTCCCTGCGTGTTGAACTTCTCTATGCATGTGGTTGCTCGCGGTTGAGGCGGCTGCGGTGTGCTCTGCTTGTGTTCCTCCAGGCGCTCTGCCCTCGTCCCTCCACATGCGGTGCCAGTGTTTGGGGCCGGCGCACGATCACGTACGTTCGTGATGCCATTATGCATGCGGTTGCGCCGGGCGCGGCGCCACAATGCAGTTACCCTCTGCAAAAACTGTCTTGCGAACATGCCGAGAATCCAGGCCGCCCAGCCCCCATTTATTCCTACGGCCATTTACCTTGATCTCTTGCACCAAACGACACAATAAGCACACCCACGACGACACATACAGAGAGGACATCCAGCGGTTCCAATGGCGCTCTCCATGGCTCCAATGGCGCTCCCAGCGGTCGACGATGACAATGGGGGGCAGTTGACCACGCATCATGTAGTGGACACCCACGTGGGGAAGGCCCTCTCGGTTGTGTACACGAACGAGCTGGTCTAGGTGGAGAGCTCCATGCAAACTATGGAGCAGTTGCTTGCTAAGGACAAGTAGCAAGTGGTCGGCTTCGACCTTGAGTTCACCAGCGGTCGTGCCGGGCACGATCAGAAGGTTGTCGTCGCCCAGTTGTGCATGCGACATGACGTCCTTGTCTACCACAAGGCCTTGCGAGCATTTCTCCAGTTTTATCAATAGCTCCGACTACAGTTTCACTATGGTGGACACCACCAACGATCTAAAAGCGCTCGAGTTTTCGGGCTTGACCTACCAGAATCTTGTCAACATCCGTGACCACTACAAGGTCTGGGGCAGCGAGAACAACATATAGAACTCCTTGGTTGACCTCACCTCGGCCATCATCAACCCCTACTACATGAAGATGAAGGATTAGAGCAAGAAGGACAAGAATGCCTGGCAAAGTGTCTGGCATCAGAGACTAGATGAACAACACGTCAAGTACGCGACCAACGACGCATACACTAGCTATGAGATGTACATGTGGATCATTGACATGAGGAAGTGTCTTCTTCCTAACCCAAACAAGTGATCGAGCCACAGAGCAGTGGCAGCAGCGTCACAAGAAGTAGATGACTAGACGATCGTTTCTCCTTGTTTAGAATGCGTGCAATTGTTTATTGAGGTGTGTGTGAATGATCTGTACAGTCACTTATGTAATTGGATGTTTATTATATGTATATATATAGATACATATATATATATATATGTTATTCTTCTGTAGAGAGAGCAAATCACATGGCTTATTAGCAGCAATCGTCTATGTTATTACTAGTCTTTGCACACATTTCTGATTACGGACCTGTTTGTCATGTATCACACACATCTTGTTCAGTTGAACTGTTTCTGTTGTCCTGGCTTGTCGTAAACAGTTCATCCGAGTGAACTGTATGCCCTCCATCGCACACCTATGATCTGGCAGACCGTTCCTATTGTGTTGCCCAATCACATACAGTTCATCCCAGTGAACGGTATGCCGTATATCGCACACACCCTCATCTTGCTGCCCATTTCTATTGTTCTACCTCATCACAAACAATTCATTGAACTGAACCGTATGCCCCGCATCGCACACGGAACTAAAATATGAACCATGTTTGATGTATCTGCCATCGCAAACATTTTGCATCTTTTTTGATGGTTTTTTTACATCACTGTTTGTGATTAATGCACCGCACACAGTTTCATCGAAGGGTCTCTGATTGGACTTAGTGTCTGGACCAACCTACAGTAGTAAAAGGCTTGTGGCGGCGATAAAATTGTTCCAGGTCTCGTTCCGAGGGTTTCTGAATATATGTGAATTTGTAGGACAAGAATTAGGGCAATCTGAGGCTCAGGGACCCTGCAAGCCCGGGTGGGAGCCACCCCAAGCCTCACCGTCCACCCTTTGTGGAAGCCCCATGGGTCTTTCGGTCTCCTCTTGAAGCTTCTAGTGTTTCTTTTGGTGTAGAAAAAATCGTCACAAATTGGCATCGTGTTCGGACCTCCGTAGGTATTGATTTTCTGTAAAACCAAAAACAAGCAAAAAAAACAGCTTGCACTAGGCACTAAATTTAATATGTTAGTCCTGAAAAATAATATAAAATAATGGAAAATGTATGTAAGAATGGTAATATAATAACATGAAACAATCAAAAATTATAAATACGTTAGAGACATATCAACATCCCAAGCTTAATTCCTGCTCGTCCTTGAGTAGGTAAATGATAAACAAAAATAATTTTTGATGTTGAATGCTACCTAACATGTTTATGAACAATCAATATAACTCATGTTATGAATACATAATTGCACAAATGAACAATCATTGACTTTCAAGATAAAAATGCTAAAGGATGTAATCCTCCAAACACTTAATTATGATAAGCATGGCACACTCAGTCTTCCTAGTATAAAGACAAAAATTCATGAAAAATCCTAGTGCCAAACCAAGCAATTAAACCATACTTTTCTCGCTTCAGCTTTCAACTCTCACGCACTACTTGAGCGTGAGCCACAGTCTTAGCACTTTGGATGGCAAAGAGAATGATGATCGGGATTTAAAGAAATGATGATCCGACCTTAGCTTCGCCCATGGTCCCTTCTCTCTTTTTCTCTCATTTTTCTTTTTATTTTTATTTTTCTCATTTTTTAGAACAATATGATGAACCTCATCCCCACTTTTTGGAGGATTCATCAGTCTCCATCATTCTTTACCTCGCTTGGACAATGCTCTAATAATGATCATCACACTTCTTTTTTACTTACAACTCGATAAACTAGAACAATATGACTCTATATGAATGCCTCTGGCAGTGTACTAGGATGTGCAGTGATCTAGCGTAACATGTATTACAACGATGAACGGTGGCTTTGCCACAAATATCATGTGAGATCTATACGATCATGCAAATAATATGATGATGAACACACATGTCATGTGGATAGTAACCGTGGAAGTTGCATGGCAACATATCTTGGAATGGCTATGGAAATGCCATGATAGGTAGGTATGGTGGCTGTTTTGAGTAAGGATATAATAAGGCTTATGTGTGATAGAGTATCATATCACGGGTGTCGGTGTCAAAACCGGCGGATCTCGGCTAGGGGGTCCCAAACTATGCGTCTAAGGCTAATGGTAACAGGAAGCGGGGGACATGATGTTTACCCAGGTTCGGGCCCTCTCTATGGAGGTAATACCCTACTTCCTACTTGATTGATCTTGATGAATATGAGTATTACAGGAGTTGATCTACCACGAGATCATAATGGCTAAACCCTAGAAGACTAGCCTATGAGGTTATGATAGTTGTGTCTAAACCTAGAAGTCTAAACCCTCCGGTTTATATAGACACCGGGGAGGACTAGGGTTGTACAAACTCGGTTACAGAGAAAGGAATCTACATATCCGAATCGCCAAGCTTGCCTTCCATGCAAAGGAGAGTCCCATCTGGACACGGGAAGAGGTCTGCTATCTTGTATCTTCATAGTCCAACAGTCCGGCCAAAGTATATAGTCCGGCTGTCCGAGGACCCATTAGTCCAAGACTCCCTCAGTAGCCCCTGAACCAGGCTTCAATGATGATGAGTCCGGCACGCAGATTGTCTTCAACATTGGAAGGCGGGTTCTTTCTTCGAATACTCCAACATAGTCTTCCGAACATAGAAAACATGTCCGGTTCTGCAAAACAAGTATCATATACAACCGTAGAGAGTATAATATTTCACAAGTCCAATCCGCTGACAACATTTCATAGCGTGACATCACGCCACTGCCCGGTCATTATTCGAACCATTTTTTAGCTTGCCGCTCCATTTTTGAGGCGCGGTTTCACTGGCACGTCTTGTCGAAGCAGAGATCATGTCCCCTTATCACGGGATTCTCATCAATATGAGCATGGGAACCCAACCGTGTCATCTGCATGGCGCTTGGGGATTAGGCAAATTTTAAGGCGAGCAGGGAGGCGCATGACTTTTACTGCCTTTATAAAGGGATAAGGATTCATCCTTATTCATCCACGCCTTCTCCTTCCTCTGCCTATCCATTCTCGAGCTCTAGCGCTCAAGCTCTCGCCTTCTCCGCCCAAAAAAGCACTACAATCATGTTCGGATCCGGAGCTGGAGGCAAGTGGATGGCCTCCTCTGTCAAGAAGAAGGACATCAAGGAGCTCCGGGAGGCCGGGTACCTGGCCAAGGACATCGCTCATCGACTTCCGGCCAAGGGACAAATCGTCCCCACCCCGGAGCCCCAAGAGAGGGTGGTGTTCCTCACACACTTCGTCCGCGGGCTGGGATTCCCCCTCCACCCGTTCGTCCGTGGACTGATGCACTACTACGGTCTGGACTTCCATGATTTAGCCCCCAACTCTATCCTGAACATCTTGGATTGTCGTGTGCGAGGCCTTCCTCCGCATCCCACCTCACTTCGGCCTATGGCTGAAGACCTTCAATGTGAAGCCGAAGGTGGTGAGCGGCCAACAAGCAGAGTGCGGAGGCGCAATGGTGGGCAAGATGCCCAATGTCACCTGGCCTAAAGGCTCCTTTGTGGAGACTGTAAAAGGGTGGCAGTCGGGGTGGTTCTACATCACCGAGCCGCACGACACCAATTGGGCGGCGGCCCCCGCATTCTGATCCGGAGTCCCGATGCGCCTCACCTCTTGGCAAGAGAAAGGCCTAGCCTGGGCTCTTCGGACGAGCTGACAGGGCTCTAGACGTGCGTCCAGAACATGATAAACAAGAGAATCAAGCTCATCAACATGATCCAGGTTATGCTCGTTCACCGGATCCTTCCGTGCCAACGCCAGACTTGCTATTTGTGGGAGTCTGATCTGGCCAAGCACCAGACGCTGCAAGAGCTCTTCGGCATGACGCACGAAGACATCTGGAAGGTGCTCTTCAAGGATAGCGAGACACCACCGCCCACGACCGAGGATCGTGGGCTTAGCACAAAATGCCAGGCTAATCCGGTGAGTTCTTTCATGTTTTCAAGGTATACCCTTTACTGGCATATTTGAGGAAGGGATCTAAGCCTCCCTACCAATTTTTTCAGGCCTGGATAGAGATAGTGGAGCGGATTAACTGTCTGGCTCCGCTGCCCGAAGATCCAGAAACCCTGCTTCTGACGAAGATGCTGTTTCCGGCGCCTTATGAGGTTCCCTAGAAGAAGGCCAAGAAGAAGGCCAAGGGGACGAGAGATGGTCTCCGTCACAAGGGCGCATCGGACGCAATGTCCGAATACAACAAGGATCACTCCTCCATCGCCGAAGGCGACGAGGAAGAGGAGGAGGAAGAAGAAATCCATGCCCCTTGCTGGGGGGAGAAAGAAGAGGACGGCCTCCACGCATGGGGAGGCCAAGGCGTCCAAGAAGGGGAAAACTTCCCTTCCGGACAACTCTGCGGCGGCCACCAACAGCGGCGGGGAGTGGGAGCCCAGGGTCAAGCCCCTGGCCCAATCGTAAGTGTCCGGACATGGTAGTATTTCCGGCCTTTTTACTTTATTGTTTTTTAATGTGCCAACTCCACCGGTGACCTTTGTCCATCCAGAGGCACCGGATAGATTGCTGGAAGCGCTGCGAGGCGCTTCCATTGTTGAGGAACACTGTACTCTTATGAGTACGGTGATTGAGAAGATCCAGTCCACCAAGAGCGGACTGACCAAAGCCTGCACTAGCCTTCTAACAGGCTTTGAGGTAAGTAATATAGTTTTAAAAGAATGTCACAGTATAGACAGTAGCCCCTGATGCTTTGTCCGGTGTTCGGAAAGGAAAGCTGAACAGAGGATCAAATAATTTTCACAGGAGTCTAATCTGATATGTCTATGTGAATAAGCAGGCATCACTACTGGCTACGACCGCTCACACTTCAGAAGTCTCCGGACTGAAGCAGAATCTGGAGCGGGCCGAGGAAGAGCTCGGCCATGTGAAGAAGCAGCTGGAGGACAGCCAAGGTATGCAGTAACCTGCGCGTATATTTAGGAAGGATGAATGGTTCGTGCTGACTAAAGTGTCATGAACTTTATTAGGGGCCACGATCGAAGTAGCGGCCCTCAAGAAGGCATTGGTCGAGGCTGAGGACAATGCGGCCAAGGAACGCGCCGTGTGCGAGAAGCAGGAGGCCCAGGTCAGCGAGGTCCAGCAAGAGCTCGAGGACGCCATCAAGAAGTACGAGTCCTTGGAGCGCGGTTTTAAGAATCAAGAGTCCGAACTTGCCAAGGCCCGCCAGAGTGCGAACGATGCCCGAGCCAAAGCCTAGGGCGCCCTCCAGGAAATCCAGGCAGCCAAGAAAATCGCAGCGGGTAAGGCTTTCATTATGCATAGTAGTCATGTGAAGGAAAGATTCCTTTTACTGACCCGAATTTGGAGTTCTTCAGGGGCGTTTGCGGATCTGCCGCGCAGCATATCAGACGCTATAGAATTCTATCGAGCCGAAGAAGGGAGCTCTACGGAGAAGTTGTTCTGGTCTCAATACCTTGGACCAGAACATCTAGTGCCCTTTAGCGACCAGCTGAAACAGCTAGTCGAGCTACATAAGGCGGCCGAGCTAGCTATGCAGGACTTAATAATCTGGCTATGGCCTGCCAAGGCCATGCCTAGCAGCTACTTCAGACTCATGAAGCGGCTTGTCAGTGCCTGCCCTCGGCTTGAAGCCATAGAGCGGTCGGTCTGCATTGAAGGTGCGCGAATGGCCTTTGCCCAGGCCAAGATGCGTTGGGCGAAGATGGATGCCACGAAGCTGATGACCGAGGGGCCACCTGCGGGCAAGGAGCACCGCCGACCCGAACTGTATTTTGACAGTGTCCTGGAGGGATCCCGCCTTGTGGCGGAGCAATGTGCTAAGTATGTCATATTCCCATGAACGCACTAATGTTATCCTGTCCTGTAATATTAAACAAAATCGTTATGTAATATAATGCTTGTTTATTTAAAATTTTACCTCCTGTGCAGCCGTTTATGAAATCTAAGAGTTGGCCAGTCGTCGGCTTCTGCCCTCACGTATATAGTACGGGGGTGTTCGGGATAAATCTAAACACTCTTTACTCCAAATTTTGGTCCTTAAAGGAGGTGTTTAGCGCAACGAACAAGGCAATCAGACTATACGGCTTTATCACCCTCACTTAGCCATAGGAGTTTGACATTGAAAATTTTGGCGCAGCCCCTGGTGTTCGGAAGGCCGAACTTGGGGCGCTATACATGCCTAATTGGATAAAAACCGATTCGTCGCATAATGCGGAAAAAATCTCTAAGGATTTGGAACCTCTCGAACAGCTGACCAACTCTCGCCGCATAATGACAGTCAGTTTTTGGCTTTCTCTACTGAGGTGCTCGTCTAGAAGAACCGGGATACAATCGCAGTAGTTCTCCCTTTACTACCCTAGCCGATATAGCGGAACATATGGTAGTAAGCACAGGAGCCGGGCAACCCAACTATTGACCATAGACATGATTCAGAGCCGATGCATATAATGTTATAAGTCCGGGGTGCCAAACTGTATTGTAAACGTGTTCGGACTTTATTACCGTATTGCGGGTCGTGATGAAGCCCCTGGCGAAGTAATGCGTACCAGAGTGTACAGGTGCAACAGATAATAAATACAACGACAAGGAAAAAAATCAAGTAATAAGCTGACGCCGCAAATATTGAGCTGCAAATTATTTTCCATTGTAATTTGATTAATACGTCGAGGCGTACTTGTACAAGTAATGCGGTAAGCAAATAAGGCTATTTGACATGCCATGACCAAGGGCGAGCTGCGTGTGTGTATTTAAAACAGGTATAACGATCATTAGAAGAGACCACCTAGGGATGCCCTTGTACGTCAAAGCTCCTTGCCTTCTTGGTGTATCTGTCCTGTGATAGGTCCGATGATCAGGTTATCAGAAAAGCCTCGAGAAGGGAAAAACCTGAAATGAAAAAGAAAAAGTGAAGGTATGCAGATCCAAGGGCGGTTGAGCCACATTATGGATCACTGTCTAGCTATGCCTCCGTCCATGCCCATGGTATTTTAAGTGCGTAGTTATGTACGCGCGGCACAAATTTCACCGCTTGATTGGGACTGGGACGGAAGCTGAATTACTAGTCATGCTCTGGACGAGCTGGACTGTCCTGCTGCAGAGTAGTTCGGACTCGCTTGACGGTGTCCAGGAGCTTTACTGCCGTATTGAGGTTCTGCCTAAAAAGGCTGCTCTGTACTTCTGCTACAAGGGCCGCGGTGTGCTCCTCTGTATGGAGGGAGCGTTCCGTATTTCCGTTGACCATTATGACACCGCGTGGTCCGGGCATCTTGAGCTTGAGGTAGGCATAGTGCGGCACCACATTGAATCGAGCGAATGCGGTTCGTCCGAGCAGTGCATGATAGCCACTTCAGAAGGGGACGATATCAAAGATCAACTCTTCGCTTCGGAAATTATCCGGGGATCCGAAGACCACTTCCAGTATGATTGAGCCCGTACATCAGGCCTCTACACCTGGTATGACACCTTTAAAGGTGGTTTTGGTGGGCTTGATCCTTGAGGGATCGATACCCATTTTGCGAACTGTATCCTGATAAAGCAGGTTCGGGCTGCTGCCACCGTCCATGAGGACTCGCGTAAGGTGGAATCCATCAATAATTGGGTCAAGGACCAGTGCGGCTGAACCACCATGATAGATACTGGTCGGATGGTCCCTGCGATCGAAGGTGCTCAGACAGGAGGACCATGGGTTGAACTTTGGGGCGACTGGCTCCATCGCATTGACGTCCCAGAGTGCACGCTTGTGCTCCCTCTTGGGGATATGGGTGGTGTATATCATGTTCACCGTTTTGACTTGGGGGGGGGGGATTTCTTCTGTCTACCTGTGTTCGATGGTCTGGGTTCCTCGTCATCGTCATCGCTTTGCGACCCTTTCTCCTTATTCTCGGCATTTAACTTGCCGGCCTGTTTGAAGACCCAACATCCCCTGTTGGTATGATTGGCTGGTTTATTAGGAGTGCCATGGATTTGGCATGGTCGATCTAGTATGCGGTCCAGACTGGACGGGCCCGGATTATTTCTCTTGAATGGCTTCTTCCGCTGACCAGACTTAGAACCACTGAATCTGGCGTTGACCGCCGTGTCTTCGGTGTTATCACTGTTGTTTCGACGCTTATGTCTATTCCGCCGGGGCATGCCGTTGCTGTTTTTGGCTTTAGAAGTGCCAGGTTCGCTTGTACTGTTGTTGCTACGAGGTAGCCAACTGTCTTCGCCCGCACAGAAGTGGGTCATGAGTGTCGTAAGGGCTTGACATGGACTTTGGTTTTTCCTGGCCAAGGTGTCTGGCCAGCCATTTGTCGCGGATGCTGTGCTTAAAGGCTGCTAGGGCTTTGGCATCCGAACAGTCAATGATCTGGTTCTTTTTAGTTAAGAATCGAGTCCAGGATTTCCTGGCTGACCCTCCGGGCTGTTGGATTATGTGACTTAAGTCATCGGCATCCGAAGGTCGGACATATGTGCCTTGGAAGTTGTCGAGGAAGGCGTCCTCCAAATGCTCCCAGCTGCCCATGGAGTTTTCGGGCAGACTGTTCAACAGTACCTAGCTGGTCCCTTGAGCTTGAGCGAGAGGTATTTGATGGCGTGAAGATCATCACCACGGGCCATATTAATATGGAGAAGAAAGTCTTCAATCCATACCGCGGGGTCTGTTGTGCCATCATATGATTCGATATTCACGGGTTTAAACCCTTCTGGGAAATCATCTCCCATTACTTTGTCAGTGAAGCAAAGGGGGTGTGTGGCACCTCTATATTGGGCCAAGTCGTGACGTAGCTCAGATGGAGTTCGTCTGCGGTTTTTGGCCCGGGTGTGATTATGTTTGTCACGTTCAGCCGGATGGCCATTGTCGCGCGTCGGTGCACGCCCCCGTGATCCATAGATCGATCTTGTCTGGCCTGCTCTGTTTTCCAAATCATGCCGCGGGTCATGTGTATATCCCCGAGCTGTTGTATTTCTGTTTGTTTGGCGAGGTAGTGCGGGCTGGTGTTCGGCTCGAGGTGCTGCTTTGTCCTGGCCACGTGGTGGTCGGTCGGCCGCATTGTACCTTGGTAGGACAGGCTCCAGCGCCTCGTCATCGAACTGTGGTAACAGCTTGCGCTTCGGGTAGCTTTTGGTTGGGTGCTCGAGGCCATACTCCTCGGCTGCCAGGACATCAGTCCATCTTTCATTGAGCAGATCTTGATCAGCTTGAAGCTGTTGCTGCTTCTTTTTCAGGCTTCTCGCAGTAGCAATTTGCTGACGCTTAAAGCGTTCCTGTTCGGCGGGCTCCTCAGGCACGATGAAATCTTCGTCACTGAGGCTCACCCTGTCCTCGGAGAGCGGAAGGTAGTTACTATCCTCCGGGTCTTCGTTCATGGCCTATTCGCCAGGGCTGACTCGCCCATCCTCCCGTTCCTCCAGCTCGGAGGTTGGCTCAACGGGGTCTTCATTGTTTTCGGCATCGTCCGGAGTGTTATTTTCTCCTATGAAGGTATTGCTATTTTTACTACAGCATGTCTTAGAGCGGCGTCGCCGACGTCGGCGCTTTGGCTATGTCTCAAGAGGTTTATCCTCGACTGGATTATCATTGCCGTCCTTGTTTTCTTTGGGTGTATCCACCATGTATATGTTGTATGAGGAGGTGGCTGTCCAACGCCCTGTATGCGGTGGTTCCTGCTCCTCTCCAGCATCGTCGTCCATACCGTCGATGTCTTCAGAGCCGTAATCAAGCATGTCGGTTAAGTCGTTGACACTGGCTATGAAGTGGGTGGTGGGCGGGAAACAAAGTTCTTCGTCGTCCGCATCCCACTCGAGCCGAACATAGTTCGGCCGAGAGTCCCCCGACAAGGAGAGGGATTTAAATGAGCTTAACACGTCACCAAAAGGCGAGTGCTGGAAGATGTCCGCGGAGCTGAACTCCAAGATCAGCGCCCAATCAGGTTCGATGGACGCGGATGTACATGGTCCGGAACCCATGGTCGGAAACGAGCCCGAGGTTCCGGTGACACAAGCCCAGCTCGATGTTGGGTGTGTGTGCGGCTCGAGCGCCGCTGAGTCTGCGTCCTCCATGGCGGGGTTAAGCTTCCCATCTTCGGACGACGCAGTCCGCTCCGGCTCTAGGGCCAGGGCGGTCACAGGCGCTACCTCCTGCATGTGGCCCGATGACAGATCTAGGTCATGTTCATCGTAGTGGCCGGGGACAGTCGTCATGGGCTCAAACCCGTCGAAGATCAAGTCTCCACGGATATCGGCCACAAAATTCAGGCTTCAGAATCTGACCTAATGGCCAGGGGCGTACCTATCGATCTGCTCTAGATGGCCAAGCAAGTTGGCCCGCAGTGCGAAGCCGCCGAATACGAAGATTTGTCCGGGGAGGAAGGTCCCCCCTAGACTGTGTTGTTTTAGATGATTGATGGAGCCATCAAGCCTTCTAATGCCGACGTAGTGGAACTCTCAATGAAAGCACCAATGTCGGTGTCAAAACCTGCGGATCTCAGGTAGGGGGTCCCGAACTGTGCGTCTAAGGCTAATGGTAACAGGAGGCAGGGGACACGATGTTTACCCAGGTTTGGACCCTCTCTATGGAGGTAATACCCTACTTCCTGCTTGATTGATCTTGATGAATATGCGTATTACAAGAGTTGATCTACCACGAGATCGTAATGGCTAAACCCTAGAAGTCTAGCCTATGAGGTTAAGATAGTTGTGGCTAAACCCTAGAAGTCTAAACCCTCCGGTTTATATAGACACCGAGGGGACTAGGGTTGTACAAAGTCGGTTACAGAGAAAGGAATCTACATATCCGAATTGCCAAGCTTGCCTTCCACGCAAAGGAGAGTCCCATCCGGACACGGGAAGAGGTCTTCTATCTTGTATCTTCATAGTCCAACTGTCCGGCCAAAGTATATAGTCCGGCTGTCCGAGGACCCCTTAGTCCAGGACTCCCTCAACAGGGTTTGGATGCACCGGCGAAGTTCACACCAATTCTCGAGGTCAAAATGAGCAATGCACAGTACCAGAGAGGCTAGCAATATGTGGATAGGTGGGAGTGTCGTATTAGTCCATGAACTCACATTGAACATAAAGAGCTCGTATACTTATGGTGAAAGTTTAATTAGCCCTCGAAGCAAAGTATTACTCACATGCCCCTAGGGAGGAAGTTAGTAGGAGTTAACCATCGTGCGCTCCTGATTCGAACAACACAAATGATTTCAATGAGGAAAAAAAATGCTCCAACATCCTCGTCATGCATGATAGACACTTAAATGAGTAATACATAACAAATTTTAATATCGATATCTTTACTAAGAAATGACCGTGAATTTCATATTACTATATCAATATAATTAAGTCACACGTTTCATATTTAGTGATCTACATAAAAGCTTTTATTATATCACTCTTGTATACCTATCATTCTTGAACTAGTCGCATAACTAATGCACATTACCACTTCCTATTAATAGACTCTCAAAAAGGTTTAAGTGAAGCATGAGAGTGCAAATCATTTCTATAAAATATAACCACCGCTAGGGATGAAAACAGCGCAGAAACGAATGGAACTGGGTGCTACCATATTTGTTTTCAAATTTTTTTGCAGAAGCAGAAATGAATACAGAAACCCCGGAAATGAATATGGAAATAGATACTACCAGATACAAACACGGGGCAAATACAGAGCAGACACGGTGTGTTGACCGAAACTTAAAGCCCCCTTGAATCATAGAGAAATATAGACAAACAAACAAACAATTGATGGAATTGTTAACATGGCTACAAAATAATGTGGTTGTGTTGGTAACATAGGGTAGTATTGTAGTAGTACATGACAATTCCGTATAGGGTCTAGCTGAGTATGTGTGTGGTATGTAATAGTTGCTACTCAAATCATAAATTTTGCTCATTCTACTCATTGTGTCATTGCGTGTTGTTTGGTAGTTGGGCTACAAAGCAGCCATGGGCCTATAGTAGAAACTGAAATTCCATATTAAGGGAAACAAAAAGTTCCGTTTCCACGTGTGTTCCACCAGAAAACACCATTCTGTTTTTGTTTCTGTTTCCACATAAAAAATTCCATTTCCATTTCCGTTTTGCAAATTTCCATTTCCATTTTCATATTTCCTCTTCGTTTCCATTTTTCCTCTAGAAAAGCGGAAACTTTCCACTCCATTTTCAAACCTAACCACCGTCATGCTCTACGGATATAAGTGAAGTACATGAGCAACTGCCTAACCCAAAAGATATAAGTGAAGCACATAGAGCGTTTTAACAAAATATGATGAATGTGTGTCTCTCTCAAAAGGTATGTGCACCAAACAATGATTATGTCAAACTAATAAAAAAATTTAAACTATAGCTCAAGTTGCTTCAAGTAAAACCCAAATCATATGATGAATGAAAATATAGCTCTGATAACCCGCAAGTATACAGGATAGTTGTAGCCTCTTTCGATAAGTAAGAGTGTCGAACCCAATGAGGAGCTGAAGGTAGAACAAATACTCTCTCAAGTCCTATCGGCCACTGATACGACTCTACGCACGCTTGACGTTCGCTTAACCTAGAACAATTATGAACTAGAAGTACTTTGTAGGTGTTGTTGGATAGGTTTGCAAGATAATAAAGAACACGTAAATATAAACTAGGGGCTGTTTAGATAAAGAAGCAATAAAGTAAATATAGCGAGTGTGGAAAAGTGGTGGTAGGAGTTGTGAAATTGTCCCTAGGCAACTGACTACGTTACTAGACCGGTAATCACTATTGCAATTCTATTTGAGGGAGAGGCATAAGCTAACATATCGTCCCTTACTTGGAATTCTATGCACTTATGATTGGAACTCTAGCAAGCATCCGCAAATACTAAAGATTCATTAAGGTAAAACCCAACCATAGCATTAAAGTATCAAGTCCCCTTTTATCCCATACGCAAACAACCTACTTACTCGGGTATGTGCTTCTATCACTCGCGCCACACACCATAAGCAAATCATAAACATATTACAAACCCTACATCGGGAATCCCTCACGCTTGCGTGACACGGAGGGCACAATAGGACAGCACCAATAATAAAACATGCAACTCAAACCAATCTTAGCAATTCATCAATCATCGATAGGACAACGAAAATCTACTCAGACATCATAGGATGGCAACACATCATTGGGATATAATATGAAGCATAAAGCACCATGTTCAAGTCGAGGGTACAGCGGGTTGCGGGAGAGTGGACCGCTGGATATAGAAGGGGGAAGGTGATGGAGATGTTGGTGAAGATGGCGGAGGTGTTGGTGAAGATCGCGGTGATGATGATGGCCCCCGGCGGTGTTCCGGCGCCACCGGAAGCAAGGGGGAGAGAGCCCCTTCTTATTCTTCTTCCTTGACCTTCTCCTAGATGGGAGAAGGGTTTCCTCCGGTCCTTGGCCCCATGGCTTGGGAGGGTGAGAGCCCTCCGAGATTGGATCTATCTCTCTGCTTCCGCGTTCTCGATTCTACCCTTCACTGTTTCCTTTATATCTGGAGATCCGTAACTCCGATTGGGGTGAATCTTTCGCCCAGATCTTTCTCATAAAATTAGCTTTCTTGCACCAAAAGAAGAGCGTCAACCGCCTTACGGGTGGCCCACGAGAGCCCAGGGCGCGCCCAGGGGGGAGGGCGCGCCCCCCTGTCTCGTGGCCACCCCGGACACCGTTTCACGTTGATTTTACTTCCCAAAAATCATAAATATTCCAAATAAAATCCCCGTCCATTTTTATCCCGTTTGGACTCCGTTTGATATTGGGTTTCTGCGAAACAAAAAACATGCTACAGACAGAACTGCATCGGCACTCGGATCAATATGTTAGTCCCAAAATAATATAAAACGTTGCCAAAAGTATATGAAAGTTGAATAATATTGGCATGGAACAATCAAAAATTATAGATACGACGGAGACGTATCAGCATCCCCAAGCTTAATTCCTGCTCGTCCTGGAGTAGGTAAATGATAAAAAAGATAATTTTTGATGTAGAATGCTACCTAGCATAATCTTGATCATATGTCTAATCATGGCATGAATATTAAGACACGAGTGATTCAAAGCAATAGTCTATCATTTGACATAAAAACAATAATGCTTCGAGCGTACCAATAAAGCAATCATGTCTTTTCAAAACAACATGGCCAAAGAAAGTTATCCCTACAAAATCATATAGTCTGGTTGTTGCTCTATCTTCATCACACAAAGTATTTCATCATGCACAACCTCGATGACAAGCCAAGCAATTGTTTCATACTTTAATAATCTCAAACTTTTTCAACTTTCCCGCAATACATGAGCGTGAGCCATGGATATAGCACTATAGGTGGAATAGAATATGATGGTGGAGGTTATGTGGAGAAGACAAAAAGGGAGAAAGTCTCACATCAACTAGGCGTATCAACGGGCTATGGAGATGCCCATCAATAGATATCAATGTGAGTGAGTAGGGATTGCCATGCAACGGATGCACTAGAGCTATAAGTGTATGAAAGCTCAAACTGAAACTAAGTGGGTGTGCATCGAACTTGCTTGCTCATGAAGACCTCGGGCATTTGAGGAAGCCCATCATCGGAATATACAAGCCAAGTTCTATAATGAAAATTCCCACTAGTATATGAAAGTGAAAGCATAGGAGACTCTCTCTATGAAGAACATGGTGCTACTTTGAAGCACAAGTGTGGTAAAAGGATAGTAGCATTGCCCCTTCTCTCTTTTTCTCTCATTTTTTTATTTTCTCTTTTTTCTTCTTTTTTTATTATTTTTTTTCTTTTTGGTGGGCTTCTTTGGCCTCTCTTTTTTATTTGGGCTTCTTTGGTCTCTTTTATTTTTCATAAAGTCCGGTGTCTCATCCCGACTTGTGGGGGAATCATAGTCTCCATCATCCTTCCTCACTGGGGCAATGCTCTAATAATGATTATCATCACACTTTTATTTACTTACAACTCAATATCTAGAACAAAGATATGACTCTATATGAATGCCTCCGGCGGTGTACCGGGATGTGCAATGATCTAGCGTAGCGATGACATCAAAAAACGGACAAGCCATGAAAACATCATGCTAGCTATCTTACAATCATGCAAAGCAATATGACAATGAATGCTCAAGTCATGTATATGATGATGATGGAAGTTGCATCGCAATATATCTCGGAATGGCTATGGAAATGCCATGATAGGTAGGTATGGTGGCTGTTTTGAGGAAGATATAAGGAGGTTTATGTGTGACAGAGCGTATCGTATCACGGGGTTTGTATGCACCGGCAAAGTTTGCACCAACTCTCAAGGTGAGAAAGGGCAATGCACGATACCGAAGAGGCTAGCAACGATGGAAGGGTGAGAGTGCGTATAATCCATGGACTCAACATTAGTCATAAAGAACTCATATACCTATTGCAAAAATCTACAAGCCATTGAAAACAAAGTACTACGCACATGCTCCTAGGGGGATAGATTGGTAGGAAAAGACCATCGCTCGTCCCCGACCGCCACTCATAAGGAAGACAATCAATAAATAAAATTGTGCTCCAACTTCATCACAAAGTGGTTCACCATACGTGCATGCTACGGGAATCAGAAACCTCAACACAAGTATTTCTACTAATCCACAACCACCCACTAGCATGACTCTAATATCACCACCCTTATATCGCAAAACTATTGCAAGGAATCAAACATATCATATTCAGTGATCCACAAGTTTATGTAGGATTTTATGACTAACCATGTGAATGACCAATTCCTGTCATCTCTCTAAATAGATATAAGTGAAGCAAGAGAGTTTAATTCTTTCTACAAAAGGTATGACCATGCTCTAACAAATATAAGTGAAGAAAAGGAGCATTCTACAAATGGCGGTTTTCTATACGAAGAGAAACAGGCAATCCAAACTTCAAATGATATAAGTGAAGCACATGAAGCATTCTATAAAGCCATACTCAAAAGATTTAAGTGAAGTGCAATGAGCATTCTATAAATCAACCAAGGACTATCTCATATCAGCATGGTGCATAAAAGAAAAGTGAAAACTAAATGCGAAAGACGCTCCATGACTTGCACATAATGCATAAACGAAACGAATACGAAAACATACCGATACTTGTTGAAGAAAGAGGGGATGCCTTCCGGGGCATCCCCAAGCTTAGACGCTTGAGTCTCCTTGAATATTTACTTGGGGTGCCTCAGGCATCCCCAAGCTTGAGCTCTTGCCTCTCTTCCTTTTCCTCATATCGAGACATCCTCGCTTAGACACTTCATCCACACAAAACTTCAACAGAAAACATGGTAAGATCCGTTAGTATAATAAAGCAAATCACCACTCTAAGTACTGTAGCAAACCAATTCATATTCTGTTTTTGCACTGTGTCTACTGTAATATAACTTTTTCATGGATTAATCCACTGATATAAATTGATAGATTCATCAAAACAAGCAAACTATGCATCAAAAACAGAATCTGTCAAAAACAGAACAGTCTATAGAAATCTGAAGATCCACCATACTTCTGGTACCCCAACAATTCTACCAAAATTAGGAAAACTAAAGAAGTTGTATTGAAAGACAGTGAAAAAGGAATCAGAACCAATTGAAATTCCAATTAAAAATGTAAAATCGCGCACTACAGCCAAAGTTTCTGTCCTGCACCGTACAAACCAACAAGCATCGTAAACATCCTAAAGGCAAACCTTGGCACATTATTTTTATAATACAATGGAAATATACAAGGGGATAGTTATTTTTGTTGAAAAGTTTCTGTAATCAAGATTCACAAAGTTTCCGTGAGCATGAACAAAGTTCAAGGCTAGCTCCCACTTCAACAATGCTTGTCTTTCTCACTTTCACTTTCCTTTTTGAAAAGTTTTTGAGTTCCCCACTTTATTTTTTTGTTTTTAAACTATATGAAAGCACTCAACAGAAATAAATGACTCTCTAAAACTTCCGGGTTGTCTCCCTGGCAGCGCTTTCTTTAAAGACATTAAGCTAGGCATTTAGTGTTCAAGTAATGAATCCACCCGGATCCCAAGGTATATCAAAGCCAATTTTAATTAACAATGATTTGTAATTTAGTAGTGTGCACAAAGTAACATGTATCATGCAACAACAAAGTCTAACTCTCTTCCTATGCATCAGCATGTCATAAAAGAACAATTCATGCACACATAGTAAAGGCCAATGCATAGATAAACAGTTTCTTGCAATTCTATCATATTGGAAACATAAAGAGGCGGAGATAGAGTTCCTCTCTCATAATAATTGCAAGTAGGAGCAGCAAGCACATGCATATTATATTCATCAAAATCATCATGTGCAATGGTAAAAGGCAACCCATCAATATAATCCTTACTAAGCACAAACTTCTCCGATATAGTGTAGTCGGGAGAATTCAAAAAGATAATAGGACTATCATGCGTGGGTGCAATAGCAACAATTTCATGTTTAACATAAGGAACTATAGCAAGTTCATCTCCATAAGAATAATTCATATTGGCATCTTGGCCACAAGCATAGCAAGCATCATCAAAAAGGGATATTTCAAACAAATTCAAGGGATCATAGCAATCATCCTTTGGTAAGCACGAAGGGGAATTAAATAATGTATGAGTTGGAGGGTTACTCTCATTAGAAGGTGGGCACGGGTAGCTAATCCGCTCTTCCTCCTTTTGTTCTTCGCTCTCCTCATCGTCTTTTTCATCCAATGAGCTCACTGTTTCATCAATTTCTTCTTCCATAGCTTCCTGCAAAATATTAGTCTCTTCTTGGACAGCGTTGACTTTCTTCATAAAAGCATTAATATAGTAATTGTATTCATAATTTTCATAGCAATATCCAAGTATAGCATGATTTTCCGGCCTATAACCATCATAAAGCTTCATACTTTTCAAACAAAGCTTCAATATCATAGGCAGCCTTAAAAGCAACAAATTCTTCTATTTGTTCCACACCATAGTAATCATATATACCATTAGCATAAGAAGCTAAGGTTTCATTATCGTTAAATTTGCATGAAAAGGGGAGGTGTGGAGCCTCCATCCTAGAGCAACAAGTAATATCATATCTCAAGCATAGATTCCAGGCATACCAATGCAACATAATAAATTGATCCCATAATAGTTTCCCTTTTTGTGTCGAGCGATAATCCCTAAAGTATTCACGTTGATCCAACGTGTCTCCCATTATAAAGTTGAATGGGGTTTTCTCAGGATTATCAAAGTAGTACATAATATCTCTCACATAATGAGAATCGGGGGTTTTAGGAGTTACCCCATCTACATGAGTAGCAAGTACCTCTAATTTTTTTGGTATTTTGTGTTCCATATCCATAACTAAAGATAGAGAACAACTAAGAACAGCAAATAAAGATTACTTAGTGATAAAGCAAACAAGCACACACGAGAATATCCACCCCACGCTATGACTCCCCGGCAACGGTGCCAGAAAAAGGTCTTGATAACCCGCAAGTATACGGGATAGTTGTAGCCTCTTTCATTATGTAAGAGTGTCGAACCCAACGAGGAGCTAAAGGTAGAACAAATACTCTCTCAAGTCCTATCGGCCACTGATACGACTCTACGCACGCTTGACGTTCGCTTTACCTAGAACAAGTATGAAACGAGAAGTACTTTGTAGGTGTTGTTGGATAGGTTTGCAAGATAATAAAGAACACGTAAATATAAACTAGGGGCTGTTTAGATAAAGAAGCAATAAAGTAAATATAGCGAGTGTGGAAAAGTGGTGGTAGGAGTTGTGAAATTGTCCCTAGGCAACTAACTACGTTACTAGACCGGTAATCACTATTGCAATTCTATTTGAGGGAGAGGCATAAGCTAACATATCGTCCCTTACTTGGAATTCTATGCATTTATGATTGGAACTCTAACAAGCATCCGCAAATACTAAAGATTCATTAAGGTAAAACCCAACCATAGCATTAAAGTATCAAGTCCCCTTTTATCCCATACGCAAACAACCTACTTACTCGGGTATGTGCTTCTATCACTCGCGCCACCCACCATAAGCAAATCATAAACATATTGCAAACCCCACAGCGGGAATCCCTCACGCTTGCGCGACACGGAGGGAACAATAGGATAGCACCAATAATAAAACATGCAACTCAAACCAATCTTAGCAATTCATTAATCACCGATAGGACAACGAAAATCTACTCAGACATCATAGGATGGCAACACATCATTAGGAAATAATATGAAGCATAAAGCACCATGTTCAAGTCGAGGGTACAGCGGGTTGCGGGAGAGTGGACCGCTGGATATAGAAGGGGGAAGGTGATGGAGATGTTGGTGAAGATGGCGGAGTTGTTGGTGAAGATCGCGGTGATGATGATGGCCACCGGCGGCGTTCCGGCGCCACCGGAAGTAAGGGGGAGAGAGCCCCCTTCTTCTTATTCTTCCTTGACCTTCTCCCTAGATGGGAGAAGGGTTTCCCCTCTGGTCCTTGGCTCCCATGGCTTGGGAGGGGCGAGAGCCCCTCCGAGATTGAATCTATCTCTCTGTTTCTGCGTTCTCAGATTCTACCCCTTCACCGTTTCCTTTATATCTGGAGATCTGTAACTCCGATTGGGGTGAATCTTTCGCCCAAATCTTTCTCATAAAATTTGCTTTCTTGCACCAAAAGAAGAGTGTCAACCGCCTTACGGGTGGCCCACGAGAGCCAAAGGCGTGCCCAGGGGGAGGGCGCGCCCCCTGTCTCGTGGCCACCCCGGACACCGTTTCGCGTTGATTTTACTTCCCAAAAATCATAAATATTCCAAATAAAATCCCCGTCCGTTTTTATCCCGTTTGGACTCCGTTTGATATTGGGTTTCTGCGAAACAAAAAACATGCAACAGACAGGAACTGGCACTGGGCACTGGATCAATATGTTAGTCCCAAAAATAATATAAAAAGTTGCCAAAAGTATATGAAAGTTGAATAATATTGGCATGGAACAATCAAAAATTATAGATACGACAGAGACGTTTCAAGCTCCGAGTAACATACTGATGAAATGTGGACGAAAGAGGGGATGCCATCCCGTGGCATCCCCAATCTTCGACGCTTGAGTCTTCCTTGAATATTACCTTGGAGTTCTTTGGGCATCCCCAATCTTAAGGTCTTCCCGCTCCTTATTCCTTCATCCATCGTGATCTCACCCAAAACTTGAAAACTTCAGCATACAAAATTCAACAAAACCTCGTGAAATCCATTAGTATAATTTGCAACCATAAACTTAGATAATGTTATAAACCAATTCATAACTGTTCTTGCATAATACCTAATATACTCGAACTTGTCCATGACTTATACCCCCGATATAATCCATAGCATCGTTAAAACAAGCACGCTATGAAGTAAAAAAACAAAATATGTCTAAAACAGAACAGCCTGTAATGATCTGAACTAAAACCATACTTCTGTAACTCCAAAAAATTTGAAAAAAATGGATAATGTAAAAAAATTGGATCTCAATATTGTGTAATATTTTAGAATTTTATCACATTCTAGTAAAAAATAAAAATTCATGCACTGGGCGCAAAAGTTTCTGTTTTTGCACAGGATCAATTCAACTATCATTCAAATCATCCCAAAGGCTTTACTTGGCACAAACACTAACTAAAAGATAAAAACACAATTATTACAATAGAAATAATCATGTCATCACACCAAAAAATGTAAAAAGCGAAAATAAAGATTATTGAGTTGCCTCACAACAAGCCTTATTATTTAATGCCCCTAGCTAGGCATAATGCATAGTTTCAAGTGTATCATCTTTCATGTTCATTGTTTCCTTCGTAAAGGTTTCGGAAATGTCATCAACATTATGCCTTTTAATTTCTTTGCACTCATTAATTAACTGTATTAGATGATCCACCTTTGTATGATAGCTATCAAACCTTTTGTTCTAAAACTTCATACCTCCTATTTTGAGTGACAATATGGCTATTCAACTTATTGGTTAGGTTGTATAATCCTTTAAAACTTGACTCCATACTAGTTTTAGTTTCCTTGAGCATTTTAGTTTGACGGTAACTTACTAAGATAGTAGGTTCAATAGTTTCTAATCTGGCTTGTCCTACTAAGTCTCTCATCTTCTCATAAGTATCAAAAGCATTGTTCCCAAGAAAGTCTCTGTCAAATATTAAGTCTAGGATATGTCTATGTCGGAGAGATAAGCAGACATAAAAGCTATTGAGTAATAATTTGACATGACAACTGGGCATAGATCTAACTTGCATCTCTAGAAGTATATCCCAAGCTTATTTTAAAGATTCATCGCTCGGTTGTTTAAAGTTCAAGATATCATAACCTTCCCTAAGATGCGGGGGAAACAGGGTTTCTGGTGGAGAGCTAGCCATAGTAATGATCAAATAAAGCATACAAGATATTTTGTATTTTTTAACGAAACTAAAAAATAAAAGCAAGTAAAAATAGAAAATGTAAATGATAATGTGTATGAAGGGACCTTGAGTTGTTTGATAATTCTCTCGGTAACGGTGTCAGAAATTCTTGTTGCTACTTTTGAAATGTGTTGGGATTTCCCTGAAGAGGAAGGTGAAGCAATATAGTAGCGGAAAATATTTCTCCCTCAGTAAAGAACCAAGGTTTATTGAACCAGTAGGAGAATTATCCAAACCACCTTTAGCAGTACCTACACACACAAGAGCAAATACTTGCACCAACGCGGGCAAGAGAGTTGTCAATCTCCTTGTACTCGTTAATTGCAAGGATCAAATCTGATAGTAGGAGATATATAAATTTCAAAGTAAAACAAAAGTAAATAAATTACAGCAAGGTATTTAGGGTTTTAGTAATATGATTTAAATAGACCACGGCCATAGTTTTCACTAGAGGCATCTCTCTCATAAGCCTAACAATACGGTGGTTGAACAAATTACTATTGGGCAATTGATAGAATAGCGCATAGTGATACGTCTCCAATGTATCAATAATTTTTGACTGTTCCATGCTATTATAGTATCAATCTTGGATGTTTTATATAAACTTTTGTGCTAATTTATATCGTTTTCTAGGACTAACCTATTAACTCGTTGCCAAGTGTCAATTGTTGTTTTCTTCTTGTTTTTGGTTTTCTAGGAAAATCAGTACCAAACTGAGACCAAACGCTACGAATTTTTTTGACAATTTTTCTTTTGGACTGGCGAGATCCTAGAGGCTTCGGGAGGAGACCAGACGAGAAGCGAGGAGACAACAAGGCAACAGGGCACGCCCAGGGGTTAGGCATGCCCTGATGCCTTGTGGGCCCCACATGGCTCTATATGACCTAATTCCACCTCTATAAATTCTCTAAAATCGGGAAACCAATAGAGTGCCACCCCAAACACTTTTTTTCGCCGCCGCAGTTCCATTCTTCCGCGATCCCATTTGGAGGCCTTTTCCAGTACTCTGACGGAGGGGGGATCGATGACAGAGGGCTTCTACATCATCCTTGCTGCCTTAGTAGCTAGATGGTGTGTTAGTAGTTCAGACCTACGGGTCCATAGCTAGTAGCTAGATGGCTTATTCTCTCTATTTGATCTTCAATACAATGTTCTCCTCGATGTTCTTGGAGTTCTATCCGATGTAATCTTCTTTTGTAGTGTGTTTTTTGGGATCCGATGAATTGTGGGTTTATGATTAGATTATTCATGAATATTAATTGAGTATTTTCTGAATTCTTTTATGCATGATAATTATAGATTTGTATTTCTCTCTGATCTATCCATTTAGTTTGGCCAACCAGATTGATTTATCTTGCAATGGGAGAGGTGCTTTATGATGGGTTCAATCTTGCGGTGCTCCATCCCAGTGACAGAAAGGGAAAGAACACATATTTGTATTGTTGTCATTAAGGATAAAAAAGATGGGACTTGTTCATATTGCTTGGGTTTACTTTGTCTACATCATGTCATCTTGCTTAAGGCGTTACTCTGTTTTTATTAACTTAATACCCTAGATGCATGCTAGATAGCAGTCGATGGGTGGAGTAATAGTAGTGGATGCAGGCAGGAGTCGGTCTACTTGTCTCGGTCGTGATGCCTATATACATGATTATTGCCTTGAATATCGTTTTCTATGAATTTCCCAATAGTAATTTTTTCATCCACCTTATGTTATGTGCTCGAGAGAGAAGCCTCTTGTGAAAACTATGCCCCGGGGTCTAATTTTATCATATATAAAACACAAAAATACCTTGTTGCACTTTTATTTATTTTATTTTGTTTTGCCATTTATATGTTTACCTACCACTACAAGATTTGATCCTTGCAAATAACTGTCAAGGGGATTGACAACCCCCTTGTTTGCATTGGGTGCATGTATTTGCTTGGGTGTGTGCATGTGCTGCTAACGAGGTTATGTGCAGTTCTCCTACTAGATTGACAACCTTAGTTCTTAACTGAGGGAAATACTTATCTCTATTGCTATATTCTCTCCACTGTGAGGAAATCCCAATGAAGCTCACAAGTAGTAGGAAGAATTTCTAGCGCCGTTGCCGCGGAGACTGCACCAAAACCTATCAAGTACCTTCGCATAAACTATCATATACTTGATCTTGTTTTTAATTGCCTTTGCCTCTCGTTTTCATCTCCCTCATTTCTAATTTTGTTTTACAAAAACACAAAAATATTTTTGCTTGTTTTCTTGCTCGCTTCACCGTTATGGCTAGTTCTTCGCTTGTTGCTTGTACCCCCAATAATGAAGTGCTTAATTTTAAACAAGGGGGAGGAGAAAGTTTAAAAGATGCTTGGTATGGGATCTATGATGCTCAAAATAGATCAACTCGTAAGCAATCCACTACTGTTCTTCTTCGCAATTTCTATGTGGGTGTTACTACTTGGTATTGATTTGTGCTTGACACTATTACCGGAGGGAATTTCTTGACTAGTCTGTCAGGGGAAACGAACACCTATGGGATCATAGGAATCCCTTCTATGGTGTGCGGGGAGAGGAGCTGCATGAAGAGCAGGTCTAGCGATCAACGCAAGGGGATTTTTACCCAGGTTCGGGCCGCACTGGTGTGTAAAACCCTAGTCCTGCTTGTGTGTATATTAGTGTTCTTGAGCTCTTGAACTAGCTGCAGTGCATGCCCAGTCCAAAAAGTCTGAATCCCCATCTCTGTACGCCTCGGGCCTCCTTTTATATGTCAAAGGGGTTGCCACAGTGGCACACAGGAGGTGGAAAGCAAGCTACAGTGTATGAGCTTATCGCTTGGCAACATAGGACAAACGCATTTAATGTGCAGCTTACGTGCCCTCTTACTTTATTGGGGACGGCAATGGAAGCCATCCCGTCTGTCGCCGCCCCTCCTTGCCTTGACACGCGTCCAGGCTGACGAGGCATGCACTTCCATGCTCCCTAGCTAGCTACTGTGTTGGCGCGGTGGTAGAGCCTCCATGAAGATCTACATGCCGCCACGCAGGCGTCTGCCTAGTTGGCAAGCTGGTCGTCCCACTGGAGTGGTGGTGAGTGGCAAATCCTTGTCGGGTGCAGGCCTGGCTGCGGCCCCCGCAATCGTCCCCGGCAAGGCTTGCTAGGGGCCTTGCGGTCGGTCTTGCCGGGGGAGGCTTTGTCTTCTGGTCCCACTTGGGCCTTCAAGCCATCAGTCTTCACGAAGATCTGCACGCTACTACGCATGCATTACCAAGTCTTGGCCTTGACGTTGTCTATGGTATCAAAGCTCTCAGTCTCAACGGTGATGGCCTTGCTGGTGCTTCGCAGGTCGCCCCGGCAAGGAGCTTGCTGGGGCTACGCAAGTCCTCCCGGCAGGGACGCTGCCGGGGGTAGTCCAGCTTGTCCTCTACTCTTTGTTTACCGTCTTGAGTGTCTGTCTTGGTAGTCTTGTGTTTTGTCTTCTGCTGCCCTGCCAGGCCCTGCCGCAGGTGTGGCTACGACTGCCTGTGCACAAGTAGGGGGTACAGAAGAGCCCGTACTTTTGTACACCAACAGGATCCCCCGGGCCTGGGCCACACATAAGCGCAAGGCGTAGTTGGGCCAAGCCCAAAGCAGTGCGCGGGCACACATGGCAAGGACTTAACTTCCATGATCTTCTCGTCAGTTGCACTTCCCATGATCCGAGTTGAGGGCGTGACATGGGGGTCGTGCGTGGGATGGCTTCAGGATGCTTGCGTCATCTCACAGTCAATAGTAAAGAGGCGGTCCATGCTTCCCTCATAAAAAAGAGGAATTCGCAGGGCCGCTACCCATTTACTAAGTGGACTTGGGTCGTGGCCTGCATGGAGCCGCACCCCACGATCACGGGGTGGAAAACGGTCACCCCACTTGTCCTTATGCCTCTGACCCGCTCGCCACGTGTCCCCCATGCCTTAGGAAGGGTAGGCGGTGGATGCGGAGGTCATGGGCATTAATGCTGAGGTGCGAAACTAGGCATCGCTGATTGGGGCAGCGGGTCGGTCCCGATTCCCTGTGCTTCAGGAGGCTGCATTGGTCATACGGGGCGGCCGCCCCTTGGGCTGGGAGGCTAGGCTTTGGGCCTGCCCTTCTATAAAAAGGGAGAGGGATGGTGCCTTTCTGCACCCGCCTTCTTCTCCTCCTTCTTAGTACCTTCCTTCCACTCGCCATGGTGACAGGGCGTGTTGGTGCTTCGACGGCGGCGACGAGGGCTTCTTCTCGACAACGCATACCTCCTCCTCCGGAGCTCCCGGCGGCAGAGCCCGCCGTGAGGGGTAGAGGAAGGGGACGAGGACAAGGTCGCCGCGGTGCTCAGGGAAGAGGAGGATGGGGCGGCGCTCCGGCTGCGCTTCTGCTGGCAGCTCCTCCTCCAATGGACGGCCATGTCGGAGATCAGCCTCGCGAGTTCTTCATCAGAATGTACAAGCGCGTGTGCGTCCATCTCCACCTTCCTACCCCGTTCACTCGGGTGATGGAGCAGGACCCACCGCAGGCTTTGAGGCTGCACATGAGGGGCTGCGGGAATGGCAGCATGTGGGTCGACATTGACTTCCCCGCCCCTCACGTCATGTATCTTCGCCGTGTGTGGGATACTTTTGCACGCGCCCACAACTTGTCGGAGGGGCACGTTCTCCAGTTCAAGTTAATGGAGAACGGCCTACTCTCCGTCAAGATCTTCGGGAGCTCAGGAATCTGCTTAGGGTGTGAGGGATTCCTGGATTAGGGGTCCTCGGACAGCCGGACTATATACATGGGTCAGACTATTGGGCTATGAAGATACAAGATAGAATACTTCTTCCTGTGTCCGGATGGGACTCTCCTTTGCGTGGAAGGCAAGCTTGGCGATTCGGATATGTAGATTCCTTTCTCTGTAACCGACTTTGTGTAACCCTAGCCCCCTCTGATGTCTATATAAACCAGAGGATTTAGTCCGTAGAGAGGAGAACAATCATAATCATAGGCTAGACTTCTAGGGTTCTAGCCATTACGATCTCGTGGTAGATCAACTCTTGTAATACTCATATTCATCAAGATCAATCAAGCAAGAAGTAGGGTATTACCTCCATAGAGAGGGCCCGAACCTGGGTAAACATTGCGTCCCCCGCCTACTGTTACCATTAGCCTTAGACGCACAGTTTGGGAGCCCCTACCCGAGATCCACTGGTTTTGACACCGACATTGGTGCTTTCATTGAGAGTTCCGCTGCGTCATCATCAGAAGGCTTGATGGCTCCATCATTCGTCTACAACAACGCAGTCCAGGGGGAGATCTTCCTCCCCAGACAGATCTTCGTATTCGGCGGCTTCGCACTGCGGGCCAACTTGCTTGGCCATCTAGAGTAGATCGATAGCTACGCCCCTGGCCATCAGGTCAGGTTTGGAAGCCTGAATTTCATGGTCGATATCCGTGGAGACTTGATCTTCGACGGATTCGAGCCATTGGAGGATGTCCCCTGCCACCATGATGAACATGACCTAAATCTGTCATCGGACCGCGCTCGGGAGATAGTGCCCGTAACTGCTCTGGCCCTAGATCAGGAGCAGACCGCGCCATCCGAGGACGGGAGGCTCAATCCCGCCATGGAAGCCATAGACTTAGCGGTGTTCGAGCCGCACTCTGACCCAACATCGAGCTGAGCTTTTGTTGTCGGAACCTCGGATTCGTCTCCGGCCATAGGTTCCGGACCGCGTCCATCCGCGCCCATCAAACCCGATTGGGCACCGATCTTGGAGTTCAATTCCACGGACATCTTCCAGCACTCATCTCTAGGCGACGTGTTAAACTCACTGAAATCCCTCTCCTTATCGGGGGACTCTCGGCCGAACTATGTCCGTCTCGCATTGGAGGCGGACAACGAAGAACTTCGTTTCCCACCCATCACCCACTTCATAGCCACTATCGATGACTTAACCGACATGCTTGATTACGACTCCGAAGACATCGACGGTATGGACGACGATGCCGGAGAGGAGCAGGAACCACCGGCTACAGGGCGTTGGACAACCACCTCCTCGTATGACATATACATGTGGATACACCCAAAGAGAACAACAGCGACAATGAAAATCCAGTCGAGGATAAACCTTCTGAGATACAGCCAAAGCGCCAACGTCAGCGGCGCCACTGTAAGCCACGCCGCGGCAAAAACGGCAACACCGTCACTGGAGAAAACAATACTCCGGACGATGTCGAAGACAATGAAGACCCCATTGAGCCAACCTCCGAACAGGACGAACGAGAAGACGGGCGAGTCAGCCCTAACGAATAGGCCATGAATGAAGACTCGGAGGATAGCAACTACCTTCCGCTCTCCGAGAATGAGGTGAGCCTCGGTGATGAAGATTTTATCGTGCCTGAGGAGCCCGACGAATAGGAACGCTTTAAGCACCGGCTAATTGCCACTGCAAGGAGCCTGAAAAAGCAGCAGCAGCAGCTTCAAGCTGATCAAGATCTGCTCAACGATAGATGGACTGACGTCCTGGCAGCCGAAGAATATGGCCTCGAGCGCCCAACCGAAAGCTACCCGAAGCGCAAACTGTTACCACAGTTCGATGACGAGGCGCTGGAGCCCGTCCTACCAGCGCATAATGCGGTTGACCGGCCACCATGTGGCCGGGACAAGGCGGCACCTCGAGCTGAACACCAGCCCGCACTACCTCGCCGTAGAAACAGAAATACAACAGCTCGGGGATACACACATGACCTGCGGCATGACTTGGAAAATAGAGCAGGTCAGAGAATATCGATCTACGGATCGCGGGGGCGTGCCTCTACGAGCTACGACAGCCACCTGGCCAGACATGACAAACATAATCACGACCGAGCCGATGACCTCAGACGAACTCCATCCAAGCTAGGTCATGACCTGGCCCGATACAGAGGCGCCACACACCCCCTCTGCTTCACTGATGAAGTAATGGAACACGATTTCCCAGAAGGGTTTAAACCCGTGAACATCGAATCGTGCGATGGGACAATAGACCCTGCGGTATGGATTGAGGATTTTCTTCCCCATATTAATATGGCCGGCGGTGATGATCTTCACGCCATCAAATACCGCCCACTAAAACTTAAGGGAGCAGCTCGACACTGGTTAAAAAGTCTGCCCGAAAACTCCATTGGCAGCTAGGAGGACTTGGAAAACGCCTTTCTTGACAACTTTCAAGGCACATATATCCGACCCTCCGGATGGCAACGACCCAAGTCATATAGTTCAACAGCTCGAAGAGTCAGCCAGAAAATTCTGGACTAGGTTCTTAACTAAAAAGAACCAGATAGTTGACTGTCCGGATGTCGAAGCCCTAGCGGCCTTTAAGCATAGCATCCGTGACGAATGGCTCGCCCGACACCTCGGCCAAGAAAAGCCAAAGTCCATGGCAGCCCTTACGACACTTATGACCCGCTTTTGCACAGGCGAGGATACCAGGCTAGCCCATAGCAATAATCATGCAAGCGAACCTGGTACTTCTAAGGCCAGAAACAGCAACGGCAAGCGACGACGCAACAGACACAAGCGTCGAAGCAACAGTGACAACACCGAAGACACGGCTGTTAACGCCGGATTCAGTGGCTCTAAGTCCGGTCAGCGGAAGAAGCCATTTAAGAGAAACAATCCGGGCCCGTCCAGTTTGGACTACATACTCGATCGTCCATGTCAAATCCACGTGTCACAGCCCCAGATCAGCCTTGCTTGACTTTGCCTGCTCATCATGTCATCATGTTTAAATTACTAAGAAACTTGAATGGGGATGTTGAAACCCTAGCACTAAATGAATTCATCTAGGGCTTACTAAAATCTTTTCAATGAAACCAAAATGCCCTTCATAAATGTTCACCATCTTTGGTCCTGGCTAAACCCTCTGCCAAAAATGGTTTCATATTTTTGGAGGCTATTCTGGATTTTTTGAATTAATTCATAAGTATTTGAATTTGGACATTTAAATCTTTTAATATTTTTAATGTCCAAATAATCTGAAAGTACTTGGGGCTATTGGAAATAATTCAAATAGTGCCCACAATTTTTGTCGATTTTATAAAATGAGTTAGTATTTTACTAATTCAAAACATATCAAAAAATAGAAAATGAAAGAATTAGAAAGAGAAGAGAGAGAGAGAAACCCACCGAGCTTACTGTGAAGCCACCGGTGGCCCAAGTGGCCGCCCAGCCCACTGTGCCATCTTTCGCTGCCTTCCTCCCCGAGCCAATAGGCATGGCGCGGTCCGCCGTCGCGCAAGACTGACCGCGCCACCTCACTGCTTCGCCGTGTCGTGCTCTCCGTCGACCCAACCCCGCGCCTGGAGACGCCTCGAAGCCCCTCCTCGGCGCCACGCACTCCCCCCGGGCCCCTCCTCTCTCGCGTCCATTCCCTCCTCTCCCTCGCTCTCTCCGTGACGGCCGACGGGCCATGGAAGCGCCGCCGTGAACCACCGCGCCCCGACCCCTCTCGCCTTCCCGTGTTGCGTGGAAGCTCCGCCACCGTCGCCTACGCCTCCTGGACGACCCGCAGGATGCCGGACGCACCGCACCACGACCATGGCGCTGTCTTCAACCTCTCGGCCGCCGAGATCGCCGACGACCGCACGCCGCCACCAACCCTTCCCGAGCCCGCCGAGACGCGTCACCGCAACCGCCGTGAGCTCCTCCCCAACCCCCTCTTCTCCGCCTCGCTTGCATGCCGAAGCGCCATTCCCCACCGTCACCGGCTCGCCGCCGCCGCGCTTGCCGCCACCGTGGCTAGAGCGAACGTAGCTTGAAGCCGAGCACACCATCGTGCTCGCCGCGCTCCTGTGAACCTGCCGCACCCACTGGTTCGCCCTGCCGTGCCCTGCAGCGCCAAATCCGCACGCCACCGAACTCCGGCCGCCGCGAGCTCGCTCCGCGAGCTCGGTCCACCCCAGCTCCTCCCGCTTGCCCTGTTAGACGCGCCTCGTCGCGCTACACCCGTAGAGCCTCTCCGCCGCCCATTTGGACAACCGTGGGCGATTTCCGAGCCGCGCCGCCGTCTCGGGCCTCACCGGCGTCAAGCCGCCGGTGGGTTTGACCTCACGACCGGGTTAACCTGTCGACCCCTGTGGTCACCGACGCGTGGGCCAGGCCCCTGTTTAGTTTAAGTGTGAGTTTAATTAGCACTAATTGACTTAGTTAAATAGTTGACTCACTGACGTCTGGGCCCCAGGCCACTAACTAAACTAGGTTAGTGTTAGTTTAACGCTAACTAATTAGATTAGTTAGGTTAGTCACTGACAGACGGGACCCACTGGTCAGGTTTGACTCGACCAGCCCCTTTGACCTGCTGACGTCATGCTTACACATTGCTGACGCAGTAATGGAATTTCTGGATTAAATCTAATTCGTGAAATTTCGTAAAATAGCTAAAACTTCTAAAATTCATAGAAATTCAACCATAACTCCAAATGAAATAAATTATATATGAAAAATGATCAGAAAAATCCAATCTATCCATCTGTACCATTTTCATGCATGTTAGAACAACTTATAGCTGCTGTATAGCACAAAACATATGAATGGCATTTAAATAATCACATGTGGAGTTTGAATTTGAACCTAGGGTTCAAACCAACTCCATTTAACTTGCTGCTAGTTGCATTAGCTCAAATCACAGCATATTGCCATGTCATGATCATGCATCATATTGTGCATTGCATTGATTGTGTTCTTCCTTGTTTGCCGGCGTTTGACCCCTCTCGATAGACGTGGTTTCGACGATGAGATCGATGACACCGATGAAGAGCTATATTATCTTCAGAAGTGCCAGGCAAGCAAAACCCCCTTGTTCATTCCGATACAATCCCACTCTCGCTCCTGCTCTCTTTTTACTGCATTAGGACAACAACGACATATCTGTTACTTGCTGCGGTAGTTGAACCCTTTATCCTCTCGCATGACCTGTCATTGCCACAGTAAATAGATGAAACCCACTAGCATGAGTAGGAGTTGTTTGAGCCCTGATGTGCCTACTCATTTATGCTTGTTTGTCATGCCTGCTATTGCTTAGAGTTGAGTCAGGTCTGATTCATCGGGAATGAATCAGAGGTGTGTGAACATGTCCTACTGTTGGGAGCTAAGTGTGTGAACACGATTTGGTAAAGGTAGCGGTGAGAGGCCATGTAGGAGTACATGGTGGGTTGTCTCATTGCAGCCGCCCTCGTGAACTGAGTTCGTGTTTGTGATCCATGAACAGCTACTACCACGCATTGGAATGCTTAAGTGCCCTCTCGGCTTCTTAATCACCCTTGTCCTCTGTCCAGAGTTGCAACTAGTTTCGTGTTTGTAGGTAGTGTTAGTAGTCTACTGTGGCACCCGCAGGTGGGCTTGGGACAGACTAGGCACCGTGGCACGGTGTACCAAGCGAGATCTACCCGCCGAGGTGGGCTTGGGAACCCTGCTCACATCGCTTGGGGCCGTGAGCGACACCCCCGCCGGATCTCCTTGCGGATGGAACCCGAATAGGCGATAAACCCGACGAGAGACTTGAGTGTTTAGGTAGGCGTGGCCGACTCCTCGCCCGCTTCCGCTTGAAGGTTGCCGCGGTACATGACGTGTACTGGCGATAAGTGGCGAGAGCGTGTGAAGAAGTACACCCTGCAGGTTATCATTATCTATTCAATAGCCGGATTCCTCGGATATCGAAACTTGGACCCCTTGCATAGTTCATAGACAAGTGAAAGTGGATACTCTAAAATACGCAAGATAAGCGTGAGTGCTATGGATGGCGTTCTCGTAGGGAGACGGAGCGGATCCATAGTGGTGTATTGATATGGTGAATATGTGGACTCGTGCGCCACCTCAAAAGAGTTACATTGCGATGTAGTTTCGTGGTAGCCACCGAGTCAAAGCTGGCTTGCTGCAGCTTAAACTCCACCACCCCTTTGTTGATAATGATGCATATGTAGTTAGTTCGATGTAAGTCTTGCTGGGTACATTTGTACTCACGCTTGCCTATTTTATGTTTTTGCAGAGAGACTTGATCCTCGCTAGTAATTCCGCTTGGACTTCGACGCTTAGCTTGTTACCTCAGCTACGATCTTGTGCCCTCGGCAGATCTAGTAGATAGTCGCTTCTAAGTCTTTTTCATTTGTAGATGTCTCAGACTCGGACATGATAAGCTTCCGCATGTGCTTGATCTCAGATGTTTCAATGTTGGGTCATGAGACCCTGTTTGTAATATCTCGCCCCTCGAGCCTAATGAATAAATACCGAGTCGAGAGTCATGTTGTGATGCCATGTTGTATTTGCACATATCGAGCATATTGTGTGTATGTTATTGAAATGCTTGGTATGTGTGGGATCCGACTATCTAGTTGTTTATCTTTAGTAGCCTCTCTTACGGAAATGTCTCCTAGTGTTTCCACCGAGCCATGGTAGCTTGCTACCGCTCCTAACACTTAGGCTGGCCGGCATGTGTCCTTCTTCATTCTGTGTTCTGTCCCACTGGGAAATGTCACGCGATGAATACCGGAGTCCTGTTAGCCCGCTGAGCCCGTTCACCGAGTCTGCTAGCCCAGTGCTACAGCTGGATTCACTCAATGATGACCGACACGCTCGATGTTTGGTCATGGATGCTGTCCTCGTAAGTCTGTGCCACTTTGGGTTTACGACTAGCCATGTCAGCCCGGCTCCTTATCATATGGATGCTAGCGACACTATCATATACGCAGCCAAAAGGCTAAACGGTCCCGGCAAAGGTAAGGCGACACCGTGGAAATACCGTGCGTGAGGCCGCAAAGTGATATGAGGTGTTACATGCTAGATCGATGTGGCATTGAGTCGGGTCCCGACAGCTTTGGTATCGAGCTTGACCGCTCAGAGGATTACCAAGCCAAACTGGTCGAAGTTGTGTCTAGAAATGCTTTAGTTATATAAGGGAATTGATTGTGGGATGGAACGTAAGGCTCTTTTTACTCCTTATACCTCATGGCCTTCTGATCCGAGTCAACCTCTTCTTTTCTACGGGGATTAAGAGACTAGGTTTTCTCATCTATCTATCAGGATGACGTGTTACTAATCCATAGACTTACAGAATTGTTAGTTTCAAATCTCAGCTCAGTTTTACCACTTCCGTATGTTAACTGTTGATCTCGAAACCTTGATATTGTGCTTCTGAGTGGCTATGCCACCATTTTTGTAGTATGTCTCCAAACTTTTGAGCATTTACAGCCGTTATGTCATCCGAGTCATCCTGTGTTTCTAAACAACTGATGCACTTGCAAATCCTTTCCTCTGGTTTTGATGTTCCTTTGGGCGGATTAATCACGCTAAATGCTGAGTTGAGGTACTCTATTGCCTCGACATATATGTTGGAGTTAGTATTATGACCCTAGGTGTTTTAGGGAGTCACCTAGTAAACTAGCCATGTTTTGCGTTCCCCGTGTGATGATTCTGGCCATCATTCTCGAAAGCATCCCGTGATGTTATTAGTTAGTAGGTATCCTACTCCTGGGTTTTGAACCCGAGACTCACCCTACTTACTTCATGTTGATAGTGTTGCTAGTTCCTTTAGGATATTAGTAACCTTTGCGGTAGTCCTCAAGGTTCGTGGTATATCGTTCTTCCAAATACCATGAACTATTTATGGCAGCAGTTCCTCGTTGAACCAAAAGATCACAACCCGAGTGCTCATAATGAGTTCTCCATTCTATATTGTGAATCTGCCAGTTCTACCTTATGCATGGGTTATCCGGAAGGAATGTTGAGCTTTGCTCGACATACTAATCTATGCATCCACAACTCAGAAAATCATATGTTCTTTTGGGTTGTCCCTCTTTAATTGTTTCCGACCCTCGTCTATGAATTGATAGTCAGGAGTAATTGTGCATTCGTGTTATCGATGCTTATTATTCTTGTGGTCCGTCAAGCCATTTTATTCTAGAATGACTAGGAGAAACAAACTCCAGTACCTTATCCATTTCTAGGATTGAGTCAATCCCTCGCTCTATTGATCATATCGTCTTGCCCTGATAAGCAAGATTGTTCTCGAGCTTAGTAACATATCGGTGGTTCGTGATTTTCCGGATATCCTCACGGAAGTATCACCAGGTTGTCGCCTGACCGCTATGTTGAGTTCGTGATCAAGTTGGTTTCTTGTAAACTAGCCATTCTCCAAGAATCTGTGTTGCATACCCCTGAGTTGGTTGGTCAAGCTAAACAACTTGGAGAGTTGGAAGATGGGAGCTTGTCCGATTTAGTTCATCCAAAGGGATATCCTTGTGGGTGTATTGAAGAAAGATGGTATGTTCATCAATTGGTCCCTGTGATCAGTTGTTGGACCTATTGTCTTATTAAACTTTGATTTGAGTATGGGCGATCGTCAAATCAAATCAGAACCAACGATGTTCGTAATGTTGTCTTACTCGCGGTTATCCCTCGAGCATACACCATTACATCTTTTGGGTCTGACCGATGCTATGTCCTTGTTCACATAAATATGGAATTCCATTTATATGGTCATCCCTATGACTTGTTGTTGAGCCCATCAGCAGCATTTTGTCTCTTCCATGATTCGTGTTGAACATCCAGCTGGTGTTGGAAACTTGTGTAAGCATTTTCTTCATGCCCCGTTCTTGAAGCATATGTTCGAATGAAAGAAGTGACCTCCTCTAATTCATGTGCATTTGATGCAAGTTGCCGCCATGAATTTGAGAAGGCTTGTTTTACCTTCTCTGGAATCATCCCAAGTCAGTCATGCACGTGCGAAGTATTCTATGGTCTGATAGACTGATCATCTTCATTCCATACGTATCTCTAGCACACCAAGCCACTGATTGATTTGTTCAAGGATAAGAAGTTCATCGATAAGTGCACAAGGACTTTGATATCCTCGATGATGGTTCCCAACCAGAACTCGGTAGTGTCTTATTATAAGACTACCATGTGGTCATGCTTGTCTTGGACAATGTGTTTACATGTTGTAGCAGAACCAGCTCATGTTTTGGAGCTTGCTATCGTAGTTCATTCCCCGAGAATCTCGCAACGTCATCTCGTCGATTTGTGTTGCAAACTTTCTTTTCCAGACATGTAGTCTGGAATATTCTGACACCAACCA
Source organism: Aegilops speltoides (assembly GCA_021437245.1). Taxonomy (NCBI): domain Eukaryota; kingdom Viridiplantae; phylum Streptophyta; class Magnoliopsida; order Poales; family Poaceae; genus Aegilops; species Aegilops speltoides. The sequence continues at coordinate 204,217,454 of CM038145.1, read as the reverse complement.
GATCTGAATCTCAGGCAGACTCGATAGTTGGAACGTTTTCCAAGAACTACTATATTGGTCTCTCCGTAACCCGGTAAAGTGGATGTCGTGGCCAACACACCCAGCCGGAAGACCCATTATTGTAGTATCTTGATTGAGGAAGTTGGCCACCTCCCCATAAGAATTTCCTAGGATTTACTCCAGTAGTTGATCATTATGGATTCTTGTGCTTCCGAAGTACGACCTTTACTTGATGGCCATGTTGATGCTTTTAAGCATTTACTGTGGTACCTAGTACATCAAGGAGAACATTAGAAGCGGAGTGCTAAATGTCTCTCGACGATCGTCTGATTTTGTTTCCTTGGCGTCGTCAAGGTAAAATCTGAGAAAGTGATGTCCTCCTTTGCATCTGCATCCTCCATCACCGCTCATCATGGTAGTATGTTGTGTTGCGGGATCCTTGACACGGTTGTTGGTAAAACCTTGATGAATATGGAAATGCTCAAGTTCTTGAGAGCACGCACAAGCGCTTAGGTGTTATCATCAAGACTAAGCGGGATTGCTCTCGCTTTCTCGGTTATGCTATAAATTTTCAACAGTGGACTCACTCTCTACTGTTGAGCTTCTCCCAAGCTACTAAAACCATCCATTGCATTGTCTTCAACAAGGTAATCCACATCATCCATTCTAATTCGGATATGCCATTCTACCGAACCCCTCCAAACGATCGCTCGAGAATTGCCCTAGGCTAGTTTAGAGAATCCCAATGATCTCTGTGTCAAAGGTAATTCTTTTTTCCCACTTAAGGTAATAATCTACGAGCCACCCCCTCTAAGATGTCTCGTTATGGTATCATGGCAATTCAACTCCTCGCTATGTTGACAACCGTTTGACACCTCCTTAAGTGTGGACTTGTTGTCTATCTAGCAAGCCCTCGTCATCTATTTCACTCCATCCCTTTGGGTAGATGCTTCGTGCCTCCGCTCAAGAGATGTTTCTATGTCTCATTCCGCGAGTTGATCCTGTGATCATTAAGATGATCCACCTATGTAGACATGTCTCGCTTTTAGTCCTCGTGATGGATGAAGATCTCGAAAGCAAAGACATCAAGATCAATTGGAGCAATGAATCAACATCTTCGAGAAGGGCAATTGGATCATGAAGATCGTGTTAGCTTTGTGTCCCTCCGCTCTACTTACCTCACGCCTTGAATCTCGGACGAGATTTTTGTTTAGTGGGGTGAGCTGTCACACCCAGATCAGCCTTGCTTGACTTTGCCTGCTCATCATGTCATCATGTTTAAATTACTAAGAAACTTGAATGGGGATGTTGAAACCCTAGCACTAAATGAATTCATCTAGGGCTTACTAAAATCTTTTCAATGAAACCAAAATGCCCTTCATAAACGTTCACCATCTTTGGTCCTGGCTAAACCCTCTCGCCAAAAATGGTTTCATATTTTTGGAGGCTATTCGGATTTTTGAATTAATTCATAAGTATTTGAATTTGGACATTTAAATCTTTTAATATTTTTAATGTCCAAATAATCTGAAAGTACTTGGGGGCTATTGGAAATAATTCAAATAGTGCCCACAATTTTTGTCAGATTTTATAAAATGAGTTAGTATTTTTACTAATTCAAAACATATCAAAAAATAGAAAACAGAAAAGAATTAGAAAGAGAAGAGAGAGAAAACCCACCGAGCTTACTCGTGAAGCCACCGGCGGCCCAAGTGGCCGCCCAGCCCACTGTGCCATCTTTCTCTGCCTTCCTCCCGAGCCAATAGGCATGGCGGCGTGGCCGCCGTCGCAAGCCCGATCAAGCGCCACCTCCTGCTTCGCCGTGTCGTGCTCTCCGTCGACCCAACCCCGCGCCTGGAGACGCCTCGAAGCCCCTCCTCGGCGCCACGCACTCCTCCCGGGCCCCTTCCCTCTCTCTCGCGTCCATTCCTCCTCTCCTCGCTCTCTCCGTGGCCGGCCGACGCGCCATGGAAGCGCCGCCGTGAACCACCGCGCTCCCGACCCCTCTCGCCTTCCGTGTTGCGTGGAAGCTCCGCCACCGCCGCCACGCCTCTGGGCGACCCGCAGGATGCCGGATGCACCGCACCACGACCATGGCGTCGTCTTCAACCTCTCGCCGCCGAGATCGCCGACGACCGCCGCGCCGTCACCAACCCTTCCCGAGCCCGCCGAGACGCGTCAGACCAACCGCTGTGAGCTCCTCCCCAACCCCCTCTTCTCCGTCTCGCTTGCATGCCGTGGCGCCATTCCCCACCGTCACCGGCTTCGCCGCCGTTGCTTTGCCGCCACCGTGGCTAGAGCGAACGTAGCTTGAAGCCGAGCACACCATCGTGCTCGCCAAGGCCTCGTGAACTCCGCCGCACCCATCGGTTCGCCTCGCCGTGCCTCGCGGCGCCAAATCCGACGCCACCGAACTCCGGCCTGCCGCGGCTTCGCTTCCGCGAGCTCGGTCCACCCCAGCTCCTCCGCTTTCCTGTTAGACGCCTCGTCGCTGCACCAGAGAAACCTCTCCGCCGCCCATTTGGACAACCGTGGGCGATTTCCGAGCCGCGCCGCCGTCTCGGGCCTCGCCGGCGTCAAGCCGCCGGTGGGTTTGACCCCGCTGACCCGGGGTTAAGCCTGTCTGACCCCCCAGGGTCACCGACGCGTGGGCCAGGCCCCTGTTTAGTTTAAGTGTGAGTTTAATTAGCACTAATTGACTTAGTTAAATAGTTGACTCACTGACGTCTGGGCCCCAGGCCACTAACTAAACTAGGTTAGTGTTAGTTTAACGCTAACTAATTAGATTAGTTAGGTTAGTCACTGACAGACGGGACCCACTGGTCAGGTTTGACCCGGACCAGCCCCTTTGACCTGCTGACGTCATGCTTACACATTGCTGACGCAGTAATGGAATTTCTGGATTAAATCTAATTCAGGAAATTTCAGAAAATAGCTAAAACTTCTAAAATTCATAGAAATTCAACCGTAACTCCAAATGAAATAAATTATATATGAAAAATGATCAGAAAAATCCAATCTATCCATATGTACCATTTTCATGCATGTTAGAACAACTTATAGCTGCTGTATAGCACAAAACATATGAATGGCATTTAAATAATCACATGTGGAGTTTGAATTTGAACCTAGGGTTCAAACCAACTCCATTTAACTTGCTGCTAGTTGCATTAGCTCAAATCACAGCATATTGCCATGTCATGATCATGCATCATATTGTGCATTGCATTGATTGTGTTCTTCCTTGTTTGCCGCGCTTGACCCTCTCGATAGACGTGGTTTCGACGATGAGATCGATGACACCGATGAAGAGCTATATTATCTTCAGAAGTGCCAGGCAAGCAAAACCCCCTTGTTCATTCCGATACAATCCCACTCTCTCGCTCCTGCTCTCTTTATCTGCATTAGGACAACAACGACATATCTGCATTTGCTGTGGTAGTTGAACCCTTTATCCTCTGCATGACCTGTCATTGCCACAGTAAATAGATGAAACCCACTAGCATGAGTAGGAGTTGTTTGAGCCCTGATGTGCCTACTCATTTATGCTTGTTTGTCATGCCTGCTATTACTTAGAGTTGAGTCAGGTCTGATTCATCGGGAATGAATAAGAGGTGTGTGAACATGTCCTAGTGTTGGGAGCTAAGTGTGTGAACACGATTTGGTAAAGGTAGCGGTGAGAGGCCATGTAGGAGTACATGGTGGGTTGTCTCATTGCAGCCGTCCTCAGGAACTGAGTTCTGTGTTTGTGATCCATGAATAGCTACTACCACGCATTGGAATGCTTAAGTGCCCCTCTCGGCTTCTTAATCACCCTTGTCCTCTGTCCAGGAGTTGCAACTAGTTTCTGGTGTTTGTAGGTAGTGTTAGTAGTCTACCAGGTGGCACCCGTGCAGGTGGGCTTGGGATGAGACTAGGCACCGTGGCACGGTGTACCAAGCGTAGATCTACCCGTCGAGGTGGGCTTGGGAACCCTGCTCACATCGCTTTGGGGCCGTGGCGACACCCGGCCGGATCTCCTTGCGGATGGAACCCGAATAGGCGATAAACCCGGACGAGAGACTTGAGTGTTTAGGTAGGCGTGGCCGACTCCTCGCCCGGCTTCGCTTGAAGGTTGCCGCGGTACATGACGTGTATGTAGGCGATAAGTGGCGAGAGCGTGTGTGAAGAAGTACACCCTGCAGGTTATCATTATCTATTCGAATAGCCGGATTCCTCGGATATGGAAACTTGGACCCCTTGCATAGTTCATAGACAAGTGAAAGTGGATACTCTAAAATACGCAAGATAAGCGTGAGTGCTATGGATGGCGTTCTCGTAGGGAGACGGGAGCGGATCCATAGTGGTGTATTGATATGGTGAATATGTGGACTCGTGTGCGCCACCTCAAAAGAGTTACATTGCAGTCGTAGTTTCAGGGTAGCCACCGAGTCAAAGCTGGCTTGCTGCAGTTAAACTCCACCACCCCCTTTGTTGATAATGATGCATATGTAGTTAGTTCTGATGTAAGTCTTGCTGGGTACATTTGTACTCACGTTTGCCTATTTTATGTTTTTGCAGAGAGACTTCAGTCTCGCTAGTAGTTCCGCTTGGACTTCGACGTTTAGCTTGTTACCTCAGCTACGATCTTGTGCCCTCGGCAGGATCTAGTAGATAGTCAGGCTTCTAAGTCTTTTTCATTTGTAGATGTCTGTACTCAGACATGATAAGCTTCCGCATGTGCTTGATCTGTATGCTCTGAATGTTGGGTCATGAGACCCCTGTTTGTAATATCTCGCTCCTCGGAGCCTAATGAATAAATACCTGAGTCGTAGAGTCATGTTGTGATGCCATGTTGTATTTGCACATATCGAGCATATTGTGTGTATGTTATTGAAATGCTTGGTATGTGTGGGATCTGACTATCTAGTTGTTTATCTTTAGTAGCCTCTCTTACCGGGAAATGTCTCCTAGTGTTTCCACCGAGCCATGGTAGCTTGCTACTTGCTCCTAACACTTAGGCTGGCCGGCATGTGTCCTTCTTCGCTCTCGGTATCCGTCCCTCCGGGAAATGTCACGCGATGAATACCGGAGTCCTGTTAGCCCTACAGCCCGGTTCACCGAGTCTGCTAGCCAGTGCTACAGACTGGATTCACTCACCGATGACCGACACGCTCGATCTTCGGGTCATGGATGCTGTCCTCGTAAGTCTGTGCCACTTTGGGTTTACGACTAGCCATGTCAGCCCGGGCTCCTTATCATATGGATGCTAGCGACACTATCATATACATGTGCCAAAAGGCGCAAACGGTCCCGGGCAAAGGTAAGGCGACACCCGTGGAAATACCGTGCGTGAGGCCGCAAAGTGATATGAGGTGTTACATGCTAGATCGATGTGGCATTGAGTCGGGGTCCTGACACCACGGCACTCCTGATAAACCAGCCAATCACACCAACAGAAAATGTTGGGTCTTCAAACAGGCTGGAAAGTTAAACACCGAGAACAAGGAGAAGGGGTCGCAAAGTGATGACGATGACGAGGAGCCCCAGCCACCGAACACAGGGGGACAGAAGAAGTCCCCCCCCCCCCCAAGTTAAAATGGTAAACATGTTATATGCTACCCATATCCCCAATAGGGAGCGCAAACGCGCACTCAGGGACATCTACGCGATGGAGCCAGTCGCCCCAAAGTTCAACTCATGGTCGTCCTGTCCGATCACCTTTGATCGCAGGGACCATCCGACCAGTATCCGTCATGGCGGATGAGCCGCACTGGTACTTGAACCAATCATTGATGGATTCCACCTTACACGAGTCCTCATGGATGGTAGCAGTAGCCTGAACCTGCTCTATCAGGATACAGTGCGCAAAATGGGTATCGATCCCTCAAGGATCAAGCCCACAAAAACCACCTTTAAAGGTGTCATACCAGGTGTAGAGGCCTGTTATACGGGCTCAATCACACTGGAAGTGGTCTTCGGACCCGGATAATTTCCAAAGCGAAGAATTGACCTTCGATATCGTCCCCTTCCATAGTGGCTATCACGCACTACTCAGACAAACCGCATTTGCTCGATTCAATGCGGTGCCGCACTACGCTTACCTCAAGCTCAAGATGCCCGGGCCACGTGGTGTTATAACAGTCCATGGAAACACGAAACGTTCCCTCCGTACCAAGGAGCACACCGCGACCCTTGCAGCAGAAGTACAGAGCGGCCTTTTTAGGCATAACCGCAATCCAGCGGCCAAGCTCCCGGACACTGTCAAACGAGTTCGAACTACTCCGCAGCAGGACGGTCCAGTTAGTCAAGAGCTTGAGTAGCAATTCGGCCTCCATACGAGTCCCAAGCAAATAGTGGAATTTGTGCCACGCGTACATAACTTCGCACTCAAAATACCATGGGCATAGACAGAGGCACAGCAAGACCGTGGTCCACAATACGGCTCAACCGCTCCTGGACCTGCATACTTTTACTATTTCTTTTTCTTTTCAGGTTTCTTTCCCCCCGAGGCTTTTTCCTAACAACCTGGTCATCGGACCTATCAAGGGACGGATACACCAAGAAGGCAAGAAGCTTTGACGTACAAGGGAACCCCCAGGTGGTCTCTGCTAACGATCGTTATACCTGTTTTAAAAACCCGCACGCAGCTCGCCCTTGGTCGTGGCATGTCAAATAGCCCTATTTTCTTATCACATTACTTGTACAAATACACCTTGACATATTAATCAAATTACAATGGAAAATAATTTGCGGCTCAATGTTTGCAGCGTCAGCTTATTAATTGATTTTTTTCCTTTTCTTTATATTCTTATCAATTGCACCTGTACACTCTGGTATGCCTTAATTCGCCAGGGGCTTCATCATACCCCACAACACGGCAATAAAGTCCGAACACTTATACAGTCCAGTTCGGCACCCCAAACTTATAGCATTATATGAATCGGCTCCGAATCATGTCTTTGGTCAATAGTTGGGTTGCCCGACTCCTGTGCTTACTACCTTACGTTCCGCTATATCGGCTAGGGTAGTAAAGGGAGGACTACTGCGATTGTGTCCCGGTTCTTCCAGATGAGCACCTTAGTAGAGATAGCCGGAAACTGACTATCATGATGCGGCAAGAGTCGGTCAGCTGTTCGAGGGGTTACAAATCTTTAGCGATTTTTTCCGCCTTATGCGATGAATCGGCTTTTATCCGATTGGGCGTGTATAGCGCCCCAAGTTCGGACTTCCGAACACCAGGGGCTGCGCCTAAAATTTTCTTGTCAAACTCCTATGACTAAGTGAGAGTAATAAAGCCGCATAGTCCGATTGCCTGGTTCGTTGTGCTAAACACCTCCTTAAAGGACCAAAACCTTAGATAAAGAGTGTTTAGATTTATCCCAAACACCCTTGTACTACCTACGTGGGGGCAGAAGCCAACGACTGGCCAACTGTCAGATTTAACACAACGGTCGCACAGGAGGTAAAATTTTAAATAACAGACATTATATTACATAACGGATCTATTTTATAGTACATGACAGGATAACATGAGTGTATTCATGGGAATATGATATCCTTAGCATATTGCTCCGCCACAAGGCGGGATCCCTCCAGAACACTGTCAAAATATAGTTGGGGTGTGCAGTGCTCCTTGCCCACGAGCGGTCCCTCAGTCATCAGCTTCGTGGCATCCATCTTCGCCCAGTGCATCTTGGCGCGGGCAAAGGCCATTCGTGCGCCTTCGATACAGACCAACCGCTTGATGGCATCAAGCCGAGGGCAGGCACTGAAAAGCCGCTTCACGAGTTCGAAGTAGCTGCTGGAAATGGCTTCGGCAGGCCATAGCCGGATTATCAAATCCTTCATGGCTAGTTCGGCCGCCCTATGCAGCTCGACCAGCTGTTTCAGCTGATCGCTAAAGGGTACTGGATGTTCTGGTGCAAGGTATTGCGAACAGAATAGCTTCTCCGTAGAGCTCCCCTCTTCGGCTCGATAGAATTCCGCAGCATCTGACACGCTGCACGGCAGATCCACAAATGCCCCTGGAGAACTCCAAATCCGGGTCGGTAAAAGGAACCTTTCCTTCACATATTTGCTCTACATAATAAAAGCCTTACCCGCCGTGATCTTCTTGGCCACCTAGATTTCCTGGAGGGCGCCCTGGGCTTCGGCCCGGGCATCGTGTGCGCTCTGGCGGGCCTTGGCAAGTTCGGACTCTTGCTCCTTAAGGTCTCGCTCCAAGGACTCGCACTTCTTGACGGTGTCTTGGAGCTCTTGCTGGACCTCACTGACCCGGGCCTCATGCTTTTCGCGTGCGGCTCGCTCCTTGGCCGGTTTGTCCTCGGCCTCGGCCAGCGCCTTCTTGAGGGCCTCTACTTCGGTCGTTTGCCCTTAATAAATTTCATGGCACTTTAGTCAGCACGAATCATTCATCCGTCCTGAATATATACAAGGTTACTGCATACCTTGAGTGTCCTCCAGCTGCTTCTTAACGCGTCCGAGCTCTTCCTCGGCCTGCTCCAGACTCTGCTTCAGTCCGGAGACTTCCCCAGTATGAGAGGTCGCAGCCAGCAGTGACACATGCTCATTCACATAGACATATTAGATTAGACTCCTGCAAAAATTATTTGATCCTCTGTTCGGCTTTTGTTTCCTGGACACCTACCCAGTATCGTCGAGACTCTTGCCTATACTGTGACATTCTTTTTATAGTTGTGTTGCTTACCTCAAAGCCTGTTAGAAGGCTAGTGCATGCTTCGGTCAGTCCGCTCTTCGCGGACAGGATCCTCTCAGTCACTGTACCCATAAGGGTACGGTGTTCGTCAACAATGGAAGCACCTTGCAGCGCTTCCAGCAAACTGTCTGGTGCCTCTAGATGGACAGAGGTCACCGGTGGAGTAGGCGCACCTCCCTCTTTTGAAAGAGGCGGCCCGCCTGATTCCGGAGCCGCTTGGGTCTCCGGGACTATATTCGGCTGAGGGCCAATTTGGATATGGCCCCCACCATCGGTGTCCATGGGGGCTTGCTCCCCCATGTGTTCGGCAACCGAGGCTTCACCCTCCCGCGCCTCCCTGACGGCCTCCGGATTCTCTCCCGGGACGGGGATCCTTCGAGATGATGCCTCGACGCCATCTAGGTCCTTGGGCGAGGAGGCCGATGGAAGGGTCCCGCTGTCCATCACCGCCGGGTCCAGCGAATCCTCTGAAGACAAGGACGCTCGAGGTTGGACCGAGCCGGACTGCAAATGCTTAATTTAGCACATTAAAACAATGAAGTAAAGTGGCCAGATACATGAACGTGTCCGGACACTTATGATTTGGCTAGGGGCTTCTCCCTCGGCTCCCACTCCCAGCTGATGTCGGTGGCCGCTACGAAGCTGTCCGAAAGGGAGGTTTTCCCCTTCTTGGACGCCTCGGCCTCCAGACGCGTGGAGGCCATCCTCTTCTTCCTCCCCCCTGCAGGGGGAGTGGCTTTCTTCTTCCTCCTCCTCTTCCTCATCGTCCTCGGCGGCGGAGGAGTGTGCCTCGGCTTCTTCGGACGTCACATCCGAATTGCCCTTGCTACGGAGAGCACCACGGGTCCCCTTGGCCTTCTTTTCCGGCACCTGATAAGGTGCTGGAACCAGCATCTTCATCAGGAGTGGGATTTATGGGCCTTCAGGCAGCTGAGCCGGACAGTTAATCCGCTCCGCCATCTCTATCTAGGTCTGAAAAAATTGATAGGGAGGCTTATATGCTTTCCTCGAGTATGCAAGTAAAGGGCATACCTTGAAAACACGAAAGAACTTACCGGATTAGCAGGGTGAGCTAAGTCATGCCCACGATCCTCGATCATGGGCGGCGGTGCCTCATTGGCCTTGAAGAGCACCTTCGAGATGTCTTCGTGCGTTGTGCCGAAGAGCTCTAGTAGAGTCTGGTGCTTGGCGGGATCAAACTCCCGTAAATAGCAAGTCCGGTGTTGGCATGGAAGGATCCGGCGAACGAGCATCACCTGGATCACGTTAACGAGCTTGATTCTCTTGTTTATCATGTTCTGAACGCACGTCTAGAGCGCTGTCAGCTTGTCCAAAGAAGACCAGGTCAGGCCCTTCTCTTGCCAGGAGGTTAGCCGCATTGGGACTCCGGACCAGAATGCGGGAGCCGCTGCCCAGTTGGTGCCGCGCGGCTCGGTGATGTAGAACCACCCTGACTACCACCCTTTGACAGTCTCCACGAAGGAGCCTTCGGGCCAACTGACATTGGGCATCTTTCCCACCATGGCGCCTCAGCACTCTGCTTGCTGACCACTCACCACCTTCGGCTTCACATTGAAGGTCTTCAGCCATAGCCCAAAGTGAGGTGGGATGGGGAGGAAGGCCTCACACACGACAATAAATGTTGAGATGTTGAGGATAGAGTTGGGGGCCAGATTGTGGAAGTCCAATCCGTAGTAGAACATTAATCCGCGGACGAATGGGTGGAGAGGGAATCCCAGCCCGTGGACGAAGTGTGAGAGGAACACCACCCTCTCTTGGGGCTCCGGGGTGGGGATGATCTGTCCCTTGGCCAAAAGTCGGTGAGCGATTTCCGTGGCCAAGTACCCGGCCTCCCGGAGCTTCGTGATATCCTTCTACTTGACGGAGGAGGCCACCCACTTGCCTCCTGCTCTGGATCCGGACATGGTTGGAGTGCTTTTTGGGAGGAGAAGGTGAGATCTTGGGTGCTGGAACTCGAGAATGGATGGGCAGAGGAAGGAGAAGGCGTGGGTGAAAAAGGGCGAATCCTTATTACTTTATAAAGGCAGTGAATATTATGCGCCTCCCCACTCTCCTTAAAACTCGCCTATCCCCCAAGGGTCATGTGTATGGCACAGTTGGGTTACCCATGCCCGTATTGATGAGAATCGCGTAATAAGGGGACATGATCTCTGCTTTGACAAGACGTGCCAATGAAACCGCACCTCAAAATATGGAGTGGCAGGCTAAAAAACGGTTCGAATAATGGTCGGGCAGTGACGTGATGTCACACTACAAAAAGTTGTCAGCAGATTGGACTCGTGAAATATTATACTCTCTATGGTTGTGTGTGGTACTTGTTTCGCAGAGCCGGACATGATTCTTGTGTTCAAAGTCTACTTTGAAGTATTCGGAGAAGGAACCCGCCTTGCAATGCCGAAGACAATCTGCGCGCCGGACTCATCGTCATTGAAGCCTAGTTCAGGGGCTACTGAGGGAGTCCTGGATTAAGGGGTTCTCGGTCAGCCGGACTATATACATGGGCCGGACTGTTCGACTATGAAGATACAAGACAGAAAACTTCTTCCCGTGTCCGGATGGGACTCTCCTTTGCGTGGAAGGCAAGCTTGGCGATTCAGATATGTAGATTCCTTTCTCTGTAGTAGACTTTGTGTAACCCTAGCCCCCTCTGGTGTCAGTATAAACCGGAGGGTTTAGTCCGTAGAGAGGAGAACAATCATAATCATAGGCTAGACCTCTAGGGTTCTAGCCATTACGATCGCGTGGTAGATCAACTCTTGTAATACTCATATTCATCAAGATCAATCAAGCAGGAAGTAGGGTATTACCTCCATAGAGAGGGGCCGAACCTGGGTAAACATTGTGTCCCCCGCCTCCTATTACCATTAGCCTTAGACGCATAGTTTGGGACCCCCTACCCGAGATCCGCCAGTTTTGACACTGACAGGGTGCTACGTGGAGAGTTCCACCAACGACGAAAGCTCCTCCTCGAGCGACAGTGACAAGGAGGACAACACCATCGAAAATGACGGCAGCGGGCAAGAGGACGACGACTCCGACTCCAGCTGACCATCAGTGGCAGCACCATCATCTGCTCCACCTCCTCCCCCGGAAACACGCCTTATCGGGGGTTGCGTCCTATTGACTCTGACGTTAGTGGTCGACGGGATACCCCGCTAAGCTCTCTGTCGATGCGTTCCCCATGCCCGTCTCCGTCTTCTCTTGCCGTACCTGGGGAGGAAAAGTGCAAGAACGGGGATTACGGGGCACTTATATTCTTTTAATTTGTAAGCACTTGGCAAATCTTAACTTTCTAGATAATGTAATCCCCCGAGCCCATGCTTATGTTATGTAACATTTGTACTTGCATCAGCATATCAATGAAAACGATGAGCTTTTGCCTGGATCCCATGCACGTATACATCCATGCAGGGGCTAACGCCTCATTAATAAAAATAAATGAGTTTTCCCGGCAAGCTACCTCACAGGTGCCCTTTGTGCCTTCCGGAGAATTACATCTGTCGGGTTACACACAAAGGGTCCAGCCCCCTGCCAACCTCTTTTTACCAAAGGCTACTGTGATCATCCTGGCCGAAGCAGTGTTCGGGCCAGGGATGAGAGCACCTAAGTCCAAAAATGGTGGCGAGGTTCTCTAATGCACAAGTCACGGGTTACGAACATAAGTGGGCAAAGGGGTGAACTTTATCTGTTTGGTTTGGCGAGGACGACGTGCCGGGCAGTCTTCTTAACTTCTCGCCGGAGCCAAGTTCATGACAGGAAAGGTGGAACCGAGCTTCTTTACTATGGCTGGAAAGAAGAGAAGATAGGAACATTGAGCCTTAGCGGTCCATTAGTATTTGCTGGAACTAAAGTATGATATCCTGGATAAGCATGCATGTACGTATATACATAAATCATGGAAATCACAAGAAACCGTATAAACTAAGAGTTATCTGGTTGCACACAGGGTCTGCGCCTGGCTCTGTACATAGGGTTACATGCCTTGCCGGCAAGGCTAGTACAAAAGGGGGTTGCCAGGGGCCCCGGCAACTGCGCCCTATAGGTAAAACTTGCGAAGATGTTCGATATTCCAGCAGTTGCTCACCGGAATGCCATCTTCAGTCTCCAGGCGAACTGCGTCGGGCCTAGTCACTCGTATTAACCGATAAGGGCCCTCCCACTTCAGCGTCAACTTGTTTGAAATCTTGGTGGAGTGAACATGCCAAAGAACAAGGTCGCCTTCCTCAAGGCTTCGGGCATGAACCTTGCGGCTGTGATAGCGGTGCAAGGCTTGCTGGTAGCGAGCGGCTCGCACAGCAGCCCGAAGACGATCTTCCTCAAGGAGTGTTGCATCATCTTGGCGAACTGCTCTTGCTCAAGCTCATCATAAGCGAGCACTCAAGGTGACCCGCATGTGAGTTCCGTGGGGAGAACTGCTTCTGCCCCGTATACCAGGGCAAAGGGTGTCTGGCCAGTGGCTCGATTCAGTGTCGTTCTGATTGACCAAAGAAACGTCGGCAATTCATCAATCCAGCGTCTTCCACACTTGCGTAGCCTATCAAAAGTTCTTGTTTTGAGGCCTCGCAATACTTTAGCATTTGCCCTTTCTACCTGGCCGTAGCGTCTTGGGTGAGCAATAGAAGCAAAGCAAACTTTGCTGTCAAGGTCTTGCATATACTGCATGAAGGTGCAGCTCGTAAACTATGTGCCGTTGCCGGTGATGACCCTGTTTGGCACACCAAAACAGCAAACGAGTCCCTTGAAGAACTTGATAGCTGACTGTGCTATCACCTTTCTCACTGGCTCCACTTTTGGCCACTTTGTGAACTTGTCAATCGCAACATACAAGTACTCAAAGCCCCCGACAGCACGAGGAAAGGGGCCCAATGTCGAGCCCCTAGACCGAGAATGGCCAGGAAAGAGGAATTGTTTGAAGAGCCTGGGCTGGTTGATGAAGATTCTTTGAATGGAACTGGCACGCTTAACACTTGGTTACTAGTGCAGTTGCATCCTGGAGGGCAGTGGGCGAAAAGAAACCTTGCCGGAATGCTTTGCCGGCATGGGCTGTGGACCCTATGTTTGAGCCACATATGCCTCCATGTATCTCTGCCAACGGCTCCAGCCCGTCCTCCTGTGGAATACACTTCAATTTCACGCTGTTCGGTCTCCTTCTGTATAGGACATCATCCACAAACTGGTACATGCTGGACCGACGGGCTACTTTTTCTGCTTCTTCCTACTCCTTAGGGAGCTCCCCTGTTTGGAGGAAACGAATAGTATGTTGTGCCCATGTCGGAGCCTGAGGCTCGACGGCAAGGACTAAAGGCATGTCTTCTGCCACGGGGGCAACTATCTCTATGGCAAGGGCTTGGGGTCCTGCCGGAGGCTGCTGCTCCCTGGCAAGCTTGGGGTACCTAGCAACTTCCTTGCCGACGGCTCCTGGGAGCTCAGCAGGAAAGTACTTGCCGGGGCCCACTTTCCTTCACTTGTTCTGTCCTGCTGATTGCTCAATGGATGGCTGGGTTAATTGAAGCACAAAGGTACCTGGTTCCACAGGCAACTTGAGCGCAGCTCATTTTGACAAGTCATTGGCAATGTTGTTCTCTGCTCGAGGAACATGCTCTGCTTGCAAACCGTCAAAGCGCTCCTCCAACTTCCTCACTTCATCCACGTAGGCCTCCATCAGCGGGCTCTGATAATCCTTGTTGACTTGTTTGACGACAAGTTGCGAATCACCTCTGACAATGAGCTTCCTGATTTTGAGGCCTGCCGCGATCCTGAGACCGGCAAGCAGTCCCTCATACTCTGCAGTGTTGTTCGTTGACCTTTCCCGGGGAAAATGCATCTGGACTACGTACTTGAGGTGCTCTCCAGTGGGCGCGACGAGTAACCCACCGGCACCAGCACCTTGCAACGAGAAAGCCCCATCAAAGTACATAATCCAATGGCTGCTTGCCTCTTTGCCGGGGAGAGTGGTTTCTTGAACTTCTTCGTCAGGCGTGGCGGTTCATTCTGCTATGAACTTTGCCAAGGCTCTGCTCTTGATCATCTAAGTGCTTTCAAACTTGAGGCCAAAGCTTGACAGTTCCAACACCCACTCCACAATCCTCCCAGTTGCATCTGGATTGTGCAAGATCCGTTGCAACGGGAGGCGAGTGACGACGGTGATCTCATGTGCTTGGAAATAGTGACACGGCTTTCTCGGGGCCATAAGAAGGCCGAAAAGAAACTTCTACATGCCAGAATACCTTGATCTAGCTCCCTGCAAGAGGGAGCTGACAAAATAAACTGGGTGTTGCACCACCTTCTTCGTTTTTTCCTGCTTCGCTCACTTGCGCGGACTCTGTCTTGCTGGGACCGGGCTCTGCCGGGGGTTCTGCCTTGCCGGCATCGGGTCCTGCTGGCCCTAGCTCCTCGTCTCACGGCCTCGGCATTGCAATTGCATCTTCCTCAACTTCTCTCTGCGCCACTAGCGCAGCACTAACCACTTGATTCATTGCTGCCAAATATAGCAGCAACGGCTCTTGTGGTCTGGGCGCGACTAGTATCGGCGTAGAGGAGAGGTACCTCTTCAAATCTTGCAGCTCTGCCTCTGCCTCCGGAGTCCATTTCAATGGACCCGCCTTTTTCAAAATCTTAAAAAAGGGGAGGGCACGCTCAACAGATTTAGAGATGAACCTACTCAGGGCGGCAACGCAGCCAGAAAGCCTACGGACATCCTTGACTCGTCGGGGCGCCTCAATCTGCTCAATCGCTTTGATCTTGTCGGGATTCGCGTCAATTCCGCATTGAGAGACAAAGAACCCAAGAAGTTTGCCGGATGGGACGCCGAACACACACTTCTCTGTGTTGAGCTTGAGGTTGATCTTGCGCAAATTTGCAAAGGTTTCCTTGAGGTCCTACATGAGCGTGGCCTTGTCCTTGGTTTTCACCACTATGTCATCCATATAAGCTTCCATATTTCTATGTAGCTGGGGCTCAAAACCAATTTGGACTGCTCAGGGAAATGTTGAACCAACGCTTTTCAACCCGAAAGGCATTCGTACGAAACACTATTTACCACATGTGGTAATGAACGCGGTCTTTTCTTCATCTTCCTTCTTCATGAAGATCTGATGGTATCCTGAGTAGGCATCAAGGAACGACAGTAGGTCGCACACGGCAGTGGAGTCCACTATCTGGTCGATGCATGGCAGTGGGAAAGGATCCTTTGGACAGGCTTTATTGATATCAATATAGTCAATACATAGCCTCCATTTCCCATTACCACTGGGTTGGCCAACCACGTAGGGTGGAGCACTCCTTTGACCAAGACTGTCGCTTCCAACTTCCTAATCTCCTCGATGATAAACTCTTGTCGCTCCAAAGCTTGCATTCTGACCTTCTGCTTGATGGGTCGCGCATGGGGACAGATAGCAAGGTGGTGCTCAATCACCTCCCTGGGAACGTCGGGGATGTCAGATGCTTGCCATGCAAACACATCGTCATTCACTCGCAGGAAGGCGATGAGCGCACTTTCCTATTTGCTGTCGAGGGTGGAGCTTATGGTAAAAGCTCCCGCCATGCCATCCTCCTTGATGGGTACCTTCTTGGTTTCTGGTGGGGCCGCCTTGGACTTCTTGCTCTTGCTGGTAGAGCTCTCTGGCACGTCCTCAGTGGGAATGCAGCACTTCGAAGAGGCGCGTTTGCCGGAGTGAGTGCAGGAGCCCTTGTCGGAGCCAGGAGTCTTGCCGGTCTTCTTTTTGGTGGCAGGAGCAAGTATCTTGGCGGCGGACGCTGCAACTTCCTCTCGGTAGAGTTGGTCGCCACAAATGAGCGCATCCCTCTTGTCACAGCTGACGGTGATGATGCTCATTGGGCCGGGCATCTTCAACTTGTTGTATGCATAGTGTGACGCCGCCATGAACTTGGCTAGCGCTGGACGGCCAAGGGCCCCGTTGTATGGCAACGGGATCTTAGCGACGTCGAAAACAATCCTCTCTATCTTGTAGTTCAGGTCGCCACCAAACGTGACTGGTAGCGTGACCTTCCCCTTGGGCTGGCTTCTCCCTAGATTGATCCCTTGGAACGTACCTGTTTCCTCAAGATCTTCGTCAGGGATCTGCAGTCTCTTGATCATGTTGGGCGAGATCAAGTTCAGACCGACTGTAACACCCCAAAAATTTAACTGAGTTTTTGATATTAAAATTTTGCCAGGAGTTTTAAAAATTTTCATTTTGGAGTTTCTCTGTTGATTTCAAAACTTTTCTTTTAATATTAAGGAGTTTTTCCCAAGTGGATCCTTCCAAAACATATTGGACTTATTTCCCTCTCATTTAAAAACATCTCTCAATCAGTAGACTTGTTTATTAAATTATTTCACCCTGAGCTTTATTCATTAAATGACTTGTTTTAAAATTTGGAGCTCTTTTTGAACTACAACCATTTGATATGTTTATCTAAAAATCCCACCAAAATTTGGAGATGTCATGTGATGTCTCTAAATCACTTTTGTGCAATAATATATTTAATTCATTGCATATTTTGAGATCCACACCCAATTTTCTTTTCTGGTCCAGAGAGCAATTTTGCACTACAACCCTTAAAAATATTTGTTTCTAGCTTCCACCAAAATTATGGGATGTCAGTAGGAGCATATGATTCCATTATATGCAAAAATCCAGTGATGTGCTTTGAAGATTTTGAGTGAAACAACCTCATCTTCATTCTGGTCCAACATGATGGTTTGTACATCATCCATATTATTTCTTACTCCTTGGCCATATATTATTTCTCCTACTTGTAGTCCTCCATGTTAAACCCCTAAGTCCAGGAGCATACACTCATTTGATCATTTTTTATTCATGAAATGATGCCAATTACTTCCTGTCCAGGAATGTAGTTTTGCAAAACTTGCACTAGCAAGTTTCCCCTTTTGTCCAAATAACCACACCACTCCCTCTTGCAACCAAGGAGACTTTAGTCTGGAAGATTTGGCCCCTCCAAGACCTGCCTAAATGCCCTTAGCATTTTGTCAAACACCTTATGGGCATGATCTATTTTGACATGAGTTTTTGTTTACACTGTGAACTTAATCCCCACTGCACCAAAGATGTCCAATGGTTTTGCCTTAGACTATAACCCCACCCTGCTAACTTTCTTGTGGTTTGGAGCCCCTAACATGCCATAGCATTTAAATCCGAGCACGCCACGTCGTCATGCTGGCGCCGCCAGCGCCAAGAATTGCACGAGCGGCACCGAGTCGCCACGTCACGCCCAAGACTCACCCCAGCCGTGATCGACCAAGAGCAGCACGCCGGGTCCCCTTGCGCGCCACGTGTTCCCTAACCGCAACGCCGCCAAGCAGACCTCGTCGCGTCCCAAAGAAGCTAAGGGCTAGCCGCCCGCACGGCCGCCCGACAGCCTGCCTGCTCGGGCAGCGCCGCCAAAGCCACCCCTGCTTCCCACCCCCTCGAACAGTCGCGAGCTCATCCGCAGCCTCATCGGCTAGTGCACGCCGCCACGTCGCCCTAGCTACAGAGAGGCGGTCCGCCGGAGAAACTTATCCACGGCCGCCGCGGAACCGCCTTGCCTCGCCTATATAAGGAGCCCGAGCTCGTCTCCGCACGCATGCAACCTCAGTTCACTCCCCTAGGACCCCTTGGGGCAGCCAATCGACCCGGGGAGATCATCTTCCCCACCTCCGGCAGCAGTGGCCGCCGCCCTGACCCCAGCTCTCCCAGCGCCACCAGGGCCTCTCCCTCTCATTTCTCTTTGCCAAGAACACCTACTTCCTTCCAGGAACCCAACCCCCTACTTGATTTTGATCGGGAGCCATCGCCGCCACAAAACCACTTCGCCACCGCCTCCTCCGTCATGGCTTCGCCGCAGCTCCCTCCGTCCCCACCTACCTGACGCCCACCGGGAGGACCGCCCTGGAGTGGCGGATCCATCCCCGCCCTCGGGGCCCCGCGAGGAGCCGCCAGTCACCGGCGATGATCGCCGAAGCTCCACCTCCGCTCGGGACAGAGGAAGGAGCGGGAGAAAGACTAGTCAAACCTGACTAGTGGGCCCCGTGGACCCACTATCAGTGACCCACACCGCCGCCACGCGTGTTAAGTGAAAGCGTAAAACCCCAAGTACGTAACCCCTACTTAGAAAGCGTATTCGAGTCTGAAACGTTTTCTTTTGTTTTATTTAAAAAAAAACAGATTTTGACCACAACTTTGACTGCCTATAACTTTTTAAGTATAACTCCAAATGAAGTAATTCTTTTTCCTACCTCTCTCAAATATTGTCTAGTTTATTTTAAGATTTATTTTAAAAAAATTCAGCACAAATTTTTGTGCTGTTTTGAATTTGTGTGTTGATTCATATTTATTTAAAATAGGACTTTAGAGAGAGAGAAGAAAACTTTCAAAAGTTTTGGAGTGCACCCTGCCTTTCCACACATTGAAGGCAAGCATTCTGAACCCCGGCATAATATTTTTGTGTGTTTGGTGACACGTTTATAACCTCACCTCACTTTGGAGAAACTTGTTATTTCATGTGATATGATCATATGCATGAGTGCACGTTATTGATTTCCATGCTGTTGGAAATGAACACACTTGTGATGATAATCATCCTCATGTGCCTTGCATGCATACCGGCAGGAACCGGGAAAACCGCTGCCTTGGGTAGGCACGAGTTTGTCGCCGGTCTCCGTCGGAGACGGTTATGTCCGGTATGGCATGGTAAGGTGATATGAGCAAAGACTCTGTTGGTTGAAATATATTCGTTATGCTAATCATGCAGGAATACTTAAACCTCCCGAGTCGATCAGATCGAGTCTTGTTCCAAGAACCCCCATACTTGCTTCAGACTACCACTGCCTCTCAAAGAACTAGAGTACGGTTCAAGAATTTGTCAACCCCTTTCTAGCACACACCGTCTGTAGGGGCCGGATGAGGGTACCATGGCCATGGATTAAAGCCACCATCCGGTCAGGGGCATGGGTGTTTCCTGTTGGGACCGAGAGGAGGCCACCCCTTAGAGCGCGATATAAATTTGATCCCATGCTACGCGAGGTTGTAGCCTCCCCACTTAGAGTTTGCTTAACAGGTGTCGTGGGTGATTCCAGACACGTGTGAGTTAAGCTGGTGTGTGCAAGTTAGGTGTGTTTTCAACTAAAAGACCGTAGACGGAATTAGTCCCGATGGACTAAAGGAATCCGTTACTCGTGGGTAAAGAGTACACCCTCTGCAGAGATTAAACCTATTCGAATAGTCGTGTGCATGGTTAAGGATTACAGTCTGGGATGGGTCAAGTGTCGGTCTTCGGAGGTGATAACTGTTAACCAGAACTCGAACTACTACTGGTGACTTGTGATAATTATGATTATCATTATTGTTAACTAACCCGTGATATTATTGTTATTATCGAATATCTCTGGGATGGTTCTACCTCCGGGATATTCACTATGATTGTTATTTTAAAGCCCTTTATGTGGTGTCGCTTAGACGCCCGACTGTGGCATTTCTTTTAAAGCCCTTTATGTGGTGTCGCTCAGACGCCTGACTGTGGCATTTCTTTTAAAGCCCTTTATGCGGTGTCGCTCAGACGCCCGACTGTGGCATTTCTTTTAAAGCCCTTTTTGTGGTGTCGCTCGACGCCTCGACTATGGCATTTCTTTTAAAGCCCTTTATGTGGTGTCGCCGACGCCTCGATCGTAACATTTCTTTTAAAGCCCCTTATGCGGTGTCGCTCGGACGCCCGACTGTGGCATTTCTTTTAAAGCCCTTTTTGTGGTGTCGCTCAGACGCCCGACCGTGGCATTTCTTTTAAAGTCCTTTATGTGGTGTCGCTCAGACGCCCGACTATGGCATTTCTTTTAAAGCCCTTTATGTGGTGTCGCTCAGACGCCCGACTGTGGCATTGCTTGTTATTTATTTCATAAATTTTAATACTACTATGTTATTGCATTTTTATAAATAACTTGCTTGCACGCATCAGAGTTTTATTTATCTTTTGTGACTGATGTCATGAGCATAAAACATTTTCAGCACATCATTGTTATATTATACCTGTGTTCATAATGTTTGCGAGTACATTCAAAGTACTCACTGGCTTGTCCCTGGCTATTGTCTTGGCCAGATTTTCTTGCACGGAGAGGAGCGACGTGATGACAGCCCCGGAACCTAAGCAATGGAGATAGCAGCCTCGCGAAGATAGGAGTTAACCTGGTCAGCTGTTCCTGTGGGAAATGGAGTCCCATACACACTGATGTTTCACAACCCGCTTCCGCCATCAACCACTAGAAACCATTTGTTGTACTCACAGGCCAGAATAGTCTTGTACTACATATTTTGTATTTTGCTTGCAATTTCTGTATCAAGTTGGAGCCTCATCAGCTAACAGTAATCCTGGGGCTGATGAGCACGACGGTCTTTTTCTGGAAATTCATACCCGGAAAAACCGGTCGTGACAGACTTGGTATCAGAGCCAGGCTGACCATTGGCTAATCCTATCTTAGTCAGGTCGAAAAACTTAGGTAAACCAACCCACCAGACCATAACCGAACCCCAGCCAAACTTCTTGTGCAAGATAGCCACACAGTGACCCCGACACTTTTGGCAGTCGGTGCCCAACCTATCAACCTAGCCTGTCGATCACGCGCCAGTAACCAGCACCCAAGATGTCTCATTCGCAAGCGTGCGAAGGAAGGCTCCGTTCCCTTTTTCTATAAAAAGGGCACGCTAGCCCCAACCTAGCACAGCACAGCCTCAACCCAAACCAGCCATAATGCCTGGCCCTGTCGTGCACAATGAGACCACAGCAACCAACCTTGGAGGTTTTGTGACCATCCTCGCAAACCTCACCCGTCGTGCCTATGCGTTAGAAGAGCCACCTGAATATGTTGTGTACCAAGGACCCATGAGCGGTGAAGACCGCCAATTTTGGGCCATCAGGCACATCTACTGAGGGGATCGTCGCCGAGCGCCCTCACAGTTCACCGAAGAACAACTTCCTTTGAGCCACAAGCCATCCAGCTAGCTGCTCGAGAGGCTATAGTTCAACTTCGGCAGTTGTCGCCCAGAGTTAACTGTCGCTCGTTCTACTACTATCCCAGGCGTGAAGGGTATGGTAGACCACCCCAAGTTGCCAACGGAGATCACGAGACAGATCCCGCATTGTTGCACCTAGTGCGCTATGTATGTGCACTAGAGGCATTGTTCGACCAGATCACTATTGATTTGGTCGCAGCTCGAGGAGAGCTGGTTCGTCGAACCCCAGCTAGAAGAGAAGACGAACCCGACGCCGACAACCCAATCGTGTTGTTCGGACAACCGATCGAGACCCTGAGATCAGCTCCAGCCACCAACCGAGATGCTTTGATGACCCCAGAAGTGCTTCATCGCCTTTTGGGAGCACACTCCAACGGGGTTGTGGCCAACAATCCCCGCGATGGTCATCATCGCTACCCCGACCCTGTCGTTCCTCCGCCATCTCTGACTAATCCCGGCAGTGAGACACGTGGAGAAGACTCGACATCCACCAGGCACGCCCGTTTAGACATAAACGAGGTAGATTAAGCCATGCGAGTAGCACCGAGTTTTAGTGTATCCTCGCTTTGTAATCATGCGACCTTGTATATAAACGCAGCCTGTCGTTGTGCCTCTATTTTAATGGTAGCCTTGCGTATTTTCTTTGTCAGCGCATAGTTGCACATTTTTCGGGCACAACTACCAAAACCAACCCGACGACAACCACAGTAACACGTCTCTTTATGAGATATGTGAATCTCTGACACTGACCCGACCTTTGGAGCTAAGCTGGCAAATTTATTACCTTTCAAAATGATCCGGCTCCATTGCTATATAAAGGCCACCTTGTGACCTTACCCAGCAACCCTCACCTTGTGCACCACTTTCGGTGTCAAAACCGGCGGATCTCGGGTAGGGGGTCCCGAACTGTGTGTCTAGGCGGATGGTAACAAGAGACGAGGGACACAATGTTTTTACCCAGGCTCGGGCCCTCTCGATGGAGGTAAAACCCTACGTCCTGCTTGATTAATATTGATGATATGGGTAGTACAAGAGTAGATCTACCACGAGATCAAGGAGGCTAAACCCTAGAAGCTAGCCTATGGTATGATTGTTGAGATGTATGTTGTCCTACGGACTAAAGCCCTCCGGTTTATATAGACACCGGAGAGGCTAGGGTTACACAGTCGGTTACAATGGTAGGAGATCCACATATCCGTATTGCTGCTTGCCTTCCACGCCAAGGAAAGTACCTTCCGGACATGAGCCGGAGTCTTCAATCTTCTATCTTCGTAGTCTTGGAGTCCGGCGGATATTGATAGTCCGGATGTCCGGACACCCCCTAGTCCAGGACTCCCTCAGTAGCCCCTGAACCAGTCTTCAATGACTATAAGTCCAACGTGCATAATGTTCGGCATTGCAAGGCGGGTTCCTCCCTTGAATAATCCAGAGAAGATCATGAACACCAGGATAGTGTCCGGCTCTGCAAAAATAATTTCCACATTCCACCGTAGAGAGAATAAAACATATACACTGACTCAATCTACCGACGTATTATGCGGCGTGACATCACACCGCTACCAAGCCCTCGTTTTTTAATATTCCACCTCAGCACGTTTAGCGAAGCGGTTTTCTTGGCACGTCTTGTCGAAGCAGATATCGCGTCCCCTCTATTCCGGGATCCTCATCAATACGTGCGTGGGTAACCCAGCCGTTCCCGTCGCCACACCTCCTCTATCGAAGGGGAATCCCAAACGGTCACGGAGACGGCCCTTGGTATTTCTTCCCCTTTATAAGAGGACCAAGGCCTGTCCTTGTTCTTTAATCTCGCATCGAATCTTTCCTCCGCTCCCCGTTCCAACACCCAGAGCTTCGGATTCGAGCGCTTCGGATCCTCAACCATGTCCGGCTCCGACCTCCGGGGCCAGTGGATGCCCTCCTCCGTCACGGAGGAGGACATATTGAAGTTGCGTGAGGCCAAGTAATTGGCCTACGAAGTTTCACACAGGTTGCCTGCCCCAGGGCAGGCCGTGCCCGCCCCCGAGCCCGGTGAATACGTCATTTTCGTATCCCACCTCCGCCGGGGTTTAGGCTTCCCGACGGATCCCTTCATGAGAGGGCTCCTGTTCTACTACGGGCTGCACTTTCATGACTTGCCTCCGGAGTCCATCCTCCATATCTCCACATTCATTATCGTCTGCGAGGCCTTCCTCCGCGTCATTCCCCACTTTGGCCTATGGCTGAAGACCTTCAAGGTGGAGCCGAAGATGATTGGGGGGCGTCAAGCGGAGTGCAGCGGGGCGACCATAAGCAAAAAGGTCGATGCCCCATGGCCCGAGGGTTCCTTCCAAGAGGAACTTGGACTGTGGCAGCAGGAGTGGTTCTACATCACCGCTCCAAGGGGCAGCAGGCAAAAGCCACCGCCCGTATTCCGCCCGGGACCTCCACGCCAACTGATGTCGTGGGTCAACCAAGGGCTCAACTGGGGGCCGTCCGAGGACGTGCCCTCACTGCAGGGACGGATTCGAGACCTCCAAGCGAGGGAGATCGACCTGATCAAGGTGATGCAGGTTATGCTAATCAGGCATCTTCCGCCCTGTAAACGCCGTCCTCTCCGTCTATGGGAGTTCAATCCAGAGGGACCTCGTATTCTCCAGCACTTTATGGGTGCGACACCCACAGAGATGTACAAGCTGTTCTTAGGACCGCAGGTGGCGTGTCCGGGTTTGGCCGAGGACGCAGGCCTAAGCCGCGATCGCCCGGATACTCAGGTAGATAGCTTAGAGTCCGGACATTCTATTTATATGCCTTTCAAAAGTTCGTTTCCTGACCCTTTGTTCTTTACAGGAATGGGTGGCGCGATCAAGGCTGATAAGGTGTCCGGCCCCCCTCCCAGAGACCGCACTGGAGCCCGTGCTGGTTAGAATGTTGGAGGTTGCGCCCACAGAAGGGGGTAGCGGGGAAAATAGAGGAGCTAATATTCCGCCCAAAGGGGCGACTGAAGAGGAGGGAACCAAGAACCCCTCCCTTCAGAGGGAGAAGAGGACCGCCTCCGAAGATCCGGATGCCAAAGCCCCTAAGCGTGGGAAGAAATCCTCACCGGGGGGGTCCGGCGTCCGGAGAGAATCCGGACGCACAATCATCGCCGAAGGACCAGCCCTCCAACAAGCCGTGAGTATGAAAGAGGAAATTTATTAGTAAAGAAGTACCTTCATTTGTGCTTCTGTGGGTAATCGAAATATATATATTGCAGTTTGGATCTGCAGCCTTCTCAGATGAGTTCATCTTCGGGGGACCTTCTTCCGGAGATGATGGAGAGCGATACGCCTTCGTCTGCAGCGCCGCCAGATAAGGCAGGCGAGCCCGAAGTGTCATCACGGAGGGCGTCCCCGAGTCCGGCACCTGCTAGTGTTAGGCCGGGAGAACTGAAGAATCTGCTTGAGAGGGCGCCCATTTCAGAAGATCATTGTGCGTTAATGCGCATGGTGATTGGACGGATTTCGTCCGCCGAGAGCGGATTGCGTAATGCCGCCATGAGTTTGCTGGCGGGATTTGAGGTATGCGAAAATGGTGCACCCCTTTGTCGTTTAACAGTTTTGCATATAAAAAATGCGCCATGTATAGATAGCAGCCCCTGAGACTCGGTAGGTTGTCGGAAACGACAGCATGCCGAGGATCGAAATCTCAAAATCTCAAGTAATGAATACCGCCGTCCTTGTACAGGTGGCGGATAGTCCGGGGGCCAGCCGGACTAATGAGTTTGCCGAATTAAGCCGGCAACTTGACGTGGCAGATGCTGACATTGCACTTGTCAACCGGCGACTTGACAAGTCGAAGGGTAAATAAATTCTCCGCAGTTGCTTTATTTAAGGGGGGGGGGGGTCAAAGCCTGCCTCTGATAAATTATATGATGTTTATCTGACGGTGCTGCTGCTGCTGTGGAGAGTTTTCGGGCGAACTTGCTCTAGCTAAGGAGCAAGCCCGAAGGAGTGACGCGTTGCCTCGAGGGCGGCCGAGGAGTTGAAAGTCGAAAAGGCTGCGCCCGCCCTAAGGGTGGAGGTGGCCGAATTGGCCAGGAAATTAAAGGATGCTACCGACCGCAATGAGGCTCTTGAGAGGGAGCGCTTATCGGAGCGGGAAGACCTGAAGAAGGCCACCGCCGAAGCCAAGGATGCCCGCTCTGCAATGCGGGCTATGAAGGAGGAGCTGCGCCAGGCCGGAGAAATCGCGGCTGGCAAGCCCTTTCTGATGCGTCGCCGGTTTATGGATTCCAAGTATGCTCGATTTGAGCGGCTGTGGAGTTCGGAGGATTCGTATATGGACTTGGCTGCGAGTGCGGCTGATGCCGTTAAGCACTTCCGGAGCCAGGGGGATCACGAGACGGAAGAGTTATATTGGTCTCAATTCCACAGTCCGGATCGCCCACTTCCGCTGATGGAACGGTTGGCCGAATGGGCCGAACTAAATAGATTGTCCGGACTAGCCATGACTGACATCGTGGCCCATGTCTGGCCAGAGAGGTCCAAGGCGACGAGCTATTTTGGCTTACTACAGCAATTCCTTGGGGTGGTGCCGCATATAAAGGAGATGAAGCGGTCGGCCTGCATAGAGGGCGCGAGGATGGCTTTGGCCCGTGTGAAGGCGCATTGTCCGGAGATGGACGCCACCGCTGTTGCTGCCCAGGGTTCAGATGAAAACCGGCTCCCTGCTGAGCACTATTTCGGGGAAGTTATGCGTGGCGCTCGGTAATAGAGTCGCGATGTTTCGAAGAATGTAACGTTCAATTGAGCGCATTAGCCTCAGAATCAATGATTATGGTATAACTGCTTTTTTATACTTGTCGTCCAAGTAGTAAAACTTCTCCAGTGCGGCCGTTCGTATACTTGTGTATAACCCGAAAGATGCGGTCTTGACTTTAGCCCCTCGCACAAAGTGCTTTGGGGTGTTCGCAAAATAGCGCCACACTTAATCCGGCGTCTCGGTCCTATTATAAGGAGGTGGTAGCGTAGCGAACGAGGCAATCCGGACTATAATGCTTTATCACTTTCACTTAGCGGGAGCTCGAGGGTGGGGCTACGATATAGCCTCGGTGGCCCCGCACGTCTCCGAATCGAAGTGCGTAAGTGCCTGACCGAAAGCGGTCCTTCGTCAGCGAAATTCTAAACATTCCGATAGTCGATCGAGTGGTTCACGAGTCTCGTTGTATCATGATGATCGGTTTTCGGCTTTCTCTCTTGAGGTGCTCGCCCAGCCGAACCGGGGCACAATCGCGAGAGTTCTCCGGTGCCGCGTTAGCCGATGATACGGAACGTAAGGCAGCAAAACACAGGAGCCGGGCAAACCCAACATTTGACCAAAGACATGATTCGGAGCTGATGCATATAGTGCCTAACTCGAGACGCCGAACACTCCCTAAGGTGTTCGGTCTTTATAATAATGGGCAGAACGATGCCCTAAGCCCCTAGTGTCCAAGTATGGGCATGGTCTTCTGACGCGGCCAATGCCAAGGCGTCAGGCTCCGCATTGGCTATAGGAAGAAACCAAGGGAGAATAACAACAAGAGACAGTAAAAAAGATTTACACAGGGTCTTAATCTGAAAAGAATCCTCACAACGGGTCCCTACTGCACGTCTGCGCTTGTGTCTCCGTTGCGCCGTTATCCTGGACGGGTATGCACATTGTTCATCTGTAAAAAGAGAGGAACTTTAGTTTAAAAACAATTTGTGCAGAAAATATGTAAAATAGAAAATATAAATAATTAAAGCAGGGTTTGTATAAACCCGCGGTTATGTGTGCGCGCAGCCCCCTGTGAAGGGGTATGCGGCTAGGGAGCCCCTAGCCTACTAACGCCGGATTCGTCTATCCGAGTCCTGGGTCTTGAAGTGACCCTTGCACTGAAATGATGCCACGTGGACCGGGCATCTTGAGTGTAAGAGACGCGTAATGCGGTATAGCGTTGAAGCGGACAAACGCCTTACGTCCCAAGAGTGCTTGATATTCACTTTCAAATGGGATGATGTGAAAAATTAATTTTTCTCGTCGAGAATTGTTCGGCGATCCGAACACGACTTCTAGTAATATGGAGCCTGTGGACTTGGCGTAAGGGCCTGGCGCCACTCGTTTGAAGGAAGTGCGGCTGTGTCGGATTTTGGCGGGGTGTACCCCCATCCTATGGACGGTTTTGGAATACAGCAGGTTTAAGTCACTGCCTCCGTCCATTAGGACACTAGTAAATTGTAATCCCTCTATCATGGGATTCAATATCAGGGGAGTCCGTCCCGCATTTCGAACGCTTCTGGAATAGTCCAGGTGGTCGAAAGTGATTGGTTTTGATGTCCAATCTCTATTGTCTGCTGGGTCGGACCGTGCGAAGCTCTTTTTAGAAAGTGCCGCACTATTTTTTCGTTTTATCACATGAAGTGAGTTTACTGCTTTAACCCCTTGTGGGAAAGCCTTTTGTTTTCGGTGCTCACTGGGTGGGGTTTATCCTCTTAAAGCTTGACGTCCGAGCCCCTTGTGTTCGACATTTAGTCGGCGGACTGTTTAAAACCCAACAATCCTGTGGGTGTGATTTGCGAGCCTTAAAGTACTGTGGATTTGACATATCCGCCCAAAATCTTCTTTAAGTTGGACAATTCACCCTTTGTCATCCTTTAGAGGCTGTGTTTTATTATTGGGCATGAGCTTTTAAATCCGCGTTGATCGCCGTGCTCTTTGGGCTTTTCTCTTTATTCCGGCGCTGCTCTTTTCTGCGCCGTGATTTTCCGTTTCCATCTCTTATCTCTGATGTACTAGGGTCGCTGGTGCTGCATCTTGCTAACCAGCTATCCTTGCCCGCACAGAAGCGGGTCATGAGGCTTGTTAGTGCGGACATTTTCCTCGGCTTTTCTTGACCGAGGTGCCTGGCGAGCCATTCGTCTCGGACATTGTGCTTGAAAGCTGGTAAGGCTTCGGCGTCCGGACAGTCGACTATTTGGTTCTTTTTGGTAAGGAACCTGTTCCAGAATTTTCGCGCTGACTCTCCGGGCTATTGAGTTATATGACTTAGATCATCTGCATCCGGAGGCCGGACATAAGTCCCTTGAAAATTTGCTCTAAACGCGTCCTCGAGCTCTTCCCAACTTCCAACAGTATTTTCTGGGAGGCTTTTGAGCCAATGACGGGCTGGCCCTTTGAGCTTGAGTGGTAAATATTTTACGGCGTGGAGATCGTCTCCTCTGGCCATATGTATATGTAGTATATAATCTTCTATCCAGACTCCAGGGTCTGTTGTTCCATCGTAGGCCTCTATGTTGATGGGTTTAAATCCTGCTAGGAATTCATGGTCCAGCACCTCATCGGTGAAACATAGCGGGTGTGCGGCGCCCCTGTATTTGTGTGTGCCGTTATCATCGGACACTTGACGTGTTGCCTTGCTTCTTGGGGCCATCTCCTTTGGCCCATAAATGGACCTGGCTGGGCCATCTATCCTTCCGAGTTTGTTGGTGGATTTGTGTGTGGCGCCGCTTTCATAATTTGGCATGTCGTCTGGCCGTCTATCCAACCAGGTAGCCCTTTTATTTTTGGACGGTGGAGGCTCTATGGCCTCCTCGTCGAATTCCGGTAGCAGCTTGCGCTTCGGGTAGCTCTTTGATTGGTGGCCATTGCTGTACTTATCTGCGGTGTTGAGCACTTTGCTCCATCTCATTCTGAGTGTGTCTTCCGCTGTTTTGAGCTTCCGTTTTTCCTTCTTCAGGCTTCTTGCAGTGCTGACGAGTCTTTTCCGAAGGTTCTTATTCTCCGGCGACGTGTCCGGCATATGGTCGTCCGGATCGTTGTCTTCGCCGGGCTTGGATTGGTTATCTGACTCGTCGTGTTTGGACGGTTGCTTATGTGCATGTTCGTCGTCCGATTGTGAGCCCTGCCGTATCGCGGGCTCGCGGGGAGCGTTGTTGTCATCGAGGCGGGACTTAGCGCGGCGTTTACGCCGCCGCTTTGGTCGTTTATCGGCGGGGTTATCTTCTGTCGTGGCCCGTTGGTCCTCGTTATCGCTCCCCTTTGGGGTATCCACCATATATATGTCATGTGACAAGGTGGTCCTATCGTGCTGTGTAAGCTCTGTTTTTTGTTCGTCTCCGGCATCGTCGTCTACTCCGTCGATGTCTTCGGAGCCGTAGTTTAGCATGTCGGTTAGATCGTCGACAGTGGCTACAAAGTGGGTGGTGGGTGGGATCTGAATTTCTTCATCGCCCGAACCCCAACCATCCTGGCCATAGTCTGGCCAGGATTCTCCTGATAGCGAGAGATGCTTCAGTGAATTCAGGATATCGCCAAAAGGCGAGTGCTGAAAGATGTTCGCGGCGGTGAATTCCATAACCGGCGCCCAATCCGAATTAATTGGTAGAGGCGCGGGAGGTTCGGAGCCCGGCAGGGAGTCCGGCGCCTCGGAATCACGAGTTTCGCGTGGGACAAGATTGGTGTTCGGCTCCATCACCGTGGATGTTGAAGCCCCCAGGGCGGCGTCTATCCACCGGCCCTCGATCTGGGCGATCGGCTCCGGGCTAATGGCCGAAGCTGATCCGTGTGCGGCCACCAAGGCACTGTTCGGCGGCAGAGCTAGATCATGCCCATCGTTACAGTGCGGCGCGCTCGGCTGTGGCTCGAGTCCGTTGAAGATCAAGTCTCCGCGGACATCGGCGGTGAAGTCTAGGCTTCCAATCGACCGACGGCGGGCGTGGCTTCGATCTGCTCCAGATGGCCAAGAGAATTGGCCCGCAGTGCAAAGCCGCCGAATATGAAGATCTGTCCGGGGAGAAAAGTCTCACCTAGGACAACGTTGTTGGTTGAAGATGCCATCAAGCCTATCGGCGACGACACAGAGGAACTCTCAATGAAAGCACCAATGTCGGTGTCAAAACCGGCGGATCTCGGGTAGGGGGTCCCGAACTGTGCGTCTAGGCGGATGGTAACAAGAGACGAGGGACACAATGTTTTTACCCAGGTTCGGGCCCTCTCGATGGAGGTAAAACCCTACGTCCTGCTTGATTGATATTGATGATATGGGTAGTACAAGAGTAGATCTATCACGAGATCAAGGAGGCTAAACCCTAGAAGCTAGCCTATGGTATGATTGTTGAGATGTATGTTGTCCTACGGACTAAAGCCCTCCGGTTTATATAGACACCGGAGAGGCTAGGGTTACACAGAGTCGGTTACAATGCTAGGAGATCCACATATCCGTATTGCCAAGCTTGCCTTCCACGCCAAGGAAAGTACCTTCCAGACACGAGCCGGAGTCTTCAATCTTCTATCTTCGTAGTCTTGGAGTCCGGCGGATATTGATAGTCCGGCTGTCCGGACACCCCCTAGTCCAGGACTCCCTCAACCACACTCACAACTTTTTCCTGCCATGCCGAGCCCCAGCATTCATCTGAGAACCCCAGATGCAACCCCAGGTAGCTTTGTCAAAATATTGTGGGACTTTACCCGCAGTACCATGGGTTCTACCCAGCCACCCCAGTATGAGCTGTTCAAATCGAGAATCACCCCTTCCACCTCAGAATATTGGGCAGCAGTACACATTCCTCCTGTAGACCCCAACCAAGATCCAATAGAAGTTTCCTTCATGGGAAATCTATGCCAACCCCACACCTGGCCATAGAAGATGCTGCGAAAGAAGCGATTGCTCGCCTTCGATCCGCTGTACCTTATGCCCGCGAACGAGGATATTATTATTTTCCGAGCCGTGCAACACCCGGAGGAGTGACGTCTTTTCCCGGTGGGCGTATTGAGAGAGACCCAGTTCTGGCCAACCTTATCCAGTACATCATCGCTCAAGAGCATTTGAACCAGCAAGTGATGGATTATTTCCAGAATCTCACTGATTTGAATCCTCAGATTGCCATTGGCAGACCACTGAGACACGACCCGGAGAGACGCATACATCGACTGGTCAATCCACTGCCTCCGGTAGAAGAGGAGTGTATCCCTTTACCAGAGACATTTTATCAGGACCCCACCAAGTTCCCGTTTTCATTTTAGACGTCACTACTGTATTTGTTTTTGCAGCATCTATATTTGCGTGTATCTTATGCATGGTACCCCAAATTTGTGCGACGAGTCGAGTATTTAGTTTCTACTGGTATGAGTAATTTTCTTCGTGATTAACTTGTGTAACCGCGAAAAATACTAGTATGAGTTTTCTTTTTACTGAATTGCTGCATCGATTATCCCCTCACTACGTAGATTATTATTTTAATTCACGCAGCACCACGGCAGCAGACTCACAACTGCTCGAACATATATAGAGTATTTATTTTTCACAACGGCTCTTAGCAAATCTCGAGGACGAGATTTTTTTTCTTAAGGGGGGTAGTATTGTAACACCCCAAAAATTTAACCGAGTTTTTGATATTAAAATTTAGCCAGGAGTTTTAAAAAATTTTCATTTTGGAGTTTCTCTGTTGATTTCAAAACTTTTCTTTTAATATTAAGGAGTTTTTCCCAAGTGGGTCCTTCCAAAACATATTGGACTTATTTCCCGCTCATTTAAAAGCATCTCTCAATCAGTAGACTTGTTTATTAAATTATTTCACCCTAAGCTTTATTCATTAAATGACTTGTTTTAAAATTTGGAGCTCTTTTTGAACTACAACCGTTTGATATGTTTATCTAAAAATCCCACCAAAATTTGGAGATGTCATGTGATGTCTCTAAATCACTTTTGTGCAATAATATATTTAATTCATTGCATATTTTGAGCTCTACACCCAATTTTCTTCTCTGGTCCAGAGAGCAATTTTGCACTACAACCCTTAAAAATATTTGTTTCTAGCTTCCACCAAAATTATGGGATGTCAGTAGGAGCATATGATTCCATTATATGCAAAAATCCAGTGATGTGCTTTGAAGATTTTGAGTGAAACAACCTCATCATTATTCTGGTCCAACATGATGGTTTGTACAGCATCCATATTATTTCTTACTCCTTGGCCATATATTATTTCTCCTACTTGTAGTCCTCCATGTTAAACCCCTAAGTCCAGGAGCATACACTCATTTGATCATTTTTGATTCATGAAATGATGCCAATTACTTCCTGTCCAGGAATGTAGTTTTGCAAAACTTGCACTAGCAAGTTTCCCCTTTTGTCCAAATAACCACACCACTCCCTCTTGCAACCAAGGAGACTTCAGTCTGGAAGATTTGGCCCCTCCAAGACCTGCCTAAATGCCCTTAGCATTTTGTCAAACACCTTATGGGCATGATCTATTTTGACATGAGTTTTTGTTTACACTGTGAACTTAATCCCCTGACCAGACCAGCATGTCCAATGGTTTTGCCTTAGACTATAACCCCACCCTGCTAACTTTCTTGTGGTTTGGAGCCCCCTAACATGCCATAGCATTTCGTCGAGCACATCCCGTGCGTGCGCTGGGCGCGCCCAGAGCACGCAAATTGCACGAGCAGCACCCGAGTCGCCGCGTCACGCCCCACACTCACCCTAGCCCGTGACCGACCGCAGCCGGCACGCCGGGTCCCCTTGCGCGCTACGTGCTCCCCCTCATCGCAACGCGCCAAGCAGAGCCTCGCCGCATCCCCGGCAAGCCAAGGGCTAGCCGCCACGGCCGCCCGACAGCCCTGCTCAGGCCGGCGCCGCCAAAACCACCCCGGCTTGCCACCTGCCCCTAGAATAGTGCGAGCTCATCCGCAGCCTCATCAGCTAGTGCACGTCGCCGCCACGTCGCCCTAGCTACAGAGAGGCGGTCCGCCGGAGAAACTTATCCACGGTCGTCGCGGAACCGCCTTGCCTCGCCTATATAAGGAGCTCGAGCTCGTCTCCGCACGCATGCAACCTCAGTTCACTCCCCTAGGACCCCTTGGGGCAGCCAATCGACCCGGGGAGGTCATCTTCCCCACCTCCGGCAGCAGCGGCCGCCGCCCTGTCCCCAGCTCTCCCAGCGCCACCAGGGCCTCTCCCTCCCATTTCTCTTCGCCAAGAACACCTACTTCCTTCCAGGAACCCAACGCCCTACTTGATTTTGATCGGGAGCCATCGCCGCCACAAAACCACTTCGCCACCGAAGCCTCCTCCACCATGGCTTCGCCGCCGCAGCTCCTCCGTCCCCACCTACAGCGACCACCGGAGGACCGCCTGAGTGGCGGATCCATCCCCGCCCTCGGGGCCCCGCGAGGAGCCGCCAGTCGCCGGCGACGATCGCCGGAGCTCCACCTCCGCTCGGGACAGAGGAAGGAGAGGGAGAAAGACTAGTCAAACCTGACTAGTGGGCCCCGTGGACCCACTGTCAGTGACCCACACCGCCGCCACGCGTGTTAAGTGAAAGCGTAAAACCCCAAGTACGTAACCCCTACTTAGAAAGTGTATTCGAGTCTGAAACGTTTTCTTTTGTTTTATTTAAAAAAACAGATTTTGACCACAACTTTGACTGCCTATAACTTTTTAAGTATAACTCCAAATGAAGTAATTCTTTTTCCTACCTCTCTCAAATATTGTCTAGTTTATTTTAAGATTTATTTGAAAAAATTTCAGCACAACTTTTTGTTCTGTTTTGAATTTGTGTGTTGATTCATATTTATTTAAAATAGGACTTTGGAGAGAGAGAAGAAAACTTTCAAAAGTTTTGGAGTGCACCCTGCCTTTCCACACATTGAAGGCAAGCATTCTGAACCCCGGCATAATATTTTTGTGTGTTCGGTGACACGTTTATAACCTCACCTCACTTTGGAGAAACTTGTTGTTTCATGTGATATGATCATATGCATGAGTGCACGTTATTGATTTCCATGCTGTTGGAAATGAACACACTTGTGATGATAATCATCCTCATGTGCCTTGCATGCATACCGGCAGGAACCGGGAAAACCGCTGCCTTGGGTAGGCACGAGTTTGTCGCCGGTCTCCGTCGGGACGGTTATGTCTGGTATGGCATGGTAAGGTGATATGAGCAGTGACTCTGTTGGTTGAAATATATTCGTTATGCTAATCATGCAGGGAATACTTAAACCTCCTGAGTCGACCGTAGATCGAGTCTTGTTCTAGTAACCCCCATACTTGCTTCGTACTACCACTCGTCTCTACAGCAACTAGAGTACGGTTCAGTAATTTGTCAACCCCTTTCTAGCACACACCGCATGTAGGGGCGGGATGAGGTACCATGGCCATGGATTAAAGCCACCATCATCGGTCAGGGCATGGGTGTTTCGGTTGGGACCGAGAGGGGAGGCCACCCCTTAGAGCGCGCGATATAAATTTGATCCCATGCTACGCGAGGTTGTAGCCTCCCCACTTAGAGTTTGCTTAACAGGTGTCGTGGGTGATTCCAGACACGTGTGAGTTAAGCTGGTGTGTGCAAGTTAGGTGTGTTTTCAACTAAAAGACCGTAGACAGAATTAGTCCCGATGGACTAAAGGAATCCGTTACTCGTGGGTAAAGAGTACACCCTCTGCAGAGATTAAACCTATTCGAATAGCCGTGTCCATGGTTAAGGATTACAGTCTGGGATGGGTCAAGTGCCGGTCTTAGTGTCGGTCTTCGGAGGTGATAACTGTTAACCAGAATTGGAACTACTACTAGTGACTTGGGATAATTATGATTATCATTATTGTTGACTAACCCGTGATATTATTGTTATTATCGAATATCTCTGGGATGGTTCTACCTCCGGGATATTCACTATGATTGTTATTTTAAAGCCCTTTATGTGGTGTCGCTCAGACGCCCGACTGTGGCATTTCTTTTAAAGCCCTTTATGTGGTGTCGCCGACGCCTTGATCGTGGCATTTCTTTTAATGCCCTTTATGCGGTGTCGCTCGACGCCCGAATGTGGCATTTCTTTTAAAGCCCTTTTGTGGTGTCGCTCGGACACCCGACCGTGGCATTTCTTTTAAAGCCCTTTATGTGGTGTCGCTCGACGCCTTGCCGTATGCATTTCTTTTAAAGCCCCTTATGCGGTGTCGCTCGACGCCTTGATTATGGCATTTCTTTTAAAGCCCTTTTGTGGTGTCACTCGGATGCCCGACTATGGCATTTCTTTTAAAGCCCTTTATGTGGTGTCGCTCGGGCCTTGATCATGACATTTCTTTTAAAGCCCTTTATGTGGTGTCGCTCGACGCCTTGATCGTGGCATTGCTTGTTACTTATTTCATAAATTTTAATACTACTATGTTATTTCATTTTTATAAATAACTTGCTTGCACGCATCAGAGTTTTATTTATCTTTTGTGACTGATGTCATGAGCATAAAACATTTTCAGCACATCATTGTTATATTATACCTGTGTTCATAATGTTTGCGAGTACATTCAAAGTACTCACTGGCTTGTCCATGGCTATTGTCTTGGCCAGATTTTCTTTCACGGAGAGGAGCGACGCGATGACAGCCCCGGAACCTAAGCAATGGAGATAGCAGCCTCGCGAAGATAGGAGTTAACCTGGTCAGCTGTTCCTGTGGGAAATGGAGTCCCATAGACACTGATGTTTCACAACCCGCTTCCGCCATCAACCACTAGAAACCATTTGTTGTACTCACAGGCCAGAATGGTCTTGTACTACATATTTTGTATTTTGCTTGCAATTTCTGTATCAAGTTGGAGCCTCATAAGCTAACAGTAATCCTGGGGCTGATGAGCACGACGGTCTTTTTCTGGAAATTTATACCCGGAAAAACCGGTCGTGACACCGACCCCACCGTCAACTAACATTTTCGTCACCTTGAGGTTGCGTATCGTTGGTGAGACCAACAATTGCAAACACCCGACCGCGGTTGTGCGATCAGGGTGATCCTCGACGTCGAAAATGATAGGCATGTGGGACCACTTTAGTGGCCTCTGGGCGTCGACCATCGGTTCCGTCGCATTAATCTCATGCGCCCACTGTTTAAGTTGGCGGTGGGAGGAATGCAACGAGGCACCTCCGTCAACGCACATGACCTCTGTCACCTTCTGAAATTCATGCTCGGTGGACTCATCATCATCATCATGATCATCATCCTCCTCTTTCTTGTCGCGGCCTCAGGCAGGCCTCTCTTGTTGATTCTCCTTGTCGTCGCGACCTCCTCGACCACCGCGCTTCTTGTCGGATCCCTCAGTGCCACCTTGGCCCTTCTCTTTGTATCGTCTCTTGTACTCAGCCCTCTGCTTCTCCATCAGCTGCTCAACTTGGCGGCAATTTTGGAGGTCATGGCCCTTGGTACATGAATCTTGCAATACTGCTTGTCGGAGCCCTCCGACTTCCCGGCAGCCGCTAAGGCCCGGCAAGCGTTGCACCCAGGAATCTCCTTGCCGGGGTCATCAACCTTGGCCTTCTTAGCGGTGCCGGGGTCGCCGGATTCTTCGACGGTGTCGGTTCAATATCCGACGTATCTCATAGTAGGGGTCCTAAGCTAGGCGTCTTAGAGCGATGGTAACATGGACACGGGGTTTTACCCAGCTTTGGGCTCCCTTGAAGAGATAATACCCTACATGCTGCTTTTGATTGTTTTCATATGGGTGTAGTACAAAGTACATGTATCTACCACGAGATTGTAGTAATGAATATGATATGCCTATTGACTAGCCTGACCTCGGTTTATATAAGACACCGGAGGCCTGGGGTTTAGAAGAGTCCTTGTCTTGGGCGCCAAGTCTTGTTGAGTCTTCCTTGTATGCGGCAGGGGCTTTCTGAACTGGCCCATGAGTAAACGGCCCTGGGGGTCCTCGGCCCAATCCAAGAAATCAGGAGACGACGTGGTGAGTACCCCCTAGTCCAGGACACCGTCAGTAGCCCCTGAACCGGTCTTCAAGTTGAGGACGCTCCTCGGTTCTCCCGAACTGTTCTTCGTCTTCGGTCATCAGTCTTGAAAACTGGTTCAACAAATCTTCCCATCATCTATCTTGAGGATTGCCGAGCTAAATCTGAAGAGTTTACACATCGGGTATCCGAGGAGCCCTTTAAGTCTTCGGCCTTTATCAATGCCTTGTTATTTTTACGCCCACCTCGGGTTTGAAGTTGTCCCCGTGCGGCGGTGTCCTCTTGCATCCGAGCTCCAATGCCGGACTGCATTCGAGGTATCTTTTGTAGCCGAGCACCAATGCCGGACCGCTTCCGAGTTCCAACACCGGAATGTATTCGAAGAGTCTTGTTACAGCCGAGCTCCAATGTCGGACTGCATCCGAGCTCCAACGCGGGACTATGTCCAAGCTCCAACGCCGGACTGTATCCGAGCTCAAACGAGCTTTATGCTGGATAAAAAGGTTCAAATGAGCTTAATGTCGGAGATGCCCACTATGGAGCCAGCCACTTGTAACCGAGCTTTATGCCGGACTGCTTCCAAGATGAGGCACCACCTCGGGCTTGGGCTGATTGTTGGCAGATTTTATTTCCGGTTGATGCAATTTGCTTACTAACGAGATATGTAGCCAGTATCCCTCAAGGTGTGTATCAGTCTAAAACCCGAGATGCACCTGAAGGATGACACCAGGTCGCTGATCCTAGTAGCCCCTGAGACTCAATTGATTCACAAAATCGGCCTGAGGATCAACTCCTAGCTCGACAGAATACTTCGGGACACAAAAATTGGTGTGCAAAGTCCTTGAGACTCAGGTTGGGTGCAGCCGACCATCCTGAGGATCATAATCTCCTCAAAAACTATATTGCACTTAAAATTTTCTACATTGGATTGTTAATGCAGTAGCCCCCGAGCCACTGGTCGGGTGGCAACACCAGATCAGGGGATTGATGTACCCCTCTAATATGTGTAAATGATAAGCATGAATCCCAGTAGCCCCTGAGCCTTAATGTGGGCACGGGTGGCCGAATTAAGGATCGATATCCAGAGTAAAATCACAAAGTATGTGTAATGATTCTGTGTATCCAAGTACTATACATCATTAATGCTCGGATCCGCATTGTACAAAACTTTGTTGACCGACCATCGTCTTCCACCTCCTTGGCCACTAGCCGAGGAGTGTTTGTTCTACTTTATAAAACCTTTATGAGGACAAAGATTTACGACAAACAAGGCAATCCGTCCATACGATTTTATAAACAAATGTACGCAGAGAGATATGTCATATTATTGTTTTAACACAAAAAATGCCTTCCAAAGAAAATAGTCCTACGGTCGGTTCCTTCTTTGGGTTGTCATGCTAAGCATGATCATCAAACCTCACCTCCGATCAATGCGGATATTGAGGATTTAGTTTGGGGAAGTTCCCGAACTATGTGATCCTTAGCGAACCTAAATTTTCACTTCCGTCATTGCCGACCAATTATATCCTTTAAGATCACTAGCTTTTGGCTTCACCCAGTCTGAGCTACTAACTCGGAT
Source organism: Aegilops speltoides (assembly GCA_021437245.1). Lineage (NCBI taxonomy): Eukaryota > Viridiplantae > Streptophyta > Magnoliopsida > Poales > Poaceae > Aegilops > Aegilops speltoides. The sequence goes on along the minus strand of CM038145.1, from coordinate 204,178,446 downwards.
GACCCGGAAGTAACAATCACAGAGGTGCTCCCTTTACCGCCTAGCCGAACAATCGGGAACGTAGGGGCAAGCACAGAAGCCAGGCAACCCATCTTGGCCAAAATCTTAAGTCAAATTGATGCATATTTATGGCTTTATAACGATGATTACGCAAGGCAGCCCTTGTATATTAAATACAAACACTGATGGTATATGTTTATTTTAACTCCATTGCGACTGTTTGTCAATCAAAAGTGGCCCATCGTCGGCTTCTACCACTTTGTAGATACTACGCAGGGTGTTTCTGCAATAACTAGATAACCCTTAGCCGATGTCTCGGTGCCCGAAGGCGGTTGTGTTAGCAAAAACGAGGCAATCGGATATGCAGGCTTTATAACTTTCACTTAGTCATAGGAGCTTAAAGTTGGGAGGCCAGCTACTAGCCCCCGGTTAGTGTTCGACGAGAGCCAAGGTCAAGCCGTTAACACTTCGGCCAATGTTATGAACGGACCGTCATTTAACACGGGGTGGCCTCTATTGATCTTTATAGTTTAATACAGTCGTCGGATCGCTGACCAGTTTACGCTTATTGTGACAGTCAGTTTTCGGCTTTCTCCACTGAGGTGCTTAACCATGCTAGCTGGAAGCACAATCGCAGTGGTTCTCCCTTTGTGCACCTGGCCGAACAAAGTGGAACGTAGGTGGCAAGCACAGGAGCCGGGCAACCCAACTATTGACCGAAGACACAATTCGAGACTAATGCATATATAGCAATATCCGAGAATGTTTTTGCCGAATCTCTAAAGGTGTCCGGCCTTGCACTGCGAGACTTATGCTGGAAACACAAAAATTGTTTAAAAGTTCCATAGGCTTGGAAAACCAAAAACTTCAGTAAAAACTGGTCGTCCAAACTAGATCAAGTGTTCGGTGCCAAATCGAAAATTGGTCTTAGAGAAAAAAATTGTGCTTCTGTCGTGCTTTAACATGACACATCATATCTCAAGACTTCAAGCGGGTCAACCTACGGCTTCAACCTCCTATCCCCAAGGCGGAGTACTACTCGTTAGGTCAGCTTAGCAAACTAAACTCTAGCGGCTTTGAGAGAGAAATTAGGCTCCTCAGCTATTGATCACACACTCGCGTCGAAAAAGGGGGTGATAGAAAAAGACTTTGCAACGACTAAGAAGAAAACACTTATTATAAAATGGCTCATGTAAATTTAAGAGCCCCCAAGTGACTTGGGTAAAAGAATTTTATGTATAATGATTCTATGTACCCAAGTACTAATATCATATCTGTGTTCACCCGAACTTTAAACGCGTCTTAACCGACCGTCGGCTTCTCCCTCTTCGGTCAAGGGCCGAAAAGTGTTATGTACTCCACCTGTCGAGAATATTGACAGTGTTTCTGATAACCAGATAATCAGGCCATAAGGCTGTAACAGACAAAGCTCCCTCAGGGAACTTATGCTATATTACTGACGAAGTGTAAGAAGCATCTTCGAAGAAAATAGTACCCCCACCAATACCTTTCTTTGATTGCTCATTGTTACTATGAGACTTGTGTAATAGATTTTTTTTACTCATGAGTTCTGTTGTGTGCTGACCATAATTGATAACAATAAGAGCGCTAGCTTTCGGCTTCACCCAGTCTGAGGCCCGAGCTCAGAAGACCCGATCGTGACAATCGCAGAGGTGCTCCCTTTACTCCCTAGCCGAACAATCAGGAACGTATGGGTAAACACAGGAGCAAGGCAACCCATCTTGCAGAACACTTAAGTCAACATGGTGCATATTGTGGCGTAATACACGAAAAAGGAACGAAGCCATGCAAGTATAATCATATGCAAGAGGAAAGGCTTCATAAAGGAAGCCCCCAAGTAAATGGGGTATTTGAATTTGTGTGTCACAAACAAAGTTTTGACAAGGAAGTTTTTCACAAGCAACTTTTTGCCACAAAAGTATAATGCTTGGCCGAATCGAACAAAATTTAAAACTGGGAGTTTTTGAGCATGAAAGCAACTTAGCTGGTTAATGTGTTCGGCATTGATGACGCGGCCCGAGCTTGGTGTGGGACAAGGTCTCAGGCTCCAAGCCTGATGTGGCCGAGCGAAGAGCTCGGCACTCCGAAGAGTTGAAGCCCCCAGTCTAACCGAGGTGATGGAGCAGGTCGCCGGGTGACACTAGATTCTCCGGCCGAGTAGGTCGATGAAGCGATGATGCGGGGTTGCCAACACAGGGCAGCGCTCCAAGGCAACGACACAATTCGATCGATGGAGGTGGGCGACGAGGACACCACGCCGAGGGGATAGTGCGGCCCGATCTAAGTCAATTGCTTGCACAGGTAAAATAGTGCAAACCAAAAAAATAATAATGAAAAAAAGGTGCATAACTAATTTATGCGAAAAAAGTTTGGTAAATACGGCCTGGGCGCTGAGGCTAGCTTGATGGTGCGTTGTCGTTGTGGCACGGCTATGTCGGCGAAGGTCGGCCTGCCCAGGTGACAGGGAGAGGTTGGCCGGACAGATGCCAGGTACAAACGTCCGTAGAATTTCTCTGCCAAAATGATGCAATACAGGCCAACAAAAAACAATTATGTGTATAATAATGCTAAACAAATAATTTGGAAAAATACAACCTGAACACCAGCAGCGACGACTGTAGCAGACCGAAGCAAACGGACGAACTGATCCATGCCGAACATGGTGCAAAGCCAATCCTCGATATGCGTAGTAGCACTTTTATTCTGTGTATTTGTCAGAAAAAGTAGAAGACAACCAGCGGTCGACTACATAGGTATTGAATTAAAAAAGAAAAGAAATAAATCTCCCTGTGGTGTGCTGCCATCGAGCCGAGCTCGATCGATTGCATCGCTCCGCTTATCCTTTGGCGGATCACCGTGGGCAGATTGAGGCCGGATCCGATGTATCGCCAAGCAGTGGACGTGAACATAGGCCGTACTACAATCTATACACACAGCAGTACAAACCGAATAGAAAACATAATGGCACAAATAATTTGTATTGTATGTATTTATTAGGAAGAATAGCACAGGAGGATTTCCTAATAAAGAAAAGGAAAGATTGATCTCCCTGTGGGCTGCCTACGGGCGCTGCTTCGCGCGGACTGTATGCAGACATGTTCGTCCTCCTCGGCTGTGCAGAGAAAACAACACTGGCCCAAGCAATAATTCACTCCTCGAAGAAAAACATTATACATTGAAAGTACTTTGGAGAGATAGCACCTGGCAGTCATACGAGGAAGCTGACCGCTAACAGTCTAGACGATCTTACATATACCCAGCAGCGATCACATGGACTCCCACCAGTATTTGCATTGAGAAGCATCATCGCCACTCACTCCTTGGACCTTGTGCATAGGCATGTCGGCCTAGTTCAGAGCCTCGGCCAGCAGACAGATCGGCCGAAAAGACTGCTACAACAGAACTTGGACTTGGTTGATCGCCCGAATTATCCATGAAGTGGCTTGAGAGAGCCGAGAGATTCACGTAGCACTTGAGTATACCAATTAATAAATACAACTAGTACCTAATTTTTACATAGGAAGGAAAATTATACTAGCATAGAAGGCGGAAACCAATTTAATACTTAGCTTTGGCAGTTTTGCTAGTCAATATCTGAATTGACAACCATGGAATCTGTTTGACGTGGATGTCTGCTTTGAGCGGTGACCCTGTCGTGGCCGCAGCTCGGCTGCTACCCGTGGTCCGTCCTTGCCTTTTTGTGATGTTAATTATCAGAGGAGCTAGTCCCGTGGTGTTAAATCAAATCCGGCGAACCGCACCACATTGACTCCATTGCTGTCGTAGTTTTTCCCTGGATAAAAATTAATCTGCATGCAAGACAAGGGAGACGACAGCGGAAATTCTTCACCAATAAACAACTTTATATAGAACCGATCTAGTTGAAAAAATAGTATGTGATCGTTGATTTCAATTCCATTGATCCTCGACGAACACCCAGCAGGCTCTCAATGAAAGCACCAATGTCGGTTCAATATCCGGCTTATCTCATAGTAGGGGTCCTAAGCTATTCGTCTTGGAGCAATGGTAACATGGACACGGGATTTTACCCAGCTTCGGGCGACACCAGACGCCTAGGGTTTAGGAGAGTCCTTGTCTTGCGCGCCAAGTCTTGTGCAGTCTTCCTTGTATGCGGCAGGGGCTGTCCAAACTGGCCCATGAGTAAACGGCCCTCGGGGTCCTCGGCCCAATCCAAGAAATCAAGAGACGACGTGGTGAATACCCCCTAGTCCAGGACACCGTCAGACGGCAAGCACAGTCTTGCCCTTGCGCTTACTGTTGCGTCATCGGCCCTTCTTTGTCGGGGCGACAATGTCTTCATCTTCAGAGCCACTTCCCGCATCGACATCTTCGCCGGGGTAATTTCTTCCTTCCTCAGCTCGGGCACATCTGTCGGCCAGAACATACAGTTCGGCAACATCCGCAACCTTGTTCATTGCCAGCACTTCACACATCTTACGGTTGCACATGTTCTGATGGAACGCGTTGATGACAGCAGCGGGATGAACATGGGGGATGTTGTATTGCACCCGGCTGAATCTTTGTATGTATTTGCGCAAGCATTCGTCGTCCCTCTAAGGGATCACATGCAAATTGCTTGCCTGGCCAGGAGCTACGTGGCCGCCCGTAAAGGCACCAACAAACTTGTGGCACAGATCCGACCAAGAAGAGATGGTATCTATTGGCAAGTGCATCAACCATGACCTGACGTTGGGCTTGAGCACCAACGGGTAATAGTTGGCGAGTACCTTGTCGTCTCGTGCTCCGGTAGCTTGCATCGCAATGGTGTAAACGCTCAGGAATGCAGGCGGATGGGTCTTGCCGTCGTACTTCTCCAAGACCTCTGGTTTGAACATGCGAGTGGTGGGCCACTGGAACTGATGTATCACACGGGTGAACGCTGGATAGGTTATTGCATAGGGCAAGTCACCAGCATCCCCCGGCGCAGGCCTGTATGTAGTAGGCCCAGCATGCATATCGGGTTGGTGATGCACCTCCCGTCGCCGCTTGATAGTGGTCTGGGTGTCTTCCTTGAGCCGCTCCCAAAGAACTTGACGTTGATCGCAACATGCTCGTGGGTCAGACGATGCCGTGGACACGTTATCACGGGCATCAACCCGACGGGCCGGCCGTGGTGGAGGGGAGTGCACCGTGGTTGCGGTGCCTCCCACCCTTCCACTGTCAACGCGCGCCGGCTCAGTGGTCCTGCGCCGCGAGGGACTCGCTTCCTGGTGGCCAGCCCTATTGGCGTGGCCAACAAGGCTTTGGATGGCTGCCCTCCACTCTTCTTGCTTCTCCACAGCGGGAGGAAAGTCGAGGAGTAACTGCGTCCGTGCCAATGCTTCCGCTTGTGTCAGTGGTAGCGATAGGTGCGAGGAATGGGAGGAACTCGGACTTCTAACTATGTTAGAAGGAGTTCCATCACGGTTCCGCTGCCGCACGCCTTTTTCGCCAGCATCATGACGTGCATGTCGGCCCTGCGCGTCTTGAGAATGACACTGAGGGCTCTTGCCACGGCGACGCCCGGGGTCCTCAACGTCGCGGCGCTGTTCATCGCGCACGAGCTGAGAAGACCGCGGCGCTTGTGCTTGCGGGGTCATCTTTCTGCCCTTGGAAGTCCCCGCGCCACCCGTAGGTAGTGCAACTCCGTCCTTGGGCGCCGTAGTGTGCGGCCCGTCGTCGCCACTGCGGACGACGCTGCTCGCCTTGCTTCTCGTATCGGGGTGGCGTGGACGATCTTGATCTCCTCCGCCACCGGCGTCTGCCACGTCGCCCGTCCGTGTTGGCACGGGCGAAGCGGCTCCAGACAAACCGACCACAGCAATCATCTTCTTCTTCAGAGCATGGCGACGAAGGAACTGCCACACTAACTGCTAGACCAGATTCTCACAACTAACTCCCCCTACCCGGCGCGCCAAAGATGTCGGGGGAAATGAACACCTATGGGATCACAGGAATCCCTTCTACGATTGGCGGGGAGAGGAGCTGCACGAAGAGCCCGTCTAGCAATCAGCGCGAGGGGATTTTTACCCAGGTTCAGGCCACACTGGTGCGTAAACCCCTAGTCATGCTTGTGTGTATATTAGTGTTCTTGAGCTCTTGAACTAGCTGCGGTGCATGCCTAGTCCAAAAAGTCTGAATCCCCTCTCTGTACGCCTCGGACCTCCTTTTATATGTCAAAGGGGTTGCCACAGTGGCACACAGGAGGTGAAAACAAGCTACAGTGTATGAGCTTATCGCTCGGCAACGTAGGACAAACACATTTAATGTGCTGCTTACGTGCCCTCTTACTTTATTGGGGATGGAAACGGAAGCCGTCCCGTCCGTCGCCGCCCCTCCTTGCCTTGACACGCATCCAGGTTGATGAGGCATGCACTGCCATGCTGGCTAGCTAGCTGCTGTGTTGGCGCGGTGGTAGAGCCTCCACGAAGATCTGCATGTCACCATGCAGGCGTCTGCCTAGTTGGCAAGCTGGTCGTTGCACTAGAGTGCTGGTGAGGTGGCAAATCCTTGTCGGGTGCGGGCCTGGCTGTGGCCCCGCAATGGTCCCTGACAAGGCTTGCCGGGGTACTCGCGGTCATCCCCGGCAAGGGTCTTGCCGGGGGGCTTCGTCTTCTGGTCCCAAGTGGGCCTGCAAGCCATCAGTCTTCACGAAGATCTGCATGCTACTACGCATGCAATCCCAAATCTTGGCCTTGATTTTGTCTATGGTGTCAAAGCTCTCAGTCTCAAGGGTGATGGCCTTGCTGGTGCTTCGCAGATCGCCCTGGCAAGGATCTTGCCGGGGCTACGCAAGCCATCCCGACAAGGACGCTCTCGGGGGTAGTCCAGCTTGTCCTCTGCTCTTTGTTTACTGTCTTGAGTGTTTGTCTTGGTAGTCTTGTGTTTTATCTTCTGCTGCTCTGCCAGGCCCTGCCGCAGGTGTGGATACGACTGCCCGTGCACAAGTAAGGGGTCCAGAAGAGCCCATACTTTTGTACACCGATATAGTCACACTATTGATGTTTTCAATGCTATGCGAAATTTAATAGGATCACCACCAATTACCATTAATGAAACAATATTGACTTTAGAACATGTTATGCAAAGACTAGAAAATATTGATAATAAAATGCCTACCATAGAACATATTGAGAATTTAGATAAAAATATTCATAATCATATTACTAAATTTGGATCAAAGGTACGAACTACTTTGAAAGTACTGAAAGAGAAGGAACCGATAATTAATGAGAGGATAGACCAAAGTCCCGCTAGAATTGATAAGTTGAAAGATGTTACTAATAATTTGGGTTCCGCTTTTTCTTCCGTTAAAAATGTTGAAAGGACTTCTCCTAGTAATAATTGCAAGTTTATATATGTTCCTAAGAACAAGGTTACCACATCTAGTAATGGGAGTGAGGATCTTAAAATGATTAGTGTTCACCCCGACTTCATTGATTTAATAAAAGAGCCTATCTATGAGAATAAATTCCTCAATTTTGTCCCTAGGAGCGTGTTATTTAAGAATATTCATGCTAAGCCTCCTAGGAAGCGCGGCTGTGTAATTGAGGAATTGGAAACTAAAGATGGCAACACTTGAAACAATGCATTAAGCCTAGTTGGGGGCGTAAAACAATAGCGTTTGTTGGGAGGCAACCCAATAGTTATCTTCATTTTTCTTTTCGGTTTTTTGTGTCCACACAATTATCCTACTGTTATGATTGTGTTTTTATGTTTCAATTAGTGTTTGTGCCAAGTAAAGCCTTTGGGGTGATTTGGTTTATAGTTGACTTGATTCTGTGAAAACATTAAAAAAATTGCGTGTAGAGCAGAAAATTCTAAAAATCACCGGAGAGTGGTAAAATTCTGAAATTTTTACACATGATTTTTATACAAATTTCCCACATTTTTCTAATTTTTCAGATTTTTTGGAGTTACATAAGTATTGAGTTTGTTCATATCATTACTGACTATTCTGTTTTTCACAAATTCTATTTTTGTTGCATAGTTTCCTTGTTTTGATGAATCTATGGATTGTATCGGTGGGTATAAGTCATGGAGAAGTTAGAACACAGTAGGTATTATGCAATAATAAAATATGAATGGATTTATTGAAGTACCTAGATTTTATTATTTGCTTGTTATACTAACGGATCTCACGAGGTTTCTGTTGAGTGTTGTGTGCTGAAGTTTTCAAGTTTTGGTTGAGATCACAATGGATGAAGGAATAAGCAGCGGCAAGACCCTAAGATTGGGGATGCCCAAGGCACCCCAAGGTAATACTCAAGGACAACCAAGCATCTAAGCTTGGGGATGCCCCAGATAGCATCCCCTCTTTCGTCTACAATCCATCGGTATATTACTTGGAGCTATATTTTTATTCATCACATGATATGAGTTTTGCTTGGAGCGTCGTGTATTATATAAGTCTTTGCTTTGTTTACTTTTTAGTTTGGCACAATCATTGTTTGTTGCACACACCTTTTGAGAGGGACACGCATGTATTCGTTATTTGTTAGAATACTCTATGTGCTTCACTTATATCTTTTGAGCTAGGCAGTTGCTCCAGTGCTTCACTTATATCTTTTAGAGCACTGCCGTAGTTATATTTTAAAGAAATATTTTCACTCTCATGTTTCACTTATATCCTTTTGAGACTCTAATAAATAGTAAGCGTCAATATGCACGGGTTATGAAATTGGTCATGATATGATAGGTATTCAAGAGGGATATAATAAAAACTTTCACGTAGATCACTAAATATGATAAGTTTGATTCCTTGCAATAGTTTTGCGATATAGAGATGGTGATATGTGGGTTGTAATAGTGAATAATTGTGGTTTATAAGAATATTGGTGTTAAGGTTTGTGATTCCCCAAGCATGCACCTTTAGTCTTTTGTTATGCTATAAGAAGTTGGAGCACGATTTATTACTGAGTGTCTTCCTTTGCATGAAGGTCGTGGGCGCACTATGGTTAACTCCTACCAACCTCCCCCTAGTGGCATGCGTAGTAGTACTTTGCTTCGACGGCTAATAGATTTTCACAATAAGTACGTGAGTTCTTTATGACTAATGTGAGTCCATGGATTATATGCACTCTCACCTTTCCGCAATTTTCTAGCCTCTTTGCTACCGTGCATTGTCCTTTCTCACGTCAAGAGTTGGTGCAAACTTCGCCGGTGCATCGAAACCCCATGATAGGATACGCTATATCACTCATAAGCCTCCTTATATCTTCCTCAAAACATCCACCATACCTACCTATCATGGCATTTTCATAGCCATTTCGAGATATATTGCCATGAAACTTCCACCATTCCATTATTATGACACACATCATCATTGCATATTGATTTGCATGATCATATAACTGACATAGTATTTGTGGCTCAGCCACCATTCATTATTATCATACATGTTACACTAGCATCATTGCACATCCTGGTACACTGCCAGAGGCATTCATATAGAGTCATATGTTTCAATTTTATCGAGTTGTAATATTGAGTTGTAAGTAAATAAAAGTGTGATGATCATCATTATTAGAGCATTGTCATGAGGAAATAATTAAATAAAAAGGAAAAATAGGCCAAAAAGAGACCAGCAAAAAAATGAGAGAAAAAGAGATAAGGCGCAACGCTACTATTCTTTTCCACACTTGTGCTTCAAAGTAGCACCATGTTTTTCATATAGAGAGTCTCCTATGTTGTCACTTTCATATACTAGTGGGAATTTCTCATTATAGAACTTGGCTTGTATATTTCGATGATGGGCTTCCTCAAATGCCCGAGGTCTTCATGAGCAAGCAAGTTGGATGCACACCCACTTAGTTTTCAGTTTGTGGTTTCATAGACTTATAACTCTTAGTGCATCCGTTGCATGGCAATCCCTACTCCTCGCATTGACATCAAGTGATGGGCATCTTCATATCCCATTTATTAGTCGTATCGATGTGACTTTCTTCCTTTTTGTCTTCTCCATATTAATCTCTACCATTGCATTCTATTCCACCCATAGTGCTTTGTCCATGGCTTGCCCTCATGTATTGCGTGGGGGTTGAAAAAGCTGAAGCGCGTTAAAAAGTATGAACCAATTGCTTGGCTGACACCGGAGTAGTACATGATTTATATTTTGTGTTAAGAAGATGGAGCCTGACAAGGCTACACGATTTTGTAGGGATAGCGTTCTTTAGCATTTATATTTCGAACGACATGATTATTTGTTCGTATGCCTGAGTATTGATGTCTTTATGTCAAATTATAGATTATTGCTTTGAATCATTCGGATCTTAATATTCATGCCATAAAAGAAAGATTACATGATGAACATGTTAGGTAGCATTCCACAACAAAAAAATTGTTTTTATCATTTACCTACTAGAGGATGAGCAGGAATTAAACTTGGGATGTCGATACGTCTCCAACGTATCTATAACCCTTTATTGTTCCATGCTACTATAATAATCTTGGATGTTTTATATAACTTTTTGTGCCATTTTATATCATTTTCTGGGACTAACCTATTAACCCATTGCCAAGTGACAATTGCTATTTTCTACTTGTTTTTGGATTTCCAGGAAATCAATACCAAACGGAATCCAAATGCTATGAAACTTTTTGTCAATATTTTTCTGGACAAGAGAGACCCTATAAGCTTCAGGAGGAGACTAGACGACAAGCGATTAGATGGCAAGGCAACAAGTTGCGCCCAGGGGGGTAGGCGTGCCGTGATGCCTTGTGGGCCCCACATGGCTCCGCCTGACCTAATTCAACCTCTATAAATTCTCTAAAATCGGGAAACCAACAGAGAGCCATCCAAACACTTTTTCCGCCGCCGCAAGTTTCTATTCTTCCGCGATCCCATCTGGAGGCCTCTTTCGGTACTCTGTTGGAGGGGGAATCGATCACAGAGAGCTTCTACATCAAACTTGCTGCCTTCCGATGATGTGCGAGTAGTTCACCACAGACCTACTGGTCCATAACTAGTATCTAGATGGCTTCTTCTCTCTCTTTGATCTTCAATACAATGTTCTCCTCGATGTTCTTGGAGTTCTATCTGATGTAATCTTCTTTTGCATGTGTTTGTTGGGATCCAAGGAATTGTGGGTTTATGATCAGATTATTCATGAATATTAATTAAGTCGTTTCTGAATTCTTTTATGCATGATTATTATAGTTTTGTATTTTTCTCTAATCTATCTGTTTAGTCTGGCCATCTAGATTGATTTATCTTGCAATGGGAGAGGTGCTTTGTGATGGGTTCAATCTTGTGGTGCTCCGTCCCAGTGACAAAAAGGGAAAGGACACATATTTGTATTGTTTCCATTAAGGATAAAAAGATGGGTTTTATTAATATTGCTTGGCTATACTTTGTCTTCATCATGTCATCTTGCTGAAGGTGTTACTCTATTTTTATTAACTTAATACCCTAGATGCATGTTGGATAGCGATCGATGGGTGGAGCAATAGTAGTAGATGCAGGCAGGAGTCGGTTGACTTGTCTCGGACATGATGCCTAATCATTGCCTTGAATATTATCATAACTATGCGCTTTTCTATCAATTGCCAAACAGTAATTTGTTCATCCACCGTATGTTATGTGCTCGAGAGAGAAGCCTCTACTGAAAACTATGGCCCCGGGCTCTACTTTTATTATATATAAAAACACAAAAATACCTTGCTACACTTTTATTTATTTTCTTTTCTTTTGCAATTTGTCTATTTACCTACCACTACGAGATTTGATCCTTGCAAATAACCGCCGAGGGGATTGACAACCCCCTTGTTTGCATTGGGTTCAAGTATTTGCTTTTGTGTGTGCAGGTGTTGCTAACGAGGTTCTGTGTGGTTCTCCTATTGGATTGATAACCTTGGTTCTTAACTTAGGGAAATACTTATCTCTACAGTACTGCTTCATCCTCTCATATTTGAGGAAATCTCAGTGCAGCTCACAAGTAGCACATAGTTATGATGTTATTCATGGCATGATTAGTACGTAAGTATTACGTCCGTGAAAGTAGACCGAAATCCATCTACTATTATTACTCTACCCATCGACCGTATCTGGCATGCATCTCTGGTATTAAGTTCATAAAGAACAGAGTAACGCTTTAAGTAAGATGACATAATGTAGACAAAATAAAATCAAATAATATGATCGAACCCCGTCATTTTACCCTTAGTAGAAACAATACAAATACATGCCTTGCTACCCCTTCTGCCACGAGGTGAGGACACCGCAAGATTGAACCTACTACTATGCACCACCTCCTTTGAAGATTTAATCATTAACTTGGACAAAGATACCTCATAAATTGGAAAGCGTTACATAACTATAACAATCACACATATAAAGTTTAGAATATAACTCAATTACTTTCAATGTATAATCTGATCATAAACCCACAATTCATTGGAATCCAACAAACACACCGCTCAAAAGGATTATATCATATTTATCTCCGAAGAGAACTTTGTATTGAAGGTGCAACAAGGTCAATGTAGAAGCCCTCCGTGATCGATTCCCCCTCCTGTAGAGTACCGGCGGAGGCCTCTAGATGAGATCACGGAAGAACATAGTCTTGCAGCGGTGAAATAATTGTTTCGGGTCTTGCTTTGGTGGTTTTCGGAATTTTGGGAGGTTATGGAGTTGGAATTAGGTCAATCAGAGTTATGAGGGGCCCACAAGCTCAATTGGCGCCTCCTGAGGGCGCTCTGTGTGAGCTTGTGACCCTCTCATACATCTTTTGGCCACCTCCCAAAGCTTCCAAGGTCCCTTCTGGTCTAGAAAAATCACCGTAAAGTTTCATCGTGTTTGGACTTCGTTTGGTGTTGTTTTCCTGTGAAACAATAAAATAGGAAAAAACAAAAACTGACAATAGGAATTAGGTTAATAGATTAGTGATACGTCTCCAACGTATCTATAATTTTTTATTGTTCCATGCTATTATATTATCTATTTTGGATATTTTACATGCATTAATATGATATTTTATATTATTTTTGGGACTAACCTATTAACCTAGAGCCCAGTGCCAATTTTTGTTTTTTCCTTGTTTTGAGTTTCGCAGAAAAGGAATACCAAACAGAATAAAACCTCCGCGATGATTTTTCTTGCACCAGAAGACATCCAGGAGACTTGGAGTTCAAGTCAGAAGAGCCACAAGGCGTCGACAAGGGTGGAGGGCGCCCCCTACCTTGTGGGCCCCTCCTGACCCCCCCTGACCTAGTTCTGCCTCCTATATATTTGCAAATATTTCCAAACCCACAGAAGCATCCACGAAAACACTTTTCCACCGCCGCAGGTCTCTAACCTCGTTAGATTCCATCTGGAAGCCTTTTTCGATACTCTGTCCGAGGGGGATTCGATCACGGAGGGCATCTACATCAACTCTATTGCCCTTCCGATGAAGCGTGAGTAGTCCACCACAGACCTACGGGTCCGTCGCTAGTAGCTAGATGGCTTCTTCTCTCTCTTTGATTCTCAATACCATGTTTTCCTCGATGTTCTTGGAGATCTATCTGATGTAATACTTTGTTGCGGTGTGTTTGTCGAGACCCGATGAATTGTGGATTTATGGCCAGCTTATCTATGAATATTATTTGAATCTTCTCTGAATTCTTATTGCATGATTTGGTATCTTTGTATTTCTCTTTGAATTATCGGTTTGGTTTGGCCAACTAGATTGGTTTTTCTTGCAAGGTGCTTAGCTTTGGGTTCAATCTTGCGTTGTCCTCACCCAGTGAAAGTAGGGGCAGCGAGGCACGTATTGTATTGTTGCCATCGAGGATAAAAAGATGTGGTTTTCATCATATTGCTTGAGTTAATTCCGCTACATCATGTCATCTTACTTAAAGCGTTACTCTGTTCTTTATTAACTTAATACTCTAGATGCAGGCAGGAGTCAGTCGATGTGTGGAGTAATAGTAGTAGATGCAGGCAGGAGTCGGTCTACTTGACACGGACGTGATGCCTATATTGCATAATCATTGCCTTGGATATAGTCATAACTTTGTGCTTTTATATTAGTTGCTTGACAGTGATTTGTTCACTCACCATATTACTTGCCTTCATGAGAGAAGCCTCTAGTGAAACCTATGGCCCCTGGGTCTATTTTCCATCATATTAGTTTTCGATCTACTAATTTGCAATCTTTACTTTCAGATCTATAAACCAAAAAACCCAAAAATATTTTATCTTTTGTTTAGTTTTATTTATCTATCTCTATTAGATCTCACCTTTGCAACTCACCATGAAGGGATAACCCCTTTATCGCGTTGGGTGCAAGTGTTTGATTGTTTGTGCAGGTATTGGTGATTTGTGCATTCTTCTCCTACTGGATTAATACCTTGGTTCTCAAACTAAGGGAAATACTTATATGTACTTTGCTGCATCACTTCAAGGAAAAAACCAATGCAAGCTCAAGAAGTAGCAGGAAGAATTTCTGGCATCGTTGCCGGGGAGATCTACGCCAAGTCAAGCCTACCAAGTACCCATCATTAAACTTTCATCTCTTGCATTACATTATTTGCCATTTGCCTCTCGTTTTCCTCTCCCCCACTTCTAAAACGATTTTTGAAAATATTTGACTTTTTATTCGCCTTCTTTCGTATGTCTTTTTGCTCGTTTGCTATCTTTGCTTGTGTTTCCATGTGCCTTCTATTTGCTTGCATCTTTGCTTGCTAAAAATCTTTTGATATGGATCCACTTAAGGTTTTCTACTTGGATCATCTTCGATCCATATGTGCTCGTGCTGAAACCCCAACTAGATTAGTTGAGGGAAAATCTTTAGATGAGCATGCTCATTTTGTGCATCACCGTTTGTCTGAAAAAGTGAGACTTTATGGAATCAAATAAATTGATTGCTATGTTATGCTTGGAATATTTGTGAAATTTGTGATTTTACTTGTTGCTCTAAGAACCCTAAAATTCACCTTCCCTACCTATGTGAGTTTAATGATAATGAAATCTTATCTTCTTATGAAAAGGGTGTCGGTGTCAAAACCGGTAGATCTCGGGTAGGGGGTCCCGAACTGTGTGTCTAAGGCTAATGGTAACAGGAGGCGGGGGACACGATGTTTACCTAGGTTCGGGCCCTCTCTATGGAGGTAATACCCTACTTCCTGGTTGATTGATCTTGATAAATATGAGTATTACAAGAGTTGATCTACCATGAGATCGTGATGGCTAAACCCTAGAAGTCTAGTCTATGAGGTTATGATAGTTGTGGCTAAACCCTAGAAGTCTAAACCCTCTGATTTATATAGACACCAGGGGGACTAGGGTTGTACCAAGTCGGTTACAGAGAAAGGAATCTACATATCCGAATCGCCAAGCTTGCCTTCCACGCAAAGGAGAGTCCCATCCGGACACGGGAAGAGGTCTTCTATCTTGTATCTTCATAGTCCAACAGTCCGGCCAAAGTATATAGTCCGGCTATCCGAGGACCCCTTAGTCCAGGACTCCCTCAGTAGCCCCTGAACTAGGCTTCAATGACAATGAGTCCGGCGCGTAGATTGTCTTCGGCATTGCAAGGCGGGTTCCTTCTCCGAATACTCCAACATAGTCTTCCGAACATAGAAAATGTGTTCGGTTCTGCAAAACAAGTATCACACACAACCATAGAGAGTATAATATTTCACGAGTCTAATCCGCTGACAACTTTTCATAGTGTGACATCACACCACTGCTCGGTCATTATTCGAACTGTTTTTTAGCTTGCCGCTCCGTATTTCGAGGCGCGGTTTCACTGGCACATCTTGTTGAAGCAGAGATCGTGTCCCCTTATCATGGGATTCTCGTCAATACGGGCATGGGTAACCCAACCGTGTCATCTGCACGGCGCTTGGGGAATAGGCGAATTTTAAGGCGAGCAGGGAGGCGCATGACTTTTACTGCCTTTACAAAGGGATAAGGATTCGTCCTTATACACCCACGCCTTCTCCTTCCCCTACCTATCCATTCTCGAGCTCCAGCACCCAAGCTCTCGCCTTCTCCGCCCAAAAAAGCACTCCAATCATGTTAGGATCCAGAGCTAGAGGCAAGTGGATGGCCTCCTCCATCAAGAATAAGGACATCAAGGAGCTCCGGGAGGCTGGGTACCTGGCCAAGGACATCACTCATCAACTTCCGGCCAAGGGACAAATTGTCCCCACCCCGGAGCCCCAAGAGAGGGTGGTGTTCCTCACACACTTCGTCCGCGGGCTGGGATTCCCCCTTCACCCATTTGTCTGTGGACTGATGTACTACTACGGGCTAGACTTCCATGATTTGGCCCCAAACTCTATCCTCAACATCTCGACATTTATTGTCATGTGCGAGGCCTTCCTCCGCATCCCACCTCACTTCGGCCTATGGCTGAAGACCTTCAATGTGAAGCCGAAGGTGGTGAGCGGCCAACAAGCAGCGTGTGGAGGCGCAATGGTGGGTAAGATGCCCAATGTCACCTAGACCGAAGGCTCCTTTGTGGAGACTGTAAAATGGTGGAAGTCGGGGTGGTTCTACATCATCGAGCTGTGCGGCACCAATTGGGTGGCGGCCCCCACATTCTGATCCAGAGTCCCGATGCGCCTGACCTCTTGGCAAGAGAAAGGCCTGGCCTGGGTCTCTTCGAACGAGCTAACAGGGCTCCAGACGTGCATCCAGAACATGATAAACAAGAGAATCAAGCTCGTCAATGTGATCCAGGTTATGCTCGTTCACCGGATCCTTCCGTGCCAGCGCCGGACTTGCTATTTGTGGGAGTTCGATCTGGCCAAGCACCATACGCTGCTGGAGCTCTTCGGCACGACACACGAAGACATCTGGAAGGTGCTCTTCAAGGCCGGCGAGACACCACCGCCCACGACCGAGGATCGTGGGCTTAGCTCAAAACGCCAGGCTAATCCAGTGAGTTCTTTCATGTTTTCAAGGTATACCCTTTACTGGCATATTTGAGGAAGGGATCTAAGCCTCCCTACCAATTATTTTAGGCCTGGATAGAGATAGCGGAGCGGATTAACTGTCCGGCTCCGCTGCCCGAAGATCTAGAAACCCCGCTTCTAACGAAGATGTTGTTTCCGGCACCTTATGAGGTGCCAGAGAAGAAGGCCAAGAAGAAGACCAAGGGGACCAGAGATGGTCTTCGTCACGTGGGCGCATCGGACGCAATGTCCAAAGACGCCGAGGATCACTCCTCTGTCGCCGAAGGCGACGAGGAAGAGGAGGAGGAAGAAGAAATCCATTCCCCCTTCTGGGGGAGAAAGAAGAGGATGGCCTCCACGCATGGGGAGGCCGAGGCACCCAAGAAGGGGAAAACTTCCCTTCCGGACAACTCCGTGGCGGCCACCAACAGCACCGGGGAGTGGGAGCCCAGGGTCAAGCCCCTGGCCGAATCATAAGTGTCCGGACATGGTAGTATTTTCGGCCTTTTTACTTTATTGTTTTTTAATGTGCTGGATCATGCACTTGCAGTCCGGCTCGGTCCAACATCGAGCTATCCTCCTCTTCGGAGGGATCGCTAGACCCGTCAGCGATGAACAGCGGGTCCCCTCCGATGGCCTCCTCCCCCAAGGCCGTGGACAACACCGAGGTGTTGTCTCGAAGGAACCTAGGCCAGGGAGAGGCTCAGGAGGCCTCCACGGTGGTGTTGGAGGGTAAAACCCCGGTTGCCGAACACATGGGGGGACAGACCCCTATGGACACCGACGATGGGGGCCGTATCCAATTCGGCCCCCAGCCGAATATAGCTCCGGAGGCCCATGTGCCTCCGGACTCAGGCAGGCTGCCTCTTTCGATAGAGGGGGGTGAGCCAACTCCATCGGTGACCTCTGGCCATCTAGAGGCACCGGATAGATTGCTGGAAGCGCTGCGAGGCGCTTCCATTGTTGAGGAACACCGTACTCTTATGAGTACGGTGATTGAGAAGATCCAGTCCGCCAAGAGCAGACTGACTGAAGCCTGCACTAGCCTTCTAACAGGCTTTAAGGTAAGTAATATATTTGTAAAAGAATGTCACAGTATGGACAGTAGCCCCTGATGCTCTATCCGGTGTTCGGAAAGAAAAGCCGAACAGAGGATCAAATAATTTTTGCAGGAGTCTAATCTGATATGTCTATGTGAATAAGCAAGTGTCGCTGCTGGCTGCGACCGCTCACACTACGGAAGTCTCCGGACTGAAGCAAAATCTGGAGCGGGCCGAGGAAGAGCTCGGCCATGTGAAGAAGCAGCTGGAGGATAGCCAAGGTATGCAGTAACCTGCGCGAATATTTAGGAAGGATGAATGGTTCATGCTGACTGAAGTGTCATGAACTTTATTAGGGGCCACGACCAAAGTAGCGGCCCTCAAGAAGGCGTTGGCCGAGGCCGAGGACAAGGCGGCCAAGGAACACGCCACGCGCGAGAAGCGGGAGGCCCAGGTCAGCGTGGTCCAGCAAGAGCTCCAGGACGCCGTCAAGAAGTACGAGTCCTTGGAGCACGATTTTAAGAATCAAGAGTCCCAACTTGCCAAGGCCCGCCAGAGCGCGAACGATGCCCGAGCCGAAGCCCAGGGCGCCCTCCAGGAAATCTAGGCGGCCAAGAAGATCGTGGCGGGTAAGGCTATCATTATGCAGAGCAGTCATGTGAAGGAAAGATTCCTTTTACTGACCCGGATTTGGAGTTCTTCAGGGGAGTTTGCGGATCTACGCACAGCATATCAGACGCTGCAGAATTCTATCGAGCCGAAGAAGGGAGCTCTACGGAGAAGCTGTTCTGGTCTCAATACCTTGGACCAGAACATTCAATGCCCTTTAGCGACCAGCTAAAACAGCTGGTCGAGCTACATAAGGCGGCCGAGCTAGCCATGAAGGACTTAATAATCCGGCTATGGCCTGCCGAGGCCATGCCTAGAAGCTACTTCGGACTCATGAAGCAGCTTGTCAATGCCTGCCATCGGTTTGAAGCCATAAAGCGGTCGGTCTGCATTGAAGGTGCGCGAATGGCCTTTGCCCGCGCCAAGATGCGCTAGGCGAAGATGGATGCCACGAAGCTGATGACCGAGGGGCCGCTTGAGGGCAAGGAGCACCGCCGACCCAAACTGTATTTTGACAGTGTCCTGCAGGGATCCCGCCTTGTGGCGGAGCAATGTGCTAAGGATGTCATATTCCCATGAACGCACTAATGTTATCATGTCTTGTAATATTAAACAAAATCCTTATGTAATATAATGCTTGTCTATTTAAAAATTTACCTCCTATGCAACCATTTATGAAATCTGAGAGTTGGCCAGTCGTCGGCTTATGCCCCCACGTAGATAGTACGGGGGTGTTCGGGATAAATCTAAACACTCTTTACTCCAAATTTTGGTCCTTAAAGGAGGTGTTTAGCGCAACGAACAAGGCAATCAGACTATATGGCTTTATCACCCTCACTTAGCCATAGGAGTTTGACATTGAAAATTTTGGCGCAGCCCTTGGTGTTCGGAAGGCCGAACTTGGGGCGCTATACACGCCTAATCGGATAAAAACCGATTCCTCGCATAATGCGGAAAAAATCTCTAAGGATTTGGAACCTCTCGAATAGCTGACCAGCTCTCGCCACATCATGACAGTCAGTTTTCGGCTTTCTCTACTGAGGTGCTCGTCCGGAAGAACTGGGACACAATCGCAGTAGTTCTCCCTTTACTACCCTAACCAATATAGCGGAACGTAAGGTAGTAAGCACAGGAACCGGGCAACCCAACTATTGACCAGAGACATGATTCGGAGTCGATGCATATAATGTTATAAGTTTGGGGTGCCGAACTGTACTGTAAAAGTGTTCGGACTTTATTGCCGTATTGCGGGGCATGATGAAGCCCCTGGCAAAGTAATGCGTACCAGAGTGTACGGGTGCAATAGATAATAAATACAAAGATAAGGAAAAAATCAAGTAATAAGCTTACGCCGCAAATATTGAGCCGCAAATTATTTTCCATTGTAATTTGATTAATATGTCAAGGTGTACTTGTACAAGTAATGCAGTAGGCAAATAAGGCTATTTGACATGCCATGACCAAGGGCGAGCTGCGTGCGGGTATTTAAAACTGGTATAACAATCATTAGAAGAGACGACCTGGGGATTCTCTTGTATGTTAAAGCTCCTTGCCTTCTTGGTGTATCCGTCCCGTGATAGGTCCGATGATCAGGTTATCAGAAAAGCCTCGAGAAGGGAAAAACCTAAAAAGAAAAAGAAAAAGTGAAGGTATGCGGATCCAGGGGCGGTTGAGCCGCATTATGGATCACAGTCTAGTTGTGCCTCCGTCCATGCCCATGGTATTTTAAGTGCGTAGTTATGTACGCGCGGCACAAATGTCACCGCTTGATTGGGATTGGGATGGAGGCCGAATTGCTAGTCACGCTCTGGACGAGCTGGACTGTCCTGCTATAGAGTAGTTCGGACTCGCTTGATGGTGTCCGGGAGCTTTACTGCCGTATTGAGGTTTTGCCTAAAAAGGCTGCTTTGTACTTCTGCTGCAAGGGCCGCGATGTGCTCCTTAGTACGGAGGGACCGTTCAGTATTTCTGTTGACCGTTATGACACCGTGTGGTCCGGGCATCTTGAGCTTGAGGTAGGCATAGTGCGGCACCGCATTGAATCGAGCGAATGCGGTCGTCCGAGCAGTGCATGATAGCCACTGCGTAAGGGGACGATGTCGAAGATCAACTCTTCGTTTGGAAATTATTCGGGGATCTGAAGACCACTTCCAGTGTGATTGAGCCTGTACAGCAGGCCTCTACACCTAGTATGACACCTTTAAAGGTGGTTTTTGTGGGCTTGATCCTTGAGGGATCAATACCCATTTTGCACACTGTATCCTAATAGAGCAGGTTCAGGTTGTTCCCATCATCCATGAGGACTCGCGTAAGGTGGAATCTATCAATAATTGGGTCAAGGACCAGTGCGGCTGAATCGCCATGACGGATACTGGTCGGAAGGTCCCTGCGATCGAAGGTGATCAGACAGGAGGACCATGGGTTGAACTTTGGGGCGACTGGCTCCATCGCGTAGACGTCCCTGAGTGCACGCTTGTGCTCCCTCTTGGGGATATGGGTGGTGTATATCATGTTCACCGTTTTGACTTGGGGGAGATTTCTTCTGTCCCCCTATGTTCAGTGGTCGGGGTTCCTCGTCATCGTCATCGCTTTGCGATCCTTTCTCCATATTCTCGGCATTTAACTTGCCGGCCTGTTTGAAGACCCAACATTCCCTGTTGATATGATTGGCTGGTTTATCAGGAGTGCCATGGATTTGGCATGGTCGATCTAGTATGCGGTCCAGACTGGACGGGCCCGTATTATTTCTCTTGAATGGCTTCTTCCGCTGACCGGACTTAGAGCCACTGATTCCGGCGTTGACCGCCGTATCTTTGGTGTAATCATCGTTGTTTCGACGCTTATGTCTATTGCGTCGGGGCTTGCCGTTGCTGTTTCTGGCTTCAGAAGTGCCAGGTTCACTTGTATTATTGTTGCTACAGGCTAGCCAGCTGTCTTCGCCTGCACAAAAGCTGGTCATGAGTGTCGTAAGGGCTGACATGGACTTCGGTGTTTTTCCTGGCCAAGGTGTCTGGCCAGCCATTCGTCACGGATGTTGTGCTTAAAGGCCGCTAGGGCTTCGGCGTCTGGTCAGTCGATGATCTGGTTCTTTTTAGTTAAGAACCGAGTCCAGAATTTCCTGGCTGACTCTCCGGGATGTTGGATTATGTGAATTAAGTCATCGGTGTCCGAAGGTCGGACATATGTACCTTGGAAGTTGTCGAGGAAGGCGTCCTCCAAGTCCTCCCAGCTGTCAATGGAGTTTTTGGGCAGACTGTTCAACCAGTACCTAGCTGGTCCTTTGAGTTTGAGTGGGAGGTACTTCATGGCGTGAAGATCATCACCGCGGGCCATAGAAAGTCCTCAATCCATACTGCAGGGTCTGTTGTACCATCATATGATTCGATGTTCACGGGTTTAAACCCTTCTGGGAAATCATGTCCTATTACTTCATCAGTGAAGCAAAGGGGGTGTGCGGCGCCTCTATATCGGGCTAAGTCCTGACATAGCTCAGATGGAGTTCGTCTATGGTTTTCGGCCCGGACGTGATTATGTTTGTCACGTTCAGCCAGATGGCCATCGTCGCGCCTCGGGGCACGCCCTCGTGATCCATAGATTGATCTTGTCTGACCTGCTCTGTTTTCCAAATCATGCCACAGCTCATGTGTATATCCCCGAGCTATTGTATTTCTGTTTGTTTGGCGAGGTAGTGCGGGCTGGTGTTCGGCTTGAGGTGCCACTTTGTCCTGGCCACGTGGTGGTCGGTCAGTCACATTGTACCTTGGTAGGACGGGCTCCGGCGCCTCGTCATCGAACTGTGGTAACAGTTTGCGCTTCGGGTAGCTTTTGGTTGGGCGCTCGAGGCCATATTCCTCGGCTGCCAGGACATCAGTCCATCTTTCATTGAGCAGATCTTGGTCAACTTGAAGCTGCTGCTGCTTCTTTTCCAGGCTTCTTGCAGTGGCAATTAGTTGACGCATAAAGCGTTCCTATTCGGCAGGCTCCTCAGGCACGATGAGATCTTCGTCACCGAGGCTCACCTTGTCCTCGAAGAGCGGAAGGTATTTGCTATCCTCCGAGTCTTCGTTCATGACCTGTCCGCCAGGGCTGACTCGCCCATCCTTCCATTCCTCCTGCTTGGAGGTTGGCTCAACGGGGTCTTCATTGTTTTCGGCATCATCCAGAGTGTTATTTTCTCCTGTGACGGTATTGCTGTTTTTACTATGGTGTGGCTTAGAGCAGCGTCACTGACGTCGGCGCTGTGGCTGTGTCTCAAGAGGTTTATCCTCGACTGGATTTTCATTGCCGCCGTTGTTTTCTTTGGGTGTATCCACCATGTATATGTCGTATGAGGAGGTGGCTCTCCAACGCCCTGTATGCGGTGGTTCCTGCTCCTCTTTGGCATCGTTGTCCATGTCGTCGATGTCTTCAGAGTCGTAATCAAGCATGTCGGTTAAGTCGTCGACAGTGGCTATGAAGTGGGTGGTGGGTGGGAAAGAAAGTTCTTCGTCGTCCGCTTCCCACTCGAGCCGGACATAGTTCGGTCGAGAGTCCCCCGATAAGGAGAGGGATTTCAATGAGCTTAACACGTCGCCAAAAGGCGAGTGCTGGAAGATGTCCGCGGAGCTGAACTCCGAGACCGGTGCCCAATCAGGTTCGATGGACGCGGATGCACGCGGCTCGGAACCCATGGCCGGAGACGAGTCCGAGGTTCCGGTGACACAAGCCCAGCTCAATGTTGGGTTTGTGTGTGGCTCGAGCGCCGCTAAGTCTGCAGCCTCCGTGGCGGGGTTAAGCTTCCCGTCTTCGGACGACGCAGTCCGCTCTGGCTCTAGGGCCAGGGCGGTCACAGGTGCTATCTCCTGCGTGTGGCCCGATGACAGATCTAGGTCATGTTCATCATAGTGGCCAGGGTGAAACGCCCTCGATGCGGCTATATCTCCCACGTGTCGAAGCACGACTTAGAGGCATAACCGCATTGAAAGCAATGTCGCAAGTGAGGTAATCTTCACACAACCCATGTAATACATAAGGGAAAGAGATACATAGTTGGCTTACAATCGCCACTTCACACAATTACAAGAATAAAGCATTACATCATCCAGATACAATCAAGGTCCGACTACGGAACCAAAATAAAAGAAGAACCCCAAATGCGACAAAGGTCCCCGATCGACCCCAACTGGGCTCCACTATTGATCAACTAGAACAAAACAACACAAAGGGCAAGATCTTCATCTAGCTCCTCCTTGGGCTTGATTGCGCCACCGCTTTCGGTAACATAGGCACCGCAAACTGGTTTTGAAGTATCCGTGAGCCACGAGGACTCAAAGAATCCCATTACCATGGGTATCAAGACTAGCAAAGCTTAATGGGAAAGGAAGGGGTAAAGTGGTGAGGTTGCAGCAGCGACTAAGCAAGATATGGTGGCTAACATACGCAAATGAGAGCGAGAAGAGAAACAAGCGGAACGGTCGTGAAGCTAGCAATGATCAAGAGGTGATCCTAAACACCTACTTACGCCAAACATAACACGTAAACCGTGTTCACTTCCGGACTCCGAGAAGAGACCATCACGGCTACACACTCGGTTGATGCGCTTTAGTTCGGATCAAGTGTCAAGTTGTCTACAACCGACATTAACAAATTCCCATCTGCCACATAACCGCTGGCACGGCTCTCGAAAGTTTAAACCTGCGGGGTGTCCCAACTTAGCCCATGACAAGCTCTCGCGATCATCGAAGGAATAGACCTTCACCCAGAAGACCCGATCGATCTCGGAATCCGGTACATCAAGACATTTCGACAATGGTAAAACAAGACCAGCAAAGCCTCCCGATGCCCGACAATCCCGATAGGAGCTGCACATATCTCGCTCTCGAGGCAACACCGGATGAGACATCCTACGAGTAAAACCAGACCTCGAGTTTCCCGAGGGGCCCCGCAGATCTACTCGGTTCGGACCAACACTTAGACAAGCACCGCCCGGGGCTAAATAAAGATGACCCTTGGGTTAATTACTCCCAAGGGAAATATAGGTGGTGGTGAGGCAAATGGTAAAAGGCAATGTTGGGCCTTCTTTGGACAAGTTTTATTCAAAGCGAACTGTCAGTGGGTCCCATAAATCACCCGACCGCGTAAGGGACGCAAAATCCGGGAACATAACACCGGTATGACGGAAACTAGGGCGGCAAGAGTGGAACAAAACACCAGGCATAAGGCCGAGCCTTCCACCCTTTACCAAGTATATAGATGCATTAATAATATAAGAGATATTGTGATATCCCAACCAAAATCCTGTCCACCATGGAGAAATCTTCAACTTCACCTGCAACTAGCAACGCTATAAGAGGGGCTGAGCAAAAGCGGGAACATAGCCAAACAACGGTTTGCTAGGAATGGAGTCAAAGGGTTAGGGGTTCATGGCAATATGGGATGGCTGGACAAACAGGTAATAGGTAGCGCAGCATAGCGAAAGAACGAGGCAACTAGCATAGCAATGATAGTAGTGAGATCCAGGGTAGCGGTCATCTTGCCTGAGATCCCGCTAGGAAGAAGAACGAGTCCATGAAGAAGACAAACGGATGTAGTCGAACGAGTCCTCACAACTCCGGAACGAAACCGAAGCTAACGAGAGAAGCAAACCGGAAAGAAGCAAACAACATTGTAAACACGCAAGCATAAACAAGTCATGATGCGCAGACAAATATGATGCATGTCCGGTTTAAATATGCATGGCATGGCAAAGTGCACAAACAATCCTACAAATTAAGTGGAGCTCAATATGCAACGAGTTGCATATTGACAAAACACCACGTCAATTATTTAGTTCTCTCTCGGTTATGCTACTCATCAATATTAAATGTTGTTAAACATGGCAAGGGGTGAAGCATAATTAAACTAACTATTTAGGCAAGTTTAAATGAGGCCGGAACAACAAACAACAATTCCGGAAAATCCCCATGAGCACTATTCGAATTTGGTACTGTTCTGCCCTAAAACATATTTTAACATTGTTAAACAAGAAAATAAAGTGGACCATGTTAATCTAGGCATTTTTCCACCCCAAATACATATAAAGTTTATTAAATTCCGAGCTACGGTTATTTAGTTATGAAATAAATCATTTTAACATGGCATTTGAGCAAATTTGAGCAAACAACATTTTAAACATTTTAAACATGGATGAAAGTGGCATATTATGTAACTAGATGAAATTCTAAGCACTTTACATGTTTAAATCATTTTAATATGATGCACCATTTGTGAGTTATTAAATGCATGAACATGAGGGTCTTTTCTGCAAATCTGTAATTCCCTGGATAATACTAAAATCACAGACAGGGAAAAAAACGCTACGGGCCGCAACCGACTGGCCCAACAGGAACAGGAGCTGGGGGGGGAGCTCACCCTGGGCCACGGCCCGGTTCGGAGGCAGAGGAGGCTGGGCAGGCCTGGCGCTGGCTGGGATGGGCCACGAGGCCCACGTGGCCGGCTGGGGAGAGGCTGGGCCTGCAGCGCCTTGGTGGGCCGCGGGCGAGGAGGCCGGCTTGGGGGCGCGCTGGGCCTTGAGGTCGCTGCCCAGCGCTGCGGCTGGACCGGCCGGCGCCGGCGACGCTGGTCCCAGAGCGCCATGTCAACGGCGAGGAGGAGGAGATCGATCGGGCGATGCGGTGGCGGGCGGCGATCCGAAAGCGCAGCGAACGACGGCGAAGCGCGAGGACGACGGAGAGCCGCGGATTCGACGGGATCCACCGGATCCGCCCGCTTCCGGCAACAGAGGAGGCGGGCGGCGAGCTCGACGCCGGTGGAGACGGTTTCATGGCGCGGCGGTGGTTCTGGGGGCAACAGAGAGCGAGCGAGAAGCCATGAGGGAGAGGGAGAAGGAAGGAGAAAGAAGGAGAGGGCGGTGGGGCGGCACTTGCTGGGTCGGGGACGCGCGGCTCGGGAGGGATCTCCGCGGCTCTCGCCGGTGATCGCGGAGATAGACTTGGCGCGGGTTCCAGCGGGAGGAGGCGGACGAGGCGCTGGGCGCCGACGGTTGCTGGTTCGGCCACGGTGGGCGGATCCGGTTCCCGGGCGGGCTGGCGGGCGGTTCTTGCGGCGGGGAGAGAGGAGGGGCGACGTGGAGGCCCGCGAGTGGCTGCGGGAGGCGGGGTAGGCGACGTGGCGGCGCCCGGTTGGCCGGGACGACGCCTCAGGTGGCGGCGCAGCCAATGGCTACGCACCAAGTGGCGGAGGCGGGCTGGCAGCGCCAGATCCGAGGGAGGGCGGCGCTGAATTCGAGGAGGGAGGCGGCTGGGAGGTAGGGGAAGGCTAGGGATGCCCAAAATGGAAGGGGAGGTGTATATGTAGCAAAATTGCTAGGGTTTGGGGGTTAGGAGGGGTTTTGGGACCCTCCGATCGCGATCGGGCGGTTCCGGATGCGAGGAGAGGTAGAGTGGCCTAGGTGGGCTGTGAGAGAGAAGAGAGGTGCAGCCCGGCAATTGTTTCGGAGATCGAAACATCCGACGAATATACCGACTATATCGCGGTTACATATTTAACGGTTGGGCTCAAACGAACTCGAATGCGATGAAACTTGGCAGCGGTCTGCTCTACACTATAATAAGACCGCACGACAAGTTGCAACCCATTCCGAGAACATTTTATGCCACCTATAAAATAACATTTGGAGGTGCAGCGCAAGCGTGCGAGTGTGGTCGGGCTCAGAACGGACAACGGAGAGAACCGACGGAACCCGAACGGATGCAAGTTTTGAAAAACATGCAGATGAAATGCAGATGATGACATGGTGAAATGCAACACGCAAGCAATGACAAAGCAACAACAGCGAATAACTGGAGGACAACTGGCACATCGGTCTCGGGGCGTCACAACACTCCACCACTACGAGAGGATCTCGTCCCAAGATCTAGGATGGCACCGGAGAGAAGCGAAAGAGGAAGAGGAGAGGTAAAACTAAGTTGCTTCTTTTACGAACGAGTGAAACCATGAACCTTGAGAGGTTGAGCAATTTAAAAGAAAGAGTACAACAAAGATGAACGAGATTGCAAACAATCCGTTAGAAAAGAGGAACAAGGAGTATTACGAGAACTTGAAGGTTGAAAGACATGGAAATAAGAGCTTCACGAACGAAAAGAATATGACCACATTGGTATAATGAGATAGCCAAGGAACAAGAATGGCTGAATTTGGACAGCTCTCCGGTAGAAAAGAGAAGAAAAACTTGATGAGATGAAAAGATATTAAGAGATGATACAACACTCCGGTTAAATGGATAAGCAAGAAAATAACATGATCTCCAAAATGATATAATGGGTCAAAGAAAACATCACAATGCCTCCGGAAGAAAGAATAGAAGATAGATCATTGGAATAACAGAATGGAGAAGAAAATGACATCTTCTGCCACAATTTAATTTGGAAAGCATCCTTGCAAAGAAGAATCGAACGTAGTTGTTGGAAAATCAACAACGAGAAGCACAAGCTTGTTGTGGGCTTATGGCAAACATCTCAAAATGATGAGGTGACAACCAGCCACTAACGGAAACCATTGATTTGATTGAGAGCACCAAAGAAATGAAAAACTGCTTTCGCCGAGAGGATAGGAGAAAACTTGGATCACTGATAAACACCACAAAAGCAACATTCCTTAGGGAAGGCTTTAGGTGAAATCTATACGAAGATAACTCCAACGAAGAGATTGATGGATTTAAAATACCTCATTCTTGACAACATATGAATCATGAAACAAGAAGGAAATTGTCAAGAGTGACATAACACCATCTCAAAAGATAAGATAGAAGGAATTGCACTTTGGAATGCAAGATGAAGAATACTTGAGCTCGTCAAAACAAAACATGTGTTGGGCACCCTGTTTAATTTTGAGTATAGCTTGGCGGATCATAACTTCAAGAGAAATCTTGAAGAACAATTGAAGAATGAAAGGAATCCTTGGCGAACCACCATGTAGAGCCTCAATGAAGAACTCCGGTAATAAAAGGATGATAGAAAGAAAGAGAAGTTGAAAACACAAGGTGAAGCCTTGCAATGATTTAGATGGAGCTTCGCGACGAGATAATTGAGAGAGCTTGGAACTCCGAAAAGAAAGATGAGCAATTGAAACCAAGAATTTTTGATGAACCTCCGGAATAAGGAATTGAATTTACTCGATGAAACAAGAATAAGAATTACATTATGCTTATCCCTCATCAATTAAATTGATGACCCACAAAGGATTTGGCATACCACTTATTCTCGTAGAAAGGATTAAAAGAGATATATCAAAACTTGAGAAGGTCTTCAACAAACCACCGGTAGGATTGGAAAGAACGAATGGATTAAATGATAACGAAAGAGGTGAAATCTTGAACGAACCACCGTAAGAATTGAAAATGAATGTAGCAAAGGCACAATTCACCGGAAAGAATTGGAAATCGAATGAAGATACTTGAAGGGATTTAGATACAGGAGAACGAAGAGATCATGAACTGATTAGAGGATATTTGACTGATGCACCGGTATGATTTGGAGAACGAAAGCTGAAAGCTTGAATGAATAATACTGAGATGATGGGCTTCAAAGTATGAAACTGAAAAGACTCCTAAAATGCTCCGGATGGGTGAAAAGATTCTCACAATCGAAAACAATTATGAGAGGATGGCAACAAGCTAGCACCATGGATCTTGAAGAGAATAGAGCAAGATTAAAGAGAAACTCTTCTTCGGTCTTCAAATGTTGAGAATGATGATGAGAAACACCACCAAGAATTGTTGAGATACTCCGGGAGAATTAAAAGAGGAAAAGGTTGAGCCAAAGATGAAAATAATTTGAAAACAATCTTGGAGAAGGCATGTGACTGATGAAAATTCATTCTTACGTCAAACTCTGAAAAGAATTTGGAATGGCTCCGGAATAATTAGAAGAGTCAGGTAAGATCCTGGGAAAAGACCTGTGGGTTAGGGCCCACTCAAAAGAAAACACCGTTGAACAATTGATTGAAAGAGGGGATTGCACCGGTTGAATTAAATGACTTGAATGAGATACCAATCTCGAAAGAGCTTGAACGAATGCAGAGTGGAAACACGAATCTCCGAGATATCTTGAGCACTCCGGAATAACAAATAGCGAGAAGTAGAATGATAATGAGGTGCACCGGTATGAGAAGACATTGAAATGAGGAAAAAGATATGATCAACAAAACTTGACTTGAATCCACCGGAGAAGAGGAAAGAATGAGGAATGACGAACTAGAAGAACATCTTCTTGAGAACCACCGGGTAAGAACATTGACAGAAAAGAATGGAGAAACTTCACATGAATAAATGGATACTTGATAAAGAAATCTGTGTCCTTGAAGAAAAAGGGTGGGAGGGCGGGAAAAACAAAGGCAACTTGGGATGAACGAAACAAACACCGTTGAGAAAACTTAGAAATGATCTTGCGAATGGGAAAAATGATGGGATCCACTTGAAGAGAAGCACATCGGTTGGAAAAGAATTAACATGACAAAATCAATGATCAAAAGGATTAGTATTCACATAGCAATATGAGAACACCGTTTAGGAAAAGGCATGGATTCAACATTTGACATTGAAGCAACTCGAATACCACAAATAAAAAAACAAAGGATTGGCTTGCAGAATAAGCCGGAACAAACATATGATAGAGATTTCGTCCGAAGTTTTCGTGGTAGGGCCTACACGGGCTCGATCAGACAAACCATCATGTACAAGGCAAGGCACATGACATACGGTGTCCCAGTCGGCATAGCCAAGGACTCTTTAAGACACAACGAGACCATCAGAAACCAACCGTGAATAGGCGGACCACTAGACGTCGAACCCCAATTTCATATCATACATCCGTCGGAAAGATATCCTAAGAGCTACTTGAATTCCCACCTATGAAACTCCCAAACTTTCTCGGTTATGCAACTGGTGTTGGGGATACAGGAGCAATATATCTCACCCAAACTAACAATCCCTACATCCAATTGTATCCATCCGTCAACACATAACCAAGAAACCTTCGAAATCGTGTACCTCAACCTTCAAAAGCATCCATTATACGAAGTCATGGCAATACTCCGTACTCACCTCAAGATCGGGTTAGCGGGTTATCTCACCAACAACTGCATAAAAGAGATTTTCGATGTCGGCGATTAAACTCAGTATTCCGAATCTGCAACGATAAAATTATGACGACAACACCTCGGAGCTCAACTCCCGGGACACCGCCACAACCCCTAAATGTCGAGGCAACCAAGACAATGTTGTCATCATAAAACCATCGAACGATTCTAAGATACCAGCGTGATCCTAAAAATTTTTTAGTGAAATTTGAGAAGAGAAGAGTCAAAACTCTACGTCAGAGACCTCACCAGAGCGATGAAGGACCGAGGAGTAAAAAGAATTCCTAAACTCTCCGATATATATAATCCTAAATGACTCAAAACATTTTTCTAGACACAACTCGCCGCTAAAAACGATCAAGCGGTGGGGCTCCTAAGGTCGGGAAGGCTCGACACCAACTTGAAACGCCCTCGATGCGGCTATATCTCCCACGTGTCGAAGCACGACTTAGAGGCATAACCTCATTGAAAGCAATGTCGCAAGTGAGGTAATCTTCACACAACCCATGTAATACATAAGGGAAAGAGATACATAGTTGGCTTACAATCGCCACTTCACACAATTACAAGAATAAAGCATTACATCATCCAGATACAATCAAGGTCCGACTACGGAACCAAAATAAAAGAAGAACCCCAAATGCGACAAAGGTCCCCGATCGACCCCAACTGGGCTCCACTATTGATCAACTAGAACGGAACAACACAAAGGGCAAGATCTTCATCTAGCTCCTCCTTGGCTTGATTGCGCCACCGCCGATAACATAGGCACCGCAAACTGGTTTTGAAGTATCCGTGAGCCACGAGGACTCAAAGAATCCCATTACCATGGGTATCAAGACTAGCAAAGCTTAATGGGAAAGGAAGGGGTAAAGTGGTGAGGTTGCAGCAGCGACTAAGCAAGATATGGTGGCTAACATACGCAAATGAGAGCGAGAAGAGAAACAAGCGGAACGGTCGTGAAGCTAGCAATGATCAAGAGGTGATCCTGAACACCTACTTACGTCAAACATAACACAGAAACCGTGTTCACTTCCCGGACTCCGCCGAGAAGAGACCATCACGGCTACACACTCGGTTGATGCGTTTTAGTTCGGATCAAGTGTCAAGTTGTCTACAACCGGACATTAACAAATTCCCATCTGCCACATAACCGCGGGCACGGCTCTCGAAAGTTTAAACCCTGCAGGGGTGTCCCAACTTAGCCCATGACAAGCTCTCGCGATCATCGAAGGAATAGACCTTCACCCAGGAAGACCCGATCAGTCTCGGAATCCCGGTACATCAAGACATTTCGACAATGGTAAAACAAGACCAGCAAAGCCCCCGATGCGCCGACAATCCCGATAGGAGCTGCACATATCTCGCTCGAGGCAACACCGGATGAGACATCCTACGAGTAAAACCGCACCTCGAAGTTTCCACGAGGGGCCCCGCAGTCTACTCGGTTCGGACCAACACTTAGACAAGCACTGGCCGGGGCTAAAATAAAGATGACCCTTGGGTTAATTACTCCCAAGGGAAATATAGGTGGTGGTGAGGCAAATGGTAAAAGGCAATGTTGGGCCTTGCTGGACAAGTTTTATTCAAAGCGAACTGTCTGGGGTCCCATAAATCACCCGACCGCGTAAGGGACGCAAAATCCGGGAACATAACACCGTATGACGGAAACTAGGGCGGCAAGAGTGGAACAAAACACTGCATAAGGCCGAGCCTTCCACCCTTTACCAAGTATATAGATGCATTAATAATATAAGAGATATTGTGATATCCCAACCAAAATCCTGTCCACCATGGAGAAATCTTCAACTTCACCGCAACTAGCAACGCTATAAGAGGGCTGAGCAAAAGGGGAACATAGCCAAACAACGGTTTGCTAGGAATGGTGTCAAAGGGTTAGGGGTTCATGGCAATATGGGATGGCTGGACAAACAGGTAATAGGTAGCGCAGCATAGCGAAAGAACGAGGCAACTAGCATAGCAATGATAGTAGTGAGATCCAGGGTAGCGGTCATCTTGCCTGAGATCCCGCTAGGAAGAAGAACGAGTCCATGAAGAAGACAAACGGACGTAGTCGAACGAGTCCTCACAACTCCGGAACGAAACCGAAGCTAACGAGAGAAGCAAACCGGAAAGAAGCAAACAACATAGTTAACACACAAGCATAAACAAGTCATGATGCGCAGACAAATATGATGCATGTCCGGTTTAAATATGCATGGCATGGCAAAGTGCACAAACAATCCTACAAATTAAGTGGAGCTCAATATGCAACGAGTTGCATATTGACAAAACACCACGTCAATTATTTAGTTCTCTCTCGGTTATGCTACTCATCAATATTAAATGTTGTTAAACATGGCAAGGGGTGAAGCATAATTAAACTAACTATTTAGGCAAGTTTAAATGAGGCCGGAACAACAAACAACAATTCCGGAAAATCCCCATGAGCACTATTCGAATTTGGTACTGTTCTGCCCTAAAACATATTTTAATGTTGTTAAACAAGAAAATAAAGTGGACCATGTTAATCTAGGCATTTTTCCACCCCAAATACATATAAAGTTTATTAAATTCCGAGCTACGGTTATTTAGTTATGAAATAAATCATTTTAACATGGCATTTGAGCAAATTTGAGCAAACAACATTTTAAACATTTTAAACATGGATGAAAGTGGCATATTATGAAACTAGATGAAATTCTAAGCACTTTACATGTTTAAATCATTTTAATATGATGCACCATTTGTGAGTTATTAAATGCATGAACATGAGGGTCTTTTCTGCAAATCTGTAATTCCCTGGATAATACTAAAATCACACACAGGGAAAAAAACGCTACGGGCCGCAACCGACTGGCCCAACAGGAACAGGAGCTGGGGGGGAGCTCACCCTGGGCCACGGCCCGGTTCGGAGGCAGAGGAGGCTGGGCAGGCCTGGCGCTGGCTGGGATGGGCCACGAGGCCCACGTGGCCGGCTGGGGAGAGGCTGGGCTCAGCTGCTTTGGTGGGCCGCGCGCGGAGGAGGCCGGCTTGGGGCGCGGCTGGGCCTTGAGGTCGCTGCCCAGGCGCTGGGCTGGACCGGCCGGCGCCGGCGACAAGATCCAGAGCGCCGCGTGAACGGCGAGAGGAGGAGATCGGATCGGGCGATGCAGGGCGCGGCGGCGGATCCGAGCGCAGCAGGACGACGGCGAGCGCGGAGGACGACGGAGAGCCGCGGATCTGGACGGGATCCACCGGATCCGTCCGTTCCCGGCGACAGGAGGAGGTGGGGCGGCGAGCTCGACGCCGGTGGAGACGGCTCCATGGCCGGGGTGGTTCTGCGGCAACAGAGCGAGCGAGAAGCCATGAGGGAGAGGGAGAAGGAAGGAGAAAGAAGGAGAGGGCGGCGGGGCGGCACTGGCCTGGGTCGGGGACGCGGCGGCTCCGGGGAGGGATCTCCGGCGAAGCTCCTCGCCGGTGACTGCCGGAGATAGACTTGGCGCGGGGTTCCAGCGGGAGGAGGCGGACGAGTGCGCTCGGGCGCACGGCTGCTGGTTCGGCCCACGGCGGGCCGGATCCGGTTCAAGGGCGGGCTGGCGGCGGTTCTTGGCGCTGGAGAGAGGAGGGCGACGTGGAGGCTCGCGAGTGGCTGCGGAGGCGGGGTAGGTGACGTGGCGGCGCCGGTTGGCCGGACGACGCCTCAGGCGGCGCAGCCAATGGCTACGCACTAAGTGGCGGAGGCGGGCTGGCAGCGCCAGATCCGAGGGAGGGCGGCGCTGAATTCGAGGAGGGAGGCGGCTGGGAGGTAGGGGAAGGCTAGGGATGCCCAAAATGGAAGGGGAGGTGTATATATAGCAAAATTGCTAGGGTTTGGGGGTTAGGAGGGGTTTCGGGACCCTCCGATCGCGATCGGGCGGTTCCGGATGCGAGGAGAGGTAGAGTGGCCTAGGTGGGCTGTGAGAGAGAAGAGAGGTGCAGCCCGGCAATTGTTTCGGAGACCGAAACATCCGACGAATATACCGACTATATCGCGGTTACATATTTAACGGTTGGGCTCAAATGAACTCCGAATGCGATGAAACTTGGCAGGCGGTCTGTCTACACTATAATAAGACCGCACGACAAGTTGCAACCCATTCCGAGAACATTTTTATGCCACCTATAAAATAACATTTCGGAGGTGCCGCGGGCGCGTGCGAGTGTGGTCGGGCTCAGAACGGACAACGGAGAGAACCGACGGAACCCGAACGGATGCAAGTTTTGAAAAACATGCAGATGAAATGCAGATGATGACATGGTGAAATGCAACACGCAAGCAATGACAAAGCAACAACAGCGAATAACTGGAGGACAACTGGCACATCGGTCTCGGGGCGTCACACAGGGAAAGCCGTCATGG
Source organism: Aegilops speltoides (assembly GCA_021437245.1). Classification (NCBI taxonomy): domain Eukaryota; kingdom Viridiplantae; phylum Streptophyta; class Magnoliopsida; order Poales; family Poaceae; genus Aegilops; species Aegilops speltoides. The sequence continues at coordinate 204,143,397 of CM038145.1, read as the reverse complement.
GCTCGAACCCATCGAAGATCAAGTCTCAACGGATATCGGCGACAAAATTTAGGCTTCCGAATCTGACCTGATGGCCGGGGGTGTAGCTATCGAGCTGCTCTAGATGGCCAAGCGAGTTGGCCCGCAGTGCGAAGCCGCCGAATACAAATATCTATCCGTGGAGGAAGGTCCCCCTGGACTTTGTTGTTCTAGATGATTGATGGATCCATCAAGCCTTCTGATGACGACGCAGCGGAACTCTCAATGAAAGCACCAATGTCGGTGTCAAAACCGGCGGATCTCGGGTAGGGGGTCTCGAACTATGCGTCTAAGTCTAATGGTAACAGGAGGCAGGGGACATGATGTTTACCCAGGTTCGGGCCCTCTCTACGGAGGTAATACCCTACTTCCTACTTGATTGATCTTGATGAATATGAGTATTACAAGAGTTGATCTACCACGAGATCGTAATGGCTAAACCCTAGAAGTCTAGCCTACGAGGTTATGATAGTTGTGGCTAAACCCTAAAAGTCTAAACCCTCCGGTTTATATAGACACCGGGGGGACTAGGGTTGCACAAAGTCGGTTACAGAGAAAGGAATCTACATATCTAAATCGCCAAGCTTTCCTTCCACGCAAAGGAGAGTCCCATCTGGACACGGGATGAGGTTTTGTATCTTGTATCTTCGTAGTCCAACAGCCCGGCCAAAGTATATAGTTCGGCTGTCCGAGGACCCCTTAGTCAAGGACTCCCACAAAGGGTCTTTACAGTTACTATGATATCAAACAAATTGAAGAATTTGTAGCTTTTAAGGGTGCTTATGAAGTTGCTTCTTTGATTGAAAAGTATGATATTACTCTCTACAAATCTGAAAATTTTGAGATACTTAATTATTGCTCTGAAAACTATGCTCATAATGCCTATGTCAAAGAATTTATTGAGAAAATGATTGTTGCTTTGGAAGAAAATAATGATATGCACGAATCTACAGATAATTATGATTCAGTTGATTTGATTGAGATATCTTCCCTTGATGAACATGATGCTTGTTATTTTTATGGCCATGATGCCAACATTAATTATGCTGATGGAGATGAATTTGCTATAGTTCCTTATGTTAAACATGAAATGATTGCTATTGCACCCACACTTGATAGTTCCTTCAATGAAAAGCGTGATTGCAATGATGTTATTATAAATCCTATTAATGTCAGTTGTGTTAATGATATGCAAAACCCTAAGCTTGGGGATGCTAGTTTTGCTGTGTCCACTACTTGTTGCAATGATCATGATTGGGGTGATTCTTCTTATGATCTTGAAAAATTATTTAAGCCCCATGATGAATATGAGATTGATAATAATGTTTGCAATAATATTGAAAGTGGGTTTGGAAGAGTGACAACTTTAGATCCCACATATTTGGAGAATGTTTAATCTTATGAAATTTTTGATAAAAGTGGGTTTGGAGTGGTCATGACTTTAGTTAATGTTAATCCCACTATTTTGGAAGAGTGTCAACTTCACATGCATGTGGATCATGTTGAGAATATATTATGTGATAGTTATATTGTTGAATTGCTTATGATCCTACATGTAATTATTATGAGAGAGGAAAATATGGTTGTAGAAATTTTCATGTTACTAAATTACCTCTCTTCATGTTGAGATTGCTATCGTCTCTTTCTTCTTCCTTGCATATGCTAGTTTTTGCTTGCCTTAATAATTTGTTTGCTTATAAAATGCCTATGCATAGGAAGTATGTTAGACTTATATGTGTTTGTCACGTCTTTTATGATGCTCTCTTTGTGCTTCAATTCTTCTCTTTTGTGTGAGCATCATTGAAATCTCAATGCCTAGCTGAAAGGCTTTAAAGAAAAGCACTTGTTGGGAGACAACCCAATTTTTTTATTTGCTGTTCTTGAATAAATAATTCATCTAGCCTCTGGTTAGATGCGTTTTTGTGCTTTAATTAGTGTTTGTGCCAAGTAAGACCTTTGGGATGGCTTACGGGGATAGTTGATTTGATCTTGCTAAAAAAGAGACTTTTATGCCCAGGAAAATAATTTTCGTTATTTTACAGAAGAGTGATTTTGATATGATTCTTTTTTCACAAGATTGATGTACAAATTTCCCAGGCTTTCCTAATTTTTCAGAATTTTTGGAGTTACGGAAGTATATGAAGTTCTTTGATTACTATAGACTATTCTGTTTTTGAAGATTATGTTTTCTATGTGTTGTTTGCTTATTTTGATGAATCAATGGGTACTATCAGGGGGTATGAACCATGGAGAAGTTGGAATAAAGTAGATATTACACCAATATAAATAAATAATGAGTTCACAACAGTACCATAAAGTGTTGATTTGCTTTCTTATACTAACGGGTCTCATGAGATTTTTTGTTGAGTTTTGTGTTGTGAAGTTTCCAAGTTTTGGGTAAGGATTTGTGGACTATGGAATAAGGAGTGGCAAGAGCCTAAGATTGGGTATGCCCAAGGCACCCCAAGGTAATATTCAAGGACAGCCAAGAGCCTAAGCTTGGGGATGCCCCGGAAGGCATCCCCTCTTTCGTCTTTATCATCAGTAACTTTACTTGAGGCTATATTTTTGTTCACCACATGATATGTGTTTTGCTTGGAGCATCTTGTATGATATGAGTCTTTACTTTTTAGTTTGTCACAATCATCCTTGATGTACACACCTTTTGAGAGGGACACGCATGAATCATGATTTATTAGAGTACTCTATGTGCTTCACTTATATCTTTTGAGCTAGGCAATTTTGCTCTAGTGCTTCACTTATATCTTTTTGGAGCACGACGGTGGATTTATTTTATAGAAATTGTTGAACTCTCATGCTTCACTTACATTATTTTGAGAGTCTCTCTAAATAGCATGGTAATTCCCTTTGGTTATAAATTTAGTCCTAATATGATAGGCATCCAAGAGGGATATAATAAAAACTTCCATATAAAGTGCATTGAATACTAAGAGAAGTTTGATTCCTTATGATTGTTTTGAGATATAAAGATGGTGATATTAGAGTCATGCTAGTGAGTAATTGTGGATCGGTAAGAATACTTGTGTTGAAGTTTGTGATTCCCGTAGCATGCATGTATGGTGAATCGTTATGTAACAAAGTTGGAGCATGATTATTTATTGATTGTCATCCTTTGTGTGGAGGTCGGGATAGCGCGACTACCAACCCTTCCCCTAGGAGTATGCGCGTAGTACTTTGTTTTGATGACTAATAGATTTTTGCAATAAGTATGTGAGTTCTTTATGACTAATGTTGAGTCCATGGATTATATGCACTCTCACCTTTCCACCATTGCTAGCCTCTCTAGTACCACGCAACTTTCGCTGGTGCCATACACCCACCATATACCTTCCTCAAAAAAGCCACCATACCTCCTATTATGGCATTTCCATAGCCATTCTGAGATATATTGCCATGCAACTTTCCACTGTTCCGTTTATTATGAAATGCTTCATCATTGTCATATTGCTTTGCATGATCATGTAGTTGACATAGTATTTGTGGCAAAGCCACCGTTCATAATTTTTTCATACATGTCACTCTTGAGTCATTGCACATCCCGGTACACCACCGGTGGCATTCATATAGAGTCATATTTTGTTCTGGCATCGAGTTGTAATTTTTGAGTTGTAAGTAAATAAAAGTGTGATGATCTTCATTTTTTAGAACATTGTCCCATGTGAGGAAATCAAAATAAAAGAGGCCAAAGAAGCCAAATAAAAAAAAGTCCAAAGAAGTCGTTCAAAAAAAAGAGAGAGAAAAGAGAGAAGGTGCAATGTTACTATCCTTTTTCCACACTTGTGCTTCAATGTAGCACCATGATCTTCATGGTAGAGTCTCCTATTTTGTGACTTTCATATACTAGTGGGAATTTTTCATTATATAACTTGGTTTGTATATTCCAACGACGGGCTTCCTCAAATGCCCTAGGCCTTCATGAGCAAGCAAGTTGGATGCACACCCACTTAGTTTCTTTTTTAGCTTTCATACACTTACAGATCTAGAGCATCCATTGCATGGCAATCCCTACTCACTCACATTGATATCTATTGATGGGCATCTTCATTGCCCGTTGATATGCCTAGTTGATGTGAGACTATCTCCTTCTTTTTGTCTTCTCCACAACTACCATATTCTATTCCACCTATAGTGATATGTCCATGGCTCACGCTCATGTATTGCGTGAAAGTTGAAAAGGTTTGAGAACACTAAAGTATGAAACAATTGCTTGGTTGAAATCGGGGTTGTGCATGATTTGAATACTTTGTGTGATGAAGATAGAGCATAGCCAGACTATATGATTTTGTAGGGATAACTTCCTTTAGCCATAGTATTTTGAGAAGACATGATTGCTTTATTAGTATGCTTGAAGTATTATTGCTTTTATGTCAATATTAAACTTTTGTTCTGAATCTTATGGATCTGAACATTCATGCCACAATGAAGAAAATTACATGGATATGTTAGGTAGCATTCCACATAAAAAAATCTGTTTTTATCATTTACCTACTCGAGGACGAGCAGGAATTAAGCCTGGGGATGCTTAATATGTCTCCAACGTATCTATAATTTTTTATTGTTCCATGCTATTATATTATCTGTTTTGGATGTTTTATATGCATTAATATGCTATTTTATATTATTTTTGGGACTAACCTATTAACCTAGAGCCCAGTGCCAGTTTCTGTTTTTCCTTGTTTTTGAGTTTCGTAGAAAAGGAATACCAAACAGAGTCCAAACGGAACAAAACCTTCGCGATGATTTTTCTTGGACCAAAAGACACCAAGGAGACTTGGAGTTCAAGTCAGAAGAGCCATGAGGCGGCGACAAGGGTGGAGGGCACACCCCCTACCTTGTGGGCCCCTCGTGACCCCCTGACCTAGTTCTGCCTCCTATATATTTGCAAATATTCCCAAACCTTCGGAAGCATCCACGAAAACACTTTTCCACCGCTGCAACCTTCTGTACCCGTGAGATCCCATCTAGGGGCCTTTTCCGGCGTCCTGCCGGGGGGGGTTTGATCACGGAGGGCTTCTACATCAACACCATTGCCCTTCCGATGAAGCGTGAGTAGTTTACCACAGACCTACGGGTCCATAGCTAGTAGCTAGATTGCTTCTTCTCTCTCTTTGATTCTCAATACCATGTTCTCCTCGATGTTCTTGGAGATCTATCCGATGTAATACTTTTTTGCGGTGTGTTGGTCGAGATCCGATGAATTGTGGATTTATGATCAGCTTATCTATGAATATTATTTGAATCTTCTCTGAATTCTTATATGCATGATTTGATATCTTCGTAATTCTCTTCGAATTATCGGTTTGGTTTGGCCAACTAGATTGGTTTTTCTTGCAATGGGAGAGTTGCTTAGCTTTGGGTTCAATCTTGCGGTGTCCTCACCCAGTGACAGTAGGGGCAGCGAGGCACGTATTGTATTGTTGCCATCGAGGATAAAAAGATGTGGTTTTCATCATATTGCTTGAGTTAGTTCCGCTACATCATGTCATATTACTTAAAGTGTTACTTTGTTCTTTATGAACTTAATACTCTAGATGCAGGCAGGAGTCGGTCGATGTGTGGAGTAATAGTAGTAGATGCAGGCAGGAGTCGGTCTATTTGACACGGATGTGATGCCTATATTGCATAATAATTGCATTGGATATTGTCATAACTTTGTGCTTGTCTATCAGTTGCTTGACAGTGATTTGTTCACTCACCGTATTATTTGCCTTCATGAGAGAAGCCTCTAGTGAAACCTATGGCCCCCGGGTCTATTTTCCATCATATTAGTTTCTGTTCTACTATTTTGCAATCTTTACTTTCAGATCTACAAACCAAAAAACCCAAAAATATTTTATATTTTGTTTAGTTTTATTTATCTATCTCTATTAGGTCTCAACTTTGCAAGTGATCGTGAAGGGATTGACAACCCCTTTATCACGTCGGGTGCAAGTGTTTGATTGTTTGTGCAGGTATTGGTGATTTGTGCGCTCTTCTCCTACTAGATTGATACCTTGGTTCTCAAACTGAGGGAAATACTTATCTCTACTTTGCAGCGTCACCCTTTCCTCTTCAAGGGAAAAACCAATGCAAGCTCAATAAGTAGCAATTAGTTTCCAAAAATAATATAAAATTGCATATAAAGCATTCAAGATTGATAATATAATAGCATGAAAAATCAAAAATTATAAATATGTTGGATACATATCAGGGTTCGCGTTGGAGATGCCCTAAGGAACATGCATCACTGGAGGCCAGACTTCTCTGATTGTAAACAACCTTCCACGATCAGCAAGTCACTCGAACAATCGGTGTCGCTTCCCGCAGAGATGTCTCCAAGTGTGCATTGTGGAAGGAACATGCTGGAAAAGTTCAAAGGTTGCTAAATATACAAATTTACTCGTCGAACATCGACACTTTGAGTTCATAACAAACATTGGCTACTCCTCCGTGGCATCCTACAAACTTCTCACAATGTAATAAATTGACATAGAACACAAGACAAGTCTATTGAGGTTGTCCCATAGTGTTTCCGGTCACTGGCACGGCCTGTCTGACCACCCCTGGATCTGTCATCAGGTTATCCCTTTCATGATCTCTTTCTAGCCTATCATCTCATATCTCACTTATTTTGGCTACCCGTGCAGTGCATTTATATAATAGGATTGAATAACATGGTTTGACTCAAACACATATCTCTGTGCTAATTACAAATTTAATTGTAGCCTAACCCGTGCATATACATATTTAACGAATATCCAACAAACTCAATCTTGCCGAACATGTCATCGTCAAATTAAAGCTGACATGTTTGAACCTTTGTGTATCTTGAACTTAAAACATTGATCATGAGCTCAAGTACTACTCTTTGAAGTTACATGGCTCCACATATAACTATAGTGGAAATGAATGATAAGTAATATAGAGGTATATAAGAAGAGTTAATCTAACCTAATCTGGGTTGGATCCTTAGTTTTTTACACAAAGATGGTGATGCATTGTAGGTCTTTGCTAGGGTTGCAGTACAAGTCCATCTCGTGGTCGGTGGACCAAGTCAGTCACGTGCGCCCTTTCCAGCAACACACGGGGAGCCGAAGAGGGTAACACACTGGTGTAGAGACATGCTATACAAACGGTTTTTACCCCCTTTCCGCGACGGAGTTTGAAACCATCGCCTAGTGAGTGTGTGCGATAGGGGGTCCTTCCCACATGACCCAAAAATCGTCCGGGGTAGGCCCTCCAGTCACACACGCGAGGCAAAATGAGCTCGTTTGCAATTGGGTGAGGAATCGAAGATAATTATACAGGCCAAATCGTTTCCGTTGGTATGTACATCCCACACAGTGAATCTAGAAAAACATTTCCGTTCGTATGTATATCGCACACAATTTTTTATGTGGAAACATTTGTGCAAGGTGGCCTAATGCAAATAGTTCTCTAGCGGAAGTCATGTGTGATTGTTAATTGATCCAACGCGCCTACTTTCGAGAAACCGTGTGGGTTGTTTGAGTTCATCGCCCATGGTGTTGTTAGAGAAACCGTCTGGAATAGAAAACCCCAATAAGTAGGGTAATTGGCCTATTGTTGATAATCCATGTAGTAATCAAATTGACATTTCTTATAAAACACACCATATATTTCATATATGTATAACGGCAACCAGGATTTCATAATCGAATTACATCAGATAGCATCAGCACTCAGTTACACCACATAGGGATAGAGCTAGCTACACCATTACACAGCAGCACCAAGTTTCACATGCAACATCGAAAACCTTTGGAAAGTAGCGTCATACACTATAAATAGACACATGAATCTAATCTAGGAAACTACAGAAGCGGGATGTTGAATTTCAGTGATGTTGAATTTCCTTGCAACTTTAGGCCAGTGGTTATGGATAATTTCCCGCCCAACCTTCGTCCTCTTGAGAAAGACTTCAATATTGTATTGTGGGTGTTGAATGAATACCTTCCTCGCGTCTTGACCATGGAGGTGGTTTGAGAGGTAATCGTCATTGAAGTGCTTTGGAAAGTACTAAAAACAAAGATATGCATAAATCGTTGTTATAAATTTTGAAATGGCACAAGGGGAAAACAATGTAAAAGAGTTAGTACCATCCTATAGTTGATTGATGTCTTCTTCATTGTGCAAACAAAGAATTTGTTGTTATTCGTCGTAAGTTTCTTTATCCTAACAATCTTTCTGAGTTTCTTGACTTGACTGATATTCATGGACATCTCATTTCCCCATATGCAAAATGGGTCGAACAGTGGGTCTAAGCCTTTGATAGCAGGACCTACATGTGCAAGACCAAATTGTAAGAAACCTAAATATTAGAATGGTTCCTGCAACTGCATAATAATGTGCTATTAGTGAAAGGATCATGCATGAGCAAACCTTGATGGTAAACCGCAGTGCCTCCCATTGTTTCCCTGCAACACATATAAGGAAGATCTTGATCAGGTAAACTGAGAGTTGCCATCTTATCAGGTCTCCTCATGCTGCTTCGTCCTTCCGGCGATCTTCACCCTCAGTAGGTCGCGCTCGGTGCGGAGCTTCGCCTTGTCCTCCCCTAGTCCTTGGATGACGCTGGTAGCATTTTCAAACGAGGCATTCATCTCGTCCTGTAGCTTCATCCACTCTGAGATCCGGTCCATCAAGTCATCGTGCATAGCACGCACGCGCCTGTGAGAGCCCTTGCCTGCCCACGAGACATTTTCCCAGGCCACCATGGCGTGGGAGGACCTCTGTGCTGCATTCGCGGCGCGGCGGGACATCTCTGCTGCTTCTGCAGCGCGACTGGAACAGTATGCTGCATCGACGGTGTGGCGGGACCTCTGTGCTACTTCGGCAACGCGGTGGGACCTCTATGCTGCTACAGTGACGCGGCGGGACATGTCGGTTGCTTTCGCGGCGAGACGTTTCAGATTATCACAAACAGTTCATTCGAGTGAACTGTATGCCACACATCACACACGCAACTATAATCTGAAACGTGTTTGTCTTCTCCGCCATCGCAAACGGTTTGTATCTTTTTTGACGGTTTTATTACATCACCATTTGTGATTAATGCATCGCACATAGTTTCAATGAAGGGTCTCTGGTGGTAGTGTCGCGTTAGCAGCATCCTGCAGTACTGACATCTGCTGAAGTGTATATGTGTGCATGAAGCTTGACATGGTATTAGAGCACAAGGTCTTCAGTTCAAGTCCTAGCTTTCGCAATTTATCCAAAAATTGTTGTAGCCCCCCTTCGTGTCCATGTATAGGCATCTTGAGCCATACCTCCAAGTCTACTGATGTGTTGACTTCCCACGTCACGCATGGGAGGGGGTGTTAAAGTGTACATGTGGATGGCCTAAGCCCTTTCCATTAGTTTGGACTTTTTGTCGCATTGGTTAGTGCATGATGATGGAGTCATGTACCTAGGGTAGGGTCATAGACCTGATCTAAATACCCTACCCAAGGACACCCTTAGAAGAGATCACCTTCCAGTCGACCTACGAGGAACCCACTCGACTGACTTGAAGGACTCGACCATGAAGACTCACTCGACCTCCAGAAGGTCAAGAAGCACTCTGTACTACAACGGTCTGTAATTAAGTAGACTTTATGGTAGTTAAGACACTTTATGTGGGGCGTTACCATGAACGCCTGCACTTAATGTACTTTAAACCCTTCATTACGTGGGGTGGCAGGGGTCCCGCGCACTCTATATAAGCCACCCCCCTCCACAGGCAGAAGGGTTCGCACCCCTGTACTTCATATACACATAATCCACTCGACCGCCTCCGGGCTCCGAGATGTAGGGCTGTTACTTCCTCCGAGAAGGGCCTGAACTCGTACATCTCTTGTGTTTACAACCTCTCCATAGCTAGGACCTTGCCTCTCCATACCTACCCCCCACTCTACTGTCAAACTTAGAACCACGACAGTTGGCGCCCACCATGGGGCCGGTATTTTAGCGATTTTTGGAGAAGTTGCGATTCTTCCGAGTACTTTCATCATGGTTGCTGCTGGAGTTTTGGTCGAGGGCCGCGAGATCCGTCTCGGCGCTCTCACCTTCATCGCCGACGACTCTGCTTGGCTCCAGGAGGCTCCACTCGACGTTGATGCGCTCCCCGTCCGCGGTGCGACGCATTTTCGCGCATGTGTCCGCGGTGTTCTGCTGCGACAACCGTCGACCCCGTATCGGTCGACTCCCCTATCGGCCACCCTTCCGGTCTCCCACCAGCGCAAGCGCTCTGGTCAGTCGAGGCTCCAGCGGTGGGTGAAGCACGCGGTGGCTCGCCAGACGGCCACCGCCCAAGTTGCGTAATCGAGCCCGACGAATCCTCTACGGCTGCTCGATCGTCGACCGGCTCCGTGAGATCGTGCATCCGAAAGGCGATAGCAGTGATCCGGCGGTGGAAATCTTGATGGTCAACGGACCTCGCAGTCCTCCTGGCTTCGCCCATGAGGGCGGGGCAGGCGGTGGAGGCGACCCCGTACGGGACCACGAAGAGTACCAGCCCGAGCCACTCGACTCTCTGCAGAGAGAAGAGCTTCGCCGCAGGAACATGGATGCCCTGCATACTCCCATCGCGGGAGAAACCCCCGAGGCTCGCGCCTTAGAGGAGGCATGTTTAGCCAACTTGGCTGAACGCGCTCGTCTGGAGAACCTTCACGAAAGCACTTGATTTAGAGCGCGCAACGAAGTTCCCGACGCCAATCGACGCCAACTCTTCCCGCCGACTCGTATATCGAACCCCAATCCAGAATTTAGCAACGCGACCAGATAGCAGAGTCCATCCAGCCCTCCCGAATGGAAGCCGGCGGAGGCTTGATGCAGATCGTGATTTGCTCCGGCAGCAGAGACCAGACCAGCCGTGTCGCGATCGCCAAGCGAAATTCACAACCGATTCGTCCCTCGCGAATACGGTTTAGTCGGCTCATGATCCCAGATCGCCTCCGGCGTGAAGGACGCGAGAATCGGCGAGACCAGTACGAAGACCGACACGATCGTGATGATAGGCGCCGAGTGCCCACTTCCCCTCCGAGGGGTGGGTCTTACGCCTCGGCAAAGAAGATGACAAAGGCCAACTTAGTGTGGGCGACGAGCTCGGTCGACCCGGGAACGAGGCTTCGACGCGCGATCCATTATCGTGCAAGGCTTGGTCGACCAAGCAGAGCCCATCGGGTGGGCCCGACAGAGATGCGCCCTGGCGATCGGCGCATGTTTCGGTCCGAATGTTTCAAAGAGGCTATCGAGCCGCAGTGATTCCCCCAATTTTAGGTTGGCAATCGGAGTAAGCAAGTTCACGGTGAGTCCAAGCACAAACTTGGCTTGAGGATTACCGAGTGGCGGTTCAGATTGGTGGTGGGAATGACGAGGTGGCCATGAAGCATTTGCCCTCATGTTGGAAGGTTCTCGCGGAGCGTGGTTGAATCGATTACCTCCTAGCAGCATTTACACTTGGGAAGATCTGTCCCAGTGTTCGCTGTAATATTTGAAGGAACTTGCAAGCGACCTGCTGGATTGACAGAGCTGCAAGTTTGTGTGCAGAAGACGAATGAGACTCTCAGAGAGTATATTCAGAGATGGATCACTTTACACCATACCGTGGAGAATGTGTCTGACCATCAGGCAGTCTGCGCCTTCAAGGATGGTGTCAAGAACAGAGAATTGAGTTTGAAATTTGGTCGAACCGGGGACATGACCCTGAGTCGGATGATGGAGATTGCTACCAAGTATGCCAACGGCGAAGAAGAAGACCGACTCCGAAGCGGCAAGTACAAGTCGAGTCAGTCGGAGAAGGGAAACACCAGTCGGAAACAGAAGCGGAAGGCCGAACCAGCAGCTCCTGGAGAGGCTCTGGCCGTGACTCAAGGAAAGTTCAAAGGGAAACCAAAAGGATCCTGGAACCCTAAGAAGGTGAAGGATAAAGAGGGAAATGACGTGATGGATATGCCGTGTCACATCCACACGAAGAAAGATGAAGAGGGCAATATCATTTACCCAAAGCATACCACTCGCCAATGTCGACTCCTGATCCAGCAGTTTCAAGGAAAACAGTCTAAGGACAAGGAAAAGGAGTCGACAAGGCCAAGACAAGGAGGACAAAGAGGAGGATATCCGCATGTCAACTCCACTCTGATGATCTTCGCAGATGTGGAAAGCAAGAGCCGACTGAAAGTCATTAATTGTGAGGTGAACATGGTTGCCCCAGCAAAACCAAGTTATCTGAGATGGTCCCAAACACCCACATTCGACCAGTCTGATCACCCGACTCATATTGCCACCCCCGGGAGGCAAGCTTTGGTGGTCGACCCAGTTGTCGAAGGCACTCGACTGACGAAAGTGCTGATGGACGGTGGTAGCGGACTGAACTTGTTATATGCAGACACTCTGAAGGGAATGGGCATTCCGATGTCCTGACTGAGCACCAGTAATATGAGATTTCATGGAGTTATACCCGGAAAGAAAGCCGAGTCACTCGGCCAAATAGCTCTGGACGTGGTGTTTGGTGATTCAAAACATTTTCGCAAGGAAAAGCTGACGTTTGAGGTCGTGGATTTTCAGAGTGCTTACCATGCCATTTTGGGGAGACCAGCTTATGCACGGTTCATGGCTCGACCATGTTACGTGTACCTCAAACTGAAGATGCCCGGCCCCAAAGGAGTGATCACTATCACCGGTGATGGAAAAAGGCAGAAGAGTGCTTTCAGAAGGGCTCAAAGATTGCCGATTCCCAGGTGACAGCGGTCGAGTTTGAAGAATATAAGCAAAGCGCAGATCCAGGTGATTTGCTGCGATCCAAGAAGCCTGCCACAGAATCTGCATTTCAGTCGTCTGGCGAGACAAAGCCTGTCCACATTCACCCGACCGACCCCAATGCAGCCCCGACCCACGTCTCCACCACACTCGACCCGAAATAGGAAGAAGCGCTCATCCAATTCCTCCATGAGAACTGGGACATTTTTGCATGGAAGCCAGCTGACATGCCGGGTGTTCCTAGGGGACTGGCTAAGCATCGCCTTAGAGTCGACTCATCAGCAAAACCAGTTAAAGAGCATCTTCGGCGGTCCGCCGTCCAGAAGAGAAAGGCTATTGGTGAGGAAGTGGCTCGACTGTTGGCGGCAGGATTTATCCGTGAGATATACCACTCCGAGTGGCTTGCTAATGTAGTCATGGTCCCTAAGAAGGACAAATCACTACGAATGTGCATTGATTTCAAGCACATCAATCGGGCCTGCCCGAAAGATCATTTTCCTCTCCCTCGCATTGATCAAATTGTTGACTCGACCACGGGATGCGAGAGATTGTCTTTTCTAGACGCCTATTCCGGGTATCATCAGATCCGTCTATATGGACCCGATGAGATAAAAACAGCTTTCATCACTCCATTCGGGTGCTTCTGCTATATCACCATGCCATTCATCCTCAAGAATGCCGGAGCCACATTTATGCGAATGATTCAGAAGTGTCTGCTCACTCAAATCAGTCGGAATGTGGAAGCGTATATGGATGATATCGTCGTCAAGTCACGAAAAGGTTCCGACCTGCTCATTGACCTCGCCGAAACATTTGCCAATCTCAGAAGGTATGATATCAAGCTCAATCCATCAAAGTGCACATTCGGAGTTCCTGGTGGCAAGTTACTCGGTTTTCTCGTTTCCGAGCGAGGGATCGACGCTAATCCAGAAAAGATCGGCACTATTCTCCGCATGAAACGCCATGTGCGAGTGCACGATGTCCAGAAGCTTACTGGATGCTTGGCCGCATTAAGTCGATTCATCTCACGACTCGGTGAAAAGCGCGCCTCTTTACCGATCGATGAAGAAGGCGCAAGTTCGAGTGGACTCGAAGCGATGCAGCGCTTGCCGAGCTAAAAGCTCGCTCTCCACCCAGCCGGTGCTTGCTGCTCCAATCAGCAAAGAGCCTCTGTTGCTTTATATCGCAGCCACAGGACAAGTCGTCAAGATCTTGTTTACGGTCGAGCGGGAAGAAGAAGGAAAAGCCTTCAAAGTTCAGCGCCCAGTGTATTATTTGTTTGAAGTTTTGACTACATCCAAGCAGAGATACCCTCATTATCAGAAGCTTGTGTATGGAATATAGATGACCACGAAGAAGGTTGCTCATTATTTCTCGATCATTCTATCACGATCGTCGTGACGCCCACTTTCGAGATTCTACACAATGAGATGCAATCTGGTCGAGTGGCTTAAATGGGCGATTGAACTTCTTCCCTTGATATCAAGTTTGAGGCAAAGAAAGCCATTAAGTCCTGTGCAATAGCAGATTTCCTCGCCGAGTGGATTGAACAACAGACAGCCGATCGAAGTTCACTCGAGCATTGGACCATGTTCTTTGATGGCTCTAAAATGCTGAATGGTTCCGGTGCTGAGGTGGTCTTGGTTTCCCCCAGAGGAGATAAGCTCAGATATGTGCTCCAGATTCACTTTGATTCCTCCAACAATGAGGCAGAGTACGAGGCCCTTCTGTATGGGTTGCGATGGCCATTTCACTCGGCGTCCGTCAGCCTTATGGTTTATGGTGACTCGGATTTAGTGGTCAACCAAGTGATGAAGGAGGGGCGTGAGAAGCCCAGCCATGACTGGATATTGCAATGCAAAGAGGAAGCTGGAAAAGAAGTTTGAGGGTTAGAGCTCCATCACATACCCCGATCAAAAAATCAAGCAACCGATGATCTAGCAAAAATAGGTTCCAAGAGAGAAGCCATTCCGAGTGGTGTGTTCTTGGAGCATATACGTACTCCGTCAGTTAAAGAGGACCCTTTCACTGAAGAAGCCCCGCAGCCCAAGAGTGCCACAGATCCGACTGAGGTTGAGGTCCCAGCAGTGGTCGACTTGGTCATGGAGGTCTTAGTGGTCATTCCCGACTGGACAGTTCCATATATTGCGTATATCCTGAGAAAAGAGCTCCCAGAGGATGTGGAAGAGGCTCGACAGATCGTCCGTCGATCCAAAGCCTTTACCGTAATCAAAGGACGGTTGTACGAGAGAGCGCGATCGAGTTGGTCGGTGCATAACGCCAGAAGAAGGTCGAATCATCCTTGATGATATCCACTCGGGGACCTGTGGTCATCATGCGTCCTCTCGGACCATCATGGCTAAATCATACCGAGCCGGATTTTACTGGCCAAAGGCGAATGAGATGGCAAAGGAAATAGTGGACAAGTGCGAAGGATGTCAGTTCTACTCAAATATGTCACACAAACCCGCGTCAGCTCTGAAGACCATTCCACTCGTCTGGCCTTTTGCAGTATGGGGGTTGGATATGGTCGGTCCCTTGAGAACAGGTCGAAGTGGTTTCACGCATGTACTGGTGGCAGTCGACAAGTTCACCAAGTGGATTGAGGCTAAGCCAATCAAGAACCTTGACGCCGGTACTGCTTTTAGCTTCATCAGGGAACTGATATTCAGATATGGAGTCCCGCACAAAGATCATTACGGATAATGGGTCGAACTTTGACTCGAGAGGAATTCAGGATTTCGCAACTCTCAAGGCACACGAGTCGACTACGCTTCGATCGCCCATCCGCAATGAATGGACAAGCAGAGCGAGCCAATGGCTCGATCCTCAAAGGGTTGAAACCCGGATGATGCGTGATCTCAAACATGCGGCCGGAGCATGGGTCGATTTAACTTCCCTAGGTGCTTTGGGGATCGGACCACACCTAATCGGTCGACCGAAGAACTCCATTCTTCTTGGTCTACGGAGCTGAAGCGGTCTTGCCGAGTGATCTTCTCCACAATGCTCCCGAGTTGAACTCTACAACGGGCGTAAGCTGAACAAGCGCGGCAGACGCAATGACCTTTTAGAGGAAGAAAGGAGATGGCTCGATCCGATCGACCATCTACCAACAAGACTTGCATCGCTTCCACGCCGTAAATGTGAGGGGTCGAGCCTTCCAGAAGGGATTTAGTTCTCCGAGTGGATCAGCAGAACAAAGACAAGCTTGCTCCTTCTTGGGAAGGGCCCTTCATCGTCACCAAGGTTCTCCACAACGGGCATACCGTCTCTACAACGTCGAACACAATATCGACGAGCCCCAAGCTTGGAACGCGAACTACTCCGCCCATTTTACACTTAAAGTTTTCACTTTCGGATGAGTTGTAATAAAGTACTTCAGAGTTCATGGATTACAAAATAATAGTGTCATAATTTCTCCATAATTTTTGTCACTTTTATTTGTCCAATAAAATTTTCCTCAAGGGTGACTTAGCCGCGAATCCGCTTTCGCCTAAGTTTGTAAAAAAAATCCTTACTGAGTGGTGAGCCAGCCTCCCACTCGAGGGCTTAGCTGCGAATCCGTTTCGCCTAAGTTCAAATAAAATCCTACCGAGTGGTGAGCCAGACTCTCACTCGGAGGCTTAGCTGCAGTCCAAGTACTCGCCTAAGTTCAAATAAAATCCTACCAAGTGGTGAGCCAGACTCTCACTCGGAGGCTTAGCTGCAGTCCAAGTACTCGCCTAAGTTCCAATGAAATCCTACCGAGTGGCGAGCCAGACTCCCACTCGGAGGCTTAGCTGCAGTATAGACACTCGCCTAAGTACAACGTGCGCTCGCAAGGAGGACGAGGTGCAGGTCGATTGCGACCCTCTCCTCTGAGCTACGCCACAAATACAACGTGCGCTCGCAAGGAGGACGAGGTGCAGGTCGATAGACCCTCTCCTCTGAGCTACGCCACAAATACAACATGCGCTCGCAAGGAGGACGAGGTGCAGGTCGACTGCGACCCTCTCCTCTGAGCTACGCCACAAATACAACATGCGCTCGCAAGGAGGATGAGGTGCAGGTCGACTGCGACCCTCTCCTCTGAGCTACGCCACAAATACAACGTGCGCTCGCAAGGAGGACGAGGTGCAGGTCGACTGCGACCCTCTCCTCTGAGCTACGCCACAAGTACAATGTGCGGTCGTAAGGAGGACGAGGTGCAGGTCGACTGTGTCCCTCTCCTCTGAGCTACGCCACAAGTACAACGTGAAAATCCTACCGAATGAAGAGCAAACCTCTCACTCAGGGGCTTAGCTGCAGCCCAGTGCTTGCCTAAGATATAAAAATCCTACCGAGTGAAGAGCAAACCTCTCACTCGGGGGCTTAGCTGCAGCCCAGTGCTCGCCTAAGGTATGAAAATCCTCTGAAGCGAAGAGCAAACCTCTCACTCGGGGGCTTAGCTGCAGCCCAGTGCTCGCCTAAGGTATAAAAATCCTACCGAGTGAAGAGCAAACCTCTCGCTCGGGGGCTTAGCTGCAGCCCAGTGCTCGCCTAAGGTACAAAAATCCTACCGAGTGAAGAGCAAACCTCTCACTCGGGGGCTTAGCTGCAGCCTAGTGCTCGCCTAAGGTTCAAAAATCCTACCAAGTGAGGAGCAAACCTCTCACTCGGAAGCTTAGCTACGACCCAGTGTTCGCCTAAGTGAATTAAAGAATAAGTCGACTGCAGTGAGCATCTTGCTTTAAACCTACAAAAGACATTTCGAGCCAAAAGCAAGCATATTCAAACATCAAATCCAAGTTCAGATCGATACCTAAAGGAACCGAAAGTGCTCAGGCGCTAAGCCTGTTAAGGTTTATCGGTTACAAAATCACTCGGCATTCCGAGGCAAATTTAAAGTGTCGAGCTCAAAGAAGTTTTTTACCCATCCTGTGGAGGGCTGGAAGGTGCAACGAACTCATCAAGATCAATTCCGTCTGCGATCCGAGTGGCAGCAGCAATGAAGGTTTCCATGAAGGACCTGAAGTCATGTTTCTTGGTGTTGGCCACCCGAAGAGCCGCCAGCTTGTCTTCTCGCGCATCCTTGCAGTGGAC
This sequence comes from Aegilops speltoides, assembly GCA_021437245.1. Lineage (NCBI taxonomy): Eukaryota > Viridiplantae > Streptophyta > Magnoliopsida > Poales > Poaceae > Aegilops > Aegilops speltoides. The sequence continues at coordinate 204,125,562 of CM038145.1, read as the reverse complement.
ACGAGCCAGACACAGAGCAACGTCGGCGCCACACCAAGCAGAGGATTTTTTCCACTCCTGCACTCGACCAGGAACCGTGTTCAGTTGAGCCATCAGCGACTCGAGGTCATTTTGGAGCGTCTCCCTGGGCCAGAGCGTTGTGTCGATGCGAGAAGTGGCGACCTTCAGCCTTGCGAGATAGTCCACGACAGCTGCAACGCGAGACTCAAGCCGGAACACATTCATGGCAACTTCATCGTTCACCGGAGAGTTGACGGGGTCCAGGTTCGGTTCCAGTCGACTAGTTTCCTCTTCAAAGTTTTGACAAAATTCTGCAAGGACAATCACCGAGTCAAGGCAATGGTCGAATGGAAAGATTACTGTTGAAAATGATTGTCGAGCGTAAAGGATTACCTTCGAGCATAAGGAACAACTTCTTGGCAAGTCCACTCAGGAAGGCCTCCAGATCATTTTTCTTCCCAGTCAACTGACTGACCTTGTCGGTCGAGGCAGCTTTGTCGATTTTGACCGACTTCTTTGTTGGCAATCCCAAGAGCAGCTTTCAGATTAGTATTTTCTTCTTCGAGCTTGGTGACTGAAGCTAACTTCTCATCAGCAAGCTTGATCTTCTCAGCTAGCTTAAGGTCTTTTTTCTTCTGGGCCTCCTTCACCTTACCTGCAAGTTACAGCAAGATCAGATTTTGAAACAAATGAAGGGAAAAAGCAGTCGTCGAGGTCTCACCAAACATACCTTTGGTCTCCTCCTTTGCCTTCGTCAGATTCTCCTGAACCAGCTTCAGATCCAGCTCAAGCTGAATGTGCTTGTTCTCCACTCGGTGTAACGAGCATGCAAGGTCACTGAGATTTCGCGAAGAACCAATCAACAAAATGTCAAGGATAATTCACTTCCGAGTGGATAAGAGAAAATCATGCGTTTCTAAGACTACACCGAATACAAACATTCGATCGTAGTCTCGGGACTACACCGGTGGGTGCACTCAGCGTGCCCCACTAGTTCTATTAAAGACAGAGTCGACCAATCGACCCCAAAAAAAACAAGACGTATTCTTTAGATCGTAATCGATCGCAAGCGATGACCACGCCTCGGGACTACACCGGTGGGTGCACTCAGCGTGCCCCACCGGTTTGGGAAATCCATTCGCCTCGAACGAGCGAAAGACTTTACTTATAAAGTTTAAGGCCGATCGCCAGCAATCGACCTTAGCCTTGGGGACTACACCCAGCGGGTGCACTAAGCGTGCCCCCGCTAACACGGAGTTTCAATCGACACACCCACCGGGTGACTGCTATGGATTCCGAAAGAAAAGTTTTTGATAGCATATCCTAGCGTAATGCGATGGTCGATCGACCAACATTGCTTTGAAGGGCGGAGTCTGGCGTCGTAAGCTGCTTGACTTGCTTCCCGGATGGCCTTCACCGCTCCATCATGACCCCTGCTTGGCATGACGCTTCCTTCGCAAAGACTGCTTGGTCCTCGGGGCGTGGTACGTCGTGAAGAGAGAAGGTTCTGCGGCACTCGGCGAAGCGGGATGAGCATTCGTCAACGGCACCACGAAAGACACGGTGTGTCGGTGGTGTTCTCCTCCTCCGCGACCAGAGTCTCGGCGCCGTCACATCTGTGCCACCCCGCCGCAGACGCTTCCCTGCTCCTCCTGTGCTTCAGTGTTTCCTCATCGTCATCATCATCAGGAAGAGTGATAACGACATTGGATGAGACTACAGAAAAGAATCAGAATTAGGGACGAAGAGTCAATCGATTAAAAACGGAATTAAGAGTATAGTACCAGGGTTTGAGGTTGCTGCATCCTCCATCTCATGGTCGTCAGCCCTGGCTGAGGTCTCGGAAGTAGCAGCACTGCAATTCCAAAGAATCAGTCGGCTAACTCAAGTGTCAATCAGAGATAAAGCTCGCACAAAACAAGAATACTTAAGCAGCATGTTTACCCTGATATGGTGGGGATGGACACCTTCATCTTCAGCAGGAGCTTGGTCGGCTTTGACGGGGCCACCCTGGACTGCTTCGGCGCCTTTTCAGTCGGCACCGGAGAAGTGGTCCGAGGGCGCTTGGTCGGCTGCGCGACAGTCGCAACCCCTTTGCCACGTTCAGTCACAGGGTCACGGGCAAGCTTCGACCGCCTTTTCGAGCGTGGTGGTGCGACCTCCTCCTCCTCCTCTTCTTCTTCCTCCTCATCGTCGTCATCATCATCATCATCCTCAGCGGCATCCGAGTCCCACTCCTCCTGGCTCTCGCCCCCGCTCACTTCTCCCTCTTCAGTCGGAGCCTGTGCTCCATTGGGCATCGAGTACAGCTCGGTGAGGGCCTGATAGACATCAAGACAAAGATCAATCGACCAATTTGCGGAGAAAACAGAAATAAATATGACAAGAATACAATGGAAGGTAGAGCGGACATACCTTGTCTGGAACGCTGTGATGGTCGAGTGGAGGAATCCTTCTGGCTCCACGGGGGTTATCCTTGTTCCCAGTGATCGCGGCCATCCACCTTTCCAACGTGGCATCGTCGACTGCTTCTGGGTGGATCCGAGTCTCATCTTCAGTTCCGCAGTACAACCACATACAATGGCTCCAGAACTGAAGAGGCTGGATACGCCGCCTAAGAAAAACCTCCAAGAGATCCATACCGCCATTCCCTCTTGAACCAACCGAACTACGCGCTCCATCAAGATCTTCACGCCGCCTTTCTCCTTCGGAATCACCTTCAGAGAGGAGGGTTTGTTCACTCGGTCCATGGTAAACCGAGGAGTCCACTCGACCGCCTGTGCATCGACTCATTCTCGCAATAGAACCAGTCGACCGCCACCTCTGATGACTCGGGGAATGTCATGGCTGGAAGGTGCTCTTGTTCCTCATCCGATCCCTGCACCTCCACACATCTGGACAACTTTGGTTTTATCGTCGCTGGGCTCGCCTTCTTCACGGTCCGAGAGCGACACGTGAATATGTGCTTGAACAAGCCCCAAAGTCGGTCGGCAACCCGTAAAATTCTCACACATGGACACAAACGCGGCAAGACAGGCGATAGAATTGGGGTGAAGTGGTGGAGTTGCGCCCAAAGAAGTTCAAGAAACCACGGAAGAAAACACTCGGTGGCAAAGAAAATCCATGGTCGACGTGGTAGCCGAAGCACGCGACTCACCCTCTTCCTTTGGGCTGCCACGCTTTCCCGGAAGCCTTGAGGCTCCGTGGGGATCGGACCGTCGTTAGCCATGTCGAGAGATCCTTCTCCGTGATGGTCGACGGATCCAATCTCCTGGACCCAGCCGTTCGCCAGACGAGATCTAGACGAAGAACCGCCGCGACTGGTGGTTCTCCCCTTCGCCTTCTCCGTCGCCGACGCCTTCTTCGCGCGTTCCAGCGTCGCCGTCTTCTCCTTCACCATGACTGCCGGCGAGATGCGCGAGGAGAGGTTGTGCGGAGGCGAGAGCGGGCGCGTTGGGCGGAGACGAGGAGAGCAGAGAAGGAATGCAGAGGCACTGTTCAAAAACCCTCGCCGGGCGCATTTATAAGATCCCTTCTGAGTGGATGACAGGTGGGCCCGGTCGATCTAATCACATCCCGAAACAGTCACGCGGACGCGATACATGGCGAAAAAGGTGGCGCGAGAATCGAGGCATCTATGCCCTATCCCATCCGAGCGCCGCTGTCCGCCCCGCTTCGCGCGCTTCCCCAAATTTCATATCCCGCAGAATCCACGAACGGCAGATCGGTCTGTCAGACGCGGGATTTCCTGCGATCCGTCGCTCGGAAATTGTCAAAGTCCAAAAGATCACTCAACGAAAGAAAAGAATGGATCAAGTCGACTAAAGAAAAGTTGCTAAGCTATCGACAAAGAGGTTATTGGTCCAAGACAGCGCAGGCCAGAGACACAAAAGCCGATCGGAAACAACGTCAACTCCTTCCTCACTCAAGCCTCAATCCATTCGGGGGCTAATGATGGAGTCATGTACCTAGGGTAGGGTCATAGACCTGATCTAAATACCCTACCCAAGGACACCCTTAGAAGAGATCACCTTCCAGTCGACCTCACGAGGAACCCACTGACCGACTTGAAGGACTCGACCATGAAGACTCACTCGACCTCCGTAAGGTCAAGAAGCACTCAGATTTGCAACGGTCTGTAATTAAGTAGACTTTATGGTAGTTAAGACACTTTATGTGGGCGCTACTAGTAACGCCTGCACTTAATGTACTTTAAACCCTTCATTACGGGCTAGCAGGGTCCCGGCGACTCTATATAAGCCACCCTCCACAAAGTGTATGGGTTCGCACTGCATTTCATATACACATAATCCACTCGACCGCCTCCGGGCTCCGAGACGTAGGGTTGTTACTTCCTCCGAGAAGGGCCTGAACTCGTACATCTCTTGTGTTTACAACCTCTCCATAGCTAGGACCTTGCCTCTCCATACCTACCCCCCACTCTACTGTCGGACTTAGAACCACGACACATGAAGCTTAACAACATATAAATAGTGTCCCAACACGGGGAACTCGTCTCCCTACTCATGGTGTGTTGGAGGTGCATCATGCACGTCCTTTACTTGGGTATGTTCGGTTGTTGCATGATGGGTATAGGTCAAACGGCTGTGGTGTTTGGGAGATCCCCACTATCTCGACCTTGATTGTGGATTGGACGATGGGAGAGGAAGCATAAGTAGATTAACTTTGTGTTGATTCCCAGTGTGACCTAATCATGACGTCTTACAGTAGGCGGACAGTCAAGCTGAAAGAGCAACAACTAGCATTTGCCATTTCTCCTTGGAACCTCTCATCAGTCCCGTCGCATGATGTCCCGTAGGGCATGACGCATTTGCCTTCATATTGTCGCAGTGGTCTCTTCCTTTTCCAGCATGGACAATGCCGTTGGCAATTCGCGACCGCCATATCCGATGCCATATAAGAACGCCATTTGTGTCTTGCAGTTGTCTCCCTTCAGGCTTCCTATCGAGCCAGGAGAAACGGTCCCAGGCGAGACCAGGTGGGAATGATAGACACCGCTCTTGCGATTTCCATGAACCACACCGCCGCTCCCAACCACACCCATGAGACCTCACCACCGACCAAGAACTCACTCTAAACCTCGTACCGATGGTGCACAAACCAAATGCATCCGGTAAGTGAGGCTAACTCTGTGAAACTAGGGTCACCGCATGGGGAGAAAAATGTTTACATATTATCAAGAATAGGTACCACTTATAAGGTAAACTATACACTAAGTTCAAACTAAGACAACACATTTGTCTAGAATAGTAAAAGACAATTGTTCATAATACTAAAACACACATAAAACGTAAACTACATTATCTAATTTTCTTGAATCATCCTCCTCCTCCTTCAGTTCCAATGTGACTTCCTACACATACTCCTCATTAGAGTTCGCTGCACTTGATCCATCTATTTCGCTCTCTAGGAGGAAGAGAATAATCCCGAAGTGCATAAAACCAGACCTTTCTTGAAGTTCTGAAGTGATTCCATATCTAGTAGCATGCATATATAGTTCTAATTGTATAGTCAAGTGTATCCAGGACATCGGTGCATTTGCCAAGTACTCTCTCCGTCCCAAAATAAGTGTCCCAACTTTGTACTAGCTCTAGTACAAATTTGTACTAAGCTCAAGACACTTATTTTGGGATGGAGGGAGTAGTTGTGATGGCTCTTATCAAATCTCTCAGTCATGCCACTGTAGTACTCATCCACCATCGATGACGCGGCGTCCTCCAGCTAGTCATGAGGCTTGGTGGTGTGCGACATCCTCCTTTCTGTCTGGATGTTATCTAAAATTTTAACCATATGTCCTATTGTTGGATCATCTCTTTGTCACCTTTGATGTAGAATCCAGCGAAGGTGTAGGAATTGTTGAGGAGGAACTTGCAAATGATTTGTAATATAAAAGTTACGACCAGAGGGGGTGGATGGGAGATTATAACAAACTCATATAAAATGTGAAATGCTTAGGAAATAAATATAACTGGATAACAGTGTTGTCGTACATAGGCAAATCAGAGGAATATCTAGAAAGATTACTTAGCATGCAAATCAAAACTCCTAAAATAGAGACAGAAGAGTGTGAGCAAGTAAGAGAAAAGGTAGCAGTACAAGTTCTCAAGTCTAACAAACAAGAAAATACAATTGGGAATATCTAAACATAATATAAAGCTAAACATCTAGTCATGCAACGGAATAAGATAGATGCCAACAAAGTCTTCACATCAATCACATAGAAAGATAGACACGGGAAAAAGATAATGTGATGTGTTCACCTAGTTCAAGTTGCTGGCACAACTCTATGTTTGTTTGAAGAGGTTAAACCATAGTTTTGACGACACGAAATTCCCCGCATTCATCTGGCCAGACCAGCATGATGTGATCATGGGGTTGAGAGAATACAAAATAAGAAAAAGGAACAAAACCGGTAACGAGGATAATTTGGTATGGTGATCAAGAGTTGCTTCACATAGATATCTATAAGTCTCGTCTCAGTTTTTGTAAAGTACCATGAAGCAGTGGAAATTGTATATGAGAACAATAGGTTCACTTGATAATAATTCGTGTAAGTTTAGGGGTCAATATGGATGTCCACGGTTCAGCTATCATTGACCAGAATGAGTTCTGGGTCATGTCTATATTTTACCAAACTTGTGGGGTCACACGCTTAAGGGTCATCGATCTATTGGGTACTAGAAGTGAGGTGCTTATGTGAGTTGCACCAGAATAGTTTTGGAAGAGAAGGAAATGTTTTGAAGAGAGAACTGGAAAGGTTTTGGAGAAACCAAAAAAATGAAGAACTGGAAAAGTTCCGGACAACCTTAGAAAATATCCGTGTCATGCCCAATATGCGACCCTATCCTAAAGGAACTCGAAGGTCCCACCAAGGATAGAAGCACATATTGGAGACGCTTTTGCAAGGTGGATATCATTACATCGTACCATTACATAATAGTTGGGGATACATACAAGAGGCACAAACGCCCCAAGAATACATCAACATCATACAAGAGAGAAACATCCGACTACGGATGAAACACAAACAGAAGCTCAAACGACAACCACCACCGCTAGCCAGTGCTGCCGACCAGAACCTATCCCCGATCAAGAAGAAGCGTAAGAAGAACTCCAAAACAAGCAAACATCGCTCTCGGCCATGATCACCGCATAACTTGTACCGCAACTATTGTTGTAGTAATCAGGAGCCACGAGGACTCAAAGAATCCCATTACCATGGGTATCAAGACTAGCAAAGCTTAATGGGTAAGGAAGGGGTAAAGTGGTGAGGTTGCAGCAGCGACTAAGCATATATGGTGGCTAACTTACGCAAATAAGAGCAAGAAGAGAAGCAAAGGAACGGTCGTGAAGCTAGCAATGACCAAGAAGTGATCCTGAAACTACTTACGCACAAGCATAACACAAAGACCGTGTTCACTTCCCGGACTCCACCGAAAAGAGACCATCACGGCTACACACGCGGTTGATGCATTTTAATTGAGTCAAGTGTCAAGTTCTCTACAACCGGATATTAACAAATTCCCATCTGCCACATAACTGCAGGCACGGCTCTCGAAAGTTTATACCCTACAGGGGTGTCCCAACTTAGCCCATCACAAGCTCTCACGGTCAACGAAGGATATTGCTTCTCCCGGGAAGACCCGATCAGTCTCGGAATCCCGGTTTACAAGACATTTCGACAATGGTAAAACAAGACCAGCAAAGCCGCCCGATGTGCCGACAAATCCCGATAGGAACTGCACATATCTCGTTCTCAGGGCACAACGGATGAGACAAGCTATGAGTAAAACCAGCCCTCAAGTTTCCCCGAGGTGGCCCCGCAGGCTGCTCGGTTCGGACCAACACTCGAAGGAGCACTGGCCAGGGGGGTTAAATAAAGATGACCCTCAGGCTCCGGAAACCCAAGGGGAAAGGCTTAGGTAGGCAAATGGTAAAACCAAGGTTGGGCCTTGTTGGAGGAGTTTTATTCAAAGCGAACTGTCAAGGGGGTCCCATAAATCACCCAACCGCGTAAGGAACGCAAAATCAAGGAACATAACACCGGTATGACGGAAACTAGGGCGGCAAGAGTGGAACAAAACACCAGGCATAAGGCCGAGCCTTCCACCCTTTACCAAGTATATAGATGCATTAATTAAATAAGAGATATTGTGATATCCCAACATAATCATGTCCATCATGGAGCAATCTTCGACTTCACCTGCAACTAACAACGCTATAAGAGGGGCTGAGCAAAGCGGTAACATAGCCAAGCAACGGTTTGATAGGAAGGGTAAAAAGGTTAGAGGCTGACTTGGCAATTTGGGAGGCTTAATGAACAAGTGATAGGTAGCGCAGCATAGCGATAGAACGAAGCAACTAGCATAGCAATGATAGTAGTGAGATCCAGAGTAACGATCATCTTGCCTGAAATCCCGCTAGGAAGAAGAACGAGTCCATGAAGAAGACGAACGGATGAAGACGAACCAAGCGTAGACGAACGAATCCTCACGATCGCAACGAAACAGGAACTATCGAGAAGAAGCACAACCGGAAAGAAGCAAACAACAAGGTAAACACACAACACATAAACATGACATGATGCACAACCAAGCATGATGCATGTCCATTTAAATGATTCATGGCATGGCAAAGTGCACAAACAATACTAGAAATTAAGTCGAGCTCAATATGCAACGAGTTGCATATTGACGAAACACCAACAATTATTTAGTTCATCTCGTTTAAGCTACTCAACAATATTAAATGTTGTTAAACATGGGAAGAGGTGAAGCATAATAAAACTACCTAGCTAGGAAATTTAAATGAGGCCGGAAATAACAAACGACAATTCCGGAAAATCACCATATGTTATTTAGCAATTTTAATGCAAACAACAATTTTAACCATTTAAATATTGCTAACATGATGCGGATGACATATGCAAGTTTTATGCAATTTTTATGAAAAAGTTGACATGAGCATATTATGAAGTATTTGGTCACCATGGCGGAAGAAAGGGGTGCCACGGCAACGAATCCAAAAATGATGCCACAACAACATATCGGTTCCGGTAGCTCACGGAGATACCGGTGCAGAAGGAAGTGTGGGTGTGCAAACATGTAAAAGATGGTGGGGTGATCCCGGCAACCAGGTGTCCCACATGTCGGTGGCAAGGAAAACAAGGAGGAACGTGCAATGACAACTCAGACACGGTGCAGACACGAGCATCTCAAACAACACACATGCATTCGTTCTCAGGCGGACGTCTCGGGGTTATACCTTTGAAGCATGCGTTTTCGGAGCGGATCGGGTTCGACAGTAGTGGAAGTAGTGGTACACAATGATGGTAGTGGCACATCTTGTAGTGGAACTTGGGCGTAGTGGTACACGTTTCATAGAGGAACTTGACGTCCACAGGGTCGACGGTAGAGGTACACACATTGTTGGGGTACTTGTCGGTCCGGTCTTGGTGTAGATGTACATGGAAAACGTAGTGGTACTAAGCGCCGGTCGTCGAGGGACTTGCCGAAGTCCACAGAGCCGGTGTGCTTGTTCAGGCGTCGGTCTTGCTGGTGGGGTACTTGGCGAATCCGCATAGTCGCACACAGGTCATAGTGGTACTTGGCAAAATCCACGGGGGTGGTCTTGGCGGTGGAGGAGGAGGTTTGTTGCAGGCCATGAGCAGCGGAGTGAGATGCAGCGAGGTCATGGGGGCGTGAGACTTGGACATCGGCTGCAGGGAAGCTCGGGGCAGGGGAAGCAGCCACCATGGGGACCGGGAGGAGCTCGGCTCCCCTTGGGCGTTGCAGGCTGCTGGTGGAGGAGACATGCGGGCGAGGTGGCTCCTGGTCGCCGTAGAGGAAGCAGAGGACGGCCGGGTCCAGCGACGACGGAGAATGGCAAGATGCGGCAAGGCTGCGCTGGCACTTGGCGAAGGCGTGGCCATGGACGACGGCGAGGTGGGTCGAGGGCGGCGGCGCTCCTGGTCGCAGCGACTGGACTCCGGCGACGAGGAGGAGGCAGAGGGGAACGAGACAAGGGAGCGGCACTGCTCTCTCTCTCTCTCTCTCTCTCTCTCTCTCTCTCTCTCTCTCTCTCTCTCTCTCTCTCTCTCTCTCTCTAAGACGGCGCATCGAGGGAGGAGGCGATCGAGCAGGGCTCTCCTTGGCGATGTGTGTTTTGCGTGTGGTGGCGCAGGAAGGAGAGATCGATGGGAGATGCGGGGAACGAGCAGGGAAGGCTAGGGTTTACAGCGGGGCACGGCTGGGCCTGTGGAACAGGCCGGTCTGGTTGGTCAGGCCCAAGAGGCCGGCTGGGCTAGCTCCTCTCTCCTCTCTTCTCTTATAACAGAGAAAAAGAAAGAAAAGGGAAGAAAATAAAAGGTTAGAGAAAGAGTTTGGGCATGGGGATTATTTTCCCGGACTCACAAAAATATGCTTGTTCCGAGAAAATAGAAAAAGCCATGATTGAAAGATGTAAATTCAAACTCATTTGAATTTAATTCAAAAGGGTTTGAACTAAGACTTGATAAAAGGAAGGTCCAAAGATGTCGGGTTTTTGGTGGAGCTCCGGAATATGATGAAAGAATATATGGCAAGGTTGGAGACCAAGAATTAAGATAACAAAGGCATTGGGATATTTTGCAAGTGTGTTAAGGTGAATTCCAAATTAATGAAATATTTAAATATAGCTCCCTAATATTGGGAGGATATGTTATAAAGAGAAGTCACCCTTCCCTCGATTTAAATAGATCAACCATCTATGCAATTTATTAGTTGAGTTGAGATGCAAAGATTAATGACGTGATGGCATGATGCAATGCAAAAATAAAAGAGCAAGCACAAATGAAACACACGGTGATCACGAAAATATGGAAGTCTTCTGAAGCGTCGGTCTCGGGGCATCACAATCCGGTAGGTTGTGGAAGGTTCTGAAAGCTTTTGAAACCTCCTAGAAAACTCCAGAGGGGGCCAGGGGGCTACCACTTGGCACGGGACAACTGGGGTAGCCAGTATTTGGTCGCAAGGCCCATAGGTGGTGTCCCCCCTTGCTTGGCGGGAAAGGCCACCAAGTGGCGACTGGGGTTGGATGGGGTGCATCCCTTGGGGGCAGTCGGCCCCCTTCCCAAGTCAGACACCCCATTGGTTTTTATAAATAGAGGGGAAGGGCAGCCTCCAAACACAAGTTTGGTGTGCCCATGGCTACCCCTCTCTACCCTCCCCCCCCCCCCACACACACACACCACGTTGCAAGGCTGCTCCTCCATTCTAGTTCTCCGACGGTGTTCCATTCTAGACGGTGAAGCCCTATTGAATCAGTGGTTCTGCACGCATGGATACTGGCATTGAGATTGTGCTTTTGATCTTCATTGGAGGGGAATTTTTTGTGGTTGTGAGGTTGTAAATCCTAGTTGCAGGAATTTTTGTTGCACTCTTGTTGGTAAAGATCATATCCAAGCTTCTCTTCAATCTTCATAGTGATCTTGGGCTTGTATGCAGGTACTAAATTTTTTACTATGTTTCCCAACAATTTTGGTGTCTTAGCAAATAAGCATATTTCAATGCCAAGCCATTGTCCTCGATCCATTACGAGGATATTTGGCATAGTTTGTTTGAATCTAGCCATGCTAAGGAGGTTTGGAGGAGATGGGGCTACTGCATATCATCGAGAGGGTGATGTGTGTGGCGATCGGTCGAGAAGTATGGTGTTGGAAGAGTTCTTTCGTGCACGTAAGATAACACTAACTCACATTGATATAGCGGATTTTAAAGAGATTATCCTGGCAGCAACATGGTATATTTGGTGGGGTAGAAGGCGTTTCATTCATGGGGAAGATGTGCCGCCGTCCTCGCAAGCAGCAATGCCAATACATGTGATTACAACAAACAACATCCGAGCGATGAGAAAGAAACATTTAACCAAGAAGAATTGTTGGGTGAAGCTGAGGGAGAACTTTGTGATGATAATGTGGATGCAGATTTTGATAAAAACACAAACAAGGGAGGGTCGGGTGCGGTGGCTCAAGATTGGTGAGTTTCTTGCCGCTAGTAGCGACTATGTTGATTTTGCATTGGATGTGATGACTACTAAGGTGCTTACTATTAGGCGTGGAATATAGATCACAAATGAAATTGATTTTAGATGTATCATTATTTAGTCAGATTGTTTGGTAGCCGTTGAAACACTTACAGCCAGAGGTTTTTCTTCTACTGCAACTGTTCCTTATTTTGATAATATATCTGTCCAAGCTTCTTCATTTTCAAATTTCAAAAAAAAATGAAGATTTTCGTTCCCATTTTCAAAAAAAAATCACATATTTAAAATATATGTGTATTTTCCAAAAACAAATGCTCTCGTTTTCAAATAATATTCCCACATTCAAAAAAAATTGGAAAATTACAAAAGATGATTGAAATTTCAAAAAAAATGTTCCCATTTTCAAATTATGTTCAAAAACTAAAAAATTATTCTCGAATTTCAAACATTGTACAAGTTTAATAACAATGTGTGGAATTACAAAAAATGTCCTAGCTTCACAAAATGTTCACATATTCAAAAACTATTTGGAAAATTCCAAAAATACATATTTTAAAATTTATTTGGAACTTTAAAATATGTTCCCATTTTCAAAATTTGTTCACATAGTTAAAAATAGTTTGCATTTTTCAATAAAATATTTCGGAATTCCAAAAAATGTTCCCATTTTGAAAGTAGTTTACAAATGAAAAGATGTGCTCGCTTTTCAAATTTTGTTCATGTATTCCAAAGATGTTCATAAAATTCAATAAATGATCACATATCAAAACATGTTTCACATTTCACAAAATGTTCCTGTTTTCAATAATTATTCAGAATTTCACGTTTTCCAAAACTCTTTAGGTTTTAAGAAAAATGTTTGGAATTTCTTAAAATATTCCCGTTTTCCAGAAAAATGTTCCTAATTTTCAAAAATTGTTCGCAGTTTCAAATAATGTTCATAAGTTCACTTTGAAAAAATTATTCATGAGCATTTGTTTAGAAACCTTGTACATTTTTTGAATTCAAGATTTTGTTTTCAGATCTGCATATAATTTATTAAATTAAAAAACATGTTCGAAGTTTGCAAACTTATTTTGAATTTTTTAATTAATGAATATTTTTGTGTGTTCGTGAACAATTTTTGAATATGTGATTTGTTTTGGAATTCATGGACATAACTCGCTCACTTTTTAAAATTCTCAAACATTTTACGAAGGCACAAATATTTGTTTGATTTTTGTTTTTGAAGTCGCAAACCTATTTCTTGAATTCAAGAACTTTTTTTGTTCTTAACAATTTTTTGCATTTATTGACATTTTCTAAATTAGAAGCCAACCTAGGTAAAAACATGATCTAAGTAAAAATAATCACATAGGGAAAAACAAGAGAAGAAAATAAACCATGGTGTTTGGCCGACCCATTAGTGGGAGACTGCCCGTAGCCACACAAGCTATGTTGTTACGAGTGAGCATATTCGTGAGGGCCATATCTCATTTATAGCAAGAGTAGCTTCTGACACACCTGAATCTTTTCCCCTGCAGTGCGGTGCTAGGCTAGCATTGGTTCGCTCGCGTGCTAGTTTGCCTGCGCATCCTCGCTCCTAGGTGTGTTGGATGTGTTTTTCTCTAGGTTTTCTCTTTTTCATTTATTTTTGTTTTTGCTTTATTTGTTTCTTCATCAGTTTCTTCATTGTTTTGTTTTTCATAGGATTTCTTTATTGTATTCCCTGTTTTTACTGGTTTATCTCTCTCTCTCTTTTCCTTTTTCTTTATTTCTTTATCAGTTTCAAAGTTTTTTTTACTTTTCTTTCTTCGCTTTGTTTTCTTTATGTTTCTTTCTTGGTTTTCGTCGGCCTTTTGTTGTTTCTTTCTTGGTTTTCTCTATTTCCATTTTCTTTTTTGGTTTTTATTGGATTTCTTCATTTTTCTTTGTTTCCTTGTCGATTTTCATCGGTTACTTTTTTGTTCAACACATGCCAATTTTTTCTAATACGCATTTAACATTTTTCGTGTACACACTATTGGATGTCTCTACTTCTATTTAATATAAGTTGTACATATGTCAAAAACTTTATTTTACATGTTTCACATTTTTGTATATATTTTTCATGTGTATCAAAAACATTTTTATATACAAATTATGTATTCTTCAAATGCTTGATAACATTTTTCAATTACTTGATTAAAAGAATTCAAATGCTTGATTAACATTTTAAGTACATGATCAATTTTTTCATATAGATTGTATGTTTTTTGTATAAATGACAAATATTTTTTTGATATACATTTAACATTTCAAATGCTTGGTGAACATTTAACATTTTCAAATATATATATTTATAAGTACAGACGAATTTTTATAAGGGCAAAAAACTTTTCAAAAATAGGCTGTTGCCTCTGGCCTCCCTCGCGCCTGGGCCGGGCCATCTCGCACTCACATTCAGGCGAGGCTACGTTAAGTCTCGCTTAGGGCGAGACATAGGTTTTGATGTAAGTTCATCAGTTCTGAAAAAGAGTTCATCGGTTTTGAAAAAAGTTTGTCAAAATTGAAAAAAATCAAGGATTTTGAAACAAAAAGTTCATCAAATCTGGAAAAAAATCATCAATTTTGAATAAAGTTCATCGAAAATTGTAAAAAGTTCATGGATTTTCAAAAAAGGACCACAAGAAATGAAAAGGCTTCATCGAATTTCAAAAATATTATCATCGATTTGAAGAAAAAGTTCACACATTTCAAAGCAATTCGTCGAACCAGGTCGAACAAAAATGAAAAAAATAAAAAGGGAATGAAAAGGTAAAAAGAGGAAAAGGAGTAAAAAGAGAGAAAAAGGTTGTAAGTTATCGAACCTGCTGGGTGGCGGGGTGGTAACAGCAGCATGCGGCGATGAGCGTGGTCGCAGGTTCGAGTCGCAACCAGCTCGTTCATTTTTTGCGGATTAAAAAAATAGAAAAAACCTCAGGCGCCTCCTACATGGGTCGGCCTAGCGCGGGGCGCTTCAGACGTCTGTTTGCAAAATACACTCTAACGGGCGCCTGAAGTGCCGGTTTCGGGTTCGGGCACTCGAAGCGACATGCTACTAGGCAGGCCCAAGTGAACTTTGGTTGATTAGAGTAATCAAGACGCGAAAAAAATGGCTCGCTCAATTCCAGCTGGCCTGGTTGATGCGAAAACAAGCTGGTCTGCTTGACCAGTTGACCAGTCAAGCTTTCACTTTTGAAAATATAAAAAAATAAAAAATGAAAAATTTAATGAATCCAAAAATGTTTATGAATTTTGAAAAATAAGTTCACAAACTTCAAAAAAGTTCATTCAAATTTTCAAAGTCCATCGATTCTGATAAAGAGTTCATCAGTTTTGAAAAAAGTTCATCGGTTTTGAAAAAAGTTCATCGAATTTGAAAAAAAAACCATCAAAATATATAAAAAATCATGGATTTTGAAGAAAAAAAATCAAATTTAAAAATAAATTCATTAATTTTGAAAAAGTTCATCAAAAATTGAAAGAAAGATCATGGATTTTCAAAAAAATAAAAAAGTTCATCAAATGTCAAAAAAATCATCGATTTGAAGAAAAAGTTCACGTATTTCAATGCAATTCGTCAAACTAGGTGGAACAAAAAAGAAAAAAGAAAAAAGGGAAATGAAAACGTAAAAAAAGGAAAACAAGAATATAAAAGAGAGAAAAGGTTGTAAGTTATCAGAACATGCTAGTTGGGGTGGTAACACCAGCATGTAGCGATGAGTGTGGCCGTAGGTTCGAGTCCCAACCAGCTCGTTCACTTTTTGTAGATTAAAAACATAGGAAAAAAAATCTCAAGCGCCCCCTATATGGGCCGAACCAACGGGGGGCGCTTCAGGCGTCCGTTTGAAAAATACATACTAACAGGTGCGTGAAGCGCCAATTAGGAATCGCTAGCGCCTTCAGCGCCGGTTTTGAGTTCTGGCGCTCGAAGTGTCACGCTACTGGGTGGGCCCAAGTGAACTTCGATCAATTGCAGTAACCACGACGCGAAAAAATGGCTCGCTCGATTCCAGCTGGCCTGGTTGACGTGAAAAAAGCTGGTCTGCTTGACCAGTTGACCACTCAAGTCTTGACTTTATAATAAAATTAATTTAATAAAATCGCAAAAAATGGAAAAAGTTCATGAGTTCAACAATGTTTTATGGATTTTGAAAAATAAGTTCACAAACTTCAAAAAGTTCATTCAAATTTCAAAAAGGTTCAACAAATTTGAAAAAGGTTCATCAAATTTGAAAATGGTTCATCGAATTTGAACGAAATTTCACCGGTTTTGAAAAAGAGTTCATCGGTCTTGAAAGAAGTTATGAGCTTTGAAAAAAGTCCATCAGTTTTGAAAAAAAATCATCAAAATTGAAAAAAAAATCCTGGATTTTGAAAAAAAAAGGTCATCATATTGGGAAAAAATAATAATTTAAAAAAGTTCATCACAAATTGAAAATAAGTTCACGGATTTTCGAAAAAATACCACAAAATGTGAAAAAAGCTCATCAAATTTCAAAATAATTTCATCGAGTTGAGGAAGAAGTTCACAAATTTCAAAGCAAATCATCAAACCTTGTCGAACAAATAAGAAAAAACAAAAAACAAAAAAGGGAAAATGAAAAGGTAAAAAAAATGAAAAAGAGAGAATAAAAGAGGGAAAAGGCTGTAAGTTATTAGAACTTGCTGGGTGCGTGTTGTAACACCAGCAAGTGGTGATGAGCATGGTCGCAGGTTCGAGTCGCAGCTAGCTCGTTTATCTTTTGCGGATTAAAAACATAGAAAAAAAAAACCTCGGGCGCCCCCTACATGGGCCGACATAGAGCAGGGAGGCGCAAAATAGGAACTGCCTATATCATCACCCAAAGAAGTACATGGACATCATATTAGACCTTAAACTTTTTTCAAATATTTAAATTTATTTTCAAAAAAGAGAGCAAAAAACTAAAAAAATGTTTCTTTATTTCAAAATTTTCCACGTATTCAAAAAACATCCGTGTTTTCAAAATTTGTTTGCATATTTAAAAATGGTTCCCCCTACATGAGCCGACACAGAGCGGGGAAGCGCAAAATAGGAATCGCCTATATCATCACCCAAAGAAGTACATGGACCCATATTAGACCTTAAACTTTTTTCAAATATTTAAATTTATTTTCAAAAAAATGAAAGCAAAAGACTAAAAAATGTTTCTGTATTTCAATTTTTTTTCCACATATTCAAAAAACATCCGTGTTTTCAAAATTTGTTTGCATATTTAAAAATGGTTTCCCCTACATGGGCCGACACAGAGCGGGGAAGCGCAAAATAGGAATCGCCTACATCATCACCCAAAGAAGTACATGGACCCATATTAGACCTTAAACTTTTTTCAAATATTTAAATTTATTTTCAAAAAACGAAAGCAAAAAACTAAAAAATGTTTCTGTATATCAATTTTTCCACAAATTCATAAAACATCCATGTTTTCAAAATTTGTTTGCATACTTAAAAATGGTTCCCCCTACATGGGCCGAGAGCGGGGAATCGCAAAATAGGAATCGCCTATATCATCACCCAAAGAAGTACATGGACCCATATTAGACCTTAAACTTTTTTCAAATATTTAAATTTATTTTCAAAAAACTAAAAAATATTTCTGTATTTCAATTTTTTCCACATATTGAAAAAACATCCATGTTTTCAAATTTTGTTTGCATATTTAAAAATGGTTCCCTTTTTTGAAAAATAGTTTCAAATTTAGAAAATTGTTCTTGCTTTTAAAAAATCATATATTCAAATTTCTTTTGAAAAAATGAAAGCAAAAAACTGAAAAATGTTTCTGTATTTCAATTTTTTTACATATTCAAGAAATGTCCCTGTTTTCAAAAAAAAATTGCATATTTAAAAATGGTTCATGTTTGAAAAAAGTTTCAAATGTAGAAAAATGTCCCGGCTTTTTAAAATTTGTTCACATATGCAAAAAAATATTCCCGTTTCAAAATTTGTTCACATATGCAAAAAGTATTCCCGTTTTCACGTGCACACTTGGATGGATCCTACACCAGGCACCAACGCGTACGTACGCTGGCTGATCAAAGAATTTGCTCAGCATTCCAGCGAGAATTTGGTCAGTATTCCAGCAAGCTTCGATGCGTTTGTCAACATGGTAGTAGCCACGCATTGCCAGAGTTGGCTGGCGGCCCATTCCCAAGACCCTGCGCGAAAGAGCGTCAAACAGAAGCTCTGTCTATCATCGCCCAGAGAAGTACATGGACCCATATTAGACCTTATTAATAAACTTATAAAACTGGTGCAAGAAACCTTACCCTAAGAAAGCTAATCAAATTTAGGCGAAGGTGATCTAGTTTTACCAGATGGATGGTGATGTGGGGAAATAGATATTTCAAGGACCATGTGGGTGTGATGATGATGATAATTATTTGTTTACACAGTCAGCAACGAGCCAGAGTAGTGGAGGCAAACAAAGAAAGCGGCCAGGGCCAGGGGGTCCCGTCCGTGCAATGATGCGCACACACTACCGGTGGAGTGGAGTAAAAGAGCAGCCCACATTGCAGCTTTGCCCCCGCCACGCATAAACCTCAACAGCTGACACCGAAAGCACTGGATCTGGGAAGAATGGCTCCAAGATTGCTCGTCGTTCTTCCAGTGGTGCTACTTGGTTTGGCCTTCCAGGCCATTCTCCGGCCACCACCTACAAAACGTTGCGGCTCGGCGGGTGGACCTCCTGTGACATCTCCCAGGATCAAGCTCAGGGATGGGAGGTACCTCGCATACCGGGAAGACGGTGTGCAGAGGGACAAGGCCAAGTACAAGATCATCACAGTGCATGCATTTGATAGCACCAAGGACTTCCCCTCGCCTGTTTCCAAGGTACAAGCACAGAGCACAATTATAATCAGATTGAAATTTATACAAGTGAGACGTTGGTTTATCTCTCAATATTTTCCCTAAAGATTGATTTCTGTTTTCGCCATTATCAGGAGCTCGTGGAAGAACTGGAAATTTACCTACTTGCATTTGATAGAGCAGGGTACGGGGAAAGTGACCCAAACCCCGGTCGGAGTGTCAAAAGTGAAGCCTTGGATATAGAGGAGCTCGCCGACCAGCTGGAGCTTGGACAGAAGTTCCATGTCTTGGGTGTCTCCATGGGAGGATACACAGTTTGGGGTTGCCTCCAGTATATACCTCACAGGCAAAGAAAGAAACTCCAGCCATATGTATCTTCATGAAATATGAAACTCTTCAGAGTTGTAAAAGCTACAATTTGCTATCGATGCAGGCTCGCAGGAGCCGCGCTAGTAGTACCAGTTATCAATTACTGGTGGCCTTCTTTCCCGCCAGAGGTGTCCAGGCAGGCTTTCAAGAAGCTCATTGTACCAGAGCAGAGGACCCTCTGGATCGCGCACAATGCGCCTTACTTTTTATACTTGTGGATGACCCAGAAATGGCTCCCTTCTTCTGCGGCAGCCATGCATCATCCTGAAATATTTAGCGACCATGATATGGAGGTGATTCAGAAAATGATGGCAATGCCGAGAACCATTGAGGTAAATCAAATCACAATTATGCCTCGGTTATAAATGTCACAAATACTTCAACCACGTGAAATTCTGCTTATGGAACACTTGAAATACAGATATACAAGTGCAACACTAGACTCCTTTCTGCGATGAACACTAAAATCGTAGGAGTTGCTGTTTCCTTGCTATGCCCACCGTAGAGAACAATAATAGTACTCCCTCCTTCCGGAAATACTTGTCATCAAAATGGATAAAAGGGGGTGTATCTAGACGTATTTTAGTTCGAGATACGTTTCTTTTTATCTATTTTGATGACAAGTATTTTCGGATGGAGGGAGTATATAATATAAATGTAAATTTTCAGGAAATATACACTAACTACCCCTTGTTCAGATTTGTTGATAATGCTAATTTGGCCTTCCTTTTTTAGAATAAATCAAGGCAGCAAGGAATTTATGAATCAATCCATCGAGATTTACTTGTTGCTTTTGGGAATTGGGAGTTCGATCCAATGAATATTACAAATCCATTTCCTACAAATGAGGGTTCTGTACACATCTGGCAAGGATATGAAGATAGGTTGGTGCTGGTTGAGCTGCAGCGGTACCTTTCAAAGAAGCTTCCATGGATCCAGTATCATGAAGTCCAAGAAGGTGGACATATGTTCATGCTGGTGGACAGATGGACCGATAAAATTATCAAGGCACTCTTGGTAGGAGAAGAGGCATCACCTATGTGACTAAAGATTCATCTTCGAGCTGCTGCTGGGCAGTGCAGATGCTATTGGGACACCAAATTTGTCCAATTCAACAGATGATAGATCATACTTCACTTGCTCACTTCAAGCTATTGTTCTCCAGTACATTGAAATTACAATATGTGAAACCTTGTTGCTTGTTTTTTAGATAACATACTCTGGATATTTTATGAATCACAAGTCATAAAAAATACTGAATATAATAAGAGTGCTTGTAATGCTACCTCTTGCAGATAACATTGATGGCAGAATTTTAAAAATCTGACAAAAGAATGGAACTCTGGACAATCTCGAGTTATGTTCTAGATAAAATCATGAAGAGCATGACAATTTTCCTTTTCTTAGAGAACATACCATATGAGAAAATCATGAAGGCACATCAGGATTTATTAATTGCATAGATGGATTCCAGTTTTCATTGCAACCAACGAACATGTGATTTCATATCACTGTAGGGAACAAAACATGCAGCACCTGTGTTCTAACATCATGATTAACATTCATCAGAAACACAACCTTACAATGATATTCATGGTCTTCACGACAAGGAAAAAACAAGTCATCCTGAGCAACAAAATCTGAACTCCTCTTTATTTCCCCCCATAAATAAACCTTCTGATAAGTATAACCAAACAAGATACTACAAAAATTCATCATTAAGATATAGTAAGTCACTTCTTTCTTTGTTCACCATGTTAACCAAATATCAGAGTAAATTATTTCAATATTTGTCTGCCTAAAGTATCTGGATGCAAATACTTCATTTACTGCAAACATTTCATTTGCTAAAGGATAAAATCATGTTTCGGTCATGTATTAAAAAAGCAGCCCGCTTGCTCATAATGTTTATGCAACAATAAGCATGCATGTGATTCAGCTTTTAAGTCAATGAGAAATTCTAAACAAACAGGAGAATAAACAAAAATAATTTTAATAAACCAATGAATGCTTTTTTTTAAACAACACCTATAAAAAGTACTCCCTCTGTAAACTAATATAAGAGCGTTCTAAACGCTCTTATATTAGTTTACAGAGGGGGTAGTTGCATGGTAAAAGATTACCAGTATTTGAAACCTCATGGAAATTTCTTGTGTGTAAAGCAGAGGCAAAGAAACACTGAAGTGCACATAGATGACGGCACAAATTCTGAACATAAACTATTAAAGGGTTTCTGCCTGCAAAATTTAAATTACTAACTCAATCCCAACTTTTGGGATAAATTTGGCATTAGTGATTCACCCTGGAAAATTAGTCCATAGTATTTCCATGTGCACACCCAAAATTTTATTTCTGCCATGCACTAGGCTGCAAGACTCATGTGTCATATGAAATACAGAACTCAATCAAGTAGCCTGCAATCGTACTACATACATATATCGAAAGCTAACATAATAAAAACATAATCCCAATAAAGAAGTTAACTGAATTTTGATGGAAACCAAATTCACAATAGCATAAACAGCATTCATGTACTCAATACTTGTTTTCTTTAGGGAACACAAAATAGACATAAGTGTTCCAAACAAATGATTTAATGAAGGCTTAGAGATGCAATTCAACAAGAGAGTAAATAAATCAAAGGGCCTGCCACATGCAGCGGCCTGCATGCTATGCGACCTGCTTGTGGAATGCGTGTTTGCTAGCTGAAGCTGGCATGAGGTCATATCCTAGGTATGATCTTCGATGGTGCAAACAAGACTTGGGAGACTTAATAAACAAGATAAAATCTGAGGGCAGGAACTGTGTTTCTGTGGGTGTGGTAGCATTATGCTTCATCTTTACAGAGGTTAATCCAGCTTGTACTGCAGCAGCATGCGTGTGTTGTGGCCTAGTCCAAGGAATATATATAAACTCTCTTCTTCCATCAATGCATCGAGACGCGTAACTTTTGTGTTTCCTTGAGAAACAAAATATCAAGCAGGGAACATTACGACAACCTGAGTGGATTAGAAACTTGAGTGAACTATGTGCAGTATGCACTACTAGTGAATTAGTGTGGCATGAGTGAAGATATATGAAGTACCAAATGTTCATATGAATGTTAAAGGCTCCATGATTCTGAATTCCGCCATGTCACTTGCATACACTGCCACGTTGTTTTTATTAGGTGAACTCTAAGCAGAGGAACATTGCAAAACTTTAAGGATAAAACTCAAAAAAGAACTTTAGATTTTTTTTTTTCATACACGCAAATGAGGCACTCGCAAATGTACTACCCTTCTCCTGTTTAACAACGGACAACGAACAAGTGGGCATTTTGCCCATAACTCTTCTCCCGTTTTGCTATCGTATATCAAATATAAGCAATGTTAGAGTGTCATGTATAGTCCCATGAGTTCTACTACCCTAGTTTGCCCATGAGGCACACTCGCAAATGTACTACTCTTCTCCTGTTTAACAACGAACAAGTGGGCATTTTGCCCATAACTCTTCTCTCGCAAATATATATATATCTCCTCTAACAACGAGCAAGTGGGCATTTTTCTCATAACTCTTCTCCCGTTTGCTTTAATAAAAGATTTATTATTTGTTCAAGACGATGTAAACACATAATTCAAAAATTGTAATGTAGCCAAGATCAAGTACAAACTGAAAATACTCCCTCCGGTTGGGTTTACAAGTCGGACACGGGTTTTTAGGTCTTCGATTTGTCTAATAGAACATGTATAATATACCACACAAATTATATGGTTAGAAATTACATCTGACAACTAACTAATCTAAAGATACATTTTTTATAGAATATAATACATGTTTTCATAGTCAAATTGATGACCTAAAAACCCATGCCCGGCTTATAAACCCAACCGGAGGGAGTAGTTGGCCTAAGAGAAAGAATCTGTTCATATGGTAGTGTCAAAAATGCTCTTATACTATGGGACGGAGGAAGTAGTTAATATCGACATATGCAACCATGACATAATTACTGCCCTTCCAAAATGACTATGCAGTAATTCATCAAACCATAACATATCGGACAAGGTGCCTAAACTTTACAAATGGAAAGGTACTGGACATTACAATTCAAACATGCATAGGTTGGATAATATCTTTGTGTATCAAGCATGAATTTGCTCCCGTCAGAATAACCATAGGAAAGTACCGCAAATCATTTTTTCAGAATTACTTCGGAAGAAACAGAACAGGAGGAAAATAAATCAGATGGTCCAGATATCAGAATTCACTGAACCAGCTTACTAATAAACATAGATGACCCCAGGCTTATGCACACGATTATCATCCTAATCTCGTGGAACGTTTCAAGGAGTAGAAGTTGGATGGAATTTGACCATTCGAAGAGTCGCCGAAAGACATACTGTAGATGAATTAAACAGGTTTGCACTGCAAATCTAATCTCTCTTTTTTAGAGAACATGCAGTAGGCCTGCATGACATTATATTAGGATAGGAAACAACACATACAACTTTGCCC
The DNA here is from genome assembly GCA_021437245.1 of Aegilops speltoides. Classification (NCBI taxonomy): domain Eukaryota; kingdom Viridiplantae; phylum Streptophyta; class Magnoliopsida; order Poales; family Poaceae; genus Aegilops; species Aegilops speltoides. The sequence continues at coordinate 204,101,828 of CM038145.1, read as the reverse complement.
CAAACCAAGCAACAAACTGCCGAATTTGGATTGAATCAAGCCACAGGAAGAAAGGCAAGCCACAGGAAGAAAGGGCAAAAGAAAGAAAAAAAACAGACCGTATGGAAGCATGGCTAGCTAGGAAAGGCTAAATAATTTCTGCTAAACCACCACGAACAAGCAGCCTTTCTCATCTCGCTATAGCCAGCCTCACATCACCTAGCGCATTATAGTCTTTGACTGTCCTCACTAGCTGCTTAACAGGCTAGGCTTTTTCACTGGAAACCATATCAAAAAAAAAAAAAACAAATTGTCCAGGCTATCAACAGGACAAAGGCATTGAATCCCCTCATGTTTCTCAATCCACCAAGGACCGAATTCACACCCTAGCGTTGGAGTGCAGGCTTGTAGACCTCTCCAGGGCAGCAATTCCTCCACAGCCGGTCAAAAGGTGATCGGTGGTTTCACGGTGTAATGAGCAGAATGCAGTTGCCGTAGGTCGGCAGTCCCCTCCTGCCAAGCCGCTCCACAATCTAGCAGCAGTATAGAAAAGCTATGCAATGACTTTATAGCACAAATAAATGAAACAAAAAATGCTAATGTGGTTCGCTCAATTAAAGGGCCGTTGCACTGCAGTTTAATCTCATAAATAGACGTTTTTTGGCTGATACCGATTGAGAGTTGAGACAAAAATTCCCCTCCACCCACCATACTAATCATTGAGAAGAAGAAAATCCATTAAATGATCCAAAGAATGGGAACAATGTTACATATCTGACAAGTCAATGTGTGTGCCAGATGACTATGGCAAAATTGACCGTGAATCTGTGGTACAAGGATTATTCGTTTTACAAAATTCTTGGTAGTATCTTACCAAGAGAAAGCCTATATGTTATTGTTGAAGCTCGGCCCAAAAGGTCCATAGCCATTCACTTTTGAGATTGTAGATACTGGAGAGGCATGGTCAAAAGATTTCCATTATGCCTTATCGAAAGAAAAGAAAAAACAATGGGGGTTGTTTCTCCATGACCATAAGCATATGACCAGGGGGAAATTGTGAGGAAGTTCACACAGCAAGAGAAGGACCTGTTTGTGTTATCTGTCTGGAAATCACATAGCTCCTTTATCCAGAGTGTCACCCCAAATTCCATCTGTCATCTGCTGATTGAAAGCAAAATCAAAATATGCTGGAAGAAATTACCATCGTTAAAAAAACTACTGATAAAGAGAATATGCATATAGGGATAATTCTTACAGAGTTTTCCACCAAGCAAGGCTAAGACGATCCTTTCTTGAAGACCATCCTATGCACCCAAAACAACATTCTCCAAGTACTGAATTGTGTCGTGCATGTGATCTTCGCCAAATCCCTTAAACAAGGCATTATGTGTACAATGGTCTGGATGAATACCTTTCTGATGCATTTCACAGTACAACCTTACAGCCTCCACCCAGTTACCTTTTTTACAGTTCCCGTCTATCAACAAAGTGTATGTGTATTTGTTTGGCACCAATCCTCTCTCCAGCATCTCATGAAAATATTGATAAGCCAATTCAGTTCTCCCTATCCGGCATAGTGCATTCATGAGCACATTATATGTTACTTCATTAGGTTCCACTCCTTCCTCCAGCATCTTCCGGAACCAGCCATATGCTGAATCAAGATCTCCCACCCTACAGTATGTGTGAATAAGAATGGTATAGGTCACAGCCGAGGGTGACAAACCACTTGCAACCATGCCACGAAAAATATTATTTGCTTTCCTTAGAAGCCCCAACTTACAATGTGCATGAATCAAGCAAGTGTATGTGACACAGTCAAGTTGTAAACCATCACTGACCATCTTCATCCACAACACATAGGCATCTTTCAGGCTACCAGCCTTGCACAGTCCATCAATAAGAATATTATATGTAACTGTATTGGAAGAAATTCCACTCGGCATCATCTCCTCCCTCAACTGAAAAGCATCGGAAATAGCACCTAGAGTCAGCTCTGCTGAAATCCTTGTGTTGTAAGCAAAGCAGTCTGGCTTTAAACCCTTACTCAGCATTTCATCAAAGAACACCCTTACCATAGCAATGTTCTTGACCTTACATGACCCATTCATAAGAATAGTATATGTACAAACATCCGGCAGGCAGCACTCTGCTCTCATCTCCTCCTTGAATCTCATAGCCCCCCCTAAATTACCTAATCTACAATAGCCATCTATAAGGATGTTATATGTCATAACTGTTGGTGCTAGCCCTGCACGTCTCAAATCACCAAGCAACCAAAGTGCCTGCTTCAAATTACATGCCTTGCAATGTCCATTTATCAAGGAATTGTAAGTAATCAAATCTGGCTGCAACCCCATTGCCCTCATTTCCAGAAATTTCAACTCTGCCGCCTCCACGTTCCCTCTTTTAAATAACCCATGAATGAATGTATTGTATGTCACCACCGTTGGCACAATGCCATCATTCTGCATCTCCTGCTGCAAAGCATCAGCCTTTTCAACAAAACCCCTTGCTAACAACCCACTGATAAGTGGATTATATGTGAAGGCTGACGCTTGTTTGGACAACCGCATTCTGTCAACCAGTTGAGCCGCCTTGTCCAGCTCACCGTTCCTGGCCAGCCCACTGATCACCACATTATAGGTGACATCATTCGGCAAGCACCCAGCAACTTGGGCCTCCATATCCTTGAGCAGCATGACAGCCTGATCGATCCTCCCTGCCTTACAAAAAGAATCCAGCAATGTATTGTATGTGACAATGGATGGCTCAACCCCAAGCTGAAGCATATCTGAATATACAGCACGCATGTCGTCCCACCTGGCCGCGTCGCACAGCACAGAGAGCACGCAGTTGCACACCTTGACATAAGGGGCGACACCTTGACGCGCCATCTCTTGGAAGGCGGAAAGGCATTGCGTCGAACAGCTGGTGGGCGCAGGGTCCTGAGCTTGGCATTCGGGCACAAACTTGGTGGACATGCGTAAGAGGAAGTTGAGGAGGTGGTGGGAGGAGGGGGACAGGGGATACGTGAGGAGGAGAGAGATGAGGGGAAGGAGAAGGCCAGCCTGGATAGCGCGGAGGGAGACGGGATAAGCGGAGCGGTTGCTCCTGGCCTCAGCGAGCGGGACAAGGACGGCGGCGAATGCGGAGGCGGAGCGGGGGAAACCGTGCGGGGTGCCCTCCGCCCACCGGAACAGCTGGCGAGCGAGGCCAGGGAGGCCGCGGAGCGCGCCGTGGACGTCTCCCGTGGCGAGAACCTGGCGGAGCGGATCCGGCGGAGGGGGATCGGAAGTAAGTAGTGAGGCGAATGGGTTGTCGTCGTGATACGGGGGAGGGATAAGCGCCGGCGATGAGGAGGGGAGGCGGAGGCTGCAGATAGCAGCTACGGCGGCAGGAGCTTGGGATTTACAGGGACGGGTGGGGAATAGCATGGATTAATGTTCGAATCCTCCCCGGCGGCGCCTCGCCATGAATGGCTGCGGCGGCGGCGGCGGCGGCGGAAAGGAGGAGTTCGATGCGGTCTGAAAGATGGCTGCGTGGCCCTCTCTTTTGCATACGAGTTTAGGAGGCTACGGCCGTAATAATTTGATTTCATATGGGCTCTTCCGAGAAAGAGATAGCATTAGGGAAATTCCATTTTGAGTACCGGGGTGCTTTATGCACCGGCTCAAAAATCGAACTAAAATTTCATCTGGGTTGATGTCTGAACCTGCGAATTTCACACAAAAATAGGTTTTTGCGGGTGTTCTATAGAAAAATGTGCACGGTGGCTATATTTGACCCTCTCATTTTTATTTTTATTTTGCCAATCAACAGCTTATTTGTATCGTATGTACCTTCTTTGGGGCAACGATGAGCAGCTTCATTAGCTTTTCTACATACAAACTATATTTCACAGCTAGCAAACCCTATATTTTTTGCTTGTTTGGCGCAACGATGAGTAACTTCATTAGCTTTCTAGATACAAACTATAGTTCACAGCTAGCAAACTCTCTGTTCGCATGTTTTTATTTCTCAATCTATAAATGTATATATATTGAGGATTTGAATTTTGGTGTCTACGCTTCCTCGCCTAATATACTTACTAAAAGATTTATTTATTTTTGAAAGGATGCTTAGACTTTGAAAGGATTGTTAGGTAGGAGGAAACATTTTTCAACACAAATGATTTGTTCAAAGGGCAATCTTTATAGGGATTTGTGCGTGGAAGACGGGGAGGTGCACTATCATCATCGGATTCATTAATATCACTAAAGACCTTTAGCAAAATTCACATTAAAATTTATTTGAAAATGTCCTTACTCTTTTGCTAAGTGCACACACCACTTGGCCTTTATAAAATAACCCACACAAGATATCCTTTCACTTAGAGCGTCTTCAAGGGCAAGTGTTAAAAAAGCTCCCCCATATGTTTGCGGACAGCACAAGGTTGATCCCCGTTTCTCCTCACCTCCTATGGCATAGGCCATCTTGATAGGAAAAAGACATACTAATACATGGGAGATAGAGTTCATTCAACAAATGTCATATGACATAGAGATCATACAACATAGCAGGACAAAGGACAACAACTTTATCGGCGTTTCCCAAAGCGCAAGTGAATGTTGAGGGCAATGTGGGGGTTGTCAGAGTCCTCGTCTTCCTTCTCATACAGTCCTGCGAGAGCTCAGGCGGTGGTCTTGTTCGTTGGTGGGGAGGACGAAGCCCCTCCCGGAGTGCCTTCACGTTCCTCCGATGGCGCAACGGGCAACAAACTCCTACATGGTCAAGGACTAATGCAGGATGTCACGGACCACCTCTTCCGAAGAGGATGATTGTTCGATCACCGCGGAGGAGGATGCGTCACGCAAGCTGGATCAGCTAGCATTGGGGCGGTGGGGACATTGCTCGGCTACTTGAGCTGCTTTGGGGTGGCGGGTGATGGGGGCCAAGACCCGGGGGTAGCTAACCAAGATGGACCGGGCGAATGGATGGGACAGAGCCCGGAAAGGCCCAACAAGGACGGGGCCGGCCTTGTGCAAATTTACTCTCCAAAACAAGGAGGGTGGCAGCCTAGATCGCATCTCCCCCTGTAAAACCCTAACCTCTCCAGTCTACATAAGTGGAGGTTGGGGAGCCCCTAGGGCATCAGATCTAAACTCATCTAGAAAAGAACAACTCTTGGTAGCAACCATCATCGTCATCATTGTATCCCTCACATGAGGAACCCTCATGTGGGCGTACCCAAGTTGTTGGGGATATTACCACAACGTGTAAACCGGCCAGCTTGGGCCGGGTCAGCTCCGTTAGTGGTGTAATCGCAGAAAGGCCCAAGGCCTGTAGTTGGTTTAGAACTTGTAGCTGTAAACCGGCCGGATGTATGACTTGCATTGTAAGTTAGGAATAGTGAGATACCAACCGGGATACGAGTATGAACCGGTTGGGACTCTACAAACCGACGGGCGTCACTCGTGTATATAAGGGGACGACCCGGCGGCGATTCAAAGAGAGACAACCACAACTCGAGCCTAGGCGGCTTGTTTGCTCCTAGCCATCGAGACTACATCAATTCCATCACAACTAGACGTAGGCTTTTACCTTCATCGAAGGGCCAACTAGTATAAACCCTTGTGTCTTTGCGTCCGCTTTAACCCCCGCAAGTAAACCCAGAGCGATGGCTCCACGACTAAGTCCTTACGCTAGGACATCCGCCGTGACAAATCCACGACGCTTGGCGCCCACCGTGGGGCTATCGCACGATGGTTTGACGACCTTGGAGGGCAAGTTCAAAGGACTCGAAGGCTACGCTGGGGCCGGATGACCAAGAGTCGTCGCGGCGGATCTACATCGACGATGCCGGATGGGGCCTCGAGGCCGATTCAATCGAGTATGGATACCGGTCCCTTCGCGCATACACGCTTTTCATCGGCAAGATCGGAGGGCTCGGGCTGAGCCGACATCTGCACCGACCACGCCGAGACGGCTCAACAGGCGCGACCGCCTGTGTTAAACCGCCGTGAAGCATGTCTTCGCTGGAGTCACCCATGGAGGGAGTATGACGCCGGTTCTAACACGGTAGCGAGACCGCTGCTTATTCTGCGATGAATCTTCAACAGAGAGACCGAGTCATTGTACCGATTGCGGGATGATATGATCGGGGCTGTTCCGACGGTGACAAGATTCCGGACCCCCAAGCCGCCTAAACCGGTTGGAGTATTCATGGCGATCAGCAAATAATCACTCTGCAATGGCAAAGAATGCTTTCCGGCTCAAGCAAGCAAGCGAGGGGGCAGGAGGCCCGCAGCGCCCGCCGTTCAAGTTCTGTCGAGATCTGTTTGAGGCACTAACAAATACCATGACGGAGGACAATCCAGCAGATCAGGAGGCTCATAACGCAGAAATTGCAAAGGTGAAAGAGCAGATCACGCAAGCCAAAGCGGATCTAGCTGCAGAGAAGGAGCGTATGGCTGCAGAACGGGCCGCTTTAGATGCACAAGCTTACAAACTCATGCTTGACCAGAAAAGGCCGCAGAGGTGTTAAAGCGAAGTATAGATCGCGCCGCCTCGTGATTTGATCCTAGAAATCTCTTCGCACTTCCGAGCGGACCCAAGAACCCGCCCGGCCACAGGAGGTAAACCGGATTGAGGCACCAGAGCGGAGCGACGGTCCAACCGCGCTGGTGGAGCCTCCGCAGCGAAACATGGTGGTTCCTCCGCGTCTGAATACCCCTGTGCCATTATTCTAACCCTATGGACAACCTTGTTGCGGCTGCCGCACGATTGAGGCGATCCCACGAAGGAGATTCCCCAAGCGCTTGAGACACGCCGGTTAAGGAGCTTCTCGGATCGCACCGATCCAAAGAGAAGCGATTCATACACCGCGATCGGATTCACTCTACGCCTGTCCCAAGCCGGAGCTACAAAGCGCGCATGGATGAACCGCCTGCAAGGTAACGCACGGACCGTGAAGCGGCCGAGGCAATCACCAGATAGGCGGCATTCGTGATGCTCGGGAGGTGGTGGATCGGGCCCGCACGCAGGAGGCTGAGTTAGCGGCGCAGATGATGCGGATCAACACACACCGTTCGCCTACCACCTTCGCCGACCAGAGTCGATCCGCTTTGGGGTGCCTGTTTAATCCCCGCCCTCGCAATGTGCGTCTGCCTAAGGATTTTAAGGGCCCGCGCAAGGTGCCGAATTACACCGCGGATCTGTCCCCTGAAGCGTGGGTTGAAAGCTATGAGATGGCCATGGAGATGCTAGATGTTGATGAAGCCGCATGTGCGAAGTATTTCACCATGATGATGGAGGGCACGGCCCGTACTTGGTTGAAAAGCTTGCCGCCCAATTCTATCAGTTCATGGGGTCGATTCACGGGCCGCTTTTATCCGAATTTCAAGGATACATAAGCAGCCCAAGTCCATAGTAGACTTGGCGGCTTGTGTTCAGGAAGAAGGGGAGTCAACAACTCGTTGGGTACGCCGTGTGTCTGAGATTTTGCACTCCTCTGACCGGATCAATGCTGACTCGGCGATCATAACATTAGAAGGCAACCGCCGGTTTGAGCCTTTGAAATTGAAGTGGGGCGATGAAGCGGTTCTGCAATGACATGGGAACCCTCATGGCGCTTTGGTAAAATATGCCGATTCGAGACAAAGCACCAAGGATCCCAAGCGGGCGATGATGAAGCGAAGAAGGAAAGAAGAACGCAACTCCAAGGCGAATTTCAAACCGGCGGTCATGGAACGGGGGGCAGCGCAAGGCTGATGGCAATCCGGATTTTGTAGCCAACACTAATGCGCAGGACAGAGGCCCGCGGCGCAGAGGCAAGGCGAATCGGGGTCCAAATCCTAATACAAACCGTTTGAATTATTTGTTGAACCAGCCTTGCCCCAAGCATGGGACGAAGGAGTCCCCGTCGAACCATCTCTGGAAAGACTGTTATATTATGCAGGAGTTCAAGAACTCCAACGCGTTCCGGTATGACCAGGGGTCAGGAGGCGGTTCAGGATCCGGTTTCCATGGGCCGGGTCAGGACGGAGCTTCCGGTTCAGGGCCTAGTCAAGGCAATCACCATAGCCAGGATGACCAGAGTGGCCGGCAGCAGCAGCAGCAGTCAGGCTATCAGAGCCAACCAAAGCAGTTGAATGGTGGGCAGTATCATGTTTTCACAACCAGTTTGGACAAGCGGGATCGGAAGCTTCACAAACGGGCAGTAAACTCCGTTGAACCGGCTTTGCCGCGATATTTGCGCTGGTCAGAGCAGCCTATCGTATGGAGCAGAGAGGACCATCCCCCCCGGGTTGATAATCCGGGTCAGCTGGCATTGGTGGTAGACCCTCAGGTAGGGGGCTATAAGTTCACTAAGGTGCTTATGGACGGAGGAAGCAGTATTAATATATTGTACTATGAAACTTTCCGTCGCATGGGTCTCACAGATAAGGATCTCAGACCGTCCAATACGGTGTTCCATGGCGTAGTACCAGGCAAATCTGCTTATCCTATTGGGAAGATAGCCTTGGATGTGGCTTTTGGAGACGAGCACGATTCCCGGTCTGAAAAGCTAACTTTTGAAGTGGTGAAAATACGGAGTCCGTATCATGCCTTATTTGGTCGGCCGGCTTATGCTAAGTTCATGGCACGGCCTTGTTATATCTACTTGCAGCTCAAAATGCCGGGTTACAAAGGAACTATAACGGTGCATGGAAGCCGCCGAGTTGCTTTGGAATGTGAGGAAGGTGATGCAGCGTATGCAGAGGCGGTCTGTGCCACGGAGGAGTTGAAGTTCTATAAGGACAATGTTGATCCGGCAGATATGACACCTTTGAAGAAACCCACTACAGAGCATGAATCGGATCTGAAGTTTAAATCGGCAGCCGAGACCAAGCTTGTTGACTTCGTGCCAAGCGATTCGTCCAAGCAGCTTTACTATCGGTGCTAACTCGATCCCAAATAGGAAAGCGCTACATCGAGTTCATCCGTGAGAACCGGATATCTTTGCATGGAAGCCATCCGACATGCCAGTGTACCGAGGAACTCGCCGAGCACACACTTAATGTGGATCCTAAGTATAAACCGTGAAACAGTTCCTCCGCGGTTTAATGAAGAGAGGCGCAAGGCCATTGAGAAGAAGTAGCGAAGCTTCGGGCGGCCGGCTTTATCATTGAAGTGTTTCATCCAGAGTGGCTTGCTAATCCAAAGCTAGTCCTTAAGAAAATGGCACCGGCGATGTGTGTGGATTACACAGATCTTAACAAGGCTTGTCCAACAGATCCTTTGCCCTCCCCCGCATTGATCAGTTATTGATGCCACGGCAGATGTGAGCGTTTAAGTTTTCTCGGGCGATACTCGGATATCATCGATCAAAATGGCGGTTAAGGACCAGGAGAAGACAGATTTATAACTCCCTTTGGAGCCTTCGTTATGTATCTATGCCTTTTGGGCTCAAGAGTGCCTGTGCTACTTATCGGTGGTGTGTCTGAAATTGCTTGCACACGCAGATCGGCCGCAATGTGCATGCTTATGTAGATGATATTGTGGTGAAATCAAGACAAAAGGGACACCGGTGGAAGATTTGAAGGAAACCTTCGACAACTTGCGATTTATAAGATGATGCTTAATCCGCCAAGTGCGCTTTTGGTGTTCCTACCGCAAGTTATTGGGGTTCCCGTGTCCAACAGAGGAATTGAGGCTAATCCGAGAAAATTAAAGCTATCACTTCCTTGGCTAAACCGAAGTGTATCAACGATGTTCAACGTCTGACGGGCCGAATTGCTGCGTTGAGCCGGTTTATCAGCCGCCTCGGAGAGAAGGCCATTCCCTTATACCAGATGCTGAGGAAGACGGATAATTTTGTCCGAGTCCACCGCGATGAAGCCTTTGAGGATCTAAAGTGGCAATTGGCCAACCCGCCTGTTCTTGCGGCTCCGGTTGACAAGGAACCACTGTTGTTATATGTGGCAGCCAATGCTCGAGCAGTAAGCGTAGCCATTGTGGTAGAACGCAAGGAGGAAGGCAAGGAGCATCCGGTTCAACGGCCGGTTTATTATATCAGTGAGGTTCTTATTGAGTCCAAGCAGCGATATCCGCATTGGCAGAAGCTAGTCTATGGTGTTTTTATGGCCAGCCGGAAACTGAAACAATATTTCCAAGGGCATCCTATTCCAGTGGTTAGTTCAACTCCCTTGGGTGACATCATACGTAACCGGAGGCGATCGCGGATTGCAAAATGGGCCATTGAGCTTGGGCCGCATGGGCTAAAGTATACACCGCGCACAGCAGTGAAGTCACAAGCACTTGTTGATTTCATTAATGACTGGACGGAGTTACAAGCACCAGAGGAGAAGCCGGATAACACATACCGGACTATCCACTTTGACGGATCCAGCAATTGAAGGCTCGGGGTCGGAGTCGTTTAACTTCCCCACGAGGTGATAAGTTTTGTTACGCTCTCCGCTTAATGTTCCCTTGTACTAATAATGCAGCCGAGTACGAAGCCTTGCTCCATGGTCTCCGGATAGCTAAGGAGATGAACTTAAGCGGGTTAAGTGCTTTGGTGACTCGGACCGTGGCTCGGCAAGTATCCGCACTTGGGATTCTAAGGACCCCTCATGGCCGCATATCGTCGAGAAGTGGATAATATCGCAGGTTGCCTCAAGGGCTATCAAGTGGATCATGTGGATCGCCAGAAGAACGAAGCGGCAGACGCTTTAAGCCGTTTGGGTTCTCAGCGTAAACCGGTCCCGCCTAATATCTTTCTGGACGTCTTGCACAACCCATCGGTCCAGCTCCCTGGTGAAGCGGATTTGGCTATTCCTGATCCGGAGGCTCAGTTGGTGGCAGCATTGCATGTTATTCCGGATTGGACGATCCCTTATCTTGCGTATATGACTCGAGGGGAGTTGCGAACGATGAGGTTCTGGCCAGACAGATAATCCGGCGCTCCAAATCTATGACGATTCTTAATGGTGAGTTGCATCATTGCAGTGTTTGAGGCGTTTCAACGCTGTGTTTCCCCGAGGAAGGCTGTGAAATTTAAGAGAAATCCATGAAGGTGATTGCGGGCATCACGCCGGTTCAAAGTCCCCAGTGGCGAAGGCATTCCGTCATGGATTTTATTGGTTAACTGCTCATGCCGATCACGGAGGACTTGGTCAAATGGTGCGATGGATGTCGAAATTCTCCAGCGTGCTCATGTACCGGCACAAGAATTGAGGATGATCCCAATAACATGGCCGTTTGCGACCTGGGGGCTGGATATGGTTGGGCCCTTTAAACGATCCAGAGATAAGAAGACCCATCTGTTGGTGGCGGTGGACAAGTTCACCAAGTGGGTTGAAGCGGAACTCGCCGCCAAGTGCGATGCGGCAACAAATGTGCGCTTCATCAAAAGGTGATTTTCCGTTTGGCTTTCCACACAAGATTCTTCGACAATGGCACTAATCTGTCCAAGGGGCTATGAAAGAATTTCGTGAACGTGAGCATATCCGCTTGATGTGTCGTCGATGGCGCACCCCACCCAACGGGCGCGTAACGTGCTAATCAGAAATCTTGCGAGGCATCAAACCCGACTTCGGTTCCGTTCTGAGAACACCGTGGTGCCGGGTTGAAGAGCTCCCATCGGTACTATGGAGTATCAATACTACGCCAAACCGGTCTCGGGTACACACCTTTCTTCATGGTTTACGGAGCAGAGGCAGTTCTCCCCAGTGATATCAGACACGATTCGCCTCGTGTAGCGGCTTATGTTGAAGCGGACAACGAGGTGGCGCGACAGGACGCTTTGGACCTATTAGATGAGGAGCGTGATCTGGCAGCCGCTCGTTCGGCGATTTACCAACAAGATCTTCGTCGTTATCACAGTCGCCGAGTTAAGACTAGAGCCTTTTAGGAAGGAGATTTGGTGCTTCGTCTCATCCAAGACCAGACAGATATGCACAAGTTATCCCTGCCCTGGGAAGGACTCTTTGTGGTCAGCAAGAATCTACACAACGGTTCCTATTATCTGGTTGATATTCGAGAGCGTAAAGACTCACGTACATCAGAGGAGGAGACCAATAGGCCGTGGAATATAGCTCATCTTCGGCCTTACTACACTTGAGTCATCGGCTCAGTTTATGTACATAGCATGACAATGTATATATTATCTTCGATATAATAAAAATCGGAGCCTCAGCTAAAGCGGGGTCTCTGTCTTTCTTCTCATGTGTGGTTACATGGAGTGTGTCTGTTTAAAGCGCCTCCGGTTTACCCTTGATGATTATATTTATCACTTGGGGCTTGGTCGTGTCCGAACCAATGCAACACCTCTTGATAGGCGAAAGCCACCAGATCATTTGGGGACACGGTCACGCTCGAACCGTCACGCCTCTTGGTCGGCCAATAGGGCCAGCGTCATTTGGGGGCTTGGTCGAACCCGAACCAATGTCATGCCACTTGGCCGGCGTACTCGCCAAGAGTCTTTTGGGGACCTGGCCGACTAGCACCATCGCTACGCCTTCGGGGGGCTTGGTTGCGTCTGACCATGGTAATGCCATCTGACCAGCTCCATGAAGCTTTATTTTTGCAAAGAGTTATTGCCTTTGTTGCCATATTTTCACATCATTGGTATTCGATTTTTGTTGCGTTTTTCAACCCGACGAATATTTTTATCCGGTTTAGCTGTCAGTGACAAACTGACAGGACACGGTTTGGTGTTACACCGCAGTTTTTATCTGCCCGGTTTACCTTTTTCCGGTTCATCCTCATGGAGTAACACGGGGGCTTGTGCTGATTCAGCACGATTATATAGGAGTTATTGTCTCCCCAGACGGTCATGGTTTTTAAGGCCTCCGCTTCAAGTTTGGCTACGCCAACTTCATGCCCAGATACAGCAGGTATTTGTGTCACATACTAATTGATTTTTGATACGCATATATATATTGATGTTATAAACCGGTCAGCGGTGTCACCGCCGAGGTTCAATTTTTCGGTTGCAGGGAGTATGAATCAAACAAAAGTTTCATCTATGCACGAAGGCGTATCCAGGCAGCAAGTTTTAACTAAGGCTATTACAAGGCAACATAGTGCCCAAATGAGACAATTGTTCTTTGGGCAAACCGCCCACGATGGATGCACAACCCGGCTACCGGATCAAGACTATTCTTCATCTTCCGCCGCTTCAGCATCTTCATCCCTACCCATTGGCTGGAAATCCACAGTAGTCCAATCGATTCCCATCAGCGCTTGGAAAACAGCCTCTTCGTGAATCAAAGACGACGGTTCAATGTCGGGTGCGTAAGTATGCTTACGGATTGGAGGGATCAGGTTTTCCGGTTCAAAGGTTGGGGCGGACACACGTTTGTTCTGCTCATTATATTGGGCTTGGTCGTGCTCCAAATCGGCTTCTTCGGCCAATTGACAAGCCAGCGGGCGTACCGCACGGTTTATCGCCCGCAAGTCCTCTTCGCTGAAGTCCGAGCCATATTCTTTCACGCTGGGGTAGCCTTGAGCTGCTTCCACGGGATCAAAATCTGGTACCCATGCCTTGGCTCGGATCAAGGCGCTGATGGCTCCGTTCAGTCGTGATTTCTTCACCTCTTCAATCCGGGAAGGAAGGATGGATAGCCGGTTCGAGTATCTTGAATCGGGACAGTATTTGGATTGTTATGAGACATTGTGGTGATAACGCTTTGGGCTCCGGTATATAATCGCTCCACTAAAGTGTAGACAGCCTTGATTTCTTCACGCGTCATTTCCCAAGTGCCCAACGCGTGTGCCTACATACAATAAAGGATAGTTTTAAACCGGACTAATGATGCAGCGAGAACAACATATCACGCTTATTCACGTGAAGCTTATCAAGATGGCTGCGGTCATAGAATGTACTTGCCGCTTCACGGTGCCGATCGTCAACCACCGGTTTCGTGGCAGCTTGAGATTTTCGCCTGTTTGAAAAATTGGCCTTTTCAAAGGCCCAGATCGCCGTTCTTTCTTCATATTTTCCTTCACTGCTCAAAGAATGGTCAAGGCACTGGTCAACTCTTTCTTGGCTTTTTCTGTTTCGTCCTGCTGGGTTTGCAACGCCACCTGTAAATCGGCAATCCGATCGTCTTTGATTTTCACCTCAGCCTGTGTATTGAGAAGTATGTTCAGCTGGCAATTCAAGTCAAAGTCCCAATCACACAACGCAGCTTATATGCTTGACACTTGGGGGCTAATGTACCTTCAATTTTTATCTATCACATTACATGGCAAAGTCCCAAGCTTAATACAAGTATTCAACTTGGCACTTGGGGGCTAATGGCTATTTGATTTTACCAATGTTTCAAAGAGTAGTTATATTCAAGTACCGGTTTAAAGTATGAGTTAGACCGCCCTTGTGGTTATACGAGATACATGTCAAAATGGATACAGAAGTAATCAAGTCCCGTTTGATCAAGATTACAAACCGCCCTTGGGGGCTACAAGGACTAATATACTGGTGATAAGAAAAGGAGTGAGTTACCTCAAACTTGTCCCTCATTAATTTGACCAGCCAGCTTCATAGTCGCGCCATCGTAAAGCCGGTTCAGATATCCGAATGAAGATCTTGGGCGCTTAAGCGGCATATGTTTCAAATCGACAGCCCACTTTCCTTTGTTCAAAGTTGAAGAATCCTCTTTCACAGTATGCCGGGTTAAGGTTGCAGGATTCCCCGGTTCAGAGCGGCCCATGCCAGTAATCACAACGTCATCATCTTTCGACTCGACGGATTGGGTGGGCACGGCTGTTTGATGAGGGCTGCGAGGCTTTTCAAACCGGACAAGGCCGGGCGGTGGATCAGCAGAGATTGAAGGGTTGACAGCCTCTCTTGAGAATAACCTCCTCTTGAATCGGAGGGTCATTTGGAATATCTTCAGAGGCGCTGCTGAGATCCGGCGCCCGCCATGATCTGAGGCAGCAGCTCTTCAACTGCTTTTGTCCAAGCGAGCCTTCTTGCTGGGTTTTGGTTTGGTTCTGAAGAAACAAAGATTCAGGAACAAGGCATATACATTACAGAAGAAATCGAAAAGCATATGGCCGTTTTGACTTACCCGCGGCTATCTTCAACGGTGGTAGTGAGTGGTCGATTTATTCGCCAGAGGATGAATGGGAAGTGACCGATAATCGGAGTCGGACGGATTAAGAGGTTGACGGAACAAACCCGCTTTGGAATTTAAGGCAATATAAAGGTTGGAAACCTCGGTGCGGCGCTTTCGAGCCGGGCTATTTGGTAAACCGGCAGAGGTAACTATCATCCGCTATGCCGGGTTGTGCGGCGAAGCTTCATGTTGTTTGTGTCTTCATAAGAAGTTTGGGATCCAAGTAAGCAAGAGGGTGAGAAAAGTTAACTTTCCGGTTTGCGTGCTAAATTTTAAGCGAAGGCAAGTTTGTTGAGTCGGAAGAGAGAATAGTTACCTCAAGAAATCCGGCGTTCTTTGGCTTCAAAGGCCATCCCGACAAGCATCATCATCAATAAGGCGTGTAAAAAGCAAGCCAAGAGAATCAAGTTCGGATTACCCACATCATCGCCAATGGCCGGATCGATGAAGCGATGGTCTTTCTCTTGTGGGCTGATTTCTTGACAACTTTTGTTTTGGGCGGTTTGGCGCCCACTTTGTCCGCTTTGTCTTGGGAAAGTTTCTTGCTCCAAAGCGGGTTATCACCTGGATCGGAAGTAATTAAAAGTTGGATATATGAAAGTAATAACAGGTTTTTATGATGACACAGTCAGATATTTACCGCAGGTGGTGCGTTGATGGTGCAGTAAGGAGCTAAGCCGGTTTGAGCACAGAGATGCTCCGGTTCATTCAAAGATTTTCCTTCATCAATCCGTAACTTCATCTTCGAGCAGTTCCAGCTTGGTGTGTCGGAGTGGGTCATCGACGCTGCCGGTATATCGGCACATCAAACCGAACGCCGCTCAAAGGCAAGATGCCCCAAGATAACCAAAGAGTGCAAGATCAATCCCATCAAACCGTTGGCCATAAAGGCTCAGAGCTTGGACAGTTGTGGGGCATATTTGCTTCTCTCTTTGGCAGCCAATCTTTGAGGGAAGGGATGAGTATTGCTTAGCCGCCCGGGCGAAAGCCGTAAAGGATTTTCACCTTCAGAGAAGTATCTTTGCAAGAGAACCAAGTCGCATTCCACTCTTTGGGGTGAGTGTGGAGTTTGACGTGGGGATAGGTGATTTCCTTCCTCTTACGGATAGCCATACCGCCTAATTACGTGTTGGGGCCGTCGGTGAATTCAAGGCGACGGTTTAGGTGGAAGAGATCTCTAACAGTTCAATGAAGGTTCCTCTTGCGATATGCTTGACAAAGACTTGAAAGTGGCACGAGTTGGTAACGGAGTTGGGGCCAATGTCTTGGGGACGGAGCTGAAAGTTGGCCATCACGTCCGGTAAATTTTGACCCGGCGGTTTGAAACCCCGCCGATGATCCGCGAAAACTACGACTTCCCTTCCCGAGGTGTGGAGGACATTCCTCTCCAGGAACCCTCCAATGGATTATGTTTTGGTCATCTAAAGCGCCAATCGATACCAGTTCATTCAACTATGTCTCGGAGACGCGGGAAGGAACCCAGTTGCATTCATACACCTGTTTGGCCATGATAAGATCTACAAGAAGAAGGATCCGGTTTAAGAAACGTGCTTATTGCAGGGTGATTGATTCAAGTTATGATAAACCGGAGGCGATTTCTATAAATCAGTTCATGATGATATGATATCAGATACGTTCTGGCGGTTCAACAAGGGGTCTAATGGTGTACCTATGCCGGTTTAGCAGCTTTTATTATGGTGAGTTAAACCGCCTAATCTTGGTCTTGGAGATAATTGAAGTCATGGACAGAAACAGGTTTCACAAAATTTCATGTTTACTACATATCAAACGCGGGTTTTCAGAAAACAGGAAATGCGCCGCGGAAGTAAAGAAGAAACGAAAGTGGACCATAAGGCGTATGTATATATGCAGAGGATCCATGGGATTAAGATGAGAAGGTACAGCGGATACGCAGGAGTCGTCATTGGTACAGAACAAGATTCATAGCATGGTTCAAGGCTAAAAACATGAAAACGCACGAAGAACATGGTATGAAAGCTCGAACCCTAGAAACAGATCTAAATACAGAAACAGATTGAAGAAGGGGAAGAAGCTTACCGGGAACAGAGGAGATGCGGAGAGAGGCCGCAGTGTTCTGGTACGTCCAGGTTGATGCAACGGCCTAGGATGAAGCAGAAGCTGATGACGATGGCGGAGCTCCAAAGGCAGCGGCGCGAGGAAGACGAAGAGGAAGCGAAGGGAGGAAAAAGAATGACCCTTCGGTCCTATTTATAAGGCAGTAAAGCTAGGTCAAGCGCGTGAATCCAGGGACTGCTATTAAGGAAGACGTTATAAAGGATAAACTTCAAAATGACGTCATGCCGGTTTACAGTAACCAGAAGCCACGATGTCATGCCGGTTTACAGTGATCAGAAGCAACGACGACGTGGCGGTTTATTAAACAAAAGAAGATGTCCAAGATACAGGTTCTGTGAAGGATTGACATGAACCAGTTCAAATCAATCTGGGGCCTAATGTTGGGGATATTACCACAACGTGTAAACCGGCCAGCTTGGGCCGGGTCAGCTCCGTTAGTGGTGTAATCGCAGAAAGGCCCAAGGCCTGTAGTTGGTTTAGAACTTGTAGCTGTAAACCGGCCGGATGTATGACTTGCATTGTAAGTTAGGAATAGTGAGATACCAACCGGGATACGAGTATGAACCGGTTGGGACTCTACAAACCGACGGGCGTCACTCGTGTATATAAGGGGACGACCCGGCGGCGATTCAAAGAGAGACAACCACAACTCGAGCCTAGGCGAAGCTTGTTTGCTCCCTAGCCATCGAGACTACATCAATTCCATCACAACTAGACGTAGGCTTTTACCTTCATCGAAGGGGCCGAACTAGTATAAACCCTTGTGTCTTTGCGTCCGCTTTAACCCCTGCAAGTAAACCCGTAGCGATGGCTCCACGACTAAGTCCTTATGCTAGGACATCTGCCGTGACAAATCCACGACACAAGTTGAGCTACTTGGGTGCACAAGACACCGGATGAAAGATGTTTTCTTTATAAGTTTCATGCAAAATATAGTGTGTGACACCCCATCTGATGTAGGGTGGAACCTTAGGGGCCGATCTTTCACGATTTGGAGGGGGGATTCCCGAAGAACATGATGAACACACAAGGGAAAACACGAGGGGAAACGAGAGGAAACACTCAAATCAGCGAGAAACGGTCACACATGTGCTAGATCGATGAACACAAAGAGAGATACATGATTCAAATCCAACAAAGGGGGATACAAAGGGCACTAGTTCATCTCCTAGAAGGAGGCCTTGAATCCACTAGGGATCTTCCTTTAAGAGGGGGTCTTGAATCCACCTGGGGGATCTTCTCCTAGGAGGCCTTGGTCTCCAATGGAGTAGGTATCAAGTAGATGAGCAGAGCTCTATCTCTAGTATGAGCTATCACAATGCTAACCCTAGAAAAGTAGAGGTGGAGGCATATATGTAGGCTAGGGGGACGAATGGGTACATGGGCCTCGGCCCAACATCATGCGCGCATGCACTGTCCGGATGATCCAGATGTTGGTCTGGATGATACGGGTTTCGGTGGTCCGGATGATTCAGGACGGTGTCTGGATGATCCGGACGTGTCATGGAGGCTGCTGGCTGTCCGGATGTCCGTGTCCTGGTCCGGACGTCCGGGCTCGTCCGTATGATCCGGCTTCAGCGAGCTGGCTTCGGGTGTCTTCGGGCACATTTGCCGGATCATCTGGGGCAGGGTCCGGATCGTCCGGACGCCGGTCCGGATCGTCCGGACGCCGGTCCGGATCATCCGAGCAACTCCAGTTTTGCCCTTTCTCTTCTCCGTCTTCGCGTTCGACTTCCTCCTTCAATCTGCCTTGCTCCTTAGCTTCTCCATAGCTAACTCCTTGGTACCTGAGTATGCAAAGTGTCTTTCTTTGAGGTAGTAGCCATGTCTCATGTGTTTCAAAGAGGAATTGCGACAGGAGAGATGTCACTCGGGTTCGAGAGCTCTTGCCCGAGCACGTGTCATGGGTCCACTTGGCACTTGGTGAGACTATGGTAGGTCCAGGGGGGTGACCTTGAGATGCTCCGCGTCATCTCCCCCCTCCCCCCCCCCGAGAAAGATCCAACCTTAGATCGAAAACCTCATCACCATGGTAGGGAGAGAGATCCTCGACGTTGAAGATATTGCTCACGTTGTATTTGTCACGTGGGAGGTCGATCTTGTATGTATTGTTGTTGTAGTGTTCTAACACCTTGAAGGGTTCGTCGGCTTGAGGTAGTAGTTTTGACTTGCATTCGTTGGGAAAGCAGTTCTTGCGAAGGTGTAGCCACACAAGATCTCAAATGTTGAATATCATGGGGTGCTTGTTGATGTTGATCTTGGTCGTGAGGCGTTGTACTTGGCGCTCAATGGTGTGCCTTGTATCTTCATGCACCTTCTTGAGATAGCTCGCTCGTGCACTCGCGTCCATGTTGATGTGTTCTTGTAGTGGTAGCGTGATACGTCTCCAATGTATCTATAATTTTTTATTGTTCCATGCTATTATATTATCCATCTTGGATGTTTTATATGCTTTAATATGCTTTTTTATATCATTTTTTGGGACTAACCTATTAACCTAGTGCCCAGTGCCAATTGTTGTTTTTTCCTTATTTTTGTCTTTTACAAAAAATCAATACCAAATGGAACAAATTTTTTTTGAGGATTTTTCTTGGACCAGAAGACAACCATGAAGCTTCGGGAGGAGGCCAGGAGAGCCATGAGTGGGCCACAAGCTCACAGGGCGCGCCGTGCAAGCTTGTGGGCCCCATGTAGAGCCCCCTAACCCTAGTTCCAGCTCTATAAATACCCAAATATTCCTCGTATACCATGGGGCACACCAAAAAAACTTTTCCGCCGCCGTAAGATTCTATTGTCGTGAGATCCCATCTTGGGGCCTTTTTCTGGCACTCTGCCCGAGGGGGGGTCGATCATGGAGGGCCTCTACACCAACCTTGTTGTCCTTCTGATGGTGCGTGAGTAGTTTACCACAGACCTAAGGATCCATAGCTAGTAGCTAGATGGCTTCTTCTCTCTGTGTGATCTTCAATACAATGTTCTCCTTGATGTTCTTGGAGATCTATTCGATGTAATCTTCTTTTGCGGTGTGTTTGTTGATATCCGATGAATTGTGGGTTTATGATCAGATTATCTATGAATATTATTTGAGTTTTCTCTAGACTCTTTTATGCATGATTAAGATAGCTTTGTATTTCTCTCTGATCTATTGATTTGGTTTGGCCAACAAGATCGATCTACCTTGCAATGGGAGAGGTGCTTTGTTTTGGGTTCAATCTTACGGTGTCCTCACCCAGTGACAGTAGGGGTAGCGAGGCACGTATTGTATTGTTACCATTAAGGATAAAAAGATGGGGGTTTTACCATATTGTTTGGATCTATCCCTCTACATCATGTCATCTTGCTTAAGGTGTTACTCCGTTCTTGTTAACTTAATGCACTAGATGCATGCTGGATAGCGGTCGATGTGTGGAGTAATAGTAGTAGATGCAGGTAGGAGTCAGTTTACTTGTCACGGACGTGATGCCTATATCCATGATCATTGCCTTAGACATCGTCATAATTATGCGCTTTTCTATCAATTGCTCAACAATAATTTGTTCACCTACCGTATGCTTTATTCAAGAGAGAAGCCTCTAGTGAAACCTATGGCCCCCGGGTCTGTTTTTACGATATTTATTTTCAGATCTATAAAACCAAAATTCCCAAAATACCTTGCTGCAATTTATTACTTTATTTACATTTACCTTTTTACTTATCTTTTATACCTATCTCTATCAGATCTCACTCTTGCTAGTGACCGTGAAGGGATTGACAACCCCTTTTTTGCGTTGTGTGCAAGGGTTTGTTAGTTCGTGCATGTGCGTCTATTGGCGACTTGCTTGTGCCTCCTACTGGATTGATACCTTGGTTCTTAACTGAGGGAAATACTTATCTCTACTTTGCTGCATTACCCTTTCCTCTTCAAGGGAAAATCAACGCAAGCTCAAGAAGTAGCATAGCGGTAGATTGTCTAATGGGGACAGCGTGTTGAAGCCATAGACGACCACGAAGGGGATTTGCCGATAGTCGAATGTCTTGCATGGTTGTAGGCGTACTCGGTGATGGGTAGACACTCTTCCCGCTCCTTGATGTTCCTCTTGATCAACATGACCCACAAGTATAGGGGATCAATCGTAGTCCTTTCGATAAGTAAGAGTGTCGAACCCAACAAGGAGCAAAAGGAAATGACAAGCGGTTCTCAGTAAGGTAATTTCTGCAGGCACTGAAATTGTCGGTAACAAGTAGTTTGATAGTAAGATAATGTGTAACGAGCAAGTAACGGTAACGGTAAATAAAGTGCAGCAAGGTAGCCCAATCCTTTTTGTAGCAAAGGACGGGTTGGAATCGTCTCTTATAATAAGCAAAGCATTCTTGAGGGCACACGTGGATTTCATCTAGTCACTTTCATCATGTTGGTTTGACTCGCGTTCGCTACTTTGATAATTTGATATGTGGGTGGACCAGTGCTTGGGTGTTGTTCTTACTTGAACAAGACTCCCACTTATGATTAACCCCCTTGCAAGCATTCACAGATACGAAAGAAGAACTAAGATAACAATCTAACCATAGCATTAAACATATGGATCCAAATCAGTCCCTTACGGAATAGCCATAAACTAGGGTTTAAGCTTCTGTCACTCTAGCAACCCATCATCTAATAACTACTCCACAATGCATTTGCTTAGGCCCAAAGATGGTGAAGTGTCATGTAGTCGACGTTCACATAACACCACTAAGGGAATCACAACATACATATCATCAAAATATCGAACACATATCAAATTCACATGATTACTTGTAACATGACTTCTCCCGTGGCCTCAAGAATAAAGGAAACTACTCACAAATGATATGCATGCTCAAGATCAGAGGGATATTAAATAGCATAATGGATCTGAGCATATAATATTCCACCAAATAAACCATCTAGCATCAACTATAAGATGTAATCAACACTACAGTCACCCACAAGTACCAATCTGAGGTTCTGGTACAAAATTGAGCACAAGAGATGAACTAGGGTTTTGAGATGAGATGGTGTTGTTGAAGATGTTGGTGAATATTGGCCTCCCAAAGATGAGAGGGTTATTGGTGATGACGATGGCTTTGATTTCCCCCTCCGGGAGGGAAGTTTCCCTGACGGAATCACTCCGTCAGAGGGAAAAAGTGCTCCTGCCCAAGTTCCACCTTGAGATGGCGGCGCTCCGTCCCGAAAGTCCTCTCCTTATTTTTTTAGGTCAAAAGACCTTATATACGAGAAGATGGGCACCAGAGGTGGGCCAGGGTGCCCACTACCCACCAGGGCGTGCCTGGAGGGTCTGGCGCACCCTGGTGTCTTGTGGCCACCTGGCTACCCCCACTGGTAGTTCTTCTCTCCAATATTTATTATATATTCCAAAATAATTCTCCGTAAAAATTTTAGCTCATTTGGAGATGTGCAGAATAGGTATCTCTGACATAGCTTTTTCAGGCCCAGAATTCCAGCTGCCGGTATTCTCCCTCTTTGTGTAAACCTGGCAAATTATGAGAGAAAAGGCATTAGAATTACTCCATAAAGTCATATAAAGCACAAAAAAACTATAAATAACAATAGTAAAACATGATGCAAAATGGACGTATCAATAGCGTCCGGTTTGTGACCTTCATTTGGCCGTCGGTTTGTGGGTGGTATGTCGAACAGAACAAGAGCTTGATTCCAAGCTTGGCGCAAAGGGTGTTCCAAAAGTAGCTTAGGAACTTGACGTCGCGGTCCGAGACAATAGTTCTTGGCACTCCATGTAGACGCAAAATTTCCCTACAAAAGAGATTGGCAACATGTGAAGCATCGTCTATCTTGTTGGATGGAATAAAGTGTGCCATGTTAGAGAAATGGTCCACAACAACAAACACAAAATCCTTTCCATTTTGATTTCTAGGCAAACCAAGCACAAAGTCCATACTAATATATTCCCATGGGTGATACTGAATAGGAAGTGGCATATAGAGACCGGGATTGAGCTTTAGACTTAGCTTCGCGAGATGTAGAGCATTGGTTGGTGTAGTGGGAGACGTCGCACAACATCTTGGGCCAATAGTAGTTCTTGGAGAGTGTAGAAAATATCTTGTCGTGTCCAAAGTGTCCCATAAGTCCTCCTCCATGAGCTTCTTGCAAAAGTAACAAACGAAGAGAAGACTCGGGTATATAAAGTTTGTTAACTCTCATTAGATAATCATCCTTGGTGTAATAGCGTTCCCAAGATGTATGCGTCAGGCATTTGGTATAAGGAATAGCAAAAGTAGGATCATACACATACAAGTATTTTATGTGCTCAAAGCCAATTACATTCAATTCAAGTTTAGTTACAAGCATGCATTTGCGGGAAAGAGCATCCGCCACAACATTTTCCTTACCTTTGATGTACTTCATGACATAAGGAAATGACTCAATAAACTCACTCCATTTGGCATGTCTGAAAGGACCAAGAAGAGGGATCTAGAGGGGGGGTGATTAGACCCTTAACAAGTAAAAGTGGCAATTTTTAGGTTGTTCAAGTTGAGGTGGAGTTTTATCACAAGTTTAAGCATTCACAATACATTTCAAGCAAGCATGGCAAGAGTATATGCAGCAGAAAGAGTAAAGCATGCTAATTGCAAGAAAGTAAAGCGATGGGATTAGAGTGTGCAAACGCAATCAAGGCATAGAGAATTTTGGCGTGGTTCTGATAGGTGGTGCTATCGTACATCCACGCCGATGCAGACTTCAACCCACGAAGGGTAATGGTTGCGCGAGTCCACGGAGGGATCCACCCACGAAGGGTCCATGAAGAAGCAACCTTAGCTTGTCTATCCCACATGGCCATCGCCCATGAAGGACTTGCCTCACTCGGGTAGATCTTCATGAAGTAGGCGATCTCCTTGTCCTTACAAACTTCTTGGTTCAACTCCACAACTTGACGGAGGCTCCCAAGTGACACCTAACCAATCTAGGAGACACCACTCTCCAAAAGGTAATAGATGGTGTGTTGATGATGAACTATTGCTCTTGTGCTTCAAATGATAGTCTCCCAAACACTCATCTTCCTCAAAGATTTGGATATGGTGGAAAGATGATTTGAGTGGAAAGCAACTTGGGGAAGGCTAGAAATAAAGATTCTTGTGGTAGGATTGGTATATCTTGATCTCAACACATGAGTAGGTGGTTCTCTCTCAGAAAATGTATGTTGGAAGTGTAGGCACGTTCTGATGGTTCTCTCATATGGAGAAGGGGTGGAGGGGTATATATTGCCTCCACACAAAATCCAACTATCACACACATTTGACCCAACTCGGTCAGACTAAATACAAGAACTTGGTGAGACCGATTTAGTTCAAAATGTGAATGTTAGGAATCTCGGTGGGACCGACTGGGACAACTCGGTGGGACCGATGTGCTAGGGCCTAGGGAAAACATCACCTCAGTGGCGCTGATTGTATTAACTCGGTGAGACCGAAGTGAAGCAATAAGCAACAAAGAAGATGTCAAGCCAACTCGGTGAGACCGATTGCACTGAATCGGTGGGACCGAAAGAGTGCAACAAGTCATAGCATGCTGGCAAGGCCATCTCGGTGGGACCGAGATCCGTATCGGTGTGACCGAACTGTTAGGGTTTCTGGCAATGGCTATGTCATATGAACTTGGTGGTTCCGGATAGGATGAATCAGTGGGGCCGAGTTGGAGTTTTGGATTTTGACATATTTGGAATGAGAAAGTGGTTGAGGGCTTTGGAGCAATATCACTAAGCACTTTGAGCAAGCAAGCCATTAAGCAACACCTCATCCCCTTTAAATAGTATTGGCTTTCCTATGGACTTAATGTGATCTTGGATCATGAAAGTAGAAATGAAGAGTCTTGAGCTTTAGCCAGTGCTTGTCCTTGACACCTTGAAGGGGTTCCACATCCTCTTGTCCTTTCCAGCGCCATTGTTGAACTTGTTTGAAATACACAAGATAGAAGCATTAGTCCAACAAGAGATATGTTGACATTAATTACCAAAGTCACCCAGGGAGCACTTGTGCTCTCAGTCTCCCCCTTTTTGGTAATTGATGACAACATACATCAAAGATTTAAGTAAATGATATGAAGAGTAATAGGTAAAGCTTTGGAAATACATGTAACACGCATAAGCTCCCCCTACATGTATGCAGTCATGTGAAGATAGAGTATACTAACATGTGAATGCATAATCATGATAGATGAAAGTGCAACTATCCCTGGGTGGTTTTGGTAATGATTAACAACATATAGCTCATTGAACTAATGCCATTTCAAGATAAATATTTCAGGAAAGTTCAATGATTGGCATGGCATAGATTAGGAATGTGGACCCCTCAAAATGCTAAGGACAAAAGATTGGCTCAAGCTCTAAAGTTCAAGACTCTACTTTTTCTATTTCAGTGATCCAAGATCACATTGAGTCTATAAGAAAGCCAATACTATTAAAATGGGATGAGGTGTTGCTTAATGGCTTGCTTGCTCAAAACGCTTAGTGATATGCTCCAAATCCCTTAACCACTTTCTCATATCCACATATGTCCCAACCCAAAAGTCAAACTCGGCCCCACCGATTTAATCTATCCGGCGCCACCGAGTTTATTTGACACAGCCACTGCCAGAAACCCTAGTCACTTCGGTCTCGCCGATAGGGATCTCGGTCTCACTGAGATGGGATTGCAAACTCTCTGTTTCCCTTTGTAACATTTCGGTCTAACCGAGATGAGCGATCGGTCCCACCGAGTCTGCAATGCAAACTCCCTATTTCCTTTTTGTAATGCTTCGGTCCCACCGAGACAAGTGAATCAGTCCCACCGAGTTTGCCTGACTAACTCCCTATTTTGCTTATTACCCGAGTTTGTGTAATCGGTCGAACCGAGATTACATTATGCCCTAACCCTAATGATATCGGTCCCACAGAGTTGACGTGTCGGTCCCACCGAAATGCCTAACAGTCACATTATGAACTAAATCGGTTCGACCGAGTTTTCTGATTCGGTCCCACCAAGTTTGGTGAATTGTGTGTAACGGTTAGATTTTGTGTGGAGGCTATATATACCCCTCCGCCCACTCCTCATTCATGGGGAAAGCCATCAGAACGTGCCTACACTTCCATCATTCATTTTCTAAGAGAGAACCACCTACTCATGTGTTGAGGCCAAGATATTCCAATCCAACCATATGAATCTTGATCTCTAGCCTTCCCCAAGTTGCTTTCCACTCAAATCATCTTTCCACCAAATCCAATCCTATGAGAGAGAGAGAGTTGAGTGTCGGGGAGACTATCATTTGAAGCACAAGAGCAAGGAGTTCATCAATAGCACACCATCTATTACCTTTTGGAGAGTGGTGTCTCCTAGATTGGTTAGGTGTCACTCGGGAGCCTCCGACAAGATTGTGGAGTTGAACCAAGGAGTTTGTAAGGGCAAGGAGATCGCCTACTTCATGAAGACCTACCCTAGTGAGGCAAGTCCTTCGTGTGCGATGGCCATGGTGGGATAGACAAGGTTGCTTCTTTGTGGACCCTTCATGGGTGGAGCCCTCCGTGGACTCGTGCAACCGTTACCCTTCGTGGGTTGAAGTCTCCATCAACGTGGATGTACGATAGCACCACCTATCGGAACCACGCCAAAAACATCTGTGTCTCCAATTGCGTTTGCATACTCCAATCCCATCCTTTTACTTTCTTGCAAGTTGCATGCTTTACTTTCCGCTGCTCATATACTCTTTGCATGCTTGCTTGAATTGTACTAAGATTGCTTGACTTGTGCTAAGTTGCTAAAATCTGCCAAGAACTAAAATTGGGAAAAGGTTAAGTTTTTATTTGGTCAAGTAGTCTAATCACCCCCCCCCCCTCTAGACATACTTTCGATCCTATAATTGCTATCAGAGCTTTGGTCTCCATTTGCCTTGATTTCCATAGCTTTTGGTGATCATAGCCTTGGTTTCACAACCTAGGAGAGTATGGCGTCTAGCGAGGGAAACTACCACCGTAGAGGTCCTTACTTTGATGATACTAATTTTGCTAGTTGGAAGCATAAGATGAAAATGCATATTCTTGGACAGAACCCCGCCGTTTGGGCTATTGTGTGTATTGGCTTGCAAGGTGAATTCTTCGATGGGAGAGAACCAAACCGTGAAGCTACCGCGAAAGAGTTGAAGATGCTGCAATACAACGCTCAAGCTTGTGATATCCTCTTCAACGGATTGTGCCCCGAAGAATTCAACAAAATCAGCCACCTTGAGAATGCAAAGGAAATTTGGGATACTTTGATTGATATGCACGAAGGTACCAACTCCGTCAAGGAATCCAAATTGGATGTGCTTCAAAGTCAACTTTATATGTTCAAAATGAAGGATGGTGAAGGTGTCGCTGAAATGTACTCTAGGCTTGCTCTCATCACAAATGAGATTGCCGGCTTAGGAAGTGAAGAGATGACCGATAAATTCATCATCAAGAAGATCCTAAAAGACTTGGATGGAAAATATGATACCGTGTGCACATTGATCCAAATGATGCCCAACTACAAAGATCTCAAGCCAACAGAAGTCATTAGAAGAATTGTTGCTCATGAGATGTCACTCAAGGATAAGGAAGAGCTTCACAACAAGCCGAGTGGTGCTTACAAAACCTCATGTGATGCTCCTACATCATCAAGTTAGAAACAAACCTTCAATGAGGAGTTGAGCCTAATGGTGAAAAACTTCAACAAGTTCTACAAGAGTAGAAGCAAGGAAAGAAGTTCCAAGTCAAGGTCCTACAATGACAAAAGATCTTCGAGTCGTGAACGTAATTGCTACAATTGTGGAAGACCCGGACACTACTCCAATGAGTGTACGACTCCTTACAAAAGGAGAGAAGGTTCTCCTAAAAGAAGAAGTAGAAGAGAAGAATCACCACCAAGAGAGAGAAGGAGTAGAGATGATCGCTATGAACGAAGAACCTCCCAGAGAAGCAAGGATTCGGAAAGGAAGGACAAATCATCAAAGAGCTACACAAAGCTAAGACATCAAGCTCATGTTGGTGAATGGGTATCCGGCTCCGACTTCGACCATCACTCCGAGAGAAGTTATCACTCCGACTCCGAATATACTCAGGATGAAGGTGTTGCCGGTCTAGCACTTGTGTCAACCAACTCCTACGACATATTTGACTCACCAAATGAAGGACTTGGAAGATGCTTCATGCATAAAGGCCCAAAGGTATCACACCCCGAGTATGTTGATTTCAATAGTGATGAAGATGACTTGTTAGGTGACAATGATTTACTTGTTGACAACTCTAGTGATGAATACTATGATGAAACGTCAATTAATCATGCTAATCAAGATAAAACGAATGACAATGATAAGGAGAAGATTGAGCGTATAACTAAAGAACTAAACACTCTTAAGTTATCTCATGAAACTACCTTGGAAGATCATCGAGAACTTTTAAAGACTCGTGAGAAGTTATGCTTTGAAAAGCTCAACCTTGAGCAAGAACATGAGTTTTTAAAGGCCATCAGTGATGATCTTCGCAAGAAAAGTTCTTCTTTCATTGCCAAGCGTTCACTCTTATCTACTTACATGCCTCAAGTAAAATCTAGCAACAAGAGTAAGAAAGATTCTTCTTCTAGTAGTAACAATAATCATGCTAAATCCAATGTTGTTGCTTCTAGTAGTTCTCTTGATTCCACTAATGATTCTCTTAGCCAAGTTACACTTGAGCAAGAAAATATCTTATTGAAGGGAATTATAGAGAAAGGTGTTTACAAGAGCCTTGCTGGAAGTAAGCAATTTGAGGAAATTGTACGCAAGCAAGGAAGGCACCGAAAGAATCAAGGTGTTGGTTTTGAACGAAAGTTCAATGCCAATGGAGTTGAGTGGGAAGAAAATTAATACCCCAAGACGAAGTTTGTTCCTCAACAAGAGAAGTATGATCCTACTTCTTTCCAAGGGACACAAGCTCAAGATGATCTTCCACCACAAGACCACAAGCAAAAAGGCAAGGACAAGCTTCAAGAGGAGATTGATGCATTTGAAGAAGCTCCCAAGGCCTTGGTCAAGTGGGTTCCCAAGACTACATCAAGTTCTACTTCATCAAGTTCTACTACAACCCCAAGGATTCGCATCAAGATGATGTGGATCCCAAATAAGAAGAACTAGAGAGTTCTTAAGGGTGACTCCGCCAACACACTTCACTCATATAATTTTGGCAAGGACAAGTGCAATCAACTTCCACATCTTGCACTAGTTTAAGGAGTCACAAGCCCTCTTGTTGGTAAGACAAGGGACAAGGTAACCTAATGCTTTGATGGACATCATCTTGTGTGTTCATCACTCTATGTCTATGGATATCCTTGTTTGTTCCTTGTGGGACTAACCCGTGTTATTGAAAGTGCAACTCACTCCAATGGATAGCTACGAAAGATCTACATCAACATTGAGCATCCACCTCTTCAACACCTACATGACGTCATCATCAACAAAACCCAAGGTTAGTTCATCCCTCTTAGGGGGGATATCACATCTAGGGGGAGCTTTACTCTAAGAATTGAGCTAAAGCAACTCTAATGGTGTGAACACAATAATGCTTTATGTAAAAGTGGTAACCCCACTTGTGCTTAAACGATGAGTATGACCTATGATCAAATGTTCTCATTTGACTCCTAAGTCAATATACTCATATATAGATGACCTAGTCATCGCCAATTGCTTGATAGATGCTAGAATAATTGTGCATGCTTTGCCACATATTTCATTTGCCATGTTATTGTGTGAGCATGTTGATTGCATATTTTACTCATTCGAGGACATCCACTTGTTGTTTTGATTGTTTGGATCTTTTTCTTTTGCCAAGTGGATGGACAAGAATGCCTAAGAACCTTCTCTAGGTATCTATGATTTTCTTGTCTCAAACGCTATTCATGCTACATCACAAAGTTTGACCAAGTCAGATTCGAACCACTCTGTGTGAGGAGCACTCGGAGTTCCCGATTCGTCATAGACTTAAACTTCCAAAACCTCTGTACTTTGTGATGCTCATCTACTCTACCTCATCTATAATCTATTCACAGGGCTTGATGTCAGTTGTTTCCAAGATGTCTGACCAAAGTGACAGCCAGAATAGATCTGAACAGCAAGAGCAGTTGAGTGAGGGCACTAGTCCCTCAAGCAGCTATGATGAGGGCAGCAGGAGCACACCTAGTAACTTGCCCAAGGCAGCCACTAGAGCAAGGAAGAAGAGAACCTCAGATTCTGAAGATGTGGATTATGTTGCAGCTGAGGATGAGGACATCTCAAAGAAGAGAGTGGTGAAGGAGTTTGGCACTGCTACATCCACTAAGCCTGGCATGAACAAGAAGGCACCTGCCAGGAGGATCCCAACCTCCAAGCCAAGAAATGTTGCCACAGGACAAACCGTGAAGTTCACAATTGAATCTGATGAAGAGGCAGCTGGTGATGACAAAAAGAAGAAGAGGGCAAGAACCACTACTGCTAAAGTTCTTGGAAAATCTACTATGGTGAGAGATCCAGCTGATGATGAAGAGGAAGAGGAAGAGGATGCTGCTCCAGCACCTAAGGCACAAAAGCTAATGGGAGATGGAATCAAGTTAGGGGCTGCTCCTAAGCCCAAACCTACTCCCAAAGATGCTGCTCCAGCCACCAAGTCTACACCCAAGAGGAGTACAAGAAACATCCCTGCTGAGGAGAAGAACAAGTCCCCAGTGCCTGAAGCTGAAGAAGAAGAAGCTGAAGCCCAAGTGCTAAGGAAGCTCAAACCAAAGATCCTAGACCATAATGACACACATCCTGTGGCAGAGGACATGAGCATCAGGAAGGATGCAGGTCTGAGACATTGGAGGAAAGGTGACCCATATGCTGTGAGGAGGGGAACTGTTGTGGATTACAGGTTCCACACTAAGGAACAACAAGACTTTTATGATACCATTCTGCTTGACAAGAAGCCAATAGTCTGTGATATGAGATGGGTTGACTGGACATATGATACGTCCATTTTGCATCATGCTTTTATATCAATATTTATTGCATTATGGGCTGTTATTACACATTATATCTCAATACTTATGGCTATTCTCTCTTATTTTACAAGGTTTACCATGAAGAGGGGGAATGTCGGCAGCTGGAATTCTGCTTGGAAAAGGAGCTAACATTGGAAACCTATTCTGCATTGCTCCAAAAATCCTGAAACTCCACGGAACTTATTTTTGGAATTAATAAGAATTATTGAGCGAAAGAAACACCAGAGGGGGCCCAAACCCTGGCCAGGAGGGTGGGGGGCGCGCCCACCCCTACTAGGCACGCCCCTGTCTCCTGGGCCCCCTGGTGGCCCTCCGGTGTCCATCTTCTGCTATATGAAGGCTTTTACCCTGAAAAAAAATCATGGGCAAGCTTACGGGACGAAACTCCACCGCCACGAGGCGGAACCAATCTAGAGCTCCGGCAGAGCTCTTCTGCCAGGGAAACTTCCCTCCGCGAGGGGGAAATCATCACCATCATCATCACCAACAATCCTCTCATCGGGAGGGGGTCAATCTCCATCAACATCTTCACCAGCACCATCTCCTCTCAAAACCCATCTCTTGTATCCAATCTTGTAACCAAACCACAAATTGGTACATTTGGTTTGCTAGTAGTGTTGATTACTCCTTGTGGTTGATGCTAATTGGTTTACTTGGTGGAAGATCATATGTTTGGATCCTTAATGCATATTATTACTCCTCTGATTATGAACATGAATATGCTTTGTGAGTAGTTACGTTTGTTCCTGAGGACATGGGTGAAGTCTTGCTATTAGTAGTCATGTGAATTTGGTATTCGTTCGATATTTTGATGAGATTTATGTTGTCTTTTCCTCTAGTGGTGTTATGTGAATGTCGACTACATGACACTTCACCATTATTTGGGCCTAGAGGAAGGCATTGGGAAGTAATAAGTAGATGATGGGTTGCTAGAGTGACAGAAGCTTAAACCCTAGTTTATGCGTTGCTTCGTAAGGGGCTAATTTGGATCCATATGTCTAATGTTGTGGTTAGGTTTACCTTAATACTTCTTTTGTAGTTGCGGATGCTTGCAATAGGGGTTAATCATAAGTGGGATGCTTGTCCAAGTAAGAGCAGTACCCAAGCACCGGTTCACCCACATATCAAATTATCAAAGTACCGAACGCGAATCATATGAGCATGATGAAAACTAGCTTGACAATAATTCCCATGTGTCCTCGGGAGCTCTTTTCTCATTATAAGAAATTTTCCAGGCTTGTCCTTTGCTACAAAAAGGATTGGGCCACCTTGATGCACCTTATTTACTTTTATTACTTGTTACTCATTACAATTTATCTTATCACAAAACTATCTGTTACCTACAATTTCAGTGCTTGCAGAGAAAACCTTACTGAAAACCGCTTATCATTTCCTTCTGCTCCTCATTGGGTTCGACACTCTTACTTATCAAAAGGACTACGATAGATCCCCTACACTTGTGGGTCATCAAGACTCTTTTCTGGTGGCCGTTGCCGGGGAGTGTAGCACTTTTGGTGAGTGGAACTTGGTAAGGAAACATTTATATAGTGTGCTGAAATTTTCTGTCACTTGTTACTATGGAAACTAATCCTTTGAGGGGCTTGTTAGGGTATCTTCACCCCGACCGGAAGAACAAAGAGTTGCTCCTCAACCTCTGAACCTCTGAAAATGTTTACTTTGAGATTCCTTCGGTATGATAGAGAAACGCTAGCTAATCCCTTTGCGGAGATGGAACATTGCATCCCAATTTACACCTTATCTTTGTGGATGAAGTTTGTGGATTATTTAAGCTTGCGGTATTCCCGATGATGTTATCAAAGGAAGGTCTTCCTTTATCTTTGAAGGAGATGCATTGACATGGTATAGGCTATGTGATGATACGGGATCTTGGAATTATAAATGATTGAAGTTGGAATTTCACGGAAGTTCTATCCTATGCATCTTGTTCATCGTGATCGTAATTACATATATAATTTTTGGCCTCGCGAAGGAGAAAGCATCGCTCAAGCTTGGGGGAGGCTTAAGTCAATGTTATATTCATGCCCCAATCATGAGCTCTCCAGAAAAATGATTATTCAAAATTTTTATGCTCGACTTTCTCCTAATGATCGCAACATGCTCGATACTTCTGTCTTTGGTTCTTATATCTTTGAAGACTATTGAATTCAAATGGGACTTATTGGAAAGAATTAAACGCAACTCTGAAGATTGGGGTTCCGACGATGGTAAGGAGTCAGGTATGACACCTAAGTTTGATTGCGTTAAATCTTTTATGGATACCAATGCTTTTCGTGGATTTAGCGCTAAGTATGGACTTGACTCTGGGATAGCAGCTTCTTTCTGTGAATCTTTTGCTACTCACATTGATCTCCCTAAGGATAAGTGGTTTAAATATAATCCTCCCGTTGAAGTAAAAAGTAGTTGCACCTATTACAGTAGAAGAAAATACTGTCACTTATAGTGATCCTATTGTTCCTACTACTTATGTTGAGAAACCTCCTTTTCTTGTTAGGATAAAGGATCATGCTAAAACTTTGACTGTTGTTCACAAGAGTAATACTAGGACTTATACACCTCCTGAGCAAATCAAAGTTGAACCTAGTATTGCTATGGTTAAAGATCTCTTGGATGATGATTTAGATGGGCATGTTATTTATTTCTGTGGTGAGACTGCTAATATTGTTAAACCAGATGCTAAGATACATAGACCTGTGGTGGGCATGCCTGTTATTTCTGTTAAAATAGGAGATCATTGTTATCATGGCTTATGTGACATGGGTGCTAGTGCTAGTGCAATACCCTATGACTTAAATAAAGAAATTATGCATGATATTGCACCTACTGAAATAGAAGATATTGATGTTACTTTTAAGCTTGCCAATAGGGATACCATTAAGCCAGTTAGGATTGTTAGAGATGTTGAAGTCTTGTGTGGGAAGGTTAAATATCCTATTGATTTTCTTGTTCTTGGTTCCCCACAAGATGACTTTTGTCCCATTATTTTTGGTAGACCCTTCTTGAATACTGTTAATGCTAAGATTGATTGTGAAAAGGATACTGTTACAATTGGCTTAGAGGGTATGTCTCATGAGTTTAATTTTGCTAAGTTTCATAGACAACCTCGTGATAGAGAATCACCTAGTAAGGATGAGATTATTGGTCTTGCTTCTATTGCCGTGCCTCCTACTGATCCGTTAGAACAATATTTGCTTGACCATGAAAGTGATATGTTTATGAAGGAAAGAAGGGAAATAGATGAAGTGTTCCTTCATCAGGAACCTATTCTGAAACACAACCTTCCCGTTGAAATTCTTGGGGATCCCCCTCCACCCAAGGGTGATCCCGTGTTTGAACTCAAACCATTACCTGATAATCTTAAGTATGCCTACCTTGATGAAAAGAAAATATATCCTGTTATTATTAGTGCTAACCTTTCAGAGCAAGAAGAAGAAATGATGAGGACATCAATACCATGGTTACACCCACATCCCTTGCTGCTATCCATACTGGACCAATTACTAAAGCTCGCGCATGCCAATTAAATTACTAGGCACTTTCGTTTCTTGGTAATGATTCTAATGTTCATGAGAATATGATGCTGCCTAAATTGGATACATTTGTTTTGCTTACAAATGAAGGGCCTAGCTTGGAGAAGGATGAACATTGGAGCAACAACAAGCATGGAGATGATGGCATGCGCTAGGGGAACAAGAACGGAGTTACAAGTGATGATTTCAGGACGTTGAAGCCACCATAATGAGTGGATGAAGCCTTGGACGAAATATAAAAGATGCTACTTCATAAATTTCGTCTAGAGGCTATTTTAGGTGATGCGTCACCTTATTATTGGGCCAGGCCCATGTAATTTTGAAATACTTGAGTATAGGCTGTTTTTAGAGTCCGTATGTGTGGGGAAACAAGAGATAGGGTTGGTTTCGGACCCCTTCCCCAAGGGCCACGAAATTCCCCCCTCTTCCTCCATATATACAGCCCTTAGGGCGTCGTTTAGACTTTGGGTTTTGTTTAGATTAAAGTTCGCCATAGCTGCAACTTCGCGTACTTCGTTTGTGTTCAACGACCAAACAAAGGCGTCATAGAACCCCACCTTGATCAATAAAGCTTTCATCTTATATTCGCAATATCCAGATTGCAATCTCAGTTTCTTGCTTGTTCTTTGTTTGCTCGCAGGAAACAGACCCTCGTGGTCAGGTTGATCATGCTCCGGTGTGGTCAATAACCTCTCGGAGTTGGTTTAGCGATTACTAAGGCGCGACATCCTTGCACGTTCGTAGTCGGATC
The DNA here is from genome assembly GCA_021437245.1 of Aegilops speltoides. Lineage (NCBI taxonomy): Eukaryota > Viridiplantae > Streptophyta > Magnoliopsida > Poales > Poaceae > Aegilops > Aegilops speltoides. Next base: position 204,066,354 of record CM038145.1, on the reverse strand, counting down.
GTCAAAGTCGACTTCCACCAAAGCGATATCCAACATCTCATTGAAAGACGGGACACCTTTGCCTCTATCAAGTGGTATCAGATTTCCAGGTTGCTCGGTGAGATTTTATAGTTTTTCGTAGTTTAGATCGAGTCTGTTCTTCATACCTATAGTCCACGAAAAATCCAAAAAAAATTAGGGTTAGTTCATCCCATCCGAACCAATCTGAGCCTTTGCATAATCTTTTCTGTATTTGCTTTGTTGAATTTGCGGCTGCATCGTCGTGTCAAGTTGCTGGTCTTAGCGTCTAGTCCTTTAGAGTTTGAGTTACATTCACGAGTTGTCACGTCGCCGCTGCCATATATCACCACCGCATCATCATCGTCGTTGCTGCCATATACCACCACCACATATTCACCGCCAATCCGAGTCCATATCGCCACCACATATCCGCCGCCATCACGCCAATCCGAGTCCACCGCAACATATATCCGCCACCATCCGAAGTTCCACAGATTCACCTCCGCCACCATCCGAGTTCCACAGGCTTCATCTCTGCCAGCAGGTCCTATTCCAAGTCCAGTATTTTGTTACTCTGTTTTGGATTTCCAGATCACGCCATACTCCGAGTCGTGACAGAGAAGGACTCCCCAACTTCCGTGCTACCCGCAGTAGAGAAATAGTTCCAAACTCAAAAAAATAATAACTAAGTCTGGAAAATTCTGGCTAGGCAGTTTTTAGACCATTTGTAGAATTTTTCGAAAAAAATTATTGCGTTGCAAAAAAAAAGAGAAAAAAAAGTGCAAAAAAAGGAAAAAAGAGATTTTTTTTTTCTGAGTGTGCTCCTCCCTTGTTTACGTGCCGCGTCGTGATTTTGTTGGTGTTCTAGGCTCGCGTCTCTAGCACAGTCTAGCCTAGGACCAGCCAAGATCACGTCGTTGGCGTTTATTCAACTTTGCATCTCTGAATTGATTATTCTTGACCCTTTTGCTACCATATTATAAGCCTTCCCAGCTCCACATACATCTCGTCGTGCGTTTGACTCTCCCCGTAATCGCTCTATCCAAGCTTTGAGAGTTTTGACTACAACGGTTGCCGATCACCACCTGCTGCTGGGTAAGAACTGGTAAGAATTTGAGATTTGCTTGATAGATTTGTGACACCCCACCACCACCATATTCCAATAGTCTGTAGGATCATATTCTTGTCTGTTTCTATTGCTGCTAACTATGGCAGGAACACAAGTCGACGAGATTGACTGGGAGACCATGACGAACAAGGAGCTTCATGATAAGTTTCATCAAATGTTGGGTCAACAGGTGGAAGACGTGATGGCCAGCTTTGGAAAGGCAATGGAGAAGATGGATGACATTGAGAAGTCAATTGACACCAAGTTGGACGCCAAGTTTTATGAATTAATCAAACGTCTACCACAACCAGCTCTATGCCGCGATACAGTAGGGCGAGCACAGTGTGTTCCTATTGAGCCAGGACAAAATTCTGGTGCCACTGCTACTGTTGTTGGTGCTTCAGAGCTCCTGCATTATCTGCAGAGGTGGAGGACTATTACGAGGATGAGGTTGATCAAAATCGAAACTACGTGCAGCCACCAAACCACCACCAAAGCAGTCGACCTCGGTATATATTCGCAACAAAGAGCTGCACCACCACCTCGGTGCGAGATAATGATCATATTCGGCTGAAATGAATATTCCACCATTTGAGGGTAGATATGTTCACGATATATATCTTACTTGGGAGTTAGAAATTGAACAACGTTTTACATGTTTACAATATCCCGGGAGAGACGGGTTCTTCTTCTTTGTTTGTGCTTTCACTAGTTTTGCATGTGTATGGTGGTGCGAACATTGTAGATTATATCCTATTCCAACTACTTGGGCTGCTTTGAAAACTGCTATGCATACTCGTTGGGTTCCACCATATTATCAACGTGAATTGCTTCAAAAATTGTAGCGTTTAAGACAAGGAAAAAATTATGTAGAAGAATATTATCAGGAATTACAAACTGGCATGATTGTGGTATTGTTGAGGAGAATGAAGCTATGCTTGCATGTTTTATGGGTGGATTAACTAGAGAGATTCATACCATTCTAGAGTATAAGGAGTATACTAATATCACTCGTTTATTCCATCTTGCTTGTAAAGCTGAACGTGAAGTGCAGGATCGACAAGCATTGGCGCGACCTAACTTTTCTGCAGGTCGACTTTCATCATGGACACCGCGTGCATCCTCTACTTCCTTTGCACCAAGACCTCCATCATTTGCTACCTCCAGCCGTGATACAAGAAAGCGAGCACAACCACCACTATCGCCAAGAGCGCACTGCCGGGCCTGCACAGAGCTCTTCTTCGTCCATGGCATCAACAGGCACACAAGTGATATTATTTGTCGTCGTTGTAAGGGAAGAGGACATTATCGCGAGAATGCAAATCTCAGCGTGTGATGATTTCTCCGAGGATGGTGGGTATGAGTCTGCTAGTGACTATGATGAGGAGACTTTAGCCCTTATTACAAGTGAAGAACACGGTGGAGATGATTACGATCATGAGGCGCAATACATGGCTCTCAAGATCTTGTGGTATGAATGTTTAGTTGCTCAACGTGTTTTGAGTGTGCAGGTTACACAAGTGAGCAAAATCAGAGGCATAATTTGTTCCATACAAAGGAGTTGTGAAGGAACGTTACGTGCGCGTCATCATAGATGGAGGGAGCTGCAACAACTTGGCTAGCATGGAGATGGTGGAGAAGCTATCTCTCACCACAAGACCACATCCACATCCTTACTACATCCAATGGTTCAACAACAGCGGCAAGGTTAAGGTAACACGTCTTTGTTAGTGTGCATTTTAGTATCTCTACATATGCTGATTATGTTGATTGTGATGTGGTACCTATGCAAGCATGTTCCTATTACTTGGTCGACCATGGCAATTTGATAAAAATTACAGACACCATGGTAGAAACAATCAGTATACTCTTGTTCATAAGGATAGAAATATTACTTTGCTTCCTATGACTCCTGAGTCCGTTTTCAAAGATGATATTAATAGAGCTAATAAAGCAAAATAGGAGAAAAATAACAGTGAAAATCAGATTGTGGCAAAAGAATTTGAGCAACAAATGAAGCCTAATAGTAAACCATCTAGTGTTGCTTCTGAAATTAAATTGAAAAGTGCATGTTTACTTGCCACTAAATCTGATATTGATGAGCTAGATTTTAGCAAATCTGTTTGCTATGCTTTTGTGTGCAAAGAGGCATTATTTTCATTCGAGGACGTGCCTTCCTCTTTGCCTCCTGCTGTCACTAACATTTTGCAGGAGTTCGGCGACGTCTTTCCACAAGGCGTGCCACCGGATTACCGCCTATTCGAGGATTGAGCATCGATTGACTTAATTCCTGGTGCTTCACCGCCAAACCGTCGCCATACCGTACCAATCCGGAGGAGACGAAGGAGATTATCGTCAAGTACAAGAGCTTCTCGACAAAGGTTATATACGTAAATCCCTTAGTCCTTGTGCTGTTCCTATTATTCTAGTGCCGAAAAAGGATGGTACATCACGTATGTGTGTTGATTGTAGAGGCATTAATAATATTATTATTCATTATCGTCATCCTATTCCTAGGCTAGATGATATGCTTGATGAATTGAGTGGCTCTACAATATTCTCCAAAGTTGATTTGTGTAGTGGATACCATCAAATTCGTATGAAATTGGGGGATGAATGGAAAACAACATTTAAAACTAAGTTTGGATTATATGAGTGGTTAGTCATGCCTTTTGGGTTAACTAATGCACCTAGTACTTTCATGAGATTAATGAATGGAGTTTTACGTGCTTTCATTGGACGATTTGTGGTAGTTTACTTTGATGACATATTGATTTATAGCAGATCTTTGGAGGAACATTTGGAACATTTACGTGCTGTTTTTATTGCTCGACGTGATGCACGTTTGTTTTGTAACCTTGGGAAGTGCACCTTTTGCACCGACCGAGTGTCTTTTCTTGGCTATGTTGTTACCCCACAGGGAATTGAAGTTGATAAAGCCAAGATTGAAGCTATTGAGAGTTGACCGCAGCCCAAAACGGTCACACAAGTGAGGAGTTTTCTTGGCCTCGCTGGATTCTATAGGCGTTTTGTGAGAGATTTCAGCACCATTGTTGCACCTCTCAATGAGCTTACAAAGAAGGATGTGCCTTTTGTTTGGGGTACCGCACAGGAAGAAGCCTTCACGGTGTTGAAAGATAAGTTGACACATGCTCCTTTACTCCAACTTCCTGATTTTAATAAGACTTTTGAGCTTGAATGTGATGCTAGCGGAATTGGATTAGGAGGTGTCTTATTACAAGATGGCAAACCTGTTGCATACTTTTCTGAAAAATTGAGTCGGCCTAGTCTGAATTATTCTACTTATGATAAAGAATTATATGCTCTTGTTCGGACTTTAGAAACATGGCAACATTATTTATGGCCCAAAGAATTTGTTATACATTCTATCATGAATCTTTGAAACATATTAAAAGTCAAGCTAAACTGAATCGTAGACATGCTAAATTGGTTGAATTCATTGAGACTTTCCCTTATGTCATTAAACACAAGAAGGGTAAAGAAAATGTTATTGTTGATGCATTGTCTCGTCGCTATACTATGCTTTCACAACTTGACTTCAAAATATTTGGTTTGGAGACCATCAAAGATCAATATGTGCATGATGCTGATTTTAAAGATGTATTGCAGAATTGTAAAGAAGGAACAACTTGGAACAAGTTCGTTGTTAATGATGGATTTGTGTTCCGTGCTAACAAGCTATGCATTCCAGCTAGCTCCGTTCGTCTTTTGTTGTTGCAGGAGGTGCATGGAGGAGGACTAATGGGACACTTTGGCGTAAAGAAGGCGGAGGACGTACTTGCTACACATTTCTTTTGGCCAAAGATGAGACGAGATGTTGAACGCTTTGTTGCTCGCTGCACTACATGTCAAAAAGCTAAGTCACGACTCAATCCTTATGGTTTATATATGCCTTTGCCTGTACCTAGTGTTCCTTGGGAGGATATATCTATGGACTTTGTTTTAGGTTTACCTCGAACAAAGAAGGGGAGGGATAGCATATTTGTTGTCGTGGATAGATTCTCGAAAATGGCACACTTTATACCATGTCATAAAAGCGATGATGTTGTTAATGTTGCTGATTTGTTCTTTCGTGAAATTATTCGCTTGCATGGTGTGCCAAATACTATTGTTTCAGATCGTGATACTAAATTTCTTAGCCACTTTTGGAGATGTTTATGGGCTAAGTTGGGGACTAAACTACTTTTTAGTACTACTTGTCACCCCCAAACTGATGGACAAACTGAAGTAGTCAATAGAACATTGTCTACTATGCTTAGGGCTGTTTTGAAGAATAATAAGAAAATGTGGGAGGAATGCTTGCCTCATATTGAATTTGCTTATAATCGTTCATTGCATTCTACTACTAAGATGTGCCCTTTTGAAATTGTGTATGGTTTCCTACCTCGTGCACCTATTGATTTGTTGCCTCTTCCATCTTCGGAGAAGGTTAATTTTGATGCTAAACAACGTGCTAAATTGATTTTAAAAATGCATCAGTTAACTAAGGAAAACATTGAGCGTATGTGTAGGATCGTTGAAGGCAAGAGTGTCTAGAGGGGGGGTGATTAGACTACTCGACAAGATAAAAAATATGCCTTTTGATTTGAACAAGTTTTTAGCAAGTTCACAATGAAGATCAAGGCAAGCATCATGCATTCAAGTCGAGCAACAAGCTACACATGCAATTCTAGAGTATGAGCAGCGGAAAGTAAATTGCACATATAGAAAAGGAGGGGTTGAGAAGAGCAAACGCAATTTGTAGACACGGAGATTTTTCTCGTGGTTCTGATAGGTGGTGCTATCGTCAATCCACGTTGATGGAGACTTCAACCCACGGAGGGTAACGGCTGCGAGAGTCCACGTAGGGCTCCACCCACGAAGGGTCCACGAAGAAGCAACCTTGTCTATGCCATCATGGCCTCGTCCACGGAGGACTAGCCTTACTCGGGGTAGATCTTCACGAAGTAGGCGATCTCCTTGCCCTTACAAACTTCTTGGTTCAACTCCACATCTTGACGGAGGCTCCCAAGCGACACCTAACCAATCTAGGAGGCACCACCCTCCAAAAGGTAATAGATGGTGTTGGTGATGATGAACTCCTTGCTCTTGTGCTTCAAATGATAATCTCCCCAACACTCAACTCTCCTCACTGATTTGGCTGTGGTGGAGGTAGGGATTGAGTGGAAAGCAACTTGGGAAGGCTAGAAATCAAGTCTCATATGATGGGAGTGGAGCAACTTGATCTCAACACAAGGGTAGGTAGTTTTCTTCTCGAAATGTAAGGTAGGAGTGGTAGTTCTTTCGATGGCTCTCTCCACGAATGAAGAGGAGGTGGAGGGTATTTATAGCCTCCACACAAAATCCAACTGTTACACACATTTGACCAATCTCGGTCGGACCGAAGTTGACAACTCGGTGAGACCGAAAGTTCAAATCTTGTGAGCGTTGGGATTTTCGATGGGACCGAAAATACAATCTCGGTTAGTCCGATTCTTCCAAAGTCTAGGGTTTGCCAATCTCGGTGGGACCGACTTTCTCATCTCGGTGACACCGATTTGAGTCTGAAGGTTCTGAAGCTTGGCAACACCAATTTCGAATGACCGAGTTTGGAATCGGAAAATCCGAGATTCTTAGGGTTTGGGTATATGGTGAGGTGGTTCATCTCGGTGTGGTGAGTTTATGGAATCGGTGGGACCGAGATTACTTATGGGTTTATGTTGGAATGAAAGATTGCGATAGTTTGAGAGATAAATCACTAAGCACTTTGAGCAACCAGATCATCATCATAACCTCATCCCCTTTTAATAGTATTGGCTTTCCTATGGACTCAATGTGATCTTGGATCACTAAAATAAATGAAGTCTTGAGCTTTTGCCAATCCTTTCCTTAGCATCCTAGGGGTCCACCTTTCAAGTCCTTTTGCCATTCCAGAGTGATTGACTTTCCTGAAACATACTTGTTAAAAGCATTAGTCCAACCACAAAGTATGTTGTCATTAATTACCAAAACCACCTAGGGAGCAAATGTGCTTTCAATCTCCCCCTTTTTGGTAATTGATGGCAACACACAAAATAAGATATCAAAGCTTACTGAAAGAAAGACAGGATAATCATTAAAGCTTTGACAGACATGTAGTACACAGGCTCCCCCTATAAGTGTGCAAGATTTTAGATTTTGGTTTTGGACTACCACAAGCACACAAGAGAGAAAAGCCAGATGTGCTACATGCAGCTTGGCTATATGCATCAGAGCAGATGAGGATAAGTGAGTGATGATGCATATGTGCATGGTGATTTCCTGCAAACAAGTATTCACAAGCAAGTCACCATCATGCACATTCTGCAAGATGCATATACTTACCTTGGAGTTCCTTGGTATTGTACCTGAAGAAATAAGCTTGAGAAAACAAGGTTAGATAACACAAGAGTATTCCTTCAACCAACAGCAAGAACATCAAGAGTACCAAGCCAGGGATGACATGTATAAAGAGTGTCTCATGTTGAGCACTAGCTTGAATCAGCAAACATGTCTCCCAAGACTAAAAGATTTTCAATGAGCTCTGAGGGATTTTGCTTTTCATAAGATACCAATTGTGCTTTTCAGAAGATACCAATTGTGAGAGTAAGAGAAGCAAAAATCAAAAGAATAATGCCAAATGTAATATCCAATATGGGACATGGCAAAGCTTTGATGTGATCCTTTCCCCCTTAAGGTAAGATTGTTTTTCTTCCTTATCCTCCAATCTCCCCTTAGCTCCCCCTAAATCTTCTCCCCCTTTGACATCAAGTGCCGAAAAGGACGAGAAACTAGGAAGTACAGGAAAGATGGAAGGAAAGAAGTGGGATCCTTAAGAATCACAACTGAGCAAATTAAGAATAAACCATTTAGTTGAGCTGCAGAAGATGATATCCTGGTGAATGTAAATCGGTGGCACCGAATTGAGATGGATCGGTGAGTCCGAAAGTCAGAGACTTAGGGCAGATCCTTTTTCGGTCAGACCGAAGTGATCAAATCGGTGACGCCGAATTTAATTCCAAGGAAATTTAGAAATAACTCAGCTCACATTGCAAGGAATGTTTCAAAAGATTTGCAATGAATTTGTAAATGATTTTCAGGGAATTGATCAGAGCCAAAAAGATATTCATAAAAAATAGAAGTAAAAAGATTGCTAGATGAAGTTTTTATCAAAAGAGACAATAGTATACTCCAAAACATATGTACTCCATCTAGACAGGGGTCGGCGACTAGGTCACCTATGTTTGAGTATATTGACTTAGGAGTCAAATGAGAACATTTGATCATAGGTCATACTCATCGTTTAAGCTCAAAATGGGGTTGCCATTTTTCGATTAAGCATTTGATGTGATCACATCTTTTGAAGCTGCTTGTACTCATGTCTTTGAGCAAAGCTCCTTCAAGATGTGAAAAACATACCTTGGGCTTGTTGTTGCTTGTGCTCATGTAGGTGAACTTGATGTAGATGCTCATAGAATGTGAAGTTGGAGCACCATTTCCAATTGTATAGTTCATCTTCCTACATGGGTTAGGCAAGCAAGGAAATACTCAAGAGTATCCAAGATGACATGAGTGAAGTACTAGAAGTATATGATGTCAAAAGGATATGTGGAATTTGTTCCTTGAACTCAACATCCCAAAGAGCTAGATACTTGGTCAATGACAAGATTACTCATGATTTGAGTGTGTGGTAATCTTGTGGAATGTAGACCATCCAAGTACCTGCAAGGAGTTAGATGCAATACAAGGGGGGGCAAGTGTGTCCAAGATATATGATCATCGTCATAAGAGAAATATCAAGGATTAGTCAATTTGGCTCATGCCTTGCATGCATCAATGGAGTTTTCACTCCAAGTTTGAAGCATCAATGATGTTCAACTCACTCCTTAAGCGACAAAACACTTTCTCATCAAGTGGTTTTGTGAAGATATCTGCAAGCTGTTTGTCGATCTGAACATGTTTAAGATCAATGTCTCCCTTAGCAATGTGATCACGAATAAAATGATGACGAACTTCAATGTGTTTCGTTGCGAGAGTGTTGCACGGATTGTGTCCAATCTTAATTGCACTCTCATTGTCACAAAGCAAAGGAACATGTCTTGCATGTATCCCATAATCCTTAAGCGTTTGTGTCATCCATAGTAACTGAGCACAACACGAACCAGCAGCAATATACTCTGCTTCAGCAGTAGATAAAGATACCGAATTTTGTTTCTTGGATGACCAAGATACAAGAGATCGACCGAGGAATTGACACGTACCCGAAGTTGACTTTCTATCAATCTTGTCTCCGGCATAGTCCGAGTCGGAATAGCCAACAAGATCGAAAGAGGCCCTCTTAGGATACCAAATGCCAAAGTTAGGTGTACGTATCAGATATCTCACAATTCTTTTAACAGCTTTAAGATGACATTCTTTAGGGGCTGCTTGATATCGAGCACACATGCATACACTCAACATTATGTCAGGACGAGAAGCACAGAGATATAGTAGAGAACCAATCATGGATCGATAAACTTTTTGATCAACAGGTTCTCCATCTTTAGTCAAGTCATTATGTCCACTAGTAGGCATGGGGGTTTTCATACCTTTGCTCTCTTGCATGTTGAACTTCTTGAAGAGATCCTTAGTGTACTTTGTTTGTGAGACAAAAGTACCTTCCTTAGATTGCTTGATTTGCAACCCAAGGAAAAACTTGAGTTCACTCATCATGGACATCTCATACTTCTCCGACATAAGCTTTCCAAACTTCTCACTAAAATGAGGGTTAGTTGAACCAAAGATAATATCATCAACATATATTTGGCACACAAATAGTTCACCGTCAACCCTTTTTGTGAATAGCGTTGAGTCGATTTTACCAATCTCAAATCCTTTTTCAAGAAGAAAGCTAGTCAAGCATTTGTACCAAGCTCTAGGAGCTTGTTTAAGACCATAAAGAGCTTTGTGCAACTTGTAAACATGATTAGGTTTCTTAGGATTCACAAATCCGGGAGGTTGTTTCACATATACTTCCTCCTCAATTTCGCCATTTAGAAAAGCACTTTTAATGTCCATTTGATAGAGAGTAATGTCATGGTGATTGGCATAAGCAAGAAGAATTCGAATGGACTCAAGTCTAGCAACGGGGGCATAGGTCTCACCATAGTCCATACCTTCGACTTGTGTGTAACCTTGAGCTACGAGGCGAGCCTTGTTGCGATGACTTGACCATCTTCATCTTGCTTGTTCCGAAACACCCATTTGGTTCCAATGACGTTTTGGTCATCATTGGGCTTCTCTACCAAAGTCCAAACGTTGTTCCTCTCGAAGTTGTGTAGCTCTTCGTGCATAGCGTTCACCCAATCCGGGTCTTCAAGCGCTTCTTCTACCTTCATAGGTTCAAGACTAGAGATAAATGAGTAGTGCTCACAAAAGTTAGCTAAACGAGTTTTAGAGCGAGTGATTCTCCGGTCGATGTCATTCATCATTTGGTCCACGGATGGTCCTTCTTGACTCTTGCTCGAACTCGGGATAGCTTTTGTCGTGGTCGTGGCTGAGCTTCCTCATCATCCTCATCATCTTCTTCATCATTGTTGTTGGTGTTGTCTTGAGGTGGTGGAGAAGGAGGTTGTGGTGGATCTTCTTGTCGCACTTCCTCATCTTGGTGAGTTCCACTTGTGGAGGCCTCCATGTTGCCTTGAGGTTCATCTCTTCGTGAGGTAGGGGGCTCCACATATGTAGATGAGGTACTCTCCTTCACTTCCATGGGACGAATCTTTCCAATGGATAAATCTTGAATGGCTTCTGATGGGTCCTTGTCTCCTACATCAATAGGCATTTGCTCTACTTATGAGCCATTAGATTCATCAAACTTCACGTCTCACCGTCTCTTCAACCTTTCGGGTGAAATTATTGTAGACACGGTAGGTGTGAGAGTTTGATCCATAACCAAGGAAAAAGCCTTCATGAGTTTTAGGAGCAAATTTAGACCGACGATGCTTATCAAGGATATAGCATTTTGAACCAAAGACACGAAAATATCCCACTTGGGGTTTGTTACCGGTAAGGAGCTCGTATGAAGTCTTGCCGAGGAGCTTGTGAAGATAAAGTCTGTTGATAGCATGACAAGTCTGTCTCGACGGCTTCACCCCGTAAGTGTTTCGTGTCTTGTATTCGTCTAGCATTGTTCTAGCCATCTCAATGAGCGTTCGATTCTTCCTCTCAACAACTCCATTTTGTTGAGGTGTGTACGTAGTCGAGAACTCATGTAGAATCCTTCTTCGTCAAGAAAACAGTCCACATGGGCGTTCTTGAACTCCGTTCCGTTGTCACTTGAACTTTCTTGATCTTCACCTCGAATTGATTTTGGGCTTTTCTTGCAAAGGTTTTGAAGATTTTCGAACCTGCGATTTGTCATCGAGGAAAAATACCCACGTAAATCTGGAAAATCATCAACAATAACTAGACCAAAGGAGTTACCACCAAGGCTTTTGTAAGCATTGGGACCGAAGAGATCCATATGAAGAAGCTCAAGCGGTCTCCTTGTGGTCATGATGTTCTTCACGGGATGACTTCCACCTACTTGTTTTCCTGCTTGACATGCACTACAGAGTCTATCTTTGTCAAAGAAAACATCTTTAACACCAAGAATGTGATCACCTTTGATTAGCTTATCTAGATTACGCATACCAACATGTCCAAGCCTTCTATGCCATAACCAACCTTTAGCAGATTTAGCAATGAAGCAAGTTCTAGGTTGGGCTTTCTTAGTGAAATCAACGACATATAGGTCACCTCTCACGAATGCCGGTAAATACCATGTTATGATTGTCACGACGAAAAACTTGGCAATCTACTTGATGAATAGCACATTGAATCCAAAGTCAGCTAATCTAGACACGGAAAGCAAATTATATCCAAGTGATTCAACAAGCATGACATTTTTAATGGAGCTATCATGAGATATGGCCACCTTACCAAGGCCAAGTACCTTACCCTTGGAGTTGTCTCCAAAAGTCACATACTTGCGTGGACCATCGTTCTTTGCAAGCTCTCGAAACATGTCTTCATCTCCGGTCATGTGATCGGTGCATCCACTATCAAGAATCCACTCTTTTCCACCGGATATGTAGTCTCTCAGATTTGCCATAAGATTGAGACTCTTCATGATCTTGTCTAGCTCGGTGTCCGAATCGGAGTAATCATCATCCTGCTCATGCTCATCATCATATTGACCCATAGACAATTCATCATCAATACCTAGGTCAATGTGACAACGACTTGCATCAGTTTTGTCAGAGTGACGATAATCATCGGAATGCAATACAAGAGCATTTCTAATTCGAACATTGATAAAACCAGGATCACCCTTCTTTTTCATAAGATCACGAAGCTCAAAGAAGCATTTATCAAAGTTGGGATCTTTGGGGCGCATCATATCAAATTCAACAGTCTTGTATAGAATTTCATCAAGACCTCTCAAAGAGAAGTCCGGATAAAGTTCTTCCAAGAACTTCCACATAGCATAGGCGCACTCAAAGTTTGTGACAAGCTCAAGCAAGTTATCAGGCAAACCTCTAATGATAAGATTGACAGTTCTAAGGTTGCGAAGCAAATCAAGCTCTTCATCTATAGTGGGATGCAAGGGGTCAAGTGGTGGTACATATGGGGTTTCAACATATTTGCGCAAGTTGTACATCTTAAAGATAGCAAGCATTTCAATCCTCCACGAGTTATAGGACACTCCATCAAGAATAGGCACTCTATGACTAACACTCCCAAACGTAGACACGTCCATCTTCCTCCAATGGTGTGCAAACCAAAGCAATGGAGACCTAGAGCTCTGATACCAATTGTAGGATCGTTGAAGGCAAGAGTGTCTAGAGGGGGGGTGATTAGACTACTCGACAAGATAAAAAATATGCCTTTTGATTTGAACAAGTTTTTAGCAAGTTCACAATGAAGATCAAGGCAAGCATCATGCATTCAAGTCGAGCAACAAGCTACACATGCAATTCTAGAGTATGAGCAGCGGAAAGTAAATTGCACATATAGAAAAGGAGGGGTTGAGAAGAGCAAACGCAATTTGTAGACACGGAGATTTTTCTCGTGGTTCTGATAGGTGGTGCTATCGTCAATCCACGTTGATGGAGACTTCAACCCACGGAGGGTAACGGCTGCGAGAGTCCACGTGGGCTCCACCCACGAAGGGTCCACGAAGAAGCAACCTTGTCTATGCCATCATGGCCTCGTCCACGGAGGACTAGCCTTACTCGGGGTAGATCTTCACGAGTAGGCGATCTCCTTGCCCTTACAAACTTCTTGGTTCAACTCCACATCTTGACGGAGGCTCCCAAGCGACACCTAACCAATCTAGGAGGCACCACCCTCCAAAAGGTAATAGATGGTGTTGGTGATGATGAACTCCTTGCTCTTGTGCTTCAAATGATAATCTCCCCAACACTCAACTCTCCTCACTGATTTGGCTGTGGTGGAGGTAGGGATTGAGTGGAAAGCAACTTGGGAAGGCTAGAAATCAAGTCTCATATGATGGGAGTGGAGCAACTTGATCTCAACACAAGGGTAGGTAGTTTTCTTCTCGAAATGTAAGGTAGGAGTGGTAGTTCTTTACGATGGCTCTCTCCACGAATGAAGAGGAGGTGGAGGGTATTTATAGCCTCCACACAAAATCCAACTGTTACACACATTTGACCAATCTCGGTCGGACCGAAGTTGACAACTCGGTGAGACCGAAAGTTCAAATCTTGTGAGCGTTGGGATTTTCAGTGGGACCGAAAATACAATCTCGGTTAGTCCGATTCTTCCAAAGTCTAGGGTTTGCCAATCTCGGTGGGACCGACTTTCTCATCTCGGTGACACCGATTTGAGTCTGAAGGTTCTGAAGCTTGGCAACACCAATTTCGAATGACCGAGTTTGGAATCGGAAAATCCGAGATTCTTAGGGTTTGGGTATATGGTGAGGTGGTTCATCTCGGTGTGGTGAGTTTATGGAATCGGTGGGACCGAGATTACTTATGGGTTTATGTTGGAATGAAAGATTGCTGATAGTTTGAGAGATAAATCACTAAGCACTTTGAGCAACCAGATCATCATCATAACCTCATCCCCTTTTAATAGTATTGGCTTTCCTATGGACTCAATGTGATCTTGGATCACTAAAATAAATGAAGTCTTGAGCTTTTGCCAATCCTTTCCTTAGCATCCTAGGGGTCCACCTTTCAAGTCCTTTTGCCATTCCAGAGTGATTGACTTTCCTTAAACATACTTGTTAAAAGCATTAGTCCAACCACAAAGTATGTTGTCATTAATTACCAAAACCACCTAGGGAGCAAATGTGCTTTCAGTATGAATGCTAAATATAAACTTGCTGGAGATAAAGGTAGAGAACATGTTGTGTTTGCACCTGGAGATCTTGTTTGGTTACATTTGCGTAAGGATAGATTTCCTGATTTGCGCAAATCAAAGCTAATGCCACGTGCCGATGGTCCTTTTAAGGTGTTAGAGAAAATAAATGATAATGCATATAAACTTGAGCTGCCTGCAGATTTTGGGGTTAGTCCCACTTTTAACATTGCAGATTTGAAGCCTTATTTGGGTGAGGAAGATGAGCTTCCGTCGAGGACGACTTCATTTCAAGAAGGGGAGGAGGATGAGGACATCAATACCATGGTTACACCCACAGCCCCTGCTGCTATCCATACTGGACCAATTACTAGAGCTCGTGCACGCCAATTAAATTACCAGGTACTTTCGTTTCTTGGTAATGATTCTAATGTTCATGAGAATATGATGCTGCCTAAATTGGATAACATTTGTTTTGCTTACAAATGAAGGGCCTAGATTGGAGAAGGATGAACATTGGAGAAACAACAAGCATGGAGATGATGGCATGCGCAAGGGGAACAAGAACGGAGTTACAAGTGATGATTTCAGGACGTTGAAGCCACCATAATGAGTGGATGAAGCCTTGGACGAAATATACAAGATGCTACTTCATAAATTTCGTCCAGAGGCTATTTTAGGTGCTGTGTCACCTTATTATTGGGCCAGGCCCATGTAATTTCGATATACTTGAGTATAGGCTGTTTTTAGAGTCCGTATGTGTGGGGAAACAAGAGATAGGGTTGGTTTCGGACCCCTTCCCCAAGGGCCACGAAATTCCCCCCTCTTCCTCCATATATACAGCCCTTAGGGCGTCGTTTAGACTTTGGGTTTTGTTTAGATTAAAATTCGCCATAGGTGCAACATCGCGTACTTCGTTTGTGTTAAACGACCAGACAAAGGTGTCACAAAACCCCACCTTGATCAATAAAGCTTTCATCTTATATTCGCAATATCCAGATTGCAATCTCAGTTTCTTGCTTGTTCTTCGTTTGCTCGCAGGAAATAGACCCTCGTGGTTAGGTTGATCATGCTCCGGCGTGGTCAATAACCTCTCGGAGTTGGTTTAGCGATTGCTAAGGCGCGACGTCCTCGCACGTTCGTAGTCGGATCGTCAAAGTCGACTTCCACCAAAGGCGATATCCAACATCTCATCGAAAGACGGGACACCTTTGCCTCTATCAAGAAAGATTATTGAAAACTCTGAAGAAGCACCGTGCTGCTATTGGATATACCCTAGATGATCTTAAGGGCATTAGTCCCACGTTATGCCAACACAAAATTTATTTGGAGGACGATGCCAAACCAGTTAGAGACCCTCAACGATGATTGAATCCTAAGATGAAAGAAGTGGTAAGAAAGGAGATACTAAAGCTCCTTGAGGCAAGTATAATTTATCCGTTCTTGATAGTGATTGGGTAAGCCACATCCATTGTGTTCCTAAAAGGGAGGTATTACCGTTGTTCCTAATGATAAAGATGAATTGATCCAGCAAAGAATTATTACAGGTTATAGGATGGTAATTGATTTCCGTAAATTAAATAAAGCTACTAAGAAAGGTCATTACCCTTTACCTTTTATTGATCAAATGCTAGAAAGACTATCCAAACACACACATTTCTGCTTTCTAGATGGTTATTCTAGTTTCTCTCAAATACCTGTGTCAGCTAAGGATCAATCAAAAACTACTTTTACTTGCCCTTTCGGTACTTTTGCTTATAAACGTATGCCGTTTGGATTATGTAATGCACCTGCTACCTTTCAAAGATGCATGATGGCTATATTCTCTGACTTTTGTGAAAAGATTTGTGAGGTATTCATGGATGATTTCTCCGTTTATGGATCCTCTTTTGATGATTGTTTGAGCAACCTTGATTGAGTTTTGCAGAGATGCGAAGACACCTATCTCGTCTTGAATTGGGAAAAGTGCCACTTTATGGTTAATGAAGGCATTATCTTGGGGCACAAGATTTCCGAGAGAGGTATTGAAGTTGATAATGCTAAGGTTGATGCTATTGAAAAGATGCCATGTCCCAAGGACATAAAAGGTATAAGAAGTTTCCTTGGTCATGCCGGTTTTTATAGGAGGTTCATTAAGAACTTTTCTAAAATCTCTAGGCCTCTGACTTATTTATTGCAAGAAGATATTCCTTTTGTCTTTGATGATGATTGTGTAGAAGCATTTGAAATACTTAAGAAAGCTTTGATTACTGCACCTATTGTTCAGCCTCCTGATTGGAATTTACCCTTTGAAATTATGTGTGATGCTAGTGATTATGTTGTAGGTGTTGTTCTAGGGCAAAGAGTTGATAAGAAATTGAATGTTATCCAGTGTGCTAGTAAAACTCTTGGTACTGCCCAGAGAAATTATGCTACTACTGAAAAAGAGTTCTTAGCAGTTGTGTTTGCATGTGATAAGTTTAGACCTTATATTGTTGATTCCAAAGTTACTATTCACACTGATCATGCTGCTATTAAATATCTTATGGAAAAGAAAGATGCTAAGCCTAGACTCATTAGATGGGTTCTCTTGTTCCAAGAATTTGATTTGCATATTATTGATAGAAAGGGAGCTGAGAACCCCGTTGCAGGCAACTTGTCTAGGCTAGAGAATGTTCTTGATGACCCACTACCTATTGATGATAGCTTTCCTGATGAACAATTAGCGGTCATTAATGCTTCTCGTACTGCTCCTTGGTATGCTGATTATGCTAATTACATTGTTGCTAAATTTATACCACCTAGTTTCACATACCAGCAAAAGAAAAAGTTCTTTTATGATTTAAGACATTACTTCTGGGATGACCCACACCTTTATAAAGGAGTAGATGGTGTTATTAGACGTTGTGTACCTGAGCATGAACAGGAACATATCCTACGCAAGTGTCACTCTGAATCTTATGGAGGACACCACGCTGGAGATAGAACCGCACACAAGGTACTACAATCTGGTTTTTATTGGCCTACTCTCTTCAAAGATGTTCGTAAGTTTGTCTTATCTTGTGATGAATGTCAAGGAATTGGTAATATTAGTAGACATCAAGAAATGCCTATGAATTATTCTCTTGTTATTGAACCGTTTGATGTTTGGGGCTTTGATTATATGGGACCTTTTCCTGCCTCTAATGGATATACACATATTTTAGTTGCTGTTGATTACGTTACTAAGTGGGTAGAAGCTATTCCAACTAGTAGTGCTGATCATAACACTTCTATTAAAATGATTAAAGAAGTTATTTTTTCCGAGGTTTGGAGCCCAAGATATCTTATGGCTGATGGTGGTTCACATTTTATTCATGGTGCTTTCTGTAAGATGCTTGCTAAGTATGATGTTGTCCAGGCTTGTCCTTTGCTACAAAAAGGATTGGGCCACCTTGCTGCACCTTATTTACTTTTATTACTTGTTACTCATTACAATTTATCTTATCACAAAACTATCTGTTACCTACAATTTCAGTGCTTGCAGAGAAAACCTTACTGAAAACCGCTTATCATTTCCTTCTGCTCCTCGTTGGGTTCGATACTCTTACTTATCAAAAGGAGATCCCCTACACTTGTGGGTCATCAACATACATCAGAGAGAATGAAGATCATTTTCTAGGTGTCTATGATAGCTTCAAGGCTTGTGGAGTGGACAAGTTTATTGGCCAGAAGCTCACTAAGTGGAATGATGAGCTGATCATGCAATTCTACTCCACTGCTCACTTCTATCCTGATGGAAGGATTGTCTGGATGTCAGGAGGTACAAGGTACCAACCCACTATTGATGAATGGGCCAGTTTTATAAATGCCCCAGCAACTCATGAGGATGACTTGGATGTGTATGCCAAGAATAAGAAAGACCACAACTCTAAGTCCAATATGTACAAGGAGATTCCTGATGATGCCCTAGAAACACACAAGTTGGGCTCAATGAAGTTTCTGTTGTCTGGTTTGCCAACTATCAACACTATCCTCAGGCATACTCTTTTGCCCAAGTCTGGAGATCACAGAATGATAAGAGGACATTCCATCAACTTGCTGCGCATTTTTGATCTCCCTCAAAAGTTCAAGGTGATGAGTCTGATTGTGGAAACAATCAAGAGGGCAGCTGCAGGTCAGAAGAGGTCTTGTGGGTATGCTCCACATATTCAGGTGCTCATCAACTCAAAGATGGGCACATGCACTTATTTGTTGGACAAGGAGCATTTACCTCTCAAGCCAGATTTTGAGGATAACACTACGGTCATGGATGAGAAAGATCCTTCCTCAGTGCAAGCACATGAGAAGAGAGAAAAAGCAAAGGTAGAGAAAGCTGCAAAGATGCCAAGTGCTGACACTACAAAAAAAATACACTTCCGTGATGATACATGTTTGTCACAGTAGGTCGCGTTTTTTGTCATGCATGTACATCCATGGAAAATTTATGACAGAATCAAGATAGTCATACCTGTGCTGTCGTTGAAGTGTTCCATGACATTACCAAAATTATCATCACGGAAGTGTCCACTTCCATGACGATAAATCGCGCGTCACAGAAGTGCTTTCGTCAAGGGTGACCGACACATGGCATCCACCGTAACGGAACGCCGTTAAGCTATTGGGTCGGGTTTTGGATCCGATAACCCGTTAACAGCCCCGACCAATGGGGATTTTCCACGTGTAAAATCATCATTGGCTGGAGGAAACACGTGTCGGCTCATTGTTGGGACAGATGTCATCCACTCATTGGACAGAAGGCGCCTATGATACGTCGACACGTGGCACGTCCCAACAGAGGCCCATTCCTGTGAAAAGTCCAGCCCGTTTGACTTGGTCAAAAGGTGACAGGCCGGCCCATGGAAAGCCTATTAACGGCCTGTTCGCATATAGCCCATTACAGCCCGCTAACCCAAGGCCTGTTACGCCCTATCTGAATTAGGCCCAGTAGCATCATCTGGGCCATCCAATATGATTCAGCCCGTTTTCACTTCTGGCCCATGTATGGCCCATGACGTCTTTCGGCCCATATGAGGCCCTATGTAACTCTTGGCCTACTAACGACCCGTGGTGAAACTGGCCCGCAATGAACAGTGTATCACTTTAGACCCATTAACGGCCGTGGTGGCGGCCCGTAATGAACGATGTATCACTTTATACCCATTAAGGGCCTATTATTGATTGGGCGTTTCAGCCCATGTTATCTTCGGCCTTCTCAGAGCCCATTTATTCTTGGGCTCATTTCGAGCATTCATTTACTTACGGCCCGTTACTGCGATTTTCTGCTTGTGGGCCAAATTCAGCCCGTGGTTACAGTCAGCCCATTTTTGGTCCGTTAATACATTGGGCCATTTTCATAGCGTCATCAAATACAACCTATTAACGATGGTTCGTTATGGTCGGCCCATGAATAGACGATTCCAACTCTAGCCCGTTTACGGCCATAATGCGGCCTGTTATTGGCCCATGTTTGGCCAATCGATCATACGACCCGTATAAGGCCCATTGATGATACGACCCGTAGAAGGCCCATTATTTCTACGGCCCGTAGAAGGCCCAATGTTTCTACGGCCCGTAGAAGGCATACTGTTTCTACGGCCTGTAGAAGGCCCACTGTTTCTACGGTCCGTAGGAGGCCAAGTGTCACTATAGTAAATATTAGCCCATGGTTATTGTGGCCTAGTTTTAAAAAATAGGTTATTGCAGCCACTAGCAAACTGCGGAAAAAGAACTGCACTGACTACAAGCAAACAAATAAACAAAACAACAAGGAAATAAATAAGCAAGCAACTTATGCTAGGCTATCACGGCTATTACACATATTACATCCACTGGGCATCAAAGTTCACCACCAGTGCAAATATAGGGAACACAACAGCATATAAACGCCGCAGTAAAACAAGTCTAGAACTGAAACCACTTCAGAAGAGTTCAAGAAAAATATCACAGGTACCCATAATCTTTGGCAAGATGCTTAGCAAGCTTATTAACTTTCTCTTGTTTGGCGCTTAAATCCTCCAGTAACTTCATCGTTGCATGCAATAAAATCACGATCTGAATTCTGCAGGACTTCCTCGGTCCTTGACTTCTTGCCGCAAAGACACCGATCGGTGCCTTTCACTTGTAGTGAGGCTGAAGAAGCGAAGTGATTCAGCAATGAGTTCGAAGAGCTTGTGCCGCAGATCGCCGATAACTTCGAACACAACATCAACGCAGGATCGTGGGGTTTTCTCACCGTCTACAAGATCGTTTTATCACCTTTCTTGGAGACCAACAGGTTGTCTCACTATCTTGAACCTTATCTGCATTACTTTCTCTACCATTGCACAGTGGGGTGCTCTTCTCCAATATTCTGTTTGCATACTACAAGAGAAACAAGTAGACACATCACAGGTTTAGCTTGTAGTATACCAAACTCATTTTGGTAAACCAGTTCAGTAGTAAGGTGGACAGGATAACAGCATGAAACAAACATATATCTATGTACTATGGTCACTGTATTGTCCATATCATTCTAGTTTATGTTCCCTAATCAAGATAGAGACACAGTTCAACTCATATATTTTTAAGACACAGCAGCATAGATAGAATATAAGTGTGTGAAACTACACAACATTGGCAGCACTTGTAATGTGCATCACATGAGAACATAACTGTTTATACAACTTAAACTGAAATCAACATAGAGCAAGAAGTTAGAACAGCAATCTAGTTAAAGAAATAGGTTTAAAACATACATTGCGCCATTGGAGTTTCAATTGGATCCTTCAAATTGAAAGTAGTTGGTATGAGTAAATCTGATGATGCAACACAAAGGAGTATGGACCATAGCTACGGAATCGACACGAGAACAGTTGCTCTTACGCTTTAAATGTGGAGTTTGGGTTAGCTGTGGTGGTCTTAGTGCTTTGGGCACTGCGAGAGCTTTACAAACTGCTTCGTGTGGGGGTACTCTGTGGTGGACATGGTGCTTTGTCAACTATAAGTGGGTTACTATCCGCTGGGGTTGCGGTTAGATGGGTTGTAGCTGGTTCTCTGCCCAACGGTGTAAGTGTGCAATCTGGAAGAGTCTCGATTATGTGTGGTGGGGCTAGTTTGTGGGCCAGTACAACCATGGTTCTATCTGCATCGACATGTAGCACTGTCTTTTGTGAAGAACGGGTTTTTGCTCCCTTAGATACTGCCATCACCCCCTCCAATTCAAATGGCTGATAAACGAGAAAAGAAATTGAACGTACAGACATTGTATGATAGACAGATGTGGTAATTCACATATATGTTGTCTAACCAAACAGGACAGCATGACACAATTTCACATATATGATGCCTAACTAAACAGGATAGCATGACACAATTTCAGATATATGATGGATAACTTAACAGGATATAATGGCATAATTCAACATATGATGAGTACCTAAACAGGATGACATGACAAAACTATATGATGTCTTTCTAAAATAGGTTGGGATGAAATAATTCACATACATGTCGTCTAAGTATACAGGATGGCATGATATAATTGACATAATTGATTCATATACTAAGCAGCTGGCACTTGCATGTATGATCTCTCAACTAAGCAGATAGAATTCAATATTGTGCATATGATGTCTAAACTAAGCAATGAAAGACACCATATGCATCATATGAGAAATATAAACATTGCAACTTAGAGCATACACCTCAGGTGGGATATAGGACTGGTCATCTGTCTCTGAATCCTCCTCTGAGGAGCTCCCTGTAACCATCGAGATATATGCTTCAACATGTACTATTGCCTACTCTGAAGACCTTGTTTTCACTCCAGATTTTTCCATAACCGGCTCAAATGGCTGATACACATGAAGAGTAGTTCAATATACATAGATTGTCGACAAATGGAATACGTAATGAAAAAAAAGATGGCATGAGATAATTCACATATATGATGCCTGGCTCCATGGCGGTGCATAATTCACATATATGATAACTGGCTGAAAAACATGGCATTGCATAATTCACATATCTGATATAGAAAGCAAACAGGAGGCATTCACACAAAGCATGTCTAATCTAAGCAGATGGCATGGCAATGCAAGACACCATATGCATGATATGAGCAATATAACCCAGCCAAGTTAGAGCATGCACCTCGGGAATCGACCGTCATCTCTCTCTAATCCTCCTCTAAGGAGCTATCGTAACCAAAGAAGAAATCTGCATCGACGGTAGCACTGATCGCTCGAAGACCTTGTTTTCCTCCAGATTTTCCCATGACCGACTCAAATTGCTGATGCAGGAAGAGTAGATGAATGTATAAACATCGTTGACAAATGGAATACATTATGGAAAAAAATATGGCGATACAATTCACATATCGATGGTGGCTAAGCAGGATGGCATTGCATGATTCACGTATATGATGCACGGCTAAAGAAGATGGCATTGCATAATTCCCATATACTCCCCTCCGTTCCTAAATATTTTTCTTTTTAGAGATTTCAAATGGACTACCACATACGGATGTATATAGACATATTTTAGAGTGTAGATTCACTCATTTTGTTCCGTTTGTAGTCACTTGTTGAAATCTCTAAAAGATAAATATTAGGAATAATGAAGATATGATATAGAAACCAAATAGGTGGCATTCACACAAAGCAAATCTAAACTAAGCTGATGACATATAAGATGTATAATGTAAGCAATGCAAGGCGCCATATGCATGATATGACCAACATCAGCATGCCAGGTTAGAGCAAACACCTCAGGTCGTAAACAGGCATGGTCGGCTCCTTCTGAATCTCCATCTGAACAGTTATCTTCCTCTGGAATACAATCTAGAAATGCAAGAGAGGGGGAGGGCACTTCGTCCACCATGGAGCAGCGTCTACATGACATTATATTCGCACGCAACGGTCTTCTCCTTTTCTCTACATGTTCAGTACGATTGTGTACAATATCTGACATGCATGATAATAAAAAAATAGTTAGATTCTGTAAGGCCTAAGGGGTGCATGCAAAAATCAAGACTGATGGTAGCAAACGAGTGGATGGATCCAAACTAATGATAGCAGGTAGATTATAGCTTCAGGTTTAAAAAGATAGACAATGGATCATCTATTGTTTGTTGCCCACCCAACATGAACCACATAGAAGACCCCAGATGAACCAGATAGTAGAGCAGATACTATTCGTTCTTTGGCTCGATATGAGACCCATGGGCAATTCAAAACTCAAGATTGAGCGATAAAGTAGCAGGTAATAATAACCGATGTATAACGTAAGCAAACACGAAAGACTGCGACCTCTCTTCTGGAACTGTCTAGTCCTCAAGTTCATCTGCTCAGTCGATGATGGTAATGCAGTTGGCGTGGCTGCCGGCAACGGGGAAGATGATCTGAGGCGGCGAAAGAAAGTCTGCAGGGGGATCTCTGCTGCAGTGAACGCTTCTGTCGATGGTGCACCTCAGGTGGGGTGGATGACGACACGACAGGAGCAGGACATAACACACAGAGTTTTCTTTGACGCCAATCTAAAAATGAAGTAAATTTGTAAGGGCTCCTTAGAGTTGGAGGATTCTATAAACGCAGGGACAGGAAAAACACAGGAATAGGATAGGAATGCATGTGCAAAACAGAGCATTTGGAAACATAGGATTTCAGTCAACCTGGGTGTTTGGCTCACATGAATTGGAAGAACAGAGGAATGGAGAAACAAAGTGATGCGACGAGTGTACAACCTCTTTGGCATAGCCTTGTGGACCTCAGCATCATTGGGTTGGATGTGGAGGATGGTGATGATGCTGGTGTGACTGTCGGAGGCGGGGAAGAAGATCCGAGGCCTCTGGAAACAGCGCCGAGGGTACTGTTCCGCTGTGATGGATGGTTCCGTCGTTGGAGCAGCTTCGCTAAGGTGTATGGAGACGAGGCTGAAGCATGACAAGACAGACAACTTTAATCTGAAGTGGGACCCTAATATCATCTGCAATAGATGATGTAAAATACATCACCAAAAAGTGCTAGATGTAAAACGTATCAGCCGCGCCACGGCCGCTCTGACAGATGTTGTAAGTACTGTTCACTCTAAACTTAACTGAAGAAAATGAACATCGCAGTCGAAACTGAATTTTACTGTCAAAACTGATTGAACTAGTAATAGAGCATTGCAATAGATGTTTAGGGCGTTCGAGCACTAGTAGTAGAGAAGCAGTGATCTAAATCAGCAGACGCTCGAGCAGGGAACGCACTAGCAGAGAGCAAGTCGTGCAGTAGCACCGCAAGTGAGTGCTAAAGCAGCAAGTCCTGTAGCTATCGGAGGTCGTGCAGCAGCAGCGCAAGCAAGAGCAAGAGCAGAGCGGCAGCACAAACGAAAGCAGGAGCAATGCAGCAGTGCGACCGACAACAAGAACAGAGCCGCAGCGCGAGCGAGAGCCGGAGCAGCTGCAGCTAGTGCCATTGTGGAAGTCGCCGCCGAGGAAGCAACGACATGGGGGAGAGACGCCGTGGATGACGGCACCGTTGATGGAGACGCCATGTCTGCTCGGTATCGAGCACCGGCAGCCCCGTGAGATCGAATAAAAGATAAAATGCAGCGGTGAGTGTAGAACCTCCTTGGTGGAGCCGAGTTGGCCTCGACTTCATCGGAGGAATTGGTGAGGGTGCTGCGGTTTCGGTGGGGCAGGTCAAGACGGTGCTGTAGGGATTGAGGTGGCGCGATAGACGAGGCGAACATCGGGGCAGCTCCTTGGAGGTGGAGGACGGGGCGGCTGATCTGGCGGGACGACGAGATCGACAACGGATCCTCATCCGGTGCGGTGGATGAGGGATGGCGAGCTGTTGCGGTGGACGACATAGTCGGGGAAGAGTCTCCGGCTGGGCGGCGGTCGGGAGGCTGACGGAGGAGCGTGGGGTTTCGCTGGTTTTGGCGGCCTCGGTGTACGAATGGGGGGTTGAGGGGGGCGAAGGGGGAGGGGGGGCCAAGATTAGGTACGCGCTTGTCCGGAATGTAGGGTAAGTTACCAGCATACCCCCACCGGTTTTGACACCGTGACATGGAGCTTCATTTCCGACTGAGGGGTAGAAGGGGGATTTCGCGTGTCTGGGCTACGGGAGCGATTTCGGATGAGGAGGGAGTTCTCGCGCACGTCCAGATTTCGGGATAACAAGGCGCAGCGCGGGTTGAAGAAGTGGGAGTTTCAAAGTAGGTGAGACAAAAGATACTCGAGCTTGAAAATTTCGGGATAACAAGGTGCGGATTCCTTGTTCGGCAGAACAAACTTAACATGTAAAAAAAATCATACAAGACACAAGAGAGTCATGTCCCCTTTTACTATATTGCTATAGATGCCATTGAAAAAACAAGAAAAATGCAAAAAAAATCGGGAGAACATGATTACCCTACACAGTACCAAATCGATTCGCACTTCCCTCAACAACAACAAAAAACGAATCAATTCCCACGAAAGAAAGAGTAATGTCCCTTTTTATATGATTACAGATGCCATGATCTCGAATTTCAATTTTTGAATCCACGTTATGTTGAATTCGAATATATCATTAGGTGACCTTCCGGTTTATAAATTATGTAGTCATACATTTTGATCTTCCATCATATATGAACATTTTACTCCACCATGTGAACATATATATTGTCGTTTACCATATGGACTAAATTTGAATCAATTTTCCTTATTTGAATACGATTGTTGTCAAGTTATACAATAATTTAAATATTATCTTGATAACAAAAAGACATGCATATAGCAGTAATCACATTTCACTATGAACTACATGTACCATACGCCCTCCAATTCAAATATCTGTATCCATTTTATGTTGAATTCAAATCATAGTACATTATTGGTCTAGGTAGCGAGATGTTTGGGATAATCTAAACCCTGTTTTCATACGTATAATTTTTGGCTGAATTGGGACAAGTTTTGGTATAAGCCTCTTGCAAAACCGGAGATTCTCTCAACAAGCCTCGTGGTTCCAAGAGGGAACGTGTCACCTTTGTGTGCGAAACGATATACGCTGCCTCCCCCCTGATTTTATTTACAGAGGCAACATAGAACTATATGAGTGCCCTGTTAAATTTTGGAATTATTTCGGGTTCATTTGGCCTTTTTATACATTAATTGAGTTTCTGAACTTTTAATGTGCAGAATCTAAATATGAATTGCATGCACATGCTCCGGTGCACCAAAGTGGGTTGAAAAATCACATTTGTGTCCTTGGTTGAATTTCTAGCTCCCATGGAAGAAATGAGAATGAAATTCAAACATCTCGGCGTCATGACTCTGCCGAGAACATCGAGAAACTTAGATTTTAAATTCATGTAAATCCAAAACTCGGCTGGAAATCAGGAAACTTGGCATGGTGTCATGTCATGGCACTAACATGTTGTGGTAAAAAATTGGGCTGATTTGGAAGCTCGTGGTTCTAAGAGGGAACGTGCCACCTTTGAGTGTGAAACGATATACGCTGCCCCCCGCCACCCTTGAGTTTCTTAACAAAGGCAACATAGAACTACATTAGTGCCATATTAAATTTTG
Source organism: Aegilops speltoides (assembly GCA_021437245.1). Taxonomy (NCBI): domain Eukaryota; kingdom Viridiplantae; phylum Streptophyta; class Magnoliopsida; order Poales; family Poaceae; genus Aegilops; species Aegilops speltoides. The sequence goes on along the minus strand of CM038145.1, from coordinate 204,039,349 downwards.
GAATTATTCTGAGTTCGTTTGTTGTTTTTATACATTAATTGAGTTTCTGGTCATTTAATGTGCATAAGTCAAATTTGAACTACAAGCACATGCTCTCGTGCACCAAAGTTGGTTGAAAAATCACATTTGTGTCCTCGGATGAATATCTAGGTCCCATGCAAGAAATGAGAATAAAATTAAAACATCTGGGCATCGTGGCTCGGCCGAGAACATTGAGAAACTTGGTTTTAAAATTCTTGTAAATCCAAAACACGTCTGAAAATCATGAAACTTTGCATGGATGTCATGTCATGGTACTACCATGTTGTGGTAAAAAAAATGGCCGAATAGGAATAGATTTTGGTATAAGCTTCTTGCAAACCGAAGCTTCTCTCAAGAAGGCTCGTGGTTCTGAGAGGGAACGTGTCACCTTTGAGTGCGAAACAATATACGTTGTCCCCCTTGAGTTTATTTACAAAGGCAACATAGAACTACATGAGTGCCCTATTAAATTTTGGAATTATTCCAGCTTTGTTTGGCCTTATTTACACATTAATTGAGTTTTTGGTCATTTAATGTGCATAATTCAAATTTGAACTACAAGCACGTGCCCCCGTGCACCAAAGTTGGTTGAAAATCGCATTTGTGTCCTCGGGTGAATTTCTACTCCCATGCAAAAAATGAGAATAAGATTCAAACATCTGGGCATCGTGGCTCGGTCAAGAACATTGAGAAACTTGGTTTTAAAATCATGAAACTTGGCATGGTGTCATGTCATGGTAGTACCATGCCGTGGTAAAAAAATTGGCCGAATAGGAACAAATTTTGGTATAAGCTTCTTGCAAATCGGAGATTCTCTCAAGAAGGCTCATGGTTCTGGGAGGGAACGTGTCACCTTTGTGTGCATAATTCAAATTTGAAATACAAGCACATGTTCCAGTGCACCAAAGTTGGTTGAAAAATCACATGTGTGTCCACGGGTAAATTTCTAGGTTCCATGCAAGAAATGGGAATGAAATTCAAAATTCTAGACGTCGTGGCTGGGTTGGAAACATTGAGAAACTTACTTTTTTAATTCCTATAAATCCAAAACACGCATGAAAATAATGAAACTTGGCTTGGTGCCATGAGATGGCATCAACATGCTGTGGTAAAATTGCAGTCCCGATTTGCGAAGGCGCACACATTAACAATCAACAAAGTCATTTTGGAACAAGTGTTGTCACGTTACAATCGGAAACACAAGTATTATTGAAACCGTGGGCGTTCTACTCACTAGTACCATTTACGTGCCGCCACGCGTCCCCATTTTTTATTAGCTAGGAGGCGCCGTGCAGGGTAGCTATTTGAGTACGAGAGGCGTGCGATCAGACCCCTACGCGTGCTTATTGGGAGGACAGCCCTTTGACCTCCATCTGCCGTCCACCTCTCTCCCAAGGTCTCCATTAATGGCGCCCGAGCCTTTGTTTAATGGCGTGGCTATGTCTCACTCGACTGAGATTTAAGAGAGAAAAAAGAAAATCTGAAAGCACGGATCTTGATGTAAGATCCGACGGACCTATATAGCATCTACTGCGACTTATAGCAAGACTGATGAATATATAAGGACGATTTTTTTATCAAAGAAGGGCTTGCCCCTTCCGATTTTCATTACTGAAAACCACCACAATTCACAAGAAGTTCAGCACAACTCCAGCCTAACACGAAGGACTAAAAGCTACTCCCTCCGTCCCATAATATAAGACGCTTTTTGACACTAGTATAGTGTCAAAAAACGTCTTACATTACGAGACGGAGGGAGTACCAGATTGAAATTGCAACATCCCAAGAGGCCAACAAAGGACAAACATCCATGCTAGAACCCAACATTTCACAACCGACGACACAATCCACATCCTAAACCGATTATTACATCAAAAGAAACCAGAAATCAAGGAAGCCCAAAGAAGAACTAGAAGAACAGCAACGCCAGGGTCGCGACAACAAGAGTTTTCTTCATTCCAGCCTCGCAACATTGATCTTCCACAGAAAGATAAGGACGATTAATTATCTTACATATAGAAAGATAATTAAAAAAGCCACATGCGGCCACGCCCGAAATACACAAGGGCAAAAGAAGAAGGAAGACAAGGATCTGGCTCGCTGATCTCTACTTTCTTGATGCGTTGCTGCAGGCCGTGGGAACTAGTCTCTGCGGCGAGCGGCGATGAGATCTTTCGTGTCCTCAAGATGCTGCTTGAGAACATCCACGGATTCCTCCACCAGCCTTTGGCGCTCGTTGCGGAGCATGTCATTCTCGTCCATAAGTTTCTTGACGATGACGTCGGTCCTCTTCAACAAGGCACTGGTCTCCTCCTGCTGGTCTGCACTTTGGACGATCTTCTCCCTCAGCAGGTCGCGCTCGGCCTGGAGCATCTCATTGCCCTCCCTTAGTTGCCGGATGATGCCGGTAGCCTGTTCAAACGAGGCTTTCACGTTGTCCTGCAAACTCGCCAAGCCGGAGATCTGATCCATCTGGCTATGGACGATCGCATGCATGCGCTTTATAACGATCGTCGCCGCCCGCAAGAAATTTTCCCGAGAGCCGCGCGCGCGGCGACATCTCTTTGCATTCATGGCGCGGCGGGACATCTCTGCTGCTTCCGCGGTGCGGCCGGACTAGTCTGCTGCATCGACGGCGCGGCGGGACCTCCGTCTGCTTGCCGGCCAAGGCGGGACCTCTCAGGTTGCTACTTCAGCGCGGCAGGACATGTCGGCTGCTCTCGCAGCGAGGCGAGACATCTCTCGTGCTTCCGCTTCCATGCTCGCCTCTCCTTGGTGGCAATCTCTCGACCTAGAACTCACGCTGGCCATGGCAGTCGCAAGGGAAGGATGCTGAATGACTTGTTTGTTTTTGTGGATGAGGAGTTGAGGAGGAATGTGCAGTCATCTTAGCATACTAGTATTTATAATCGAGTACTAATACGCTCCTAAGTGGCAAACCGTTTAGGTTGTGATCGGTGTGAACAGGTTTGGAATTCAATATACTAGCGTGGCACTAATACGCTCCTAAGTGGGAAACCGTTTAGGTTGTGATCGGTGTGAACATGTTTGCAATTCAATATAGCGTGGAGTAATTTGGAATGTGATGAGACGCAAGCTCAAAATTTATTGACGGTTCTAGTTTCGAAGTGCGGCACTATTCCCGGATGGAGTACTTATTTTTCTACTCCCTCCTTTCCAGTTTTATAGGGCTTATCTCAAAATTTTAGTTTTTCCATTTTATAAGGCTCAATTTGGTTGTTCCCCAACACATGTTCAGATTCCAAGGTGCATTAAATCATTGCATGCAAGTATTAAGAGAAAATTGACCAATGCATGTACTTTATGCATGCATGCATTGCAGTTAATGCATTGATAAACATAATTTTATGAGAAAAACAAGAGCATTAATTAGGTGCTTTTGCAAACTACAAAAATATTCCACCACTCACCATAAACCGGAAAGGAGGAGTATCTTTGTGTATGCGTGCAATAACTGGCACCATCGTATACATATCTTACGGTTAATGGGGCGTTCGACAGGAATAGCCGCGTGGCGAGCTCTAGGCTAGTCCTTTTTTCAGACGCATTAAACCTATCTCTCGGGACTTCTCGCACGCACCATCGTGCCACCCACAAAAAGTTGTACTCTGAGTTTAGTAGTACGTTATACAGGAAGAGAAGAGGTGCACGCACGCACTCGTCCTCTCACACACGCGTCTGTTTTTTCTCGAAAAGGAGGATGATGACCCCCGACCTCTGCATCTGGGAGTCACACACGCATCTGTAGCTACGAATTGTAGTGTTCTCAACCATCCGATTGGCTCTATCTTGGATGTACCTATATACTAAAACATGTCTAGATACATCTATATTTTGACAGATGGAAGGCATGTATTGTGGAACGGAGGGAGTGCTTGTCATCAAAATGGATAAAAAGGGACGTATCTAGAACTAAAATACGTCTACATACATATCCTTTTATCCATTTTGATGACAAGTAGTACTTCTTACCCAAAGGAACTTTATATCCAATGCACACAAAATATCCGTTCATTGCTGGAAATTACTTGATCGATGTCGAAGTAATTGCTGCATCGCCACCAAAACCCACCATTTCTTAAGCTAAAGTAGACCAAGGTAATCCCTATATTAGCATATTACTAAGATAAACAGAAGGCACTGTCGAAACATTTAGGACGTGAGCTTGTCAATCTGAATGTGGAGGGACACAAGCTTAGCCCCGACCAGCAGCTTGGGCGGAACTATCAAGAAGGTCAGCTCCTGCACGTTGATGTCGCCGGGATTTTTTGCTGCTTGTCACCTCCATTTCCACCTTGACGGCGTCGGTCGTGCCTTTGGGCTCCCCCGGCGGGCCGTTCGCCCACAGCTTGGCCAAGTAGTGCGGTAGTGGGGACGCCCCCGCTCTGATGTAGACGACTGACACGGCGATAGGCGCGCCGATGTCGAGCACTCCGCCGACCAAGAAAAACGCGTGGCGGTCCTCCTTCGCCAACAGCAAGAGCCATGGCTCCGACAGTGGCATTTGCAGCTGGAGCACCTTGCCGTATTGGATCCTGTGCACGGGCATGGGATGCGCGGTGCTGATGTGGTGGTAGAGCACCGGCGGCGGGCCTTCGTAACCGCAGATGGGCATGGGGCATTTACAGGGCGCGAGCGGACACACGCTCTGGTGATCGGCGAGCTTGTGGTAAGTGACGTAGAGCCCACAGCCTTCGTGCGGGCACTCCACCCTCACCGACGAAAGGACGAAGTCCACCGCCGTGTTCCGCACGTCGAAGCCACCGTCGCACTCGCACTTCTGGCACTGCTGCTGGTTCCCGGGGCGCTCGACGCGGTAGTCCGCGCAGGCCAGGTGCCCTCCCTTGCACTGCAGAAATCAATCCAACAGCACATCAATCAAGAAACCTACACCTTGCTCAATCAGCCTAATGGACGAGGTGTATTCGAACCTCATACACTGGAGGCGTCAAGGGGCGGAGGCACAAGGGGCAGTGGAGCACGGTGAGGTCCATCGAGACCTTAGAGAGCTCCATCGTCGGGTCCTGTTCCTGTTCAGTCTGCATGATCTCGCCCTCCTCGTGCACAACCATCTCTCGACTTGGGCCGGAGTAAGTCTTTATAGAGATTTCACTAGGTGGACTACATACGGAGCAAAATGAATGAATCCACACTTAAAATGCATCTATATACATCTGTATGTAATTCATAATGGAATCCCTACAAAGACTTATAATTTAGGAACGGAGGGAGTACTACTTCAAGGTGCATTAAATCAACACATGCAAGTACTATCAAAAGAAGAGTCACGGCATGCATGCATGCGTTGTAATTAATGCATCGGTAAATGCAAATTATTGAAATATATCGAGTGCAGTGCTTTGATGTGTCGCGTCAACTCGTACATCAACGAGAAGTTTGATTATCCTCTCCCTCGCAGACTTAACTACACCTGCCTTTGGCTGTATGACAGGTTGGCCACACACCTATCGGGCCCACCTGTCATACACGCAAAGACAGGAGCGTCCCTCCCTCGCCCATGAGCGTGGTGGCTGGCAAGACTAGGAGAAGCTTTCGCTACACGCTCTCCCTCCCGCACGCGGTGGACATGCAGCAGTTCAATCGGTGTCAGATGGCCATAAGCGTACTGTAGTACTCCTTCAGTGCAATAGTACACCATCATTGTTCGACTTCCCGAAGAGGCGAAGAGCCAAGCACAGCCCGGACGCTCGTGTGGCAGTTTCATGTGTGGAGTAGTCTAGATAGCGTGTACCGTGCCTGTAAGCTTAAAATCGTTGGGGTCGGCTCCATGCTATGTGGGCGTCCCGAAGTTTTTTTTTTTTAAATTAAACGAGGACAGGCTTTTGCTTAGTAGTAGTACTTCTACAACAAGCTATCCGTCACGCTCGCGATGGACAGACATGCAGCAGTGGATTCGACACTGTAGAAGCAATAGTAGTACCATCATTGTTCGTCTTCTCGAAGAGGCGAAGAGCCAAGCGCAAACCGAATGTTGCAGTTGCGAACATTGGAGCACGCATATAGCCCTGCTCTTGCATGAGACAAAATTGCTATGTGGGATCCCACTATTATACTAGTACGTACAACTACTTGCTAGTATAGCCCTGTAAACCAGAAAGGAGTATTTGCCCTTCTAGAGATTTCAACAAGTGACTAGACTACACCGAGACGGAGTACATATGGAGCAAAATGAGTGAATCTGCACCGTAAATAAATACGTACTAGTTCTATTGTTTTCCTCTCCGAGGTGCACAATATTGAGTATACTGACTAGTCTCTTTTTGACACGCATTTATGTTGTTTTTTTGACATAGTACAGACGCAAGCGCTCATATACACGCGCATACACTCACCCCTATGAACGCACACATGCACGGCAGTATCATCTTGAAATTTACGAAGTCACCATAGGCACCTCGTCGTCGACGGGTCCATAGGTGCTTGAATGCCAAGGAGGAAGAGGGTAGCGGTTCCCGAGACGTTGAACGGTCAATGATGCATCCTCAATTACATGCAGAGGGAATTAATTGGAGAAGCAGACTAGAGCCAGCACGATGTGAATGCAACGGAGTTTGGACTCTCATATAATAAAGGCGCCCCACCACTCCAATCCATCTACTCCCAAGTCTCTGCGAAACACTGCTCACTCCAATCCAAGACCAAGTGACCAGAAGCCACAAGCACCTATGGAGGCGATGGACACAAGCGGCAATCGGCTGTGCCAAATCATCCAAGGCGCCAGCCTGCGGCCCCGCACCATGCAGTGTTTCCAGACGGTGCTGGCGACCGCAGGCATCATAGCCCTCGCCGATGCCGGCTTCACCTCTCGCATGGACGACATGATGGTCAACTCCATCCGCAAGTTCACTGCCGTCAAGAAGCGCACGGACGACCTTGCCGTATCGCTCCAGCCAGCGCGCCCAGGCTCCTCATTGCCTGCCACCCTCATCGGCCTACATGGTGACGAACTCTTTCAAGCCCTGGTGGCCCTGCAGGTGCCAGAGGTCGCGACGAAGAATGTGCACCTCGAGGCCGCGCTCGCCGCGCAGTGCCTCGCCATGCAAGAAACCGTCGACCTGCACATCCACATCTACTAGGAAATCGTCTACATAGGCCACTACAAGGCAAGCGAGGACAAAAAGACATTGGCCTTCTTCCAGTGGCTAGAATCTTTGGACGCCATTGTTCAGAAGCACGTCGACCTGGCCACGAAAGCCACTGCTACTTAGGCGCCGTTCGGTGGGCCGGCGCCCTGAGTCGAGGAGGTGGACGTCGTCGATGGATGCATCTCTTCTTCTTGCCTCCTGTAACCAGCCCTGCATCGCCTCATGGCCTTAATGTTTTATTAGTATAGTACTCCCTCCATTCCCAAATATAAGTCTTTCTAAAGATTCTAGCAAGTGACTACTACATACGGAGCAAAATGAGTGAATCTACACTCTAAACTATGTCTTCATACATCTGTATGCTGTATTCCATTTGAACTAGTAGTATCTAAAAAGGCTTATATTTATGAACGAAGGGAGTATATGGCATTTTTTATTCTAGTCGTAACGTTTTCACTGTGAGGTGGGGCCGCAGTTGAGCAAACCCACCCACCCACTGGGTGTCGGCCGAGTTTAGAGTTAGAAGAGAGAAACGAGGGAGGAGAGCTAGCTCTAGCACGGACGCTGTTGTCAGATGGGACTCGTGTTTATAGAATAGGAGTACTAAGCACTCGTGCCTCTTTTTTGAGGGAAAAATTAGTCGTATGTCTAGTACCACTAGTTGGGTGCGTGTGACCTATAGCTGTCATCACTTTAGGTCTCCTTTTCAAACCGCGGCTATGCTTCACAATACATATTTTTTCACGCATTTATCCTCATATATGTACTCCTAGGCTATTTCCACGTGCTCCCATTCGCCGACATGTGGGACATAGAGCATCTGGGTCGTAGTGCATGCACGACTCGGAGCATATGCCGGGGTACTTTACATTTCAGACCTCATGAATTACATGCAAACCCCCCGCAGAAGAATAAATAAATCAATGAATTACTACATGAAACCGGATTATTTTCGTGGAAACCGGAGCACGTTCATTAAATTTTGGACATAACACGTTTATAAAAAATGACCGGACCTAAACCAGTCTAAGGGCCTCTTTGATTTTTCCCAAAAGGGCCTCTTTGATTCGCAGGATACTGAAAACACAGGAATGGGGAAAGTATGATGGCGATGAACCGAGACGAGGAGAACTCTAACTCAGTTAGAGGTTAGAGTTAGATTCTAACCCTGAACTAACTCTAAACCAAAGAGGTGTATGGATGGCAGAGTTAGACTGACAATAAATGCTCTTTCTCAATCATTTGACTATTTTGGACCCTATTTTTAGTCAAACTAAAATAAGTCCCTTGGATCCAAGCACCCTCTTGGTGTGGCCGGCTCTTCTGTGGCCTCCTCCCGCTCACAATTGACATAAACGAACCATCTATGCAAATCAAGCATGCAAAACATGATAATTTTTACTTTGTCCATACAAATGAGATATCCCACTTAAACATACAAGTCGTCAATCAAGTTTCACAAAATAAAAAAACACTTAATGAAACAAAGAATGAGCTAACTCATCACGGAAGTCGTTCACGATAGGGAGGGAGCCCGGAGCCCCTCACGCACCGAGGGAGGAGCTCGCCATCGTCGCTCTGGAGGAAGGCTCTATAGAGCCCAAGCCTCGGGAACCCCTCCGACGCTGGCCCTTGCGAGTTGAGGTCGACACCGGCATGGGTAGCAGGGCCACTTGCCGTCGACTGGGAACTTAATCTTTGGGCCTCTAGAAATAATGCAAGCCTGTAACTAAAATACCTAGAAAGGTGAACTGAATCTTTGGGCCTCTAGAAATAATGCAAGCCTGAAACTGAAATACCTAGAAAGGTGAACTAAATCTTTGGGCCTCTAGAAATAATGCAAGCCTGAAACTTAAATACCTAGAAAGGTGAACTGAATCTTTGGGCCTCTAGAAATAATGCAAGCCCGAAACTAAAATACCTAGAAAGGTGAACTGAATCTTTGGGCCTCTAGAAATAATGCAAGCTCGAAACTGAAATACCTAGAAAGGTGAACTGAATCTTTGGGCCTCTAGAAATAATGCAAGCCTGAAACTGAAATACCTAGAAAGGTGAACTGAATCTTTGGGCCTCTAGAAACAATGCAAGCCTGAAATTGAAATACCAAGAAAGGTGAACTAAATCTTTGGGCCTCTACAAATAATGCAAGCCTGAAATTGAAATACCTAGAAAGGTGACCTGAATCTTTAGGCCTCTAGAAAGATTTATTACCTCCTCAAGCAGCATCAAATAATTCCATGCGTGCACCACAAATCTATAGCAAGTTTGATCAGGATCTACTTTTCCAAATCAGAACTAGCGCTAGAGCAAGCAAGATCAATGATATGGTCGTGAGACAGAGAAGGAACGAACAAACTCACCCCTCTCGCGACCTCCCTGGTAGATCTTGCCACCCAGCATCTGACAGGAAGAAAAATGACTGGTGAATGGGGAGCGGGGCGACCTTCGAAGGTCGGAGGGAGAGGGCGGCCGGAGTAGGGCGGCGGAGGCCGGAAGGAGAGGGCGGCCGGAGGAGAGGGCGGTCGGAGGATAGAGAGGGCGAGCGGCGCTTGGGCGGGCGGCCCTATGGGGAATAGAGAGGAGTCGTGCGAGAGGGGGGGAGCGATCTGGTGCGGGCAGGTGAGATTTTTTTAGGGGAGCGATCTGGTGCGGGCATGTGAGATTTTTTTAGTTCTCTTTTAGTGGGCCCGAGGATAATAACCCAATTAGAACCTCTCCACCGGGCTAGTTTTTTTAGCTGGGTTAGAGCAAACTAGCTCAAACTAACCCCTCTTGTTTCGATAATTTGAGGCTATTTCAACCCAAACTAGCTCTAACTCAGGGATCCAAACAAAGAGGAGTGTTACTATACATGCTATAGTATGGACCGTAGCACATTGTCTTTTATGGCCATATCACCACATTGTTTTCTACTGCTGGTTCACTGGGCTACCGTGGTTCGCACGGCTGGTTCACTGGGCTGCCGTGGTTCGCACTCCTCCGACATGAGTAGTACCCCCTTCGTTCCTAAATATAAGTCTTCGTAGATATTTCACTGTGGATCACATACGGATGTATATAGATGCATTTTATGTGTAGATTCACTCATTTTTCTCCGTATGTGGTCCATAGTGAAATCTCTCCAAAGACTTATATTTAGGAACGGAGGAAAATATAGTACTAGTATATACCGCATCATTCTTTGCTCCTTCTTACTACTCCGACATGTGGGAGAGCCAGCATCCGGGTCGACGTGTCATGCACCAGATTAGAGCATGGAACGAAAGGGGGGCATCACCCCGGTCGGAGCGCCAGTAATTCATGACTATAGTGAGTGGTCATATCACAAGTCTTTCCAGCAGTAACGCGCCGTCAAATCACACAGCCCCACTCGCTCACCCTCCTCGCCTCTCTGTCAAACCGCTTACCCGAAAACTGCCGCGCGTACTGCCCGGGAAAATCCCCGCCCTCAACTTTTAACTACACGGAAATAGTTCGAGCTTGTTCATTCTATATAAATACAATACTTACTATATGTTTATTCACCCGTGGGGTTTTTCAATGAATGGAGGGGCGGGGAGCACAAGTGAACAATACTACCTCTGTCCGGGTTTATTGGTCCCCATTGTATTTCGTGCCAAATTTTGACCATAGATTAAACTAAGAAAATGTTCATGCATGTCACCAAACATTATATTTTTCAAAACCATGTTCAAATACAAATCCAATGAGATAATTTTTCTTGACATGCATTAACACTTTGTTAGTTAAATCTTTAGTCAAAATTTGGCACAAACTATAAAAGGGACCTATAAACCAGGACGGAGGTAGTACTGTAGTAGTAAGTAGGAGTCGTAGAGTAGTCACCTTAAATAGAGAGTTTCTTTTCTTTAATGCCACGTACACAAATTGAAACGCTTGTTGTGGAGAGAAAAAAGATAATCACTCCACTATATATGGACGCAGGGGCCTGAGCGCTTGCTTTACTAGGGTTGCTCTCTTCATTCTCTCATCCTCTCCAGATATAAACAAGACAGCGGTAGCTACATTTTCTCTCTGCTCACTTGCTGGTTCTGAATCCGCGGATCCCTTCGGCCGGTGTGTGTAGAGGACTAAAAGGTGCATCGTTCACGCGGTCATCGCCGCCGAGGGAGGAAACCCACAGCTGCCGGAGGGGCCCGATCCTCTGCCCGTGCCGTTCTCTCCCACGCAGCGCCGGCTCGGGAGGTCCTCCGACCCTTCTTCCTTCCTGCCGTATTGTCCGCAGATCCGACCTGCCGCCGCCGACATCCTGGCGACCCTCAGGTATAAGTTCTTCGAAAGCGTCCTTGCTCTACTGCCCCAGCTCCCCATGTGTCTACATGTGCATCTTTTTCTAATCCCATCAGCTCTTCCAAAGCCACCTAGTATTATTACAGGTAAAGCTACTTCATGCATTCGAATCTAGGGCTTTGTTCAAACAAGGAAGAAAGGGGGGAAAGTTGTAGCATGAACCTCGGACTTGATTCAAAGAGGAAATAATATGGTGAAAGTAGTAGAGACCGGATACCCAACCGGTCTCTTGGTTGAAAAGGGAAATAATGGGAAAACGCAGTACAAACTGGATAAGGAACATATCTATTATTGGTTGAAAAAAGGATAGAAAGTGGCGGCTGGTGGACAAGTCAACAGAGTATGTCCAGGATTAGATTTGCTGCCATCACATAGTAAAAGGTCTCCAGGATTAGATTTGCTGCCCTCACATAGTAAAAGGTCTCAGGATTAGATTTGCTGCCCTCACATAGTAAAAGGTCTCAGGATTAGATTTGCTGCCCTCACATAGTAAAAGGTCTCCAGGATTAGATTTGCTGCCCTCACATAGTACTAGTATGTATGCACGTGCAATGCACGTCTTAAAAGAATGGAGTGATTTTGAAGCATGACTCAAAAAAAGTATACCAGAGTGATTTTGATAAATGGAATTCCACCCACAATAGCTTTTTATATTCACACAAAAAACTGTACATTCACATCTAAAATACTGTAGGTTCATTAAAAAAACTGTATGTTACTCTATCTTTTTTTTCTCCCCATTCTCCTCCTAAACCATCTTATCTGGGCTGAAGTCGTCATCCGCTCAAACGGTAATATGGCCCATGAGGCATCACATATGGGCCTTTTCTCCTGGAAGGGCCACGTGAATGTTCTAGAACAGAGTAGAGGCAACATCAGTCTACTGTTCATGGCGAATCCGGCTGATCTTAGCCCTTGGATTTTGGAGACCAACGGTTATGATTGATGCTCTGGATCCATTTCAAAACTGGTACACTATAGAGTAGTATAGAAAAGCTCTCCAGGATTAGGTTTGCTGCCCTCACATAGCGTTAACAAGCTCGGCATCACCACTTTATGCCTCCTTGTAGGTACATTGTGCTGATGCGTCCACTGTCGCATGTCCTTATACCAACCTTTTGCTGTTTTTTTGCGGGTAAACCAACCTTTTGCTGTAAGGGCGCATGTAAAATGAAGCGATCACACTGTTACCTTAGGGACATGTCTAACCAGTGTTATCGTTAATCTAATGCCTCTAGTGATAAGATGCAATTAAACTGTGTTACAAATGGCACTCCTGCTGTTTTCCCCAGTATGATAAGTAAGTTGCTCCTTTACGCTGCTGAGTGTCCTGGTGTCCCCACGGTCCCATGCCCTTAAACCAACTCTTTAGCTGCTGTTGATTTACTGTGTTTGGTAAACAAGCAATGCCACCATTAAAGTAATCCCATATCCGAGGAATCTCATTGTTGATCGTAATGCTTCTGGTAACATGGAGCATTGCTGATGTTTTAAAATTTCTACTGTCCTTGCGTGATTGCCATGAACATAATTAAGATGCTTCTTTTCATTTTGTATATGTTCCGTATATTCTTATTGACCAGCAACTGTTTACTTTCTATCATTTTGTGCAGATAGGGATATCCATTTCACCTTGTTGGTATTGTGACCTTTTGGTGAACTGCACAAAACACTTTTTTTGAATGAGTGTCTTGTGCAGTTCAACTAAAATGTCACGTGGGCAACATCTCTCAATTTTGGTGGAACTGCACAAAATGGTTCAACTAAAGCGAAATCATGCTCTCCTGTCTCCTTGTTTGTGCTATGCAAACATCTTTGTGCAAACAGGAATACTCTACTACAGATGTTGTGATGGTCAAGAGCATTCGCCAAGTTCTTCGATTTTATGACATGGCTAGCCAAGATGGATTTAATCCCGATATTCACTTTATCAAAAGGCTCTAATGGGTTGGTTCTAAATCTTGCAAGCTGGGAATCAGTGAGATGTGTAGGCATCTTTGTTGTACTTACTATTTGAATCTTATTTGTTGGTTCTGAATCTTGCAAGCTGGGAATCAGTGAGATGTGTAGGCATCTTTGTTGTACTTATTATTTGAATCTTATTTGTTGGTTCTGAATCTTGCAAGCTGGGAACCAATGAGACGTGTAGGCATCTTTGTTGTACTTATTATTTGGATCTTATTTGTTGGTTCTGAATCTTGGAAGCTGGGAATCAATGAGACGTGTAGGCATCTTTGTTGTACTTATTATTTGGATCTTATTTGTTGGTTCTGAATCTTGCAAGCTGGGAAACACGGGATGATGATGCAGAGGACAACAACCATAACAAATAGTTCAAACTTGGTAGTATTATCTTTGTGAAAGTGTGACAAATGTGCTGATTGTGTGCGTCCTGAGAATAATAATTCTAATTGTTGTGCATGTTGATCCCGTGGCACTGATAGAACGAGCCAATGCATTGCTTGTTTTAAGTATAAATTTCTATTAAAGCTAATTAAATTTAAGTAAAGTGACCACTAACTCCTGTTATTACAGTACCAATACTGAGACACCTGCTCGTGAACCGACGTGTGGCGGAGTAGGTTTCTTAATGGAGGCGTTTGAATGCACCGAGGGTGCATCTTCGCGAGGCGTCAGCGAGACGAGGAGGGTAGTAACTTTTGTCGCTGAACACACTCACTTCTTTGTTGAATCCAGTTCCCCAAGAGCTGAAAAAGCGAATGCTGCCGCCGCCTACACACTCGTTCACTCGAAGAGACTCAATGGCGATCCGAGGGTGAGCCTGTTGGATATGGACTTGACAAGGAGTTAGTTCGCCGTTCAGTCCTATGGCTGCACCAAGTTGAATGTGATGTACACCAACGATACGGACCCGGTGAAGCTCTGCCTCGCCTCAGTCCTATGGATGCACCAGGTTCTGGAGCATTCGCCCGTTTCATCGGCAGCGCCGACTGCACCTTCGCTATGGTGGAGAGAAGGAAGAACGCGACGATTCGGCCATCTGGTGCAACAAGCTTGTCGACATCCAGAAACAATACAAGATCATTAGCAACGGACAGGAGAAGGACTCCATGGTTGACCTCGCTAAGACCATCATCGACCCTTGATACGCCAACATGAAATAAGACGACCTGAACACGTGGGAGGTACCTCTGAATCTAGCCTACATAACCTACACGGCCAGGGCGCATCGCGTACTCGACATGTACATGCGGATCTTGGACATGAGGCGTGTCCGCTTCCGTAACCGACGAGTACGGACAGCCGCAGCGTCATGATCAAGCATGCGGGAAGGTCTAGATGTTGTACTTTATCTGTTTATAAGCACCTTTATCATCCGAGTGTTTCATGCATTAGCCTATGTGTCGTAATTATCTGTTTTGTCCAAATATTTCTTTTAAGAACCCATTAACCTGATTGCTTTTTTAGTGGCTATTTGCTTATGTATGTAAACTAGTTCACTTGTCCGTAAAAAACTAGTTCACTTTCGGCTGCCGTGCTTTGAATCTCCTTCCTCCCAACATATTCCTCTCCTCGGGTGGACCCAGAGTCTCTGAATTTTCTTCCACTTTCTTTTTCGATGTAAACCGAGTTTTCTCCCGATTTTTCCCTAGAACCAACTCAAGCTGTCCCATGTCGGCCTAAAAATAATAATACCCCACGCACTATTAACTCATCAAATTAAAATGATATTTTATTTCGTAAGTTGAAAGTTCTTACAAAATAATAATAATAATTGTTTATATATAACTTGCCAAGTTAACTCCTAGTGATTGCGTACATAAGCTTGCAAAGATTTTCTTGACGTGCAATCATGTGTTTATGTTTTTATAACATTTCTCCGTCTAGCCCAACATGATATTTTCACCCAGCCCAGCAAGTCCGTGCATTTCGAGAAAAATGCAAATGGGATTTAAACGGGCTGCATAGATGCTACATCATTGTTTCACCCAGCCCACCAAATGGACTAAAAAACAAATGGACTGGCTGACATGTGGGCCAGTAGGTAAAAGCCTAAGAAGGCGTTGGATTTACATCCAATGGTCGGCATTCTTCTTCAATCTCTCGTCTTCTTCCCCCAGTGCTGCCGGAACCGCCTGCTCCAACCTTCGGCGTCCAGTGGCGTTATTTTGCGCTCCTCAGCGAGACGCTACCCCGCCGACGGCCAGGCCATCCCTCCACTCCGCACCTCCTGTTATTCTCCTCCGAGTGTAGGCCCACCCCGCTTTTAAACCAGTCAAGTTTCCCTCCTCTCCGTCTGCGACTCCTTTGCGCGTCTTCCCCATCTCTGGGTCGTTCCAGTCTGGGGCCTTGCCGTCGTCCACCGCCTCAGTGCGCTTGGTGCGGCATGGTCAACATACGAGAGTCATCGGAAGAGGATTGTACGTGGAGAGCCTGACAGCTGGGACCCACGAGGTCCATGGTCGCACGCAAGGAAAGTTCCTCCTTATTACGCACTGTACGTGCACTGTATGTGGAAAGGGCTTCTGTATTTCGCGAAAAAAACATCCCCCCCGCTGACAGGTCGGACCCACCAGCTATATCTTCGCACGCAAGGAAGTGCCTCCTTATTACGCACCAAAAAATGAATACCCCCTGCTAGCTGGGACCACCATAGTGGGTGGCTGACTTGTGGGCCTACTAAGTTGACGAGGATGGAGGGCTTTGTCAACTTAGTCAATATGAACGATTCTAGCTCCAGTGACCGTACGATGTCCATCCAATGGCCATAGTGCTTCTTCAACCTCTGGTCTTCTTGCTCCAGCCGCCCAAAGCAGCGCCGGTCGTGCCACGTGCTCCTGCCTCTCATGGCTGGCTGTGATGTCGCGGAGGCCTCACCGCCCCCTACTACTCCCACCGCTGGCCCAGGGTATCCTCTACTCACCCACACCCCCTGTTATTCTGCGGCGACATCAGCCTCACGCCGCAGCCGAACCAGTGAACCCTCGTACTCCTCTCTGCGTGGGCATCCACTGCCGCGTCTTCCCCGGCTCCGCGTCGTCCCCTTCCTAGGCCTCGTCGTCATCCACTGCCTTGGTGCTCTCGGCGCGGCGTGGTCAATGTGGTCAATGACCGACTTCCATCGGAAGAGTACTGCATGTGGAGAGGCTGACAGCTGGGTCCAAGGCCACATCCCAGTTTTTTTGTCATTTGCCAAGTAAGTCGCTTTGTCAGGCCTGTTGGGCTGCAAATCTTTCAAGACGAGGAGAGCTTCATTCGGTTGGCCGAAAAAATGGCCTATCAGTAATGAGAAATGGGCTGTACATTTTTAGAACACATCAAACCGACAATTAGTTTCAAATATCTTTTTTTCATTTCGAGATTTTAAATTACATTAATTTTTATGCGTGAAGAATTTGTTGGATTTTATATTGATATACATTTATTTTTAAAATTAGTTTGAATGTGAGTCGAAATTTTAGGATTAAAAACAGTTCAGACCACACCGAAATATGCAAAATTTCGTATAATTTTTTAACCGTGGCCACAATATGGGCTGTAATGCTAACAAAAAGAATATCGGCTCCAAATAAGAATTAGCAAATGGGCTGTAAATTATTAGAAATAATGATGGGTTGTATGCTGTTTTCCACAGATTTGAGGCTTTCCTAAGAAAAGGGTTGACACACAAGCAGTGACTGTTAGATGGCCATCCAACGGCCGTCGTGCTTCTTCAATCTCTGCTCTTCCTGCTCCGGCCGCTCAAACAAGCGCCGGCGGGACTGCCTGCTCCCTCCTCCACGCGGCCGGCTGTCTTGCCTTGTGAGCCTCACCGCCCCACCGTACTCCCATCGCTGGCCTAGCCATCCCTCTACTCACCCACACCTGTTGTTATTCTCCGGCGACGGTAGACGAACCAGTAAACCCTCGTTCAGTCGTACTCCCCTTCGCGTGGGAAACAATTGCTAAGTCTTTCCTGCCTCTGTGTCGTTCCCTTCCTAGGCCTCGCCGTCGTCCACCGCCCTGGTGCTCTCGGCGCAGCCTGGTCAACGTGGTCAATGACCGACATGCATCTGAAGTGGACTGTATGTGGAGAGGCCGACAGCTGGGTCCACGGCCGCACACAAGGAAATGCCTCCTTATTACGCGCAAAATAATGATTCCTCCACCTGACATCAGGGACCCACCAAAAAGGCCTCAGTATTCGCGAAAAAAACGTTACCGCCGCTGACAGCTCGGACCCACCAGCTATATCTTCGCATGCAAGGAAGTGCCTCCTTATTACGCACAAAAAAATGAATACTCCCCCTGTTAGCTGGGACCCAGTAGAGTGGCAGGCTGACTTGTGGGCCTACTAAGTTGACGGGGACGGAGGGCTTTGTCAACTTAGTCAATATGCACGATTCTAGCTCCAGTGACCGTATGATGTCCATCCAACGGCCGTAGTGCTTCTTCAACCTCTGGTCTTCTTGCTCGAGCCGCCCAAACCAGCGCCGGTCGTGCCTCGTGCTCCTGCCTCCCGTGGCCGGCTGCGATGCGGGAGAGGCCTCACCGCCCCCTACTACTCCCACCGCTGGCCAGTCCATCCCTCTACTCACCCACACCCCCTGTTATTCTGCAGCGATGGCAGCCTCACACCGCAGCGAACCAGTGAACCCTCGTACTCCTCTACGTGTGGGCATCCACTACCGCGTCTTCCCCGGCTCCATGTTGTCCCCTTCCTAGGCCTCGCCGTCGTCCACCGCCCTGGTGCTCTCGGCACGGCGTGGTTGACGTGATCAAGGAATGGCTTCCATCGGACGTGGATTGTACGTGGAGAGGCTGACAGCTGGGTCCACGGCCGCAGCAAGGAAGTGCCTCCTTATTACGCGCAAAATAATTATTCCTCCACCTGAAAGCGGGGACCCACCAGACGGGCCACCGTATTTCACGAAAAAAACGTTTCCCCCTGACTACTGGGACCCACTAGCTACACCTTCGCACGCATGGAAGTGCGTTCGAGCAAAAAAAAAACGATTCGCCCCACTGACTGCTGGGACCCACCAGCTACATCTTCATAGGCAAGGAAGTGCCTGACAGTCGGGACCCACCTGGTCGAAGCGTACGTAGCATTGTCATCCTGGTCGCGAACGTGTACGTACATACTGGTCGATGTAGAGGCGCGCACGTAGCATGTACACGTACGTACATCGGCCAGGGTGCAAGAAAGAAAATACGGCCACATACGTACATACGGGCGGGGTCTCGAACGCCTACTCGTGCATACGTACATGGCTGGGTTAGGACAGAGAAACAGAGTCATCGTCGTGTTCATGGGGAGGCAATGGAATGCATCATGTTCATGGGGAGGCAACGGAATGCGTCGTGTTCATCGGGAGGCAACGGAATGCGTCGTGTTCATCGGGAGGCAACAGAATGCGTGGGAGCCAACCAGCTTAGACGGGATAGGCGATCGAAACGAGGCCTGGCATACTGCAGAACAGAGGAAACAACCTTGTGTTCGACCGGCCACGTTCGGAACGGGGTCCTGTTGATCGGGAGGGGTGTGGCATACCGCAAAACGGAGGAAACGGACCTCCTACGGTCGAAACGGGGTTCCTGTTGATCGGGAGGGGTGTGGCGTACCGCAAAACAGAGGAAACGGACCTCCTATGGTCGAAACGGGCGTCCTGTTGATCGGGAGGGGTGTGGTGTACCGCAAAATGGATGAAACGGACTTGTGTTGGAGCGCTACGGTCGAAACGGGGGTCCTGTTCATCGGGAGGGGTGTGGCATACCGCAAAACGGGACTCCACGGGATACTGTTCATCTCCACTGTCGACCTCCTCCAGCCTCCACGAACTCCTGTTCATCCAGCCTCTACCGCGCGCTACTCCACCGACTACTGTTCAACCACCCCTCCATGGGCACCCCTCCACCGTCTACTGTTCATCCATCCCTCCACACCATGGGGTCCTGTTCAACCACCCCTCCACCGTCTACTGTTCATCCAGCCCTCCACACCACGGGTCCCTGTTCATCCAGAGGCAACGCCACCGCTCACCGTTCATCCAACCCCCTCCCCCCCGCAATGCTCACTGTTCATCCATCGATCGGCTTTAGTTAGTAGTAGTAGTGAAGGAATCGCTCCATCGGGTTCAGTTAACAGCCATCGATTGATCGCTCGGGTTCAGTAACGCGTAGCCTACTGATCTGTCGCTTCGGGTTCGATTAGAGCCCAACGCCTCGCTTCGGGTTCGATTAGAGCCAACGCCTACACACACACTGCAGCGTACAGACGAGAAAGCGCGCATTGCTCCGCCCCCGACCTCCCACCGTAACCGGCAACTCCCCGAAATTTTCCTCCCCCTCGCTTCTACCACGGTTTTTTCCGTCATGGACGGCCCAAAGAATGTCATGCAGCTGCATCTCCGGCCCGCCCAGGACGAAAAGCCCATTTTCTGTCATGATTTTTTGTCATAGAAGTAGGAGCCCACCACATCTATGATGATACCGGGTTTTGTCACAATTATCATCATAGAAGTGTCATATGTATGACAGGAAAAAAATTCGTTCGGCCCAAAATGTCACGGATGTGTCTTTTTTTTGTAGTGTGAAGAGGCATCTCAGGTGTTCCTAAAGAGCAAACATGGTCAGCTTGGGTATCTGATCCAATCCACCTTGAGGATTGAGAAGGGCTTGGCCACCCTGACTCAAAATCAGGAGAGTTTGGTGAGGATTATTGAGCAGAAGTTCTATGATCTTGATGTCAAAGTAACTGAGATTCAGTCAGCAGTAGAGCAGCTCCAGGAGGAAGCAGAGGAGAAGAAGGGAAAGACAACAACGGATGTTTTTTAGTGAGTGCATGTGCCAAGAGGTCAGAGGTGTGATGCAGTGCTTATTCCTGATACTAGAGCCACTACATCTGCAACAACAGCCACAGCATCAGTGCCACCTCCAGCAGCCACTCCACCAGCTCCAGCTACATCAACAGAAGCCTTTGTCTCGGGAGTCATCGCTACACCACCTCATGGAGAATAAGCTTGAGAGACGCATAGCACTATGCATATTTGAACTTTTTGGTAACTTGTTGCCAAAGGGGGAGAAATATGTATAGATCATAGTCTTCTTATTCGAGAGAGAGTGTTGTTGTTTTGTCTCTCTTTGCACTTTATTTGGTTGAACTTTATTGTGTGTTTGCTTGATACATTATGTCCTTTTGTGAGATACTTGGATGATCATGTATTTGATCATATGCTACTTTAATGTGTGCTTGAATGATATTATCCCTTATATCCATATATGATCATTCACTTTGCTTGGTGATGAGTGCATGTTTTCAATTGTTATCATTTTGAGCGCTCCACCAAGATGTATGTGACATGGAAGAGTGACCCATGATCCTAACACATTGTGCATTGCAGTCCAAAGCAAATTTTAAGTAATGCACAAATTTAGGGGGAGCTCTTGCTTATCACATAGTTCTCAAAGCGATGATGTATTTCAATCTTATTATCATTTGTCGAAGCTTTGATCTATATGTTGTCATCAATTACCAAAAAGGGGGAGATTGAAAGCGCAACTATCCCTGTGTTGTTTTGGTAATGATTAACAACATATAGCACATTGAACTAATGCCATTTCAAGATAAATATTTCAGGAAATTTCAATGATTGGCATGGCATGGATTAGGAATCTGGACCCCTCAAAATGCTAAGGACAAAAGATTGGCTCAAGCTCTAAAGTTCAAGACTCTACTTTTTCTATTTCGGTGATCCAAGATCACATTGAGTCTATAGGAAAGCCAATACTATTAAAAGGGCATGAGGTGTTGCTTAATGGCTTGCTTGCTCAAAATGCTTAGTGATATGCTCCAAAGCCCTCAACCACTTTCTCATATCCACATATGTCCCAAACCAAAAGTCAAACTCGGCCCCACATATTTGATCCATCCGTCGCACCGAGTTCATTTGACACAGCCACTGCCAGAAACCCTAGTCACTTCGGTCTCACTGATAGGGATCTCGGTCTCACCGAGATGGGATTGCAAACTCTCTGTTGCCCTTCATAACGTTTCAGTCTAACCGAGATGAGCGATCAGTCCCACCGAGTTTGCAATGCAAACTCCCTGTTTCCTTTTCGTAACGCATCGGTCCCACTGAGACGAGCGAATCGATCCCATCGAGTTTGCTTGACTAACTCCCTGTTTTGCTTATTACAAAATCGGTCCCACCGAGTTTGTGTAATCGGTCAAACTGAGATGACGTTATGCCCTAACTCTAATGATATTGGTCCCACCGAGTTGACGTGTCGGTCCCACCAAAATGCCTAATGGACACATTATGAACTAAATCGGTTCGACCGAGTTTTCTGATTCGGTCCCACCGAGTTTGGTGAATTGAGTGTAACGGTTAGATTTTGTGTGGAGGCTATATATACCCCTCCACCTACTCCTCATTCCTGGGGAAAGCCATCAGAACGTGCCTACACTTCCATCATTCATTTTCTGAGAGAGAACCACCTACTCATGTGTTGAGGCCAAGATATTCCAATCCTACCATATGAATCTTGATCTCTAGCCTTCCCCAAGTTGCTTCCACTCAAATCATCTTTCCATCAAATCCAATCCTATGAGAGAGAGAGAGTTGAGTGTTGGGGAGACTATCATTTGAAGCACAAGAGCAAGGAGTTCATCAACAACACACCATCTATTACCTTTTGGAGAGTGGTGTCTCCTAGATTGGTTAGGTGTCACTTGGGAGCCTCCGACAAGATTGTGGAGTTGAACCAAGGAGTTTGTAAGGGCAAGGAGATCGCCTACTTCATGAAGACCTACCCTAGTGAGGCAAGTCCTTCATGGGCGATGGCCATGGTGGGATAGACAAGGTTCCTTCTTCGTGGACCCTTCATGGGTGGAGCCCTCCGTGGACTCGCGCAACCGTTACCCTTTGTGGGTTGAAGTCTCCATCAACGTGGATGTAAGATAGCACCACCTATTGGAACCACGCCAAAAACATCTGTGTCTCCAACTACGTTTGCATACTCCAATCCCATCCTTTTACTTTCTTGCAAGTTGCATGCTTTACTTTCCAACCACTGCCAGAAACCCTAGTCACTTCGGTCTCACCGATAGGGATCTCGGTCTCACTGAGATGGGATTGCAAACTCTCTATTTCCCTTCGTATCATTTTGGTCTAACCGAGATGAGCGATCGGTCCCACCGAGTCTGCAATGCAAACTCCCTGTTTCCTTTCTGTAACGCTTCGGCCCACCGAGATGAGCGAATCGGTCCCACCGAGTTTGCCTGACTAACTCCTTGTTTTGCTTATTACCAAATCGGTCCCACCGAGTTTGTGTAATCGGTCGAACCAAGATTACATTATGCCCTAACCCTAATGATATCGGTCCCACCGAGTTGACGTGTCGGTCCCACCGAAATGCCTAACGGTCACATTATGAACTAAATCGGTTCGACCGAGTTTTCTGATTCGGTCCCACCGAGTTTGGTGAATTGTGTGTAACGGTTAGATTTTGTGTGGAGGCTATATATACCCCTCCACCCATTCCTCATTCCTGGGGAAAGCCATCAGAACGTGCCTACACTTCCATCATTCATTTTCTGAGAGAGAACCACCTACTCATGTGTTGAGGCCAAGATATTCCAATCCAACCATATGAATCTTGATCTCTAGCCTTCCCCAAGTTGCTTTCCACTCAAATCATCTTTCCACCAAATCCAATCCTATGAGAGAGAGAGAGAGTTGAGTGTTGGGGAGACTATCATTTGAAGCACAAGAGCAAGGAGTTCATCAACAACACACCATCTATTACCTTTTGGAGAGTGGTGTCTCCTAGATTGGTTAGGTGTCACTTGGGAGCCTCTGACAAGATTGTGGAGTTGAACCAAGGACTTTGTAAGGGCAAGGAGATCGCCTACTTCGTGAAGACCTACCCTAGTGAGGCAAGTCCTTCGTGGGTGATGGCCATGGTGGGATAGACAAGGTTGCTTCTTTGTGGACCCTTCGTGGGTGGAGCCCTCCGTGGACTTGTGCAACCGTTACCCTTCGTGGGTTGAAGTCTCCATCAACGTGGATGTACAATAGCACCACCTATCGGAACCATGCCAAAAACATCCGTGTCTCCAATTGCGTTTGCATACTCCAATCCCATCCTTTTACGTTCTTGCAAGTTGCATGCTTTACTTTCCGCTGCTCATATACTCTTTGCATGCTTGCTTGAATTGTACTAAGATTAATTGACTTGTGCTAATTTGCTAAAATCTGCCAAGAACTAAAATTGGGAAAAGGTTAAGTTTTTATTTGGTTAAGTAGTCTAATCACCCCCCTCTAGACATACTTTCTATCCTACAATAGAGTAAGTAGAGAGTTACATGTATCTTGGCTATATACATCAGAGCAAGTGATATGATTTAGAAATGTACCTCCATGTTTATGAACCCCTCTTGCAAACAACATGTGCACCAGCAAGAGATCATCATGCACATGCGTGTGATGCATATACTTACCTTGTGGTCTTGAGCTGTCTTTGAAAAGAGTGGACTTGAGAAAACAGGGTTAGATAACAGAAGAACAGTCCTAATAAAGCATGCCAATGAATCACAAGATTACCAAGACTGGGATGACATGTAATGGGTGAGTACGAGTACTTCATTTAGATATAGACATGTCCCCAAGGATTTAAAGATGTGAAATGAGTTCCAAAGATTTTTCTCCCCTAGACATGGACTCTTTCTCCCCCTGAATCTGATATTGGATAATGGGAGAAGGTAGGGAGAGAGAAAGGGTAATATCAACCAAAATCTGAGCAATAAGAATGTTAGCAATAACTAAGATCAAATATATTGACATGTGAAAGGATCGAGAAGAGGGGTCTAGAGAGGGGGTGATTAGACCCTCAACAAGTAAAAGTGGCAATTTTTAAGTTCTTCAAGTTGAGGTGGAGTTTTAACACAAGTTTAAGCATTCACAATACATTTCAAGCAAGCATGACAAGAGTATGGGCAATGGAAAGAGTAAAGCATGCTAATTGCAAGAAAGTAAGGGATGGGATTGGAGTGTGCAAACGCAATGAAGACACAAAGATTTTTGGCGTGGTTCCGATAGGTGGTGCTATCGTACGTCCACGTTGATGGACACTTCAACCCACTAAGGGTAACGGTTGCACGAGTCCATGGAGGGCTCCACCCGTGAAGGGTCCACGAAGAAGCAACCTTGTCTATCCAACCATGGCCATCGCCCATGAAGGACTTGCCTCACTCGGGTAGATCTTCACGAAGTAGGCGATCTCCTTGCCCTTACAAACTTCTTGGTTCAACTCCACAATCTTGTTGGAGGCTCCCAAGCGACACCTAACCAATATAGGAGACACCACTCTCCAAAAGGCAATAGATGGTGTGTTGACGATGAACTCCTTGCTCTTGTTCTTCAAATTATAGTCTCCCCAACACTCAACTCTCTCTCTCTCTCTCACACACACACACACACACATAGAGATTTGGCTATGGTGGAAAGATGATTTGAGTGGAAAGCAACTTGGGGAAGGCTAGAGATCAAGATTCTCGTGGTAGGATTGGAGTATCTTGGTCACAACACATGAGTAGGTGGTTCTCTCTCTTAAATGAGTAGTGGAAGTGTAGGCATGTTCTGATGGCTCTCTCTCAAATGGAGAAGGGGGTGAAGGGTATATATAGCCTCCACACAAAATCCAAACGTTACACACATTTGACCCAATAGAAGAACTCGGTGAGACCGATTTAGTTCAAAATGTGAACGTTAGGAATCTCAGTGGGACCGACTGGAACAACTCGGTGGGACCTATGTGCTAGGTCTAGGGCAAAACCTCATCTCGGTGAGAGTGATTGCTTGAACTCGGCCAGACCAATTTCAGCAAAGAGAAAACAGAGAGTTGGTCAAGCAAACTCGGTGGGACCGATTGCACATTTTGGTGAGACTGAAATAATTGCAGCAGGCAACAGAGAGTTTGCGGGGCCATCTTGGTGAGACCGAGATCCATATCGGTGTGACCGAATTGCTAGGGTTTTTGGCAGTGGCTATGTCAACTGAACTCGGTGGCGCTGGATGGAACATTTTGGTGGGGCCAAGTTTGACTTTGAGTTTTGGACATATTTGGAAATGAGAAAGTGGCTGAGGGTTTTGGAGCAATACCACTAAGCACTTTGAGCAAGTAGACCATTAAGCAACACCTCATCCCCTTTTAATAGTATTGGCTTTCCTATGGACTCAATGTGATCTTGGATCACTAAAATATAAATGAAGAGTCTTGAGCTTTTGCCAATCTTTGTCCTTAGCATTTTGAAGGGGTTCCACATCCTCTTGTCCGTACCACACCGTTGTTGAACTCATTTGAAATATAGTCCCTCCGTCCCAAAATATGTGTCTTGAGCTTAATACAAATTTGTACTAGAGCTAGTACAAAGTTGAGACACTTATTTTGGGACGGAGGGAGTACTAGATAAAAGTATTAGTCCAACAAGAGATATGTTGACATTAATTACCAAAATCACCCAGGGAGCACTTGTGCTTTCAACATGTCTTTCCCCTCTTAAATACATGTGGCTTCTCTCCTCTTTGTTGACAAGCATCGCTCATTTGATAAGCTTTGATGTGCTCTCTCTCCCCCTTTGACATCAATTTCCTATAAGGAGCATAAGACAAGTAGGTGTGGTCCTTGAGAGTCACTACAAAGCAGTAGGTAGCGTAAGATGCTGATAGAGAGAAAGAATCATTGAGTGGAGCT
Source organism: Aegilops speltoides (assembly GCA_021437245.1). NCBI lineage: Eukaryota > Viridiplantae > Streptophyta > Magnoliopsida > Poales > Poaceae > Aegilops > Aegilops speltoides. Next base: position 204,013,193 of record CM038145.1, on the reverse strand, counting down.
GAAGAAAATAGGTAGTAAGAAATGGCAAAGCATTTTCTGTGAGTTGAAATCGGTGACGCCGATCCATTTTCCGTCGGTGGCTCTGAAATGTCAGGGGCACAAAAGGTACCGGTCCGTGAGACCGAATCAGTCCATATCGGTTGTACTGATGACCTATTCACAAGGAGACCTTGTATTTCAGGCAAGCCGATAGGTTTGGATCGGAGGGATTGAGTTTAACAAAGAGAAAATATTTTGTCATCTCAATCACTTAGCAAATGAAATCTCACAAGAATTCGCAAGGAATTAACAATTTGCAATGGATTTTCAATAGTAATATAGATGAAAAACAAAAAATATAAAAGAGATCTAGATGAAATTTTTTCGAGAGAGACAAAATAGAAAACAAAATATGCAAATGGAAAAAGCAACCGAGCAAAAGAACATATAGAGAACTTCATCTAGAAGGGGTCGGCGAGTATATTGACTGAGGAGTCAAGTGATAGCACTTGATCGTAGGTCATACTCATCGTTTAAGCTCAAAATGGGGTTAACATTTTTTGTTCAAGCTTTTTGATGTATTCACAGCTTGTTGAGTTGCTTTAGCTCATGACTTGGAGCAAAGTTTCTCTAAGGTGGAATGATAAACCTTGGGTTGTGGTGTTGATCTTGATCATGTAGTTAAACTTGTGTTGGATGCTCAAGGTTGATGTTGTCCATCAAGAGTTGGGAGCACCCTAGTAATTTAAGTTCATCTTCCTACATGGGTTAATCTTGCAAGGAAGAGCACTTGTGTATCCAAAGTGACAATCATGAAACTTGATACTAATTGAAGTTTGGTATATTGAAATAGTCAAAGGATATGTTGAGTGAGTTCATGATTCCTTGTATTCAACAACCATATCATAGGGACTTGGCGATGTAAAGATTGCTCAAAATGTGAGTGACTTGCAATCTCGTAGATTTTGGTTCAACCAAGTACATACAAGGGTTAGATAACATGCAAGGGTACAAATATAGATCCAAGACATATGATCATCATCATAAGAGAAATATCAATGATTTGTCATAACAATGCTCATGCCTTGCATGTATCCAAATGGAGTTTCTACTCCAAGTTTGAAGCATCAATGATATTCAAGTCACCTCTCAAACGACAAAACACTTTCTCATCAAGCGGTTTGGTAAATATATCCGCTAATTGCTTAGCGGTGCGAACATGCTTAAGATTTAAGTCTCCTTTAGCAACATGATCCCGAATGAAATGACGACGAACTTCAATATGCTTAGTTCGAGAATGTTGCACGGGATTGTGAGCAATCTTAATAGCACTTTCATTATTACAAAGTGATATGTCTCCAACGTATCTATAATTTTTGCTTGTTCCATGTTGTTATATTCTCATTTTTTACTATCATTTTATAGCAACTTTATATAATTTTTTGGGACTAACCTATTGACATAGTGCCTAGTGCCAGTTGCCATTTTTTTGCTTGTTTTTTGCATCGCAGAAAATCAATACCAAACAGAGTCCAAACGCAACGAAATTTTTTGGAGAATTTTTATGGACCAGAAGACACAACTTGGGCCAAAGAAGTACCAGAGGGGTGCCCCGAGGGGGGCACAACCCACCTGGGCGCTTGAGGGCCCAAGCGCGCCCTGGTGGCTTGTGCCCACCTCGGTGGCCTCCCGCACTGCCTCTTCGCACTATAAATTCCCAAATATTCCAAAAACCCCAGGGGAGTCGATAGATTAGAAGTTCCGCCACTACAAGCCTCTGTAGCCACGAAAAACCAATCTAGACCCCGTTCGGTACTCCGTCGGAGAGGAAATCATCACCGGTGGCCATCTTCATCATCCCGGCGGCCACCATGATGAGGAGGGAGTAGTCCACCCTCGGGGCTGAGGGTTTGTACCAGTATCTATGTGTTTAATCTCTCTCTCTCTCTCTCTCTCTCGTGTTCTTGAGATGTCACGATCTTGATGTATCGCGGGCTTTGTTAATATAGTTGGACTTATGGTGTTTCTCCCTCTCTATCTTGTTTTGATGAATTGAGTTTTCCCTTTGAGATTTCCTTTTATCGGATTGAATACTTTTATGGATGTGAGAGCACTTGATATATGTCTTGCATATGAATACCCGTGGTGAAAATGGTGAAGGAAATATGCCCTATAGGCAATAATAAAGTTGTTATTTTACATTTCCTTATTCATGATAAATGTTTATTATTCATGCTAGAATTGTATTGATCGGAAACCTAAATACATGTGTGAATACATAGACAAACACTGTGTCCCTAGTGAGCCTCTACTTGACTAGCTCGTTGATCAAAGATGGTCAAGGTTTCCTGACCATGGACATGAGTTTTCATTTGATAACGGGATCACATCATTAGGAGAATGATGTGATGGACAAGACCCATCCGTTAGCTTAGCATATTGACTGTTCAATTTTATTGCTATTGCTTTCTTCATGTTAAATACATATTCCTTCGACTATGAGATTATGCAACTCCCGGATACGGGAGGAATTCCTTATGTGCTATCAAACATCACAACATAACTGTTTGATTATAAAGATGCTCTACAGGTATCTCCGAAGGCGTTTGTTGAGTTGGCATAGGTCGAGATTAGGATTTGTCACTCCGAGTATCTGAGAGGTGTATCTGGGGCCTTGATACGTCTCCAACGTATCTATAATTTTTGATTGTTCCATGCTATTATATTATCCATCTTGGATGTTTTATATGCATTTATATGCTATTTTATGTTATTTTTTGGGACTAACATATTAACCTAGAGCCCAGTGCCAGTTTCTGTTATTTCCTTGTTTTTGAGTTCTACAGAAAAGGAATATCAAACGGAGTCCAAACGAGGTGAAAATTGACGGTGATTTTTTATGGACCAGAAGAAGCCCCCGAAGCACAATAGTTGGGGTAGAAGAGTTCCGAATCAACGACAAGGGTGGAGGGTGCACCCACCCCCCTAGGGTGCGTCCCCCTGCCTTTTCGCTGACTCATGGACCCCCCCCCCCCTGACGTGAAACCGACGCCAAAAATTCCTATAAATCCAGAAACCCCCAGAAAGAAACCTAGATCAGGAGTTCCGCCACCGCAAGCCACTGTAGCCCCGGAAAACCAATCGGGACCCTATTCCAGCACCATGCCGGAGGGGGAAACCATCATCGGTGGCCATCTTCATCATCCCGGCGGCCACCATGACAAGGAGGGAGTAGTTCACCCTCGGGGGTTGAGGGTATGTACTAGTAGTACCGTGAGCTTTGTTACTATAGTTGGATCATATGGTGTTTCTTCCCCTCTACCTTCTTGTGATGAATTGAGTTTTACCTTTGAGGTTTCACTATTATTGGATTGAATACTATTATGGATTTGAGAACACTTGATGTATGTCTTGCGTGGGATACCCGTGGTGACAATGGGGTGTTCTATTGATTCACTTGACGTATGTTTTGGCACTCAACTCGCGGATTCCCGAGGTGACATTCTGGTAATCTATGCATGGGGGTTGATGCACGTTTTCGTCCTTGTTTCTCCCGTAGAAATCTTGGGGCACTCCTTGAAGTTCTTTGTGTTGGATTGAATATTATGAATCTAAAGTTGTTTGATGCATATCGTATAATTGACCCACGGATACTTGTGGTGACATTGGAGTATCTAGGTGACATTAGGGTTGATGGATGTGTGTCATATGGTGTTATTTTACTACGAACTCTAGGGCTGTTTGTGACACTTATAGGAATAGCCCATCAGATTGATGGGAAAGAATAACTTTGAGGTGGTTTTGTACCCTACAAGCAATTTCATCTTACGTTCTCGGCGATAGGAACTTTGGAGTGACTTTTGTCGCACGTTGAGGGATTATCATATGATCTAGTTAAGTTATCATTGTTGAGAGAACTTGCACTAGTGGAAGTATGAATAGTAGGCCTTGTTTCCAAGCATAGCAATACCGTTTTTGCTCACTTTTACCACTTGCTACCTTGCTGTTTTTATATTTTCAGATTACAAAAAACTATGTCTACTATCCATATTACACTTGTATCACCATATCTTCGCCGAACTAGTGCCCCTATACAATTTACCATTGTATTGCTTGTGTTGGGGACATAAGAGACTCTTTGTTATTTGGTTGCAGGGTTGTTTGAGAGAGACCATCTTCATCCTGCGCCTCCCACAAATTGATAAACCTTAGGTCATCCACTTGAGAGAAATTTGCTACTGTCCTACAAAACTCTGCGCTTGGAGGCCCAACACGAGTCTACAAGAAGAAGGTTGCATAGTAGACATCAAGCTGTTTTCTGGCGCCATTGCCGGGGAGGCTAGGTAAGCGGCACTCATATCCCGTCAACGAAGCTCTTTTCTGGCGCCGTTGCCGGGGAGGCTAGGTAAGCGACACTCATATCCCATTAATGAAGCTCTTTTCTGGCGCCGTTGCCGGGGAGGTAAGTGCTTGAAGGTATATCTTTATATTTTGCAATTGAATCTATTAGTTTCTTATTTATTACTAATTTAGTTTATAAAAGAAAACTACAAAAAATGGAATTGAGGTTGCCACATATGTTTCATCTTTTTAATGTCTTTTGTGAAAATGATGGAAAGGAAAATTGTGCTCAATTGCTAGAGAAAGAAGTTAATAAAATGTTTGGCACTGAATCTTTGAATGATGAGCATGATTGCAATGTTGTTAGTATGCTTGCTATGAATTTCAATGATGCTAATGATATGCAAAGCCATAAGCTTGGGGATGCTATGTTTGATGAATATGATATTTTTAGTCCCCCAAGTTTTTATGAGAATATTTGTTATGATGAAAGCATGCCTCCTATTTATGATGATTATATTGATGAAAGTGATTTGGAAGAGTGTTAACTTTAGGAAGTAATGATCCCACTATTTTGGAGGGTGTTGAATCTTATTGTGATAATTATGAAAGTGGATTTGGAGAGGTCATGACTTTATTTAGTGATGAATCCACTATTTCGAAAGAGGTCCCAATTGATTATGAGAACAAAGTTGCTATCTATGATGATTATTGTGATGATATGTATGCTATAAAGAAAAATGATAACCATGGAACTTGTCATCTTGATTTTAATTTTCAATTGGATTATGCCTCACATGATAGTTATTTTGTTGATTTTGCTCCCACTACTATTCATGAGAAGAAATTTGCTTATGTGGAGAGTAATAAAAATTCTATGCTTGTGGATCATGAAAAGAATGCTTTATGTGATAGTTATATTGTGGAATTCATTCATGATGCTACTGAAAATTACTATGAGAGAGGAATATGCTTGTAGGAGTTGCAATAATATCAAGTTTCCTCTCGATGTGTTGAAATCTTGAAGTTAAGTTTGTTTTGCCTTACTATGCTAGTTGATTCTTGTTCCCATAAATTATTTGCTCACAGAATCCCTATGATAGGAAGTGGGTTAGACTTAAATGTGCTAGTCATATGCTTCATGATGCTCCCATTATGTTTCAATTATTATCTTTTATGTGAGCATCATTGAAATCATCATGCCTAGCTAGAAAGGCATTAAAGAAAAGTGCTTGTTGGGAGAGAACCCAACACCATTACCTAATGTTTTTGTGTATTCACATGATTAATCTACTGTATTAATCATGTTTTATAGCTTTTGTTTCAATAAAGTGCCAAGTAAAGCCTTTGGGATAGTGTGGATGATAGTTGACTTGATTCTGTGCAAAAACAGAAACTTTGCTCTTAGTCCAGGAATATTGTAAATTCAATGGAACATGATTTTGATCTGAATTTTTTACACATGATCTATATAAAAATTCCCTACACTTTACTAAATTTTCAGAATTTTGCAAGTTGCATAAGTATGTTGGTTGTTCAGATCATTACAGACTATTCTTTTTTTGATAGATTCTGTTTTCAGTGCATAGTTTGCTTGTTTTATAGTTTCTATGGCTTATATTGGTCAATATAAATTGTGGAAATGATAGAGTACAGTAGTCATTGTATGAGAACAATTATGAATCTTGTATTTGACAGTACCCAAGTGAATAATTTGTTTTATCTTACTAACGCATCTCACAAAGTTCCGTTAAGTTTTGTGTGATTGAAGTTTTAAAGTTTTGGGTGAGATGTTGATATGAGAAGAATAAGGAGTGGCAAGACACTAAGCTTGCGAATTCCCAAGGCACCCCAAGGTAATATTCAAGGAATACCCAAGCAACTAAGCTTGGGGATGCCCCGGAAGGCATCGCCTCTTTCGTCTTCAACATTATCGGTAACCTTACTTGGAGCTATATTTTTATTCGTCACATGATATGTGTTTTGCTTGGAGCATCATTTTATTTTGTTTATATTTTCTTTCTTTTATTTATAATAAGGTTTTTTATCTTTTATTTCAATAAAAATGTCAAGTATAGCCTTTACCATGCTTATTTTACAAGTCTATATGTTGCTGCTTTGAAAACAGAAAGTATTCTATCATTGTCTGAATTCTTCTGGAAAGTCAGAATGTGATAAAATCTTGAAATTCTAATACAATGAGTAACAACAAAATTTCTACAGTGTGGTAATTTTTCAGAATTTTTAGAATTAGAAAAGTATGATTCCTCTTGCATTCTTTACAGGATGTCCTGTTTAGACAGATTGCTGTTATGTTTGCATTGTTTGCTTGTTTAATAATTCTATTTGAGGATAGGACTATTAAATATGCAGAGGCATTTAGTATGCAATGTGAAATTATAATTTTAGTGATTTTCTATAGTAGAGAATGATAAGGTTTTGCGTTGATATGTACTAACTTATCTCACGAGTTCTTGTTGAGTTTTGTGTGGATGAAGTTTTTAAGATTTGGGGAAACCGCGATATGAAAGGAATTAAGGAGACACAAAAGCTCAAGCTTGGGGATGCCCAAGGCATCCCTAATTAATATTTCAAGAAGTTTCAAGCATCTAAGCTTGGGGATGTCCCGGTTGGCATCCCACCTTTCTTCTGCAACAATGATCGATCAGTTTGGTTGAACCTAAGTTTTTGCTTCTTCACATGATATGTGCTATCCTTAGAATGCCATTTTATTTTGTTTTGCCTGATGTTTTAACAAAGTACTTAAGATCTTTTTTATGAGAGAGAATCTTCACATAGCTACATAATTATTCAACTACTCATTGATCTTCACTTTTATCTATTTGGAGTAGTTTGTCATTTACTCTCGTGCTTCACTTATATCCTATGAGTAAATGGTTCACTGGTACGCGTTGGTGCTATACAAACGGGTTTTAACCCCTTTCCGCGACGGCATTTGGAACCATCGCCAAGTGAGTGTGGGTGATAGGGGGGGGGGTCCTTCCCACACAACCCAGAAACCGTCGGGGATAGGCAGCCAAGATGCATATACAGTACTTCTACTCGTTTGTGCTTGCATTGCCATCACAGTCAGTATTCTAAGGTGCTACATTAACAATGTGCGGCCCATCACAAACGGTTCACTATTATAGAACGTGTATTATAAGCATACAATCACACACATCCGCTTTTCCCAAACCATATGTGATAAGTAATTAAGAAGATTAGCTAATTATCGTACGAGTGTCGAATAGGATTATGAAACGTCGGACAGCCGTAACATCGTTGTACACGACAACTCTCGCACATGCTATTCTATGGTGCAACGTTTACGATGCATACTTCATCTGAAACAGTTCATGGTTGCTAATCGTGTATGATAAGGCAACTATCACAAACATTTAGTCTGCCCGCACCGTTTGTGATATTGTCTAACATCGCACACACTTTCCAAACGGCAACTGTGTGCACGCTTGCACATGTTTCCTCTCCGTGAACTGTCTCGGATTATGGTGTATATTGCAAACATTTGTGTTTTACCAACCGTGTGTGCCGTAACGACCTGGAGAGCATAATTTCACCGTAATTTAATTGCTGCTATATCAAATAGTACCGGCTTTGAATTTGAATTTGAATTTGAATGTATGCTATAGCTTTATTCATATCCATCAGGTTCAGACAACCAATGCATTATTCGATTCATAGGTACATATCAAGAATTACATAAGAACCAAATAAAGAATGATGAACCACAGTTGTATACTTGTACTATTAAAGACGGTAAAGAAAGATGCGAAATACATTCTGGTTGCTGAACAAGGTGAAGCAGAATGCCCATATTGTGCCATCATCCATGCAGAAGGCACGCACGACTCTAGTCCAACCCCTTGTGATGGCCGACCACCCATCCTTCACGGTCTTCATGAAAACATCTAGATAATCATCGTGTTCTGGTAGAAATACTTTAACCTTTGCATGCCCACCAATCATGTAGTTTGATAGGTAGTCTTGAGTAAACTGCTTTGGGAACCAATGCAAAGGAAAAAAGATCCAGACATTGTCATCTAAGACAACTCATTATGGGTAGTAAAAAGAAGACTGCAGAGTTCTTACTTACTATCCTGCAGTTCGATGTTGTATTGGATAAAGTGTAAACAAATAGTTTAATTGCCATCTTTTGACCCATTTTACTAACAATTTTTATCATCTTCCTCACTTGATGCTGGTTCATTGATATCTCATTTCCCCATATGCAAAAAGGGTCGAAGCGCGGACCTTTACCAATGACATATGTACCTAAAAGCAGCAAGTTAATATTAGAAGCTAAACACCAATTGCACAATGATGTAGTACAACACTCTTTTATAATATCTTATAACATCCAATATACTCACATATTAGATGAATTAACATCATATCTTATGGGCCGAAAGGAGTTTATTGCATTCTTACAAATTATCGGCTGATTAACTACTGATGTATCCATGGGTTAGAGTTAGTTTGAGCTAGTTCGGGCTCAAATAGCCCTAAAGTATATCTAAACATGAGGGCTAGTTTGAGCTAGTTGCATCTATAACCCACCCAAAAAAACTATCCAACCCAAGAGGTGCTAACTGGAGCTAGTTATCCTAGTGCGTTTATTGTCAATCTAAGTATCTAACCCTGTCATCCAAACACCTCTTTGGATGGAGTTAGTTCAGGTTTAGTCATGAGCTAGAAACTAACTCTAACCTCTAGCTAAGTTGAGTATCCTGATATGTCTCCAACGTATCTACAATATTTTATTGTTCCATGCTATTATATTATCAATCTTGGATGTTTTATATGCATTTATATGATTTTGGGGACTAACCTATTAACCTAGAGCTCAGTGCCAGTTTCTATTTTTCCTTGTTTTTCAATTTTACAGAGAAGGAATACCAAACGGAGTCCAATTGACCTGCCAACTTTTGTGGATTTTTATGGACCAAAAGAAGCCCCCAAAGTAAAAGAGTTGGACCAGAAGAGTTCCGAGCCATCCACAAGGGTGGAGGGCGCGCCCTACCCCCCGGGCGTGCCCCTACCTTGTGGATGACTCGGAGACCCCCCTGACTTGTTCTCGACGCAAAAATTCCTATAAATGCTGAAACCCCCGAAAAGAAACCTAGATCGGGAGTTCCATCGCCGCAAGCCTCTATAGCCACCAAAAACCAATTGGGACCCTGTTCCGGCACCCTGCCAGAGGGGGGGGATCTATCACTGGTGGCCATCTTCATCATCCCGGCGCTCTCGATGAAGAGGAGGGAGTAGTTCACTCTCGGGGCTGAGGGTATGTACCAGTAGCTATGTGTTTGATCTCTCTCTCTCTCTCTCTCTCTCTCTCGTGTTCTTAATTTGGCACGATCTTGATGTAGCACGAGCTTTGCTATTATAGTTGGATCATATGATGTTTCTCCCCCTCTACCTTATTGTAATGGATTGAGTTTTCCTTTGAAGTTATCTTATCGGATTGAGTCTTTAAGGATTTGAGAACACTTGATGTATGTCTTGCATGTGCTTATCTGTGGTGACAATGGGATATTCACGTGATCTACTTGGTGTATGTTTTGGTGATCAACTTGCGGGTTCAGTGACCTTGTGAACTTATGCATAGGGGTTGGCACACGTTTTCGTCTTGACTCTCCGATACAAACTTTGGGGCACTCTTTGAAGTTCTATGTGTTGGCTTGAATAGATGAATCTGAGATTGTGTGATGCATATCGTATAATCATACCCACGGATACTTGAGGTGACATTGGAGTATCTAGGTGACATTAGGATTTTGGTTGATGTGTGTCTTAAGGTGTTATTTTATTACGAACTCTAGGGCTGTTTGTGACACTTATAGGAATAACCCAATGGATTGATCGGAAAGAATAACTTTGAGGTGGTTTCGTACCCTACAATAATCTCTTCGTTTGTTCTCCGCTATTAGTGACTTTGGAGTGACTCTTTGTTGCACGTTGAGGGATTGTTATATGATCTAGTTATGTTATCCTTGTTGAGAGAACTTGCACTAGTGAAAGTATGAATCCTAGGCCTTGTTTCTAAGCATTGCAATACCGTTTTCACTCACTTTTACCACTTGTTACCTTGTTGTTTTTATAATTTCAGATTATAAAAACCTATATATACCATCCATATTGCACTTGTATCACCATCTCTTCGCTGAACTAGTGCACCTATACAATTTACCATTGTATTGGGTGTGTTGGGGACACAAGAGACTCTTTGTTATTTGGTTGTAGGGTTGTTTGAGAGAGACCATCTTCATCCTACGCCTCCCACGGATTGATAAACCTTAGGTCATTCAATGAGGGAAATTTGCTACTGTCCTACAAACCTCTGCACTGGGAGGCCCAACAACGTCTACAAGAAGAAGGCTGCGTAGTAGACATCATATCCAAACAAGTCTGATTCACCGATTAGTCCCTTATCAGCCCCCGGCCTATATGGTACCAGCTACCCATATCCTGAATAGTGAGCATATATAAGCCATGGGATGAAACTAACCTTGATGGAAAACAACAGCTGTTCCCAAAATTGTCCTATGTAGGTACATCGAGAAGCATGTTAAGCACAACAGGCTAAACATCAACCAAAATTATCCATGGCAGACAAAATAATCTCCAAAAGATAGCTTTAGTGTGCAGGTTTAAGCATGCTAGTATAACAAAACAAGTGGAAAGGTGTGTTAACTGCAACAGGCGTAACATTTAACAACAAGCAAACATAGTCATTCAACTGGTATTGTGCCGGTCTAAGTACACTGGTTATTGTTAAATAAAAATGGAAAGGCGTGTTAACTACAAGATGCAGCAACCAAATGTAGTCATTCATAGTGGTATTGTTTAAACTGGTATTGATGAAATTGAACTGCACAGTTCATACTTGCACATATAGAACATCACGTTGTGAATAACTGGAATAAACAAGGCATACTACAAACAGCCAAAGATAGCATTTGAAACTGGACATATGCTAACTACAAACGAACAATCAGAAATATTTAAAAGAGGCATAACAACAAGCAAATATATGCTATATAACAGGCATAACAACAAGCAAATATATGCATTCCTATCGTTATGTTTAAAACTGGATTGATGAAATGTACTGCATAGTAAATAATTGCACATATAGAGCATCACATTGTGAACAGCTGAAATAAACAAGCCATACTACAAACAACTAGATATAGCAATTAAAACTGGACATATTTCACTACACTACAAAAGGGACTCGACAAAACAAATCATGGATTTCCCCCTGTTAAGAGGCACGACAAACCAAATCATGGGTTTCCTCACTTGTCACTGATGGGCTCGTTCCCATGGGAAGAGCATGGACCCGGGATGCACTCCATGTTGTCGCAGATGGGCTCCTTCCCCTTGGAAGAGCACGGCTGTGATACGTCTCCAACATATCTATAATTTTTGGTTGTTCCATGCTATTATATTATCTGTTTTGGAGGTTTTATATGCATTTATATGCTATTTTATATTATTTTTGGGACCAACCTATTAACCTAGAGCCCAGTGCCAGTTTCTATTTTTTGCATGTTTTAGAGTTTCACAGAAAAGGAATACCAAACGGAGTGCAAATGAAATAAAACTTTTGCGATGATCTTTCTTGATACAGAAGCAAACCAGGAGACTTGGAGATGAAGTCGGAGACGCAACGAGGTGGATTTATGATTAGATTATCTATGAATATTATTTGAGTCTTCTTTGAATTCTTATATGCATGATTTGATATATTTGCAAGTCTCTTCAAATTATCGGTTTAGTTTGGCCTACTAGATTGGTTTTTCTTGCAATGGGAGAAGTGCTTAGCTTTGGGTTCAATCTTGCGGTGTCCTTTCCCAATGACAGTAGGGGCAGCAAGGCACGTATTGTATTATTGCCATCGAGGATAAAAAGATGGGGGTTTCATCATATTGCTTGAGTTAATTCCTCTATATCATGTCATCTTACTTAATGCGTTACTCTGTTCTTTATGAACTTAATACTCTAGATGTAGGCAGGAGTTGGTCGATGTGTGGAGTAATAGTAGTAGATGCATAATCGTTTCGGTCTACTTGACACGGACGTGATGCCTATGTTCATGATCATTGCCTTAGATATCATCATAATTATGCACTGTTCTATCAATTGGTCGGCAGTAATTCGTTCACCCACCGTATTATTTGCTATCTTGAGAGAAGCCACTAGTGAAACCTATGGCCCCCGGTTCTCTTTTCCATCATACAAGTTATCTTTTCCATCATATAAGTTCTATTTTGCATCATACTAGTTTCCGATCTACTTTTGCAATCTTTTACTTTCCAATCTATAAACCAAAAACACCAAAATATTTACTTTACCGTTTATCTATCTCTATCAGATCTCACTTTTGCAAGTAACTGTGAAGGGATTGACAACCCCTTTATCGTGTTGGTGCAAGTTGTTGATTGTTTGTGCAAGTATTCGGTGACTTGTGCATTGTCTCCTACTGGATCGATACCTTGGTTCTCAAACAGAGGGAAAATACTTACTCTACTTTGCTGCATCACCCTTTCCTCTTCAAGGTAAAAACCAACGCAAGCTCAAGAAGTAGCAGGAAGAATTTCTGGCGCCGTTGCCGGGGAGATTTACGCCAAGTCAAGTCAAGATTTGTCTCTTATCAACTTGCCAATTTCTTGCGCCATTGTCGGGGAAATTTACGCCAAGTCAAGCCATACCAAGTACCCATCATAAACTCTCATCTCTTGCATTACATTATTTGCCATTCGCCTTTCGTTTTCCTCTCCCCCACCTCTAAAACGGTTTTTTTAAAAGGTTTGCCTTTTCTTCGCCCCTCTTCCGTTCGTCTTCTTTGCTTGCTTCTTGTGTGAGCTTGTTTGTTAGGTTGGTTTGTTGCCACCATGTCTGAAATTGGGGATGTTATTGTTGAAAAGGATAGTAGTAATGATGGGGGAACTTTGATGCTTTTGCTAATACTAATCCTCATGAAGAACCTAGTATTTTGCACACTAAAAAGTTTTGCATTGGTAGCGACAATATTATTGGGATAGGGGTTATTCATGATTTCTTTACTTGTGCTGGTGCTTTACCCACTATGGGTGGATCTATTCTCCATAAAACTAGTAGTCTTGCAGATGCTATATCTTTGCTCGTAGTTGAACTTGAAGACAATTTATTCACATGCATCCATCCATACAAAGGATTTTTCTAGAGTTTTCTAATATTGAGCATTCTTCTATTAAGCGCGCGGCTACCATATTTCTAGCACATGAGTTCAGATTTATAATAAAAGAGGCTAGTGAAATTTTTGCGCATTATAGGGTAGACGTTGGTCGTGCTCCCATAGAAGCAACTCTCCTTAACCAAGATAACATAATGCATTTACGATCCTTAGATCATGTTGCTTATAATGAAAATTTAAGAAAGAGGGTTCCTACCGATGTTCTAGTTGATAGGATTTCTGAGCTTAATGATGATTTGGCTATTAAGAACAATGGGTTGGGTTTTTCTCTTGAACAAAAGCTCATGACTTTTTCCCAAAAGAATGCTTACAATGATGAGTTGGTTGTACAATATGAAGGGCCAAAGGAGGAATCAATTCCTCCCGAGCTTGATCTTGGGGATTTTTTATGCCATTAAATTTAGCCCTTATTATTAATTTTACTTGCCACAAAGAAAACTTATTGTTGAACATAGAGAGTATGAGACGAGTTTTCGAGATTTGCCTTATCATTATTATGATAATACTTAGATCTATTCGCGTTTTTATGCCTAGCTAAGGGCGTTAAACAATAGCGCTTGTTGGGAGGCAGCCCAATTTTATTTTCGTTCTTTACTTTCTATTCCTGTTTAGTAATAAATAATTCATATAGCCTCTGGTTAGATGTGGTTTTATGTTTTAATTAGTGTTTATGCCAAGTTAAACCTTTAGGATAGCTTACGGTGATAGTTGTGTTGATCCGACTGAAAATCAGAAACTTTTGCGCCCAGGAAAATATTTTTCAAAATTCACAGAAACGTGCTTTTGATCTAATTCTTTTTTACATGGATTGGTACACAAATTTCTCAGGTCGTCCTAATTTTTCAGAATCTTTGGAGTTAAAGAAGTATTCAAGAGTTACAGATTGCTACAGACTGTTCTGTTTTTGACAGATTTTGTTTTCTATGTGTTGTTTGCTTATTTTGATGAATCTATGGGTAGTATCGGGGGTATGAACCATGGAAAAGTTTCAATACAGTAGATATTACACCAATATAAATAAATAATGAGTTTGCAACAGTACCTTAAAGTGGTGATTTATTTTGTTATACTAACGGAGCTCATGAGATTTTCTGTTGAGTTTTGTGTTGTGAAGTTTTCAAGTTTTGGGTAAGGATTTGATGGACTATGGAATAAGGAGTGGCAAGAGCCTAAGCTTGGGGATGCCCAAGGCACCCCAAGGTAATATTCAAGGACAACCAAAAGCCTAAGCTTGGGGATGCCCCGGAAGGCATCCCCTCTTTCGTCTTCCTCTATCGGTAACTTTACTTGAGGCTATATTTTTATTCACCACATGATATGTGTTTTGCTTGGAGTGTCTTGTATGATTTGAATCTTTGCTTTTTAGTTTACCACAACCATACTTTCTGTACACAAATTTTGGGAGAGACATGCATGAATCGCGATTTATTAAAATACTCTATGTGCTTCACTTATATCTTTTGAGCTAGGCAATATTGCTCTAGTACTTCACTTATATCTTTTTAGAGCACAACGGTGGTTTTATTTTATAAAAATCGATGAACTCTCATTCTTCACTTATATTATTTTGAGAGTCTTTTAGAACAACATGGTAATTTACTTTGGTTATAAATTTAGTCCTAATATGATAGTTATCCAAGAGGGATATAATAAAAACTTTCATATAAAGTGCATTGAATACTATGAGAAGTTTGATTCTTTATAATTGTTTTGAGATATGAAGATGGTGATATTAGAGTCATGCTAGTGAGTAATTGTGAATTTGAGAGATACTTGTGTTGAAGTTTGTGATTCTCGTAGCATGCACGTATGGTGAACCGTTATGTGATGAAGTCGGAGCATGATTTATTTTTTTGATTGCCTTCCTTAAGAGTGGCGGTCGGGGACGAACGATGGTCTTTTCCTACCAATCTATCCCCCTAGGAGCATGCGCGTACTACTTTGTTTCCATAACTAATAGATTTTTGCAATAAGTATGTGTGTTCTTTATGACTAATGTTGAGTCCATGGATTATACGCACTCTCACCCTTCCACCATTGCTAGCCTCTCTTGTGCCGCGCAACTCTTGCCGGTACCTTCCACCCACCATATACCTTCCTCAAAACAGCCACCATACCTACCTATTATGGCATTTCCATAGTCATTCCGAGATATATTGCCATGCAACTTTCCACCGTTCCATTTATTATGACATGCTTCATCATTGTCATATTGCTTTGCATGATCATGTAGTTGACATAGTAGTTGTGGCAAAGCCACCTTTCATAATTCTTTCATGCAAGTCACTCTTGATTCATTGCACATCCCGGTACACCGCCGGAGGCATTCATATAGAGTCATATTTTGTTCCAAGCATCGAGTTGTAATTCTTGAGTTGTAAGTAAATAAAAGTGTGATGGTCTTCATTATTAGAGCATTATCCCATGTGAGGAAAGGATGATGGAGGCTATGATTCCCCCACAAGTCGGGATGAGACTCCGAACGAAAAAAAGAAAAAAAGAAGCAAAAGAAAAAAGGAAAAAAGAAAAAATGAGAGAAAAGAGAGAAGGGGCAATGTTACTATCCTTTTTCCACACTTGTGATTCAAAGTAGCACCATGATGTTCATGATAGAGAGTCTCCTATTTTGTCACTTTCATATACTAGTGGGATTTTTTTATTATAGAACTTGGCTTGTATATTCCAATGATGGGCTTCCTCAAATTGCCCTAGGTCTTCGTGAGCAAGCGAGTTGGATGCACACCCACTTAGTTTCTTTTTGAGCTTTCATACACTTATAGCTCTAGGGCATCCGTTGCATAGTAATCCATACTCACTCACATTGGTATCTATTGATGGGCATCTCCATAGCCCGTTGATACGCCTAGTTGATGTGATACTATCTTCCTCTTTTTGTCTTCTCCACAACCACCATATTCTCTTTCACCATAGTGCTATACTCATGGCTCACACTCATGTATTGCGTGAAGATTGAAAAAGTTTGAGAATGTCAAAAGTATGAAACAATTACTTGGCTTGTCATCGTGGTTGTGCATGATTTAAATAGTTTGTGTGATGAAGATAGAGCATAGCCAGACTATATGATTTTGTAGGGATAGCTTTCTTTGGCCATGTTATTTTGAGAAAACATGATTGCTTTATTAGTATGCTTGATGTATTATTGTTTTTATGTCAATATTAAACTTTTTTTTGAACCTTTCAGATCTGAACATTCATGCCACAATAAAGAAAATGACATGTATGAATATGTTAGGTAGCATTCCATGTCAAAAATTTTGTTTTTATCATTTACCTACTCGAGGACGAGCAGGAATTAAGCTTGTGGATGCTTGATACGTCTTCAACGTATCTATAATTTTGATTATTCAATGCTATTATATTATCTGTTTTGCATGGTTTATATGCATTTATATGCTATTTTATATTATTTTGGGACTAACCTATCCTATATCTCTACCTAATAATAAAGCACGTAGGATTTCTGCCTGTCCGTCGCACCAATTTGCTAAAACGCCCCTGTGTTTTTATGAAATCAACCTGTAGTCCAGATTTAAGTCACACTGAACCGTTATTTTACAGTTTTTCAAAAAAAAAAACCTAACTTTTTAGGTATTTCATCCGCTGATCATATTTAAGTCAAACAAATGCTTTTCTAAGCCATCCATATCTTTTAAACCGTAACTCCGATTTAAACATATTATATATGAAATTTGATTAGAAAAATGTGTAGAATATGAATATAAGATTATTTTAACCTTTTAAGTATTTATAAATATTATTTTGGAATATATTTAATTCAAACAAATGGTTTTCTAAATTATATGTATCTTTTAAACCGTAACTCCGATTTTAATATGTTATATATGAAATTTGATTAGAAAAATGTGTGAAACCTGTATATGATGTTAACTTTACCTGTTAATTTTTTTTAAAATATTTGTTTGGAAGCAAACTTATAACTATAGCGCATGATCCATTTTTCTTTCATACAGGCGGCGATCCGGGTTGCAAATAAACACCCACTATAATCATATAGGGAAAAGAAAACATCGAGAACTACACATGCATACCTCTGAATACGTCGCAGGGGAAAACAACGGATTTCTCATAGCAAGTGTGAGAGAGAGCGAGAGAGAGGGAGAGGAAGGAGAGAGGGAGAGAGAGACGTCTTAGGATTAACCACATTCTAACACGTTTTGGTTTGTGTGAACAATAAGGCCACCGCTGGCGAGGGTGAGAAGAAGGATAAGCGGCAACACAAATATGATGCGTCGCTAAAATAAAGGAGTGATGGTTGTTCAGTTAAGAGTGTGTGTAGTGTTTTTTCTCCCGTTGCAACGCACAGGCTCTTTTTCTAGTACTTAAAAAGTTCATCCCCACTACTAGATTTATCTTCACATGCAGCCTGTCCACATCATCAACCTGCCATGTCAGCGGTGCTCCATCCATCCAGCCATGGACATGCAGCCTATCCAGCTTAATCTTTGGTAGTCTCCTGAATGCAACAGATAACTAGCAACAGATAACTCCCATCGCTAGCCATGCCCAATAAACGACAGTTAATACTGCATGCAGCAACTCCAGGAATATAGGATCGAAGTACATCTACCTAGCTATTAACACGGGAGGTGAACAAGGAAACTGCTTGATAACACCACTAGGTTCCTTCATCTCCGTGGACAAATAAATCTCCACTGATTCCTTATAAAATCCATCGATGTCTCATCTTCCCTATCTCTCTCTCTCTCCATGTTGCACCGGCGGCGGCCAAGCTTCATCGCCAATGGAGTACTTAATTGTTTGCGTCACCGATTTGTTCACATCTGCTGTCGAACGCCATGGCGAGCAGTGGCAGTGCCGCCATCTTGAACGCGACGACCCGAGTCCCTGGCTAGTCAGGTCTCTCTAACAAGCACTACTCCCACGGCAAGTCACCGACCTTGGTCTAGATCATCCAGCTCGCACCTGGTGTGCTCCCAAGAAAGATGCCCTCATGGTGATGCTCATGGACCAGTATGTGGTCGCCAAGCGCTTGTGTGACTTGCCCTACTGCCTCCATGGTGCAGACGCCGACACAGCTACACCCACACGCATGGATGGGTGACTCCGAGCGTGAGTGCCCCGGCCGTGCTGGGGTTTGGCCCAATAGTATATGTATTGATTCTATGATTCAATGAAAAGAGGGTCATGTTTTCTTGCCCTTTTTGTATTTTTATGCAATGGAAAAGATATCAATTTTCTTATTCCAGATATTGCAGTTCTAGATTGGTAACCATACCTTTTTTTTGCGATGAGCTATACACTAACCCTTTTTGTATGAATCATATTGGATTGATTTTTTTCCCAGCCATTCACTGTTGTTTGCCAGACGTTTCTACAATGGAGCATATTTAGTCATTTGTGCACCTACATCTGCATAACCCGGATTATATTTTTGTTTTTTTCTTCAAAACTGCAATCTTTATTTTGGGTGACACCATTGGTTCGATGCCAAAATCTGTTTGTGCACTTTTACATGCATTTAGATATTGTGACAGGATTAATAAATTTAATATTGCATGGCTACACCCATGAAGCATCACTTTGACTGTTTAGTGAACTATATTTATGGTTAATGGTTAGTAGAGCAGGAAATAATAAGACATGCACGGTCCTAATGTTTGTGATCCTGAACCTAAACATTTTTCTATAATTATTATCCTTTAGAGATTGCTTCTGCATAAGATTTTTCATGCACACTAAAGTTAATTTCTACAAAATCCCACTGCAACATGCGGGGTTTCCTCTAGTTAACCTAGAGCCTAGTGCCAGTTTTCGTTTTTGCCTGTTTTAGAGTTTCGCAGAAAAGGAATACCAAATGGAGTCCAAACGGAATAAAACTTTCGCAATGATCGTTCTTGGACCAGAAGCAAACCAAGGGACTTGGAGATGAAGTCGGAGACGCAACGAGGCGGCCACGAGGGTGGATGGCGCGCCTAGGGGGTAGGGCGCACCCCCTACCTCTTGGGCCCCTCAGAGCTCTCCTGACCTAACTCTTTCGCCCATATATACTCTTATACCCCAAAACCATCACGGAGAGCCACGAAAACACTTTTCCACCACCACAACCTTCTGTACCCGTGAGATCCCATCTAGGGGCATTTTCTGGCGTTCTGCCGAAAGGGGATTCGATCACGGAGGGCTTCTGCATCAACACCATTACCCTTCTAATGAAGCATGAGTAGTTTACCTCAGACGTACGGGTTCATAGCTAGTAGCTAGATGGCTTCTTCTCTCTCTTTGATTCTCAATACCATGTTCTCCTCGATGTTCTTGGAGATCTATTGGATGTAATATTATTTTGTGGTGTGTTTGCCGAGATCCGATGAATCGTGGATTTATGAAAAATTATCTATGAATATTACTTGAGTCTTCTCTTAATTCTTATATGCATGATTTGATATCTTTGCAAGTCTCTTTTAATTATCGGTTTAGTTTGGCCTACTAGATTGTTTTTTATTGCAATGGGAGAAGTGCTTAGCTTTGGGTTCAATCTTGAAGTGTCCTTTCCCAGTGACAGTAGGGGCAGCAAGGCACGTATTGTATTGTTGCCATCAAGGATAAAAAGATGGGTTTTCACCATATTGCTTGAGTTAATTCCTCTACATCATGTCATCTTACTTAATGCGTTACTCTGTTCTTTATGAACTTAATACTCTAGATGCAAGCACGAGTTGGTCAATATGTGGAGTAATAGTAGTAGATGCAGAATCGTTTCGGACTACTTGACACGGACGTGATGCCTATGTTCATGATCATTGCCTTAGATATCGTCATAATTATGCACTCTTCTATCAATTGATCGGCAGTAATTTGTTCACCCACTGTATTATTTGCTATCTTGAGAGAAGCCACTAGTGAAACCTATGGCTCCCGCGTCTCTTTTCCATCATACGAGTTCTCTTTTCCATCATATAAGTTCTATTTTCCATCACAATAGTTTCCGATCTACTATTTTGCAATCTTTTACATTCTGGTCTATAAACCAAAAAGACTAAAAATATTTACTTTACCATTTATCTATCTCTATTAGATCTCCCTTTTGCATGTAACCATGAAGGGATTGACAACCCCCTTATCGTGTTGGGTGCAAGTTGTTATTTTGTTTGTGCAGGTATTTGGTGACTTGTGCGTTGTCTCCTACTGGATTAATACCTTGGTTCTCAAACTGAGGGAAATACTTACTCTACTTTGCTGCATCACCCTTTCCTCTTCAAGGGAAAAACCAACGCAAGCTCAAGAAGTAGCAGGCTTTAGGGGTGCCCTCCCTGATGTCGCAGATGGTCTCTTTCCACTTGGAAGAGCCGGAGAGGGTTCCCTCTTCATGGTCGCCGTCGATGAGGTCTGACTTGGAAGCTGTGGATCCCAAGAGAACGTCGCAGAACGTGTCCTTCTGAAATGACAAAAGGGGCTCGATGGCAATGTAGGATGGCAAATTCTTGACAGCGAGCCAGAGGAGATCAGTGGCAGGGCCATGGATGAGATCGATGGCGGTTGAACCCGAGGGGTTGGGGGTGGGCCACTTAACCTTTGACATAGCCCGCCTCAGGCCGTCGCTGTCGATGACCTCAATGTCGTAGCCGGCGTTCGTGACATACCCGCATAGTCTAGCCCACTGATTGAGTGTCTGCGGCCAGTAATGGTCGTCAGCTTCCTCGGCGACGTCGGGCGAAGAGACCGCGATGCACCTCTTTTGGGCCAGTCGCTCCTCGAGCTCCATGGGAAGCATAACTGGGCTTAGGCTGCGACCCTCTGGAGTGGGGTATGGGGATCGTGATGGGGATCTGTGGGAAAGGGGGCATTTGGCAGGCATCATCTAAGAAACTCAGGGCGACCTAGGTATGGAGATTGGTGGGTAAGCTGCACGGGCAAACCGACAGATGTTGACAATAGAGGCCTTGCGGCGGCGGTGGCTGCGGGGACCTTGCTAGGGTTTTCGAGCGAGGGAGGGTGTGTGTGTGTGCCCGCGCGCCCGAGGAGGTTTGGTGTGTGTGCGCGTGTGTGTGTGTGTGTGGAGGGGTGTGTGTTTGAGGAAATGATGCGGGTACTGAAAATTTTACTACGCGGGAGTCAAACGCGGGAGTGAAATGTCGGGGCGATTGAATTTTTGATGATGGTGCATCGCACACAGTCCAGAGATAATGACCATGTATTATGAAATAGAAAAACCCTCGAGGCAAGCAGATATTTTCTAGGGGTGCAGGCGGGATTGGGAACAAGAAACATCGCACACGGTCCGGAGATAACAACCGTGTGTTATGAAACAGATAAACCCTCGAGGCGAACAGATATTTTCTAGGGATGCAGGCTGGATTGGGAACAAGAAACATCGCACACGGTCCGGAGATAACAACCGTGTGTTATGAAACAGAAAAACCCTGGAGGCGGGTAGATATTTTTGACAGGGGGGCCTCGTGAACCCAATGTACTGTGCGGATGTGTGCGTGACAGGGGCACCGGCGTGGCACACGGTTAGTTTGAGTGAACTGTGTCTGTTGTGTCATCCGACTTGTCTAATGTTCATAAATTTGGTGAAAAATGACGCGGGAGAGGGTCAGAACACGAACACACTTGCATGTGGACCAAATTTATGTATGAAAAGGGTGGTTTGATTCTCAAATACCAAATGCCACTTTGATGTCGCACCTATCTCGCAAAGAGCACGGTATTGCTTGCCCCCCTCATGTCGGTACAAAGCGAATCCTTAGCTATGAATGCATGCCCCCCCCAACTGAGGTTCACCAAGCAAAGTGCGAAGTATCTAGCAGCCCCCCTCCCTCGTGTCAGCACGAAGGGAATCCTAAGCTATGAATGGATGCCCCCTAGCCGTGGTTCACCTAGAAAAGTGTGAAGTAGCTAGCAACCCCCCTTGTGTCGGCATGAAGGGAATCCTAAGCTATGAATGCATGCCCCCCCCAACCGAGGTTCACCTAGCAAAGTGCAAAGTAGCAGCCCCCCCACACACTTCCAGTCGGCGGGCCAGAGAGGCATCTCACCAAGATTGATCGTAAAACATACCAAGAATAATCCACCTTGGTCGTACAACCTCTCTCTTGTTGTTGGTCAAAGTGATGGTCGTCCATGCGACCCCGGAGATAGGCTAGCTCTCCAATAATCACGCAAGTAGCTAGTCCCCGAAGACAACCACTGCATGCGTGTGGCCCAAACATATGTATGGAGAGGTGTGTTTTTGAGTACACAATGGAACAACTTTGATGTGGCACCGTGATTTCGAACTAGAAATCCCCACACTAAGTGAGGGTTAGGTTGACGATGCATATGTATGTTACACCACACTTCAAGCCGACGACGGGGATTGATGCAGGCATGCGTGCATAGTATATGCGCTCAAACTTTAATTAGGTCTGAATCTCACCATGACCTATACTATGATAACACGAACCAAATGAAGAATCCGCCATGGTAACCTATCTTGTTGTCGGTCAGGGTGATCATGGATGTCCACACGGGCCTGCGAATATATAGGCTTGTCGCCGATAACCACGCGAGGGAGTGTACCTTTCGAAGACAACCACTACATGCATATGTATGGAGGTGATGTGTGCATGCATGTTTGAATACCATTTCACAACATTGATGTGGCGTGTGCGTCGAAAATCGTCACTCCCCACATAGAGCAAGATCGGTTCATGACGTGTCGTTGTACTAGCCACTTCGACTTGATGGGAGGGATTCATGCGTACACATGCATGTGTGTGTGCTCAAACTGTATCATGCATGTCATTCGAGAGCATGACCTATATATATATATACAATATTACAAGCAAAAAAATAATCCCCTCCTAAGTCAAATTAACCACTCTCATTATCATGCAAAAAGTAGTGATGGACCAAGTAGGCCCACAGATGGAAAGCATCGATATCGCTGATAACCGCTTAAGTGGGTGCGAGAGGACAACTACCATCGGTTTGCATGTGGGCCAAACATATGTTGAATACCGAAAATGCACAACTTTGATGTGCCACATGCCTCAAAAACCGTAAACCATGCACCCACACAGAGCGAGGTACATGAACCGTACTACATATGGTGGTCCCCTTCCCCCTCTTTGACGCATACCATATGCTCCTACCGTAATACAACCCAAAAAGAATCCTCATCGATGGTGAAATTAATTAACCTCTCCCGATGTAGGTCAAAGTGATGCATGCATCGCCGATGGCCCTATGGGCCCATAGATGGAAACGTCACACGTGAGTGTCCTAGCTAGGATAACCACCGCCTGCATGCATGTGGCGCAAAGGTGTGGTGTGATGTTTGAATAGCCAATTTCACAATTTTGATGCGGCACGTGCCTCAAAAACTGAAAAGTCCCGACACTGAGTGAGGTGTACTTGTTCACGGACGCGTACGTATAGTATATATGCTAGTCCCCTCCCACCTCTTTGACTCGTACTATATACCACCATAACACAAACAAAAAAGATTCTACCTTGCTGGTCAAATTAACCTCACTACCGACTGTTCATCAAAGTGATGGACGACGACCTCGCGGGCCCACAGAAAGCGCCATACACGAGTATCGAGTGTCGTGTAGGACAACCATCGACTGCATGTGGCCAAAACATGTATGTATGAAAGGGTTGTGTAATGTTTTAAATTACGAATTCATGACTCTGATATGGCACCGGCCTGCCTAACAAAACAGTCAACCCACAAGGTGGCTCACAACTTGTAGTGTAGTGCGAGCCACTCGCCACCCCCAGGCCCACACACCCACACACACACACCATGAATCCACTGCAACTATGATGCATGTTAAATTAATTATCCCGTGGTGAACATATATAAGTTACCAAAGGAGGGACGTTTTAATTTTGAAAAAAATCAGAGATCATTAAGAAATTTTAGTACATTAATTGATTGATTTTCTACGGGTATAATGTGCAAAAATCAAATTCGAGCTACATGCACACGTGACAGTGCACCGAAATGGATTGCAAAAACACATGTGTCTCACTGGGTGCATGTTTACTCCCCTTGCAACAAATTTCAAACAATGAGAATCTTGATTTTTAAATTCTAGTACATCCAAAACTTATTTGAAGTTCATGAAACTTATCGTGTTGTCATATGGACACCAATACAAAGTTGCATTGTATTTTTTTGTTAAATTTGAGACTAGTTTGATGTAATCTTTATCTAATTACAAATGCGAGATTATTAATAATTTGGAACCAATATCCCAAATGGATTATTTATTCGAACCATGAGTGTTAGACCAACAATTGATACGTGCCATGCTTCAGTTAAGTAATAAAGTGGCAGCAGAAAATCATCCAAATAGGAAAACAGTATACGTGCCGCCACGCGACCCGTGTGTTGTGCGAGCAGGCGTGAGTTGACGGGACGCATGCGAGCAGTCCACCGCGCAGGCAGACCGGGAGGCGTGCATGCAGGTGTGTGAATTGATGGAGGCGTGCTCGCTGTGCAGTGTCATCGGGAGGCGTGCAAGTAGCTGTGTGAAATGACGGTAGGCATGCCAACAGTCCAGTGCGTAGGCTCACCGGGAGGCGAGCCAACGGTTTGACCGCTGCCCACCTCTCTCCCACTACTCCATATTAATGGTGCGCCCGAGCGGCTGCACCCCCCATCCTCGCCACACACAATCCTCGCTCTCCACTTGCATCCTCGACGCCGCTCTCAGTCCTCAAAGCCGTCAGTGTATGAGGATGCCGCCGAAGTGCCCCATCGGAGGGAGTGACGACACCGGGGCTGCTAAAGCATCGGAGCACGGCGTGGAGATGGAGACAGAGGTTGCCTTCATCGTCGGCGAGTTATCGCTGCACCCTGACGTCGTCGACGGCGTCGAGCTTCCACAGCTGGAGGCGGAGTTCCACACCGACTTTGGTGCGACTCGGGCGACGACCCCGGCAACAACTCCGATGACCACTCCTGCGATGACTCGGACGACGACGGACAACTGGTTAGTCATCTATACCCATTTATGTGTCAAATAGATCCTAGGGTCTCTCTGGTTACTCCTGCCTCCCGCTCTTTGGAATAGAAATCCTATGGTTATGTTCTCACAATCCATGAAATCTGAGTAAGTTTTGTTAGATCCGTGTAGTGTATTGATTGTTTGAATGGTACAAGTGATAAGTGATTAGTTGTTTCATCTGTAGAAATGATTTCTGCTAGTAATCCGACTAGGGTTAGTGTTTGTGCTAATAATTCCTAGACAGGACTTGACAATTGATTTTGAATGACCTACATATGTTTGTGCCATTATTTTCTTCAAGATTGATCTGTACATAGATGAATGTGCTTAAAAGTCGAACCATAATATCTGGATATGTATAAATAAATAGCCATAAATTCCTAATCCTACTTCACGGCATGTAATCATTGATTTGATGCCAATTTTTGGCAATTGCCAAATGTTCGCTAGAGATTAGTTTGTAACCATTAATTTGACACCACATTTTTTTACTATTTGTATAGGTGCTGTCTGACGATGTGGACATCGAGGATGAAGATGTCCAGAGGAGGTACAAGAGGCAAATCATGAGGGAGATTTATGTGGGAATGCATAATAGGCGTATTAGGACATGGGACGACGGCTATCGATGCCCATTTTGCAACCACAAGCTTCACGACGCGTATCAAAGTGTTCTAGCGCATGCAGTAGGACGGGTTGTTGGCTCCTTCAAGCAGAAGTATTATCACAGGGTGGCACACGACGCATACGCCGAGTACCTGGAGAAGCTTCAGGATCGTGCCGACATGTGAGATGAGATGTGGGATCGAACTATGTACGCTTGAGCATGCTTGATGACGGTTGAACTATGCTTGTGTACATGTATGCTTATTATCTATGTCTGAGTATGTTTAATCTATGTTTACTTATGTCTAACTGTGGGATATGGATGCAATCAGTTTGGTTGATGGAATCTACCTCCGTCCTCGTTTCTTGGTCCCCTTTGTAATTTGTGTTAAATGTTGACCAAAGATTTAACTGACAAAATGTTAGTGCAGGTCAGTTAAAATAATATCTTTGGATGTGTATTTGAACATAGTGTTCAATGATATAATTTTTGGTGACATGCACAAACATTTCTTAGTTGAATATTTGGTCGAAATTTGGTACAAATTACAAAGGGGACCAATAAACCAGGATCGAGGTAGTACGTCAATCATATTGGAACCGTGTGCAATGACTTTCATTTTGCCTGTTGCGTCAATCACACACGGTTGGCTCTAGCAAACTGTTGCCTCCGAAATTCTTTGTGGGACAGAAAACCCTCACCACCCAATTCAAAAAAGAAAAAAGAAAACCCTCGCCATCCCCACGTCACATAAACCTTCACTCCCACCCACCACCCCCTGCCTCCGGACTCCATTCACACCTGCACAAGCTCCTCCCCGTCTATGCATGGCACTGCCTATCACGGCGGTAACCACTTAGCTCAACGCCTGCCGCCATCGCCAGGCTGCCGACAAACCCCACTACATTTCGCCACTTCCGCTTACCACTGCCTATCGACATTGACTTTCTCGACGTTGCTCGCAGTCGACCCAGCTCCGCTCGGTTGGGGAATCTGCCATACTGAGGGTTCTTTCTCATGGACGACAAGGTAACTAATTTAATGAGATATTATCTCATCTATTATCCTAGTTCATCTGCCTCCTTTAATCACCCGATGGAAATCGCCGTGAATTCATTTTTATTCGAGCTGATTTGATGGTTTTCTTTCATTCATAGAGTGTACAGTGGCGCCGACACATCAGGACTTTGCGACCTCCGCCAGAGATTGCTTCTCACTATACCAGATGACTTGAGGATGCGTGCGGTATGTTCAATCTCACCCTAAATCGGTTGGCATGGACTACTTTCCTGAACATATTCTAAATATTGCTACATTTGGATAAAAGGTGCCACATGCACCATATACGTCAAAGGGGATTTTCCCCTCTTCTTTCTATATTAGGAAAATTAATGATGTATTGTTCTTTCGATTACTCTCATATTTCCATGACATCATGTTTACCCTATCTGTTTAATTATAGATTTTTGTCCTTCGATTTCAACAGCTGTACAATTCTTTCAATTTGGGCCCATATTTGCATGTTACCATGTTTTCTTTAACAATCCTACCATTTTCTGCAGCGCGTCCCTTGCTATGCAACAGATTATGTAGTGCACAATTTTTCCTTTACATAGATCAAGACTGCAGGGATGTCATACTGCACACAAACCATGGATTTACAATCGTTGCTACTGTAAGACTTGATGAACGTGGTGACTCCTATTTTGGCACTGGCTTTTGGAAAGAAAATTCTAAGTTTTATGTACTGAAAGATGGCACTAAAATTGCACTGCACATAAAAGGGCAGGGTCATGAGATATATGCTAACTTCCCCGATAAAATCATTTGTCGAGACTTTGTCCGAAGTAAGTTTTCTTTTCAACTATATGCATGTTGACTTACCCAGCAATGTCAAATGAATTGTGTAGTATTTAAGCAACTGATTGTCATTCCCTTTTCTTACTATATTCCTACCTAATAACATCTAGTTACCAATACACTTTTCTATTGACCCGTTTTAACTAAATATTCCATGTACTCCCATTTCTATCAGAAAGCGCCGCTGACAAGGAGACTCCAAAGGTGGAGAATGGGGCTGCCAACAAGCGGAGGCGGGGCGAGCTAGAACCGCAAGTGACTCCAGCAGGCCTAGACTTCATCAACAGCCTCCCCGATGATATGTTGACAGTCATCATCTCCCTCCTCCCAACAAATATGGGGCACGGACAACCGTCCTTTCCCGGCGGTGGCACCCTCTATGGAACTCCACCCCTCTCAACCTCATCGACACCCACGAGCTGTTCCATGGCTATCACAAAAGCTTGGATGCGTTCTCCAAGATCCTCGGCAGTCACCTTGGCCCAACCAGAGGCCTCAGAATGGGCAAGTTCCATTCCAACGGCAGGGACCGAGCCAAGCTTGACAACTGGTTCCGATCCCCCGCCCTAGATCAGCTCGAGGAGCTCACTTTTGATGATGGGCATATGCGCTTGCTGCCAACGTCCACGCTCTGCCTCGCGCCCACGCTGCGTGTCGCCAAGTTCAGGAACTGCCACCCCCCTTAATAACGTGCCCGCCCTTATTCTACCACAACTAAAGCACCTCGAGCTTGTCATCGTCTGCCTCTCAAACGGTGACATGGAGCGCCCGCTCCGTGGCTGTACTGCACTCGAGTACCTTCGTCTTCAGGCGATCAATTGGTTGAGTACATTCCACATCACCTCCATAACTCTCCAAACTATTTATGTGTGTTGCTGGTTTGGCAGGAAGACATCACAAGATGTGTACCACGGTATGGTCATTGAGGACATACCTGCACTTGAGAGATTACTTGTACTTGATCAAGTAGGTCTAACAAGAATCAGTATCATTTCTACGCCGAAATTGACAGTGCTGGGCTACTCATCTGACAAATACTTTGAACTTGTTATTGGATCCACACCCCTTCAGGTACCACAACTGCCTTCTACCTCTCCTTATAAAAACTAACATTATTTCTAATTTGAAAATGTATGTCCGCCTGTCATCCAAAAAATGATTCTGACAAGGTTATCCCCGAAACTGCGCATAGTGAAGGTCTTGGCACTAGAATCTATCGGCCCCAACCTAGAGCAAGTTGTCAGTTTCCTGAGATGCTTTCCGTGCCTGGAGAAGCTATATATCGAGGTGATGTTCCTTTCCTGTTAAATGTTAATCATAAGATAGTTCAATTTGTGACACCTTTTTCCAAGTTTACAATGACAATGTACTAGGATTTCTGAAGGATTATTTTGGAGGATTTCGGTACATACATGTCTCCTTTTCCAAGTTTACAATGACAATGCTTGATCCATATGGTTACATTCCATATTAAATTCTCCTTTGGATTCATATGTACTAGTTTTCTTAGGGAACTTTTCATCCACTCCAACATCTTGTGAAGATCGAAGATGGCATGTTAATGTCCATGTTAATCATGTCAGATCGAAGATGGCATGTTAGTGCATTTTACAAATCCTGCAAACCAAATAGGCCTGTAGTAGTGTTCGAAACCACATCTAGGCACTAACACGTTTTCTTCTTTTGAAGATAAGATTAGGCCCAATGGTGGATAATGTGATACAATATAACAATCACGTCGAATGCCTAGAACTGCATCTCTCAGAAATTACTTTGAACTCCTACCGAGGGACCTTACCGGAGATTATATTCGCCAGGTTCTTTGTTGTCAAGGCAAGGGTGCTGAAGGTAATGAGGTTTGCCCTACATTTATTTCGCAAAAATGAATGGTTTGTTGATCAGCACCGGGCCTGCGGTAGAATGGAATAGGATCCAAAAATGTTGAATTTCATTTTGGAACTTCAAATGACAGAGTAATCGGAAGTCATCGTGTCAACCCCATACATGACTTCTCAGTGGCTGACCCCTATGCAAAAGTTGTGAGGTTTCGAAACCAGACTTAGAAGTGCTAATATTACTTCGAACCTCTCTGATATCCATGTTCAGCGGATCAGCGCGAGCGTTTGCAGCTGATGAGCTGAATTTCATTTCTAATATCAGTTTGAACCTTGTAATCTTCGAATTTGAGCCATATAACTCTGGAATTTGAACCTTGTAATATTTCGAGCTTTTGTGGTACAATCGTTGAAAGGGCATCGTATGAGACTCGTATATTGGTAGCACTATTTTGACCTTAATATGCAATGGTCTTAGATTTTATTAACCATTCTCAAATCCTTTACCTTGTCGATCTCACAACACACGATCTATATAGCTAACTCAACTGCGATCTTCGACATTATTGCACAAAGTTGGTTTCTTCCATCATGTGCCCTGTAGAGCGCAGAATTAATTATCACACCCGAGTGTCCATCATCACCCTTCTGTGTAACTTTGACCTCATCACTCACGGGTAAACTTATGATGAAGTCATTCCACACACTTCGTTTTTACAAAGCTTTTTGCCAATAAACGCCCACCATTTGTCCCTCTTCTAGCCGACGCGTGGCAAACAAAGCCGGGCGGGAAGCTTGCGCGGTAAACTACGCGGTAGCGCAGGAACAGGCTCACCAACGATACATTTGGCACCTCTTTGAGCCCACGCATGGTCAAACGAAATGCGTGCGGTGCGGTGTTGTCAATCGTGCACTAGAATCCTCCGCTATGAACGCCATGACAAGACATGACGATTACAGGCCGGCTGGCCCCCATTTGTTACAACGGCTATTTAACCCTTGTTTTTCTTCAACCTTTCGATCGCGCCCCACCATTGCAAGAAGCACACCCACCACGACAAATTCTTAGAGAGTATCCTGCGCGGCTCCAATGGCGCTCAGAGCGGCTGCCGATGACGAGCAGCAGTTCACCATGCATGCCGTGGTGGACACCCACCGAAGGTTCATGGAGCTCTTGGTGGTGTACAACAACCCGGTCTGCGTGGAGCACTCCATCCACATCATGGAGCTGTTGCTTGCCGAGGATAAGTACAAGGTGGTCGGGTTCGACCTTGAGTACACCCGCACTCGTGCTGGGTCTCATCCTGAGGTCGTCGTCGCGCATATGTGCATGCGCAACCACGTCCTCGTCTACCACTACTGCCTGGCCACAAGGCCTTGCGAGCGTTTTGCCAGGTTTGTCAATAGCCCCCACTACATGTTCGCTATGGTGGACATCACCAACGATGTCAAGGTGCTCAAGAATTCAGGCATCGACTGCCAGAATCTTGTCGACATCCAGGGCCAATACAAGATCTGGGGCAGCAAGGAGCATGAGAAGGACTCACTTGTTCACCTCGCTGAGGCCATCATCGACCCCCACTATAGAGACATGAAGGATTCCTGCAACAAGGACAAGTGTGCCTGACACTCGCCCTGGATGGAGAAACTCGACAAAGCTCACGTCGTGTACGCGGCCAAGGAGGCATACACATGCTATGACATGTACATGCGGATTGTTGACATGAGTAAGTGCCTCCTTCCCCAAAACGGCCAGGGATCCAGCCGGAAGCATAACAATGGCAAGCGTCGTCGCAACAAGAAGTAGATGATTAGATCCTCGCTTCTCCTAGTTTAGTATGCATGTAATTGCTTACTTTGGTGTGTGAAAATGTTATGTGTGTAGTCACTTGTGTATTTGTATGCTTAATTTGGTTATGCAATGTTGTCTTTTTAAGTATATATGTTGATGCTATGTAGATAGAGCAAATCACATCGCACACAGACTAAACAATGGAACCCGTCGGTGATGATTTCATGAATCACTGAGAATTGTATACCAGCAATCGTTTGCTCACAACACACACGACTTGTTAACAGGAATCGTCTATGTTGTTATCGGTCTTCCCACACATTTCCGATTACAGACCTGTTTGCTGCCTATCACACACATCTTGTAAAGTTGAACCGTTTCTGTTCTCTTGGCTCAACGCAAATAGTTAATCCGAGTGAACTGTATGCCGTATATCGCACACACCTTCATCTGGCTGCCCATTTCTGTTGTTCCGCCTCATCACAAACAGTTCATTTGAGTGAACTATATGCTCTACATCGCACACGCCTTCATCTGACAGCCCATTTCTTTTGTTCCTCCGCATCGCAAATAGTTAACTGGACTGAACCGTATGCCCTAAATCGTACACGCAACCAAAATCTGAACCGTGTTTGATGCATCCGTCATCGCAAACGTTTTGCATCTTTTTGACGGTTTTTTTACACCACCTTTTGCGATTATTGCATTGCACACAGTTTCGTCGAAGGGTCTCGGATCGTAGTGTCGCGTTAGCAGCATCTTGTAGTAGTGGTTGAATGAACTGAATATCATAAATCTGAATTTATATATGTTTCATATGCTTATCCCATCGGGAGTAATGACTTCACATATAAGAAATGAAAGTGGTAAATTTATTGAAAGTTGGCAAACATAGTATTGGTCACTTGAACAATTCATGAAGGAGTATTGAAGGAAGAGAGATTTCACATATAAATATACTATCTTGGACATCTTCTATGATTGTGAGCCCCATTAATTATTTTCAAACTTTAGCAAATTAGTTGAAGTTGAACAAGGAAGACAACATAATGAGTTATGTTTGGGTATATTTGTATAGAAGTTATATTGTTATGGATCCTCCAACATGTGGTGCTTGCTTTTTAGAATCTTTTGCTAGCCAAAATTTCTATACAAAGCGGGAATACTGCTTGTGCATCCAAAATCCTTGAACCAAGTTTCTTCCATGAGTGTCCACCATATCTACCTATATGCGGTATTTACCTGCCGTTCCAAGTAAATTTGCGTGTGCGAAACTCTAAGCCTTCAAATAATAATCTGTTTTGTATGCCCGAATCGCTCATGTAGCAACTAGGGGCTGTCAGTAACTTCCATGCTAGGTGGGTTATTCTTGCGATGAGTGTTTATTCACTTATCATTCACGAGAGAGTGGCTGGTAATTGGGATGCCCAGTCCTATGATCAAATGATCAAAAAACAAAATTGCAAACAATTAAACAAAACTCCCCCAGGAAAGTTGTTGGTATGGACGGTACCTATTTTTTCAGATCAGCCGTGGAGTGTGATTGTTGGTGCAGGGGGTGTATAAACTTTACCTTTCTGTTTGGGAACCGCCTATAACGTGTCTAGCATGGAAGATATTGGAACTCTTGGTTTTTTACATTGACAATGAAAGCATACCTCTCAAAATTAATTTCATCTCTGTTTTAGAAGCTTCGAGCTCTGGCACCTCTACAAATACCTGCTTCCCTCTACAAAGGGCCTATCTTTTACTTTTATGCAAGAGTCAGTAGTGTTCCTTCTCATTCCAACCTACACTTTAGTTGGCAAGCATCATGTGATGGTGTCGGTGTACAAAAGTATGAACTCTTATGTACCCTTTACTTGTGCACGGGTAGTCGTAGTCACGCCAGCGGCAAGGCTTGGCAGGGCAGCAAGAGACAAAACACAAGGCTACCAAGACAACAATCAAGCCAAAGAACAAAGAGCAGAAGACAGACCAGGCCTCCCCCGGTGACACCCGTGCTGGGGCAGCCAATGTGGCCCCAACAAAAGCCTTGACGGGGTAACCTATGAAGCGCAGCAAGGCCATATTCCTTAAGGTTGAGTGCTTTGACACCATCAACAGCGTCAAGGCCAAGGCTCAAGGGGCGCGTGCAAAGTAGCATGTAGATCTTTGTGAAGATTGATAGCCTGCGGGTCCACATGGGACCAGAAGACAAAGACCCCCGGCAAGACCCTTGCTGGGGACGACCGTGAGCCCCCTGGAAAGCCTTGCCGGGGACGATTGTGGGGCCACATCCAAGCCCGCGCCTGACAAGGTTTCGCCACTTCGGCACCGTTCCAACACGACGACCAGCTTGCCAACTAGGCAGGCGCCTGCGTGGCAGCATGCAGATCTTCGTGGAGGCTCTACCACCGTGCCAGCACAACAGCTAGCCAGCTAGCGTAGCCCTGCATGCCTCGTCAGCCTGAATGCGTGTCAAGGCAGGAAGAGGTGGCAACGGACAGAACGGCTTCTGTTACCATCCCCGATAAGGTAAGAGGGCACGTAGGCAGCGCATTAAATGCGTTTGTCATACGATGTCAGAGATAAACTTGTACACTATAGATACTTTCCACCTCCTGTGTGCCGCTTTGGCGACCCCTTTGACATATAAAAGGAGGCCCGAGGCGTACTGAGAGGGGATTCAGACTTTTTGGGCTAGGCATGCACCGCAACTAGTTCAAGAGCTCAAGAACACAGAATATACAGACAAGCAGGACTAGGATTTTACGCACCATTGCGGCCCGAACCCGACTAAAAACCCCTCGCGCTGATCACTAGACCTGCTCTTCGCGCAGCTCTCTCCCCGCCAATCGTAGAAGGGATCCTCGTGATCCCATAGGTGTTTGTTTCCCCGACATCTTTGGCGCGCCAGGTAGGGGGAAGAAGTTGTGGGAATCTGGCCTAGTAGTTAGGGCAGTAGTTTCTTCATCGCGATGGCTCCGAAGACGAAGAAGATCACAACGATTGGTTCGTCTGGGGCCGCTCTGTCCGTGCTAGCACGGACAGGTGACGTGGCAGACGCTGGTGGCGGAGGAGACTAAGATCATCCACGCCACCTTGATATGAGAAGCCAGGCGAGCGGCGTCGTCCATAGCAGCGACGATGGTCTGCATGCCGCCACGCCCAAGGACGGAGCCGCGCTGCTTACGGGCGGTGTGGGGGCCTCCAAGGGCAGAAAGACGACCCCGCCAACGCATGCATTGTGATCCTCACAGCTCATGCGCGACGAGCAGTGTCATGTCGTTGAGGACCCCGGGCATCACCGTGGCAAGAGACCTCAGCATCACTCTCAAGATGCGCAGGGCCGACATGCACGCCATGATGCTGGCGAAAAAGGCTCGCGGCCGTGGAACCGTGATGGAACTCCTTCTAACATGGTTAGAAGTCTGAGTTCCTCCCATTCCTTGCGCCTGTCGCTGCCACCGACATGAGCAGAAGCATTGGCATGAGCACAACTACTCCTGGACTTTCCTCCTGCTGCGGAGAAGCAGGAAGAGTGGAGGGCTGCCATCCAAAGCTTTATTGGCCACACCAACAGGGATGGCCACCGGGAGGCAAGTCCCTCGTGGCGCCGGACCACTGAGCCGGCGCGAGTTGACAGTGGCGCCGCAACGACGGTGCACTCCCCTCCACCACAGCCGGCCCGTCATGTTGACGCCCGTGATAACATGTCAACGGCGTCATCTGACCCGCGAGCGCGTTGCGACCAACGTCAAGTTCTTCAGGAGCAGCTCAAGGAAGACACCCAGACCACCATCGAGCGACGACGGGAGGCGCGTCATCAATCTGATAGGCATGCTGGGCCTACCGCGTACAGGCCTGCGTTGGGGGATGCCGACGACTTGCCTTATGTAATAACCTGTCCAGCGTTTACCCGCGAGCTACGACAGTTCCAGTGGCCCACCACCCGCACGTTCAAACAAGAGGTCCCGGAGAAGTACGATGGCAAGACCCATCCGTCTGAGTTCTTGAGTGTTTACACCATCGCGATGCAAGCTGCCGGAGCACGATACGACAAGGTACTCGCCAACTATTTTCCGTTGGTGCTCAAGCCTAACGTCAGATCATGGTTGATACACCTACCAATAGATTCCATCTCCTCTTGGTCGGATCTGTGCCACGAGTTTGTTGGTGCCTTTACCGCTGGCCACGTAGCTCCTAGCCAGGCAAGTGATTTACATGTGATCCCTCAAAGGGACGGCGAGTGCCTGCGCAAATACATACAAAGGTTTAGCCGTGTGCAGTACAACATCCCCGATGTTCACCCCGCTGCTGTCATCAATGCGTTCCATCAGAACATGTGCAATCATAAGATGCGTGAAGAGCTGGCGATGAACAAGGTTGTGGATGTTACCGAACTGTATGTTCTAGCCGACAGATGTGCCTGAGCTGAGGAAGGAAGGAAGTACCCCGGCGAAGATACCGACTCGGGAAGTGACACTTAAGATGAAGACGTTGTCACCCCAGCAAAGAAGGGCCGGCGATGCAACAGGGAGCGCAAGGGCAAGACCGTGCTTGCCGTCGAGGAATCTGGCGACCCCGACACTGCTAACAAGGCCAAGGTTGACGACCCCGGTAAGGAGATTGTCGGGTGCGATGCCTGCCGGGCCTTGGCGGCTGCCGGCAAGCCAGAAGGCTCCGACAAGCAGTATTGCAAGTTCCACCGTACCAAGGGCCACAACCTCCAAAACTGCCACCAAGTTACGCAGCTGATGGAGAAGCAGAGGGCTGAGTATGAGAGACGACACAAAGAGAAGGGCCAAGATGGCGCTGAGGGACCCGGCAAGAAGTGCGGCGGCCGGGGAGGTCGCAGCGACAAGGAGAAGCAACAAGAAAGGCCTGCCCGAGGCCGCGACAAGAAAGAGGAAGATGACGATGATGACGAGTCCACCGAGCATGAGTTTTAGAAAGCAACGGAGGTGATGTGTGTTGACGGAGGTGCCTCGTTACATTTTTCCCACCACCAGCTTAAACAATGGGCGTGTGAGATTAATGCAACGGAACCGATGGTCGACGCCCAGTAGCCACTAAAGTGGTCCCCACGCCTATCATTTTCGACGCCGAGGATCACCCTGATCGCACAACCGCGATCGGGTGTTTGCCATTGTTGGTCTGACCAACAATACGCAACCTCAATGTGACAAAAATGTTAGTTGATGGTGGGGACAGTCTGAACTTGATCTCGCCCAACGTGATCAAGAGGCTGCAGATCCTTGATGAAGATCTCGAGGAAACGGGTACGTTCCAATGGATCAATCCAGGGAGAAGTCATCCCAAGGGAAAGGTCACGCTACCAGTTACATTTGGTGGCGACCTAAACTACAGGACAAAGAAGATCGTTTTTTATGTCGCCGAGATCCCGTTGCCATATAACAGGATCCTTGGCCGTCCAACACTAGCCAAGTTCATGGTGGCGTCACACTACGCGTACAACAAGCTGAAGATGCCCGGCCCAATGAGCATCATCACCGTCAGCTGCGATAAGAGGGATGCGCTCATTTGGGCTGATCAATTCTACCGAGAGGCAGTTGTAGCATCCGCCGCCAGGATACTTGCTCCTACCACCGAGAAGAAGACCGGCAAGGCCTTGGCCACCGGCAAGACTCCTGGCTCCAGCAAGGGCTCCTGCACCCACTCCGGCAAACACGCCTCTTCGGAGTGCTGCATTCCCACTGAGGACGTGCCAGAGAGCTCCATTGGCAAGAGCAAGAGATCCAAGGCGGCCTCACCAGAAACCAAGAAGGGGATGGCACGGGCAGAGCTTTTACCATAAGCTCCACCCTTGACAACAAACAGGAAAGCACACTCGTCGCCTTCCTACGGGCGAATGTCGATGTGTTTGCATGGAAAGCATCTGACATCCTCAGCGTTCCCAGGGAGGTGATTGAGCACCACCTTGTTGTCTGCCCCCATGCGCAGCCCATCAAGCAGGAGGTCAGAAAGCAAGCTTTGGAGCGACAAGAGTTCATCATTGAAGAGATCAGGAAGTTGGAAGCGGCATGCTTGGTCAAAGGAGTGCTCCACCCAACATGGTTGGCGAATCCAGTGGTAGTACGTAAGGCGAATGGGAAATGGAGGTTGTGTATTGACTATACTGATATCAATAAAGCCTGTCCGGAGGATCCTTTTCCTTTGCCACGCATCGACCAGATAGCGGACTCCACTGCCGGGTGCGACCTGCTGTCGTTCCTTGACGCCTACTCAGGATACCATCAAATCTTCATGAAGAAGGAAGGTCAAGAAAATACCGCGTTTATCACCCCACGTGGTACGTACTGTTTCGTACGAATGCCTTTCGGGTTGAAAAGCGCTAGTTCAACATTTTCCCAAGCAGTCCAAATTGGTTTTGAGCCCCAGCTACATAGAAATATGGAAGCTTATATGGATGATATAGTGGTCAAAACCAAGGACATGGCCACACTCGTGCAAGATCTGGAGGAAACATTTGCAAATCTGTGCAAGATCAACCTCAAGCTCAACCCTGAGAAGTGTGTGTTCATCGTCCCATCCGGCAAACTTCTTGGGTTCTTTGTATCTCAACATGGAATTGAAGCAAATCCTGACAAGATCAAAGCAATTGAGCAGATTGAGGTGCGGAAACGAGTCAAGGATGTCCGTAGACTTGCTAGCTGCGTTGCCGCCCTGAGTAGGTTCATCTCCAAATCTGCTGAGCGTGCCCTCCCCTTTTTCAAGATTTTGAAAAAGGCGGGTCCAATGAAATGGACTCTGGAGGTAGAGGCAGCGCTGCAAGACTTGAAGAAATACCTCTCCTCTATGCCGATACTAGGCGCGCCCAAACCGTAAGAGCCGTTGCTGCTATATTTAGCGGCAGCGAATCAAGTGGTCAGTGCTGCGCTAGTGGCGCAGAGATAAGTTGAGGGAGAGGCAACGACGACAGCGATGCCGTCGGATGAGGAGCCGGGGCTTTCCTCGGCAGAATCCGGTCCCGGCAAGATAGAGTTTGTGCAAGTGAGCGAAGAAAAACAGAAGAAGAAGGTGATGCAACACCCAGTTTATTTTGTCAGCTCCCTCTTGCAGGGGGCTAGATCAAGGTATTCTAGTATGCAGAAGTTACTTTTCGGCCTTCTCATGGCCTCGAGAAAGCTGCGCCACTATTTCCAAGCACATGAGATCACCGCCGTCACTCGCCTCCCGCAGCAACGGATCTTGCATAACCCAGATGCAACTGGGAGGATTGTGGAGTGGGCGTTGGAACTATCAAGCTTCGGCCTCAAGTTTGAAAGCACTTAGACGATCAAGAGCAGAGCCTTGGTAGAGTTCATAGCAGAATGGACCTCCACGCCCGACAAAGAAGTTCAAGAGACCACTCTTCCCGGCAAGGAGGCAAGTAGTGATTGGATTATGTACTTTGATGGGGCTTTCTCGCTGCAAGGTGCAGGTGCCGGCGTGCTACTCATCGCGCCCACCGGAGAGCACCTCAAGTATGCAGTCTAGATGCACTTTCCCTAGGAAAGGTCAACAAACAACACTGCAGAGTACGAGGGGCTGCTTGCCAGTCTCATGATCATGGCGGACCTCAGAATCAGGAAGCTCATCATCGGAGGTGATTCACAGCTCGTCGTCAAACAAGTCAACAAGGATTATCATAGCCCGTTGATGGAGGCCTACGTGAATGAAGTGAGGAAGTTGGAGGAGTGTTTTGACGGTCTGCAAGCAGAGCATGTTCCTCGAGCAGAGAACAACATTGCCGATGACTTGTCAAAACACGCAGCCCTCAAGTTGCCTGTGGAACCAGGTACCTTTGTGCTCCAACTAACTCAGCCATCCGTTGAACCATCAGTAGGGCAGAATAAGCGGAGGAAGGTGCCCCCGGCAAGTACTTTCTCGCTGAGCTCCCAGGAGCCGCTGACAAGGAAGTTGCCGGGTATCCCAAGCTTGCTGGGAGCAGCAGCCTCCGGCAGAGCCCCAAGCCCTTGTCATAGAAACAGCTGCCCCCACGGCAGAAGACATGCCTTTAGTCCTTGCCGTCGAGCCTCGGGCTCCGGCATGGGCACATCATACCGTTCATTTCCTCCAAACAGGGGAACTCCCCGAGGATCAGGAAGAAGCAGAAAGGGTAGCCCGTCAATCCAGCATGTACCAATTTGTGGATGATGTCCTATACAGAAGTAGACCAAACAGCGCGAAATTGAAGTGTATTCCTTAGGAGGATGGACTGGAGCTGTTGGCAGAGATACATGAAGGCATATGCGGTTCCCACATAGGGTCAAGAGCCCTTGCCGACAAAGCATTCTGACAAGGTTTCTTCTGGCACACCGCTCTCCAGGATGCGACTGCACTAGTAACCAAGTGTGAAGCATGCCGGTTCCATTCAACGAAGCTTCATCAACTAGCCCAAGCTCTTCAAACAATCCCTCTTTCCTGGCCATTTTTGGTCTGGGGGCTTGACATACTGGCCCCCTTTCCCCGTGCTGGCGGGGGCTTTGAGTACTTGTACGTTGCGATCGACAAGTTCACAAAGTGGCCAGAAGCGGAGCCAGTGAGAAAGGTGATAGCACAGCCAGCCGTCAAGTTATTCAAGGGACTCATTTGCCGTTTTGGTGTGCCAAACAGAGTCATCACCGACAACAACACACAGTTCATGAGCCGCACCTTCGTGCAGTATATCCAGGACCTCGGCAGCAAAGTCTGCTTTGCTTCTGTTGCTCATCCAAGAAGCAACGGCCAGGCAGAAAGGGCAAATGCTGAAGTGTTGTGAGGCCTTAGAACAAGAACTTTTTACAAGCTACGCAAGTGCGGAATATGCTGGATTGATGAACTGCCAATGGTTCTTTGGTCAATCAGAGCGACACCAAATAGAGCCACTGGCCAGATACCCTTTGCCCTGGTATACGTCGCAGAAGTAGTTCTCCCCACAGAACTCATATACGGGTCACCTCGAGTGCTCGCTTATGATGAGTTTGAGCAAGAGCAGTTGCGCCAAGATGATGCAATGCTCCTTGAGGAAGATCGTCTTCAGGATGCTGTGCGAGCCGCTCACTACCAGCAAGCCTTGTGCCGCTATCATAGCCGTAGGATTCATGCCCGAAGCCTTGAGGAAGGCGAGCATGTTCTTTGGCGTGTTCAATCCGCCAAGAATTCAAACAAGTTGATGCCAAAGTGGGAAGGCCCTTATCGGGTAATAAGAGTCACTAGGCCCGACGCAGTCCGGTTGGAGACCAAAGATGGCATTCCAGTGAGCAACTCTTGGAATATCGAACATCTTTGCAAGTTTTACCCATAAGGCGCAGTTGCCGGGACCCTGGGCAACTCCCTTTTGTACTAGCCTTGCCAGCAAGGCATGTAACCCTATCTACACAGCTAGGCACAGACCGTGTGCGTAGTCAGATAACTTTTAGTATGTACAGTTTCCTGTTGATTTCCATATTTTATGTATATACATATATGCATGCTTGTCTAGGATATTGTACTGCCTTTGATTCCAGCAGATATTAATGGACCGCCAAGGTTCAATGCTCCTATCCTCTCTTCTTTCCAGCCACAGTAAAGATGCTCGGTTTCGCCGTTCCTGTCGTGGACTTGGCTCCAGCAAGAAGTTGAGAAGATTGCTCGGCACGTCGTCCCCGACAAACCAAACATATAAAGTTCACCTCTTGTCCATATATGTTCGTAACCTGTGACTTGTGCATTACAAAACCTTGCCACTCTTTTTAGACTTAGGTACTCTCATCTCTGACCCGAATGCTGCTTCAGTCAGAATGGTTGCAGCAACCTTTGATAAAAAGAGATTGGTAGGGGGCTGGGCCCTTTGTTTGTAACCCGGCAGATGTGACTCTCCGGCAGGCATAGAGGGCGCCGTCAAGATGGCTTGCCGGGAGGACTCGTTTATTTACATTAAAGAGGTGTCTCGCCTCTGCGTGGACATATACATGCATGAGTTCCCGGCAAAGCTCGTCTTCTTCATTGACATGCTGATGCAAGTACAAATGTTACAGAACATAAGCATGGAATCGAGAGATTACATTATCTAGAAAGTTGAAGATTTGGCAAGTGCCTACAAACTAAAAGAAGATAAGTACCCTGTAATCCCCGTTCTTGCCCTTTTCCTCCCCAGGTACGGCAAGTGAAAACGGAGACGGGCATGGGGAACGCGTCGATGGAGAGCTTGGCGAGGTAGCCCATCGACCACCGACGCCAGAGCCAGCAGGGTGCAACCCTTGGCAAGGCGTGTTGCCGAGGGAGGAGGCGGAGCAGATGATGGTGCTGCCACTGATGGTCAGCTGGAGTCGGAGTCCTCCCGTCCGCTGCCATCATCGTCGCTGGTGTTGTCCTTGATGTCTACTACGCAACCTTCTTCTTGTAGACGTTGTTGGGCCTCCAAGTGCAGAGGTTTGTAGGAGAGTAGCAAATTTCCCTCAAGTGGATGACCTAAGGTTTATCAATCCATGGGAGGTGTAGGATGAAGATGGTCTCTCTCGAACAACCCTGCAACCAAATAACAAAGAGTCTCTTGTGTCCCCAACACACCCAATACAATGGTAAATTGTATAGGTGCACTAGTTCGGCGAAGAGATGGTGATACAAGTGCAATATGGATGGTAGATATAGGTTTTTGTAATCTGAAAATATAAAAACAGCAAGGTAACTAATGATAAAAGTGAGAACGGTATTGCAATGCTTCGAAACAAGGCCTAGGGTTCATACTTTCACTAGTGCAAGTTCTCTCAACAAGGATAACATAATTAGATCATATAACAATCCCTCAACGTGCAACAAAGAGTCACTCCAAAGTCACTAATAGCGGGGAACAAACGAAGAGATTATTG
Source organism: Aegilops speltoides (assembly GCA_021437245.1). Lineage (NCBI taxonomy): Eukaryota > Viridiplantae > Streptophyta > Magnoliopsida > Poales > Poaceae > Aegilops > Aegilops speltoides. The sequence goes on along the minus strand of CM038145.1, from coordinate 203,970,698 downwards.
TAGGGTATGAAACCACCTCAAAGTTATCCTTTCTGATCGATCTATTCAAGAGTCCATAGTAAAATAACACGAAGCTATTCTTTCCGTTCGATCTATCATAGAGTTCGTACTAGAATAACACCTTAAGACACAAATCAACCAAAACCCTAATGTCACCTAGATACTCCAATGTCACCACAAGTATCCGTGGGCATGATTATACGATATGCATCACACAATCTCGGATTCATCTATTCAACCAACACAAAGTACTTCAAAGAGTGCCCCAAAGTTTCTACGGAAGATTCCAGACGAAAACGTGTGCCAACCCCTATGCATAAGTTCACAAGGTCATTGAACCCGCAAGTTGATCACCAAAACGTACATCAAGTAGATCACGTGAATATCCTAATTGTCACCACAGATAAGCACATGCAAGACATACATCAAGTGTTCTCAAATCCTTAAAGACTCGGTCCGATAAGATAACTCCAAAGGGAAAACTCAATCCATTAGAAGAGAGTAGAGGGGGAGAAACATCATAAGATCCAACTATAATAGCAAAGCTCGCGATACATCAAGATCGTGCCAAATCAATAATACGAGAGAGAGAGAGAGATCAAACACATAGCTACTGGTACATACCCTCAGCCCCGAGGGTGAACTACTCCCTCCTTGTCATGGAGAGTGTCGGGATGATGAAGATGGCCACCGGTGAGGGATCCCCCCTCTGGCAAGGTGCCGGAATAGGGTCCCGATTGCTTTTTGGTGGCTATAGAGGCTTGCGGCGGCGGAACTCCTGATCTATGGTGCTCCTGGATGTTTTTGGGGTATATGGATATATATAGGCGAAAGAAGTCGGCCAGGGTTGCCACGAGGGGCCCATGAGGGTGGGGGCGCGCCCACGGGGGTAGGGCGCGCCCTAGACCCTCGTGGCTTCCTCGAAGCTTCCCTGGCGTCTACTCCAAGTCTCCTAGATTGCGTTTGTTCCAAAAATAATTCTCCCAAAGGTTTCGTTCTGTTTGGACTCCATTTGATATTCCTTTTCTTCGAAACACTGAAATAGGTAAGAAAACAACAATTTGGGTTGGGCCTCCAGTTAATAGGTTAGTCCCAAAAATAATATAAAAGTGCTTAGTAAAGCCCATTAAACATCCAAAACAGGTAATATAATAGCATGGAACAATAAAAAATTATAGATACGTTGGAGACGTATCAGTCCTCCTTGTCACTGTCGCTCGAGGAGGAGCTTTCGTCGTTGGTAGAACTCGCCGCGCAGCACCCTAAGCGGATTCCTGAGCTCCCGAAGACTTGACGGAGAGTAGGTCGTTCTCCACTAACTTGAACTGGAGAACGTGCCCCTCCGACAAGCTATGGGGGCATGCAAAAGTTTTCCACCCATGGCAAGGATACATGACGTGAGGGGCGGGTGAGGGAGTCCTGGATTAGGGGGTATCCGGACAGCCGGACTGGTGGACCGTGAAGATACAAGACTCAAGACTTCGTCCCGTGTCCGGATGGGACTCTCCTTTGCGTGGAAGACAAGCTTGGCGATCCGGATAATAGATTTCCTTCTTTGTAACCGACTTTGTGTAAACCCTAGCCCTCTCCGGTGTCTATATAAACCGGAGAGTTTAGTCCTTAGGGGGACAATCATAATCATCATAGTCTAGCTTCTAGGGTTTAGCCTCTATGACCTCGTGGTAGATCAACTCTTGTAATACTCATATCATCAGTATCAATCAAGCGGGAAGTAGGGTTTTACCTCCATCAAGATGGCCTGAACCTGGGCAAAACATCGTGTCCCTTGCCTCCTGTTACCATTAGCCTTAGACGCATAGATCGGGACCCCCTACCCGAGATCTACCGGTTTTGACACCGACATTGGTGCTTTCATTGAGAGTTCCTCTGTGTCGTCACCGCAAGGCTTGATGGCCCATATCGTTGTCAAGGACAACATCACCTCTGGGGGAGCGCTAGCTGTAGGCCAAACTCTCCGACTAGGCGGCTTTGTCATGACCGCCCAATCGGCTGCCGCACCGACGATGACCTCTCGGGTCATCACGAATAGCCTCCACGTCAATTCGGAACTCGTGAACAGATGGATCCAATGGAGCTCTCCCCCCTTAATGAGCTCTTGGATCGCATCGCCGCTTTGGGAGTCGCTACAGACTATGACTGGATTGGGCTTAAACCTGACCAAAGGGATATTAAATCCCCACCGGTCACCCACGAGATAGCGGTAGTGGAGGATCCACACACGGATTATCCCTCTATTTTGAGGATGAATTATGTCCGGATTACCGAGCTCTCTGAGCCGGATACCCGCTCACGGGAGGACATGACCCAGACCCCGGACTTAGAATCGGGTATCGGGCCGGATAAATCAGGCAGCACCGCGGATCCCGAGCTTTCAAGCCCGGAAGCTCCTCTGCCCCTGGGCATTGGATCGGATCAGAATCCAGATTCAGCTATGCCCACCCACCCGGACATAAACCTTCTCTCCCATATCAGACAAGAGCCCCAAGATACAGTACATCGCTACTGGGCCAGATTCCTCCTCGTGTTAAACAAGGTCAAGGACAGTCGTGATGAAGACGCAATCTCACTTTTATGCAAAAACTGCACGAACAAAGGGATCCTTAATGCTATAAGTCGCCGTGACATAGTACACTTTGTTGACTTAGCAGCCATAGTACAGAAGTACTGTGCGATGGAATGCGCCTGGAAAACCCAAACAAAATTTTGGGATAGGCCGGCTCTCACTAAAACCTTTGTCCGAGCTAAACGGGCGAACTCTTGTAAGTTAACCGATCAAATCCCCAAGAAACCAAAGCCCACACCAGGGCGTGGAACCGTATTGGAAGAATGGCTCAATGGGCCATGTAAACTCCACAGCACGCCGGACACTACACCAACGCATAGCCTTAGAGCATGTTGGATACTCCGGCAGGTAGCAAAAAGTGGCGAGGATCTTCTTGTAGGCCATAAAGCAGAACAACATCCCGCCAAAGACAACAATGCGGTACTGACAGTCTTCGAGACTTTCGCCTCAAATTATAGGCGCAAGCGAGCTCATCGAAATTACGCTGAAATTTGCCATGTGGCAAAAATAAATCCGTGGAACGACACTGCCATAACTTTTAGTGCCAGTGATGAACCTCAATTCCAGACAGTCCGGGCACCAGCCGCTTTGGTCCTTAGCCAAATCATGGACAGCTTTCGGCTCACTAAAGTACTCATGGACGGCGGAAGCGGATTGAACTTGATCTATGAAGAAACACTCAACAAGATGGAAATTGATAAAAGCCGCATTGAGTAAAGCGGCACAACCTTCAGGGGAATCATCCCTAGTCGGGAGGCACGGTGTGCGGGAAAAATCACACTCGATGTAGTATTCGGCACTCCGGAGAATTACAGGTCCGAAGAAATCACATTCCAAGTGGCTCCTTTCATCAGCGGATACCACACCCTTTTAGGGCGGGCCGCATTCACAAGCTTTCAAGCTATACCCCATTACGGGTACATGAAGCTCAAAATGACCGGGCCCAATGGAATCATCACTCTAGCTAGTGATCCGGACGTCGCACTCCGCGCCGAAAATAAAACTGCAGCACTAGCCCTGGAAGCATTATCCAAAGCTCTAGCATCCGAAGAACTAACAACACTACGCGCCACCATGGACAGGGACGACGTGATACTCGACAAGCGACCCAAGTCCACCTCATTTAAACCCGCGGACGAGAGAGTCAAATTCCAGGTCCATCCAACGAACCCCACGAAGACAGCTTCCATCGGGACACAGCTGAGCCCCACAATGGACGCCGCGCTACGAGACCTCCTACGCGAGAATTGGGACATTTTTGCCTGGCACCCTTCGGACATGCCGGGCATCCCACGCAGACTGGTCGAACACAGCCTCAATATACTGAAAGGATACAAGCCTATCAAGCAGACTCTTAGGCGCTTCTCAGAGCCCAAACAGCAAGCCATGGGAGAAGAGCTAGCCAAGCTACTTGAGGCCGGATTCATCAGAGATATCAAGCATCCGGATTGGCTGGCAAATCTGGTAATGGTACCGAAGAAGGACAAATCCTGGCACCTATGTGTTGACTTCAAAGACCTCAACAAGGCTTGCCCCAAGGATCCCTTCCCCCTCCCTCGCATCGACCAAATCATCGACGCCACCGCAGGACAAGACTCACTGTGTTTCCTCAACGCATACTCAGGATACCATCAAATAAAGATGGCAGAGTCCGACCAAGCTGCAATGGCCTTCATAACGCCATATGGTCTTTTCAACACTATGCCTTTCGGTCTTAAAAATGCTGGTGCAACCTATCAACGCATGATTCAAACATGCCTGGAAAAGCAAATCGGCAAAACAGTGGAGGCATATGTGGACGACGTGGTCATAAAAACAAGACACGTCGAAACTCTAATAGATGACTTGAGGCTTACATTTGATAACCTCTGTACATACGACATCAAGCTAAACCCAGAAAAATGCGTTTTTGGCGTATGTAGGATCGAAAGTATGTCTAGAGGGGGGGTGATTAGACTACTTGACCAAATAAAAGCTTATCCTTTTCCCAATTTTAGTCTTTGGCAGATTTTAGCTATCTTAGCACAAGTCAAGCAATCTTAACACAATTCAAGAAAGCATGCAAAGGGTATATGAGCAGTGGAAAGTAAAGCATGCAACTTGGAAGAATGTAAAGGGAAGGGTTTGGAGAATTCAAACGCAATTTGGAGACACGGTGATTTTTGAGCCGTGGTTCCGATAGGTGGTGCTATCGTACATCCACGTTGATGGACACTTCAACCCACGAAGGGTAACGGTTGTACGATTCCACGGAGGGCTCCACCCACGAAGGGTCCATGAAGAAGCAACCTTGTCTATCCCACCATGGCCGTCGCCCACGAAGGACTTGCCTCACTAGCGGTAGATCTTCACGAAGTAGGCGATCTCCTTGCCCTTACAAACTCCTTGGTTCAACTCCACAATCTTGTCGGAGGCTCCCAAGTGACACCTAGCCAATCTAGGAGACACCACTCTCCAAGAAGTAACAAATGGTGTGTTGATGATGAACTCCTTGCTCTTGTGCTTCAAATGATAGTCTCCCCACACTCAACTCTCTCTCACAGGATTTGGATTTGGTGGAAAGAAGATTTGAGTGGAAAGCAACTTGGGGAAGGCTAGAGATCAAGATTCATATGATAGGAATGGAATATCTTGGCCTCAACACATGAGTAGGTGGTTCCTTCTCAGAAACAACAAGTTGGAAGTGTAGGTTTGTTCTGATGGCTCTCTCCACGAATGAAGAGGAGGTGGAGGGGTATATATAGCCTCCACACAAAATCTAACCGTTACACACAACTTGCCAAACTCGGTGGGACCGAATTGGTAAACTCGGTCAGACCGATTCAGCAAATCTAGTGACCGTTAGGATTTTTGGTGGGACCGACATGCAACGCGGTAGGACCGATATGGTTAGGGTTAGGGCATAACGTAATCTCGGTGAGGCCGATTACACAAACTCGGTGAGACCGATTTTGGTAATAAGCTAACCAGAGAGTTGGTCAGGTAAACTCGGTGGGACCGATTCGCTTATTTCGGTGAGACCGAAGTGTTAGAAAAGGAAACAGGGAGTTTACATTGCAATCTCGGTGGGACCGATCACTCATCTCGGCGGTACCGATACGTTACAAAGGGAAACAGAGAGATTACAATCCCATCTCGGTGAGACCGAGATCCCTATCGGTGAGACCGATTTGCCTAGGGTTTGTGGCAGTGGCTATGGCATCTGAACTCGGTGGCGCCGGGTAGGAAGAATCAGTGGGGCCGAGTTTGACTTTTGGGTTTAGGTCATATGTGGATATGAGAAAGTAGTTGAGGGTTTTGGAGCATACCACTAAGCACTGTAGAGCAAGAAACTCATTAAGCAACACCTCATCCCTCCTTGATAGTATTGGCTTTTCCTATAGACTCAATGTGATCTTGGATCACTAAAATATAAAATGTAGAGTCTTGAGCTTTTGAGCTTGAGCCAATCCTTTTCTCCTTAGCATTTTGAGGGATCCGCTTTTCTCATCCATGCCATGCCATTCATTGAGCTTTTCCTGAAATATTCATCTTGGAATGATGTTAGCTCAATGAGCTATATGTTGTTAGGAATTACCAAAACCACCTAGGGATAGTTGCACTTTCAATCTCCCCCTTTTTGGTAATTGATGACAACATATAGATCAAAGATTCGAGAAATGATAATAAGAGTGAAAAACATTGTCGCTTTGAGAAGTATGTGATAAGCAAGAGCTCCCCCTAAATTTGTGCATAGTTTAAGAGTTGCTTTGGACTGCAAATGCACAAGGAGTTAGGCTCATGGGTAACTCTTCCATGTCACATACATCTTGGTGGAGCGCTCAAAATGATAATAACTGAATACATGCACTCATCACCAAGCAAAGTGAATGATCATATAGAGATAAACGATATAATGTCATCCAACAAGCATAAATGTAGCGTATGATCAAACACATGATCATCAAGTATCACACAGACATAGAGTATCTCAAACAAGCAAATAGAGTTTAACCACCAAAGCAAGAGAGAATAAAAAGCAACACTCTCTCTCGAAGTCTAGGATCTATACATTTTTCTCCCCCTTTGGCAACAAGTTACCAAAAAGTTCATAGAAAATGCATAGCACTAGATCGACTCTCAGGCTTGATCTTCAGGTGGTGGTGTAGATAAAACGCCAAGGACAAAAGCATCAGTTGATGTAGATGGAGCTGGAGGTGTGGGTGCTGAAGCTGGTTGCATTGGAGCTATAGGAGCTGTAGCTGGTGCAGATGAAGTGGCTCTGGTGTCTGTCACTGGCACTGCAGCTGGTCTCTGAGCTCTAGGAACTCTGGCAAATCCATCAGTGGTTGTCTTGCCCTTCCTCTCCTCCATGTCATCCTGAAGCTGCTCAACAACAGACTGGATCTCAGTTACCTTCACATCCAAGTTATAGAACTTCTGCTCCATGATCCTCTCTAGGCTCTCCTGGTTTTGAGTCAAGGTGGCAAGCCCTTTCTCAATCCTCAGAGTGGATGCAATCAAGTAGCCTAGTTGATCCTGTTTGCTCTTCAGAAAGTAATGAGACGCCTCTTCCATTGTTGGCATCTTGGTAGCCTTCTCTGTCCTTGCCTTCTCCTTCTTGGCTTGAGCATGCACAGAAGATGGTTCATCTTCATCCATAACCACTTGGTTATCCTCAAAGTCTGGATAGATAGCAAAATGTTCCTTGTCCAGCAAGTATGTGCATGTGCCCATCTTGGAGTTTATCAGCTCCTGGATCTGTGGGGCATACCCACAACTTCTTTTTTCGTCAGCTGCTGTCCTTTTGATAGTCTCAACAATGAGGCTCATGACCTTGAATTTCTGTGGCGCATCAAATAGGTGTAGCAAGTTTATTGCATGGCCTCTGATCATGTTGTGGTCACCTGACTTGGGCCAGAGAGTGTGCATGAGGATCCAGTTGATGGTTGGGAGTTCTGATAGAAGATAATGTACAGATCCAAACTTATGTGTCTCAACTGCAGCATCTGGGATCTCCTTGTACATATGAGCCATGGAGTTGTGATCCATCTTCTTCTTGGCATAGACATCCAAGTCATCTTCCTTCTCCTTAGGTGCATTGATCAGATTTGCCCATTCCTCAATAGTTGATTGGTACCTTGTACCTTCAGACATCCACACTATCCTGCCATCTGGATAGAAATGTGTTGTGGAGTAGAATTGCATAATGAGCTCATCATTCCACTTTGTGAGCTTCTGCCCAACAAAGTCTATAACTCCACAAGCACTGAAACTGTCATACACTCCAGGATAGTGTTCCTCATTTTCCTTCATGTAGGTCCAGTCCACCCACCTCATGTCACAAACTATAGGCTTCTTGTCCAACAATACTGTCTCATAGAAATCCTGTTGTTCCTTAGTATGGAACCTGTAGTCAACAACAATCCTTCTCCTGATAGCATAGGGATCAGACAACCTCCACTGTCTGAGTCCTGCATCCTTTCTCAGCTTCATGTTCTCAGCCACAGGATGAGCATCATTGTGGTCTAGAATCTTTGGCTTCAAGTTTCTCAAAACATGCTCTTCATCTTCTTCTTCTTCAGCAGCAGTTTCAGGCACTGGGGCCTTGTTCTTCTCAGCAGCAGATATGTTTCTAGTATTCCTCTTTGGTGCAGTCTTTGGTTTGGAGGCAGCTTTGGGTGCTTCTTTGGGCTTTGATGATGCAGCCCCTGACCATATAGCATCACCCATAAGCTTCTGAGCCTTGGGTGCTGGTGCAGCAACCTCTTCTTCCTCTTCCTCGGAGTCTCTCCTCATAGAGGGATTGCCAAGAACTTTGGCAGTAGTGGTTCTGACTCTCTTCTTAGTTTTGTCTTGGCCAGTAGCTTCATCTTCTGATTCAATAGTAAACTTCATGGTTTCTCCAGTGGCAACCTTTCTGGGTTTGGAAGTGGGTATCCTTCTTGCAGGTGCCTTTTTCTGCACTACTGGCTTAGTGGCTGCAGCTGATCCATATTCTTTCTTGACCACCTTCTTCTTGGAAGTGGCTTCATACTCTACTGCCACATAGTCTTCATCCTCAGATTCTGAGGTTTTCTTCTTTCTGGCCCTAGTGGCAGCTTTGGGAAAATTGCTTGGGGTGCTCCTGCTGCCCTCATCAGAGGTACTAGAGGGACTAGTGCCCTCACTCATCTGAACCTGCTCCTCTTCCCTGTTCTGGCTGTCACCTTGATCAGACATGTTGCACCTGCGATCTTGACCACGTGAATAGATGTAGATGAGATAGAGTGGATGAGCATCACAAAATACAGAGGTTTTTGCAAAAGAATGATTCACAAACTTAGTTTTAGTTTTCCACAGAAAGCATTTCGGATCAACCGATTTGCAAACTCAGTGATACCGAAGCAGCTTTTGGAACATAAACTAGTGAACTCGGTCAGACCGAGTCACAGTTCGGTGGCACCGAGACTGCTAGGGTTTCACAAAGTCCTGAACTCGGTCACATCGATTGGCAATTCTCGGTCAGACCGAGAATCACTTGTGCAATGGCCTTAGCCGAATAGGTGGAACCGAGTTCTGCAACTCGGTGGGTCCGAGATGGTTTCGGCGGAAACCTAACCCTAAATTTTCAATTCACTTCTAATCTATGGATTGTTTTGACTCGATAGAATCGTTTCAAACGTGGCAAGAATCATGAAGAACACAATGTGCTAGGAATCGGACGGGGATAGCACTGTGATCGAGTCCATACCCTAGCTTGGCGATGAACTCGCTACGGCGGCAACGGCGGGGATGAATTCCGTTGACGGCGGCGGAGACCAGCGACTGGCGGCTGGCGACGAGGAGGACAATCCGGAGACCCTGGAGGCAGAGCGAGCTATGCACGGGTGAAGGGGTTTGGAGGAAGTTTCCAATTTTTTGCCCGTGAGTATATATAGCCCGACCGTGTCGGTGTGACCGAGTGGAACAACTCGGTGGCACCGAGATGCATAACTGTATACAGTTACAACAACTCGGTGTGACCGAAAAGTTCAAATCGGTTGCACCGAGATTGAAAACCTAGATCGACTTAGTGATCTCGGTATGACCGAAATGGAGGAATCGGTCAGACCGAAATGCACAAAGAAGTTTTGGAAGTTTAAGCCTATGACTAATCGGGGACTCCGAGTGCTCCTCACATCGAATCTGACTTGATCAAATTTTGTGATGTAGCATGAATAGAGTTTGAGATGAGAAAATCATAAATAGCTAGAGAAGGTTCTTAGGCATTCTTGTTCATCCACTTGGCAAAAGAAAAAGAAACCAATCAAACAAAACAACAAGTGGATGTCCTCGAATGAGTAAAATATGCAACCAACAGGCTCACACAATAAAATGGCAAATGAAATATGTGGCAAAGCATGCACAACCAATTCTAGCATCTATCAAACAATTGGCGATGACTAGGTGTCACACCCTAATTTTCATGGCACAGCACTTAAGATGATAAATCATGATAAAATTTGGTTTGAAAAAAACTTTTCAGTGTTCTGGACTTTGCCTTGATTGGATTTTGTCTGTTGTTTGCAAGTGCTCTAGAAATCAAATAAATCCTCCAACTCCTATACTTCATCTCCTTGCTCCAAACTCTTGAACCAATGATCATGCCATGTGTATAGGACATAAAAATAATTTCTTACAAAAATAATTCGGCCAAATAGTATTTTTAAAAGTTAGTTTTCCAAAAAAAACCTGAATTGAGGTTTGCACTGCAAGTACTTAATTAAGGGCAGTAAAAATCTTTCCAAAAATATATTTGACTCTATTGGATATAGGATATCCAGAAACCACAAAAATATAATTTTAAAAGTTATTTTCCTATTTTATTTAAAAGCTTTTTCTTAAGGCCGGAAATGGTCTTTATTAGGGAAAAATCATTTTTATTGTTTCAAAACTATTTGACAAAAACCTAGGAAAACTCAGTGGACATATATTGTCCATATATAAGTGTTTCAACACATGGTCATGTTCAAAATATTGGTCAAATCCCTCAAAAACCCTTCCTGGATATTTCAAGCTTTTGAAATATTTACAAAACGAAATATTCTCCAAAAATTCCAAGGAAATTCTAGAATGTCACATATGACATGTTGGATGATCTTGACAAGTATCATGTCATGTAGAAAGGTATAACCCCATGAAATCCCCTCAAAACCATTTTTGTCCATTTTGAAGTTTGAGCAACTTTACATTGCCAAACATTTCCAAATCTTCTCAAACCTTGTGAACATGCTCAAATGTTCTAATTATTCATCTAGACCAAGTGGCACAAGTTGGAGAACAAGTTAACTTGATCAAAGTGCCCCAAAACCATTCCTATCCAGAACCAAATTTGAACAACTCTACATTGTAAACTTTCTCCTTTCTATCTCAACTTTTGTGGACATGTTCAGAACCTCAGATGATGACACTACACAAAGTGGTGCATCAAGGAGAATAGATTTGCATGACTAAATCTTGGAAAATCCATTTCTGTTCATTTCTACTGTTCACAAAAGTTGCATTGGCAACTTTGCCCAAATAAGCTCCAAATTGGTGGAAGGCCCTAATTATATGTGTCATTTCACCCTGTGGAGCCTCATGACAAATGGAAATCATCTTCTTGCCCAAACCAACATCAAACACCTTCTGGCAGAATCTCAAAATTCATGTTTTAACCCCTTTCACTAATCTCCAAGAGTTATCCTTTTTACCACAGCCCCCCTAGTCCCCCTCTACCTCTGGTGTGCTTCCTTGCCCGAGAGGCAATGATGAAGGGGGGCAGGGATCCATTTTTCTTCTCTGGACAGCCACTTTTTCCTCCCTTTCTCATCTCTCTCTCACTCCTGGCAAGTTCCAGAGCATCCAAAGCCTCCACCCCTCTTGTTTATTCCTCCTTCAAACGCCAGACGCAAGTGGGCGCGTGAGGACGCGAGAAAAAGCCGCGGGTGCTGGCCATTTGCGCTCTGGAGCACGTCAGCGTGCTCCCGACTATTGACGCCGCGTCCCCCGACCACCTCGAGCCTCCCCCTTGCGCCAGTCGAGGTGCCTCGACATCCGCAACACGCCACCATGCTGGCCCCCTCCTTCCCCTCTCTGTCCTTCCCGTGCCGCGCGTTCCCAGAGCCGCCCGAGCCCGCCAATGCGCGTGCGAGCTCGTGGCTCCACCCGGAGCTCGCCCCGCTCCCTCTCTTCCTTCCTGGCGCCCTACTCGACTCCCACGAACGCCGTAGACATCCCCGAGCCTCCTCCCGTGGCCACTGCGGCCATTTCCGCGGGTGCCCGTAGGCCACGTCCACGGTGAGCCACGGCCTCGCTATATAAGCCCGCCCGAGGCCTATCTCTGGAGCCCTTTCGCCATCTCTCCCTCCCGTACGTCACCCAGACCCAGCCAACCCTCTCGCCGAGCCCTTCGTCGCTCCCCATGGCCGGAGCCGAACCGCCAGACTCCGCCTAAGATCGGGCTATCCCAAGTCTCTCCTCTCTCCCTAGCCACTCCAGTGCCCCCTCACCACCACCACCGACTCGCCCCGCACTCCATCCCCTCCTCCTCGTGCCTTCCTTGCCTTGTCGAACCCCGCCGGTAGCCCCGGTCCACCGCACCCGAAGCCCTCCTCTTCCCGGGCTCCCCCGTGGGCGTGCAGCAGCATGGACGGGAGCGCCGCGGTGCGCTGAGTCCGCCGGTGCACCGGGCACCACTAGAGGTGGCCCGTGCCCCCCGGGAGAGCGCCGGCGCCCGCTCGGCCTCGCCTCCCCTGCCTCTGCTCTGTTCGAGCGGGAGGTAGGAGGCAACTGAGCACTGGGCCTGCTTGTCGGCCAACCGGTGGGCGGGCCCGTCCGTTAAGTGGAAGCAGCTTGGCGGATCCGCCTCCCTGCTGTGACGCCAAGCCCCTCAAGCCGCCTTCAACGTGGCCTCCCAGCGGGCGCGTGCGAGAGGCTGGGCCAGGCCCAGTGCACTGCCCGCTAAGTCTCGCCCAGTACACGCTGCTGCCTCCCTGGATCCAACCCATTTAGGTAAATTCCTTTTCTTTTTCTTTTTCTGTGGACTGGTAAAATCCTTAGAATATTCATATTAAGTCCAAGTTTGATGATTCAAATATCTAGTGACTCTATAAATCATGATCTACCTGTTGGTGCAACATGCACATTTTTCCAAAGACTTCTTCTTCACAAACATTCATCAAAATCTTGTTTTTCCATTTCTGTAGCGAACTTTAGAAATCACAGAGAGCTCAAAATTGATCCAAATGCCATGATTCAAATTCCTAGATGTTTATAAGTTCATAACTTAGTTTATGAACATTTTTCTTAATACTTTCTGTACCACATAAAATAATGAGCCATTTCTTCATATTTGTCAACTTTGCAAATCCATAAGAAATTCATTTGAACTCCAAATCTAGTGAAACCAAATCCTAGATGCTTCTAAAATCATCCTTGGTTAAATGGGTATCTTTTCTCATTTTCCAAAAATATATTTCTGTACACTTCTTGCAAATCCATGAACCCCTTGATTCCATCATATTGAAATGTTCAGAGATATCCACTGATCAATTTCCAATGAAACCACTCTGGTTATTTTTCATATAACCAGAGATGTCCTAGAAAAGTAAAATTAATATTTTTTTAGAGCACTTTTATTTTCTGCCTTGTTGTGTTGCTTATTATGATTGTTTCCGACGTTAGTTGACGAAGTAGACGGAGTAATTGGAGAAGGACCAGAAGATTTCAAGACTCTGATGAATCAGGCAAGCATCCCTTTGACCATGTCTATGAAACCCTTTTTATGCATGTCATATAGCACCATATTGTTGTTGCAACAGAATCATGATGAGGTAGTAACCACTTTGATGGTTTGCCACCGTACTTCCTCGTTGATACTTACATGGTGCATGACCCTACCTTCTTATGAGGGTTATGCCGGTGGGAGTAGATAGGATGCTAAAGTAGTGCTACGCAAAAAGGGACGGGAATATGCATGGTGAAGGAGGCAAAGTATTTTCAAAAGACTTTTCGAAAATCCCGCCGGGTGCCACTTATGCCCGGGGGAGATGATGAGTTGGGTAGCCACTTGATGACGAAGTGGTGTACCGAGGCAAGTGTGTGTTGTTTCCAAAATGGATTGGTTTAAGTTGCGACCGTTATTCCAACCTTACATGCACAACTACTCTACCCTTATATGGGAAAGGGCATTATTGATTACCTAGACCGATACTAGCTTGGAGCCCGCATTACTAGTGACGGGAGAGTTGTTGGTGCGCTCTCTCGGGACGGGGTCGTGCCAGGTAGGGCGGCCATGACTGTTTTCACCGGGCACCGGACACACCGTTGGTACCCCGTGCTTGTGGTATGTGATGAATATGGGAGCGAGGCTCCACAACTTTATGATGCGAAATGTTGGGCACGGGGGTTACTACCAATCGAGTGGACTCCATGTTAGTGTCGTCTAGGGAAAGGTAGTGATCGGGTGCTTACCCCGGGTACTTGAGGTATCGCGGGTCGTGGATGACACGGAAGTTCCCCGGATCTTGTGGGTAAAGTGTGCAACCTCTGCAGAGTGTAAAACTATTCGAATAGCCGTGTCCATGGTCAAGGACAGTTGGGTAACCGCTCTTGGGCTACGTCCACATGTTTACAAACCGTGTGTGTGTGTTGATAAAACAACTTGGGTCAAGTCAAGGGACTTGACATGATTGAGTTGGGTTGGTGCCCACTCTATTTATGTTGATATCTGTAACCTGTCCTCATGGTTACTTGAATTCTCTTGATGCATGTCTTACAAGTTGTTGAACATGTCATTGCACTCAAAACTAGCTTTCTGCAAAAATTTACCTATATCATGTATTGTTACATCTTGGACCAAAACATGGGTTGCTTGCGAGTAAATTCAAAGTACTCATTGGCTTGCCACTGGTTATTTTATTGGCCAGGCATGAAAGAACAGGATATGATGAAGAATACTTCGGCGACGAACATGCGAACTAGGACGCTTTCCCAGTCAGAATGCCTGTAGGGTTAAGGCAGATGGCATGGGTCCATGTTATCGACGAAGATTTCCGCTGCGAAGTTATACTCAAGACTTGACCATAATGGTCATAATTTATGTAAGATGGTATGTATGGATGTAAGACTCTTGTTATTCAGCTTCTGTGTGTTCAGTGAGCATTGATCTCTGGGATCACTGTACACGTGCAATCGGTGATCACGACTTATGAGTCGGGGTCCCCACAGAGCTGGTATCAGAGCCATCCTGACTATAGGAAGCCTTAGTTAGCATGGTCGCTTGTTAGGGTAAAACTATTTGCAAAACTACTACTAGTTTTCAAAACTATCTGTACTTCTCTTCCCTTCTCAGTTTTTTTCGAAAACTAAGGTATACTTTCCTTATTGATCTCTTCCCCTTCAAAACCTTTGGTCGCTAGAACCCTTATGCCCCTGACCACTGGATTCCTTGTAATCCTCGTGGATAATCTAGAAGGAAGATGCCTTGCCAGACATTCACCCACATCTCCTGAACACAAGATTGGCGACATCACAACAAGACGATATAAACAGAAGATACATCCTTGAGGAATGAGGACCTAAAGACCCAGGAGATGGTGACACCCTTGACACTGCCCCAAGATGATGCAACCTTAGCCCACGATGATCAGGGCATAGAATATGCAAGTTCATGATATACATTGCTAATAGAGTAACCCTGTCACTACTGTTGTTGTATCGGCAACCACCGATGGATGAGAACCTAGCCATCTGGTTCGCCTCACCATAGTGAGCAGGAAAATGGTTCTCCTCATCCCCCGCTCTTGGTGTCGAAGTTGTCATCAACGTAACCGACATGATGGACCTCTATTACGCCTTGATAATGTCATTGCATAAAGTATTACCTACCTGGTACCATCGACGACTTAGAAGACAAAAAGGGATCGTCATGATTAAGAAGACAATAGAAGACCAAGTCAATGCCAGTTATGAGGAGCCACCTTCACCCCATCACTTCAACAGGCAAGAAGTTGTTGAAGAATCTTTAGGCTCAACCCGGATTGTTTCATCGAACAACTACGAGAGATGTAGCAACACCTGAGGAAAACTCAGAAGACTGCATGAGGCACAAGGCACGATTACTGAGTCCAAGAACCCCTAGGGTAGGATGAGTCGTATACCCCCTATGCGCAGTCGAGTCCGTATGATAGTTCGAATAGAACCATGATTGTGTGTTGCTTGTTTTTATTTGTTTGTGTTTTGATATAGGTCGCACTTTTGCCCTAGGCAACAAGTACGCGACTATATCCCCTCCTTACCCTGTTTCTTTGGTTTGGCCCTTTTTGCACCTGTTTGTCTACACTTGCACTATAGAACCCCCTTTAGGCTTTCCCCTCCTCTATGCTACCTCTCCCTCTCATCTCTCTCCTCAACCAAAGACCGGCAAGACAAGGTACACTGAGGATTCTACTTCGACAACCAACGAGCACTGGAGACTTTTGTTGCAGCCTCCTCGACCAAGTGCAACCCAGTAGCGTTATCTCTACTCCTCAAGATTAGGAACCCATTCCTAGACTCTTCGAGACTTCATAAGATACCCCATCTCGAATCCTTAACCATGTGCTTAACCCATAGAATTGCAAGAGAGCCTGTTAAGCCTCCGTCACCTTGCTTATCACTGGGTTCATTAGGGAACTAGTGGACATAGTGAACGAGCACATTATCATCCTAAGATAGCACCAAAACTGACGATGCCATAGGGAAGACCAATTCAAGGATAAAGGAACAGAGGACAAATGACTTGGTGAGTTTATATCAATGACTTTGAGGAATTATTTGAGACCCTTCGGAGGATTATAAGGCTTTCATGTGGGTAGATGAACTTGGTGGGATCATGATTATAGAGTAGCATAGCTTTCATTACCCTTGAGTAAATTGGATTTAATAGGACAATTACGATCGCAAGCTGAAATTCTTGGAAGTATTTGGATTTGTCTTAAGCAGGGGATATTGATAGGTGATAGTTGATATTACGATAATGACTTGAGGGAAAAGTGTAGAAATTCTCGTTGGACATGATATTTGGATTTAAATAGGTGATCCTAGTGGAATATAGATGATGATGTATGTCTATACGGTTTGGAGTAAATTGGATTTAGACTGATGATCTCAAACACGATACCATGTTCTCGGTGGACAATAAACTAAGAGATTGGATTAATTGTCAGAGTTGATTTAGGGTTCTATATAAGCTTGACCTTGGAGTTTACTTGACCATGATAATGGAAATTGGTGGGCTGACTATAGTAAGGTAGCCTTCCTAGTATTTGTGGATTATAGGATATTAGAAGATCGTGTGGAACACCATACATATTGGATTTGAAGAACTACTGGATCATGTAATGATTGGTGTAGTTAATGGTTTGTTGGAGTTGATTCATAGGAAGGAAACAAGATTTTGGAGTGGCATACGACGTGTTTTCCTTAGGATAGAGGTGCTTTATCTTAGACCTTGGAAGAACAGGCTGAGCACTTGGATTGTCACGTTCAAGCTTAGCAGCTTATATGTTCTACCCATGGATTTTTAGGGGTAGACATACATATGAGTTTGGGGATTGTAGACATATATGATTTTGTTAGACCTCCTCCCGGGAGCCATGAGGATATGAATCACATGAGTGATGATTGGAGTTGACCTATGCAAAATGATGTTATCGGTGATATGATGTGATTTGTTTAAAGGACTAGATAGACTATTGGCATCTCAGAAACCGTTCTTAAAGATAAGATGATAAATGTTCACTCGCACACTAGAATCCTTGAAACCCTTAAGCCCTACCAAGCTACAACATGGTCGGATCAGGACCTTAGGGCCTTGACACTAGATCTAGAACCGCCTTGGCCCACACTCAACAAGACCACCACTAATTCCCCAGCCTACTTTATGTACCCCGTGAACCAAGTCTTCATGGAGTCCTTAGACAAGATAGTTGGCATCATCATTTGGTGACCTACTTGTCCACCCGAAGACGGAAGAAGAGCCGTTCAGCTAGTCCAGGAACATTTGAAGACCGCCATGCCAAGGAGGAAGAACTACCACCATCATCAAGAAGTAAACATCCGCGTCGAAGACCAAGTGTACCTGCAATCCACTTCTCTCTAAGGAACCAAGCATTTCCACGACAAGGAGACCCACACCAAGATTCATCAGACCCCTTCGAGATCACTCCAAGAATTAACAACGCCTTCTGAGATCACTACGAGACGAAGAGAAGACAGTTACCAGCTAGAGTTGCCACCTGAGTTACCTGATGTGCACAATGCTTTCCATGCATCACAACCCCGGAAGTGTTTCAAACTTCCTAACTTGCCCGATCTCTACGAGGGCATTAACCACCGAGCCATCGACCCCTAGCCCGATCTAACCTACCGCAAGCTACCCATTAGCAACTTGGATCAAGAGGAGCATCATACACGAAGCCACACTGTCAAGTACTTCAAGCTCAATGGAGCACTACACGAAAGCAGAAGCAACATGAGGACTTGAAGACTACCCTAGACCCAAGTTTCCATACTCCTTTCCGCGCCTAGTTTGGGAATCTCAGGGACGAGATTCTTGTAAGGGGGTAGGTCTGTCACACCCTGATTTTCATGGAACAACACTTAAGATGATAAATCATGATAAGATGTGGTTTGACAAAAACTTTTGAGTGTTTTGGACTTTGCCTTGATTGGATTTTGTCAGTTGTTTGCAAGTGCTCTAAAAATCAAATAAATCCTCCAACTCCTATACTTCATCTCCTTGCTCCGAACTCTTGAACCAATGATCATGCCATGTGTATAGGACATAAAAATAATTTCTTACAAAAATAATTTGGCCAAATAGTATTTTTAAAAGTTAGTTTTCCAAAAAAAACCTGAATTGAGGTTTGCACTGCAAGTACTTAATTAAGGGCAGTAAAAATCTTTCCAAAAATATATTTGACTCCTATTAGATATAGCATATCCAGAAACCACAAAAATATAATTTTAAAAGTTATTTTCCTATTTTATTTAAAAGCTTTTTCTTAAGGCCAGAAATGGCCTTTATTAGGGAAAAAATCATTTTTATTGTTTCAAAAATATTTGACAAAAAGCTAGGAAAACTCAATGGACATATATTGTCCATATATAAGAGTTTAAACACATGGTCATGTTAAAAATATTGGTCAAATCCCTCAAAAGCCCTTCCTGGATATTTCAAGCTTTTGAAATATTTACAAAGGAAATATTCTCCAAAAATTCCAATGAAATTCTAGGATGTCACATATGACATGTTTGATGATCTTGACAAGTATCATGCCATGTAGAAAGGTATAACCCCATGAAATCCCCTCAAAACCATTTCTGTCCATTTTGAAGTTTGAGCAACTTTACATTGCCAAACATTTCCAAATCTTCTCAAACCTTGTGAACATGCTCAAATGTTCTAATTATTCATCTAGACCAAGTGGCACAAGTTGGAGAACAAGTTAACTTGATCAAAGTGCCCCAAAACCATTCCTGTCCAGAACCAAATTTGAACAACTCTACATTGTAAACTTTCTCCTTTTTATCTCAACTTTTGTGGACATGTTCAGAACCTCAGATGATGACACTACACAAAGTGGTGCATCAAGGAGAATAGATTTGCATGACTAAATCTTGGAAAATCCATTTCTATTCATTTCTAGGGTTCATAAAAGATGCATTGGCAACTTTGCCCAAGTAAGATCCAAATTGGTGGAAGGCCCTAATTATATGTGTCATTTCACCCTGTGGAGCCTCATGACAAATGGAAATCATCTTCTTGCCCAAACCAACATCAAACACCTTCTGGCAGAATCTCAAAATTCATGTTTTAACCCCTTTCACTAATCTCCAAGAGTTATCCTTTTTACCACAGCCCCTCCTAGTCTCCCTCTACCTCTGGTGTGCTTCCCTGCCCGAGAGGCAATGATGAAGGGGGGCAGGGATCCCATTTTTCTTCTCTGGACAGCCACTTTTTCCTCCCTTTCTCATCTCTCTCTCACTCCTGGCAAGTTCCAGAGCATCCAAAGCCTCCACCCATCTTGTTTATTCCTCCTTCAAACGCCAGACGCAAGTGGGCACGTGAGGATGCGAGAAAAAGCCGCGGGTGCCGGCCATTTGCGCGCTCTGGAGCACGTCAGCGTGCTCCCGACCGTTGACGCCGCATCCCCCGACCACCTCGAGCCTCCCCCTTGCGCCAGTCGAGGTGCCTCGACGTCCGCAACACGCCACCATGCTGGCCCCCTCATTCCCCTCTCTGTCCTTCCCGTGCTGCGCGTGCCCAGAGCCGCCTAAGCCCGCCAATGCGCGTGCGAGCTCGTGGCTTCACCCGGAGCTCGCCATGCTCCCTCTCTTCCTTCCTGGTGCCTTACTCGACTCCCACGAACGCTGTAGATAGCCCCGAGCCTCCTCCCATGGCTAGTGCGACCATTTCCGCGGGTGCCCGTAGGCCACGTCCACCGTGAGCCACGGCCTCGCTATATAAGGACGCCCGAGGCCTATCTCTGGAGCCCTTTCGCCATCTCTCCCTCCCATACATCACCCAGACCCAGCCAACCCTCTCGCCGAGCCCTCCGTCGCTCCCCATGGCCGGAGCCGAACCGCCGGACTCCGCCTAAGATCGGGCTATCCCGAGCCTCTCCTCTCTCCCTAGCCACTCCAGTGCCCCCTCACCACCACCACCGACTCGCCCCGCACTCCATCCCCTCCTCCTCGTGCCTTCCTCGCCTTGTCGAACCCCGCCGTCAGCCCCGATCCACCGCACCCGAAGCCCTCCTCTTCCTAGGCTCCCAGTGGGCGTGCAAAGAAGATGGACGGGGTGCCCATGGCTGCTGCTGAGTCCGCGATGCACCGGCACCGCCGGAGGTGGCCCGTGCCGCCCGGGAGAGCGCCGGCGCCCGCTCGGCCTCGCCTCCCCTGCCTCTGCTCTGTTCGAGCAGGAGGTAGGAGATGGCCTGAGCACCGGGCCCCACTCGTCAGCGACCCGGTGGGCGGGCCCCGTCCGTTTAAGTGGAAACGGCTTTGGCCGGATCCGCCTCCCTGTGCTGCACTTCGAGAAGCCGCCGACGTGGCCTCCCAGTGAACACGACGAGAGGCTGGGCCAGCCCATCTTGCCCCCGCTAAGTCTCGCCGAGTGCACGCTGCTGCCTCCCTGGATCCAGCCCATTTAGGTAAATTCCTTTTCTTTTTCTTTTTCTGTGGACTGGTAAAATCCATAGAATATTCATATTAAGTCCAAATTTGATGATTCAGATTTCTAGTGACTCTATAAATCATGATCTACCTGTTGGTGCAACATGCACATTTTTCTAGAGACTTCTTCTTCACAAACATTCATCAAAATCTTGTTTTTCCATTTCTGTAGTGAACTTTAGAAATCACAGAGAGCTCAAAATTGATCCAAATGCCATGATTCAAATTCCTAGATGTTTATAAGTTCATAACTTAGTTTATGAACATTTTTCTTAATACTTTCTGTACCACATAAAATAATGAGCCATTTCTTCATATTTGTCAACTTTGCAAATCCATAAGAAATTCATTTGAACTCCAAATCTAGTGAAACCAAATCCTAGATGCTTCTAAAATCATCCTTGGTTAAATGGGTATCTTTGCTCATTTTCCAAAAATATATTTCTGTACACTTCTTGCAAATCCATGAACCCCTTGATTCCATCATATTGAAATGTTCAGAGATATCCACTGATCCAATTCCAATGAAACCACTCTAGTTATTTTTCATATAACCAGAGATGTCCTAGAAAAGTCAAATTAATATTTTTTAGAGCACTTTTATTTTCTGCCTTGTTGTGTTGCTTATTATGATTGTTTCCGACGTTAGTTGACGAAGTAGACGGAGTAATTGAAGAAGGACCAGAAGATTTCAAGACTCTGATGAATCAGGCAAGCAGCCCTTTGACCATGTCTATGAAACCCTTTTTATGCATGTCATATAGCACCATATTGTTGTTGCAACAGAATCATGATGAGGTAGTAACCACTTTGATGGTTTGCCACCGTACTTCCTCGTTGATACTTACATTGTGCATGACCCTAACTTCTTATGAGGGTTATGCCGGTGGGAGTAGACAGGATGCTAAAGTAGTGCTACGCAAAAAGGGACGGGAATATGCATGGTGAAGGAGGCAAAGTATTTTCAAAAGACTTTTCGAAAATCCCGCCGGGTGCCACTTATGCCCGGGGGAGATGATGAGTTGGGTAGCCACTTGATGACGAAGTGGAGTACCGAGGCAAGTGTGTGTTGTTTCCAAAATGGATTGGTTTAAGTTGTGACCGTTATTCCAACCTTACATGCGCAACCACTCTACCCTTATATGGGAAAGGGCATTATTGATTACCTAGACCGATACTAGCTTGGAGCCCGCATTACTAGTGACGGGAGAGTTGTTGGTGCGCTCTCTCGGGACGGGGTCGTGCCAGGTAGGGCGGCCATGACTGTTTTCACGGGGCACCGGACACACCGTTGGTACCCCATGCTTGTGGTATGTGATGAATATGGGAGCGAGGCTCCACAACTTTATGATGTGAAATGTTGGGCACGGGGGTTACTACCAATCGAGTGGACTCCATGTTAGTGTCGTCTAGGGAAAGCTAGTAATCGGGTGCTTACCCCGGGTACTTGAGGTATCGCGGGTCGTGGATGACACGGAAGTTCCCCGGATCTTGTGGGTAAAGTGTGCAACCTCCGCAGAGTGTAAAACTATTCAAATAGCCGTGTCCACGGTCAAGGAAAGTTGGGTAGCCGCTCTTGGGCTACGTCCACATGTTTAGAAACCGAGTGTGTGTGTTGATAAAACAACTTGGGTCAAGTCAAGGGACTTGACATGATTGAGTTGGGTTGGTACCCACTCTATTTATGTTGATATCTGTAACCTGTCCTCATGGTTACTTGAATTCTCTTGATGCATGTCTTACAAGTTGTGTCATTGCACTCAAAACTAGCTTTCTGCAAAAATTTACTTATATCATGTATTGTTACATCTTGGACCAAAACATGGGTTGCTTGCGAGTACATTCAAAGTACTCATTGGCTTGCCACTGGTTATTTTATTGGCTAGGCATGAAAGAACAGGATATGATGAAGAATACTTCGGCGACTAACATGCGAACTAGGACGCTTTCCCAGTCAGAATGCCTGTAGGGTTAAGGCAGATGGCATGGGTCCAAATTATCGACGAAGATTTCCGCTGCGAAATTATACTCAAGACTTGACCATAATGGTCATAATTTATGTAAGACGGTATGTATGGATGTAAGACTCTTTTTATTCAGCTTCTGTGTGTTCAGTGAGCATTGATCTCTGGGATCACTGTACACGTGCAATCGGTGATCACGACTTATGAGTCGGGGTTCCCACACTAGGTCATCTATATATGAGTATATTGACTTAGGAGTCAAATGAGAACATTTCATCATAGGTCGTACTCATCGTTTAAGCACAAGTGGGGTTACCACTTTTACATAAAACATTGTTGTGTTCACACTATTAGAGTTGCTTTGACTCATTTCTTAGAGTTAAGCTCCCCCTAGATGTGAGATCCCCCCTTAGAGGGATAAACTAACCTTGGGTTTTGTCGATGATGACTTCATGTAGGTGTTGAAGATGTGGATGCTCAATGTTGATGTAGATCATATGGAGCAATCCCTTGGAGTGAGTTGCACTTTCAATACCTACACGGGTTAGTCCCACAAGGAACAAACAAGGATATCCATAGACATAGAGTGATGCACACACAAGATGATGTCTATGAAAGAATTAGTTTACCTTGTCCCTTGTCTTACCAACAAGAGGGTTTGTGACTCCTTGAACTAGTGCAAGATGTGGAAGTTGATTGCACTTGTAGTTGCCAAAATGATATGAGTGAAATATGTTGGTGGAGTCACCATCAAGAACCCTCTAGTTCTTCTTCTTCGGGATCCACATCATCTTGATGGGAATCCTTGGAGTTGTAGTTGTACTCGTTGAAGTAGAACTTGACGTAGTCTTGGGAACCCTCTTGACCAAGGCCTTAGGAGCTTCTTCAAATGCATCAATCTCCTCTTGAAGCTTGTCCTTGCCTTTTTGCTTGTGGTCTTGTGGTGGAAGATCATCTTGAGATTGTGTCCCTTTGAAGGAAGTAGGATCATACTTATCTTGTTGAGGAACAAACTTCGTCTTGGGGTATTGATCTTCTTCCCACTCAACTCCATTGGCATTGAACTTTCGTTCAAAACCAACACCTTGGTTCTTCCGGTGCCTTCCTTGCTTGCGTACAATTTCCTTAAATTGCTTACTCCCGACAAGGCTCTTGTAAACACCTTTCTCTATAATTCCCTTCAATAAGCTATTTTCTTGCTCAAGTGTAACTTGGCTAAGAGAATCATTAGTGGAATCAAGAGAACTACTAGAAGCAACAACATTGGATTTAGCATGATTATTGTTACTACTAGAGGAAGAATCCTTCTTGTTCTTGTTAATGGACTTGACTTGAGGCATGTAAGTAGATAAGAGTAAACGCTTGGCAATGTAAGAAGAACTTTTCTTACGGAGATCATCATTGATTGCCTTTAAGAACTCATGCTCTTGCTCAAGGTTGAGCTTTTCAAAGCGTAACTTCTCATGAGTCCTTAAAAGTTCTCGATGATCTTCTAAGATAGTTTCATGAGCTAACTTAAGAGTGTTTAGTTCTTTAGTTAGAAGCTCAATCTTCTCCTTATCATTATCATTCGTTTTATCTTGATTAGCATGATTAATTGACATTTCATCATAGTATTCATCACTAGAGTTGTCAACAAGTAAATCATCATCACCTAGCAAGTCATCTTCATCACTATTGAAATCAACATACTCGGGGTGTGTTACCTTTGGGCCTTTAGCCATGAAGCATCTTCCAAGTCCTTCATTTGGTGAATCAAATATGTCGTAGGAGTTGGTTGACACAAGTGCTAGACTGGCAACACCTTCATCTTGAGTATATTCGGAGTCGGAGTGATAGCTTCTCTCGGAGTGATTGTCGGAGTCGGAGCCGGATACCCATTCACCAAAATGAGCTTGATGTCTTCGTTTTGTGTAGCTCCTTGATGACTTGTCCTTCCTTTCCGAATCCTTGCTTTTGCGGGATGTTCTACGTTCTTAACGATCATCTCTACTCCTCCTCTCTCTTGGTGGTGATTCTTCCTTCTACTTCTCCTCTTGGGTGATTCTTTTCTTCTTTTGTGGGGTGCCGTACACTCATTGGAATAGTGTCCGGGTCGCCCACAATTGTAGGAATTGCGCTCTCGACTAGAAGATCTTTTGTCATTGTAGGACCTTGACTTGGAGCTTCTTTCTTTGATTCTACTCTTGTAGAACTTGTTGAAATTCTTCACCATTAAGCTCAATTCTTCATTGAAGGTTTGTTTCTCACATGATGATGTGGGGGCTTCACATGAGGCTTTGTAAGCACCACTTGACTTGTTCTGAAGTTCCTTCTTATCCTTGAGTGACATCTCATGAGCAACAATTCTTCCAATGACTTCCGTTGGCTTGAGATCTTTGTAATTGGGCATCATTTGGATCAATGTGCACACGGTATCATATTTTCCGTCCAAAGCTCTTAGGATCTTCTTGATGATGAATTTGTCGGTCATATCTTCACTTCCTAAGCCGGCAATCTCATTTGTGATAAGAGCAAGCCTAGAGTACATTTCGGCGACGCCTTCACCATCCTTCATTTTGAACTTGTCAAGTTGACTTTGAAGCACATCCAACTTGGATTCCTTGACGGAGTCGATACCTTCATGCATATCAATCAAAGTGTCCCAAATTTCCTTTGCATTCTCAAGACGGCTATTTTTGTTGATTCTTCGGGGCATAATCCGTTTAAGAGGATATCACAAGCTTGAGCGTTGTATTGCAACATCTTCAACTCTTCCGCACTCGCTTCACGGTTCGGTTCTCTCCCATCAAAGAATTCACCTTGCAAGCAAATACACACAATAGCCCAAACGGCAGGGTTATGTCCAAGAATATGCATTTTTATCTTATGCTTCCAACTAGCAAAATTAGTACCATCAAAGTAAGGACCTCTACGGTGATAATTTCCCTCGCTAGACGCCATACTCTCCTAGGTTGTGAAACCAAGGCTATGACCACCAAAAGCTATGGAAATCAAAGCAAATGGAGACCAAAGCTCTGATACCACTTGTAGGATCGAAAGTATGTCTAGAGGGGGGGTGATTAGACTACTTGACCAAATAAAAGCTTATCCTTTTCCCAATTTTAGACTTTGGCGGATTTTAGCTATCTTAGCACAAGTCAAGCAATCTTAACACAATTCAAGCAAGCATGCAAAGAGTATATGAGCAGCGGAAAGTAAAGCATGCAACTTGGAAGAATGTAAAGGGAAGGGTTTGGACAATTCAAACGCAATTTGGAGACACGGTGATTTTTGAGCCGTGGTTCCGATAGGTGGTGCTATCATACATCCATGTTGATGGAGACTTCAACCCACGAGGGGTAACGGTTGTGCGAGTCCACGGAGGGCTCCACCCACGAAGGGTCCACGAATAAGCAACCTTATCTATCCCACCATGGTCGTCTCCCACGAAGGACTTGCCTCACTAGCGGTAGATCTTCACGAAGTAGGCGATCTCCTTGCCCTTACAAACTCCTTGGTTCAAATCCACAATCTTGTCGGAGGCTCCCAAGTGACACCTAGCCAATCTAGGAGACACCACTCTCCAAGAAGTAACAAATGGTGTGTTGATGATGAACTCCTTGCTCTTGTGCTTCAAATGATAGTCTCCCCAACACTCAACTCTCTCTCACAGGATTTGGATTTGGTGGAAAGAAGATTTGAGTGGAAAGCAACTTGGGGAAGGCTAGAGATCAAGATTCATATGATAGGAATGGAATATCTTGGCCTCAACACATGAGTAGGTGGTTTCTTCTCAGAAACAGCAAGTTGGAAGTGTAGGTTTCTTCTGATGGCTCTCTCCACGAATGAAGAGGAGGTGGAGGGGTATATATAGCATCCACACAAAATCTAACCGTTACACACAGCTTGCCAAACTCGGTGGGACCGAATTGGTAAACTCGGTCAGACCAATTTAGCAAATCTAGTGACCGTTAGGATTTTCGGTGGGACCGACATGCAACGCGGTAGGACCGATATGGTTAGGGTTAGGGCATAACGTAATCTCGGTGAGACCGATTACACAAACTCGGTGAGACCAATTTTGGTAATAAGCTAACCAGAGAGTTGGTCAGGTAAACTTGGTGGGACCGATTCGCTCATTTCGGTGAGACCGAAGTGTTACGAAAAGGAAACAGGGAGTTTACATTGCAATCTCAATGGGACCGATCGCTTATCTCGGTGGTACCGAAACATTACGAAGGGAAACAGAGAGATTACAATCCCATCTCGGTGATACCGAGATCCCTATCAGTGAGACCGATTTGCCTAGGGTTTGTGGCAGTGGCTATGACATCTGAACTCGGTGGCGCCGGGTAGAAAGAAACGGTGGGGCCGAGTTTGACTTTTGGGTTTAGGTCATATATGGATATGAGAAAGTAGTTGAGGGTTTTGGAGCATATCACTAAGCACTGTAGAGCAAGAAACTCATTAAGCAACACCTCATCCCTCCTTGATAGTATTGGCTTTTCCTATAGACTCAATGTGATCTTGGATCACTAAAATATAAAATGTAGAGTCTTGAGCTTTTGAGCTTGAGCCAATCCTTTTCTCCATAGCATTTTGAGGGATCCACTTTTCTCATCCATGCCATGCCATTCATTGAGCTTTTCCTAAAATATTCATCTTGGAATGATGTTAGCTCAATGAGCTATATGTTGTTAGGAATTACCAAAACCACCTAGGGATAGTTGCACTTTCAGCGTACCCTCCGGGAAGTTGCTCGGCTTCATTGTTTCCAATAGAGGAATTGAAGCAAACCTGACAAAAATCCGAGCTCCGTCGCAGTTGGCTATCCCAACAGACCTCAAGCATATCCAGAAACTAGCTGGATGCGTGGCTGCCTTAAGCCGCTTTATCTCCCGATTAGGAGAAAAGGCAATACCTCTTTACCGCCTTCTTCGACGCACCGAACACTTCGTGTGGACAGATGCAGCCGTGGCCGGTCTGGATGAAATAAAAACCTTATTGGCCAGTAATCCAGTCCTGACAGCGCCAAATATTGACAAACCTATGCTATTGTACATAGCCGGAACACATCAAGTTGTCAGCGCAGTGCTCGTCGTCGAACGAGAAGCAGACGGATACAAATTTCCGCTCCAAAAGCCGGTATATTACGTGTCCACAGTCCTCACCCCATGCAAATCCCGATACCCACACTACCAAAAGATAGCATATGCGGTCTTCATGGCATCCTGGAAGCTACGACACTACTTCCAGGAGTGTTCGATTACGGTGGCCTCCAAAGTACCACTCAACGACATAATAAACAACCGCGACGCTACAGGACAGATTGCTAAATGGGCCATCGAGCTCCTCCCATTCGACATAACATACAAACGACGATAGGCCATTAAGTCGCAAGTATTGGCTGACTTCGTCGCCGAATGGACAGAAGTCGAACTCCATAAAGAGTACGGCGCGTACTCTAATTGGATCATGCACTTCGATGGCTCTAAAATGCTGGCCGGGTTGGGGGCAGGTGTAGTCCTGACTTCCCCCACCAGAGACAAGGTCCAATACATACTCCAAATATTATACACAGACTCCAACAACGCAGCCGAATACGAGGCTCTGTTGCATGGTCTTCGGATGGCAGCCTCTATGGGCATTCAATGCCTGGAGGTGCACGGGGATTCAAACCTAGCAATATCACAAATAAACGGAGACTTTGATGCCAAGGATCCGAAAATGGCGGCCTACTGTAATGCCGTCCTCAAAATGTCAGCCCGGTTCGAGGGGCTCAAATTCCACCATGTGGCTCGAGAAAACAATCAAGCGGCGGATATCCTCGCCCGCATCGGCGCTAAACGCGACCCTGTCCCACCTAACATATTCCTGGAAAGGCTGTTCAAGCCATTCGTGGTATGGGAAGGGGAGTCCAGCAACACTAGCACAGATCCGAATACACCCCCAGAGTCTGAACCATCAGAAGTAATCGGTGGCTCCACCACCGAAATAACACCTTCGACCCACGAAATCATGGCCGTAATCGCCTCGTGGACCGAGACTTCCTTGGCCTACCTAAATAGGCAGGAGCTCCCCGAGGACCAAAATGAAGCACGTTGCATTGTGCGGCATTCCAAAGCCTACAAAGTCCATGAGGGAGAACTCTATAAGAAAAGTGCGACCGGGGTGCTCCAAAGATGCATCTCCGAAGAGGAAGGGCGGCAGCTCTTGGCTGAAATCCATGCCGGACTCGGCGGGCACCACGCTGCGGCTTGGGCACTTGTCAGCAAGGCCTTCCGTACATGCTTTTATTGGCCGACAACCCGAGCAGATACACAAGACCTTGTCCAACACTGCATCGGTTGCTAGCTCTTTGCCAATCAGAGCCACATGCCCCCCACCGCTCTCAAAACAATCCCCATTACTTGGCCCTTCGCGGTCTGGGGGCTGGATATGGTCAGACCCCTTAAGAGGGGAAGCCATAAGAAAAAAATACTTATTGGTCATGGTGGACAAGTTCACCAAATGGATAGAAGCCAAACCAGTCAAAATGGCCGAATCCGGACCAGTGATAGACTTCATATCCGGGGTTGTACACCGATACGGCATCCCCCACAGCATCATCACTGACAATGGCTCAAACTTCACAGCCGATGAAGTGAAAACTTGGTGCGGCAACATGGGCATTAAGCTCGATTACGCCTCCGTCTACCATCGCCAAACAAACGGCCAGGTCGAACATGCAAACGGTCTCATCATGAGCGGCATCAAACCCAGACTAGTGCGATCCTTGACAGAATCGGAAATGCACTGGGTCGAGGAGCTCGACTCCGTACTCTGGGGGCTGCGGACCACGCCAAACCGCACCACCGGATACACACCATTTTTATGGTGTACGATGCAGAAGCAGTACTACCCTGCGACATAATCCATGATTTGCCTCGCGTGCACATGTTCGAAGAGAAGGAAGCCGAGTTAGATCGGCAGGGCAGCTTAGATGCCCTGGAGGAGGAACGCGATGTCGCAAAAGCCCGTTCCGCATTCTAGCAGTAGCAGGCTCGACGTTATCAAAGCAGAGATGTGCGGGCCAAAACTTATAATATTGGCGAACTTGTTCTACACCTACCAGAGAAGAAGAAGGACAAGCTCAAACCTAAGTGGGAGGGTCCCTTCATTATTGATAAAGTTCTCACCGAAGGAGCGTACCGCCTGCGTAATGCATCCGATAACAGACTCGAACCGAACCCATGGAACGCGGCTAGACTCCGGAGATTCTATGCCTAGCGCCGAACTCAGTGTTCGTCTCCTTACCCCCTCCTTTTTTAATTATATTCCTCCCCTTTTTCCTTTATCGCCCTTTTTCCTTCTTCACACAAAGTACTCAATACAGTGCGGATGCTCGGATCACTCCGGCCTCACTACGTGTGTAAGCCGTACCTGGGGGCTTCCTATACGGAAGCTAAATATAATTACTTTAATGGCCTTTTGCCTATCACATATGCGTTCTTTTTCTATATGTGCTTTTTCTTCACCATTATATGCATCGATATGACTTAAGATGTGGCCATGCTGGGTTGCCTGGCTCTTGTGTTTATGCCCTACGTTCCGTTAATTGGCTAGGGCATAAGGGGAGCACCTCTGCGATTATTACTGCCGGTTCAGCCGGATGTGTACCTTAGACTGGGTGAAGCCGAAAGCTAGCGTTCTTAAGGGAATATTCAGTCGGTGAACAAAAGATGTTTCTTTCGTTTATTACAACGTGAATCCCCAGAAGTTTTGTATCCTGTGTGTCTGTCCACAGTCCGGACATGTACATCGATGCATGCGTACCCAGGGAAAGGAACCTCTAACAGAACTATTCTCCTTGGAAGATGTTTCTTACTATCCATGTAATATAACATAGCTAGTTGGGTACTTGTCTGTTCAAGCACTTATGACCCCTATGCCTGGTTTCCACGCATACCCCGGTTCTGCATAATTGAGCGGGTATTCGGATACACCCCAGACTATCGGATCCGGGGGGCCAAAGTGAAAAGGTCCGCCATGACAAATGATTTTTAATCCGGCTAGGGACTACATATGTCAACTGAATTACATAGTCACTTGGACTGACTATATTCTTCCTCTATACCGTCCAACAGGCTATCTAGCTTGCAATCCTGTTGGGAATACTTTGCGGCTAATGCTACCTGGTCATACACCAGACTAACAGGAATTTCTTGCCCATCTGACCCTGTCGGTCCAACTTCGGCCATATGGTTCGGGTCAAGCTTGGTGTAGCGCGTCTTCACCATGGCCCAGGCTTCTCTTACACCTTGTCAGCAGGCTGACATCTTCCATAATCGGAAGCGCCGCCGTGCTCCTTGGAGCATATCCACGAGATCCCCCATGCCTTTTGGCAGGCAGGTGGATGGCCACAAGGCCTGGGCAATACCTTGCATCACCTGCCGAGCTCGCTCGTGCAGCTGTGAGAGGTCTTGCAGTAAATCACCTGCGGACGCGGGCATCTCCTCTTGCAGTAAATCATCTACAAGGTTTCGCCACTTCGGCACCGTTCCAACGCGACGACTAGCTTGCCAACTAGGCAGGTGCCTACGTGGCGGCATGCAGATCTTCGTGGAGGCTCTACCATCGCGCCAGCAAAGCAGCTAGCTAGCCAGCATGGCACTGCATGCCTCATCAGCCTAGACGCCTGTCAAGGCAGGAAGAGGCGGCAACAGACGGGACGACTTGTGTTACCGTTCCTGATAAAGTAAGAGGGCACGTAGGCAGCGTATTAAATGCGTTTGTCCTATGATGTCAGAGATAAACTCGTACACTGTAGATACTTTCCACCTCTTGTGTGCCGCTGTGGCGACCCCTTTGACATATAAAAGGAGGCCCAAGGCGTACTGGGAGGGGATTCGTACTTTTTGGGCTAGGCATGCACTGCCGCTAGTTCAAGAGCTCAAGAACACATAATATACAGACAAGCAGGACTAGGGTTTTACGCACCATTGCGACCCGAACCTGGGTAAAAACCCCTCGCACCGATCACTAGACCTGCTCTTCGCGCAGCTCTCTCCCCGCCAACCATAGAAGGGATCCTCGTGATCCCATAGGTGTTCGTTTCCCCGACAGATGGGGAAAGATCTAAGCACATATGGCCATTCAAATATATTTGATCATGAATTATTATTGTTGACAATTATCTATATGATAAATAAGTTGGGAGGAGAAACATTAAGCCCCTATCTTTCTCTGTGTTCGATGGATGCTATTTGTTCTAAAAATATGCTTTGAGTGGTAGCAATCATGGAAGACTATATGATAGTTGAGTATGTGGAATTTGCTAAATCAAAGCACTTACATAGACCCTTCTTGAAAATAAGATGAATTGCAATTGTGTGATGACTGAGAACATAGTTTGTTAGTTTTCAAGAAAGTTTATGATCTATGCTTTAACATGTGAATAGCTTGCTACTTGATCATGAAAAGTTTTATGAGATGAGCTACTCTTTATGATATATAATGATGCTAGAAGAAGTGATTGAAATTATCATTGATCAAACTTGTGCACTAGGTAGCATTCCACATCAAAAAATTTGTCCTTTATCATTTACCTCCTCGAGGACGAGCAGGAATTTAAGCTTGGGGATGCTTGATACGTCTCCAATGTATCTATAATTTTTGATTGTTCCATGCTATTCTATTATCCATCTTGGATGTTTTATATGCATTTATATGGCATTTTATATTATTTTTGGGACTAACCTATTAACCTAGAGCCCAGTGCCAGTTTCTGTTTTCCCTTTGTTTTTGAGTTTTGCAGAAAAGGAATATCAAACGGAGTCTAGACGAGCTGAAAATTTATGATGATTTTTGTGGACCAGAAGAATCCCCCGAAGCACAAGAGTTGGGCCAGAAGAGTCCCGAGTCAACGACAAGGGTGGAGGACGCGCCCACCCCCTAGGGTGCGTGCCCCTGCCTTGTCGCTGATTCATGGACCCCCTGACATGAAACTGACGCCAAAAATTCCTATAAATCCAGAAACACCCAGAAAGAAACCTAGATTGGGATTTCAGCCGCCACAAGCCTCTGTAGCCACGTAAAACCAATCGGGACCCTATTCCGGCACCCTGCCGGAGGGGGAAACCATCACCGGTGGCCATCTTCATCATACCGGTGGCCACCATGACGAGGAGGGAGTAGTTCACCCTCGGGGCTGAGGGTATGTACCAGTAGCTATGTGTTTGATCTCTCTCTCTCTCTCTCTCTCGTGCTCTTGATATGGAACGGTCTTGATGTACCGCGAGCTTTTTAATTATAGTTGGATCATATGGTGTTTCTCCCCCTCTACCTTCTTGTGATGAATTGAGTTTTACCTCTATGGTTTCACTATTATCGGATTGAATACTATTACGGAGTTGAGAACACTTGATGTATGCCTTGCGTGGGATACCCGTGGTGACAATGGGGTGTTCTATTGATTCACTTGATGTATGTTTTGGCACTCAACTCACGGATTCCCGAGGTGACATTGGGGTAATCTATGCATAGGGGTTAATGCACGTTTTCGTCTTGTTTCTCCGGTAGAAATCTTGTGGCACTCTTTGAAGTTCTTTGTGTTGGATTGAATATTATGAATCTGAAGTTGTTTGATGCATATTGTATAGTTGACCCACAGATACTTGTGGTGACATTGGAGTATCTAGGTGACATTAGGGTTGACTGATGTGTGTCATATGGTGTTATTTTACTACGAACTCCAGGGCTGTTTGTGACACTTATAGGAATAGCCCATCAGATTGATCGAAAAGAATAACTTTGAGGCGATTTCGTACCCTACAAGCAATTTCATCTTATGTTCTTGGCGATAGGAACTTTGGAGTGACTTTTGTCGCACGTTGTGGGATTGTCTTATGAACTCATTATGTTATTATTGTTGAGAGAACTTGCACTAGTGAAAGTATGAACCCTAGGCCTTGTTTCCAAGCATTGCAATACCATTTTTGCTCACTTTTACCACTTGCTACCTTGCTGTTTTTATATTTTCAGATTACGAAAACCTATATCTACTATCCATATTACACTTGTATCACCATCTCTTCGCCGAACTAGTGCACCTATACAATTTACCATTGTATTGGGTGTATTGGGGACACAAGAGACTCTTTGTTATTTGGCTACAGGGTTGTTTGCGAGAGACCATCTTCATCCTACGCCTCCCATGGATCGATAAACCTTAGGTCATCCACTTGAGGGAAATTTGCTACTGTCCTACAAAACTCTGCACTTGGAGGCCCAACACGAGTCTACAAGAAGAAGGTTGCATAGTAGACATCAACCCTCTTGGTAATACACATCATAAGAAGCCTTGCAAACAAAGTGACTAATGAGTTAGTTGCAGGATGATGTATTACGGAACGACTAAAGAGACTTGCCGGTAACGAGATTGAACTAGGTATGAAGATACAGACGATCGAATCTCGGGCAAGTAACATACTGATAGACAAAGAAAATAACGTATGTTGTCATTACGCTTCGACCGATAAAGATCTTCGTAGAATATGTTGGATCCAATATGAGCATCTAGGTTCCGCTATTGGTTATCGATTGGAGAGGTGTCTCGGTCATGTCTACATAGTTCTCGAACCTGTAGGGTCCGCACGCTTAACGTTTGATGATGATTTTCTATTATATGAGTTATGTGATTGGGTGACCAAATGTTGTTCGGTGTCCCGGATGAGATCACAGACATGCCGGAATGGTAGGGAGGTGAAGATTCATATATAGGATGATATTATTCGGACACCGGAAGTGTTCCGGAGTGTATCAGGTATTTATCAAAGTACCGAGGGGGGGTTACCAGAACCCCCGGGGGAAGATATGGACCATATGGGCCATAAGAGGGGAGCACACCAGCCCACAAGGGGTGGTGCGCCTCCCTTTGGCATGTGGCTGAATTGCAGAAGAAAAAAGGGGAGTTCGCCCCCTTCCTTTCTTTCTTCCCCCTTCCCTTTCTTCTCTGGTGAAAAAAGGAAAGGGGGGGCTCCACTTGGGGAAACCCTGATGTCTACTACGCAACTTTATTCTTGTAGACATGTGTTGGGCCTCCAAGCGCAGAGTTTTCTAGGACAGTAGCAATTTTACCTCAAGTGGATGACCTAAGGTTTATCAATCCATGGGAGGCGTAGGATGAAGACGGTCTCTCTCAAGCAACCCTGCAATCAAATACAAGAAATCTCTTGTGTCCCCAACACACCCAATACAATGGAAAATTGTATAGGTGCACTAGTTCGGCGAAGAGATGGTGATAAAAGTATAGTATGGATAGATATGAGTTTTTTTAGTGCAAACAATCAAAACGGCAAGGTAGTAAATAGTAAAACAGAGCACAAATGGTATTGCAATGATGGAAAATGAGGCCTATGGTGCATACTTTCACTAGTTCAATCTCTCAACAATTCTAACATAGTTGGATCATATGATTATCCCTCAAAGTGCAATAAAGAATCACTCTCGAGTTCCTATTAGCGGAGAACAAAAGATAGAAATTGTTTGTAGGGTACGAAACCACCTCAAAGCTATTCTTTCCAATCAATCTATCCTAGAGTTCGTACTAAAATAACAGCAAGATATTCTTTCCGATCGATCTAATCAAGAGTTCGTACTAAAATAACACCATGTGATGCATATCAACCAACTCAAATGTCACCTAGATGCCCCAATGTCACCGCGAGTACCCATGAGGTAATTATGCGATATGTATCAAACAATTTCAGATTCATAATACTCAATCCACACAAAGAACTACAAGGAGACCCCAAAGTTTCTATCGGAGAAAAGTAATAAAAATGTGCATCAACCCCTATGCATAGATTACCCCAAAGTCACCTCGGGAATCCGCAAGTTGAGTGCCATAACATAAATGAAGTGAATCAAAATAACACCCCATTGTCACCAGGGTATTCATATGCAAGACATATATCTTGTGTTCTCAGATCTGAACATTCAATCCGATAAGAAAAAACTTAAAAGGGTAAAGACTCAATTCATCACAACAAGTGTAGAGAGGGGAGAAACATCATATGATCCATCTATGTTAACAAAGCCCATGATACATTAAGATTGTGACATCTCAAGATTGCGCGCGAGAGAGATTAAACACATAGCTACTGGTACAAACCCTCAGCCCTAAAGGTGGACTACTCCCTCCTCATCATGGTGGCCGCCGGGATGATGAAGATGGCCACTAGAGATGATTCCCCCCTCCGGCAGGGTGCCGAAATGGGGTCCCGATTGGTTTTCGGTGGCTACAGAGGTTTGTGGTGGCGGAACTTCCGATCTAGGGTTATTTCTGATTGTTTCTCTATTTATTTGAATTTTGACGTCGGTCCAACGTCTAGATGGGCCTCGAGGTGAGCACAATACACCGAAGCACGGGCAAGGGCCCAGGCATGCCCCAGTGGGTTGTGCCCTCCTTGTGGCTCTTCTGGCCCTCCCACAAAGCTTTAGGGTTCTCTTTTGTTCCCAAAAATCGTCAGTTTCAGCTCATTTGGAGAACTTTCATTTCTGCACAAAAAACAACACCACGGTAGTTCTGCTGAAAACAGCGCCAGTCCAGGTTAGTTCCATGCAAATCATACCAAAAGCATATAAAATTATTGTAAACATGGCATGGATACTTCATAAATTATAGATATATTGGAGACGTATCAAACCCCATGTAGGATTCGGATCCTACTTGGGGAGCCCCCTGGCTGCCTCTCCTTTCCTCCCACCTATATATATGTGGGGAGGGGGCGCCTAGAATTCAACAACATCAATTTTTAGCCGTGTGCGGCGCCCCCTCCACAGTTTACACCCCCGGTCATA
This sequence comes from Aegilops speltoides, assembly GCA_021437245.1. NCBI lineage: Eukaryota > Viridiplantae > Streptophyta > Magnoliopsida > Poales > Poaceae > Aegilops > Aegilops speltoides. The sequence continues at coordinate 203,934,125 of CM038145.1, read as the reverse complement.
TTCTCGCAGTGCTTAGGCGAAGCCCTGTGAGGATCGCTACACCATCACTGTCACCATGCCATCGTGCTGACGGAACTAATCTACTACCTTTACACCTTGCTAGATCAAGAAGGCGAGGGACGTCACCGAGCTGAACGTGTGCAGAACTCGGAGGTGCCGTATGTTCGATAGTCGATTGGTGGAGCGCGAAGAAAGTTCGAGTACATCAACTACATTGTGAAATGCTTCCGCTTACGGTCTACGAGGGTACATAGACACACTCGTCGCTATGTATCTCCATGGATAGATCATTGCGTGAGCATAGATTTTTTTTGTTTTCCATGCTACGTTTCCCAACAAAATGGGTGTTATATTGATTCACTTGATATATGTTTTGGCACTCAACTCGTGGATTCCCGAGGTGACATTGGGGTAATCTATGCATAGGGTTTGATGCATGTTTTCTTCCTTGTTTCTCTGGTAGAAACCTTGGGGCACGCTTTGAGGTTCTTTGTGTTGGATAAAGTATTATGAATCTGAAATTGTTTGATGCGTATCTTATAATTAACTCATGGATACTTGTGGTGACATTGGAGTATCTAGGTGACATTAGAGTTGGTTGATGCGTATCATATGGTGTTATTTTAGTATGAACTCTTGGATTGATCGAACAGAAAGAATAACTTGTTATTTTAGTACGAACTCTTGAATAGATCGAACGAAAAGAATAACTTTAAGGTGGTTTTGTACCCTACAAACAATTTCTTCTTATGTTCTCTCCTAGATAGGAACTTTGGAGTGATTCTTCATCGCACGTTGAGGGATGGCTATATGATCCCATTAGATTAGCATTGTTGAGAGATTGCAACAGCGAAAGTATGAATCCTAGGCCTCATTTTCAAGCATTGCAATACCGTTTGCGCTCACTTTTATTACTTGCTACCTTGCTGTTTTTATTGTTACTATTACAAAAATGAATATCTACTATCCATATTACACTTGTATCACCATCTCTTCGCCGAACTAGTGCACCTATACAATTTAACATTGTATTTGGTGTAAATGGGACACAAGAGACTATTTGTTATTTGGTTGCAGGGTTGTTTGAGAGAGACCATCTTCATCCTACGCCTCCCACGGATTGATAAACCTTAGGTCATCCACTTGAGGGAAAATTGCTACTTTCCTACAAAACTCTACGCTGGAGGCCCAACACGAGTCTACAAGAACAAGTTGTGTAGTAGACATCAAGCTCTTTTCTGGCGCCGTTGCCGGGGGGTGAGTGCTTGAAGGTATATCTTTATATCTTGCAATTGAATCTTTTAGTTTCTTGTTTTATCACATGTTTGGTTTATAAAAAGAAAACTACAAAAAAATATGGAATTGAGGTGGCCTCATATTATTCGTCTTTTTCATGTCTTTCTTGAAAATGATGGAAAGGAAAATTATGCTCAATTGATAGAAGAGGAATTCAAAAAATGTTTGGCATGAATGATGAGCATGATTGCAATGTTGTTGGTATGAACTCTTTGAATATCCATGATGCTAATGATATGCAAATCCACAAGCTGGGGGATGCTATGCTCGATGAATATGATATTTTTACTCCCCCAAGTTTTGATGAGAAAATTTATTATGATGATAGCATGCCTCGTATTTATGATGATTATAATGATGAAAGTGGGTTTGGAAGAGTGTCAACTCTAGGAAGTAATGATCCCACTATTTTGGAGGGTGTTGAATCTTATTCTTATAATTATGAAAGTGGATTTGATGATGTCATGACTTTATTTAATGATGATTCCACTATCTTGGAAGAGGTTTCAATTGATTATGACAACAAAGTTGCTATCTATGATGATTATGGTGATAACATGTATGCCATATTGAATAATGATAACCATGAAATTTGTCATCATGATTTTAATTTTCAATCACATGATAGTTATTTTGTTGAGTTTGCTCCCACCACTATTCATGAGAATAAATTTGCTTATGTGGAGAGTAGTAAAATTTCTATGCTTATGAATCATGAAAATAATGCTTTATGTGATAGTTATATTGTTGAGTTCATTCATGATGCTACTGAAAATTATTATGAGAGAGGAACATATGCTTTCACATATCTCAATAATATCAAGTTTCCTCTCTATGTGTTGAAAATCTTGAAGTTTTTCTTGATTTGCCTTCCTATGCTAGTTGATTCTTGCTCCCATAAATTATTTCCTCACAAAATACATATGCATAGGAAGTGGGTTAGACTTAAATGTGCTAGTCATATGCTTCATGATGCTCTCTTTGTGTTTCAATTCTTATCTTTTATGTGAGCATCATTGAAATCATCATGCCCAGCTAAAATGGTATTAAAGAAAGCGCTTGTTGGGAGACAACCCAACATTTCTACCTACTGTTTTTGTGTGTTCACATGATTAGGATACTATAGTAATCATGTTTTATAGCTTTTGTTTCAATAACGTGCCATGTAAAGCCTTTGGGATAGTGTGGACGATAGTTTACTTGATTCTGTGCAAAAACAGAAACTTTTGCTTCCAGTAACAGAATTGTTTAAATTCACCGGAACATGATAAAATTCTGAATTTTTTACAGATGATTTACATATAAATTGTCTACGTTGTCCTAAGTTTTCAGAATTTTTGGAGTAGTAGAAGTATGGTAGTGGTCCAGATCATTACAGACCGTTCTGTTTTTGACAAATTATGTTTTTAATGCATAGTTTGCTTCTTTTCTAGTTTCTATGGCTTATATTGCTCAATATAAATTGTGTAAATGATATGGTACAGTAGGCATTGTGTGAGAACAATTATGAATCTTGTCTTTGACAGTACCAAAAGTGAATGGTTTGCTCTTTATCATACTAACCCATCTCATGAAGCTCCGTTAAGTTTTGTGTGATTGAAGTTTTCTTGTTTTGGGTGAGATATCGATATGAGGATAATAAGGAGTGGCAAGACACTAAGCTTGGGAATTCCCAAGGCACCCCAACGTAATATTCAAGGAATACCCAAGCAACTAAGCTTGGGGATGCCCCGGAAGGCATCCCCTCTTTCGTCTTCAACATTATCGGTAACCTTACTTGGAGCTATATTTTTATTCGTCACATGATATGTGTTTTTCTTGGAGCATCATTTTCTTTTGTTTAGGTTTTATTCATGTTATTTATAATAAGGTGTTTTTATCTTTTATTTCAATAAAAATGTCAAGTATAGCCTTTACCATGTTTATTTTACAAGTCTACATGTTGCTGTTTCAAAACAGAAAGTTGCCTTGGCCCTCCTTTTATAGATCAAGGGGTCACCACAGTGGCAAATCAGTCATTGTGTACTTATTAGATACCAAACAGTGATATCATACCTAACTTTGCAGACATGGCAGAGCACATTAAATGTGTCGCTTTGTGTCACATCGTGGTGTGCCCGGCAAGCCTTGCCAGGCTACTTGGCCACCCCTTCACCTCTCTGCTTGACACGTCTCTGAACGGGTGTCATTTGGGGGTGATTTCCATAGAGAATAGCTGCCATGTGTCAAATAACTGCCACTTAGTCACCTAGGGGCTTGCCACCGCACAGATCGGTGACTTGCGTTGCTGTGAGGTGGAGGAGTGGAGCCCTGGCGGGGTGGTCCGCCCTTGGTACCCTCGACAAGCTTGCCGGGACGGTCTTGTGACTTGTCTTGGAAGCGACTTCGGCCCTGCTGGGCTCTCCTGCCCGGCAAGGGAGGTTCTTCCTTAGTGGTGTCTTGCTCCTTTAGCTTGTCTTGGTCTTCTTGATCTGCCCTTTGACCTCGACCAATAGGTGACCAAGTTAACTGAATAGCTTGCCGGGAGCACTAAGGAAGTCAAGTACCTTAAGGAGGGGGCACGGAAGGCCGAGATCCCACTGAAAGATGTGCAATCGCAGCCCTCCTCCAAGAGCCAAGACCTCGAGACTGCCAACAACACCATCAAAGATCTGAAGGCCAGGATCGGCTCCTTGGAGAGCTCGATAGAATCCATTGAGGCTCGTGAGAGGCAGCTGTCTAAGGATATGGACATCGCAAGGTGCCTCTAAAAGGATGCTGGGGACAAGTTAGTGAAGCACTCCGGGCAGGCCGACCTCTGGACCAAGATCTTGATCAACATCGCCGAGCGTCTTACCACCAAACTACGACGATGGGCATGGAATGGACAATCTATTCAGCCAGCAAGCAGGAGGCCCCCAACACTAAGCTAAGGGCCTTTTTCAATGAGCTGATTGAGAAGCTGAAGGCACATGAAGAAGGAAGAGCCGGGCGCTTTGGGAGCGAATCCCGGAAGCTCGCCTGCAACGCCCTCTTCATGGTCCTGAGCAACATCGTCTGCCGCCACCCGGATCTCGACCTCGCTGATGGCTTCAGGAAGCCATCGGGCACAGACGTTGCTGCTGTCGAGGAGAAGGCTACCCCCTATGCCGACAAGGACCTTACCGTGCCCACTGCTCCACGAGGCTGCCAGGCTCGGCCTTGAATTGCCAAAGCGCTGTCCTGCAATATGACAATGATGCATGCCCTGTGTTTAGACTTTGTTCTGTTTACACTTCATGTCGAACTCGATGCTTTAATTTAACCTAAATTGCGTGTTTATCCCTTTTGAGTTTTACTCATTGGTGACCGCATGATTAATCTTTATGCACATTCTGGTTGTCTGTCTGTATCATATTGCCGCGATGATCGTAAGGGTCTGGCCCTTAACATTAATCTTGGCGTGAATGCGTCCCGGCAGGTTTTTCGTTAGTAGTTTCCGATGCAGCCACCCATTCCGCGAGAAGGCTCTTTACGGACTAGGGGTGCAGATAAGAATCTAGCAAAGGTGCCATCTTGTGACAGATTTCTTTACACGAACACTTTGGCACTCAAGGGATAAAGAAATGCAAATTCAAAGACCGTAGTGGGGTAAGGATAGTGTGAACTTAGCTCTTATCTTTGCTTCCTTTCGGTTCTTCCAGCCGCGATCACTTGTCGCGTTCGCATGCTTCGGGGAGGATAGCTATTGCGTGTGTTGCTCTCCGGCTCCCGACAGGGGCCGGCAAGAATCGTATGTATCTTGTGGACAGCAGGATGCGATGTTAGGTATGGCCGGTTTCCCTCTCCTCCTCTTCACACCTTTTTGAACAATCCAACGGTGTATGGCACAAATGTCACACCAGCGCAGATGGCCTTGCTGGAGCATACTTGTCGGGGCATCGATTAATGGATTCGCACCGGCTGTCGGTGTCAAAACCGGCGGATCTCGGGTAGGGGGTCCCGAACTGTGCGTCTAGGCGGATGGTAACAAGAGACGAGGGACACAATGTTTTTACCCAGGTTCGGGCCCTCTCGATGGAGGTAAAACCCTACGTCCTGCTTGATTAATATTGATGATATGGGTAGTACAAGAGTAGATCTACCACGAGATCAAGGAGGCTAAACCCTAGAAGCTAGCCTATGGTATGATTGTTGAGATGTAATGTTAGTCCCTACGGACTAAGGCCCTCCGGTTTATATAGACACCGGAGAGGCTAGGGTTACAGTCGGTTACAATGGTAGGAGATCTACATATCCGTATTGCCAAGCTTGCCTTCCACGCTAAAATAAGTACCTTCCGGACACGAGCCGGAGTCTTCAATCTTCTATCTTCGTAGTCTGGGAGTCCGACGGATATTGATAGTCCGGCTGTCCGGACACCCCTAGTCCAGACTCCTCGGTAGAGTCCGAACCAGGCTTCAATGACGATAAGTCCAGCGTGCTTGTAGTCTTGGCGTTGCAAGGCGGGTTCTCCTTCAAATCCATGTACCGCCGGATAGTGCCCGCTTCATCTTGAATCTCGTGCTCCTCGGCTTCTATGCCAAATTATGGCCCTCTTCCACGCTGCCGCACGAATGCGAATAGCCGTGGTGTCTTTACATTTCACCCCTAATTGTGCGGGTCGTCCGCCTATAAAAGGGCAGGGATCCAGTCCAAACCGCACCGTCTTCCTCCAGCGTATACTCCATCGAGCGCCTCGACCCGAAATCCATTCCACCATGGATCGTCAACGCGGCTCTTCCTCACGCGCTCCTAGCCCATCGCCAGGGGATTGGAGGAGGTGCTCTATTCCGCACAATGAGCTAGTAAAGCTCCAAACGGAGGGATTTCTTCCTCCGACCTTCATGGTTCCAGTCCGAGCCAGACTGGTTACTTATCGAGGTGGGAGGCAGGCGGAGGACACCGCAAGCCCCAACAAGGGGGAGCGGGTGTGTTTCGTCCCCTATCGATAAGGGGCTCGGATTTCCAATACATCCGTTCCTCCGCGGGCTCCTCAAGTTCTCGGACTCGGCTCCACCACCTCACGCCCGCCTCATGCCGCATATCGCGGGCTACGTAGCTCTTCTGAGCTATTCACGGCATCGAGCCCCATTTCGCATTGTGGAAGAGGCTATTCGCCTCGTACCCGTTCTCACCAGGGTCCATATATCAAGTGGGCGGCGCCAAATATGGCGCATCGCCGGGACCGGATACCTATCCGGCACCCCAAGAGGGCGTCCAAGACCGGCCCTCGGTGGTTTTATATAGTAGGCGCTCCGTTGCCGACCCAGTCCGATTGGCCTCCGGAGTTTGATGCTGCTCCTTGAAGAAACGCCTCGGTGGCGCCATGAGCCCCGTTTGGAGAAGACAAGAGCGTCCATTACTTGATGGGCTGGATAAGATTAATGGCTCATTCCGTCTTGACCATGATTGGAGTCATGGCGACGTGCATCAAGCGGGGGGTGCAGCCGCTGCAATACAGAGGCCACCCCATGTGGGATTTCAATGGGGAGGACGATGCCACCCGGCACGGCCGTAAAGGGCCGGAGTCGACCGAGGATCTGGTGAAGATCCTGTCCGGCCTGTACAAGGGGGAGAAGGAGGACTTCCTTCGTCCGGACCCTTTGGATGGGTTTTCCATGATCAACCCTAGAGGATGGGTAAGCGAACACCTCGAAGGGTTCGACCCGTGCTTTCAAAGTTTAAGCTTCTCACATTACGTCTTCGGCGCAGGGTCTACGCCGGACTATGGAGGACATGGTGAGTCCTGCTCCACAACCCGAGGATCCGGAAGGATCCCTGGGTCCGGCCTCCGAAGAGGATCCGGACATCGAGGTGGAGCTGATCGACGAGGTGTATCACCAGCTCAGCATTGACAATGCTTTGGTCGCCATTACGGCGGACTACCCCGGGCTAAGTCCGGCTTCCCAGGTGACCACGACCGAAGTCCGGACACCGTTATCTTATCCTTGCCTATTTCTGACCTTCGCGAACGATGGTATTTCGCAGGAAGCACCATTACGGCAGGAAGCCGAGCCTGCAGCGGCCGACCTACAGAGGTTAGTCCGAACTAGCAGGAGAAAAAGGAGCGCCGTGCGGGCCAAAACGTCGCCGCAGAGGTATAGCTCGTGTTTGATCTTTTCGAGCAACGTTCCGAGGAAACGTCTAAGTGCTCATGATCTTTATAGGAGGAAAAGCGCTCGCCGGACTGCGAGCGCAGGAATTGCCGACCCAACCAACACCAGCCAGGCTCCAGCGCCTGGACTGGAGGGGGAGGCAAGCGCAAGACGCGAACCGGATCCTGCTCCAACGGAGGATACCGACAGACTGTCCGCCACCAAGTCGGAGGTGGAGAGCGCTATGAATCATAGACGCCGCCGGACAATTTTTCAGGAAGCGTGCTTTTCCCCTGAGGCATTGCATGCATTTAACACAGGGGACGCGCATCTCTGTGCTGCTCAAAATGGTTATACCAGAGCCACGGAGCAGTATGTTAAAGACATACGGGTAAGGAAATTTTAATGGTTGTATACACCAGTAGCCCCCGAGACTTAAATTAGTTATGCTAACTGATTTAAGGATCATTTGAAATTTCAGGCCCTTAACGAGAAGAATGCCCGGCTGTCTCGGGAGCTGCAAGATTGCAAGGCCCAACTTGAGGTCAAGACTTGCTGCCGCAGGAGGAGACGGAAAGACCCTCCCGGTAACACATTTGTATAAATTAATATAAGCGCTATGCGGCATGCGCGCGAAGTCTAATAATGACACTGCAGGTGCCACCAACAAGATCCGGACAGGCAAGCAATATGCGCCACTAAAGGTCGGCGAGAATGTCTTGAACGAGTTCAGCGAGAAAGGAACAAGCTCCAAGATGCCAACGCCAAGCTCGGAGAAGTGCCGAAGGCGCCGCGAGCCGAGCTGTCCGCTCCGTCAAGGAGAATCAACGGCTTCGTCGCGGCATCTATAGTAGTGCTTGAGCGAACTCTCTAAGGAAGAAGAGTTCGGCGAGGAAGCAATTTGACATAATATGTCTTGTAGGTATACTCACGGGTCATCCTACGGAGGAGATGCCCGTATCAGTGGGTGATCAACTTCCCGAACTGTTGCAGCTACTCGAACGAGTTCGGCAGGCAATGAGTGGCGCCGTACAGGCTTTATGGCCATCCCTCGCCCTGCCCGAGGGCCTCGGGGAGCTTGCAGAGAAGCTGCAGGGAGTACGGCAGCGCTTCTGTTTGTGGAAGATTTTGGCTTGCCGTCAAGGTGCCAGGGAGGCTTGCGCCATGGTGAAGATGCGGTACTAGAAGGCGGATCCCAACCATATGGCCGAAGTTGGACCGGTGGGGCCCGATGGGAAGGAGATCCCTGTGAGTTTAGTGTACAGCCAGGTAGAACTGGCTGCTAAGTTTTCCCAACGGGACTGTAAACTAGACAGCCTGTTAGACGGGATTGAGGAGGAATACAATCAATAAACTTGACAATGTATGTTATCCTTTAAAAATGACATGTGAAATGCCTTCTAGCCGGATTGTAGATCGTTTGTCTTTGCCGACCTGTTCGCTTCGACCTCGGGACCCTAGAGTCCGGAGTGTGTCCGAATACCTTTTTGGTTAGAAAATAACCATGGTATGCATGGAGACCAGGCGTAGGGGTCATTAGTGCTTTATCAGACAAGTGCCCAGCTAGTTATGTTATATTACATGGTTAGTAAGAAACATCTTCCAGGGAGAATAGTTCCGTTAAGGGTTCCTTTCGCTGGGGAGGCATGCCCTAAAGTGCATGTCCGGACTGCCAAGAGAGCAGCAAAACATCTGGGGACAGATAGATAAATAAGCAAAAAGTCATCTTTTAAATCACCGACCGAATATTCCCTTAAGAACGCTAGCTTTCGGCTTCACCCAGTCTGAGGTACACATCCGGCTGACCCGGCAGTAACAATCGCAGAGGTGCTCCCTTTACCTCCTAGCTGAACAATCGGGAACGTAGGGGTAAGCACAGGAGCCAGGCAACCCAGCTTGGCCAAAAGTTAAGTCATATCGATGCATATAATGGCGAGTAAAAGGTACATGTGGAAGCTTGACACATGTGTTGGGTATAAACTCAGATAGTTGAGCTTCGTAAAAGAAGCCCCAGGGAATAACGAAAAGCGGATGGCACATCGTATGCGTATGCAAAGAATGCGAAAATAGGCCGCGAAGGGCTTTTAAGTTAAAAGGATAAAAAGAGAAACAAAAGACAGCCGAAATATAAAAGGTTGGACGGGGGAAGGGGACGAACTCTTAGTCCGGCGCTAGGCATAGAATCGTCGGAGTCGGGCTGCGTTCCATGGGTTCGGCTCGAGTCGGTTGTCCAACGATTTCGTGACGGTATGCTCCGCGGTCAAGACTTGATCAATAATGAAGGGCCTTCCCATCTGGGCTTGAGCTTGTCCTTTTCTTGTCCGCAGCGAGAACTAGTTCGCCAACGTTGTAAGTCTTGGCCCGTATTTCTCTGCTTTGATATCTTTGGGCCTGCTGCTGATAGAATGCGGAACGAGCCTTCGCGACGTCACGTTCTTCCTCCAATGTGTCCAAGCTATCCTGCCGATCCAGCTCGGCTTCTCTTTCTTCATACATGCGCACTCGAGGTGAGTCATGAATAATGTCGCAGGCAAGACGCCTCTGCGCCGATACCATAAAAATGGTGTGAATCCGTAGTACGGTTAGGCGTTGTCCGCAGCCCCAGTACGGAGTCGAGCTCCTCGACCCATTGGTGTCTGATTTAGTGAGTGACCTCACTAGTCCGGGTTTAATGCCGCCATTATTAGACCGCTTGCTCTTTCCACTTGACCATTGGTTTGAGGGTGATAGACTGACGCATAGTCGAGCTTAATGCCCATATTTTTGCACCATGACTTGACCTCATCGGCCGTGAAGTTCGTGCCGTTGTCGGTGATGATGCTGTGGGGGACTCCATAACGGTGTACCACCTCTGATATAAAGTCTATCACTGGTCCGGACTCTGCCGTTTTGACCGGTTTGGCCTCTATCCATTTGGTGAACTTATCCACCATGACCAATAGGTACTTTTTCTTGTGGGTTCCCCCTTTAAGGGGTCCAACCATGTCAAGCCCCCAGACCGCGAACGGCCAGGTAATGGGTATGGTTTTGAGGGCGGTGGGTGGCATATGGCTCTGATTAGCAAACAGCTGACAACCAACGCATCGCTGACCAAGTCCTGCATCTGCCCGAGCCGTCGGCCAATAAAATCTGACGGAATGCCTTTCCTACCAGGGCCGGGCTGCTGCGTGGTGTCCGCCTAGTCCGCATGGATTTCAGCCAGAGGTTTCGCCCTCTTCTTCGGAGATACACCTTTGAAGGACTCGGTAGTACTTTTCTTATAAAGTTCTCCTCATGGACCTTATAGGCCTTCGATCGCGGACTATGCAATGGGCCTCATTTTGGTCTTCGAAGTTCCTGCCAAGTAAGTAGGCTAGAAAGGTTCTGTCCACGCCGCGATTATCGCCATTATAACGTGGGCGGAGGGTGTTATGTCATCTGCCGAATCACCGTTGGTGCGGTTTTCTCCGGTTTGTCACTACCGGGCTCCTCTTCCCATAGTACGGATGGCTTGAAGAGCCGCTCGTGAAGATATTTGAGGACAAGATCACATTTCGCACCGATGCGTGCTAGGGCGTCGGCCGCTTGGTTATTATCTCGGGCTATGTGATGGAATTCGAGTCCTTCAAACCGAGTGACATTTTCGGGACAGCATTGCGATATGCTGCCATTTTCGTATCCTTGGCGCCAAAGTCTCCATTTATTTGGGATATTGCAAGGTTTGAATCCTCGCACCTCTAGGCGTTGAATGCCCATGGAGACCGCCATCCGGAGACCATGTAATAGGGCCTCAGATTCGGCTGCATTGTTGGAGTCCGTACATTATTTGAAGTACATCTCGATCAGATCTCCGGTGGGGACGCCAAGACGACGCCAACCCCCAGCCCGCCAACATTTTGGAACCGTCGGTGCATAGTCCATTGGAGTATGCGCCGTACTTTTAGGGAGTTCGGCTTCATCCATTCGCGACGAAGTCAGCCAAAACTTGTGACTTTATAGCTCGCCGAGGTCTGTAAGTTATGTCGAATGGCAAGAGCTCAATTTCCCATTTTGCAATCCTGCCCGTTATGTCGCGGTTATTTATAATGTCATTGAGTGGTACTTCAGAGGCCATCCGTTATCGAACACTCTTGAAAGTAGTGCCGAGCTTCCGAGACGCCATGAACACCGCATATGCTATCTTCTCGATAGTGCGGGTAACGGATTTGCAGGGGTTAGCACAAAGGATACGTAATACACTGGTTTTTGAAGAGGGAATTTATGCCCTTCCCGCATCGCTCGACGACGAGGAGGACAGCGCTTACGACTTGATGTGTTGCTGCGATATATAACAACATTGGTTCGCCAGAGTGGGCGCAGCCAGACCGGATTTGTTGCCAATATGGCTTTTATTTCTTCGAGTCCGCAAGCGGCGGCATCCGCCCACTCGAAGTGTTCGGCGCCTTAGGAGGCGATAAAGGGCAACGCCTTCTCTCTAAACAGAGATAAACGGCTTAAAGCTGCCACGCATCCTGTTAATTTTTGTATTTGCTTGAGGTCCTTTGGAATATCCAACTGTGACAGAGCCCGGATTTTGGCCGGATTTGCTTCAATTCCTCTACCGGATACGATGAAGCCCAGCAGCTTTCCGGCTGGTACACCGAAAACACATTTTTCCGGATTCAGCTTGATGTCATATGCTCTAAGGTTGTCGAATGTGAGCCTCAAATTGTCTACTAAAGTTTCGACGTGTTTTGTTTTGACGACTACGTCGTCTACGTATGCCTTGACTGTTTTGCCGATCTGGGTGGCCAGACATGTTTGAATCATGCGCTGATATGTTGCACCGGCGTTTTTAAGTCTGAAGGGCATCGTGTTGAAGCAGAATGGTCCGTATGGAGTGATGAATGCTGTTGCGGCCTAATATGCTTCCGCCATCTTGATTTGATGATAGCCAGAGTATGCATCCAGGAAACACAACGAATCGTGTCCTGCTGTGGCATCGATAATTTGATCGATGCGGGGGAGGGGGAAAGGATCCTTTGGGCAGGCCTTATTGAGGTCTTTGAAATCGACGCAGAGGCGCCAGGATTTATCCTTCTTTGGTACCATCACCAAATTTGCTAGCCAGTCCGGATGTTTGATATCTCTAATGAATCCGGCTTCCAATAACTTGGCTAGCTCTTCTCCCATTGCCTATCTCTTGGGCTCGGAAAATTGTCGAAGAGCCTGTTTGACTGGCTTAAATCCTTTTAGGATGTTTAGGCTGTGTTCTGCCAACCTGCGAGGGATTCCGGGCATGTCCGAGGGATGCCAGGCGAAGATGTCCCAATTTTCCCGAAGGAATTCGCAGCGATCTTGGCGCCAACTTCGGGTTCAACTGCGCCCGATGGAAGCCGTTTTTGTTGGGTCCGCTGGTGGACCTGAAATTTTATTATCTCGTCTGCTGGTTTGAAGGAGGTGGACTTGGATCTTTTATCAAGTATCACATCGTCCCTGTTTACCATGGAGCGCAGCGCGGTGAGTTCCTCTGCCGCTAAGGCTTCGGATAGTGTCTTGAGGGCTAGTGCGGCTGTCTTGTTTTCGGCGCGGAGTGCTATGTCCGGATCACTAACGAGAGTGATTATTCATTGGGCCTGCATTTTGAGCTTCATGTACCCGTAATGAGGTATTGCTTGAAAAATTGTGAATGCCTCTCGTCCTAATATGGCGGATAGCCGCTCTCGAACAGGGCCACAGAACGTGACTTCTTCGGATCTGTAATTGTCCGGAGAGCCAACACCACATCGAGTGTGATTTTTCCGGTCAGCGCGCTTCCCGGCTAGGGATTATTCCTCTGAAGGTTGAGCTGCTTTGCTCAATACGGCTCCACTCGATTTCCATTTTCCGCAGAGTTTCCTCGTAAATGAGGTTTAGTCCGCTGCCGCCATCCATGAGGAGTTTTGTCACCAAAAGCCGCCCACTATGGGACTAAGTACCGGTCGGCCGGGCTCGTAGTTCGAGATGTGGGCTCGTCATGGGCGTTGAAGGTAATAGCTATGTCACTCCATGGATTTGCTTGTTGCTACTTGGTAGACTTCAATGAGTTCGCGGATTGTTCGTTTTAGCATATTATTTGATGCGAAAGTCTCGAAGATCGCGATACTGCGCGGTATTGTTGGAGTGGTTTCCCGTAGCTAGAAGCTCTTCGCCACTTTTGGCCACCTGCCGTAATATCCAACATGCTCGAAGGCTATGTGTTGGGATAGCTCCCTCTGCACTATGAAGTTTACAGGGTCCATTGAGCCATCCTTCCAGTACGGTTCCGTTTCCCTTGCTGGGTTTTTGTTTTTTCGTTTTTGCATCTGGGGCCTGATTGTAAGGCGCCCTTTTACCGCGGACTGGGTTTGGTGCCGGATTATCCCAAAATTGATTTTCAGTTTTCTGGAAACTCTCCATCGCACAGTACTTTCGTACTATGGACGCCAGATCGGTGAAGCGTGTAATCTTGCGACGATCAATGGCGTTCAGAATTCCTTTGTCCGCAGCGCTTATTGCGTAAGATTGAGGTTGCGTTTTCCTCTCGGCAGTCCTTTATCCCGCCCATAACCAGGAGGAATCTAGCCCAATAATGATGTACTGCTTCAAGGCTCTTGCCGATTAGAGATAGGTCGATATGTCCGGGCGGGTGGGTGGAATAAAATCTAGATCCCTGCCCGCCTTTGGGCTCAAAGGCGAGGGCTTCCGAATTGAAGCTTGATTTGCTTGGAGACACCAAATGAGTCCGGAGCGACGATGATTTTAGGTTCGATGCTCGATCAAAGTCCGCCCTCCTCGAATCCGCATGGAGGGTTCGGGAATTCGACACGAATTGTTTTCAACACCGCAAAGAATCGCCGAAGTTGTTCCTCTACCACTTGACGTGGTGGGTAGCCCGGGGAGTTAACCTCTCTCGGATCGGTTTTAAGCCCGATCGATTGTAGTCCGTAGCGACTCCTGAGGCGGCGATGCGATCCAAGAGCTCGTTAATGACGAGAGCTCAATTGATCTAACTGCTCGGCAGCTTCAGGGCTGACGCGAAGATTGCTTCCGACGACTTGAGAAGTCATTGCGAAGCGGCGGCGGACAAAGGTCATGAGAAAGCCACCAAGCCGGATAGTCGACCGGCCAAGGCCCTCCGGCGAAAAACACCGCCTTTGAAGACGGGTAAAGGCATCCGCTCTATCGGCGACGACACGAGGAACTCTCAATGAAAGCACCAATGTCGTGTCAAAACCGCGGATCTCGGTAGGGGGTCCCGAACTGTGCGTCTAGGCGGATGGTAACAAGAGACGAGGGACACAATGTTTTTACCTGTGTTCGGCCTTCTAGATGGAGGTAAAACCCTCACGCCCCGCTTGATTAATATTGATGATATGGGTAGTATAAGAGTAGATCTACCACAAGATCAAGGAGGCTAAACCCTAGAAGCTAGCCTATGGTATGATTGTTGAGATGCAATGTTCGTCCTACGGACTAAGGCCCTCCGGTTTATATAGACACCGGAGAGGCTAGGGTTACACAGAGTCGGTTACAATGGTAGGAGATCTACATATCCGCATTGCCAAGCTTGCCTTCCACGCCAAGGAAAGTACCTTCCGGACACGAGCCGGAGTCTTCAATCTTCTATCTTCGTAGTCTGGGAGTCCGGCGGATATTGATAGTCCGGCTGTCCGGACACCCCCTAGTGACTCCCTCACCGGCGCTCCACTCAGGATTTCCCTAAGCATGATAAATGCTGGACCGAGCATCGCGCATGCTGATGTTTGCTAGAACTACGCCGGTATTTCCCCAAAGAGGAAGGGATGATGCAGTATAGTGATGGTAGGTATTTCCCTCAGTGATGAGACCAAGGTTATCGAACCAGTAGGAGCACCTCCTCACACCACGTAAACAACACCTGCACACAAATAACAAATACTCGCGACCCGACGTGTTAAAGGGGTTGTCAATCCCTTTCAGGTACGGCGCCTCCAGATAGGCAAATAACGTGAGGTAAAAGTGGTAGATAGGATAAACAGATCGCAGAACAAATAAATTGCAGCAAGGTATTTTTGTATTTTTGGTTTAATAGATCTGAAAATAAATGCAAAGGAAAATAGACCGCAAAGGCAAATATGATGAAAAGAGACCCGGGGGCCGTAGGTTTCACTAGTGGCTTCTCTCGAGAAAACTAGCAAACGGTGGGAAAACAATTAATGTTTGGCAATTGATAGAACTTCAAATAATCACGACGATACCAGGAAATGCTCATTATATAGGCATCACGTCCAAGATTAGTAGAACGACTCCTGCCTACATCTACTACTATTACTCCACACATCGACCGCTATCCAGCATGCATCTAGTGTATTAAGTTCATGGGAAAACGGAGTAATGCAATAAGAACGATGACATGATGTAGAATTGCGGAGATATAAATCTCATCTTGTTATCCTTAGTAGCAACAATACATACATGTCGGTTCCCCTTCTGTCACTGGGATCAAGCACCGTAAGATCGGACCCACTACAAAGCACCTCTTTCCATTGCAAGATAAATAGATAAAGTTGGCAAAACAAAACCCAAATATCGGAGAAGAAATACGAGGCTATAAGCAATCATGCATATAAGAGATCAAAGAAGACTCAAATAACTTTCATGGATAAAAGCATATATCTGATCATAAACTCAAAGTTCATCGGATCCCAACAAACACACCGCAAAAAGACTTACATCATATGGATCTCCAAGAGACCATTGTATTGATAATCAAGAGAGAGAAAACAACATTGCCGACGACTTGTCAAAATGCACTGCCCTCAAGTTGCCTGTGGAACCATGTACCTTTGTGCTCTAATTGACTCAGCCATCCGTTGAACCATCAGCATGGCAGAACAAGCGAAGGAAGGCGGGTCCCGGCAAGTACTTTCTCGCTGAGCTCC
Source organism: Aegilops speltoides (assembly GCA_021437245.1). Taxonomy (NCBI): domain Eukaryota; kingdom Viridiplantae; phylum Streptophyta; class Magnoliopsida; order Poales; family Poaceae; genus Aegilops; species Aegilops speltoides. Next base: position 203,917,834 of record CM038145.1, on the reverse strand, counting down.
AGGAGCCGCCGGCAAGGAAGTTGCCGGGGACCCCAAGCTTGCTGGGAAGCAGCAGGCTTCGGCAGGGCCTCAGGGCCTTGCTGCAGAGACAGCTGCCCCCACGGCAGAAGATGTGCCTTTAGTCCTTGCCACCAAGCCTCAGGCTCCGGCATGGGCACATGACACCGTTCGGTTCCTCCAAACAGGGGAACTCCCTGAGGAACAGGAAGAGGCAGCAAAAGTAGCCCATCGGTCCAGCATGTACCAGTTTGTGGATGATGACCTATACAGAAGGAGATAGAACGACGTGAAGTTAAAGTGCATTCCTCATGAGGACAGACTGGAGCTGTTGGCAGAGATAGATGGAGGCATATGTGGCTCCCACATAGGGTCAAGAGCCCTTGCTGGCAAAGCATTCCGGCAAGGTTTCTTTTGGCCCACCGCTCTCCAGGATGCAACTGCACTAGTAACCAAGTGTGAAGCGTGCCAGTTCCATTCAAAGAAGCTTCATCAACCAGCTCAAGCTCTTCAGATAGTCCCTCTTTCCTGGCCATTTTTGGTCTGGGGGCTCGACATACTGGGCCTCTTCCCCCGTGCCATCGGGGGCTTTGAGTACTTGTATGTTGCGATCGGTAAGTTCACAAAGTGGCCAGAAGTGGAACTAGTGAGAAAGGTGACAGCACAATCAGCCGTCAAGTTCTTCAAAGGACTAGTCTCCCGTTTTGGTGTGCCAAACAGAGTTATCACCGACAACGGCACGCAGTTCACGAGCCGCACCTTCATGCAGTATATCCAAGACCTCGGCAGCAAAGTTTGTTTTGCTTCTGTTGCTCATCCAAGAAGCAACTGCCAGGCGGAAAGGGAAAATGCTGAAGAGTTGCGAGGCCTCAAAACAAGAACTTTCGATAGGCTACGCAAGTGTGGAAGACGCTGGATTGATGAGTTGTCGACGGTTCTTTGATCAATCAGAACGACACCAAATCGAGCCACCGGCCAGACACCCTTCTCCCTGGTATACGGGGCGGAGGCAGTTCTCCCCACAGAACTCATATACGGGTCACCTCGAGTGCTCGCTTATGATGAGCTTGAGTAAGAGCAGTTTTACCAAGATGATGCTACACTACTTGAGGAAGATCGTCTTCGGGCTGCTGTGTGAGCCGCACACTACCAGGAAGCCTTGCGCCGGTACCATAGCCACAAGGTTCATGCCCGAAGCCTTGAGGAAGGCAACCTTGTTCTTCGGCATATTCAATCTGCCAAGAATTCAAACAAGTTTACGCCAAAGTGGGGAGGCCCTTATCGGGTAATTTGAGTCACCAGGCCCGGCGCAGTCCGCCTGGAGAACGAAGATGGTATTCCGGTGAGCAACTCCTGGAAGATCGAACATCTTCGCAAGTTTTACCCGTAAGGCGCGGTTGCCGGGAGCCCCGGCAACCCCCCTTTTGTACTAGCCTTGCTGGCAAGGCATGTAACCCTATGTACAGAGCCAAGCGCAGACCCTGTGCGCAGTCGAATAACTTTCAGTATGTGCAGCTTCCTGTTAATTTCCATGTTTATTTATATACGTATATGCATGCATGCTTCTCCAGGATATTGTATTACCCTTGATTCAAGCAGATACTAATGAACCGCCAAGGTTCCATGCTCCTATCCTCTCTTCTTTCCAGCCACAGTGAAGACACTCGGTTCCGCCGTTCCTATCATGAACTTGTCTCCGGCAAGAGGTTGAGAAGACCGCCCGGCACTGTGATCCCCAGCAAACCAGCCAGATAAAGTTTACCTCTTGTCTATTCATCTTCATAACCTATAACTTGTGCATTCGAAAACCTCACCACTCTTCTTAAACTTAGGTGCTCCCATCCCTGACCTAAACGTTGTTTCGGTCAGAGTGGTCACAGTAGCCTTTGGTAAAAAGAGATTGGTAGGGGGCTGGACCCTTTTTCTGTAACCTGGCAGATGTGACTCTTCGGCAGGCACAGAGGGTGCCAGCAAGGTAGCTTGCCGGGAAAACTCGTTTATTTACATGAAAGAGGCGTTTCGCCTGTGCATGGACATATACATGCATGTGTTCTCGGCAAGGCTCATTTTTCCATTGACATGCTGATGCAAGTACTAATTTTACAGAACATAAGCATGGACTCGAGAGATTACATTATCTAGAAAGTTCAGATTTGACAAGTGCCTACAAGTTAAAAAAGATAAGTGCCCCGTAATCCCTGTTCTTGCCCCTTTCCTCCCCAGGCACGTCAAGTGAAGGCAGAGGGAGGCACGGGGAACGCGTCGATGGAGAACATGGCGGAGGTGACCCGCCAACCACCGACACCAGAGCCAGCAGGGCACAGCCCCCGGCAAGGCACGTTGCGGGGGAGGGGCGGTGCAGATGATGATGTTGCCACTGATGGTCAGCCGGAGTCGGAGTCGTCGTCCTCCCGCTTGCTACCGTCATTGTCACTATCGCGGTCCTCCTCGTCGTTGTCGCTTGAGGATGAGCTTTCGTCATCGGTGGAACTCTCCGTGTAGCACCCTAAGCGGATTCCCGAGTGCCCAAAGACCTTGACGGAGAGCTGGTCATTCTCCATTAATTTGAACTGGGGAACGTGCCCCTCCGACAAGTTATGGGCGCGAGCGAAGGTTTTCCACCCGTGGCGGAGGTACATGACGTGAGGAGCGGGGAAGTCGACGTCGACCCACATGCTATCGTTCACGCAGCCCCTCATTTGCATCCTTAAGGCGTGCAGTGGGTCAAGTTCCATTACCCAAGCAAATGGGGTAGGGAGGCGGAGATGACTGCACACGGGCTTGTGCAGCCTGATGAAGAATTCACGGGGCTGGTCTCTGACATGGCCCTCCATGGGGGGAGGGTCCGCTGGCGGAGACGCAGCTGATGCGCTGCCCCGTCCTCCTCTTCCCCGAGCGCTGTGGCAACCTTGGCCTCGCCCCCTCCGTCTCCCTCTCGCAGCAGGCTCCGCTGCCATGGACTCCGGAGGAGGGGGGACGCGCTGTCGAGCAGCAGCCCTCGTCGCTGCCATTGGAGCACCAGCGCGCCTCTCACCATGGCGAGAAGAAGAAGGTTACCAAATAGAAAGGGGAGGAAGGAGGTGAGTATGGAAAGGCATCGTCCCTCCCCCTTTTATAGATGGGTAGGGCCAGGCCAGGCCTCTCAACCCATGGGCGACCGTCCTGCTCAACCAATACGGCCTCCAGAGGCGCGGGGAATCAGGACCGACCCGCTGCTCCAATCAGCGACGCCCGGTTTCCCGCCTCGACGTTAATAGCTGTGCCCTCCGCATCCTCCACCTACCCTTCCTAAGGCATGGAGGACACATGGCGGGCGAGCCAGAAGCATAAAGACAAGTGGGGTGACTATTTTCTTCCCCATGATCGCGGGGTGCGGGCGCCATGCAAGCCATGACTCGAGTCCACTTTGTAAATGAGCAGCACCCTTGCGGCTTCCTCTTTTTTACGGGGAAGGCGCGGGCTGCCTCTTTACTGTTCAACGCAAGGCGTCGCAGGCGTGCTCCGACCGTTCCACGCACGACCCCCACATCACACACTCAATGCAAATCATGGGAAAGCGCAACTGGCGAGAAGATTGCGGAAGTTAATCCCTGCCACTCGTGCTCACGCACTGTTTTGGGCCTGGCCCAATGACGCTTTGCGCTTATGTGTGGCACAGGCCCTGGGGCTCCTGTCAGTGTACAAAAATATGGGCTTTTCTGTAACCCTTACTTGTGCACGGGCAGTCGTAGCCACACCTACGGCAAGGCTCGGAAGGGCATTAGAAGACAGAATACAAGACCACCAAGACAACATTCAAGCCAGTGAATAAAGAGCAGAAGACTATCTAGACCTCCCTCGGCAACACCCTTGTCGGGGTAGCCTACGTAGCCTCGGCAAGAGCCTTGTTGGGGCAACGTGTGGGGCACCAGCAAAGCCACCACCCTTGAGGCTGAGAGTTCTGACACCATCGACAACGTCAAGGCCAAGACTCGGGGGCGCGTGCATAGTAGCATGCAGATCTTTGTGAAGACTGGCAGCCTGTAGGACTACGTGGAGACCAGAAGAAAAAGACCCCTGGCAAGGCCCTTGCCAGGGACGACTGTGAGGCCCCCGGCAAGACTCTTGCCGGGGACAATTGCGGGGCCACAGCTAGGCCCGCGCCCGACAAGGTTTCGCCACCTCACTGCCGTTCCTGTGCGACAACCAGCTTGCCAACTTGGTAGACGCCTGCGTTGCGGCATGCAGGTTCTGGGCCAACTAAGCAAGCACCTATGTGGTGGCATGCAGATCTTCGTTAAGACCCTGCCACCAAGCCAGCATAGCGGCTAGCCAGCCAGCCTGGCACTGCATGCCTCATTAGCATGGATGCGTGTCGAAATGGGGTGTGGCGGCGACGGATGGGATGGGTTCTGTTACCGTCCCCGATAAAGTTGGAGGGCACATAGGCAGTGCATTAAATGTGTCTATCCTACGATGTCAGCGATAAGCTTGTACACTGTAGCCTACTTTACTCCTCATGTGTGCCACTGTGGCAACGCCTTTGACATATAAAAGGAGGCCCGGGGCGTACTAGAGGAGGATTCAGACTTTTTGGACTAGGCATGCATATCAGCTAGTCTAAGAACTCAAGAACACAAAATATACACCCAAAAGCAGGACTAGGGTTTTATGCTCCTCAGCGGCCCGAATCTGGGTAAAAATCCCTCGCGCTGATCACCAGACCTGCTCTTTGCTCAACTCTCTCCCCGCCAACCGTAGAAGGGATCCTCGTGATCTGATAGGTGTCGTTTTCTCTACATATGTGAATATGAACAAACATAAATCATTACATTGTCTTCCTTGTCCAACGTCAACAATTTTGGCATATATTATTTAATGAGGGCTCACAATCATAAAAGATGTCCAAGATAGTGTATTTGCATGTAAATCTTCTCTTCCCTTATTAATTCTTTCATTAATTGCATCATTGACCAATGCTATGTTTGTCAACCTTCAATAAATTTTACCACTTATAATTTTCCTTATGTGGTGTCATTACTCACCATAAGATTAGCATATGATATTTTTTCATTTATTTCCTTTATTTTGATTGAAACATAAAAGTAAAGAAGCAAAAACTCAAACTAAACCTTATTATATAACTCTCACTCGATTACATAGATAGATAGATCACGAAACTAACACTCAAAAATAGATCATTCTAAATTTTTATTAAACTAGATCACGAAATAACTAAGGATCAAACTAAAAATAGGTAAAGGTAAAAAAAGTGATGGTGATATGATATCGGGGCACCTCCCCCATCCTTGGCACAAGCCAAGGGGATTGCCCAAACTCGTGTACTCATGTTTGATGTGGAAGATGATGAAGGTGGTGGTGATGAGGTAGTGAGTTTGTCCTCCATCTTCCAGGTCAGAGGTTCACCATCAAAAGAGGATGCACGAGTCTCCCGAATCCTCAGCTGGCAGCTAAACTCATACCTTTAACCTTGCTTCATACTCGAAAACTTGGTTTTGGAGATCGTACATTTGGCTTTGCAGAAAATTGATTTGCTCGTTGAAGGTGAAGACGATGTCCTTCATGGACCAGCCATCCACCATGTGATCACGGGTGAATTCCGTGATCATGGAGTGATTGGCGCTGAGTCCATGCTCCACCATCCCTGGCACTGAAGATTTCTTGTTCCACCGCCTCGAGCTTGGCCTCCATGCTTCCCGTCCTCTTGGGCCCCTGAACATCCCGGATGTGGAGCACCCCCTCACACATCTCAATGGCTTGAGGGTGCTTCATCACCTCCGACAAGTACGGGTTGATGACCCTCTCAAAGAACTTGCCTTTAGAGGAGCTTGGTGGAGCCATGGAGATCTAGATCTGACGAGAAAACAGCATGAAACAAGAGCAAAGGATTTTTCCGCGACACGGTGGTCAAATCGTTTGGGGTATATATAAATATTATTTTATCTTGGGAAACAAGCAAACGGAAAGAAAACAGACTCGAGAAGGTGCCTGAAGGGGGCACAACCCCCTAGGACACGCTAGGGAGGGCAGGTGCGCCCTGGTGTATCTTACTCACCTCGGTCGCCTTCCCAGTTATTTCTTATTTTCCTAATTTTTGCAATATACCAAAACTAACAGAAAATATTTTTGCGGATTTTTCGGAGTCTGTTTACTTACTGTATCACGTACATCTTCCTTTTCAGGGTCCTGGAGTGTTCTGGAAGGTTTCTCTTATGTGTTCCTCCGGTGTCATGGTTTGGATAATATTGCTTTCAAAATTAATAGGCGTACCTGAGATATAGTGCTTAATTCTTTGCCCATTGACCACCCCCGGGTTAGTACCTTCAGCATTATTAATATTGATAGATCTAGAACGATAAAATTCTTCAATAATATATGGTCCTTCCCATTTGCAAAGAAGTTTTCCTGCAAAAAATCTAAAATGAGAGTTGTACAAAAGAACATATTCTCCAACTTTGAACTCCCGCTTTTGGATTCTTTTGTCATGCCATCTTTTAACTTTTTCTTTAATAACTTGACATTTTCATTAGCCTGGGTTCTCCATTCATCCAGTGAGCTAATATCAAATTACCTCTTGTCACCGGCAAGTTTGAAATCATAATTGAGTTCTTTAATTGCCCAATATGCTTTATGTTCTAACTCAAGAGGCAAATGACAAGCTTTTCCATAAAGCATTTTGTAACGAGACATGCCCATAGGATTTTTATAAGTTGTTCTATAGGCCCAAAGTGCATCATCCAGTTTCTTAGACCGATTCTTTCGAGACCTATTGACATTTTTTGTAATATTAATTTTATTTGTCTATTGCTAAGTTCAACTTGACCACTAGATTTAGGATGATAGGGTGATGCATCTATGGTTAACATCATATTTAGCAAGCATTTTACGGAAAGCACCATGAATAAAGTGTGAACCACCATCAGTCATTAGATATCCAGGGACTCCAAACCTTGGGAAAATAACTTCTTTAAGCATTTTAATGGAGGTGTTATGATCAGCACTACTAGTTGGAATAGCTTCTATCCACTTAGTAACGTAATCAACAGCAACCAAAATATGAGTATACCCATTAGAGGAAGGAAAAGGTCCCATATAATCAAAACCCCAAACATCAAATGGTTCAACAAGAAGTGAATAATTCATAGACATTTCCTGACGCTTACCGATATTACCTATTCTCTGGCATTCATCACAAGACAAGGCAAACTTACGGGCATCCTTAAAAGAGTAGGCCAATAAAAACCAGATTGTAGTGCCTTATGTGCAGTTCTATCTCCTACATGATGTCCTCCATATGCTTCGGAATGACATTTACGTAGGATTTGTTCCTGTTCATGCTCAGGTGCACAACGTCTAATAATACCATCTAGTCTTCTTTATAAAGATGTGGGTCATCCCAAAAGTAATGTCTTAAATCATAGAAGAAATTTTTTATTTTGTTGGTATGTGAAACTAGGTGGTATGTACTTAGCAACAATGTAATTAGCATAGTCAGCATACCAAGGAGTGTTATGAGAAACATTTATTGCAGCCAATTGCTCATCCGGAAAGCTATCATCTACAGGTAGTGGGTCATTAAGAACATTTTCTAACCTAGACAAGTAATCAACTACGGGGTTCTCAGCTCCTTTCCTAACAGTGATATGCGTTCCATTACCCAAGCAAATGGGGTAGGAGAGAAGGAGATGATCGCACACGGCTTGTAGCAGCTCGATGAAGAATTCACGGGCTGGTTCCGATATGGCCTCCATGGGAGAGGGTCCACTGGCGGAGACGCAGCCACGCGCTGCTGCTCCTCCTCTTCCTCGAAGCGCTCGTGGCAACTTTGGCTCTCCCTCCTCCTCCCTCAAGCAGCAGAGCACGCCATGGACTCCGGAGGAGGGGGGGACGGCCGCCAGCAGCAGCCTCGTCACGTCACGCCATTGAGCACCAGGGCTTCTCACCATGGCGAGAAGAAGAAGGTTACCAAACAGAAAGGGAGGAAGGAGGTGAGTATGGAAAGGCATCGCCCTTCCCTTTATAGATGGGTAGGGCTGTGCCAGGCCTTCAACCCATGGGCGCACTGGCCCTGCTCAACTAATACGGCCTCCAGAGAGCGCTGGGAATCGTGACCGACCTCGGCCGCTCCAATCAGCGACGCCTGCTTCCCGCCGACGCATTAGTCACTGCCTCGTCGATCCTCCACCCACCCTTCCTAAGGCATGGAGGACATATGATGGCGCAGCCAAGCATAAAGACAAGTGGTGACTGACTTCTTCCCCATGATCACAAGTGCGGTGCGCCATGCAAGCCATGACTCGAGTCCACTTTTGTAAATGAGCAGCACCTTGCGGCTTCCTCTTTTTACGGGAAGGCGCTGGCTGCCTCTTTCATCGCTCAACGCATATGCCGCAGCGGTTCGGACTGCTCCACGCATCCACCCCCACATCACACACTCAATGCAAATCATGGAAAGCGAATCGGGCGAGAAGATTGCGAAGTTAATCTCGCCACTGCAGTTCACGCGACCTGCTTTGGCCTCGCCTAATGACGCTTATGCGCTGTATGGCACAGTTCTGGGCTCTGCTGGGCATGTAAAAATATGGGCTTTTTCAGAACCCTCACTTGTGCATCGGCAGTCAGAGGCACACCCCAGGCAAGGCTCGGAAGGGCATTAGAAGACAGTAATACAAGACCACCAAGACAACATTCAAGCCAAAGGAATAAAGAGCGTAAGACTATCTAGACCTCCCTCGGCAACACCTTTGTCGGGTAGCTTCACGAAGCTCCCAAGCAAGAGCCTTTGTCAGGCAACGCTGGGGCACCAAAGAAAGCCACCACCCTTGAGGCTGAGAGTTCTACACCATCGACAACGCCAAGGCCAAGACTCGGGCGCGGTATAGTAGCATGCGCATCTTTGTGAAGACCGGCAGCTGAGGACTACGTGGAGACCAGAAGAAAGACTGGCAAGGCTCCTTGCCAGTGGACGATCAGAGGCTCCTTGCAAGACTCTTGCCGGGGACAATTATGGGCCACGCCTTAGGCTCACGCTGGGCAAGGTTTCTCACTGCACCATCATTGCCTCAGTACATGCAACCAGCTTGCTAACTTGGTAGACGCCAGGCTATGCATGCGTGTTCGGGGCCATCCAAGCAAGCACCTATGTGGTGGCATGCGATTCGTTACATTCCCGCCACCAAGCCAGCATAGCTGCTAGCTGCCCAGCCTCGGGCATCGCATGCCTCATTAGCATGGATGCGGTCGAAATGGGGTGGCGCTAATTTGGATGGGATGGGTTCATATCATTCCCCGATAAAGTTGGAGGGCACATAGGCAAAGGCATTAAATGTGTCTATCCTACGATGTCGCCGATAAGCTTGTACACTCAGTAGCCTACTTTACTCCTCATAGGTGCCATCGGGCAACGCCTTTGACATATAAAAGGAGGCCCGCATGCACTAGAGGAGGATTCAGCATTTTGGACTAGGCATGCATATCAGCTAGTCTAAGAACTCAAGAACACAAAATATACACCCAAAAGCAGGACTAGGTTTTATGCTCCTCACGTCTTAATCTGGGTAAAAATCTTACCGATCGATCAATTGCACTGCTTTTTGCTCAACTCTCCCCCCGCCAACCGTAGAAGGGATCCTCGTGATCTCGATAGGTGTCGCTTTCTACATATGTGAATATGAACAAACATAAATCATTACATTGTCTTCTCTGTCCAACGCCAACAATTTTGGCATATATTATTTAATGAGGGCTCACAATCATAAAAGATGTCCAAGATAGTGTATTTGCATGTAAATCTTCTCTCCTTTATTAATTTTTCATTAATTGCATCATCGACCAATGCTATGTTTGTCAACCTTCAATAAATTTTACCACTTTATAATTTTCCTTATGTGGTGTCATTACTCACCATAAGATTAGCATATGATATTTTTTCATTTATTTCCTTTATTTTGATTGAAACATAAAAGTAAAAGAAGCAAAACTCAAACTAAACCTTATTATATAACTCTCACCGATTACATAGATAGATAGATCACTTAAACTAACACTCAAAAATAGATCATTCTAAATTTTTATTAAACTAGATCACGTAAATAACTAAGGATCAAACCAAAATAGGTAAAGGTAAAAAAGTGATGGTGATATGACATCGGGCACCTTCCCATCCTTGGCACAAGCCAAGGGATCGCCCCAAACTCAGGTACTCATGTTCGATGTGGAAGATGATGAAGGTGGTGGTGATGAGGTAGTGAGTTTGTCCTCCATCTTCCGTGTCGAGGTTCACCATCAAAAAGAGGATGCACCAGTCTCCCTAATCCTCACCAGCAGCTAAACTCATACCTTTAACCTTGCTTCATACTAAAAACTTGGTTTTGGAGATCGTATATTTGGCTTTGCGTAAATTGATTTGTTTGTCAAGGTGAAGACGATGTCCTTCATGGACCAGCCATCCACCATGTGATCACGGGTGAATTCCGTGATCATGGAGTGATTGGCGCCGAGTCCATGCTCCACCATCCTCGCAATCAAGATTTCTTGTTCCACCGCCGAGCTTGGCCTCCATGCTTCCCTGGCCCTCTTGGGCCCCCTGAACATCCTTGGATGTGGAGCACCCTCACACATCTCAATGGCTTGAGGGTGCTTCACCACCGGCAAGCACGGGTTGATGACCCTCTCAAAGAACTTGCTTTTAGAGGAGCTTGGTGGAGCCATGGAGATCTAGATCCTGACGAGAAAACAGCATGAAACAAGAGCAAAGGATTTTTCCATGACACGGTGGTCAAATCGCTTAGGTATATATAAATATTATTTTATCTTGGGAAACAAGCAAACGGAAAGAAAACAGACTCTAGAAGGTGCCTCAAGGGGGCACAACCCCTAGGACACGCTTAGGAGGGCAGGTGCGCCTCGGTGTATCTTTTACTCACCTTCTACCGCCTTCCTCCAGCTTATTTCTTATTTTCCTAATTTTGCAATATACCAAAACTAATGTAAAATATTTTTATGGATTTTTCAGGTCCGCTTACTATCAGATCACGACATCTTCCTTTTCGTGGTCCCGGAGTGTTCTGAAGGTTTCTCTTATGTGTTCCTCCGTGTCATGGTTTGATAATATTGCTTTCAAAATTAATAGGCGCACTCGAGATATAGTGCTTAATTCTTCGCCCATCGACAACCCCCGGTTAGTACCTTCCAAGATTATTAATATTGATAGATCTAGAACCATAAAATTCTTCAATAATATATGGTCCTTCCCATTTGCAAAGAAGTTTTCCGCAAAAAATCTAAAATGAGAGTTGTACAAAAGAACATATTCTCCAACTTTGAACTCCCGCTTTTGGATTCTTTTGTCATGCCATCTTTTAACTTTTTCTTTAATAACTTGACATTTTCATTAGCCCGGTTCTCCATTCATCCAGGAGCTAATATCAAATTACCTCTTGTCACCAAGAAGTTTGAAATCATAATTGAGTTCTTTAATTGCCCAATATGCTTTATGTTCTAACTCAAGAGGCAAATGACAAGCTTTTTCCATAAAGCATTTTGTAACTAGACATGCCCATAGGATTTTTATAAGTTGTTCTATAGGCCCAAAGTGCATCATCCAGCTTTTAGACCCATTCTTTCGAGACCTATTGACATTTTTTGTAATATTAATTTTATTTGTTCATTGCTAAGTTCAACTCGACCACTAGATTTAGGATGATAGGTGATGTATACTCATGGTTAACATCATATTTAGCAAGCATTTTACTGAAAGCACCATGAATAAAGTGTGAACCACCATCACCTGGTAGATATCCAGACTCCAAACCTTGGGAAAATAACTTTTTAACATTTTAATGGAGGTGTTATGATCAGCACTACTAGTTGGAATAGCTTCTATCCACTTAGTAACGTAATCAACAGCAAGAACCAAAATATGAGTATACCCATTAGAGGAAGGAAAAGGTCCCATATAATCAAAACCCCAAACATCAAATGGTTCAACAAGAAGTGAATAATTCATAGACATTTCCGACGCCACCGAGCATTACCTATTCTCCGGCATTCATCACAAGACAAGGCAAACTTACTAGCATCCTTAAAAGAGTAGGCCAATAAAACCAGATTGTAGTGCCTTATGTGCGCTTCTATCTCCTACATGATGTCCTCCATATGCTTTGGAATGACATTTACGAGGATTTGTTCCCTGCTCATGCTCAAAGCACAACGCCTAATAATACCATCTAGTCTTCTTTATAAAGATGTGGGTCATCCCAAAAGTAATGTCTTAAATCATAGAAGAAATTTTTTATTTTGTTGGTATGTGAAACTAGGTGGTATGTACTTAGCAACAATGTAATTAAAGATATCAAGATACCAAGGAGTGTTATGAGAAACATTTATCAAGCAGCCAATTGCTCATCCTAAAGCTATCATCTACAGTAGTGGGTCATTAAGAACATTTTCTAACCTAGACAAGTAATCAACTACGGGGTTCTCAGCTCCTTTCCTAACAGTGATATGCAAATCAAATTCTTGTAGCAAGAGAACCCACCTAACGAGTCTAGGTTTAACATCTTTCTTTTCCATAAGATATTGATCAGTGTGAACAATTACTTTGGAATCAACAATGTAAGATTTGAATTTATCACAAGCAAACACAACTGCAAAAAAATATTTCTCAGTAGTAGCATAATTTCTTTGGGCATTGTCTAGAGTTTTGCTAGCATAATGGATAACATTTAGTTTCTTATCAACCCTTTGTCCTAGAACAACACCAACAACATAATCACTAGCATCACACATAATTTCAAAAGGAAAGTTCCAATCAGGTGGTTGAACAATAGGTGAAAAAATTAAGGATTTCTAAAGTGTTTCAAAGGCTTCTACACAATCATCATCAAAAACAAAAAGAACATCCTTTTGTAAAAGACTAGTGAGAGGCTTAGAAACTTTAGAGAAGTCTTTAATAAATCTCCTATCGAAACCAGCATGACCAAGGAAACTTCAAACACCTTTAATATCTTTAGGACATGACATTTTCTCAATTGCATCAACTTTAGCTTTATCCACCTCAATACCTCGTTCGGAAAATTTATGCCCCAAGAAAATGCCTTCATTAACCATGAAGTGACACTTCTCCCAATTCAAGACAAGATTAGTTTGCTCACATCTCTGCAAAACTCGATCAAGGTTGCTTAACAAATCATCAAAGGAAGTTACATAAATGGAAAAATCATCCATGAAGACCACAACAATTTTTCACAAAAATCAGAGAATATAGTAGTCATGCATCTTTGGAAGGTAGCAGGTGCATTGCATAAACCAAAATGCATATAAGCAGGTTCCAAAAGGGCAAGTAAAAGTGGTTTTCTCTTGATCAGGTTATGAAATAGGTATCTCAGAGAAACTATAATATCTATCAAGAAAACAAAAGTGTGTGTGCTTAGATAATCTTTCTAGCATTTGATCAATAATAGGCAGAGGGTAATGATCTTTTCTAGTAGCTTTATTTAATTTTTGAAAATCAATTACCATTCTATAACCAGTAACAATTCTTTGTGGAATAAGTTCATTTTATCATTAGGAACAACAGTAATACCTCCTTTCTTAGGGACACAATGAACGTAACATACCCATCTACTATCAGCTATGTGATAAGATCTTAATCGAGCTCCTCCTTGAGCTTGGTTGCGGCCACCGCCGTAACATAGGCACCGCAAACTGGTTTTGAAGTATCCGTGAGCCACGAGGACTCAGCAATCCCATTACCATGGGTATCAAGACTAGCAAAGCTTAAAGGGATAGGAAGGGGTAAAGTGGTGAGGTTGCAGCAGCGACTAAGCAAGTATGGTGGCTAACCAACGCAGATAAGAGCGAGAAGAGAAACAAGCGGAACGGTAGTGAAGCTAGCAATGATCAAGAGGTGATCCTGAACACCTACTTACGTCAAACATAACCCAGAAACCGTGTTCACTTCCCGGACTCCGCCGAGAAGAGACCATCACGGCTACACACTCGGTTGATGCATTTTAATTCGGATCTTGTGTCAAGTTATCTACAACCGGACATTAACAAATTCCCATCTGCCACATAACCACAGGCACGGATCTTGAAAGTTTATACCCTGCAGGGGTGTCCCAACTTAGCCTATGACAAGCTCTCGCGATCAACGAAGGAATAGACCTTCTCCCAGGAAGACCCGATCAGCCTCGAATCCTGTACATCAAGACATTTCGACAATGGTAAAACAAGACCAGCAAAGCCGCCTCGATGCGCCGACAATCCCGATAGGAGCTGCACATATCTCGCTCGTGGCAACACCGATGAGACTAGCTACGAGTAAAACCAGACTTCGAAGTTTCCCGAGGTGGCCTCAAGTAGTAGCTCGGCCGACCAACACTTAGACAAGCACCGCCCGGGGCTAAAATAAAGATGACCCTCGGTTGGCCGACCCAAGGAAAGGGATAGGTGGTGGTGAGGCAAATGGTAAAATCAAGGTTGGGCCTTGCTGACAAGTTTTATTCAAAGCGAACCGTCAGGGGGTCCTATAAATCACCCGACCGCTAGGAACGCAAAATCCGGGAACATAACACCGTATGACGGAAACTAGGGCGGCAAGAGGAACAAAACACTGCATAAGGCCGAGCCTTCCACCCTTTACCAAGTATATAGATGCATTAATAATATAAGAGATATTGTGATATCCCAACATAACCCTCGCCCACCATGGAGTAATCTTCAACTTCACCGCAACTAGCAACGCTATAAGAGGGCTGAGCAAAGCGGTAACATAGCCAAACAACGGTTTGCTAGGAATGGTGTCAAAGGTTAGAGGTTCATGGCAATATGGGATGGCTTGACAACTGTAATAGGTAGCGCAAAGATAGCGATAGAACGAAGCAACTAGCATAGCAATGATAGTAGTGAGATCCAGTGGTAGCAATATCTTGCCTCAAATCCCGCTTAGGAAGAAGAACGAGTCCATGAAGAAGACAAACGGGCGTAGTCGAACGAATCCTCACAATCGCAACATTACCGGAACTAAGAAGCAACATCGGAAAGAAACAAACAACATGGTAAACAATCATCACATAAGCATGGCATGATGCACAATCAAGTATGATGCATGTCCGGTTTAATGAGGCATGGCATGGCAAAGTGCAACACACAATACTACAAGTTAAGTGGAGCTCAATATGCAACAAGTTGCATATTGACAAAACACCACATTGACATATTTAGTTTAATCTTGTTTAGGTACACAACAATGTTAAATGTTGTTAAACATGGCAAGGGGTGTAACAAAAGTAAACTAAATATTTAGGCAAGTTTAAATGAGGCTGGAACAACAAACAACATTTCCGGAAAATCCTCATATGCAAATTATGAATTTGCTACTGTTCTGCCCTAAAACATATTTTAAAGTTGTTAAACAGGAAAATAAAGTGGACCATGTTAATCTAGGCATTTTTCCACCCCATTTACATATAAAGAACATTTAAATCCGAGCTACGGTTAATTAGTCATGAATTAAATCATTTTAGCATGTCATTTGAGCAAATTTAAACAAACATCATGTTTAAACATTTTTAACATGGATGAAAATGGCATATTATTTAACTAGACGAAGAACTAAGCATTTTACATGTTTGAAACCTTTTAAACCGATGCACCATTTGTGAGTTATTAAATGCATGATCATGAAGGGTTTTTCTGTAAAACAGTAATTCGCCGGATAATGTTAAAATCGCAGTAGCAGGAAAAAAACAGAACGGGCTGAAACTAGCTGGCCCGTTAGTGCACAAGGGAATGGATCTGGGGGCTGCTCACCCTTGGGCTCTTGGCCCGGTTGGTGGAGAGGCCGAGCGAGGCCGGCTTGGCTTGGGGCCGGGCCTTGCATGGCTGGTCGGGCATTGGGCCCGAGGTCACCGGGTCAAGCAAAGGTGACCTGCACGGCGCTTGAGCGGTCAACGCGAGGAGCAGGGCGCTGCTCGTTGGACAGGGGAAGCAGCGATCGCAGCAGCAGCAGAGCATGGCAAATTGGAGAAGACGACGGCAGGGGAGGCACGGATTCGGGCGGTGGAGCTCGGGTTCGTCCAGATCCAGCTGGTCTTGGTGGCGGACGGGAAAGGGCAGGGCGGCGCAGAGGCGACAGAGTTCGAGGCCATGGTGACTCGACGGCGGCACTGCAGCTTCGAGGCGTCGGCCATGGGGGCTCCGGCGAGAGCACCGGTGGCCGGGGACAGGGCCTAGCCGGCGGGATCCGGCAGGAGCGGTCAAGGGCGGCGGAGGAGAGGGGATCCGGTCCCGATCGGGGCCGAGGCAGCGGGAGTCCATGCTTCGGGCGCCCATGGCTTGCTGGTTCGTGTCCCTGGAGACAGATAGGGAGAGAGGTGAGGCAAGGGAGAGAACAAGAGGGAGAAGGAGATGGCAGGGGTGGCGCGACCCGGCCGGAGGCGACCTGGTGAAGGTGCTCGCCGGCGGGGGAGGCAGCTCCGGTGAGGCAAGGCAGTGACGAGGTGGAGGCGAGGGGAGCTCGAGGCAGCTTGGGGCCTGGTGCAGCTCGGGAGCCCTCGAGCGGGAGAGGCTGGAGTCTGGCTGTGGTTGGTGGATCGGGAGGGGATGGATCCCAAGGAAGAGGATCGGAGGTGGCTGGTTGGTTCGGTGAAGAAAACGAGGGACTTGGATCGGGGAGGATTTGGATCGAGGAGATGTGGTTGGCTGAGGGGATTTCGATGAAGAAAGTGGCGGCGGCCGAGACGGGATGGATGGGACATCTCCCTAGATTTTAGGGTTGATATATTTATATAGCAAGTGGGGTAGGCTTAGGGTCATTTGGTCCCTTCGATTAAAATCAGACGGTCGCGAATAAAATAGTTAGGGAGCCCAAATGACAAAACGGAGATGTTTTGTAGATGTTAGGGGATGATCCGGACCCAACGGTAACGACAGACCGGTTCGGGTTCGGGGCAAGTTTCGGACGCCTACGAGGGACCTGAGAGAGGTCGACAAAGACAAGGGGGGCTTTGTGGTCTCGGAGAAAGAGAGAAGAGAGGGGTCCAAACGGTCTGAGGGAAGGTCAACAAGGACAAGCGGTCTGAGGAGGTCAACGAGGACAAGGGCCCGACAAAATGCCAACGCAGGCAAAGAAAGAAAGGGCAACTGCGAACGGTGCGAGTTTCATGAAAAACGATGCCAATGCAATGCGAATGATGCGATGATGAAATGCATGACATGAAAAAAATGCAAAACGAAAGACAAAACCCAACCACGGAGAAAATAATATCTCGCATCTCCGGAAAAGGCAGGAGTTGGAGTTATGAATATGGAAAGCTACATCCGGGGCGTTACAACACTCCACCACTACGAGAGGATCTCGTCCCGAGATCTAGGATGGCACCGGAGGGAAAACGGAATAGGAAGAGAAGAGGTAAAAATGAGTTGCTTCTTCGACAAAAGAGTGAAAACCATGAACCTTGAGAGGTTGAGCAAAATGGAATGAAGAAAACAACGAAGATGAGCAAAGTTGAAAACACTCCATTAGAAAAGAGGAGCAAGGGATACAACGAGAACCAAGAGGTTTAGTGATAAGATAGATATTGAAACCACTCCAGTTAAATGGATAAGAATGAAAAGAAAACGATGCTCACAAATTCGAGATGATGAGTGAAAAGAGCAACATCACAATGCCTCTGGAAGAAAGAATAGAAGATAGATCATAGGAATAATAGCATGTAGGAGAAAATGCCAGCTTCTGCCACAAATGAGCTTGGAAATCATCCTTGCAAAGAAGAATCGAACGGAGATGTTGGAAAATCAACAACGAGAAGCACAAGCTTGTAGTGGGCTTATGGAAAACATCTCAAAACTATGAGGTGACAACCGGCCACTAACGGAAACCATTGATTTGATTGAGAGCACCAAAGAGATGAAAATCGCTTGCCGAGAGGATAGGAGAAAACTTGGATCATTGATAAACACCATAATAGCAACATTCCTTAGGGAAGGCTTTAGGTGAAATCTTTACCAAGATAACTCCAACGAAGAGATTGATGGATTTAATATACCTCGTTCTTGACAACATGTGAATCATGAAACAAGAAGGAAATTGTCAAGAGTGACATAACACCACCTCAAAAGATAAGGTAGAAAGAATTGCACTTCGGAATGCAAGAAGAAGAATACTTGAGCTCCTCAAAGCAAAACATGTGTTGGGTAACCTGTTTAATTTTGAGTATAGCTTGGCGGATCATAACTTCGAGCGAAATCTTGAAGAACAATTGAAGAATGAAAAGAATCCTTGACGAACCACCATGTAGAGCCTCCATGAAGAACTCCGGTAATAGAAGGATGATGAAAAGAAAGAGAAGTTGAAAACACAAGGTGAAGCCTTGAAATGATTTAGATGGAGCTTCGTGATTATATAACCGAGAGAACTTGGAACTCCAAAAAAGAAGGATGAGCAATTGAAACCAAGAATTTTTGATGAACCTCAAGAACAAGGAATTGAATTTACTCGATGAAACAAGAATAAGAATTACATTATGCTTATCCCTCATCAATTAAATTGATGACCCACAATGGATTTGGCATGCCACTTATTCTCGTAGAAAGGATTAAGATAGATATGGCGCAAGCTTGGGAAGGTCTTCAACGAACCACGGGTAGGATTGGAAAGAACGAATGAATTAAATGATAACGAAAGAGGTGAAATCTTGAACGAACCACCGTAAGAATTGAAAATGAACGTAGCAAAGGCACAAATCATCAGGAAGAATGGGAAAACGAATGAAGATACTTGAGGGGATTTAGATACGTGAGAACAAAGAGACCATGAACTGATTAGAGGATATTTGAACGATTCACCGGTATGATTTGGAGAATGATAGCTACACGCTAAGAATGAAGAATTTTGACATGATGGCCTTCGGAGGATAGAAATGGAAACAACTCATGAAATGCTCCGGATGGGTGAAAAGAATTCTCACAATCGAAAACAATTATGAGAGGATGGCATCAAGCTTGAACTACACCTCTTTGGAAGAACGGGTAAGGATTTAAGAGGAACTCTTCTTCGGTCTTCACATGTTGAGAATGAAGATGAGAACCACCATGAATTGTATGAGATACTCCGAGAGAATGAAAAAAAACAAGGTTGTTGGGCCAACAATGAAAGATAAGTTGAAAGATCTTGGAGAAGGCATGTGACTGATGAAAATTCATTCTTACATCAAACTTGGAAAAGAATTTGGGATAGCTCCGAAATAATTAGAAGAGTCAGGTAAGATCCTGGGAAAAGACCTGTGGGTTAGGGCCCACTCAAAGGAAAACACCGTTGGAAATGATTTTAAAGAGAAATTGCACCGGTTGAATTAAATGACTTGAATAAGATACCAATCTCGAAAGAGCTTGAACGAATGCAGAGTGGAAACACGAATCTTCGAGATATCTTGAGCACTCTGGAATAACAAATAGCGAGAAGTAGAATGATAATGAGGTGCACCGGTATGAGAAGACATTGAAATGAGGAAAAAGGTATGATCAACAAAACTTGACTTGAATCCACCGGAGAAGAGAAAGGAATGAGAAATGACGAACTAGAAGAACATCTTCTTGAGAACCACCGGTAAGAACATTGACGGAAAAGAATGGAGAAACTTCACAAAAATAAAAGGATACTTGGTAAAGAAATCTTAGTCCTTGAGGAAAAAGGTGGGTGGGCGGAAAAACAAAGGCAACTTGGAGACGGATGAAACAAACACCGTTGAGAAGAAATGATAATTGGTCTTGCTGATGTTGAAGTGATCGGATCCACTTGAAGAGAAACACGCCGGTTGAAAAGGATTGACATGACAATCTCGATTGTCGAGAAGGATTGGTATTCACATCGGAGTATGGGAACACCATTTCGGAAAGGTATGGAATCAACACTTGACATTGAAGCAACTCGAATACCACATGTAACACAAAACAAAGGATTGGCTTGCAGAATAAGCCGGAACAAACACATATGATAGAGATTTACCCAATCCCATATCATGCATCTGTCGAAAAGATATTCTAGGAGCTACTTGAATTCCCACCTATAAACTCCCGAAACTTTCTGGTTATGCAATCTGGTGTTAGGGATACAGGGGAAGCAATATATCTCACCCAAACTAACAATACCTACATCCAAGTCAGATCCATCCGTCAACACATAACCAAGAAACCTTCAAAATCGTGGTACCTCAACCTTCAAAAGCATCCGTTATACGAGTCATGGCAATACTCCCGCACTCACCTCAAGATCGGGTTATCGGGTTATCTCACCAACAACCGCATAAAAGAGATTTTCGATGTCGGCGCATTAAACTCAGTATTCCAGAATCGCAACGATAAAATTATGACGACAACACCTCGTAGCTCAACTCCCCGACACTTCCACTAAACCCCGACAGAGGCACCAAGACAATGTTCTCATCATAAAACCATCTAACGATTCCAAAATACCCGCGTGATCCTAAAAAATAATTTTAGTGAAATTTGAGAAGAGAAGAGTCAAAACTCTACGCCAGATGCCTTACCGAGCGATTTAAGAGACTAGGAGTAAAAAGAATTCCTAACTCTCCGATATATATAATCCTAAATGACTCAAAACATTTTTCTAGACACAACTCGCCGCTAAAAACGATCAAGCAAAGGGGGCTCCTAAGGTCGTGGAAGGCTCGACACTAACTTGTAACGCCTCGATGCGGCTATGTTGGGGAACGAGTAATTTCAAAAATTTCCTACGCACACGGAAGATCATGGTGATGCATAGCAACGAGAGGGGAGAGTGTTGTCTACGCACTCGTGAGACCGAAGCGAAGCGATCACAACGTAGAGGAAGTAGTCGACGCTTCTCCTCGCGATCCAACCGATCCCAGCGCACCAGCATTCGGCGCCCCGAAGTTCTTGACACACGACAGATCGTGACGCCCTCGGCTCCAATCCAAGAAAGCTTCGGGAGGGAGAGTTCCACAAGACAACGGCATGGTGACGATCTTGATGTTCTATCGACGCAGGCTTCGCCTAAGCACCGCCACGATATGACCGAGGTGGATTATGGTGGAGGGGGCACCAGACACTGCTAAGGAACGATCTCAAGGATCAACTTGTGTGTCCTAGGGTGCCCCCCGCCTGTGATATAAAGGAGCAAGGGGAGGGCCGGCTGCCCTAGGAGGCGCCAAGGAGGGGGGAGTCCTCCCCAGTGGGAGTAGGACTCCCTTTCCTAGTCCAACTAGGAAGGAGAAAGGGGAAGGAAGGAGAGGGAGAGGAGAGGGAGGGCGCGCCTCCTTGTCCTATTCGACTCCCGGGGCGCCACCTCCGGTGCGCCCTCTCTCCCTCTTGGCCCACTAAGGCCCATAACTTCCCGGGGTTCGGAACCCTCCCAAGACTCGGTTTTCTCCGAAACTTCCGAACCTTCCGTGTCCGAATATAGCCGCCCAATATATCAATCTTTATGTCTCGACCATTTCGAGACTCTCGTCATGTCCGTGATCACATCCGGACTCAACTCCTTCGTACATCAAAATACATAAACTCATAATATAACCGCCATCGAAACCTTGCGCAGCGGACTTACGGTTCGAGAACAATGTAGACATGACCGAGACACGCCTCCGGTCAATAACCAATAGCGGACCTGGATGCCCATATTGGTTCCTACATATTCTACGAAGATCTTTATCGGTCGACCGCATAACAACATACGCTGTTCCTTTGTCATCGGTATAGTTACTTGCCCGAGATTCGATCGCCGGTATCCAATACCTAGTTCAATCTCGCTATCGCAAGTCTCTTTACTCGCTCAGAATACATCATCTTACAGCTAACTCATTAGTTGTAATGCTTGCAAGGCTTAAGTGATGTGTATTACCGAGAGGGCCCAGAGATACCTCTCCGACTATCGGAGTGACAAAACCTAATCTCGAAATACGCCAACCCAACATCCGCCTTTGGAGACACCGTAGTACTTTTATAATCACCCATTCATTGCCAGACGCTTGGTAGCACCCAAAGTGTTCCTCCAAGAACGGAGTTGCATAATCTCATAGTTATAGGAACATGTATATGTCATGGATAAAAGCAGTAGCAACATACTAAACGATCGTGTGCTAAGCTAATGGAATGGGTCATGTCAATCAGATCATTTTCCTAATGATGTGACCTTGTTAATCAAATAACAACTCCTTGTTCATGGTTAGGAAACATAACCATCTTTGATTAACAAGCTAGTCTAGTAGAGGCATACTAGTGACACTTTGTTTGTCTATGTATTCACACATGTATTATGTTTCCGGTTAATACAATTCTAGCATGAATAATAAACATTTATCATGATAGGTAAGGAAATAAATAATAACTTTATTATTGCCTCTAGGGCATATTTCCTTCAGTCTCCCACTTGCACTAGAGTCAATAATCTAGATCACATCACCATGTGATTAACACCGATAGTTCACATCATCATGTGATTAACACCCATAGTTCACATCGCCATGTGACCAACACCCAAAAGGTTTACTAGATTCAGTAATCTAGTTCACATCGCTATGTGATTAACACCCAAAGAGTACTAAGGTGTGATCATGTTTTGCTTGTGAGAGAATCTTAGTCAATGGGTCTTTCACATTCGGATCCGTTATGTATTTTGCAAATTTCTATGTCAACAATACTCCACACGTAGCTACTCTAGCTAATTGCTCCCACTTTCAATATGTATCTAGACCGAGACTTAGAGTTCAATACCACATGTAACACAAAACAAAGGATTGGCTTGCGTAAGTCGAACAAACACATATGATAGAGATTTACCCAATCCCATATCATGCATCCGTCTAAAAGATATTCTAGGAGCTACTTGAATTCCCACCTATAAACTCCTCAAACTTTCTCGTTATGCAACTGGTGTTAGGGATACAGGAAGCAATATATCTCACCCAAACTAACAATACCTACATCCAAGTCAGATCCATCCGTCAACACATAACCAAGAAACCTTCAAAATCGTGGTACCTCAACCTTCAAAAGCATCCGTTATACGAAGTCATGGCAATACTCCCGCACTCACCTCAAGATCGGGTTATCGGTTATCTCACCAACAACCGCATAAAAGAGATTTTCGATGTCTGCGATTAAACTCAGTATTCCGAATCGCAACGATAAAATTATGACGACAACACCTCGTAGCTCAACTCCCCGGACACTTCCACTAAACCCCGACAGGAGGCACCAAGACAATGTTCTCATCATAAAACCATCTGAACGATTCCAAAATACCCGCTGGATCCTAAAAAATAATTTTAGTGAAATTTGAGAAGAGAAGAGTCAAAACTCTACGCCAGATGCCTTACCGTAGCGATTTAAGAGACTAGGAGTAAAAAGAATTCCTAACTCTCCGATATATATAATCCTAAATGACTCAAAACATTTTTCTAGACACAACTCGCCGCTAAAAACGATCAAGCAAGGGGCTCCTAAGGTCGTGAAGGCTCGACACTAACTTGTAACGCCTCGATGCGGCTATGTTGGGGAACGAGTAATTTCAAAAATTTCCTACGCACACGGAAGATCATGGTGATGCATAGCAACGAGAGGAGAGTGTTGTCTACGCACTCGTAGACCGAAGCGAAGCGATCACAACGTAGAGGAAGTAGTCGACGCTTTCCTCGCGATCCAACCGATCCCAGCCAGCATTCGCGCCCGAAGTTCTTGACACACGACAGATCGTGACGCCTCGGCTCCAATCCAAGAAAGCTTCGGGAGGGAGAGTTCCACAAGACAACGGCATGGTGACGATCTTGATGTTCTATCGACGCAGGCTTCGCCAAGCACCGCCACGATATGACCGAGGTGGATTATGGTGGAGGGGGCACCTGACACGCTAAGGAACCGATCTCAAGGATCAACTTGTGTGTCTCTAGGGTGCCCCCTGCCCCTCGAGATATAAAGGAGCAAGGGGAGGGCCGGCCGCCCTAGGAGGCGCCACAGGAGGGGGGAGTCCTCCCCAGTGGGAGTAGGACTCCCTTCCTAGTCCAACTAGGAAGGAGAAAGGGGAAGGAAGGAGAGGAGAGGAGAGGGGCCGCCTCCCTTGTCCTATTCGACTCGGGGGCGCCACTCGGTGCGCCCTCTCTCCTCTTGGCCCACTAAGGCCCATAACTTCCGGGGTTCCGTAACCCTCCCAAGACTCGGTTTTCTCCGAAACTTCCGAACCTTTCCGTGTCCGAATATAGCCGCCCAATATATCAATCTTTATGTCTCGACCATTTCGAGACTCTCGCATGTCCGTGATCACATCCGGACTCAACTCTTCGTACATCAAAATACATAAACTCATAATATAACCGCCATCGAAACCTTGTTCGCAGGACTCTACGGTTCGAGAACATGTAGACATGACCGAGACACGCCTCCGTCAATAACCAATAGCGGACCTCGGATGCCCATATTGGTTCCTACATATTCTACGAAGATCTTTATCGGTCGACCGCATAACAACATACGCTTGTTCCCTTTGTCATCGTATGTTACTTGCCCGAGATTCGATCGCGTATCCAATACCTAGTTCAATCTCGCTATCGCAAGTCTCTTTACTCGCTCAGAATACATCATCTTACAGCTAACTCATTAGTTGTAATGCTTGCAAGGCTTAAGTGATGTGTATTACCGAGAGGGCCCAGAGATACCTCTCCGACCATCGGAGTGACAAAACCTAATCTCGAATACGCCAACCCAACATCCGCCTTTGGAGACACCTGTAGTACTCTTTATAATCACCCACATATGCTAGACGCTTTGGTAGCACCCAAAGTGTTCCTCCAAAGAACGGAGTTGCATAATCTCATAGTTATAGGAACATGTATATGTCATGGATAAAAGCAAGAGCAACATACTAAACGATCGTGTGCTAAGCTAATGGAATGGGTCATGTCAATCGATCATTTTCCTAATGATGTGACCTTGTTAATCAAATAACAACTCCTTGTTCATGGTTAGGAAACATAACCATCTTTGATTAACAAGCTAGTCTAGTAGAGGCATACTAGTGACACTTTGTTTGTCTATGTATTCACACATGTATTATGTTTCCGTTAATACAATTCTAGCATGAATAATAAACATTTATCATGATAGGTAAGGAAATAATAATAACTTTATTATTGCCTCTAGGCATATTTCCTTCAGCCTCCCACTTGCACTAGAGTCAATAATCTAGATCACATCACCATGTGATTAACACCGATAGTTCACATCATCATGTGATTAACACCCATAGTTCACATCGCCATGTGACCAACACCCAAAAGGTTTACTAGATTCAGTAATCTAGTTCACATCGCTATGTGATTAACACCCAAAGAGTACTAAGGTGTGATCATGTTTTGCTTGTGAGAGAATCTTAGTCAATGGGTCTTTCACATTCAGATCCGTTATGTATTTTGCAAATTTCTATGTCAACAATACTCCACACGTAGCTACTCTAGCTAATTGCTCCCACTTTCAATATGTATCTAGACCGAGACTTAGAGTCATCTAGATTGGTGTCAAAACTTGTATCGAGGTAACCCTTTTACGACGAACCTTTTGTCACCTCCATAATCGAGAAACATATCCTTATTCCACTAAGGATAATTTTTGACCGCTGTCCTGTGATCCACTCCTAGGTCACCATTGTACTCCCTTGCTTAACTCACTGTAGGGTATACAATAGATCTGCTACACAGCATAGCATACTTTATAGAACCTATGGTCAAGGCATAGGGAATGACTTTCATTCTCTTTCTATCTTCCGTCGTGGTCGTTTTGAGTCTTACTCACTTCACACCTTGTAACACGTGCAAGAACTCTTTTTTGATCTGCTCCATTTTGAACTACTTCAAAATCTTGTCAAGGTATGTTCTCATTGAAAAACTTATCAAGCCGCCTTGATCTATCTCTATAGATATTGATGCTCAATATGTAAGCAGCTTCACCGAGGTCTTCCTTTGAAAACTCCTTTCAAACACTCCTTTGTGCTTTACGTAATTCTACATTATTTCGATCCACAATATGTCATACATATACTTATCGTAAATGTTGTAGTGCTCCCACTCAGCTTCTTGTAAATACAGCTTCACCGCAAGTCTCAGATAAAACTATATGCTTTGATCAACTTATCAAAGCGTATTCCAACTCGAGATGCTTGCACCAGTCCATAGATGGATCGCCGAGTCTCGCATATTTTGTTAACACCTTTAGGATCGACAAAACCTCTTGGTTGCATCACATACAACTCTTCTTAATAACTCCATTAAGGAATGCGCTTTGTTTATCCATTTGCCGATTTCATAAAATGCGCAATTGCTAACATGATTCGGACAGACTTTTAAGCATCGACACGAGTGAGAAAATCTCATTGTATTCAACATCTTGAACTTTGTCAAAACTTTTTTCGACAAGTCTAGCTTTGTAGATAGTAACACTACTATCAGTCTCGCTCTTCTTCTTGAAGATCCATTTATACAATATGGCTTGCCGATCATCGGGCAACTCCACCAAAGTCCACACTTTGTTCTCATACATGGATCCCATCTCGATTTCATGGCCTTAAGCCATTTTAGGAATCTGGGCTCATCATCGCTAGTTCAGAGGTTTATCATGGTCTAGTACCATGACTTTCGTAACTGGATTACCGCATCACTCGTGCGGACTGCACTGGTTTTCCTATGAGATTCGGTAGTAACTTGATCCAAGTTACATGATCATCATCATTAGCTTCCTCACTAATTGGTGTAGTAGTCACAAGAAGATTTCGTGATGAACTACTTTCCAATAAGGGAGAAGGTACAATTACC
Organism: Aegilops speltoides; assembly: GCA_021437245.1. Lineage (NCBI taxonomy): Eukaryota > Viridiplantae > Streptophyta > Magnoliopsida > Poales > Poaceae > Aegilops > Aegilops speltoides. The sequence goes on along the minus strand of CM038145.1, from coordinate 203,890,994 downwards.
TAATCAAGTTCTACTTTCCTCCCACTCACTTCTTTCGAGAGAAACTCCTTCACTAGAAAGGATCCATTTATTAGCAACGAATGTTTTGCCTTCGGATCTATGATAGAAGGTGTACCCAACAATTTCCTTTGGGTATTCTATGAAGACGATTCGATTTGGGTTTGAGCTTATCAGATGAAACTTTTTCACATAAGCATCGCAGCCCCAAACTTTAAGAAACGACAACTTTGGTTTCTTGCTAAACCATAGTTCATATAGTGTCGTCTCAACGGATTTAGATGGTGCCCTATTTAACGTGAATGCAGCTGTCTCTAATGCATGATCCCAAAACGATATTGGTAAATCGGTAAGAAACATCATAGATTGTACTACATCCAATAAAGTACGGTTATGACGCTCGACACACCATTATGATGTGGTGTTCCGTGGCATGAATTTGTGAAACTATTCCACATTGTTTTAATTGAAGACCAAACTCAGAACTCAAATATTTGTCTCCGCGATCGATCGAGAAACCTTTATTTTCTTGTCACGATGATTTTTCCACTTCACTCAAATTCTTTGAACCTTTCAACTATTTCGCACTTATGTTTCATCAAGTAGATATACCCATATCTGCTCAAATCATCTATGAAGGTCGAAAATAATGATACCCGCCATGAGTCTTAACACTCATTGGATCGCATACATCAAGATGTATTATTTCCAATAAGTCAGTTGCTTGCTCCATTGTTCGAGAACGGAGTCTTAGTCATCTTGCCCATGAGGCATGGTTCGCAAGCATCAAGTGATTCATAATCAAGTGATTCCAAAATCCCATCAGATGGAGTTTCTTCATGCGCTTTACACCATTATGACTCTAAACGGCAAGCACAAATAAGTTGCACTATCATTATTAACTTTGCATCTTTTGGTTTCAATATTATGAATATGTGTATCACTACGATCGAGATCCAATGAATCATTTTCATTGGGTGTAACCATATAAGGTTTTATTCATGTAAAATGTAATAACAATTTATTCTATATCTTTAATGAATAACCGTATCGCAATAAACATGATCAAATCATATTCATGCTCAACGCAAACGCCAAATAACATTTATTTAGGTTCAACACTAATCCCGAAAGTATAGGAGGTAGCGATGATGATTATATCAATCTTGAAACTACATTCAACACACATCGTCACTTCACCCTTAACTAGTTTCGCTTATTCGCAACTCTTGTTTCGAAGTTACTACTCTTAGCAACCGAACCAGTACCAAATACCGAGGGGTTGCTATAAACACTAGTAAAGTACACATCAATAACATGTATATCAAATATACCTTTGTTCACTTTGCCATCCTTCTTATCCGCCAAATACTTGGGGTAGTTCCGCTCCAAAGGACTATCCCTTTGCAGAGAAGCACTTAGTCTCGTGTTTAGGACCAGACTTGGGCTTCTTCACTTGAGCAGCAACTTGCTTTGCGCTCTTCTTGAAGTTCCCTTCTGCCCTTTGCCCTTTTCTTGAAACTAGTGATCTTGTCAACCATCAACACTTGATGTTTGTCTTTGATTTCTACCTTCGCTGATTTTTAGCATCGCGAAGAGCTTGGGAATCATTTTCATCATCCCTTGCATACTATAGTTCATCACGAAGTTCTACTAACTTGGTGATGGTGACTAGAGAATTCTGTCAATCACTATCTTATCTGGAAGATTAACTCCCACTTGATTCAAGCGATTGTAGTACCTGCATAATCTGCACATGCTCACTAGTTGAGCGATTCTCTCCATCTTTTAGCTATAGAACTTGTTGAAGACTTCATATCTCTCAACTCGGTATTTGCTTGAAATATTAACTTCAACTCTCGGAACATCTCATATGGTCCATGACGCTCAAAACGCCTTTGAAGTCCCGATTCTAAGCT